>CM061531.1:21165249-22447931 GCA_030545055.2 Neoaliturus tenellus
TTCTTTTTATTACCCATGCATCCTCATTATGCGCAAGCTCAATATTATTATTACTAAGAGAATAATTAATTCATATGTCAACTCCTGAGAGTACTTTTTAGTTTTAAGTGGACTTGATATGTGCTCGTTTCCCACACACAGGCGTTAGCCCATGTGGGAAACTAATTCCATTGATCAGTTTGTAATAATTAATAATGTACTCAATTTCAGAAATAAACGTATTTTCATTTCATTTCATTTCAAATAATATTCTAATGCAGCGGTTCTCAACCTGGGGTACACGAACCCCTAGGGGTTCGCAGAGGAGTCCACGGGGGTTCGCAAGTGATAAATTGATAATGGCGGACTCGAAAATTTTAGCCTACTTTTATAAAATAACTTTGAAATAACTATACGAATTTCACCATAACAGTCAAAGTTTTCCAACCGTTAACAGTTTGAATTATTAAAAAGACGAAGAAGTTTCAAGTTTCAACGTTAGACCCACAGTAGCCTATTTCATAATTGCTCTGTCCTGAGACTCAAATTAACTACTCAATCAATTTATTGGAAACAACTTTGGAAATTTGGCAATACTGCTCATATCTCTCCTCTAAGCTGCCACCCCTTAACTCATCAAGTGGACTCGTCTCTTATGAGTTATTACCAACGAGGTTTAAATATGTATTTAAACCTCTATATGTATAGAAGGCTCACCAGATAGGGAAAACTGTCCCCTTTTGACTGGCACCATGTTACCCATGATTCCAGCCGATTCCTTGGTAACCAGTCCTTTGTTTACACTTTCCCAACAGTAATTTACCATTTTACCCACACCTTTCCGGCGTTTCTATGGTAACCAATTTCAATAGCCTGCTCACAGAAAATCAAATAAAACTAATTTAAAAACAAACAACAAATAAACATACGTTTTAAAACTATCATCAGTAATTTTTGAAGCTTGAAGCGATTAATCAGAATAGCTAAAACTAGTAACCAAGGAAACGAGAGTATAGTGTGGGGTGGTTGTCAAGGAAAATTATGGTTAAAATGGCCCAAATCAAAAAGGGACACAAAATTAACATGTGATGAGCACTCTATATCTATTTAACCTCCTTGGTTATTACTCTCAAGTACTATCAGTATTGAGTCTACCATCGCGTCGCGTCGTCCGTTTACCCTTGTTCGTGGCGCCCGTGGTTAATGCTTGGTGTTTTCTGCGTCTGTCACACAATGCCGCTTGCGGCTGCGCGACACTGTGTCGGCGCTTTTCTTTGATGCATGTCAGCAAATTTATTTGGTGTTTTGTTATAATCTTCTGAAGATTTTTGTAATTTTTTATAGATTTTTTAAAAATTTAATTACAAATGTGTTAAAAATATAGTTATAACTTACTAATAACCTTCATTGTTTACTAAGTACTTTAGTATTGATTCATTTACCCCTTCTTTTAATAAACGCTATAGTAGGCTGATACTCAATTTGCGGATAAAAATGATCTACGGCCCTAAGGGGTACAATTCATGAAAATACATTGACTTAGGGGTTCGCGAGGTGAATAAGGTTGAGAACCGCTGTTCTAATGGGTAACGAAGTGAACTTAATGTCAAACGTGAAATGTCAACGTATAATTGTTTAACGTTTTATGAATGTGGTGCCATGACAAGTTTTGCAATCTTACATTGAGTTGAATTTTTGCACCAGGGCGTAAGCAGGGGGTTAATGTGACTGACATATCATATACAGTTAAAGCACAGAATACTTTTACAAAAGTTGACATATCAGGTTTGGGCTGGTTTCTCCTCACCGCTTTCAGCGAGCATTTCACACGTCTAGTTTAACCAATGAATACAAAAACGTAAAGAAGGTCACATCCCATGTTAAAAATTGGCAAACAATTTTTTTCGCTAGAAGCGCTGTTAAGTGAACTTGAGCATTCCAAATAGAGATAGCGCCAGAGGAATAGGCCTAAACATAGTACGAGAGGGAGGGAGATATTAAAGTTCTTATTTAGTATTGTGTCGTTAAAACACCATTTTAAACATTAGTGACCTAGCTTATTTGGTATCATTGGAAACACTTTTTCAAGAAGAATCGTTATTTTAAGTCATTAAATTCTTTTATTGTTAAGACTTTGTCGTATGGGATTTCAAACTTTAATGCTATTCTAATGAAGATATTTTATTGAATCATATGTTTACAGAAATAAACCAAGTTATAACCATCGTCATGGTATCCTGCTATTTTCAAATTTGTTTATTTGGATTCCAAAATGAACGCTGACGGAAAAAGTGTTCCTACTATTTGTGAGAATTGGTCCAGTAATGGAAAACTGTATTGGTTATGTATGATGTGTGAGTGCAGTGTGAGAACGAGAGAGATTCTTTTTACTGGTGACCATCTGAACAAAATCAGAGTTAATCTAATAGGTTATTGTCTTGTGCGCGCTCTCATGGTGGAGTGCGCTACTACATCAACAGAAACTTTCTTAACCATTTCTTCCATAAGATGTTACCTTCTTTATGTTTGTTTTTACCATCTTGTAGATCTCGGTGAGACTATTTCATTAAAAAGTCGACACATCAAGTCATGGTTTCTACTCTCAGAGATATGAAATTCTATCTGGATCTACCTATCGGTGACCCAAGTGCGAAGAACGCCTTGGGCCGGAACACGAGCTGCGGGTAGGAGATGAACGGCTGGCCGGTGCCCGCGTTGCCGATGGTCAGGTAGCTGACCGTGCGGCTCAGTCGAGCCTTCTGCGTCTTCATGCAGCCCAGCGTCTTGACTTCCTCCTCTCCGCTGATGTCCTGCGACAAACATTACAAACGTTAATTTTCCCACTACGTGCTTACGGTGTTAAAAACCATGAATCATGCATGTACAGATTTATTGATATGTACAGTAGAAGTCCTCTAGTCCGGCCTTGGATGATTCGGCCGCCGGATAATCCGGCCGCAGTATTCCGGAAATGAAATGTTCAGCCCGGGCGTTTCCCACAGAAAAAAATAGAAGACAAGAGTCAAATTGTCTCATGTTATATAACTAAATATTTTAGTTCAATTGAAGATTTCCGGACTATTCGGTTTCAGATGCCTTCTAAAACTTAGTCTTAGTGTTCTATTTTTTTTGTGTTTTGTTGGGTGTTTCGCGCCCGCCCCATGGTGGATGTAACACGGAAGTTAGGTCACTAGACAGATTCTGTTGCTTTTACCGTCGCATTTACACATTGTTAGGACCTTCGTTGACAGGCGAGCAGTGTTAATTGTCTGTTAAATGCAGGTTCATCGCTAGTCACCGCTTATGATCGTCATTTTGGCGCTACAACGTCTGAGAGGGAGCAAATCATAATGGTTAAAAAGTAGATACATAGCATTGATTGGTATGATAGTCTTCATTGTTAAGGACATCCTAATAGTTCATTTTTAGAACACACATGTCTCTGTTTAACCCGTGTAATAAATCGCTGGTTAATCTGTCACTTTTGAAATCCGGCCGGTGGTCCGGTCCCGAGGTGGCCGGATTTGGGGGCTTCTACTGTAAGAGTTCCAGCTGATCTATCAAAACCCATAAGAGGAAAAAAAAGTTACATAGCAACTAACACTGATTTTTAAATCTCTTTACAGCTGCGATTTTCAAATTTTGGTTTTACCTACCAATTTAAAATATGGTCGCCAACTTAAAAGTGTTAAATACAAACCTCTCATTTTATGCAACTTTTTATTTTATATGTAATTTTAAGACATTTTTATTCTTTTTAATTTTTTTGTAAACTTATCAATTGGTGAGCTGTGGGCAATTTAAGTTAATTTTTATCGCATAAAAATAACATGAGACAAACTTCCGTTGTCTGTACCTCCATAATTATTAAGTAATAATTACTTTACAGTAAAAGTGTTGTTAACACGTTGAGTGCTGAAAATCTATGTAATTGCAGAAATATTGTACAAAAATTGCAGAAATATTTTTGTTTTGTTTAATTACTAGGTAATTGCTAGCATGTTGCTAAAAAGTCGTCAGAAGTTGTATAGGCTTCTATTTTCTGTCAAATTTCAAGACGTCATTCCCGATACGTAAATTAACGTATTCGGCCGGTGGTGCCGGCGATCGTCACTTATAACTGTCAGAACTCTCGTCGGAGCCGTTTTCATCAATAGAATACAAATTCTCAAACACATGGACTTCACCGATAAGCGGTGAGCAATTTAACCTCTCCTGGCAATCGCTAAAGCCTCACTAAACGAATGAACCAATGTTACACAATCTGTGAGTGCTACATAATATTACGCAGTCCGCTTCACGCTTCGCTGCCCTTCCCACCCCTTAAAAAATGGTGAACTGGGAAACAAACTATTTTCATTAAAGATGAGGACACAGTCCTTGAAACAGCTGTAACCAATAATGAGTTATACAGTAGACTCCCTCTTAACCGGCCACCTCGGGACCAGGCCGCGGCCGGATAATGAATTGGCCGGTTAAACCGATGTTCATTTAAGAACGCCAACCTACAATTCTATATGGCCTAAATATAATTATCACTGAAAAAAAAACTTTAAATACATTACTGTATGATTTATATCTAACATCCGACACCCATAATATCTACAACAAACCCAAACTAATAATAATTCTTTTCTATAATTGTGTTATAGTGGATAGTAGATCCAAACGCATTTACTTCCTGTGGCATTCATTTCCGTCCAGGACGTTATTTTAATTGGTTTGAGAACGTCAATATGAAATAACGTTGAATTGAGTGATACAGTAGTTAAGGAAACTACGTTTACGGCAATACACGGCCGGTTAAAGCGATGTTGAGATAAAAAATAGCCGGTTAAAAAGATGTTATTTTGTGTCATGGTAGGCCGGTTAAAGCGGAGACCGGTTAAAAGGTGGCCGGTTAAGAGGGAGTCTACTGTAATTGGATTGTTGACTGACAGGTAAATTAACCTTTTATTTAAACAAACTATGCCGAATCGCGGACATGGACTGGCACAACAGGCGGTGGGTGAACCAACTTCTCCCAGCAATGGCTAAGCCCACACTGATCCATCATGTTTCGGGCTGGAGCGCTACATAAATTAACATAGGCCGCCACCCGTGCCACTGTAGCACCCCAAAGCAGAAATTTTCTTTTTATTTAAAAGTTAAATAATAATAATAATAAAGAAATATTTACCAAACAAAACAAAACACAGTTTGTAGAATAGTACTGCTGCTTAGTTTATTCACTCTTACACACAACACACAAATAATTAACAATAATTATGTGTAAATAATAATTAAATAAAATAAGTTAAATTTAATTATTTAATTTAGTTAATCAGTTTATTTATTTATTTAATTAGTTAAATAATTATGTGTAAATGAATTTTTTTAGATACTTATTTTTAGTTTTAATACTTTAAATTTAGTACAATAATGACTTTATAACTATAAATGAAAAAGGTATATTTATAAAAAAAATAAAGACTGTTGTAGTATTTTTTAGTTAAATATTGAAAACAACATAATAATAACATTAATTCACCAATTCAGGTTGAACCATAGGTCGTACAAATAATTGATTTCTATATTTAACTTTTTATCTTTCGTTAATAAAAAAACCGATACACAACACTTATTCTGTCTGCGGACGATTTTTCGACTTGTCTACATGTAATCACATTGTTCCTATTTTTTGTTTTCTAGCTTGTTAATCTGTCCGCAGACCCGTTTCAGACCCCTTTTCCTGTCTGCGACAATGTCGCAGCGTCGCATGTTGTTCTGCTTTGGGGCTGTAGCACTGCTTTAATCAACGTACCCCGCACTTAATGTGTTAAAGTGACCATTTACAAAAGTTCATTTTGTTTTCGTATAATTACAGTATGTAACTTGGACCTTTTCAACCTCACACTAATCTAACATCGCTGGTGGTTTAAACGATAATTTTATGTCTTATATACAGGGTAACAATGTTTTTAATTCTCCTTAAATCCTTGTTTCAAAAAGTGTAAAACACAATGGTTAATAGAATTAGGTGTGTCCTGGTCCGAATGAATTATCAAGGAAATAAACATCTATGGCCCTATAACAGTATAAACCCCCTTAGCCCTTCCCCCACCAATAAAAAATTATTTAAAAACTAACTGTAGAGTTAAAAAAAAAAAAAAAAAACTATAAAAATATTATATATTAGGTTTTTTTCATTTAATATATTAGGTTTTTTTGCACAGAGAAGCAGCCACAATAGTGATGGAATCATGTCTAATAATCGTAAATTCCATGTGACCAGACAATCAGGATTGTCACCGTTTTTAAATAAAGTAAAAATCTGTATTTTTTATATAAAATATGTTTTTAATAGGCAGTTTTTCAGAACAGCTGGACTCTGTGTTGTTCTGTTGTCCTAGACCCACCTGAGTCTCCGATGTGGGTGTGGACGGCTGGTTGGGCGACGGGGACATGATCGGTGCCTGGTTGCACAGCATGTCGAACAAAATGAGCGAGCCGAGCGAGTGACCTCCGAGCGACACTCCACCCTCGTACGACGGGTTACGAGACAGGAACAGATTGTACAACCGGTTCAGCTCGTTGCCAACCGCCTGGACTATCGTCTGCAAAGAACAGTAACAGTTTAATCAATAAATCATAAATATAACCGGTATTTGGAGGGACAGAACCAAACTTAATACGGAGCAAGTTGTACACCATCTTTATTTGATCTTTGCAAGCTGTAAAACGCTTTTTATTCACCATTGTAATTTTTTATGCACTATCTCCCAGATTGCGGCAGAAACATTGTGTTCAAGAGTGTATTGTTGCCATCACAAAAAACCGTTTGAGGTGATCTTTGAGTTGTAAAATTAATGTAATAAAAATAATAAGCGTTAAAACTTGGACACTCAATTAGAAACCCCAATTATCATAGAAGTAGGATAATCTCACCTCGCAGAAGACGGGACTGGTGTAGAACAGTATGTCCAGCAGTGTGTCGTTGGTGAAGTGTCGCAGACGGGGGATGCTGCGCAGCGTGATGTTGTTGAGCCGCGTGTCGATGTCCTCGTTGTGCAGCGCCTGGTGCCACGACACGGGCAGCACCTCTACGCGGCCCACGCGCCCCCCCTCCACCGCCGTGCGGAAGTGCGACTGCAGCAGCTGCAGCGACGTGCTACGGAAGTCGTCCACTGCAACCACCACCACTCATTATTCACTTTGATACTAGTTTCATTGTCACGTAACATTACAGTGCACTCTCGTTCATCCTAACAAAATTAGCAGATGGCCCATTCGAGTAATTTTTTAGAAAAAATAGCTAAGTCGGATCGGTGCCAGTGTTTTGTTTAGACAACCGCTTATAGTTAAATTCTCTGTTATTAAGAAACTAATACAAAATATTTTCTGAAAATATGATATTAAAATACCAAACAGTAAATTGATAACAGTTATGAAAAAAGCAATGAAGATAATAAAGCTTTAAATTCTTTACTAAATAATATAATTAATAATATATAAAGTATAATAAATATATAATAATATACAAAGTACAAAGTTTGTGTCGAAACAACAAACATTACAACATTAATTTAGATTAACTTGAGGTAGACAGCAAAGTACAGTGCCAAATAAATAAAAAACAATAAAGGCTATAGTATTTAAAAATTTTGTGATCCTTGTAACGCTGGTGCATGGGCACGACTAAAATTTGCAAACCAACTTCCTGTCCCCTCGTAATCTCATACGAACACTTCTCATCAATAATCATATAGGGATGCAAATTAATTATAAAAAAGGATCTGGCAATGCAAAAACGCAATACATCCGTGTATAACAGACAACAAATAACAAATTGAAGTAGAGGCGCTAAAATGAAAAAAATTATAAATTTTCATTGAAAAAAATCTAGACCAGTTTAAATGAAGTGGATTTTGAGTGTCGTTGAGTCAGATGAACGAGAGTGTACTGCATTAAAAGTAGCATCATAAGACAATAGGTAAAAAATTACAGTTTAGTGAAAGTTGCTAAACATTGCTAATCTGAAAATTACCAAATGAACTTTGAAGAAGCAGAAATGGCAGTATTTTCAGCTTGCAGTACTGTAGAAATTATAAGTGATTTTATGAGTAATAACACTCACCAACTTCAGTTACTGGACGGAATTTCAGGTCACAAAATTTGCCAATCCCGTGGACCAGGAAGAGCAAATGATCAACTTTTTCAGGTTCACCATCACTGATGTCGAATTCATCCATCCCTCTCTTCACAACTTTAGGTTTCTGTTGCATTTGCTAGAAAGTAAATAAAAGTTATTGGTTTGAAATACTATTTTGAAAATACTATTGAGTAAATACAATTTGAAAATTACTTCTTTTACCAGACCCGTATGAAAATATATTATATGAAACTAATATAAGGGGGGTGATGTTGTTCGCGTCCGCAGCATTCCATTAAAGCTCCACGTACTCCTCGGGTGGTGCTAAACGAACAACAATTTCGGCAGCTGAACTATTATTCAAGTGATCTCTCAGCTATGCCAGTTGCCAGACCAAACACAAACGGTCCTTTCCAGGACCACTTTTAAATGTACTGACGCAGGTGATTTTCTCTGCAGTACATCTTTTATTTATTTTATTATTATTATTTAAGTTGGTAGCTGGCACTTGTAGCCATACGATAGATATAGATAGGTATATGAAACTAAAATATCGTAAGCAATACAATGTTAAAAATATTTATCTTGTTTGAATTCATTGGTAGTATTCCGGGCGCCTCACCGGTGTTACCGGTGACTAAAAAAACGATAATTGTCGTCTGCTAAACAATGCAAATGCCTTGTTAGCAGACGACAATTATCGTTTTTTTTAGTCACTGGTAACACCGGTGAGGCGCCCGGAACACTACCATTGTGGGTGAGAGAATAAACAAGAGTGTACCAAATAATTAAATACTCCAACAAACTAAATGCTAGAATCACGAAATTTAGTTTAGGAGGACCCTTATTTTATTCCTGGAATGTCCACAGAGTTTGAATGTGACTGGAAAGGTGGCGTCTTCCTGTAATCCAGCTACTTGGAGGTCACGAATTGTGGATAGTTATAAGCTATGGCTTGTGGATGTGATATTCCCTAGTGAGGATTAACATCCGCACTAGTGAATACTAGTTCATCCTTAAAGACCACCCTCATAATTAGACCAATTTGTATATATGAGGTCGAAATTGTCATTGGATCCCACTTTAAACTGTAGGTCCCTAGATACCATTGGCTATTGGGCTATTAATTAATTAACAATCTTTCCATGAATGTGTCAAAAAAACAACTTATACAGTTTTCAGCTTCAAAGTTAGATGGAAATATAACCATAACTCAAATTCAAACATTTTGACGTTTAATGTTTCTGTTGATTACTTAGGGGTAAAAATTAATTCCTATCTAAATTGGCAAGCTCATGTTGAAAATTTATCTAAAAGATTAAGTTCAGCAATGTACTTAGTGTAATTAGAGACACTCCCAATTTTGAAACTTAAATCACGATATATCATGCCTATTTCTCTTCAATTATGAACTATGGACTGATTGTTTGGGGTTCATCAAATCAATCTAAAAAGAGTTTTGTTCTTCAAAAAAGAGGAGTCAGACTTTTAGCTAAGGTACCACAAATTACACATTGAAAGGAAATTTTTATTAAATTTAAAATCCTTACTTTATACAGCTCTCATATTTTTCACTTTGTCCTTAATGGTAAAAAGTAATTATGATGCATTCATGGAGAGTCAGCATAGTCACATCCATAACACGAGATTTAGGAATGAAATTAAACCAGTTCAACACAAACTTAAACTTTATCATTAATCTCCGCAATATAAGGGACCAAAAATTTATAAAAATTTACCTCCAGCAATAAAGAACATTGACAACTTTCCTAAATTCAAGTCAAAGTTGAATGAATGGTTATTGGATAAGGCTTTTTATTCAGTTGAAGAATATTTTGAAGCTGTGTAAATTGTAAATAACTAATTAGCAGAACTTTTAGATGTAGATTTTAGTTTTATATCTGGACGAATCACCTGTCAAAATATTGATGTAATGTGATTATTGTGAATAAATAAATAAATAACAGTCCTGTCTATGGAGAATGTCGGCCTTAGTCAGTAACAAGACTACAAGATCGCGCCACAATCATCCTACACTCATCTCTCATTCATATTCAGGTTAAAATACCCAATATGTGAGGTCCCTGTCTCAAAATAGTAATATTGTGATATAGTGAATTTTTACAATTTTCAATCGAGGTTTTGTTTCTTACTACTATATCTGCTATATTCTACTGTATTCTTACTATTTATTTTTATGCTTTTGGGGTTGGAAAAACAGGTAAAATATGGAGGTTGCAGAAAAAGAGTGAGCAATTCATTGAAACCAATTTTTAATTCCTTCACTATTGGCAAGTAGCTACTTTCACATCCACAACTTCAGTACGAACATGGGTGGAGTTATCTAGCAATGATATCTAGTTAATTCAAGATTCTACGAGATAAATGCCAAAGATGCAGTTCAGTTCATGGATCACTGAACTACCTCCTAACACACTCGAATGAGTATCTAGATGAAATCACCCAATGAACTGAATCACATAAACTGTACCACTATTAACCACGATAAGATCGCAGTTTCTCGTGTACTCACTGATGGGTTGCCCCAGGCGTCTGGGGATGTCGATCGTGAGTGGTGCGCGATCGCGTTGGGGCTGTGGATCACGATCGTCTCCCCGTCGGACAGGTCTACATGTCGATTCCACTCATTGGTCGTGGCTGCTATCCTGTACTCCTCCTGGGAAAAGCAATGAAAAATCAATATTGAGAAGAGATACCGATATAGTTTACATTGATGACATGGTTCAAAATAGTGTCTGCTTCTATTAATTAATCAAATATGAAATTTCTGAGGAAATAAGTTACATCCACTTATTCAAAGTAATACTATGTAATTAAAATATACATAGCAATAAATTTTGATCTTGATTGAATTTTTTATCTTTGAATTTTTATATTGATTGATACTATTATCTGAGCGTTTGAATTCTTGATAGTAAAACTCTTTTCAAAGTTATTTAAATTTGTTTACACAATATCCAAAAACATGAACCAATGAACAATCATCTCACTTAAAAGAAGGAGTTTGAGGATAACCACATTTTTATAATAGGAATTTTTAAGGAAACATAAAAAAATGGTGTTTCAGGGCAAGAACCATTTCAAGACCTCTCACCGAGCCCTTACCTCCAGCATGGTAGCCACGTTTTCCTCGTATGGCACGAACCGGACGTCCATCGTACCCTTGACGAACCAAGAGCAACGGCGCACCTCGCCGGGGTCCTCCTCCCAGTAGACGGACGTGCGGCGGCGACGCAACACCTCCACGTCGTAGCGGCCGCCATCCGTCGCCACCCTGGTGTCGGGTGATATGGTGGCTGCAGAACAACACATGCGATGTGACGTCAATTCAATCCTTTCTTAACGCATTTAGGGCAAAGCGCTAAGTTACGCCCGCGAGTCTTTAGTCAGTGCAGCCTCCCTTATAATGAGAATTTGCTCAGTAGTAAAGTCTTTTCTACTCTACAATAAAGTTGACACACTGCCAAAACTGTCAACTGAATGTTAACAAACCTTCTAACCTCCTCGTATATATTTTACATTTGTCGTTTAGAGTATTAACATTCCTAGCTTTTAGTGATTTCATTCAAAGTGTACAAAAAAGGCTGTCCATTTACAACTATCAGAATCTTTGGAAAATTTTAATGTTTTAGAGATAATCAGCATAGATTCTGGAACAAAAGATCAGTGGTGAGCGCAGCTGTTTCTTTTATTCAATCTGTTATTGAATCTGTAGACGAAGGAAATTATACAGTTGGCATATTTACGGACCTTTCTAAAGCGTTCGATAGCATAAAACATAGTAAATTACTAGAAAACTTCAAATCAGTGGAATATCTAAAAAAGCTCTTGTTTTTTTTTTTCTTTTTTTGACAAATAGATCTCAATTCGTGGAAATTACCCATTTGACAAACTACAATACAATTATCAAATCATCATCAACTTATCAGCCAATTAATTTTGGGGTGCTCCAAGGTTCAATTTTAGAACCTTTGTTTTTTTGGTGGTATCTCAAGGGCATGGAAGATACTTTAACGTACAAGCAAATTCTAAACTAGGCCTATGTCTTTACGCCGATGATTCTAATTTGATCGTATCATTCAACTCTCCAGAAGAAACTGAAACTTTTACATATGTAAAATTAGAGAATATAGGTAGTTATTTTTAAAATCACAACTTATTATTGAATTCACAAAAAAAAAAAAAAAAAAAAAAAATAGAAATTTTAAAACAGCACAGAACAAAACCACAAAAGAACCAACATTAACTTATAACTCAAATAACATTGAAAAGGAAAATAAAATCAACTTTCTAGGTTTAACAATTGATGAAAATTTAAAATGGGACGAACATGTACAGAAAATTTTAATCAAAATTAACTCTGGAATCTTTGCATTATTAAAAATGTCCCTTTATTGTAATTTAGAAACTTTAAAAAGTATATATTTTGCCCATGTACACTCCCATATTTTATTTGGTATTGCATTTTATTGGTCTACAAAAATATTAAATATGGATAGCATTTTGAAGCGGCAAAAAAAGGCTATCAGAATTTGTCTTAAGCTTAAACGAGATGATTCAACATAAGAACATTTTAAAAACTTACAAATTTTTACAGTTTATGGGCAGTATATGAAACAATTCTTATTACCAAAAAGCAGGAGTCAGAGGAAAAAGTTAGTCCATTACATTTATTACAGGAATCTTACTTTACCTTATAATCTTAGGAGGAAAAGAGAGATTGTTCATCATCACAAATTAAATTTTTTTCAAAAAAGCCCTCATATGCTGGTAACTTTTTTCTAAAATATGTCCCTGATTTTATAAAAAAAGAAAAAGATCTATAAAAATTCAAGAAAATGCTTAAAGAGTTAAAGAGTATTTAATAAATTTATCAACATATTCTTTTGATGAGTTTTTCACCTCCCATGAATAG
Source organism: Neoaliturus tenellus (assembly GCA_030545055.2). Classification (NCBI taxonomy): domain Eukaryota; kingdom Metazoa; phylum Arthropoda; class Insecta; order Hemiptera; family Cicadellidae; genus Neoaliturus; species Neoaliturus tenellus. The sequence continues at coordinate 21,178,296 of CM061531.1, forward strand.
ATGTAAAACTCTGAAATTTTCTGTGTTATTATAAGGGAGAATTTTATGTATTTTTATTTTTATTTAGATTATATATTTTTTAAACATATTTATTATACTTATTTTTAGACACTATTCTCTGTACCACCAATGTACATGATATATGAATAAAAATGTTTGACTATGACTATAACTATGATTTCATCTAGTTATATATCTGTGATTGAGTGTTCATTGGTTTTATAGTATTAACAAATGCCCAAGTACAATAATTTTCAGCTTTTGTAAGTTTCAGGTGCTTTGTAAAGCAGTGTTGGTTGATAATCAGTTAAAATATAAACTCGGGTAACTGTAAAGTCAACTTACGAGATGTAAAGGCTTGTTCCAATGCAAGAGAATCACTCATACTGAAGGGAAACCAAAGGGTTTTGCCTTCGACCACCTTCTTAAAAAACCAGTGGCAGTAAACAGGACGATAAGAGGTTCCCTGTGCCTAAAACAAAGCACAAACACTGATAATAAACTAGAGGAACAAAATAGACTACTTGATTTGACAAGAACAAAATAGGAAGGTGGAAAGGAATCAAGAGAGATTTGATGAAGTTAAATAAAACAAAAAGATCATCATTAACAAAATTACAAATACAGTGGAAACTCGATAAATCAAACCTCAATAATTCAAATGTTTGATAAATCGATTTTTTTTATTCCCCATGAACTTCCCTAGCTTTTGCAATTTTAATTTACTTCTACAATTAGAATACTTCACAAGAAACACCTTGATTAATTGAAGTTTGATGGTATTTTCCAATGATTCAAATGATTCAAAACATTGATACTGTATTTTACTGCGTCATGTTTCGACAGGAAATTCTAATCCTTTAATCCTTTATTCTGTTCAACTTTCGCTCTACAGAATCCTTTATTCTGTGAGTAAAAGTAAAATCCCCATAGTCATAAGAGAGCAGGAGCCCGTTTAAATAATAGACAGGAAGTAGCCAAGGGGTAAAAACTAAGAATAGGTTAAAATAAAAAAAGAAGCAGTTTAAAACTTAAACTAACTACAGTACTTCTTCCATTTTAAAGTATTAAATTTTATAATTAATTGCATTACTATATTATTTATTGATACTGTAAAATGCATAATGTACAAAACACCATATTTTAGAAGGCAATCAATTCTCCTAAGGTTTCTTGCCTGTGCTGAATTGAACCTCTATTATTATTTTTGGGAGGATGAACCTAGATGAATCAAACCTTAATTATTCGAAACACTTTGAACAATTTGAAATTTTCCCGTTCCCCTTGGGATTTGATTCATCAAGTTTCCACTGTATACAGAATTTCTTATCAAATAAAATATTTAAATGGATATATAAATGGAAGAAAACTTATTTTTGAATGAAAATTTAACTAATGTTGTACAGACAGACACTGCTGTTAGGTAACCACTCTTGATAACTGTAACTTAACAAAACAAATTTAAAGATACTTAAAACACTCCAAAATTTGATCTCACAGCAAATACTTGAACACATACAGAAATAAATCTCTTAAATAACTTTCAGAGCTATAAAAATCTCACATGGTTTAATCACAGTAACTCACCAGATTGGCAAATGATGGTGGAAGAACAGAAGAATTATTCGGCGACTGCGACTGAGGCGGCCTGTAGTTTCCGGCGGGGGCAGTGACACTGACTGTAGCGGGGGTACTCGGGTGGCGGGGAGTAGACGTGGCAAGGGGAAGCGTCGGTATAGTAGGCGGGGCAGACGGGGGCGGCATCGTCGAATTGGGAGTGGCAGGAATAGACGCAGGGAGAATCGTAGATGCAGGAGTAGAAGGGATAGAATTAGGGAGAATCGTAGATGCAGAAGGGGTGGAGGAGAGGGAACTGGGGTAAAGGGAAGAAGTCGATGAATCAGAAGATGAGAAGATGGAGGATGCCGGTACCGATGCGGGGGCGGAAAACAGAGTTGGTACGGGGATAGGGGCGGGGGAGTCTACAGTGGGGGTGAACATAGCGGTAGGAGCCGGGGCGGGGACGGCGGGGGGCAGGGCGGGGCTGGGCATGGCGGCCATGGGGGTCACTGACAGCTCAGGGGGGCGAGTGTACGTGGGCCGCTTGATGTTGCTCAGACGGTACGAGTTGTGGGCGGCCCCTGGTGGTACACAGACAATAGAGAGTTATGGCACACACAGTAAATGGATACGGTAAACGCTACACGCTATTTAAATAATGTCGGATTTAGGTACTTTTGCTGTTTGAAGCTACTAAAGCTCGTTGAAAAGTGATCAATAGTAACCATAAGACACCATTCATACAGTTGAACTATCCTGTGTAACGTAATGTACATAAATTTTCCAACTTAAAAATAGCGTTTAGCGTTTGCCGTAAGATTTACTGTGTGTTGCAAAAACAAACAGACAAACCATATTCTGGAGGTGGAAGGGCCTTATAGTGGTCAAAATCATATTATTTTTTACACATAAAACATGTACTCTGAAAATGTTAAACCAAAATGTCAGTACTGATGCAAGAAAAACTTAGAAAGCATGAGCCACAACATTCATAATGAACCAAGATTTAGAATGGGTTATTATAATGAGTTGAGTCCGATTTTTCTAAATTCCAATCAGCAAATGCAAGAAGACACCAATACTGCATTAAGCTCAGAATAACATAAGTTCAAAAGATTTTTTAACTTAAAAAATGCAGTGAAGTTCAACTATTTTGAACCATGAACTCATTTCAGAGTTAATAAGCAGGTTCAAAATAGGCAGATTTTACGAATAATGGATAATTGTTTGTTTATACAAGTTAAAAACAGAATGAATCTGTACTCTCTAACATGGTTTATACGAATATTCAATATTTTGTGTTTCAAGTTTTTCAAGTTAGGATAGGCCTATTTATTTAAAATAATTAGGGATTTCCCTCAACAATCTGTGTTCTGAAAACTGTATTTTTAACCCTCCAAGTGCTAAACATCGAGATCGCGACGCATTTCGGCAACGCGTATAGCGCTATCGTCGCGATCACGATTCATTTACAAGGGTTTACTACGATCGTCACAGATCCGTTGTTTATTGACGGATCGGCATATATTTTATATAGTATTGAAGAGAAAATATCATTCTATCTGAATACTTTTGGTTCAATACATATTTCCGTGGAAAATCAAAGTTGGCTAACTTGTTTGTCAACATCAGCTGTTTTTTAGTCGTCTGAAGTACAGCTGCTACATCGCAAATTGTTATGGTTATGTTATCTTTTTTTGCTAAGAACATATAAACATTATATACCACTGGAAAGGTAATAAAATTTTCAACATTTTGGCTATCTCAGATTTTTTTATTTGACCATGTAATTATACCCTGAAATGGAAAAACCTGAAGACGAAGGTAACAAAAAAAAAAAAAAAAAAACTACCCCTTAATATCTAGAAATTTGGAAAAAAATAAATGGTAAGTAAGATCTAATGAATCATATTTTCTAATAGTAGACATTTTTCTGAACAAATTGATATGAAATATGATACACTTTTCATATCATTAATAACTATTATGCACATTTGCTTAAATGCTTGCGCGAAACTTAAAAAATGGTCAGCACTTAAGGACTAATACACGTAGCACTTGGAGGGTTAAAACTAGATTTCTGCTGTAATCAAATAACAAAACCTACCTGAAGGTGGTGGCACATTTGCCTCACTGGCTTGAGGAGGTAGAGACGCTGACACTGGATTGGTGGGAGGGAGGGGTTGTGAGAGGGGAGCAAGCGAAGCGGTGGCAGACAAGGACGGAGAGAACAGCTGAACCGGCGGATTGTTCTGGGTCTGCTCGGGTGCGGAGAAATAGTTGAACAACGAATGAGGTGCTGGGGAACTAGAAGCAATCGGGGAAGGGGTGTGAGTAGATGGCACAGTAGACGAAGGCTCGTGTAATACTGGCGGAGACGAGAAAACGGGGGTGAAAATAGTCGGAGGCGTGTAACCAGAAGTTGTGTTTGAAAAAAATAACGAGGTCTGTGCGGGAGGCTGGTTTAAATCAGAGGTTTCTCGGGAATAAAAGTCATTCTGCGAGTTGAACGTGAGTGACTGGTTGAACGGTTTGTTCAGGGCATCTGCGTAGACGGGGGTGGGTTTGGCGGGGCTGGTTGACCCGGTGTAGCTCTGTGTGAAGACGGGGATGGAGGCGACGGGGGGGTTGGGGTGAAGGTCAGGGGTCCGTGTGGACTCCGACACCTGCGGCTTGCTTGGCGGAACTGCGAAGAGCTTCGAACTCGGGGGCTCCTGGCCCAGGAAACTGTCAGCTTCTATTTCTGTAACAAACACAACCATGGGTTAGGATTTTTATGGCACATCGTTAAAGATTTATAATGAAACTAGCCAATTGGCTGTGCTACATTACAGTGATCAAATAACATGTAACAAAAGTGACGTCATAAAATCAATAACAAACTTTGAACAGCTAAATAAAGCTGTTGTACTTTTAACTGGGTTTTAGTCTTCCTAAATAACTTCTAAAACAGTCACCTTAGTATTGTTATGAAAGTATAAATTTGACAATACAAACTGCGATTGTGAGTATATATTTTTTTATTGTGAATTAAAAGTCCTGTCATGAACTTATACCAGTATGACTGTATTGCAACAGCTCATTGTTACTTTGCCTTACTAGTACCAATGTATAAATAGACAAGCTAGAAAAAAAAATTAAAATTTCTCTAGATTTTTTTAACTTAAAAATAAAAAAGGTAAATAATAGTAGTAAATAGCATCTAACATAAAAAAAAACATTTTGATGAAATGACAATCGAGCTCTGAAAATGTATAGTAAGTAACTCTTTTAAATGGCCTTGCTAGGACGAATAATTAGCAATGATTACAAAATTAGCGCCTGAACTGACTCATTGGTTTTTATTGACGAAGCCATTCATAGTTCTAAGAATCTACTGCACCTATATAAAAGTAGGCAACTTATAACCAAGCAATTTTGCAACAACAATAATCCTTGATTATGAAATATGTGTAACTATTTTAATTTAGCCTAACTGCTGATAATAACAACAACAAACTAGTAATAAACTGTTTATGGCATTTCATCCTTCATACCCTTCAAATTTTAGGAACAACTATTGCAATTTTTTTTGGTTCACATTACATTACATTATTTTTGCTTTAACATTACAGAATATATTTTGAGAAAAACAGATAAAAGAACCATTACTCTTATCGTAGCTGGACAAGAAACTAAAGAAATCTAAGTTAATTTGGCAGAATACAACTACAAAAATATTTGTACCGTGAACAAAGAAAAACAACTCTCTAGAATATTTTATACATGTTTATTGAATTTTTACTGTGAATATTTCTTGACTTTTTTTGTAAATAGTTTAAATGTTTATAACTTAAGAATATTATGAAGAAATATAGTGCAAATACTAGGCTATAGTGTGAATTAAAACTGCTATGAATACAGTAGAACACTTCTTTTTAACAACATTAAAATCTAAAAATTATTTTTTTTCTTATAAAGCCTTTGCACGGCAAAAATCACGACTAATAAAACTTTGATAGTCCGTTTTAATTTTATGCGTGTGCTACAATGATATTTAAACAATGTATTTTACATTACTTGCCCGATGATACTATATTATATTACACCACTTAACATTATATGCACTGCATATTATGAAAAGCTAAACAATTTATAAAGTAGGTTTTAAAAATATTCACAAAAAATTTCCACTCCCTAACTTTTGTAGAAATAAAGTGGTACCCCATAACTTCAATAACGATGAGGAATTTAACAATAAATTAAAGAATATCTTCTTTGGATACCGCAGAATTTTTTTGATAACTTACAATTCATTTGACAAGTGCTGTTATTAGTGTGTCGCTGTGGATGGATTACTGTTTGAATAATTTTCGACTCTACATTTAGAGTCCATTACGTAATCCATATACCGGATGTCAAAGACCACCCGTACACCCCTTTTAAAATCGACACAATTAATTTTTCACAAAAACAAAATGTGCCATTATAGGCAAACCGGTTTCGCTCAATCCATTGATGATCATTTCAATGTACAGGGTGTACCAGAAGTAACCTATTTAATAACCACCCAAAACAACAAAATAAAATAAAAACAAAACTATACTATCCTTTAAATCTTACGTCAATTCAAAAACAGTTATTGAGTTACCAAACAGGATATTGCAGGTTTGTTCGTATCCTGTTCAGATAACGCATTACGTCTGCGGTATGTCCAGCTATTTCCGAGATCTAGATACGGAAGGTTTGTTTCGCCAATATTGACAGATAGAGAGGAAGTTCCTGCCTATTTGTACACTGAGCTACACCTCTCTCTGTGTCACAGTCTAATAATCCATCAGGTATGGCCCATATCCTCGCGAGTGTCTTCTGGTCTCTAGTCTCCGGAGTTGTGTTGACATACGGGCAAACCCCCTCTCACAATTTTACAGGTAAATTTATAACTAAGTTATTGATGATTAGTTTAATTTAAAGTTGACACTGTTATCGTATTGTAGTCACTGTAGTATGAGCAGGAATTGTTTTCTATCGCATATGTATAGTAACCGGCCAAGAGAATGCACTTAAATAAACAAAATCATATGGATCAAGCTTAGATTTTCTAATCCAGCGCTGCGCTATTCCTGTTCTAAAAACATTTCCTATCTAATCAGACAGTTAATTACTTGTTGTCATTTAGATAAAAAAAAAAAACCCAAAGAAATTATAAAAATTAAAAAAGCGTATTTATGATAAAATTTTTTTCTCAATTCGTTTTTTTACTAAAGTATTACGTAATTTGAAAATGATTATGTTTTTAGGACAGTACGTACAAGTGCTGGATTATTCCATATGATAGGGTTGACTTTTATTCCATATGAATTTTGTCAATCAGATTAAGTGCATTCTCATGGGCCGTTACTGTAATTTGAGTAAAAAAAGAAAAAAAAGAAAAAAAGAAAAGAAAAAAAACCAAACTAGTATGACAATTTTGATATTTTATTAGAAATTTTGTTGATGTAGTGGATATAAAGTTACAATAATATAAAAAGGTGAACAGGTGAAAAAACTGAAACTAAAAAAAAAATTGATGACTTTACTCACATTACTTTATTATTGTATTGAAATAATAAAATAAACCAGTAAAAAATATGAAGTCAGTATACACTTGTTAAAGCCACATCTCTCCTAATAAAAAGTGAGTAGCATAGGTAATTTGAATAAACAATATCCTCTATAAGATTACCATCAGTACCAGGAGGTTCAATCTTTTTGAATTTTTGTGCAAATTCAAGTTATCCAACTTATAATTGTATCCTATACTATAATACGAGGAATATCTGAAGGGATGTGTGTTCCACGATCTTGAAATCTAGCTGTTAGATTTTGCTTAAAGTTTGCATTAAAGAGTGTTTTGGCCCAAAAATAAGTTTAGAGACAGCCTCAACCCCAGGAAAAATCAAATTTGGTCTAAAATTAAGTTTTAAAATTGTAATTTTTAACATTAGTCTTATGGGTTGCTATTTTGGTAACGAAATAACAACGAAATGTAAACAAAAAGAAAGAAACATTAATGTTTAGCAGAATTTTTGAAACAGCTGTTAACTGTGAAGAGGTATAGTTGGTTGTTGGTAGAAATTTAATTGCTTTTTTACCTTGACACTATAGCAAAAAGTGAATAAAAACCAACGAGCAAGGCTCGGTTAACCTGGTACTTATATCATAAATATTAACAGAAAATCAAAGGGAGTACGCTTTCTTTCAGCTAAACAGCAAGAAATCCGGCACAAAAATAAAGGACATTAAATTAATCATCAGACTGCAGAAATTATCTCTTTTTAATTTATTTTTTATTATATGAGATGTTTTTATCCACAAAACATTGTAGTATACCAAGCCGTGTCCGCACTGGAGAAACTTTTTGCAAAATGTTCTGTAAAATAGTTTTTTTTTCAAAGTAAATTATTTGGTAATTATTTGTTTGTAATGTTTGTGGATAGGATTTTATGTGTTTGCCGGACAAGTTCACCATGAATGTTCGGCCAGTGCGGATTATTAATTTAGTAGTAGATTAAAACATGCAGTTACAAAATTTTATATAACTATATTAGTATCAAAATAAAATATAGTTAAATTAGCAAATGACAGAACTACTACCGTAACAAGAAAGACATACTTTCATAAAAAATAGCTAATTGAAATAAAAAAAAATAACTTGGCAATTTTTAACGCCATTGGACGCAAGCAGATTCCCTCTGCAATAAGAAAAAGTATTAAAAATCAATTGTTTTAAAAATATTTTCATACAGGCCTACACATATTTTATTATTAACTAAGATTACTTTTCATGTAAAATGCATACAAAAATACTCGGTTTACTATAATATTTTATCTAGATGTTATTTTTATACAATATTAATATTAAAAAAGTATTTCAATAATTAAGCTGCCATGAAGTAAGAATTATTAAAAATAGATTCATTATAAATTAAATAAGTCATGATTATCATTGTAAAACTGTAAATTCCGTGTTAATTAGCATGATTTGTAACTTGAAATAATTTTATACATCAGAAATATATTACATTGGTACTATTTTTATACAGCACGGATACACAAAATATAGTCTTAGTCTTATTGTTTTTTATTTTTTATGAAGTATAAAATGTTTTCAACTACCCTTTATTCCTCTTAATACAAAAATAAAATTTAAAAGTTGAGAAAAATGCACTATATATTTCGAGGGCAAAAAAGGCCCTATAATGTCAATTATGAAATAGAAATGCATCTAAAGTGGTTTGACGGCTAGTAAGAAGCAATAAAAAGAACTAAATAAACAATTTAGAAAAGAAATTTCACACCAAAACAATTATTTTTGGTAACATAAGCGGAAGAAAACTCCTCACTGAACGTCCCCCAATTGAGTGCAACTTGGTAGCAACCTTCGCACACTCCAAAAAACTGACCTACAAAATCCAGTACCTTAACTGTAAACAGTTAAGCGAGGCATTATACAGTTCCTCTAGAGTGGTATGAAAGGGAACTTAAAAGCCAGGTTGCAAAACAGAAGCTTTCTACATTTTTTACTTATTTATTTGCAATTGCGGAGGTAACCTCTGTACAGCGCCCGATGGAGGGTTAAATTTTATTAATACTTTCTAAAAGTGCAACCTTTCAGAGGTTTGAACAAGTAAACAATCATTTGGGCAATGCTGAAGGCCTGCTATTTGGCACTAGAGACTGTGTGCTTGTTCTTTGATTAATTATTCCTTTAAATTTAACCTAATGCCCTTTTGCGTTTCATCATTTTGTTAAACTGAATTTTAGTTTTTAGAAAATGTTCTTGATTTATTTTTTAAGTAATGTTTAGACTATTTTAAACAAGTGCTTAGAAAGCATTTCTGTTAGATTACTGCTCAAACAATCAAGGAAAAAAATTCAATTAACTGTTATCAAAGTATAATAAACTAGTGATATTGTTCTACTAACTATAATAGTTGTATTAAATTTAGATTTTAAATTAAAGCAAAACAATTTTTTATTTTACAAATTTATTCTTTGAAATTTGTATTATATGTTTTTTGATGACTACTTATTAATAGGTTAAGTGACTACAAAGAAAATTTGTAGAATGTAACTATTTAATAACTTATTTCTCAAATTACCTGTATTGTTCCGAAAATAGATAAAGTCAATAAATAGTGCAGGGCCGATAAATATAAAAACATTTGGAGGGAACTAACGCGTGCGACGCTCACAACAGATGTGACAAACAAAAATGGCTGCGCTCCAAAATCTACACTGACTCGGTCTCTACAGCATTGAAGCGGCATTCCACGAGCACTTCGCATGGCTTTGCCAAACCTTCACTCATATTATTCTACGTTTCAGAACCTATCTTTATTAGGATAAGAATTAGGGTAAGATCATCTTTATTTTTTTATCTCTGCACATACAATATAAAATAGTGATTTAGTTCAATTTTTTTTTTTAATTTGAGTTATTGCGTGAGTTGTATGTTTAGATCACCTCTGATGATGAACTTAATTCTCAGTTTAGGAAGATTTTTTATTTACCTAAAAAAAAAAAAAAAAAAAAAAAACTATGTACTAAAAATACCCCCGTTGCAGCAGACCTGCGTACTCAGCGAATTTCCAATGGAATTTTGGTATATTTTCTATTACCACATAAAATAGGGATGAGAGTATGTAGGTTTGCCGCCATATGGGTTTTGTTGGTAAATATAAGTTAAACCCTACCTAGTGATTGTACATACCAAATTTTATAAGACTATGGTGTTCTTTTTATTTTCCCCATAAACCCTATAGGGGTGAGTACGTAGGTTTGCCGCCATATGGGTTTTCTAAGCAAATATAAGTTAAACGCTTCCTAATGAATGTATACATACCAAATTTTATCAAGATATGTCAATAAATAAGCAAGATAGAAGGTTTTGTTGATTTCCCATAAGAATAACATGAAAAACATACTTTTTGGATTTTCTCCATAACCATTTAAGCTGGGTAAAAAATTCAAAATACTAGATTGTTTGTTTTTTTAAGCTCTTTTAAATGGTTTAAGTTAAAATTGTTGAATTTTCTAAATAAAAGTAAAAAAAAGCCAAAAACCCATTTTTAACCCTTTTGAAACCCCATAAAACCCTGTTCCCATGGTCTGATCATTCTGGTTCGCGAACTCAACCTAGTAGACGCTGGCTTACACCCCTGTACCAAATTTCATCAAAATCGGAGGTTCCGTTCAAAAGTTATCGTGGTCACGGACACATAGATATATATATATATATATATATATATATATATATATATACATATATATCAATTTGAACGAACGGTGTTTTTGGCTTCTAGGGACCTCAAAACGAAAAAGTATCATGGTCCCGGGCTTAGGTCTTACCGTGACTACTACCGTAATAGCGTATTCCCTATAGGGAAATTCGCTAAAACAAGGGACATAGAATGTGACCATGCTTCACAATGGTTGTAAATCCAAAAAACTCTTGGCTAAGCCATTTTGAAAGAGTTTAACATTGGACCCAGCTTCCATTGGATGTTGGGCTTTTAATTAATTAATGACCCTGTCTGATAGTATCGGCGTTTTAAAAAAAGGATTTTTTTATTAGTCTTCCGTCCTAAAGAAGCCATTTGTGTGAATGTGTATGAATGAAAAACTTTTTTTAAATCACTTATTTTTATCTAAAACCTACTTATATACATAAGAGTCTGCTTTGCCTGCCGTCTAGGATTTGTATTCCCTTAAGACTAATATTAAATTTGAAACGTCCGCTACGCCTTAAATATGGGTTGAAAAAGGTTCATCTATATGTTGTCGTAAGGGGAATTTTAATACCAGAGGCCTTTGAAATCAAAATTTTTAAACTATTAATTGTTTTAATAATGGACAACAAAGAATTCTCAGAAATTTTTCAGTAGTTTAAACTCATAAATCACTCTATAATTTTTATTTCATACACCCCTTGTTATTAAAATTTACTTTAATACGCAGCAGACCTGCGGACTCAGCGAATTTCCAAAGGAATTTTTGGTATATTTTCTATTTCCCCATAAAACTCATGGGGATGAGAGAATGTAGGTTTGCCGCCATATGGGTTTTGTTGGTAAATATAAGTTAAACTCTACCTAGTGAATACTATCTTACCATATTAGTACTTACCATACTAATATTAGGTCTTACTATGGCTACTACCGTAATAGCGTATTCCCTATAGAGAAATTCGCTAAAACTCAATTTTTATCTCTCCCCCCCCCCCCCCCCCCCAATAACTTAAGGTAAATTATTTGACATTTGGTTCTATCAGTTTTAGGAAACTCAGGAAGCATAAATAACCATAATTCAGTTCTATGCAGTAGGACAGTGACTAAAAGTAGTTTAAATCACAAGGACCGAAAGTGGCTTTTTTATGCCCAAGATTGTGTTTTACGCAACTGCAAATGGAAATGCAACTAAGCACAGAAAAACACTTTCGGTCCAAGTCATATTCGACTCTATCATCATACTGCAAAAATTTTCATCTGTTTGAATTCCATAGTGTTCTTTCATTTTAGATTCATTTTAATCATACCGCTTTTTATATCAAAATCATGCCTTTGAAAGTCCTCTTCCAATCGTTCATTAGATTACAACATTGTCCTTGTCTCATCAGGTACAAATTCTTTAATAAGAAAAACACAATTTTTGAGGTTAGCACAATCTTATAATGAACAATTTTTTTTTAATAAGCACTATTTTAAGGCAACTTTAAAAGACGCTTTGCTGACTAATAACAGAACAGAAAACTGCTATTTTTCGTGCAGTAAGATGGAAAAAATCAATTTTATTATTAGGATGTCTAAATGGATGTCTCACTACAGTGAGAACACTGATGAAATCTAGCCCGGTAGTCCTAAGAGTTTAGTGAACAATTAAAACTTCATTGTAAAACTTGATTTTGTAAATTGACACTTGTATGATTATTTTATTACAAGAGTTAGTCAAAACATTTAACAAAGTCCCCCATAAAATTTAAGATTGAACCATGAGTATTTTATAGTTAAAAGAAACATGCAATTTTTTGTAGTGTTAGTGTATTTGTTGCCAAATTTTTACATGGGTATATCGCGTTGAGGTGAGCGTAGCGAAGATGACTGTCACTAGAAGAGTTGGCCGGCCAGGGCATCCCCAGCCGCAGGGAGTGAGCGTAGCGAAGATGTCTGTCACTAGAAGAGTCGGCCGGCCAGGGCATCCCCAGCCGCAGGGAGTGAGCGTAGCGAAGTTGTCTGTCACTGGAAGAGTTGGCCGGCCAGGGCATCCCCAGCCGCAGGGAGTGAGCGTAGCGAAGTTGTCTGTCACTGGAAGAGTTGGCCGGCCAGGGCATCCCCAGCCGCAGGGAATGAGCGTAGCGAAGATGTCTGTCACTAGAAGAGTCGGCCGGCCAGGGCATCCCCAGCCGCAGGGAGTTAGCGTAGCAGAGATGTCTGTCACTGGAAGAGTTGGCCGGCCAGGGCATCCCCAGCCGCAGGGAGTGAGCGTAGCGAAGATGTCTGTCACTAGAAGAGTCGGCCGGCCAGGGCATCCCCAGCCGCAGGGAGTGAGCGTAGCGAAGTTGTCTGTCACTGGAAGAGTTGGCCGGCCAGGGCATCCCCAGCCGCAGGGAGTGAGCGTAGCGAAGTTGTCTGTCACTGGAAGAGTTGGCCGGCCAGGGCATCCCCAGCCGCAGGGAATGAGCGTAGCGAAGATGTCTGTCACTAGAAGAGTCGGCCGGCCAGGGCATCCCCAGCCGCAGGGAGTGAGCGTAGCGGAGATGTCTGTCACTGGAAGAGTTGGCCGGCCAGGGCATCCCCAGCCGCAGGGAGTGAGCGTAGCGGAGATGTCTGTCACTGGAAGAGTTGGCCGGCCAGGGCATCCCCAGCCGCAGGGAGTGAGCGTAGCGAAGATGTCTGTCACTAGAAGAGTCGGCCGGCCAGGGCATCCCCAGCCACAGGGAGTGAGGAGTTGGCCGGCCAGGGCATCCCCAGCCGCAGGGAGTGAGCGTAGCGAAGATGTCTGTCACTAGAAGAGTTGGCCGGCCAGGGCATCCCCAGCCGCAGGGAGTGAGCGTAGCGAAGATGTCTGTCACAAGAAGAGTTGGTCGGCCAGGGCATCCCCAGCCGCAGGGAGTGAGCGTAGCGAAGATGTCTGTCACTGGAAGAGTTGGCCGGCCAGGGCATCCCCAGCCGCAGGGAGTGAGCGTAGCGAAGATGTCTGTCACAAGAAGAGTTGGCCGGCCAGGGCATCCCCAGCCGCAGGGAGTGAGCGTAGCAAAGATGTCTGTCACTGGAAGAGTTGGTCGGCCAGGGCATCCCCAGCTGCAGGGAGTGAGCGTAGCGAAGATGTATGTCACCAGTAGAGTTGGTCGGCCAGGGCATCCCCAGCCGCAGGGAGTGAGCGTAGAGATGTATGTCACCAGTAGAGTTGGTCGGCCAGGGCATCCCCAGCTGCAGGGAGTGAGCGTAGAGAAGATTTTATTTGTTGTACTTTATATTTACTATCAATTTTATTTTATTTACTATAATATGTTTGTGTAAGTGTGAATATTTACTTAAGTTATCAAAATTTTCCATGGTAACCAAATTCTATATTTTTCTCTTTGAGATAAGCCTGGGTATAGTACATCCGCTGTATGCTATATTTAATGTTACTATTGAAGCTCATAATATTTAAATAAAATCCAACTTCTTAATTTAAGAATAAGAAATTTTTATTGTCGTTCAACACAGTTGATGTCTAATAGACTAAGTAAAAATCGTTACATAATTAATCTAAAATATAAAAAAACAACAACTTTTGATTAACCTATATTTAGATCAATTTAACATTTAATACCCCCGTCGCAGCAGACCTGGTACTCAGCGAATTTCCAATGGAATTTTGGTATATTTTATATTTCCCCATAAAATCCATGGGGATGAGAGGATGTAGGTTTGCTGCCATATGGGTTTTGTTGGTAAATATAAATTAAAGCCAAATTAGTGAATGTACAAAGCAAATTTTATCAATTTATGGTGTTCTTTTTATTTTCCCCATAAACCCCATAAGGGTGAATAATACGTAGGTTTGCCGCCTTATGGGTTTTGTAAGCAAATATAAGTTAAACACTTCGTAATGAATGTACATACCAAATTTCATCAAGATATGTCAGTAAATAAGCAAGAGAAGGTTTTGTTAAGAGAAATTTCCCATAAGAATAACATTGAAAAAATAGTTTTTTGGATTTTCTCCATAACCATTTAAGCTAGGTAAAAAATTTAAAATACTAGATTGTTTGTATTTTTAAGCTCTTATATATGGTTGAAGTTAAAATTGTTGAATTTATAATAAAAGTAAATAAGCCAAAAACTCATTTTTTCCCTTTTGAAAACCCACAAAACCCCGTTCCCATGGTCCGATCATTCTGGTTCGCGAACTCTTTCAAGTAGATGCTGGCTTACACCTCTGTACCAAATTTCATCAAAATCAGAGATTCCATTCAAAAGTTATCGACACACATATATATCAATTTGAACAAGCGGTGTTTTTGGCTTCGAGGGACCTCAAAACGAAAAAGTATCATGGTACCGGGCTTAGGTCTTACCGTGACTTACCGTAATAGTGTATTCCCTATAGGGAAGTTCAGTAAAATGACATAAAGATGAATCTTTTTAGACCAATACTAAAGGCATAGCAGACGTTTCAAATATAACATTAGTCTTATCGGAATAAAAATCCAAGGTTAATGCGGTACTGCGTACTCTTAACAATGAGTATTTAGAAAATGCTGTGCTGTTGAAACAAAAATCTGATTCAGACGTTTGCTATGAAATATCAAATGTTTGGTTTTGGTTCTGTGTACCAAGGTTATCAGGGTTCAATTTCCCAATCACAAACATTTCAACTGCATTGTTTCCTAATCAGGAACTGACGTGGAACTGTGCGGTATGAGAAATAATTTCTTTCTTTCAATTTGAAATATGAATGTGGGTAAGATAGAAAAATTTAGAAATGGAGTAAAATTACTACACTCACTTGGCTATTTAAAAAAATGTTTCTACTGTTAAGTGAAAGTATGAGAAAAATGAGCAAAAATATCTTTTACCAGGTTCTGGTTATATAAAAAAAAAAAAAAAAAAAAAAAAAAAAACAGTTTGGTATTTCAGATTATTTTTCCTAAGAAATAATGACTATTATTCTAATTATCGGTTCCTTGACTATCTAGTAATAAAAAATTAGAACAATCCAGGCTGAATTTGGATGAATTAAACCCAAGTTACGACTTGTAGACCTATATATAATTTTTGAACTGTAGGAAACATGGTGGAGAATATTCCAAATACAATTAATACAGTTGACTCTTGGTAGTCCGTCATTCTTTGCTCTGACATGTACTATAATCTAACAATCTTGTGAAAGCAATATCTCTTGTCAGTGTATTTTTTTTTTTTAATTTGAATTTCTAAAAAATGGTTGTACTTTATTTTTATGAATTTCATTATTTTTCTATGTTAATTTAAAAATAAAGTGTAAAAATGGTTTGTTGTTTCAAGCCAATTTAAATTTGACCAAGTTTAATTATTTTGTGAGAGGTTATTTATCATTTTTAAGTGAGAGCTCCACTAATCCGACAGGGTCCTGGTCTGATTTGTGGTGCATTATCAAGAGTCTACAGTACCAGAATTCTCTTTAAATTCTACTCAAGCAGCGAAGAATTTTAAAATCAAATATATAATCATGACAGAACTGATAACAAGTGTTTGTTGTTAAAACACAATCGGGTGGACCGATGCTACTAGGTGTCATAACGCGGCAACGCAATCACCCTGATCATGAACTGTACATAGTAATCCTTTGAGCAACACTTGCTTTTATTTTACTCAACCCAAAAGGCAAACCTTGCCATGCACGTGTATGTTTAAGTGGCAGATGGTTTCTGGGAATAATCTGTTTAAAAGTCCCATAAAAATTAATTTTAATATATTGGTAGCAAACAATAGATTTATCGTAATATTGAATTTGTGACTCATTGTTTAAACAATAACTAAATATACGCAGGTATTCTTTCGGATACTCTGTCAACTTTTTAACAGATAAGATTTTATTTATTATAAATAACATTTGAATAGAAGTGGGAATAATTTGTTTTAATTAGAACAAATTTGAATGTGATGGTGAATTTATGGATCACCGAAAAATAAAATCTTATTTGGTGCTAAAAATTAAATATTTGATTAACAATTAATCGTGTGGCCCAATAAAGAGACATAATTGAATACGTAAGTACTACTTTTTAAAATGTAAATTCCACTTGATGTTTTAAAGTTAATGTTAAGGAATAAAAAGGTCCAACTTAAGTATCTACAAAGACAATATTTAATGAGTACCATAGATCACATCATTCTGAGTAAAATCGCCATGATATTTACTTATGCCAAGCCTCCTCTAGTTTTGTACCAGTTCACGGTGTGATAAAAAATGTGTCAATATTGCATAGGTTAATGTAAATCTCCAATGTTTTCTCAATTAAATTCAATGTGAAAACTTTATAATCGGGTTTCAGTAAAATAGACAAAAGATTTTTAATACTCACAAAAAGTTTAATCTTATGCTAGCAGAAAAACTATGTAAAACAATCACTAATAGTTCCACACCGAATCACTGATAAACAACAACTAACTGATGAGAGCTTCTTCCATCCCCTTATCCTTACCAGATAACAGATGATCTCACGTCAGCCTCGTCGCTCGTTACGCACAAATCAGACCTTGAGCTCAACGCCATTGATAGTCAATTATATTTATTACCAACTAACTATGCACTACCTTATCACAAAATTAATTACTGTCAAACAAACTCAAACTATTGTGAAAGTTATTGTAGTGACTTTCTGTAATAAGAGTTTTAAATAAGCACGCATTCGAAATAACTCTATAAAATTTATTGAAATGCACATTTTTGAAACGTGTAAACAAAAACTGTAAACAGAATAAACTAGAATAATTAATAACAACTGAAACAGCTGATCAGCTGATTATAAAAGATACAACAGTCTCCGCCACTTATTTTGGAACTTCATCACAAGACGTAATCGTTCAGATGTTCTGGAGGCTTACGTACTCTTGTAGAACGACGAAGTGGTGGTTGGATTGGTACTTGACAATTTTGTGGAGGTGGTCTGTCATTCACCAATTCTGGAACTGGATGTTCTTGTCGAGGTATAATGGGTTCTTGACGTCGAACAATGCTTGGGATTTGAATTGGTTTGGATTTATTATTTTCTGGCACTTTCTCGTCAGTGGTCTTGAAGTGTACTTTCTTCACTTCTGTTCTACGAAGTTGATCTAGATGTCGCTTCAATGTTCTGCCAGAATCTAACTTCACAATGTAGTGCAGTACTCCTAGTTTTTCAACAATTTCTCCAAGAGTCCAAATATATTTGTTGTTAGCTGAATATTCTCTTACGAGGACTCTCTCCCCGACGTTAAATGATCGTACTCGAAATTTCGAGGGAGAATTCTTCGTACTATGATAGGGCCGCAGGGCATCTAGCTTTATGCGTATTTGACGATTTAGGTATCGTTCTGCTGGTGACTGTCCATTGGAAAGAGGAGTTGCACGGTAGTGTAGGAGGATTTCCTGAACTTTGGTGTGAACTGGTCGAGAATCGCTTCCGAGGGCCTTCAGTCGCTGTTTCAAGGTTTGAACTGTTCTTTCGGCGAGTCCATTTGTAGCAGCATGTCCAGGTGCAATTAGTTTTTGAAATATGCCATTTGAAGAACAATATGATTTAAATTCTGTACTGGTAAATATAGAAGCGTTGTCCGAAACCATTACTTGAGGATAACCATGAGATGAGAAGATGTTGTCGAGAAGAATTATTGTGTCAGAAGATGAAGGCGCGTTCCTTAAGACCTTAACTTCGACCCATTTTGATTTCGCACAAACACAAACAAGGAAGTAGCAATTTTGAAAGGGTCCAGCATAGTCTATATGTATGCGCTCCCAGTTGCCTTCGGGTTCTGCCCATGGGTGTAAAGGCGCTTTCTTAGGGTTGAACTTGATGTGGGCACAATTTTCACAGGATTGGACTAACTTTTCTATATCCTTGTCGATACCTTGCCAATATACATATCTTCGGGCCAGTTGCTTCATTTTTGTGATTCCGATGTGAGTAGCGTGAAGTTGCTGTAAGACATGGGGTTGAAGGCTCTTTGGAATAACAACACGGTTTTCTTTGAAAATTACTCCATTATCGAGAGTGTAGGGTAGATCTGTAGATGAGGTAAGTAGTTTTTGTTTAATTTCTTTAAGATTGTGGTCTGCTTCGGTTTCCTGTGCCAAGATATCTGCATTTAGATTTTCAGATGATATTTCGAATATTGTCTCTGAATGGAAAGTGGCAGTTTCATTATTTAGGAAAACATCTATAGTTCCGGATTCTTGAATTACTGGAGCTTGTGACAAACAATCTACGTTGGCATTGGCCTCTCCCTTTTTAAATCGTATAGAATAATTGAATCCTGACAAGTACGATGCGTAACGCAGTAGTCTACTGGAAGTCATAGGAGGTAAGGATTTACTTTCATGGAAGATTCTAGTAAGTGGGGCATTGTCAGTGGTCAGTGTGAAGTGTATACCATATAAATAATTGTAGAAGTGGCTTACCCCAAACACGATGGCAAGTGCTTCGCGATCGAGCTGACTGTAATTACGCTCTGAAGCAGTTAACGATCTGGATGTGTACGCTATCGGCTTTTCTTCGCCTTCGATGATGTGACTCATCACTGCGGCAATTCCCGTTGGACTGGCATCACAAGTTAAGACAATTGGACGGTGAGGGTCGTATGGCACAAGAACACGGTCGGAAGTCATTTCTCCCTTGAGACAGTCAAAAGCGGCTTGGCCATCTTTAGACCAATGAAACTTTCGATTTTTCTGTAGAAGCTGTCGAAGTGGTGCTGTTTTTGTAGATAAATCTGGTATGAACCGCGAGTAGTATGTGACCATTCCAAGGAATTTCCGGACATCGTCAACGTTCCTTGGTCGGGGCATTTCGCAAACAGCTCGAATCTTTTGAGGGCACTTTGAAATCTGATTGTGTTGAATTACATGACTAAGATATTCGATCTTTTCACAGAAAAACTTACATTTGTCTTTGTTTAAATGTAGGTCGTGTTCCTCAAGGCGCGAAAGACATGATCTGAGGTTGGCATAGCACTCATCTTTGGTGGTACCGTGCACAATTATGTCGTCGAAATAAACCTCAGTCTTGGGCAAACCTTATAGAATTTGGGATAAGATGCGATTGAACTCTGCGGGTGCCGTTTTAATCCCGAAGCTAAGTCTGTGCATTGAATATGTACCCCGGTGTGTAGTGATAGTTTGAATTTTACTGCTTTCCGGGTCGACTGGGATGTGCAAATACGCCTTGTAAATGTCAAGTTTGCAGAAAAACCTTGAATCCCGTAAACTGTGTAAAACATCCGGAATGTGTTTGATTGGAAAGTCTGCTGAAACTAGACGATCATTTACGCCTGTTTTATAGTCTACGCATAACCGTACAGTACCGTTCCCTTTGGGAATTACTACCAAGGGTGATCCCCAATCGCTAGCATCGACTTTAGATATTATGCCGGCTGCTTCAAGACTGTTAAGCTCCTCTTCGACTTGAGTTCGTAGGGCAAAAGGGACATTACGCTCTTTGGTGTAAACCGGACTAGCATTTTCACGAAGATGGAGGGACACTGTATGATTTGGTATGCAGCCAATTTTCTGTTTGAATACAGTAGAAAAATCAGAAAATATGTCCTCAATAGAAAATACTGTTTTTGAAGCATTGAAACAACTGTCTTGCACCGGTACTGGGTTTCGGTCGATTTCCTGGAGGCTGATTTTAAGATGTCGGATCCAAACTCGTCCAAGGACTGCAGGACGACCATTTGGAACAATGTACATGTCCTCAGTTGACTTAACATTCTTATAGGTAACCTCAATCGTAACCTTCCCCAAGGGTCGAAATACTTCGTTTGTATACGCTCGAAAGTAAACATTAGTTGGGCTAAGGGTGACATTGAGATTCAAATCTTTGAAGTCATTTTCAGGAATGAGTGTAAAACCAGCCCCTGAGTCTACTTCAAATCGCATAGGCTTTTGATTTATGTGCACTGTAACAAAATATTTGTCTGAATCTAATGCAACTGGTCGTTGACTGTGGTCGAAAATATCAATTACGTCATGTGCAGGAGTGTTATCAGGAAGGATTTCCGTGACTTTATTTAAACCTAAAGGGATTTCATCAGAAGTTGAATTAACATATTTTGTAGAACTGGAGTTAGAATAGTCATTTGAAAGTTTGTTCTTCATCTGACTCGAAATGCACACTTTAGCAACATGCCCTTGTTTTGAACAGGAAGTGCAATGAAGGCGTGATTTACTTGTGCGGCATTCAGATGCGCGGTGGTTATTTCGTCCGCAACGAAAACAAAGGTCTACAATACCTAGGCGATTGTAGTCGACTTTGGACCTTGAATTTCTTGAGTTAGAATATTCCGTCCTGGATTTCCGTGTATTTCGATGATTTGAAACATTTCTAGCACGGGCTTTACCTGTTTGCCTATTTGAAATTTTATTGATGTCAACATTGGTTGAATGAGAAGGTTGATGTTTGTTAAGGACTTGGGTTTCTAATCGGGATGCTTCTAAGGCAGTAGCCTTTGTTAGAATGTCTTTGAAAGAGGATGTATCTGATTGTAATAACTGTTCACGGATCCAGTCATCTTTTAACCCCCTGATGAACTGGGCTCTTAAGAATAAGTCTGAAACTGAAACATGTTTGGTGCACTCACACTGGACCGTAAATTCACATTCAGTTAAGTCCCTTTGTAGTGAAGCTACATATTCTGGAATTGATTGGTTAGGTTTTTGATACGTACTTAGAAAGTAATGTTGTGAGACTACAACATTCCTGTGAGGAGAAAGCATTTCATTCAATGACTTAACTAAGGTTTGAAAATCTAAGACTTTGATTGGTTTTTCAGGGCCAATTAGTGCAGAAAGATTGTTATAATGAACAGAGCCAATTGAAGCGCAAAGAATTTGTGCCTTTTTGTTTTCATCTGAAATATTTTTAACTGCTAGGTAATTTTCAAAACGTTCCAAATAGTTTTTAAACTTTTCTTTATTATGGTCAAAGTTTTCAAATGGTTGAATGTTACCCACTGGTACATTACTTTGATGTTCTTGGCGTTCTGAACGTAGTTGCTCCGTGATCTTCGTAGCCAGCGTGGTTGCGAGTGTGACTTGGCTTTCCGTGAATGCTTTTAGTAGTGCGGTAAACTGATCGGCATCCATTTTGAAGTATTGAAATTTTGAATACTGTTTGAAAGTGTTGCAAGATTAACTATGTTTTATGATTGAAAGATAATTATAGAATTGAAATGTAGCCAAATTTTTCTCGTCGCCAACTTTTACTGTAGTGACTTTCTGTAATAAGAGTTTTAAATAAGCACGCATTCGAAATAACTCTATAAAATTTATTGAAATGCACATTTTTGAAACGTGTAAACAAAAACTGTAAACAGAATAAACTAGAATAATTAATAACAACTGAAACAGCTGATCAGCTGATTATAAAAGATACAACAGTTATGTAGGTGTATTATTGTACTTTGAAAGGTTTTGATAAGCTTATAAATAACAGTTAAACCAAGTTCTATGACGCTATAACTGTTTTCAAAGTTCATGTAAAAAAGCATTTCTGATTTCTGAAGTGATCAAAGATTTTTCTTGCTCATTAGAACTAGGCCTACCAACTGACTGGGTTTGAAAATACTTTTTCTGTAAACAAAGAAGCAACTTGCAAACCTTAGTTTTGCTTACATAGAACCTGTGATAATTTTCATGGAAGGGGGAAGAGTTGTTATTTACCTGCAATAATAAGGCTAAATCCTTGTATCCATACCAGAAAAGGTTAATTTAAATCTCTACAAGTTAACACTTAGTGTAATTATATGTTAGTAAACAACTCAGAGAGAAAGTTGACAAGACAAATGATATAAAAAAGCACTTCAGCAATTTTTGGGAGGGATGAGTTGTGAAGCGTGTAGGGTTCAATGACTCGATCAAGAGTGGCTGCTAAAAATCATCTTTTCCGCATAATATAAAGGTATCCAGTGGTGATAATTCTTTTTAACTTTTCTAATTGTTCGAAGGTGTAATTAGGGGTCACAAAGGTATTCAACTTCAGAACAAGATATATATGGCTTCAAACTACCATTTAAAACTATTGTACAGTAGAGCCTTGATGGTTCGACACTTAGCTCGGAGAGTGTCAAGTATCGAAATGTCAAACTATAAGGAGTATATGGGAAATTTTAACATAGGGAGAACAAAAATCATGTGTTTGATTTAGGAAACACTAAACTTTAATGAAACAATAACTTGATTGAACTTTAACATAAACAACCTTCAAATCATTCGCTACTTGGTTTACATTTTCACCTTTGTCGGTCTCCAACATGGACACTTTTGGTTGTTACTGACATTTAAGTTGTCATGGGTAGTGTCAAACTATAAGGAGTATCGAACTATCGAGGTTTTACTGCACAATTTAGGTCAATAAGTGTCTTAGCAAAATCAAATTACAATATTTAGTAAGTGATCTGATTTCAGGCATAAGAAAAGTCTTATCAGAACGGATAGTGAACCGGGCCGTGCGTCCAGTTACATTGAAAGTGAATCCACAAACCAATCTCTACATACAGTCAGGTCAGACGACGACTTTGTATTTCGATGTCACCAACAACAATGACTTTAATGCTTTCTTTGAATTCTACTGCAACGCACCGTCCAGCACCATTCAGTCTATTCAGCCCTATGAGTGAGTATGAAATGTTTTGCAAAAACTACTATATTAAGATACATGGTGAAGATATCTGGATTCATGGTGTCATGGTGGTTAGGGCATTTTTCCAGTAAAGAATTCTAGTTATTTCTGTGAAATTTTTGTGTTTAAATGGTCACTAACAGTGTAAGAGTAATTAATAATTCAACATAAGTGGAAAAACTTTACTTTGATCCATGGACTATCTTTTATAAATCAGTTAACTGAGAAAAATTTATTATTATATTCTACTTACTCAATTATTGCAAAAAGCACATGTTTTGAGGTGATAATTTTAAAAGACTTAATCTTGGCAAATAACAGCACACATAGAGGAAAAACAGTTTTTACACTTCATAGCACTCATTGTTTCAATAAATAATTAATTTTTTGACAGTAATTTATTTTAAAAGTGAAATAATAAACTTATATCACCAATGCACTACTTTTTGTGATATCTACAACTTCCTGAATAGTCATCCGCCTACACAGGAATAAGGACTGAACAGGTTTGACAGCTAGTATCTACAATCGACAGTAGCCAGAACCTTGACCTTGACAACTTCATATCAGCAATATTGCATATTGTCCTCTCAATATTTGGCCCAGCTACCAATAGAGTTTGTTGACATACTGTCTGAGATAACTTGCAGCTGTTGACCTTTTTGGCCTGCCTGTATGAACTGTTTATTTATATTTAGAAATGTTTTAACTAATTAATTTTTAATATGGTTATAAATGAAAATAAATTTAAATTTAAACCAGGGGATAAAGTGTTTGCTAAGGTAAAAGGTCACCCTCAATGGCCAGCTTTGGTAAATGATATTGAAAGTAGTAATAAATTACCAAAATACAAAGTTACATTTTATGGAACTAAGGAAACTGCATGTGTGAAAGAAATTGATTTGTGTCTATTTTCTGAGAACAAATCTAGGTTTGGTAACCCCAAAACAAAAAACAAAGATCTTAAAACTGCATTAAAAGAAATTGATTCGAGTTTTAATTGCAAATTGTCAAATGTCTCTAAAAGCATTTCAGTAAATAATTCAGTGGATTTTATTGAAATACCTTCAGCTGCTAGTAGTCCCTTATCTAATACTACTATTCCTCAAAATAATGTATCTTCTGTGCAAAATTAATTGCAAAAACAATAACCCGCCTAATGATGACAAATTAAATGTACCAGTTACACTCCTTGAGTCTCAGTGGGTTACTGATGATGCTGTCCAGGTTGTTTTTGATAGTTTGGACAGTCTGACAGATAGTAGAATCCGATTTCTTAACCCTGTGATAACAATAGCAGTGAAAACACTTAATGACTTTGAAGTGGTGATCCCAAGTCTTGCTGAATTAAAGAAAATGGATTTTGTTTTTATTCCAGTCAACGATTCTACTAGCATTCAAAACTTAGGCGGTTCGGGCTCTCATTGGAGCCTTTTACTGTGGGACAATGTACAGGATATTTTCCTTCATTTTGATTCTTTGGGCAGTTTAAATTTGCACCATGCTGAGTTAATAGCGGAAAGATTGAGATCATCGCAACCTGTAACTAATGTTAAAACTCCATTGCAGACCAACGGGGTTGATTGTGGTATTCATATGATTTTAAATGCCATAGCTATTCTCTCAAGCATAATTAACAAAGGACCATCTGTTCTTAAGTCTTCAGAAAATCTTCTCCCTAACCTCTCTGAAGTTGATATTTTGACAAAAAGAGCTCAATTAGCTTTAATTATTCACAATATGCAATATGTAACCATGAAAAGAGACACTTTAAAAGGATTACTTCTTTCTGGAAGTTCGGGATCTAAATGCGAAGATTTAATGAAGGAAAATAAACACCAAAATTTAAACACAACACAGTTAGTCTTTCCTTATTCTTCACTGAACCAAAACCAAGCGTTATCTGTGGATACTGGTACTAATACAGAATGGACCATTCAGACATACAATAAAGGAAAAAGACAAGGAAAATATAGTTCTCAGTGCCAACAAAAATTATCTTTGCAAAATCGATACAGTTGCTTTAGTGACTTTGATGATGAAGAAATTAACGAGGACTTGGACACTACAAATGAATTAGACAGTAACCAAACAGTTAATACTAATTGTACAACTTTTGTTACGGGATTAAATAAGAAGTGCAAAACAAAGAGACGGGAAAATGAAACTATGAGTAGTTCCACAGTTCATCAGAAGGAGAATAGGAATACTACTGGCAAACAATCATCACGAAACGTTAATGTTCACGTGTACTCCGACAGTCATGGTAAACAGCTGTATGGAAACCTAAAACTAAACCTGACTGATAATCATGACATTTTTGTAAATACATCCCCAGGTGCTACAATAAAACATGTTGTTGAAAATGTCGAAAATGGTATTCATCGCTTAAAAGATAACGATATAGTGCTGATTATAGCAGGATCTAATGATGTTGAAAGTATGATAATGAAAAACATTAATCCAAGCCGCCAAATTCCGAGGACCCTCTATCAACTTGCTCAAAAGCATAAGAAAATCAATTTTGTTGTTGTTCCCCTTCCTTTCAGATTCGACTTGCCTCCTAGCCATAGAGTCAACTGTGAAATTATTAAGATCAATAATGAATTAAAGCATTATAAAAACAATATCCTCAATGTTGTTGATGTGTCTCGCCTACAGAGATTTCACTTCACCTCCCACGGACAACATCTTAACAGGTCTGGAAAGATGGCTTTGGTAAATGAAATAACAAAACTTATGTTGCAGAAAAAAATTATAAGTTTTCAAAACTTTGCAGCTAAAATAGAAATAATTGAAGGGCATATGAATGATCTCTTGGACAAGCATCTGCAGAATAAAGATGTTGGATTCTCACACTGCATCTCATCTGACTTGAGTCATGAAAAAAACATGAGTGCTGGCGTAGCTTCTGTCTTCAAAAGAAAAATTGGGAAACCTCACATTTCAGATTTTTGCAGCAACAATTTAACACGCCAAACAATGAACAATGGTGCATCTGTGTACAGTTTGGTTACAAAGAAAGAATATCATCTTAAGCCAACTGTTACAACTTACGACCAAGCCTTTAGTGAACTAATATTAGATTTCAAAAGTAGAAATTTGAATCAGCTGTTTTGTTCCCCAATGGGATGTGTTAGGGATAGGATCTCCCTGAAACACTTTGCAAAAAATATTGTACACTTTCAACACTCTACAAATGCTTCTGTGACTATAGTATCGTACAATGAAAAAAGATTACAGCAAAAAAACATCTCTTTTTATCCTTTTTTGAAAAAAATGTATGAGGAAATATCCAATGAGTACAATAAACAGGCCAAATCTCAAGAAGCAATAACGAATTCTTTCAACTCATCTATAACAAGTTCACCACCTGTAACTGTCTCACCGGCTGAGCTGCAGACTACAAGACAGCCGAGCCCAGCGACGCCTGCTGCCACTAGAGTCGGTGAGGTTTCTTCACAGTCACAACCAGATGAGTCTACGTCAGCGATGAACCAGATATCTAACAACACCCCAGGACAAACTCCAACTTCAGCCACAGGTCACAAGAATAGCGAGGCAAGTGCTTCCTCAGTGATAAGTTTGCATACCAGTGGTGATCAGTGTTCTGTGTCATGTGAAATGAAGCCCTCTACTGTGACGCTAAGTGAAAGAGAATCTAGAATTTAGTATAAGTAACACTTCTGATCTGGGCTCAAAACTAGATTTTTATAGAAATAGATGCCTTACTGAAATTCAGTCATTAAACCTTTTGTACCTTAACATCCAAGGTTTTGGTAGCTCAAAAATTGGCATTTTAGAAAGTTTTTTGGTAAACTCAAACATTCATATTATTTGTATTTCAGAGCATTGGCTCTCAGATAATGAAATAAAATTAGCTTTTCCAAAAAATTTCTATTGCGCTGATGCTTATTGTAGGACTGAGCATATCAGAGGTGGTACTTCTATTTTATTGCATTGTAATTATACATCCAGGAAACTTAATGTTAGTAAGTTTTGTAAGGAGCTAACTTTTGAAGTTTCTGCAATTTCCATTGATGCTTTAAAAATAATTGTTGTATCAATGTACCACTCACCTAATGGTAATCCACATGAATTTTTATGTATACTTGAACAGTTTTTACATTTCATATCAAAATGGTCTCATTATAACATTGTTTTAGGAGGAGATTTAAATGACAAATTTAATGTGCTAAAGCCCTCCAAGACCTCAACAGATTTTCTTAACCTCCTTAAACAATATAACTTTTATTATCTGAACAATAGCCCAACCAGAGGGGACAAATGTTTAGACAATGTTTTTGTTTATAAGAAAACTGCCTTAACATCTTCTGTCGATATTATGAAATTTCCTTATTCTGATCATGATGGAATACTGGTGAATATTTCTCTCTCTCCTGATGTAAGAAATCTCGATAATAGTACAAAAAATCATGCATTCATAAAGTTTTACTTGCCAACAAAAAATATACAATATTTAATTTTGAACTTATTAACATATGACTGGCCAAATATTTTAAAGCAGCTAAATGGAAAGGAATCAGAGACCGTTTTCCAGTTTATTTTTGACATTTTAATTAATAACATAAACTATTTTAAGATTAAGACAAAAAACAAAAGTAATAAACATGAGAGTAAAAATAAGGTTGGGCATGAATGGTATACCAGGGACCTAGCTAATATGAAAGAAAAGCTTTTATTTTTGCATACTTGTTTAAAAAGTAGAGATGATTCTGAAAATAAAAATATTAAAAATAAGTACAATACCTTGAAGTGTGAATACAAAAAGGCTGTTAGAGACGCTAAGCTGCATAGTAATGTTTGTTATATTGAAAAAAGTAGCAATAAATGTAAGGCAGCATGGGATATTATAAAGAATAATAATGTAAAAAAAGAACAATGTAAAACAACTATCTCACCAGATACTTTTAATGAATATTTTATTGGATCTATTGACATTATTAAAGATAAGCTTAACAATTCTAAGTCATTATCTTATTCTGATTATTTGAAGAGAAATGTACATGATTCTGGGTTAAAATTTAGTTGGACAAATATTACAGTCAAGCAGGTTTTAAATGCAGTAAAAAATATGAATAACTCTGAAAGTAAAGATATTTATGGAATGTCCAACAATCTATTAAAAAATATAATCTGTAGCTTAGATGTTCCTCTTGCATACAGTATAAACTTACTCTTGTTAGATGGTAAATTTCCTGAATCCTTAAAAGTGTCCTGGGTTTGTCCAGTCTATAAAAAGGGCCCCAGGGATAAGCCACAGAGTTTTCGTCCTATTTCAATAATTCCAGTAATAGGAAAATTAATAGAAATTTTAGTATATGAACAAATGATTGAATATTTTGAAAAAAACAAATTATTAAACATTTCTCAATTTGGTTTTCGAAGAGGGTTGTCAACCACAGATGCTTTGGACACTTTAATAAGACAAGTTTACCAATCTTTTGAAGCTAAGACCTTTGCTCAGGCCACATTTTGTGACCTGAGCAAGGCGTTTGACTGTGTTGATTCTAATATTCTTATTGAAAAATTAAAACTATATGGGTTCCAGGGTCCACCTCTAAATTTTTTAAAATCTTATTTGAGTGGCCGCAGGCAACTAGTCAAATCAAATGACAAAGAGTCTGAACCAAAATTATTGAAATGGGGTGTTCCTCAGGGTTCAGTACTTGGACCCCTTTTATTCATAATTTATATAAATGATTTACCAACGGCTATAAATTCCAAAACAATACTTTACGCTGATGATACGACTTTCTTTAACATGAATAGTAATTTAGTTGAGTTACAAAACATTGTTGAATCTACTATTAAAGACGCATCAAATTGGTTTCATTCTAATGGATTTTTACTGAATGAAGAAAAAACTCAAAATATTTTATTTACATTGAAACACAATTTCATTCCTGCTGATCAAAATTTTGTAGACACAGCCAAATTTTTGGGTGTACATATTGACAGTCAACTTTCATGGAATCCTCACATTGACAATCTTTCTTCAAAACTATCACGTATTATTTATCTTTTAAGACGCCTCAGAGATCAGGTTCCAAAAAATTATATGAGGACAGCTTATTTTGCCTATTTCCAATCTATCTTTCGTTATGGTTTACTTTTTTGGGGAGGGTCTAGTAAAATTGAAAACATTTTAAAGCTGCAAAAAAAGGCGTTACGGACTATGAGCAGATCAGATCCAGAAGAACACTGCAAACCCCTCTTTATAGAATGGGAAGTCCAAACAGCAATAAATCTCTATATATTTGATGTTATGATAAACATTTTAAAAAACCAAGACTACTTAAAGTTCAGCAATCACAGCTACAATACACGTAAAAAACATAATGCTTTATTGGAACCTCATCGTTTAAGCAAAACTTCCAACAGCCACATTGTAATATCTGCGAAAGTATACAATGTTTTGGAAGGTTCTGCTAAAAATTATTCCTTCAAGGTTTTTAAACAAAAATTATATAATTGGTTATTGGGTCACCCTTTTTATAGACTGGAAGAATTCTTTAATTTTGAAAATATTCAATTTTAAAGATATATGTATATTTTATAACAAATATTTTATATTATACATTTTAGACATTCTTCTTTAGAGCTAAGGCATTTTGACTGTGCAGCCACACTGTAATTATGACATTGTCAATGATCATTTGTATTCTTACGACAATAAAGATTTATTTATTTATTTATTTATTTACACAAAAATAGTCTGATGGAAATTTTAACAGCTGTGTTCCCCCTCAGCCCCTCTTGCCCTTATCTTTGTCATTTGTGGTTATATTTGTGTATTAGGCTACAGTATAAAAATATGTTTCTGAATAAATTTGGCAACAATGTATCGACTCTCATCAAGACTCTTTTTGTGAATCCTACTATAAGTCTGATTAATTTGGTTATCAAACCTCATAGAACATAACAATTATATTATCCTTGCAGCCAAGCAATTTTTTGGGCAGTAAATTCTCATCATATACAAGGCTAGGTGATGAAGCAAACTATTTGACAATTAGGTACTGGAAGTATCAGAAATGAATTGAAAGCGCAAAACCCCATGGATTCTTTATATTTAATAACCATTACAGAGCCTCATTTTTACAAACAAACCACACTATTCCAAAAATTAACATAATCTGAACACACTTCTATAAAATACCAATTTTCTCTACTTAAAACGGGGGAAGTTCCAATCATTGATATTAATTGAATTTAAGGTTATTAGACACAATCCTGTTGCTATAGTTGCCACTTCTTTATAGATGGATTGTTATTACAATGTTCCATTGGTATTTTCTATTGTTTACCGCAATTCCATTGCTATTGAACGATTTCCGCGGTCTGATTGTCATTAAGTTTTGGTATCAAACAACCTGTTTGAATAAACAGTGGGGAAAACTAGTCACTATCTTGCATTAGTTTTTAATTCTGCCTATTCCGAAAGTTCGTCATACCGAACAGAGTCCAGTAATGATTAATTCATATTAGTGGGACTCTACCGTATGCCACAAAAGTTTTGACTGGGCTATCCAGATATTTGGCAGCTCTGGACAGTCAAGAGTCTACTGTAATTCGTCTTGATGATAAGGTAATGAGTCGTGTACATCGGCTGTTCGCAGGAGATGGCTCGGGCGTCAGGAGACGGCCACTATCCGAGTGGTGATACGGACAGGGGCCGTAGCTGCCACATCCGAGATTGTTACCTTCACTGCGGTCACTTACTCCTCCTTCGGCGACAACCCGACCGCGATAAAGACCTATCTTTTTGCCGGCCAACAGGTAAACGGACTAAATAAAAGATATAACTTCTTTGCTTACATCCTTTTCATTTACACTTACAGTTACAAAAATTTAAGTATAATAGACAACAAAGGTTACGTTAAAGCAACAATCAGTATTTGCTATGGTTTTGAATAAAACTTCTGACTTCAATAAAATTTATTATAATGAAGAAGGACAGCATTTGTTTGGTTGTGTTTGCAAACTAAAATGATTGGAAAATGGAAAGAGGGTTTTATGAAAACTCCAAAGGGTCAAGACCAGGTTTTTTTGAAAATTTTACTTTGATTTATATAAAGAGACAATTGAACTAAAACCATAAGTAAGAACTTTGGTTTTAGTAACCTTTACAACAACATAAGAAATTAGTTTTTTTGAATCATCAACTTAGCTTAAGTGGTTAAGAAGAATCAAAAACAAATTTACTTTGTTATTTTATATCCAATAAAAACCATTTAAACAATCACGATAAAATTGATGAAGATACAGTTTTAAAAGTATTTTCATGTATCAGGGATTACATAATGTTAGCTCATAGCATGTTATGGCAGTAAACCTCATATTTAGTCACATTGGAAACTCCCATAACTCACAGGTCTGTTGTGAATGGGTATTTATAATTATAAAGAGTAAATTATAAGCCCGGCTTTCCAAGTATTAATTTTTCCCTATTTTACAAATTTTGTTGTCATTATTGTTTTAGCTCATAAGACAAATACTACTCTGACTGTTTGTGAATATTGCATATTTGTTTAATAGGCCTGCATTTGTAATTTGACTTGTCAATATAAAAATAATATTTATTCCTGCTTTATTCTTGCTTTATT
The DNA here is from genome assembly GCA_030545055.2 of Neoaliturus tenellus. Taxonomy (NCBI): domain Eukaryota; kingdom Metazoa; phylum Arthropoda; class Insecta; order Hemiptera; family Cicadellidae; genus Neoaliturus; species Neoaliturus tenellus. The sequence continues at coordinate 21,210,354 of CM061531.1, forward strand.
GTTTACCAACATTGTTATCAATAATTATTTCCTTTAGTTAGTATTTCTGCTTTAAAGTTGATAGTAACTTATTATAAATTATTTATTGTAACGTTAGCCATTGGGCTGAAAATGAGGGTATTTAACAAAAGGTGTTTAACGACTTTTAAAATATACCATTATAAAATTTCTGTTTCTAATCTAAAATAGGTTCAGTATATCTAAATTATACAATATAATTTTTGCTTTTCTAAAGAAAAGCAACCTTCTTTTAAAGTAAGAACATTTAAAAATTGAGAATAATTAGAAAAGAAACCTTAAAAACTTCTCCAAATGGCAAAGGAAGTAAAGTAATACTATTATGGTTTTAACACTTTTCCACAGCAAGTATCAGACTCGACCAGCCCAGTGGTCAGTTACACCATCAACGGAGATTGCCGGTATGCGAATACTCCATCCACCTGCAATGCGGCCACGTGGGGGTTCGTGGCGAACGCTCAAGACAGCACGTCGGGTAAGATTATACATTTGGCAGGTCTTTGCAATGGTCAGTTTAAAAATTACAACTGATGGAAATTATAACTGTAATCAAATACTTTAAAATTATTAATAATTAAAGATTAAACAACAAGAGGGGTAGCATAGTGGTAGAGCCCCACAAGCCAGCGGACGCCGGTTTGACCCCGAGCGACTACATTTTATGCACAACATGAGAAAGCACCTCTGGCTAGCTTAATACCATGTGTCTAGCTGTCGTTAGATCGCCAGTGGCTTACAAACAAAGCTTATTGGCCCATGCAGACGGGTAACAGAGGTTAAAAAAAAAACATCTTCAATAAAAAAATAATAAAAGCAAAACAATTTAGGTTTCTAGACATTGATAGATTTGGAACCAAAATGACTAGTTATTGTTGCTTACAGAAATGTGTATGACAATAACAATAGTATAAAATATGTTTTTCTATTGAAACGAAAGGTTGCAAATAATTCTTTAGGAATCCTGTTGAACAACCGATGCTTTAACGCTAAATTTGATCTACTAGTAAAATTACATTTAAAAATAATGAGAAGACTTTTTTGTGAAGATTGGTGTTATTTTACACTTGACGCCCAACTTGGATCATTAAAACACAATTTATTACAAAAAGCCAGATTCAATCGATTTCAATACCTAATTTATCCTCTAAGCTGAAAATCTACAACTTCACAAATAATTCTAATGGTTTTCAGGTTTGCTGTCGGTGGAGACTATTCCGACAGGTTTTGAGTTCACGTCTGATTTCACGGCTGGGACCAAGGACCAGATGACTGGTAGATATACAAACTCCTGCTGCTACAACAAGGTGGACCTGATAGCGACTGACCTCAACGGCAACCAATATAGGACCTCGATTGATATTTATAACGGTAGGTGTAAAAGATACGATAGACTCTCAAGAGAAAAGTCTCATGGTGTAGCACCTACAACTTTCAAGCGGTTAATCTTTAGTACACACATTATGTAGTAGTAAATGTAAATGTAGCTTTGTTACTGAGAAAGATCAGCTCATTCATTTGTCAGGATAATTATTTAATAGCCCAATAACTCTACGCTGGTACTTTATACTGCCTGAGTGATAGTAAATAAGTTAATGCTGGCCTTTAAATCCAAAGGTTGCTGGTTCGATCTTGAGAAAAGTTAGTATGTAGCTTAAAAAGGTTCAATTCTGGACCCAAGTTGCCATTTGTCATTGTGCTAATAACTAATGATGCTATCTAACAAATGGTGAATGTTAGATAGTAACATGACCGGAATTTGGACCATTCCCCGTCAAAACGTTATAAAATGCCTCTGGCGTAGAAAAACACACAAAAAATTAAGAAAGACAGCTGAGTTCAATGCAGTTCTGAATCATGCACTGTGTGCTGTACTTTAAAAATGTATAGCGTCATTGTTCAAAACTACTTAGAAGCAAATAAAAGCCTTTATTAAGAGAAATTTCATAAGCTACACACAAGTATTGTATACACAAGTATTGTATGAACAGCAAAAATAAACATAGGCAGAAAATTATAATAATTGTTCACTGTGATGAATGAGTAAAATTATTACTTCAAGCCAATCGCGTGAATTCTATTTTTAGGTTATTACCGGTGTGTAACAATTATAACAATAATTGACAGTCTACGGTACATAATAAAAAGTGGATTGTGTTTTACTGCTTCGAGAGTGCTTGGATTTTGTTTTAAAATTTGCTCCGTCATTTTATTTCAAAATTTGTGTTTACTGTGTTCCAGTGTGGCTGTCTCCCGGCGCCATAGTGGCAATAGTCGTCGGCAGCATCCTTCTCATATTAATCATCATATTAATCTGCTGTGCCATCGGATACTGCATCCGAAGAAGACGCAAGACTAGCACTTTTACAATGCATACATAGGAAACTAAATTATTATTACCCAAACTTGGAATCTGTATTAATAAATTAATCTTACTGTCAACTACAGAATAAAACAGAAATTTATAAATAATAAGTTATATGTTTATTTTAAATATACAGCCTACTCAAAAGTGTATGAATACTTTATTTTAAAGTAGAATAGTAAGGAGAACCAGGGATAATGATGGTAAAAGATTTATCAAGTTTAAGTTCAGTTTTATCAGAGACAATGTTTTGCTTGGCTAGACAGCCAATCTACAGTTAAGGAAAAAAGAATTTAAAAATATATGCAATTTTAACCTTGTAAAAAATGAGATTTGATATCTCTACAAATGGATTATTAACATGTTTTTCAAGTGGTAAAAAAGTGAGTTCATGGTGAATGCACTACCAATGGCCAGAATTCATATTTTAAACCTATATTGATTCTTTGATAATCCAACACAAATATATCTCAAACACACTGTACCATAAAACCTCTCACATCAAGTCAGTATACTGTCTGACACTGATTTAGCCTTCTGTCACACATATGTACAACTAGCTGTTGCCCGTCACGGCTTCGCCCGTGATTGAGTTTATTTTATAAGTAATAAAATCTCTATAAAGAGCAACTGAATCTTTTTCTAATTCAATTGAAACATTTATGTAGTGTGGGCAGAGCCCTGAAGGAATTATACAAAACCTTATCTTAATGAGCACCTATGAGTAAAGAGGAACGTCCGTGTCAAATTTCAACCCTGTATAGGCTCTAGAGTATTTTTAAGCCCAGTGGGACGTAGCCTTAAAAAATTTCAAAAACTATAGGGGAGAATGGTACATACTGGGACGAAAAAATAAAAACATTTTTTCCTTCAATACTAGTTGAAATAGAAGAACAATCTTTATATAAAAATATAGCATTTTAAAAACACTTTCATTGCAATTTTTTTTTCAAATTAATAAACTTATAATTAAAAGGGAGAAACAGTTTGTCCCCCTTTATACCACTAGTCCCAACATGTACCACCCGTGGTACAAAGTGGGACAGCATATGGTACAAAGTGGGACATCCTGTAAATGCATGTGAGGTATAGGGGAGAGTGGTACAAGGTGGGACATGGTATATAGTGGGACATCCCTTGTAACTTTTTTTTCTTCAAAGTCATGTGACCAGTTTCCCTCCAAATGTGCTGCATCAAGGTATATAATAAATACAGGGTGTTTCAGAAGTCCCTACCAATATCTTAGGGTATTGCTCCTGGGTTAAAAACATATCTAAATATCATATTTAAATTGTCTGGAAGTCTTAAGTTACTCACACATAAGTTACCGCCATTTTGTTTTTTACACATAATAATTTTTATTTCCGTAACTGATGGTTGTATTCAGGTCATATTTGGTATAAATCTTTCTCATACCAATGTACATTTCCAAGAAAAACATTAATTTTTTCCATTGTATATTTTCAAAATGGCGGCCATTTTAAATTTTCGAACTCAAATATCTCAAAATCGGTAAATTTTATAAAAATTTTACAAAACACGAAAAAGTTGCCAAATTAAATTACCTAACCAATGGTGCCAAGTTTGTAAGGATCGGACAACAAATAACGGAGTTATTGCGATTTTTCTTCGTGAAAACATTGATTTTGCTGTTAAAATTGCCTTATTTGCATTAAATTCAATGCAAAATCCATGTTTTTATGAAGAAAAATCACAAAATTTAATTTTTGTAAGGCAATGTTTTTTAGAATGCTTATAAAAACAAAAATTAATTAATAGAAAAAGTTAAAGAATGTTTCATAATGTCTAGGAGGAAAGGGGGAGTAAGAGAAAAAAAAATTCATAACCGGGATTGCTCATTTTGAAACTTACGTAATTTTATTAATACAAGTATAAAAACAGACACATATGTTCAGTTCTGGTGTCCAAAATGATAAGTAAAAGTAATCTGAAGAAAAATGTAAACCTAATGTTAAATATAAACTCCGAAAAAATCATTATCAAATACACTCAGTCTCTTTTAATCCAATCAAGTGTCAATACACCCACTCAAACTAGAAAAATCGTCCAACGACTGTGATTATGACTGCTCCAGGAGCAGACCCGTACGATTGCAGTCAGCGACTCTGTCGGCAGTCGCGTCAGTGACAACGATGCCATTGAAGACAATGCTCAGCAGGCGCTCTACGATTATCGTCCAACAACTATCGTTCAACGATTATCGTTGCAGTCGCACCAGTGACAACGCACCTTTAAGACTTCCAGACAATTTAAATATCATATTTAGATATGTTTTTAACCCAGGAACAATGCCCTAAAATATTGGTAGGGAGTTCTGAAACACCCTGTATAATAAATATAGGTCATATAATAAATCCATTATCATTGCTTGTCCCACTATGTACCAATTTCCCACTTTGAACCACCTTATTTTTCATTGTCCCACTATATACCACAAATAACTGTCCCAGCTTGTACCACATGTAGAGTTGTTTTCTTTTTAAGTTTTACCACAAACAGTGCAGCCCTGACAGCCCTAACCTACCTCATGAGATCAAGGAAGGTTTGTAAAGGTTATGTCTACCATATTTACCCTGCTATCTTACTAATTTCAATAGAAAATGAAAATTACTTAAATCAACAAATAAAACTTTTGAGAATATTATTGTAGCAGACTCTCAATGAGTATTTTCCAACATCACTGGAACTTCAGAACTAACTACAAACACACAGTAGGCCTTGATGCAGCACATTTGGAGGGAAACTGGTCACATGGCTTTGAAGAAAAAAAAGTTACAAGGGATGTCCCGTTATATACCATGTCCCACCTTGTACCACTCTCCCCTATTTACAAAGCCTTTTATTAGGGAGTACCTATTAGCCAAGAGGAAAATCCACGATTAATTTCAATCCCGTAGGATTTATGGTAATTTTAATATTCTGTGGGGAGGAACCCTAATGGAAATTTGCAAAACGGTTCCATAGTGAGCACCAATGAGATAAGGGAACACCGACTACAAAGTCCATAGTCCTATAGTCTCTGAGATCCGTTGTTTCCTTGATTCGCATTTAAAATTGGTCACAAGGATGAATGATGATAGTAATTTTCAAGTCCTGTGGGTTGGAGTCCTAAAGGACTTCAAAAACTATATTTGCAAAACCATTTCATAGTAAGTACCTCTGATGAGCAAAGAGGAACGACCATGTAAAGTTTCAATCCAGCAGGCCATAGAGTAATTTTTACTCCAGTGGGGAGGAGCCCTAAAGCTTCAAAAAAAATATTTGAAAACCCTTTTCTTGGTAAAAAGCTATTATCAAAGAGGAATATCCTTGCCAAATATCAACCCCATTAGCTCTATAGTAATTTTGAGGTTCTGTGTGGGGCGGGGCCCTGAAAGAAATGTGCAAACAGTTTTTATTGAGCACCTATGGACAAAGAGATTACTTCAAATTTCAACCCCGCATTCCCTATAGTTTATGAGATGCGTCGCTTCCTAAATTTGTATTTAAATTGGCTATAAGGATAACATTATATTGCAATAACAAAAGCCTGTGGGGTGGAGCCCTGAAGGAATTTTGCAAAAGTGTTTCTTAGTGAGCACCTATGAACAAAGAAGACCGCCCATGCCAAATTTTTAACGCCATAGACCCGAAAGTACATTTGAAGTCCTATGGGTGGAGCTCTAAGTAGCTTTCCAAAAGCATCTTGTAGTTAGCACCTATGGGCAAAGTGGATCTTCCATGCCAAATATCAATACTTCAGGTAGTCTGATTTTTCAGATTCGTTGTTGACCCTGGGTTATTTCACCTATAAACTTGAAACTTTTCATATTCACTGCTTGTCCATACGTATTGCCAGTTAAACGCTTTTTGTTAATAAACACTTCAAATTGGTCATTGTAGTTTCAATCGTAGATTACAACTCAAATGAAATTCCATAGATATAAGAGCTTGAAATCGTAGATTCGCCCCATTCACCTCTATTTTGAGAAGGCAGACACTCTCTTGTGATTGAATAAACGTGCAGTCTATCCCAGTTATCAGGCATGTTTGACGGTTTCGGCTCGTATATTGCGGCAATCTGCGATAGAACCTTTCATAGCAAAGGATAATTCAGAAAAAAAGACAGGCATAGTTTGAACCCTATGAGGGACGAAAGTAGTGTAAATTTCTAACAGTTCAAGGTTCGTCATCTATAACTTAACTAATAAACATTTTACACCAGCTAAATTGTTTACAGAGAGATAAAAATATTGTCATATGACTATGTCTTCTCTTAAATTTAATATTTCACTAACAGCTGATAGCTTTACATCTTCAACTGTAATTACATCAAATCTTTGAAGTCGTGTGGGGCGGAGCTCTGAAGGAATTTCACAAAACTGTTTCTTAGTGAGCACCTATAGACAAAGACAAAGAGGAACCTCCATCCCAAATTTCAACCCTGTGGGTCTTATATTTTTGGAGATTCGTTATTTTCTAGATTCGTATTTTTACGTGCTCCATAAGAATAACATTGTAGGCTAACGAAATTTTGAAGCCGTGTAGGCTGGAGCCAAGCAGGAATTTCGCAAAACCGTTCCTGCATGCTCTATAGTTTTGGAGATTCGTTGTTGCCTTGATTTATATAAAAATCCCCCATAAGAATAACATTGTAACGAAATTTTGAAGTCTTGAGGGGTGGAGCCCTGACGGAATTTTGCAAAACCGTTTCTTAGTGAGCGTCTTTCAGCAAATATGAACGTCCATGCCAAGTTTTAACCCTCTAAGCAGTATAGTTTTGGAGATACTCTGATACGTGAGTGAGTGGTATTTGACGAATATATAGTAGATATATCGATGTGTCCGTGGTACTGATTACGTTTGACAGCAACCTCTGATTTTGATGAAATTTGGTATGAAGGTGTAAGACCAGATCTATTTTCAAGAGTTTGCGAACCAGCATGATCAGGTTATGGGAACGGGGTTTTATGGGGTTTCAAAGGGGTCAAATATGGGTTTTTGGCATTTTTGGACCTTAATTTTTAAAATTTAACAATTTTAACTAAAACCATTTAAAAGAGCTCAAAAAAACAAACAATTTAGTATTTTGAATTTTTAATTTGGCTTAACAGGTTTTTAGGAAAGTTAAAAATAGGTTTCCAATGTTAATCTTATGGGAAATCAACAAAACCCTGTATCTCGCTTATTTATTGGAATAACTTGATAAAATTTGGTATGTACATTCACTAGGGTTTAACTGATATTTGCTTACAACACCCATATGGCAGCTAATCTACATACCCCATGGGGCTTATGGGGAAAATTTAAGTGGCAAAGAAGAACTTCCATCCCAAATTTCAACCCTGTAGGTCTTGTAGTTTTGGAGATTCGTTGTTTCCTAAAATTGGTATTTTAAGTGCTCCAATAACATTGTTACAAAATTTTGAAGTCCTGTGGGGCGGAGCCCTACAGGAATTTCGTAAAACCGTTTCTTAGTGAGCACCAATGGGTAAAAAGGAACGTCTTTACCAAATTTCAATCCTGCATGCTTTATAGTTTTGGAGTTTCGTTGTTGCCTTGATTTATATTAAAAATCCCCCATAACATTGTAACGAAATTTTGAAGTCGTGTGGGGTGGAGCCCTGACGGAATTTTGCAAAACCGTTTCTTAGTGAGCGTTTTTGAGCAAAGATGAACGTCCATGCCAAGTTTTAACCCTCTATGCCTTATAGTTTTGGAGATTCTCTGATACGTGAGTGAGTGTTATTTGACAAATATATAGTATATACATGCAAATAGACTAAATTACAAATAATACATTCATTTTGGTACAATAGGAATTGTAACTGAAACTTTACAGTACTTTAGAATAGGCTAAGTTTCAGAACTTGGTTCTACTCTGTATTTCAAAGTGTAAAAAGAGGTAAGTTAAATATTCCTGTTCCTTGACTGTGGAAAGCTATTAAAACCACTGCCATGAAAATGGCAAACAAAATGTATAAAAAAATTAATACTGTACGTAAATTAAAACCATTTTAGTCACTCAATCCCATGAAATTAAAACAACTCAAATAAAAAAAATGACAGTGCACTCTGTTGGAGGATTGTCAAACAACAGACCATACACTCTGAAGACAGTTACACTATAAAGAATTACCAAAAAACATCGAACGGTAAGGTTGCATGACCACAACACAACAGGTTTCCCGCCATAGGGGGTTTAAACTCCAACCTGGCAGAGGATTAAAAACTAACAAATGCTCAAGTGATGAAATTCAATCTTTCTGCGATGATAGTGCTACGCTCTGGTAGAGAGTCGCCAAACTGCAGACCATACGCGTGTAACGGTGTAAAATCAAACTACAGCGATTACATACAAAAGTTCACATGGTCAAAATAAAATTTCAAGTCATAGAGAAAGCATAAGGCCTACACTCTGGTGGGGAATCGTCAAACAACAGAGCGTACGCTCTGCAGACAGCTACACTCTGAAGAATTATCAAGTGTAGTAAGCTTCTCAATACCTGATCAAAAACACAACAAATTTCCCACCATAGCGGGGTTAGTGCTAAAATATGGTAGAGAGTTATAAAACTAACAAAGGCTTACATGATGAAATTCAAAATTCCCACAATGATAGGGCTTCACTCTAGTGGGGGATGGTCAAATTACAGACCGTATGTTTTGCAGAGCTACACTGTGGAATATTACCAAATCTTACTAAACGGTAATGTTCCATGACCAAAAACACAACAAATTCCCACAATAGTTTTGATAGTGCTCCAATCTGGTGGAGAATTATAAAGTTAACCTAAATTCACATGATTTTTTATTTATTTATTTTTTTTTTTTTTGAGGGAGAGGCAGAAAAATGCATTACGCACACAGGTGGCCAGCCTGTAGAGCTGGCCTGTAGATCAGCTCCCCTAAAAAACGGGTTTACCCACTAAAAAACCTCCTCTACTCTTTAGGAATCTAACCTGGAATTGTTTATCACATTACGTCAGGCTAGGCCTAAATTTGGCTTACGCCCGTGGAGCTCGCTCCTTATCCAGCCGCTCGATCAAGGGGTCTGATCCACTTCGCGGTCCAGATCGGTTTTCTTTTCCAGGAGGATGCCCCGGACGAACTGTGACAAACAATCCCAGTTGCCCTCATCCTCCAAAATCTTTTGGCAGACCGAGTCCACCGAAAATGCACCAAAGATTTGTGTGGCCTCCAGGCGGGGCCCTTCCCAACGGGGACAGCGGAAGAATGTGTGTTCCGCATCGTCGGGAACACCCGGGCAATAAATGCAGTCCGGTGAACCGGTCTTTCCCATCCGATTCAGGTACGACCGAAAATAGCCGTGACCTGTCAAAAATTGGGTCAGGTAGTAGTCCACCTCCCCATGCCGCCGTTCCACCCATGGTTGGACCTGCTTGATAAGTCGCGCAGTCCATCGTCCTCGGGTGTCGTGCTCCCAGCTGTGTTGCCACTGCTGGAAGGTTCAGGAGCGCTCTTCTGTTCTTGCCGTGTCCTTGCCTATCTCGCCTTGTCTCTGATAAATCGCTTTCCTCTCCCCTGCCAAGAGCTTGACAGGGATGACTCCGGCGACCACCAGGACGGCAGGCTCGGACACTGTCCGGTAGGCGGAACACACCCGAAGCGCAGCTTGACGCTGAACCCGGGCGAGTCGCAACCTGTAGCACTCTTTATCTAGAGCGCCTGCCCACACCTCCGCCCCGTAAAGGAGCACGGACTGGACCGCGGACATCAACAGACGTCTTCTGCTCGATCGGGGACCCCCGACATTGGCCATCAGCCTACTAAGGTAAGTGACTACCTTAGCGGCCCTGTCCGCCGTATGGAAGATCTGATCCCTTTAGCTTAACTTGGTGTCCACCATAACCCCAAGGTATTTGGCGGCACGAGTTGATGTGACCACCTCCCTTCCCACTCGGAGTGGGACGACTGTGTCGATCCTCTTCTTCGTGAGAATCACAATCTCCGTCTTACTGAGAGCAAGCGAGAGACCGTGATCTGACATCCAGGTGTTGACCACACGCATGACTCGGTTCAACTTTAGTTGGGCCAGCTCAACGTTGCGTGCAGCTATGAGAGCTGCGACGTCATCGGCGTACCCAACCAAAGTGGTTTCCTCAGGCATCTCGGACCTCAGGAGGCTGTCATAGGCAACGTTCCAGAGATCCGGGCCGAGTATTGAACCTTGTGCGGCACCAGAAGTGACTTCCACCGTCCGCGTTCCGTCCCTTGTGTCATAAATCAGGCTTCGAGAGCGTAGATAATCCTCGATGAGCCACAACAGATATGCAGGAATACGAAAGGTGTTGCAAAGCGCATCCAACATATCGACCCACCTCGCCGAGTTGAAGGCATTCTTGACATCAAGCGTAACAAGAAGCACTACTCCGCGGGAGAAATGGTTGTGGCTCTCGGCTCTCTCCACAGCTCTCTGAACTTCGGTGACAGCGTCGATCGTTGACCGTCCTTTTCTGAAGCCGTACTGACAGGGGCATAAGTCCCCGGCAGCTTCCATGGCAGAAGTCAGGTGGGAACGGATCAGCTTCTCGAACAGCTTCCCAGCCGTGACCAACATTGTGGGACGACGGCAGCTCGGGATCACCTTTGCCCTTGCTGATCAGTACAAGCCTGGCTGTTTTCCAGGGAGCCGGAAACACCCCTTCTACTAAACAGGCATTGTACATTCTCAACAACAAGTCAGCGTTGATTGAAAATACTTTCTTTAAAGCCTCACTGGGAATCCCGTCCGGGCCAGGAGCCTTGTTGCTCTTCAGGGAGAGAACGGAGGTTTCCAGCTCCTCGAAGGTGAAGAGTGGAATGTCCTCTACCCGTCCGAAGTCAACCGGCGGTCGCTGTGGATGTTCAGGAAACAACGCAGCGATGATCCTCCCCATGGTGGCGCCCTCCATGATGGAAGGTGGAGAGCGGGCGCCGAGTTTCTGTGTTACAAGTTTGTAACCCAGGCCCCACGGGTCGGAGTCAACGTCGTCTCGAAGTCTCCTCCAGCTATTCACCTTGCTCCTGTTGATCGCCTGGCGGAGAGATTTTCTCGCAGCTTTATAGGCCTCCGACTTACGAACTCTGTCTGCGGGAATTCTCGCTCTAGTGGCGGCTCGTCAAGTTCTTAAACATGTTCTTCTGAGTTCCGCAATCTCCGCAATTTCACATGATAAAATTCAAATTTCCGGCGATAATAGTGCTACGCTCTGGTGGAGAATCGCCGAACTAACGACTGTACGTTCTGCCGACAACTACTGTTAAGAATCATCTGACTTCAGCGACTACAAACTGAAGTTCCCATGGTCAAGTTACAATTTCCTGCCATAGCGAAAACAGTACACTATGGTGGAAAATCCTCAATCACTATATCACTATATCACTATATTGAGACAGGGACCTCACATAGTGGGTATTTTAACCTGAATATGAATGAGAGATGAGTGTAGGATGATTGTGGCGCGATCTTGTAGTCTTGTTACTGACTAAGGCCGACATTCTCCTTAGACAGGACTGTTAATTAATAGCCCAACAGCCAATGGTATCTAGGGACCTACAGTTTAACGTGGGATCCGAACCACAATTTCAACCTCCAATTTACGAATTGGTCTAATTATGAGGATGGTCCTTATGGATGAACTAATGTTCACTAGTGCGGACGTTAATCCCCACAAAGGAACATCGCATACACAAGGCATCGCTTATAACTATCCACAATTCGTGACCTCCAAGTAGCTGGATTACAGGACGTCGCCACCGTCCCAGTCTATGGATACGATAAATCCTTTGAAATAAATAAATACGGTTGAAATCAAACATTTCAAACAACAGACCGTACGCTTTTCAGACAGCTACATTCTGAAGAATTATCATAAAACATCATATGGTAAGGTTCTCAACGCCAGACCAAAAACACTTTATAAATTTCCCACCATATCTAGTGGAGTGTTATAACTAACAAAAGCTCACATGTATGATGAAATGCAATCTCCCCGCGATTATGTGCTACGCTCTGGTAGAGAACCGCCAAACTGCAGAAATTTACGGTGTAGTCGTCAGACTACAGCGATTCCAAACAAAAGTTCACATGGTTGAATTCAAATTTCCCGCCATTGCGATGATAGCTGACTCTGGTGGAGGATCATCAAAATTACAGACCGAAAGATTTGCAAAGCAACGCTCTAGAATATTACCAAACTACATGGAACGGAAAGGTTCCATGACCAAAACCCCAAAAAATTTCCCACCACAGGGGGGATGGTGAAAAACGGAGGAAAATAAACATGCTTGCCTATTTATATTATTTATATAGGGTATAGATACTTATGATTGTGATTAATAAGTACTTTCCAATGAAAACACTTTTTCATATTTTTTTTATCAGGCTATTTAAACTCCCCTTATATAGCCCTCCATACCGCCCACTATATTTTGTATTTTTTCGATACAGTACAAAAAATAATAAAAAAAGTACAGTTAGGCCTAACTGCAATAAATTAATGGAATAGAATAATATTAAAAGTAAAATACTCATATGAATAAAATTTAAGAAAGAAAACTAAATATTTAGTACAAAATCCAACATTTTCTAAGCTTAATATCTACACAAATGTTTTAATTTCTTAATTGCTTGATTAATTATTTGAACAGAATTACAAGTTTTCTGATTTTGGTTTGCAAACATACTTGAACAACAATAATAACATGTGAAACATTTTTACATCGGAATATATGGATCAAATGACAAAATCTATATTTTATGCATTTTAAAAACAACAATTTCCGGATTTTAAATAAAATTCCAGAATAATTCCAGTAGGCCTATTTCCAGAAATTCCAGTATCAGTAGACACCCTGGTTCAATTTTGAAAAGAGTTGGTCCATGGTGTTGTGTGCAGCAATTATTGAATTCAGTGTTATAGTTGTGGCAAGGTTTATTTATATGTAGGTTCTGTTGTTTTGTGTAAACCACTGTTTCACACAAAACAGGAAATTTCAAGTTAATGAAAAGCTTCTGTACGGCAATGATTGATGGCAGTTTGAGTATAGTGAATGGCATTTTATAGAAAGATCTTTCAAAGATTGCCCATTTCTGCCCCTACAACATGATTATTAGGCTAGGCTATGAGAGATTGAATGTGACAAGTTTCCAAACCACTTTGAGAAGAAGGACGATGTTCCCCAAGTTTATTGCGAGTTCAAAGCAAAAAGACACCATGTGCCATCTTTTTTTGAGAATATATCAATCTGACTTCCCAATTTACCCACCTCTTAAAACTCGTCCTCACAGGCAATCAAAGGCTTTCAAGAGATCAGCAAAGCATCCGATTAGTATCAACAGCATCAAGTGCATCGATGCACTCGTTGGATATTGGTTAATGGTTAGTCGAGACTTTATCAATCTAATTACTACTTAAGCCTTTTATGTAGAACAATAATAGGCCTACCCACTAAGATGGTATTAGTTGCAATAGGGTTATGGTTATTCTTATAAATTGGTTCATAAGTTAGCTAAAGTTTATCATACAGGCCTATCAGAAAGATGAGATTCTTTTTAGGCTAATACATAAAAATAGTAATAAAATTGATTCTTAGTTAAAAAATTGTTACAATAATTAATTATACTTATGGTTTGTATCAGTTCCTACCTTCTGGTATCAATGCAGGTTCACTTTGAGGAGTAACAGGTACTAAGAGGGTGCTATTTGTAAAATTCTCGAAAGGAAAACCAATACTAGCACCAGTTAAAAGTGGGTTTTTTGTGTTTCTTCCAGCCATCGCGGACAAAAAAGAATTTGGATACAAAAATCACTTTTTAAAACTTAAATTAGTTCATGTTGTCACATCAATTTTTAACACATAAGCAGAAACAAACATCAGCTGATCTGGACAAAAATAAAAATAGACAGACAGGCACAGCTCTTTCATTCCAGTGGAACCATTACTTCTATCTTCCAGCGATTGATCATTGTTGATTAAAAAAAGCATAATTTCTATGTCTCTAATTTTTGCCTCAAAATAGGAAAAAAAGAAGACTACCGAGCAATTAATAAAAGTAAATCATTAGTGAAATGACAGGACATTGCCAAATACTTAAATGCCGCTGTCCACTACTATAATATTATACATCGAAAAGTAGATTAACAAGCCAGTTGATTTTTTCTTATCAGCGACCGAATTGGCCAGTGGTTCAGTAGTAGTTGTGTCAAATTGGCATACTTGTCGTCTGTCTATGTTGTTGTGATTGATAAGACTGGCAATGCTAGTGAAATATTTAGGATAATATATTTGTTTTAAAAATTAATGGTAAATTTAATTAGAAATGATGAATCGTTTTTCAGTTGTCCTTCAGAATGCATTAGATGCTGTAAGTGTTAAATTTCACATTATTTTAGTTAAGGGATGCCTTAGACCTAGTAATCTAATCTTAGGGTTATCCCTAGCTTCATTTTTTAAATCTCTAGAAAAACCGGAGTCTGAATTGGGATTGAAGTAAGGTAGTTTACATTGGTGTTTTTTCCTAATGATAAATTTTAAAAAAGTTAGTGCTGAATCACAACATATGCATCTTAAAACCCATATTCTAGCCTACCATCCTAGACCCAGGACTAGGTCATATTATTGGTCTTAACCATTGTCCAGCCTTAAGATTATGTTTCTTTTACTGTATGTAATTAAAATTTCCCAAATAATTCATTATGAGCCTATGCCACCAGTCCATTTAACTTAATGGTAACAATTGATGCAATTGTAGTAAGTTATTGTCAATAATTATATGACGTAGTCTTTAATGCGTTTTAAGGTCTACTCTAAATCCCTTATTTTTTAAACTTCCTTTACATGTCCCCATGGGTCAGTAAATCTGTGCAGCGATAAACTACTAACTGAGCAGACTAGACTAATACATAGGTTTGTGCGAGTATCGAGTATTTTTCGATCTGAGTTTGTACTACTTGACTCGACTCAAACTTTTGGAAAAAACTCGATGGGTCGAGTCGAGTTTTCCAGCTGAATTATGAAGTGAAATTTATAAACAGATACAGGTATTTTACCTACTGTACCGTAAGTTATATACATAAGGAATAAAATCCATGACATTGAAATTCTTTTCTATCTTATTAATTAAAGAAAACTCGTGAAAATCAGTTATTATATTCAACTTCTTACATGTACGTTGTATGAAACAAAGGAGGTTTTTTTTTCATTGTGTATATTGGATACCTATTCGATCCGAGCTAGATAGAAATAACTCATGCTGGTCACATTATCATTGAGTGAAAGATTTAAAACTTACATAAATTAAAATCAGTACTATAAAACCTCTTTCTTAATTACGGTAACTCTTTTATTAGGCCCTAGGTAAAAATATAAATTTGTTTAAATACTGTATTAATTGATTTTATGGCATACAGTGTTAAGGCTGGCGCAAACAGCAATATAGGCCTAATACATACCTTTTTAGTAGCCTGATAATTCAAGTCTTGATGACAAACTAACTGCCTTTAAAAACAATGTTAGTATAGAATAGGCTAAAGAGAATTACAGTGCACTCTCGTTCATCAGAGCTAATGTGGCGGACGGCCAGTTCGGATGTCAAAAGTTCCGATGAACCGGAGTTCATGATGAGTCATAGTGTTCACAGTTTATGCAACCAATTTACAGTTTGTGTTCACTATTGTTGGTGTTAGCCTATCATACAAGAGATATTCTAGAAATAAGGAACTGAAGCTATGTGACATGATAACAATAAACTTATAAGGAATAAAAAACAATGAAGGAAATAAAGATCCTCACACTGTCCCCATTCCTTATTCCATAATTAAAATTTTTGCTGATTCACTGGCATAAATCCAATTCTTTTAGTAGCTTTAAGTGTATCCTCGATAAACACACAACCCTTTTTCTGCTTTTCACTCATCTTTCTAAATAGTCAATTGACATTCCATGTAACGCAGGTAAACTCGTGAGATAGACAAATACCCCCGTCGCAGCAGACCTGCGTACTCAGCGAATTTCCAAATTGTTTTAACATCAAAGAACTTTTTGGCTATCTTATATAATTAATAATCTTTACAAGGAAATATAATATATTTAATAGCATTATATTTCTGAGAAATTATTTTTATTTCATAATTTATATATTAATATTTATATTGCAATAAATGACTTTTTTTAACAGTAATAAAAGTGGACATCCAAAGCTTCAATGCAAAAGGAATGATTTGTTTACAAATAACAAAACATAAACATTTCAAATTTGACAAATATGCAGAAGACAGCTGATCAGCTGATTAGGAACAGATACCTTACCTTACCTCACCAATGCGTACCTCATCTGTGGATTTGGATGCTGACACTTTAAATAATTATTTCATTGACTCTGTTAGGGACCTTGAAAGCAGCATTGATGTGGTTGATAAATCTTCATTTGATCTTTTAGGAATCACAAGGGAAAATTTGACATTTAATTGGAGGGAGGTTTCATCCAATGATATACCGTAGTTAAAATAGTTTCCAAGCTATCAAATTCCAAAACAATGGATTTCTATTGGCTTTCAAATTACGTTCTGAAACAGACTGTTAATCTAATAAGTGAACCATTAGCTTTTTGTATTAACAAAGCTTTAAAAATTAGTTATTTTTCTGATCTTCTAAAAATATCAAAAGTTGTACCAGTGTTTAAGAAAGGAAATAAACTTATGCCTCAAAATTATAGACCCATATTGATTGTTCCAATATTTTCTAAAATTTTTGAATCTATAGTTTATGAACAACTAAATGAGTACTTTGTTAATAACAATTTATTGACAGATTCACAATTTGGATTTCGGGAAGGAAAGTCAACTGCTTCAGCAGTTCTAAATGTAATAAATAAAACTCTAAATGCTTTTGAGGATAAGGAAACCGTATCTCTTACATTATTCGATTTAACAAAAGCTTTTGATTGTGTTCCTCACAACCTTAAAGATAATTCTACATGTGTGGTATGCATGAAAAAAGTTTTGAGCAGCGAAAAGGGCGTGGAGTGTGAAAAGAATTGTAGACGATGGTTCCATGCTAGTTGCATGAATGTTACTGATGAAGAGTATGGGAAGCTTTCTAAAGATAACCGTCGCAAGTGGTTTTGCAGTCGAGTTGATTGTGCTGCACCAGCTTCTCATCCATACAATGTCCTATTCTCAAAAATTGAGGACTTGTCTTCCCAATCTACACTAATACTTTCCAAGCTCAACGACTTTGCTTCGATACCCGGTGACATTGCATCTATGAAAACTGATTTAAACAGTGTGATCGAGAAGTTATCTAATCTTGAACCTCGTGTAGCTGAAGCGGAGAAAGACATCGCAGATATAAAGGTAAAACTCACTAACCTTCCTACCAGATCTGCTTCTGCAGACGACTTAGAGTCAACAATCGCTGAATTGCACGACCGTAACCGTTGTTCTTTAAACGTGATTATTCATGGATTACCTGAAAGTTCTAGTAAGGTAACTTCTAATCGAGTGAAATACGACAGTGAACTAACCACCAAGATTTTGACTGCTCTTGATCTCTCCGAAATCATTCCAAACTTCAAATCGTTCCGTATTGGTAAACCTTCCTCTGGAAAGAAGAGGCCCCTCAAAATCATTTTCAAGTCACCCGATCACACAGCTCAATTCATGAAAAAATTCAACCCTGCCACAGTCAAAGAAATTGATTCAAGCATCTTCAATGACGTGTCTGTATCACGCGACCGAACTCCAAAAGAGCGTGATTTTCTTAAACAGCTACAACTCAAGCTGACAAGTCGAATCGAAGCCGGAGAAAAGGATTTAACTATACGCTACAAAAATGGAATCCCTACAATAGTCAAATCTACTTCAAAAAACGATTGAACGTCCTGGAAGAAAACCTGAACATGTATTACCAGAACGTCAGGGGACTGAGAACTAAACTGCACAAATTAATTCAGTCATTATCTACTTGTATTTATAACATTATTGTATTTACAGAAACAAATCTCATTGCTGAAATCAAGGACTCCGAGCTTGGTTTTCAAAACTTCAACATCTACAGGAAGGACAGGACTGCTTTATCTAGTGAGAAGTCAAGTGGTGGGGGCGTGCTTATTGCAGTTAACTCTGGCTTGGACTCTTCATTGGTTCCCATCACTAGAGATGATGTTGAATGTCTCTTTGTTGCGATCAAAGGTAAGCACTCCTCCTCACTTATTGGCGGAGTTTACATCCCTCCTCATCAGCCTAGTCAAGTGTATGGAGGTTTTTCTGATGCTGTTGATGAAGTAATGTTGTCCCAAGGATCTGAATTCTCTTCCATTGTGCTCGCAGGTGATTTCAATTTGCCTAATACAACTTGGGCTGAACACCAAATGGAAAACGTCAACCAATCTTCCAAACACCTCAAGGACCTTGCTGACTCATATCAACTGTTTCAAGTGAGTGATGTTTTAAATTGCAGAGGCGTTCAACTCGACCTTGTATTTTCTTCGTCTTCTGAAACCTTGGTTTCTCAAGCACTGGATATTCTTCTTCCAATCGAAGCTGCTCATCCACCTCTATGCATTCATCTGCCTCCCCCCAGTGAACATCAGTCAAAAACTTCAAATTATGTTCATGATTTCAGAAGATGCGACTTGGAGGCTGTCTACAGGATACTTCACAATGAATTTGGCACAACTCGTTTCAACTTTGATGATGCTCAAGAATTTTTTGATCAATTTACTACAGTTATCCGTAAAGCTGTCCTTGATAATACACCAACCAAAAGAATTGGAGGGTTGAGATTTCCATGTTGGTTTTCTCCTCGTCTGCGGTCCCTTACAATTATGAAGAAGATACTTCATAAACGGTTTAAAGCTACCCAAAACATGGATGATTATGAAGAGTTTAGACGTATTCGATCACTTTGTGAAAGTCTTGGTAATGAATGTTACAGCAAATACATCAACAATGTAAATAGTGCCATACCTCAAAACATTAAAGCATTTTTCAGCTTTGCCAACGGATTGAAGAAAAATAGCATGCAGACTTCGAAATTCGTCCATGAAGGGCGTAGCTCCGATAATCCAAAAGAGGTTTGTGAACTATTTGCAGATTACTTTTCGTCTGTGTATAGTCCGCCAAAAACTTCACACTCCGACATTGACTTTGGCACCCAGATAAATTTGTTCCAATGCAAGTTGTCACAAGAAGACGTCCTGAGGAAACTTTCACAGTTAGATGCGTTCAAAGGCTTTGGCCCCGACCTGATACCACCGTCTGTTTTGAAATTCTGCAGTTCTCTTATTGCCCCACAACTCACGGTTCTGTTCAATGCTCTTTTGAAGGATGGCTGTTTCCCCAAATGTTTAAAAAGTAGCTACGTGGTACCAATCCCAAAGGTGAATAATTCGTCAGATGTCAGCAACTTCAGACCTATAGTGATACAGCCAGCTCTGGGAAAGGTCTTTGAAAGCCTGGTACTTGACTCAATTGGTCATCTGTTCAAGAATGTCATCGTCGAGGAGCAACATGGGTTTGCCTCGGGTAGATCAACTACATCAAACTTAGTCCTGTACAGCAATTTCCTGAGTCATTCTTTATCACAAGGTAACCAAGTTGACAGCATTTATCTGGATTTCCGCAAAGCGTTCGACTGTGTCGACCATACTATTCTCCTTTCGAAGTTGTCGGGTTACGGGATCAACGGACAGCTGTTATTATGGTTCAAGTCCTATTTAAGTGAGCGGGAACTGGTTGTCAAGCTCAGACAAGCTACATCATCGCCCTTTGCTGCTACTTCTGGGGTGCCTCAAGGGTCACATATGGGACCCTTCCTCTTCAGTATATTCATTAACGACATTGTTAACTGCATTGATGTAAATTGTCTCATGTTTGCAGACGACATTAAGATTTTCGATGTGGTGAAATCTGGTATTGACAGTGAAAGAATTCAAAATTGCCTTCTTAAGATCAATGAATGGTGTCAAGACAACGGGATGCTGCTTAATTACAAGAAATGTGCTGTGATCACCTTCTACCGTTCTCATAATCCAATCATAGCAGACTACAAGATCAACAATGAGATACTTCCACGTAAAACTGTAATTCGAGACCTTGGAGTGATCTTCTCTACAAATTTTACCTTCCATGACCACTTGGATTACATTTGCAAGAAGGCTTCTAAATCCTTGGGCTTCATACTCCGCACATCAAGGCACGGCCTCTCTGTTACTGCCTTAAAGTACTTGTACGTTACACTTATCAGATCAGTCCTTGAGTATTGCAGTCCAGTGTGGTC
The DNA here is from genome assembly GCA_030545055.2 of Neoaliturus tenellus. Classification (NCBI taxonomy): domain Eukaryota; kingdom Metazoa; phylum Arthropoda; class Insecta; order Hemiptera; family Cicadellidae; genus Neoaliturus; species Neoaliturus tenellus. Next base: position 21,231,019 of record CM061531.1, read on the forward strand.
ACCCTACCTGATTGGACAGGTTGACCGACTACAAAAACTTCAAGAGCGTTTCCTTCGTGTAGTTGGGACTAAACTTGGATTTAATTATCACTCAGTTCCATGTCAAGAAGTCGAGATGATGCTGAACCTCCACCAATTGGCGCTGAGAAGAGATGCGGCTGATGTGGCTTTTCTTACCAGCATCCTCAACGGGACCATATCCTCTCCCAGTCTTCTCAGCTGCATTAATCTCCGTGTTCCAACTGGGACCCGTTCTAGAAACTTGTTTTGCCTAGCTTCCTGTTCTACTAACTACGAGTTCAACAGTGTCATCCCACGTCTTCATCGGCTGGGCAATACGATATCCGAAGACATTGACTTTTTTGTCTCCAAGCCGGGATTAGCGAAGCGGAAGTACCTGAAAATGCATCACTAGTCATAGTTAATTAAGTTCATAATTGTTAACGTGTTCTTTCATTGTAGGATTAGTATCATTGTTGAAGGTATAAATTGTTATAATGAACTTATTTATTATTTCCAAAAGTTACTGTATATGTGGCCTAAATATTTATTTTTATACTCAGCATGTTATTGTTAATAGAATTGTTGTTTATATTTAATGTTAAAATTATTTTGTTGTTGTTGTTGCCTTAAATATGTATATATATATTTGTTAATTTGTTATTGCAGTATTGTAACGTTTATGGTTGTTATTGTTGTTATTAATAGGACTTATTATTTATATTAGTTAACTTTCTTGTTGGTGTCCTGTAAAGTCGAAGGACCATTATTAATTAATTATTATATAGATGAATGAGTAAAACTATAGCATTATATAACCACTATGTAATATATTGTAAAAATGGTGAAACCGTAAATAAATAAATAAATAAACCTTTTGATCAAAAAACTTCAATTTTATGGCATCATGGATCCACAGATTGGGCTAATTCAATCTTACCTTAGCAATAGAAGGCAGTATGTTTCTGTTGGAGGGATGCAATCTGGATTAAGGGAGGTGGTATCAGGTGTTCCGCAGGGCTCGGTCCTTGGACCATTTCTTTTTCTAATATGTATTAATGATTTACCACGTAATGTTGGTGTTGACTCTGTAATATATGCAGATGATACTACCCTAATAGCAGCTCATAATGACATTCAAACTCTCAACTCAATTACAAATGAAGCCATAAATCTAGCATCTGTTTGGTTTTCGGCCAACAAGCTCAAATGTAATCAAGACAAAACACAAAATATTCTAATTGGCTTCTCTAATGAGATTGAAAAACGTTCTGTCAAATTGCTTGGTTTTTATATAGATTCTAAATTAAACTGGCTAGAACAAATCGATAATACTTGCAAAAAAATTTCCCGCGTCAATTACTTGATCTGGAAGCTAAAAGATTTTGTTACTTTTGATTATTTAAAATTAGCTTACTTTGCGTTTTTCCAGTCGCATATATCTTATGGAACAATGCTATGGGGGCATTCAACGCATATAAACAAAATTCTTATTTTGCAAAAGAGAGTGATTCGCACTATCTGTGGGGCGGGTCCTGTGGAGCACTGTAAACCTCTCTTCATCAGACTTAAAATTATGACAGTAATTAATTTATACATTTATCAAATTCTACAATATACTAAAATTAACTTACATGAATTCAATTTTAGACAAGATTTTCATTCTTATAATACAAGATGTAAACTTCAGTTAGATATACCGGCTCACAGATTAAAAAAAAGTAGTATCAGTCATAAAATTAATTGCATACGTTTTTTTAATAAACTGCCCGATTCAGCCAGAACTGTTTCCTTTAAGATATTTAAATCTAAAATATGTGAATGGTTGGTTGACAATCCCTTTTATGACATTACCGAATTTTTGGAAACGAATATAAATATTGAATTTTAATATATAAGTAACAGTTAAGCCTTTTCTCTCTCTTTTATCTTTAATCTATATCTGTTGATATAGTATCTCAGCTGGACTTTGTAAGGTTTTCAGGCTTTGTATTTTTGTGTTTTTATATTGACAATGTCTATTCCTTTGTAAAAAAAGGTCAATTACAATAAAACTCTTGATTCTTGATTCTTATTATCTTCATCTCTCTTGCTCCCATTATACACTTATTTTCCATGAGAATACTGTGGGATTTAGCATGTAGGTTTGCTGCCATGTGGGTTTTTGATCAAATCTTAATTACTCACCACCTAGTGCATACAAATTTTTATTAAGATATGTTGATAAATAAGCGATATACAACTTTTTAAAGATTTACCCATAAGAATAACATGGGAAGCTTGATTTGAATTTTCTCTATAACCAGTTAAGCTATTTTAAAGATTCAAAATACTAAATTGTTTGTTTTTTTTAAGCTCTTTTAAATAGTTTTCGTTAAAGTTGATGAATTTTGAAAATTTAGGTCAAAAAATGCCAAAAACCCATTAAAAACCCCATAAAACCTCGTTCCCATAACCCGACAATGCTGGTTCGCGAACTCATGAAAATAGACCTGGTCTTACACCTTCATACCAAATTTCATCAAAATCGGAGGTTCCCTTCAAAAGTTATCAGTACCACGGACACACATATATATATATATATATACATATATATGAAAACGAACGAATGGTGTTTTTGGCTTCTGGGGACCTCAAAATGAAAAAGTAAAGTGGTCCCGGGCTTAGGTCTTACCATGGCTACTATGGTAATAGCGTATTCCCTATAGGGAAATTCGCTAAAATTGGTTCTTTTTTCTTTAACAAACAATCTACAAGTCATTTTTTATTAGATTGCTCTATTTTCAGAGTTTGATTTTGCTTCCCATAACTTTTGATATGGTATTACAATGATTATCCTACTAAGTTGGGTATTTTTCTGTTTCTTAATGTCTCAACAAAACAATGTCACTGTGACATATGCTGGACAAAAACCATAGATTTTTATTAAAATTAAGAGGCTAACGCAACATGTTTTTTTAGCTTGCACCTCCTGCTCCTCTACATGAAGACTTTGTATACCATTGGAAACGGTTGATGAAGCACTATCTGGATGTTGCTACAACCAATAAAGTGGCTATAGAGTTGACAAACATTCCGGCTCATCTCGACCAATTAGAGAAGGTAATCTATAAAAATGTTTAAGTTAGTCTCTTGGATTGTAATAGAAAGTTACAAACAACACCACCCAAAAATAAATTTTCATTTAATACAAGCCTGTAAATTTCATTTCTCATGGAAAGAGAAAAAACTTGGATCACTCCAATTTTGATAAAATTTGGTACAGAGGTGTAAAGCACCATTAATCAGGTTAAGTTCGAAAACCAGCATGATTAGACCATGGGAATGGGGTTTTGTGGGGTTTCCAAAAGGTGTAAAAATGAGTTTTTTTTTTTTTTTTTGTATTTTTAGACCTCAATTTTCTTAATTTGACTATTTAACTAAAACCATTCAAAAGAGCTCAAAAAAACAAACAATTTAGTATTTTGAATTTTGAACCTGGCTCAACAGATCACAGAGAAAATCCAAAATTGTGTTTTTCATGTTTTTCTTATATTGTTATTTTTATTGCAGACTGTAACTCATATTTTCTTACCACACCCATATGGCGGCAAACCTACATTATCACCCCATGTGATTTGTGGGGAAAATAAAAAATACAATAGTGTGATACAATTTAGCATGCATTTGCACTGGTAAGGAGTTATTGTCTATTTTCTTACAACACTCCCAAAGCAACAAACCCTCATCCTCAATCCCATAGTGTATAATTATGGGGAAAATAAAAAAAAATACCAAATTCCATTGGAAATTTGCTGAGGACGCAAAGGAGGTATTTCTCAAATAAAGGGATTTCCTTTTTGTTTCTAATTTCTAATCATCTTTATATTATTTTCCTCCCTAAAGCCAGTAGGCCTATTGACTACCGTATTTGTAAGCTTTTTTGTTGAAAAGCAATCAATAAACCGTTTGGTGGTTATAAATTATAAATAATTTTAAAATTGTGTTTGACTATCCAAACCACTCTTTTTCCCAATTAGTTTGGATAATTGACTCTCAACTGTAATAGGAAATCTATGTGACAAATTTATATTTAAAACACAAAAGTCAAATTAACAACAATACAAACATTCAACTAGGCTATAGAGTTTTTAACTGATAGCCAAACCTTTCCCAGATCCTTCTGAAGGAAGATGCAGAGTCGTTGCCGGAAGGAGCGACCGCGCCGTGCCTCGAGTATCTGATGAAGCACAACCTGCTGGATCTGTTGGCGACCCTGGCGATCAGCGACGACCCACCCGGCATGCGACAGTACGTGCTACGCTTCGTCACACAGATACTGACCCACCTGCAGGCCTCCATACTGGCCCACAGTGCCATCTTTCCTCCTCTCCAGGTAATACTTTATCTAATTTTTTTTTTAATTATTATTTATTTGGACCTTTTATGTTATTCCTATGCAACGACCACCTTTTTTTAGTTGGAAAGTATTTATTGCAAATCAAAAATTAATGTAAACTAGGGATCGCCCACTAGTCGAATTTCAACCAAAAACTCAATTAATCTTGAGCCAATTAGATTTCAAAGGTTTTATAACTGAAACATCTGTTCTTCCTTGTAGGCCTATGCTAGCTTTGTTATTATAACAGCTGTCTAATGATCCTTCTCCTATAAGATTAACATCGAAACTTTGAAAGCCGGTAGCGCGGAGCCCTGATGACCAATGTGAATTATAATGGGATTCTGCTAATCCACAGGACTCTACCTTTCTAACGGTATGCCCGGATTTCTCCTACAATGCACACAAGCTGAGAAAAAAAGGAATAAAAGAAACATGCTTGCCTACTTATATATAAATTGAAACTTATATTAGTTTGAAGTAAAAAAAATCTGGTAGTATGAATAACAGAAGAGATCCAGTGATTTTCCTGAATTTTCCCATATGGGAGAACATTATTACGATAGCACTATAATGTTGATTCCATGAGATCAAGGTCTGATTCCACGAGACATTTTGAGGTCAAACAAAAACATTTTGTTTGAATTCACATGTGCGTGTGTCTATAACTGCAATAAATTTTCAAATAAATAACATATACTAATTATTAAGGTATAAGTTACTACGGTATTAAATCAGGCGTATTTTCATGAGTTTGTAAACAAAGATCAGATTATCTGAACAAGATTTCAAATATGGTTTTACTAGGTGCACAATGAAGGAGCTCTCATAACCCAAGTTCCCCGATTTCATCCAGGACAACAAAGTCAATTGCACAAACGTGAGCAGACACCTCTGACTTGCTCGAAAGTGACCAGTTCTAATGGTACTTAGATGATGAGGGACAGTGTTATATATTTATTTATTGCTAAAATAAGTTTACACAACTGTCCCAATTTTGAGATAACCCATTCATAAGAGCTAAAACAAAATTAGTATTTTGAACAATTTCATTTATATAGGCCCTATTAGCTTGCAAAGGCAATGAAACACATATTTATAGTGTACTCGCCATTTAACTCTTAAATGGGAAATCATCCGAAAACTGTATATTCCCCTTGAAAAAACCGGTTACTTTCATATAGGCTACCAACCCTCAAAACCTTGAATACTTTTTTTTTTAACTTCACAGAATGGACTGTCATTCCAGTTTATGTCTACGCATAACAATATTTTACAAATTTAAAAATATGCTTAAGGTGGACCTATTCTTATTAAGGTTAGATTAACGTAGTAAAATCACTAATAACATGTGTAACTTCACACAGGTCAGTGTCATCCATCTGCTTGGAACGGCGGAATGTGCGTTAGGCAGAATTTTTAACGTGTTTTTCATCTAATAGTTTCTTAGACTATTATATAGTAATAGTATATAGTAATAGTAATAGACCTCTTATATTCAAGCATATTACAACTAACGCCGCATCGGTTCTATTTCTGTTTATAAAAAATAGGCCTTAGAAGACTGGAGTGATTGGTGTGAAAGTACATAAAAAGTTGCTTTTGCACATATAGAACATATCAGTTAACTTTCAATTTATTTTAGTTTTTCAATTTAAAAATAAGTAAAAAACAAATAACAGCCTACAAATTGTCTTTTTGGAAATCAACTCTTATTAAAATTTGGGAATTAGCTTCTATATCAGTGCCAAAGTTGATGTTTTTATATTTTTTCAGAGGTTGATCGAAATGTGTAACGGTCATTGCCCAACTCCAAGTGAATCTGAAGAAGTTAAATTTCTGTTTTCACTAAGTGCCCAGCTGCGGAAACACCCAAACCTCGTCTATGTTTACATGCTTGAGGTAATTATTTAGTGTAGAACCTACATAACCTAACCTACACTCAAAAGTTTAATTTAATGAAATAAACATATATTAATACATTTCTTATTAAATTAAAGTCTCCGAGATGCAAAAATAGTACAGTAGAGCTTTGACCAGACCCTGTTCAGTTTAGTAAATTTTTGTAATAGGTAGACAATAAATTCATTGTAATATAATATTACTCGTTTACTGTTTCCGTTTACTTGTACAGTGTGTATGATACCGGAGCTCACTAAGGATTGTACCGTGAAAAGCATTTGCTAGTGATTTAACTGTGTTCAATATAGATGGAACATTGTAATGAGGTTTGTTGACAACCATCAAACAACAGAAATGTAGCCACAATAGCGATGGTATCATATCTAATGGCCCATGTAATAATATTCAGTCCAAACATTCAGCATTTTAATATTCAGTGTAATATCGACAATTGGGACTACCCCCTCCTTTGGTTTTAAGTATAGAAAAAAATTGTTATTTTTGTTTAAAATGTGTTTTGATTAAGTGGATTTTCGGAATATCAGCTTTCATATTAGTGTTACTCTACTGTTTTTAATTTTTTTTCTCTTTTTATTTATTCACCATACAAGATTACATTCAAATTCTCATTGATGCTACCTGCAAAAGCCAGATGTAGCTTGTCTGCGGTTCATATTTAAAAAAAAAAGTCTGTAACACAAAAATCTTATCTTGAGTTAGTCATTTGGACCTATTCAACATTTTATTATTACTATTATTATTTTTTTGTATTGAAAAATTAAGTAGGTAGTCGATAAATTTAAAATTGTCAATAATTTACTGTTATGTATAACCTTACCTAAAATTTATTTTATATATTTCCTCTCCACCGTTCACTCAGCTAACGATAATTCTGAGCTGGTTACATTAAAATAGTACCGGTACCGTAGTATGTATATAGGTAGTAACTCTTTAATACAACCATATTCCTATTCTCTGTCAACCAATCAAAGTATGTTTATGTCACTAGGGAGAGAGTATGGAGAGGAAATTGAGTGTGAGCAGCACGACTAGCAACCAGAGCTGTTCCAGTCAGCGAGCATCTGCCCCGAACAACCCGCTGTTCCGCTCATTGGACATCTCCCCACCTGAGGCGGAGCCGAAGCTTGTGCCTGTGGAGGCTCAGCCCCCCACCCCCGCCCCCACCCTCGCTGCCCTCACCACTGAGTTGCCGGCCGATCAGAACAACGTATCTCAACCAAAATTTCCCCTCATGAGTGCTCTTATCAGTTACATAAATTCCGCAGTGAGTAAGCCTATGTAAAATCAATTATTTTTTATCAGTGCTCAATTCAACCAAAGTTGACCATTCTGTGCCGTTTATTCACAAATCAATAACTCTTTTAAATCATATTAAATAAACTTGTAAGTTTTGGGATTATTATCACGTAGGTGCATAATTCAAAACATTAAAATATTTTTAAAAGTTGACCCCCAGTGTGTGAATGACCAAAAGGTCGTGTATTGAGAGGAGTAATAAATGACGGGCAAAAAACCCACAATATTTACATTAACATAGAATATTGAATACCTTGAATACCTCCAACGACGTCGCTGACCAGCACTGCTGGATAGACTGAGTCAGTAATACATTTAACTATCTTATGGAAACTATTTACACTATTTACATAATTTACAAGATGGCGTCAAGCTTGGTTCGACAGTTCAAAAAACTCAGAGACCAAGTAGAGTGGCCTATCCAGTAACCAGGCCTTGATAGTTCGCTCGAAAACTGCGGGCTCCAGAACTTTGGTGTCTGTTGGGAGAGCATTGAACATCCTGAGGGCAATCACCCTGAATGAATTCTTTTTCTTCGACAGCCTACAGAAAGGTATGTCCAGTTGTGCCTTGTTACAGAGATTGTAAGGGTGATAGTCTTCTCTTGGCAAGAAGGAGTTCAAATTTTTAATGACATAACAAAGGCAAAGTAGAACATACTGGCTATATATGGTCAGTATCTTTAACCGCTTGAATATGGGTTTACAATGGTCAATGTATCGGCGTATAATTTTAAATCTTAAACCAAGGATTTTAGTAAAAGAACATTTTGTGTCTCTAAATATAATGACCGTATATGAAATTTATATATTTGAAACCATTTTATCATTGGGAAAAAATCAAACAATTTAAAATTTGTTCGGGACAACCACAACTATAACACCAGAAATAGAGGAAAAATAGCTCTTGAATCTCACAGGCTAAAACTATATACAAAAAACCCACACACATTGGTTCAAAATTTTACAATAAAATTCCAAAAAATATACAATCTGCAAATTGTCAATCTGAGTTTAAGAAACAATTTAAAAAATTCTCGTCATCAAGGCCTTATATTCCTTTGAAGAATATGATTAAAGGCAGTTCTTAATTTTTTATTATTAACTATAGCTGTATAGAACCTTCTTTTCCTCTTTTTAAAATTTTTTATTTAGAAGTAAGACAACTTTGACACCATGCATTTATACTGCTGTATGTATATAAATTGAATAAAGATGTTTTGAATTGAATTGAAAATCTCATTATACTCATACTGGCACCACCCCCTGAATGAGTGAACAAACTTCTGCATGGCAGGACAGCAACGTGCGAGTGAAGGCGTGCCAAGCCATCATGCTACTGACGTCCGTACCCGATGACAAGTTTGCGCAGATCATCGCGCATCACTCGCCACTCTGTGAGAGTCTCTCGCTCAAGCTGACGGCCCAGTACCTCGAGATACCCGCGGAGACGGACCCCAACCACGTCGACGACATGCATGCTACATGGGGGTCAGTCATTGATTTCATTTGTTATGGCTAAAACTACATGCAATTAAAATTTAATGGTTGATTTTGCCTTTCGTTTCAAGTAGCCCTGCTTTAGCTATTATTCTGTTCTATGGTTCTATTCTTTTTAGTGATACAGTAAAAAGTCAATTCTCTGAACAGTCAGTTATCTCAACCCCTGAACTGCTACTAATTTAGTGTGCAGTATATTAAAAAACCTACAGTACACTCTCGTTCATCGGACTCGGCGACATCGGAACTCCGCTTCATCGGAACTGAAAATCTGGATATTATTAATTTTTTTTTTCTTACGAAATAAATAATTTTTCCGTTTTAGCGCCTTCAATTTTCATTCGTTCTATCGGCACAACAGTGAAGTATCACATTTTGCATCAAACGTCATCAGGCGTTTTCCATAATCTGTACCCACTGATGTGATTTACGAGGCCGTGGAGTATTCGCACAAAATAGAAAGAGGAAGGGGCAGGAAGTGAACATCCGGTTCGACCGCTTCCCAAACTGTCCTTCAGTCTGTCTCGCGTCGTGACTGCACCTGTACGTGGAAGTCAGTTGACTGCTGGAATATGAGTGAAATATGAGAATAAAGATTTTGGATCTTTATTTCCTGCGTTGTTTTTATTCCTATTTGTTCATTGTTACCACGTTTAAAGTTTGAGTGCCTTATTTTCATAAAACCTCTTGTGTTATCTTAAAAACAAGAGTGAATACAATCACGATAGTTCACCATACGGGCGGAAATGATGACTCACGACGGACTCCGCTTCATCGGAATTTTTTGACATCCGAACCGGCCGTCCGCCACATTAGTTCCGATGAACGAGAATGTACTGTATTTAGAAATGATAAACACAGCACAAGTGTTTACAAGGAAATGTGTACTGTTATTTTTTTTTTTTTTAACTCACCATCACCAACAATGAACTTTAAACAAATAAATGTGTGTCTCTTTTTTACTGAAGCGTGTAAGTTAGACTATTTGTAAGTTTTTTTGTTGAAAAGCAATCAATAAACCTTTATTGGTACTTGAAACCTAATTGTTGCGTTCTACCCATTACTTGGTGAATTTACCAAAAAGTTTGTTTTCTTGGAGCATTTAAAAGATTTTTCCTAATAAAGTAAATCCCCATAAACTTGACAGATAATATTACTATTATGTCAATTGGTATTTTCAGACATTTAACGTAAGTCCTTTAACTGTAAGACATTGTAACGCTAGCGACTGTTTTTCAGTGGTCTGATTTTCATTAAAGCTGATATTACAAGTACATAATGATCGAGTAATAGGTGGGAGCAATATCGGCTCCCGTAAACTCAACTTTCACTAAGCTCAAAGTGCCCAAGTCTACATTGAGTCAAGGTTGCGGGTTTTTAATCTTTTTCAGAGTTCTAGGATACTTGTCTCTTGAAGTCCAATACATTTTAGACATTGATTTCATGACAGGATCATCAATGACTTTTTAAATTTAAAATTTAGGTGCCTAGTTTCAAAACAAAACCAAATCTAAGTCCACTTTCCATTTTTTAGATACATGTATAACATGTTTTTGTAAAAGAGCTGTCATCACACAAAGTGTTATCTTTGAAGTCCAATGCAACCAATTAATATTGAACTGGATATTCCAAAATAGAATTCAAACCTAATTTTTATTTGTTAGATTTTATTAACAAATTTAAAACTAGACGAATTCAAAGACCTTGCTCTAAACTAGATACAATATTTTTACATCGATCAACATTTTTGTTGGCAAACTATTTATCATGTCTTTTTTTTAAGCTGCTTTCACTTATAGCTGTTGATCTTATATAACTATTTGATCTTTAACCGTTATTTTGTCACCCAGGCTGGACACCCCAGTGCCTCTGGAGGTCGAAGAAAGCTGCGAGGGTTGCAGACAGGCCGCGACGTTCCTCGGCTGGCTCGACTTCTGCGACCAGGTGGGTTACCTCCCGGATAAACTACAATGCAGTCATTGGCTTAAAAGGAAAAACACAACAATTTCATATTTTTCATTCATTCTTAGTTTGGCAGTTGAAAATAAAATTACTCTTTGTAAGCTTGTAGCTACCCTGATATGGATTTCAATTCACAGTTTCTTGTAATTACAGATATAGGGGCCTTATAACCTCCGAAGTGAAAATACAAAACTTTAATAGTAAAAAGCCCTAAAATGCAATCCTATCAACCTTAACTACCTGAGATTGAGTAAAAATAAGTTTCAGATGATTAAAGAATACAAAAATTCATTTCTTTACACCAATTTTCTACTGTTCACAAACACATTCGTTTACTGGCGGTAGAGTGGGAGATAACTATACTACAGTATACACTCTCGTTCATCCAACTCGGTGACATCGGAACTCCGCTTCATCGGAAGTGATGATTAGTATTTTATTTAAAATTTATTCTTAAAAAAATTTTACGTTTTAGTGCCTTCAATCTCCATTTTGTTATACCCGCAATACAGTAATGTATCACATTTTGCATCACTTGTCACAGGACGCTTTTCTTAATCTACATGCCTTGATGTGATTTACAAGGCTGTGTTCACATGGAAATAGGAAGAAGGAGAAAGTAAACATCGGTTTCTTAAACCGTCTGTCTGTCTATCTCGTGAGTGCACCTTGGTTACGTGGAATGCCAATCGGCTATTTTGAAAAATGAGTGTAAAGTGGAAAATGGTTTTTATGTTTATCGAGGATACAATTATAAAGCTATTAAAAGAATCAAATTGATGCCGGTGAGTCAGAAAAAAATATTTTTACGGAATACAGACAATGTGAGATTTGCACTCCCTATCACCAAACTTCTCTTTCGCCCTTCAGTGTTCTAACAGTTCAAACACATAAGCTCAATAGCTAACATTTAAATACATTAACATTGAAAAAATTAGATAATAGGTGATCATTTCAAGTACAAAAAGATATATTTGGTTGGTCCTTATGTTGTCATTTGTCTGGATGTGAACAGATAGAGAATTTTGTACTCTAACCAGTGTCAGAAAAAAGGAAGGTTTGTGGCCAGCCTACATTAAATATATAATATGAAAGAAACTTGTTTAATTCTAACTTTAAGCCGCGTCCGCACTGGGCGAATATTCATGACGACTTTGTTCGTCGAACACAAAATATCAACAAACATTTCTCACGAACAGTTAATGATCATATGATTAACATTCAGTAAAAACACTAACAAACAAACAAAAGTTCGGTAGAACACTGTTGGGCTAACATGTTCGCCCAGTGTGGATGTGGCTTAATATCAGCACGAAAAAACTTAACAATAACATCTTTACTATCATAATGTTTAAGTTTTGTTTCACTCCTCCACTTTAAAAAAAGGTTTTACTGTGCTGGTTGAAAAAAAATTAAAATAAGAAAACTGAGAGCAATTTTTGTAAATTTAATTCATGTTGTGTTTGTTGTATTTTGTCTATTCAAAGAGTTATTCTCCTTTAATAATTTAGGTGGCAGTGGAGGGAAGGCCGGCTATTGGAACTGCTTTGGCAAACTCTATTCGAGAACTGTTTTTGGATCAAGAGTTTGAACCAGAACTTTTACCCAACAGCTTGGTGCTGGCTTTACTCACCAAGTGCTTCAAAGTCATAACATCCACATCTTTAACCAAAGGTAAACATTGTATAAAGTCAGTTATTGCAGAAGTAAAATGAGAAAATTGTATATATTGTAAAATTTTAGTTTCTTTTATTGTAGATAAAAATTTAGAAATTAGAATATATGGTTTAGAAGTGGTCCTGCAAAAAAATATGGAAATTAATCATGTGTTCTTAAAAGGGAACATTTTGTTAAACGTTGGTAGAACGATTTGGGCAAACCATTAACCCGACAGCATGAAACTTTGCAATTATTTCTTATAATTATGCTTGAGAATTAAATTACATTTTCATTCCAAAACATAAAAAATACTAATTACATAAAAAAAATAACAATGATCTAATTGCTTCAATTCGTTTACTCTTTATATATTTTTAATTTGACCTACATTGTTGTACCTTGTTTTTAGCTTCTGCAGGCCGAGTAGGCCACCTGCGCTTCACCAAAATTGTAAGTGCTATAGTAGTGTGCCATTGGCAGCGGCCAACATTCAGGAAATTACTGCTCCCACCGCCAGACTAGGCCCGCGGCCAAACACAAAGCAAGACTTGCCTCCTGTAGAATCACATTGTCATCTATAATGAAATGGTCGATCGCTGTCGCAGAGCTGAGCTATTGGGTGGTGGGGGAGAGTCGTGCCCCGGAGCTGCCAGGCGTGGTGACGTGTCGGGCCAGACAGGCGCTGCTGGATATCTGCAGCCATCCTGAGCCGGCCGTCAGCCTCGAGGCCCTCCGGTTGTTCGAGGTAAAACAGAAGTAAAGTTGTAGGGTTTGACTTTTGGTTTTTCTTTTGAAAGCTGATGAAATTGGTGACAAAACATTGACATTGTTATACCTAATACCTTTTACACAATTATATCTATAAACTTCCATTCAATAGGAACTATGATAATTTACATAAAAATACTCATTTACTGGTTTCTGAATTCTAATAAAATCTGAGTTATTATATATTCAATGAATACCAGGTGTCCATAAAGTCTTGCCCTGATAAAGAAACCATATAGTATGAAAACAGATTGTGGTAAGATAAAATTTTATTTTAAGTTTTAACAAGTAACTTCTTAAATTTTTTAAGGCTATGCACAAACTCAATACACTTCAATGTGTGCGCCTTGGGTAGCATGTAAATTGTTTAGGTGACTTTTTTGTTCGTTTTTTATTAACATCCATTTTTTTGTTTCAGATAACATTTCCTGACTAACGGGTGTCACTTTATTTATTGTTTTGTCTAAATTAGGGCCTGGGGGAGAATAAACCAAATCTTCGACAAATCAGAGGACATAAAGAAATCCATAGGGGTCAAGCGTGGTGAACGAGGTAGCAATTTAGTCTGCTACCTCGTATTGTAACCTCGTATAAACTGAATTGTAGTCAATCACCTGAATTAAGGTGTTAACAAATTAACGAGAAAAAAAACTAGATTAAATTTCCTTGAAATTAAGAAATGTAAGGTACGTGTGGCTATATTGGTGTGTGTACAGCAAAGCTATGAAATCAGGGCAAGACTTTAGGGACACCTGGTATATTCAAACTTAAGCATGAAATAATATTTTTGCAGGTATTACTAGAGAAGAACATAGAGCATGTTATCCACTGTCTGGTGTTGACGTATGTGGAAGGCAGAGGCTACTACGACAACACACTGTCCCCTAACCACATAGAGTCGTGGAGTGATGAGGAAGACGAGAGAGAGAGGCATCGTGAGAGTCCGGGTAAGTTGGAAGAGGCACAGAGGTAATTTATTCTATATCTTTTATCCTAATAAACGGTTGAAACGCTGAGTTCTCAGTAATTATTAAACCATTCTTCATGATTTACATGTCAAATTAATGGACATGTAATTAATGGGTATAATAATGGGTGTAATAATGGGTAGATTTGCAGAATTTCCTTTAAATGGATAGTTCATAGTGTTAAGTCCTATTAATAGCTGTTCAAAGTTTCTGGCTATTGCAATTCCTATGGAATAGTAAAATTGAGTTAAATTAGCTTTTTAATAGAGAGCTTAGTTATTGTTTTAATAACCTCACTTTGGCATACTATGTTTAACCGTAGCGGAACACCCCCATTTAGCTAGTATTACTTTATATTGGGGAAACTTATTAAGCCATGTAGCGAACTTGTTCGGTGAACACAAGAATCAACAAACATTCCTAACAAACAATTACCAGCCATATGATTTACATTCTAAAAGGTTATCAACAAACAAACAAAAGTTCGGAAGAACTTTGTTTTGCAAACATGTTCGGTCAGTGCAGACGCGGCTTTGGAATTCAAGCAAAAATTCTGAGTAGGCCTAGTCTCATTTTTTAATGTTTTTTCTCAGATAATGATGGAACTGGAGGCATGAGCAGAAGGATGGCACCGTCACATATTGATAAAATCATCAACAGGTATGTGCAAGCTACATAAATATACAAGCATATTAGTCGTGGCTCAGGTTAGAATAATCAATCCAATGAAATTCAATTTATTGGCAATCCAATGTGTTTTTATGTTGGATGCAATGTATAAAACACATAGAATTTTGTCTAAATAGAAAATATAAATTACAAAATAATATTGGTATAAATACAACAAAAATACAACAGGACAAACCTTGTCTAACGTTTAATACATTTTTACTATACAGTCAACTCCCGATTATCCGGGGGCGGGTAAACCGGGTTGCGGATTAACCGGGGTCACAAAACGTCAATTTCAATTTGATTTATTTTCTCAGTTTTGACAACAATACCATCATTTATCAATCTTATTGTGTTGAATAAGTATCTTTACTAATTATTATTTGATTTGTCAATTAAAAAAACAATGAAACACGGAAAATTATTTGTAAATTATTTGGTGGCGTCGTAGTCATGTCGCCAGGGAGGAACGAGTCAGCGTAATGGCGGGTATGACCTTGACTACTAGAAACAACTGGTCGCCCGCCGGGATGAGCTAAAAATAGAAACCAAGAAAGGTCCTATTTAGTTTCCAGTTCTGTCTAATTATCGCTCTGATTCGTCTGCTATTCAGTGACCCCTATTAATTTAAAGTTATATCATACTAAACAACACATTTCAAAATGCATTTGTTTTGCATTTCAAGAAATTTTTGTTAAAGTACCGTAACATTAAAATTTTAATTGGCAAAGTTATAAATTTATTAGCCTAATTCAATAATTAGCATACATTTTGAACAATTGGTTGTTCTAACATTTTTACCAATTAAACAAAAAGTCGAACCATCACTTGTTTTTGTACGCGCTCTTATCTTGAATAAATTATCCCAAGCGACCCTCCCCCCTCACCCCACCCACCCATCCCGGCTGGCTGACGATGCCAAACAATAGAACACCTGTCCTTGGTTTTTTGTCCACGTTGGACTTTTTTATTGTGTTCCTTGTTCGTTCACTCAACTAGTTATGTTTATTCATTCCAATAAGGTTGGGTCAATAAATAATAATAAATATTGGAAACCCGCGGACTCTAGTTAAAACTTGTTTGTTTATTTCGTGTTTTACTTAATTTATTGAACTCTTTGTTTTAACCGTGGTTTTGGGTTATCTGGGACCCTTCAACCAGTCATTACCCCGGATAATCGGGAGTTGACTGTAGTTGATCTTCATTTGATTGGTTAGAATTTTTAAAAAAGCGGCAGTACTCCTTGGTCCTAGCCACCTGTAGTCGCAGTGTCTGATGACAGTATCTACATGTTGCAGTTTCCTCAACGTGGTGCCACCTTGCCTCCGGTCCGCGCCCAGTGTGGAGGCGGGAGGCTACCACCAGTACGTCAGCGAGTCCCAGCGGCAGTACTCCTTGGTCCTAGCCACCTGTAGTCGCAGTGTCTGATGACAGTATCTACATGTTGCAGTTTCCTCAACGTGGTGCCACCTTGCCTCCGGTCCGCGCCCAGTGTGGAGGCGGGAGGCTACCACCAGTACGTCAGCGAGTCCCAGCAGCAGTACTCCTTGGTCCTAGCCTGTAGTCGCAGTGTCTGATGACAGTATCTACATGTTGCAGTTTCCTCAACGTGGTGCCACCTTGCCTCCGGTCCGCGCCCAGTGTGGAGGCGGGAGGCTACCACCAGTACGTCAGCGAGTCCCAGCGGCAGTACTCCTTGGTCCTAGCCTGTAGTCGCAGTGTCTGATGACAGTATCTACATGTTGCAGTTTCCTCAACGTGGTGCCACCTTGCCTCCGGTCCGCGCCCAGTGTGGAGGCGGGAGGCTACCACTAGTACGTCAGCGAGTCCCAGCGGCAGTACTCCTTGGTCCTAGCCACCTGTAGTCGCAGTGTCTGATGACAGTATCTATATGTTGCAGTTTCCTCAACGTGGTGCCACCTTGCCTCCGGTCCGCGCCCAGTGTGGAGGCGGGAGGCTACCACCAGTACGTCAGTGAGTCCCAGCGGCAGTACTCCTTGGTCCTAGCCACCTGTAGTCGCAGTGTCTGATGACAGTATCTACATGTTGCAGTTTCCTCAACGTGGTGCCACCTTGCCTCCGGTCCGCGCCCAGTGTGGAGGCGGGAGGCTACCACCAGTACGTCAGCGAGTCCCAGCGGCAGTACTCCTTGGTCCTAGCTGCCTGCAGTCGTTTCTCTTGGCCCGTCGAGGCCGTGTCTGACGACAATCTCAGCTCCGACTCTCGGCCGGAAGCTGACACCCGCCAATTCTACGAAGGTCCTTTTCTTCGAATGATTTTTAACAGAATCAGAGATCTTCCCAACCAGGTATTTTTTCTTTTTCACAATAAAAGTGCTGAGTTGCAGTTTTAATCTATTGATCCAAACTCTAAACTAATAGTTGAAACGAGCTTGTTTTTTTATATTACAGTAGAACCTCAATAGTTAGATACTTTGTGGACTCAGAGTGTTGAACTCTAGGGAGTATACTGAAAATTTTAACATAGGGAGTATAAGAATCATGATTCGATTTCAGGAAACACTAAATTTTAATCAACTTGATTGAACTTTAACATTGCCAGCATTGAGATCATTATCCAATATGTTTACATTTTTACCTTTGTCAGTCACCAACATGGACTCTGTTGGTCGTCACTAACATTTTAAGTTGTCATGAACCGTGTCGAACTATCAAAGTTCTACTGTATATGGAAATAACAATAGGCAAGAATCTGAGGTAAAAACATAACCCTAAAATCCAAAAAATCTCATCTAAAATGTGTTAAATGTAATTTTAGGAATGTATGCTTGCAATTAGCAGAGAGCCTTCTGTTATTTTAAGGATTTAAAAAACCTAACAAGGAAATTAAACCTTAATTAAGACTAGACTATGAAACATTTAGTACCAATTGTTTGGCTACATCTTTCTTTGCATTTGATCAAATTTACTACCCTTCTTATATATTACATTTATTATGGCTAACAAGGTGGATTGTGACGTGACATTATTGAGAAAGCTTCTTTTCAAACATGGCAATGTTCCTACTTTGACCTCCAAGATGACTAACCAATTCCCAAACATAATGTCACAGGCGTACGAAGTCAATCTGCAACTGACGGCTGTAATATCTCGGCTTGCACTGCTGCCACACCCTTATCTGCACGAGTACCTGCTGAATACAGGGGTGCCACGACGGCCGGACGCGGACAGTTTGTTGGCAGCACTGACGGACACCGCCAATCAGCTGTTCACCCAAGTTACCACCTTGCCCAACTACAAGAGCCTGCTGCAGGAAACGAGGCATCGTCTGTTGGGACACTCACCCGACAAAAGGTTGGTAGCAATTCCTTCTATATGTTAAATGTTTTGGGCTTTATGGTAAACATATTAGTTACTGTAGCATTTGAACATTCAAGTTATGGTCACAACTAAAAGGGATGTATGATTAATTTATGTGGTCTCTTGTGCTGCTTGAAAGATTACTTTTGTATGCTTATGCCCTTATTAGACGAGGCAGCCAAGTTGCGCAACCAGTCGGGCAGCCAGTGGTTTACCCCGTCACCAGGCATCGGTTCTTATCGAGCTTATTACACGAAGGCCAGCCAGTTGCCGAACCCGGCGACCGCACCGGCAACCACTGGCTGCTCAGTCTGATTGTTCTCCTTTGTAAAATACGGACCATATTACACTGGGCAGCCAATCAGCCACCACCACACAGAACTATGTCAGCCGCGGGCCATCCCTTGATGTACGGATTGCTCACTAGGCTGTATTACATAAACTTTTATTTAAACACATAGAATTATTGAAAAACTTATTTTCGTCTGCACATAGTTCATCAAAGAGTGTGTAGGACCCACATAGCACAGAAAATATATTTGACGTCAAAGGTATAAAATGGCAAACTACATTGAATAAAATTTTTTCATTTATTCTATGTTTATTTGGTATTAAAAATATCAAAATCAAATAAAGTTTTTGTTATATTTACCTTTTTTTATTTATTTTTTTATCATTAAAGTCAAATACGAGATCAATTTTTTTTTTACATTTATTTAACATTTATTTAAAAAATATTTTAAACCATAATAGACGTATTTAATTTTTTATTGAGATAAAAAGTGGCAAGAAACTGTTAACCTCTTAATGGGAACTTCATATAATATTGAAACTGAAAATAAATTTTAAGTAGAAAATAACTATAAAAAATGGGTATATGAAAATGTAATTAAAAATAAACACTAAAATTGAAAATAAGTGCAAAAAATTGAATCTTTTTTGGAAACTCCCATGCATTGTAAAATTTTGTCAGAGGAATAAAATTAAAATTATGAAAAAATTTATGTCAAATAAAAAATATAATTGAGTTATTCAATTTAAGTAATTACAGGAATCTTTTCATATTCTTGTGGTGTTAAAAATATTAAAATTCAGATTACATCCAATATTTGACAGTCTAAAACTTTGAAAAGTTTATAAAATTTTTCTATATCCATGAAAATGAGCAGCAAAAGAAGCATCAACTATCCATATCTCATGTTGACTACCACACAGCGAATTGAGCTAGTTGGTAACTTTCTGGCTCTCTACTGGTCTTTCCGTTTGGCAGCCAGTCTGGCGACTGGCTGCCCGACTGGTTGCGCAACTTGGCTGTCTCGTCTAATAATAGTTTTTAAAACAACACTTTTTGGGGAATATATGGAAGAGAGATACAGACTAAGGTTAGAGGTTTTATTCTTTATTTCATACCCTATGCAATCTGGTGCATTTTTAAGGTGAATATGACTAAAGACTATGTGATAAGTGTAATGGATTGGATGAGGTGTAGCTTTGTTACTGACAATGACCAGCTGATTCTATGGTCAGGATCATTAAATTATAGCCAAAGATAGCTGGGTCCAGGTTTTCGCCTTCAAAACGCTACTAATTTTACTCAGGATTGAACCAGCAACCTTCTACAACCACTCAGCTACCGTTTAGATTATCTGTGGTGCAATTTTTCATATGCCAAAGACTTGTTTTCGCAGAGCATTATATTTATTTCAACATTGTGACCCTAGCTGATATGGTCAATGGTAGTGGCTGTAAATAAGACAATGGAAGCAGCAAAAATCTTTTTTTAATATCTCTCCAAAGGGCACATTACGTGTTGATAGTCAGGGAAAGCTAACTTTTTAGAAAAAAAAAAAATAGTAATGTTACAAATATATCTTTTGTAGACTTTGTCCAAACGGTAAATTCTCCGTGTGTCGCGCAGGGAGGAGTACTGCAGCCTACTGGAGAGTGCGGTGGTGCTGGAGGAGGTCTGCAAGGAGCTGGCAGCGATCGCGTTTGTCAAGTTCCACCACGCGACGTGACCCTGACGTCCGCTGCCCGACTGTAGGTTCAGCCTCGGCCGAAACGTCATCTACTCCGAGCAGAAGCAATACCACTGGCTCTGCACCCGGCTCTTCTGCCCTGTCTTCAGAACGTCATAGGCCTTACCACGCAACGCGCACAGTATTGTTTAGTTTTATCGATTGATGTTTTCCCGGTGATCTAGTGTTTTTAAAGTTTTACTTATTTTCGTCGTGAAATTTTATTTTTGATATCAAAACGCTAAATGTTGTGTGTCATTGAGATGAATTTATGTTTGAGACTGATTACAGAGATTCAAATTTAGTGAGATGTAGGTTTATATAGTTATTTTACTTTAAATGAACTTCGATGTTTGGAAATTAAATCTATAACTAGTTTCCAAACACAAAAACTTAAAAACTAATCAATTTTTGTTTTTTATTTGTGATTAGTATAAAAACGTAATGTCTCTTAAACTACAAAAGCATGTTCATAATTAAATGTATGAAGTCAGCTATTTGGAGGTCACGAATTGTGGATAGTTATAAGCGATGGCTTGTGGATCCCTGGTGGGGATTAACGTCATCACTAGTGAATACTAGTTCATCCATAAAGACCATCCTCATAATTAGACCAATTCGTAAATATGAGTTTAACATTGTGGTTCAGATCCCACGTTAAACTGTAGGTCCCTAGATACCATCGGCTCTTGGGCTATGAATTAACAGTCCTGTCTAAGGAGAATGTCGGCCTTAGTCAGTAACAAGACTACAAGATCGCGCCACAATCATCCTACCTTCACATCTCATTCATACTTGGCTTTAAACTACCTATTGAGTTAGGTCGCCATTTCAGCAAAGGTATTAAAGGTATTGATTGCTAATTATATCAAAAAAGAAGATCAAACTGAGTCAGAATTGATCCGACGTTTGGTTACATTTAGCTTGGAAATTCAGTTTTCTTCCCCTGTTAATTTCCCCAAATACACCCTTTTACATTAAAGTAGAGACCCGCTGACCCAAACTAATTGGGATCAAATCCTGTTCAGATTAGCGAATTTTCGAATTTAGCGGATACCATGTGTATCATGTAATCGAGGGATTACTGTCAAATCAATCTCTATCTTCTCATTGGCTGAAAATGTATGAAATTCATATAAAATTTGATGTTACACATCTTATCCTGTTATATATAATTCATGGTTTAACTCACCAATATTATTTCCTATCTACAGATCCTTATACTGTATCATATTACTTCAGTTGTACTTGATCCACCTGTATATATCGCCTTTGTTTAGACATTTAATTTTCTTTATCGACAACTTCCACCAGATTTAAGAATGGATATTACTTAATAATTTTGTTACCAAAATTTAGTGTTTTTGTGTGTTTTGTTCGGTTTACCAATAAATTCCTTTACATATTATCATTTTATTGTGAAGTGAAGATGTTAAATAAATGTAGGTTTAAGAAGTTGATTTAAAATTTTGAACCTAAATAGATGTCCTGTCTTTTTTGGGTCCTGAAAATGTGTCCTTATGAAATGCCTCATTTAAACCCAATCAACATTTGCTGTTCTATTCAAATAATATTGTCTAAAATTTAAAATGCCGCATTATTTTGTAATATAAACTTGGCCTACTTAGGTTCACCCCAAAGTTCCACTTTTTACCCTTCCGAAATGTTATTTTTCAAACTTTTTTCATAATATGTTCTGAAAAAGAAAGAACACATTCCTCAATAAAAGGACAGATGGCAAAGACTGTTTAAACACTATGAAACTGGTGTAAATAATACTTACCATACTATATTGTATTTATTCCACATCTTCTCTTAATTTTAATATTAAGTATGTGTAAAAATTGTGATTATTAAAATAGTCTATAATACAAATTGAGTGATAGTGATATGAATGCTTTAAAATAAAATTGATACAAAACTACATCATTGACTTGTTTTTTTAAACCTCTGAACTATAGATAAGTTTTCAACTACGGCATAAAATTCTAGTGGGTGCAGTCAGAATACCACTTGCAAAATCAGAGTTCAGCCAAACTCTAGGAAAGATCAGATGTATACAGTTTATACGAGGATCATCCACAAAGTAA
The DNA here is from genome assembly GCA_030545055.2 of Neoaliturus tenellus. Lineage (NCBI taxonomy): Eukaryota > Metazoa > Arthropoda > Insecta > Hemiptera > Cicadellidae > Neoaliturus > Neoaliturus tenellus. The sequence continues at coordinate 21,253,572 of CM061531.1, forward strand.
CTGCCGTTTGAATGTGGCACGATAAGTAGTGGGGGTAGCACCGCCATTCTCACCTCAGCGTGCGCAGCCGTTCAGTATGCTTCTAGATATGCAAGAGAGAGCGTTGTACTATCGCGTGTTCTTTTGTTATAATGTAAAAACATGAGTGCGGCGATAGAAGTCCCGCCAAGTATGAATTGCATGGCGTAATAAGATTTCTATGGTCAAAAAGTTGAACATCAGCTGAAAATCATCGTGAATTGAGTGCGGTGTTTGGCTTGAACATTATGAGCGAAGGTGTTTTTTTTTCACGCAAAAACGAGCAGCGTGATTTTCTGACATTTGGCGTTGTGTTTGCCCACGACAACGCCCGCCCTCACATAGTCATGGACAAACACAATGCTAGATGTCAGAAAACCATGACACTCGTTTTTGTGTTGAGAACACAAACGAACTCATTGACGGACAACATCTTGGCTCATAATTTTTAAGCCATGCACTGCACTCAATTCACAATAAATTTCAGTTGCTGTTTAACTTTTTGACCACAGAAATCTTGTTACACCACGCACTTCATACTTGGCTGGACTTTCTATCGCAGCGCTCATGTTTTTACTTCATAACAAGAGAACGTGCGATCATACGATGTTCTCTCTTGCACATCTATAAGCGTACTGAACGGCTTCGCACGCTGATTTGAGAATGGCGGCGCTACCCCTACTACTTATCAGTGGTTACTTTGTGGACGACCCTCGTAGTTAAAAGTTTAGGCTACTATACCCAATACTATGATACATTAGGGTTTTAGGGGTAGTTCAAATGCACTTAAGAAATAGTACAAATTTTATTAAATAAAATCATTAAAAATAAATTAACACAAAAATTGTACAAATATGTACTAAAATTAATGATAAGAATACGACATAAATTAATATTGCATTTACAGTAAAGATTTGATTGTTGAAACGCCTTACACTTGTTTAATATACTAGAAAACTGATTTCATGACTTGCTATTTGGTTGCACACATCGTAAAGTCTACATTGAGGCTTGTAAGTAAAAAAGTATAAATGTAAAAAATTTTACAAATTCGTTGTTTGCACCCACCAAGCGACTTCAACATTGTACTAAGCCGTAATCATAACTTTGGTGTTACAATTGACACAACATCAAACTAATACTCTTTGGCACATAGATTATTTTTATCACAAATTGACTAGAAGAACATCATTGTTCAATTAACATCATCCGATTGGATTGGTTGATCCTTTTTAACATCTTTGTTTAAGGTTTTTCCAAGAAGCGAGCTTAAATGTTTGCAACTCAAACCAGAAGGCTCGGACACTTTGATTTTGATGGATTCCTCAGTAAGTGTTGCACCGTTAGGTAGGTCTTGTGCGGCGACAATGCTTTTCCCCAGCTTCTGGTAGCAAGCTCTTTCACACGGTTGGAACTCTTTGATCGGCTTCCCCAACGCTTGTTCTACAGTGCGGATGTCACTGACCATTTGTTTGAACTCTTCTGGCTCTAAAGAACAAATGTGATCGGTTCCTTTCCACTGTTTGCTCAGTGTGAGATGTCTTTCGATGACCTGAAATGAAATTATCAGTAAAAATGTGAGTCATGTTTCTCTCAGTCCTGAATTATAGGGCACACAATGTTGAAATAAACTGTGGATTTTGCTCTTTGGCCATGGGTGCTTGTTAACAACAGCTTCTAGTCCTACATGATCCATCACAAAACACCCACAGGACTTAAAATTTGCAAAGTTTTCTATGGACATTAGGTTTAAAGCCACATTATATCAAACACTGATGTGTTTTGATCACGAGGTTTTAGCAAGTATGCAACACCTCTGAAATAATCAGAATATGCATCACGGCGGGCCTACAAGGTTGAAATTTGGCATGGTTGACAACATAATGATGCTTCACTTATGGACACTTACACTTACAGTGGTCGTAAGCTAGTGAGGCAAAGCAAATGAATGAATCTTAAAATGAAGGACCATTCTTTGGTTTTGAAAATGGTTCCAGTGGCGGCTCATCACATGAGCTGTGAACCCCCTGTAAAAATTGTACATAGTAGATTTAATTAATAAATATCCTTACCTATGTAAAACAAAATTTGGCAAATTTGTTCCCAGAGCACGTGTTCATGCCATACAGTAAATTTTAAAGTCTGAAAATGAATAAACTCATAAGTTTATTTTTCAAATTATATTTGTCATGTATTTTTCAAATTATAGTTCTCATGGCTGTCAAAATCTCTTGCATTTTGATACTTATTTTATTAATACTTATTTACTTGCATAAAACCGACACTAGAACTTAGTGTAGACTCCCTCTTCCAACTGACCATTTGTTAAAGCCATTTGTTTGTATTTTTTTTTTTTAACTGGTCTTGTTTTGCCAGAGATATTGTTTTCTTATCTATTTTTCAAATAAATTAATTTCACATGATTTTATAATCTTTCCCAGTAAATTATCAAAGCAACCAGTATTAGTTTAAACATTTTTATGCTAATGAAAATGAACTCCCCTACACAGAAGTGAATGCCACCAGAAATGAATCTTGTTTGTTTAACTTCTTTCTTGTAGATCCACATACTTAAGTATACTAATTGCAAGGTTCACAAAAACAGTCCGATGGAAATTTTAACAGCTGTGACCCCCCTCACCCCTACTCGCCCTGCAATTTTTTATTCGTGATTATGTTTACCATGAGTAAAACAAAATATAAAAAAATGTTTCTCGATGGATTTGGCAAAAATGCATCAAATCTCACCAAATTATTTTCGTGGACCTTAGTTAGGTGTAAATCATGGATCTCAATGGACATCACATGTAGGCCATTCTGTTGTTTTGTTTATGCCCTGACTGAAGTTTTTAGAACCAATTTAAGAAAAAATTACATTGTAATCACAAAACTTATTACACTGAATGTATAGATTGTGCCTTTGATTAACTTGTGTAAGTAGTTAGAATTCGTATGAAAGTAAAAAAATGAGTGATAAACATAAATGTAAGTTGTAACCAAAAGCAAAAGGGAAAGAGCAAATTACAGAATTGTAATCTTCTAATTTATTTAGTGTTATTTTTCAAATTATATTATAGCATTAAGGTAACACGGAACTTAATTTGACGTTTTTAGAGGTATGTCGATTGAACCGGCCAATTCATTATGTGGTCATGACTTATCCTGAGGTTGCCAATTAAGAAACAGTTTACTGCAATTTTGCCAAGCGTAACCTACCCACCTTAGCCCCGAGAGCAACAGCGGCAACAGAGATGGCCGTGCCGAGTTCGTGACCCGAGTATCCGATGACGGCGTCGGGGAAGCGGCGCCGGTACTCAGGAATGACATGGAGGTTGATGGCGGCGGCCGGCGCAGGATACGCGGACACGCAATGCAGCAGGACTAAAGGGCAGCACTCACGTGTCACCACCTCGTGGATGCCGCACACAGATGGCATGTCCTGCATGCCTGCACAACCAATGAGTTGCTATGAGATGCTTTCAGTCAGTAAAATCTTTATTTATTTAGCACATAATGCCGAATGGTGTCAATGTGGCGTCTCTCCCCAAACCTCTAACAGCTGGTCAGGTAACAATAGACAAAGACAGTGCGATCCGCGCATGCGCGGAAGGCCAGCCAGTCTCTGGAACCGTCGCGCTGGGAGTCGACTCGAGCACGACGGCGGACAGACATCAACTCCGGTTATCAGGTAACAATGTTACAGTACGGTCTCTCATTTGTCGTGACGAATAATAATTATCACTTAGAATATTTTTTATTTTCCATATTTATTAAATAGTAGTTTTTGTCTTTAACGTTTACCCGCGGAGCTCGGCTCTGTTCGGCATACATCATTTAGCACAGTCAGCTATCACGTCGCTTCGGCCGAGCGGCCAATCGGAAGCGACCTGATCGCAAGACAAGTGGGGGACTGGACAATAGAAGATGTAGCGGCATTCAATCATAGGACCTCATGTAAATCACTTGTTCAAAACTATCATCTCTTCATTGTTTATTATTATTATGTTCTCGTAAATTCATCAACTCATTAATTACAAATCTTTTAAAGTCTACACAGTATTATGTAATTTCCGTTCCCTTTACGAATATTCGGGTCTGCTCCCCGATTAAGAGAGCAGTGGTGGCAGCGACTTACACCCAAGATGTGCGGGTGGTAACACTGGTGACCAGCGGCGGGATACGAAGACCTTCCACGCTTAAGAAGAAGAGGCATCATACAAACGAAGGAAGATCTACGGACGTCCACGAGCGAAGGAAGACGACACCGAGAGGAAGAAGAGGGACGACGCAGAACTTCAACCTCAACCGTAGTACTTCAACTTTGTTCTACAACATGCGGCTTCACGAGTCGACTGGCTTCAGGGGCTCTCGATCGCCTTCCAGCAACGCTGGACACCTGGACCTGGAGACCATCATCCTCACCCTGGTGGCCGTGGCAGTCCTGGTTTCAAACCTTGGTGAGCTCGAACTCTAAATCACTTAAATAATAGTTATAGAAAATGTATTTTCACCTGTGTCAATTTAATTTAACTGTCGACTTGAAGGTTAATGTTAATTCTGTGTTAGAAAAAGAGTAAATCAATGACTGAAAGTGTAAATAATTTTTTGTTTAAAGGGTAATTGATTCATAATTTACTTAGATCATACAACACAAATAATAATTATATAATTAATTTTGACTAAATAACAATTCTTTTGCAACAAAAATAATAATAACGATAATATCACTGTTTATTATACAATAAAATATTAACAATAAGAGTGACGGTATACTTTGTGATAAACCTGAAATCGTGAAGGAATAATAAAATATCTTGTAAAGGGCGGATTTCTTTGTATATTAAAGCTTTTGTCAGGATGGTAGATATTTTTCTCACTCATCAAATAGGGGATAAACAGCTAGAAGGATTTTCTCAAATCATGTAGATTTTCTGAAAAAAAAAAAAAAAAAATCATCAAAGTTACCACAAATTCAACATATTTATATAAAAAAAAGAAACCATCAATTTAGAAATATTTAGAACTTAATAAACTTGTATTTTTGAGGAAAATGGATAAACTCAGCAAACTTTTACTCATTGATATTTATCAACTTGATAAGAACTCTCTAGCAACTCTTATAAAAGACTGCGGGTTGGAATTAGAAAGCTCTCTTACCCAAAAGGAACTGAGGAAGATAGGAGCATTTCTTAAAAAATTAGCTAAAATCGCAGAGACTGATCTCGCACTCCAAGAATCTGTAAATAAGTTGATTGAGGACGCAGATGTAGTTTTAAATCCTCGTGATGTTACAGTTTGCCCAGAGTTAGAGTATTTTAGATTACTAATTCAAGGTAATTTTCAAAACTTCTTTGAACGGATTGATAAGGTGGGAGAATCGCCATCGGGGGCATCTTTTTTTCAAACGCCAATAATGCCAAAAACTACGCCACCTCGCGACCCTCCACCTCCTCCGCCACCTAAGCCTTCGGTATTGACGGGTTGGAAGGATGACTTGCAGGTAATTGACGCTAGTACAGCTATAAACACGTTAGCAGAGGAGTTGAAAAAGGTTCAAAATGTACTACAAGAGTTAATGCGAGAGAAAGAGCAATTTTCGGCAACTAAAGTTAAAGGTCGTGAATCGGTTCCAACAAAGTATATGGGGTTGGACGAAGCTTTAAATTTGGGGAGAAATTCTAACTCGTCAGAGATTTTTACAGAAGTTAGGCCTAAAACTACTAGTACTAACAGAATACCATCCGAGAATTGTAATCAAACTACTGTCAGAAATAATGAACACTTACCGGCAGCGAGCAAACTTTTCCAGCAGATAGCTGCAAAACCCACATTTGATCTTGTATCAGCCTTACCCACCTTCAGTGGAGATAACGATGAAATTGTTTCTGATTTTATTTCACAAATTGATGAAGTAGGGAACATTAGTAACTGGGACGAAAGCAATAAACTTACGGTTGCAAAATTAAAGCTATCGGGTACAGCGCTTACTTTCTCCAAATCGGACGAAGCCTGTAAATCCGCAGCCACTTTGGCCGAATTCAAAAATGCACTTGAACTACGGTTCCGAGATAAGCTCCCGGAGCATTATTATCTCGAGCAACTTGCCTGCGTGAGACAAGAGCGAGGGGAGACGATTGAAAAATATGCCGACCGAGTTAAAAAGATTGGTTCTAAGACTGTAAGACATACGCAAAATCCACAAGTAGATATGGCCCTGAAAACAGAAGCCGATCGTCGAACGATGGAAGCGTTCACGCGGGGTTTGCTTGGCGAATTAGGCCATGAAGTCCGGATTAAATTCCCAAAAACATTCCAAGAAGCCGTGACCCTAGCCGTAACTATTAGAAACGTTCAAATGCGACCCTCGGAGGAAAATAAATTCCGTAGTAACAACAAAGATGTGTTTTTCAGCACTTCTCAAGATTCATTAACATGTCAACTTTGCCTAAAATTTGGACATTCTGCACAAAATTGCAGAATTCAAAATGCTCAAAGACGTTTAAATGAGTTCCAATGTAACCGACCTGTTTATCATAATAATCGGTCATTTGCAAGTAATTCTCCATCGTACCACAGCCCGAATTCTAATCGAAATCAAACAGCCTTACCCAGAAATACAACAAAATATTGCTCACACTGTAGGAGGACCGGTCATTCCGATGAAGAATGTAGAAATAAATTAAGGAACCAAAATTTTACCGTAATCCAATGCCAGAATTGTGGTAGAAGAGGACATTCGGCACAAATGTGCAGATTTTCCCAAACTAGCAACATCAACAACCGGCCCGCAGCGTCAAACTCCGTCGGGGGTTCCAAGCCCGCCACTGGCTCCCCCACCAACAACAACAATCAGGTTTAAGTATCAGAAAAAATATCCAACTTAAATCGGCAAAACTAGAGTGCAATAATACCGCTAAAAGTTTATCACAATTAAAGAGCAAAACTATTGCAGGCAGGCCACTTCTCATAAATCACAGTATAGCAACCACAAATTCAGATTTTGCTGTGTCGGGTGAAATTAACAACACTAACGGGTTAATAATTTTAGATTCTGGTGCACAAGTTTCATTAATAGATAAGAGTATAAGCAAAGGAGAAATACAACCTACAACCATAGGTATCACAGGGGTAACCGGAAATAAACTGAAAGTTTATGGAGAATGTAACGTTGATGTAACTTTAGATAATCAGATCACTTTTAACAGTAATTTTATCATAGCCGATTTGCCAAAGGGCTTTATTGCAATTCTAGGGTTGGATATTATGGAGCAAGAAAAAATAGATCTCCTTGTTAGCCGTAAATCAATTAAGATCAGGGGCTTAGAGATATTTACAAACCGAGGCACTGGGGTCAACAGCACAACACAGCTTGCAAGGTCGTCGTCACCGGACTCGGTGCGTGCGTGTCAAGGACACCAGCCGCGAGATGACGAGTGCATGTTTAGCTTAGATAGTCATTCCTTGTATGTTTATTGTAAAGAAGATATTAAACTCCCACCGAGAAGTGAAACTATTATTTCCGCTAAGCTTGGGAAATTAAGTACTGATCTAAAAGAGAAATTGGACGGTAAAATTGTATTGACAGAGCCAAATGATGTAAAAATTCATGGGGTTTACATTGCAAGATCTTTAGCGAAAATTAAGAACCAAAGCGTACCAACTAGGATAGCTAATTGTAGTGGAGAAGAATTGACTATAAACCGGAATTCTATGTTAAGTAAACTATGTGAACCCGGCAATTTTCCTAGTCGTCAAGATGAATGTCGCAGAGTGTTGCAAACAAATCAATTTTCGGATTGCGATGATAAATTTAGGAGCATTGTAGAAGAAAAACTTAGTCATTTATGTGAAGACGAAAAATCAAAGTTTAAAGAAGTAATTTATGAGTACAAAGATATTTTCAGCATAGAGGGAACCGGAAATTTGGGTTGTACGTCTGTAGTCAAACATGAGATAGACACGGGGAATTCCGCACCTATAAAATTAAGGCCTTATAGAATACCACATGCTTTGAAACCTGTAGTAGATGATGTAATTAAAAATCAGCTAAGGGACGGTATTATAGCACCTTCCTCTTCTCCGTGGAGTTCGCCTCTCATGTTAATTCCTAAGAAACTAGGAGAGGACAATGTTCAACAGTATCGAGCTGTAGTTGATTTTAGAGCCATTAACGAAGTAACAACACCTGTAAACTATCCTATCCCTGACATTAGGGAGACACTTGATAAACTCGGGGGTAGCAGATATTTTAGTTCATTGGATATGAACCAGGGATTTTATCAAATTGAAATGGACCCAAGTAGCCGTGCGAAAACTAGTTTCACAGTTACGGATGGAGAGTACGTAGGAAGTTACGAATATTTAAGAATGCCGATGGGGTTGCGAAACTCCCCCTCTACCTCCCAGAGACTTATGGATATGACACTAGCTGGTTTACGAGGCAAAACCTGTCTCATTTACTTAGATGATTGTTTAATTTTCGGGACAAACCTGGACGACCATATTAATGACCTCAGAGACGTTTTGCAACGCTTTAGAGACGTTAATCTAAGCGTTAAACTCCAAAAGTGCAAATTTGCTACTGAAGAGATAGAATATTTAGGCCACATGTTGAACAAGGAAGGGGTAAGACCTCTTGGAAAAAAAGTAGAAGCTATTGAGCAGTACCCTCGACCACAAAATGTCCGAGAGGTACGGGGATTCATAGGCTTGAGTGGATACTACAGAACACATATTCCAAATTTTGCAGATTTAGCTAAACCTCTAACTCAACTTACAAAGGCAAACCAACCATTTAATTGGACTGACGAGTGCGAGCAGTCTTTTCTCACACTCAAACAAAAACTCATGACCGAACCACTTTTAGTGTATCCAGATTTTACCAAACCATTCGTTCTTAGCACTGATGCTAGCTCTGTGGGGCTAGGAGCAATTTTAGCTAACCTTATTGATGGTCAGGAGCGGCCAATTTGCTACGCATCCAGACAACTAAATAAAAGTGAAAGAAATTATTCAGCTACAGAGCTTGAACTTTTAGCTGTAATTTGGGCTGTTAAGTATTTCCGTTGTTATTTGATAGGCGTGCACTTCACCCTCGTGACTGATCATAGCGCCATCAGGTGGCTGCTTTCGCTGAGGGATAGTACTAGCCGTTTAACGCGCTGGGCTCTCAAGTTACAACAGTACAATTATACCGTTGTACATAAGGCCGGGAAGAAACATTTAAATGCAGACGCATTAAGTAGAGCGGTTCTTAAAGTCAACAAAGAACTTATGCCGGTTATGGACCTTGATACGTTAAGGCAAGAACAGCGAATCGACGAGGAGTGCCAAAAGCTTAAATCACACAAACGTTATAAAACCAATCCCCAAGGAATAATTTGCTACCAACAAGGACAGGATAGGTTAGTCTTAGTTCCTTCAAAATTTCGAACAAGAATCTTACAGTTGCATCACGACGTCCCGACTGCAGGACACGCGGGTACTCTAAAAACACTTAAGCGAATTAAACAGCGATTCGTTTGGCCTAACATGAAGGAAGACGTGCGAAATTACGTAGAGAAATGTCATTCATGTAATCAAAGAAGAGATCGTGGAAGAATAGTCGCACCCTTAGGCGAATTCGTCGAACCAACTGAAGTCTTTCAAAGAATCAGTTGCGACATTGTAGGACCATTACCAACAACGCAATCAGGGAACAAATACGTACTAAGTGTTGTAGAACATTTATCAAGGTACACTGAATTCTTTGCTTTACCTGACCAAACTAGCGAAACGATCACTAGAGTCCTCATCCATCGATACATCACAAAATATGGTGTACCAAGAGAACTCATCACGGATCAGGGACCAGCGTTCACATCCGAATTAATTCGAGAAATGTGCAAATTGTTAAAAATTAAGAAACTGCAAACCACGGGATACCACCCTATGTCAAACGGAAGGACAGAAATTACCCATAAGACACTTAGCAAAATGCTTTCCCATTATGTAAATAAGAATCAAAACGATTGGGACGAGTACTTGAGCTATGTTTGTATAGCGTATAATTCGGCTTATCACGAAGCCACCGGCTACTCGCCATATGAATTGATCTTCGGAAGAAGAATGGAAACACCACTGGAAGCTAACCTAAGCTTATCTCAATATGACGATCCTAGACCCGATGACTACATAGAGAAACTGCGTTTCAAATTAAGGGAAATTAAAGAAATTTCAAGACATTATCAGAAGCTAAACAAAAGTAAACAGAAGAGAAAGTACGACGTCAAGGCTAAGGTTAGAAATTACCAGGTAGGCCAACGAGTATATTTGTATGTTCCCCACACCAAACCATTACGAGTTAAGAAACTTTCAAAATTTTGGCGAGGCCCGTATGTCATAGTTAAGGTTCTCTCTGATCTCAATGTCGTACTGAGAGTAAGAAAACGTGACGTTGTCGTGCACGTAAATCGTATAAAACCAGCACCTGAGTTAACCAGTAAACATTCACCAAATTCAGCTGCAATTACCGAGAAACAAAATCCATTGGAATCTACCAGTACAACTAATAAAATCTACCCAAACGGAAAGCAGGAGTCACACGCAGAGAACGTCATTGCAGAAAAAAACAACCGGAACAGGAGATTGCCAGCCAGATTACGGGATTACGAATTGGGTTAAACAACATTGGATTGGAAGGTCTCTTTAATAACTGTCTCTGGTGGACCGAGAAGCTAGATGCATGTTATTGAAGGATCGACCTCATTATCCTTACCGAGGCAGGGAGCCTCAACGAGTAACCCATTCATAAGTCTATAAATAAAGATTAATTGAAAAATGTTTAATTGGGGATTTTACAGAAATAAATAATGAACTTTAACAGTATGTATGCTTGGTGTGTAAGAGTGCACGAAACTTGTTGAATGTTGTGATTGTGTGTGAATGTGGTATGAATGTTACGGCCACTGAATGATGATGAATGAGTATGTGAGATTAAATGAGAGAGTGAAATTTCATAAGTGTATATACTGTTATGAATTAATTTCTGAATAATTGTAGAGTAGTAAAATTGTCAAACCAACTTTTTAATCGTAAATAATTGCGAAAATAATATTCCTTCACGTTTCAGAGATAATTTCAATAATAAAGCTCAATGATATAAAATATTACGAAGTTAATTAACTAAGTCATGCAATTGCATTATATATAACATGAAGTGAAGATAGAAACAAACGAAGTTGTTACAGATATATCTTTATAATTAATAAAATGTATTTTATTTTCATTTCATTACAATGAGCATTGATAATAAGAGTGAAGAATGTTTTATAAACATTAAATAAATAACTGCACCGATGCCTAGCTATATTGGTAGCTTTCGAGTCTAACTATTACCTAGTCAAAGGGCAAGAGAGGAATTTCCCAGCTAATAGCATATAGTAAATAACTATTCTTTACCTAGGAAATAGTATTAAATAAGGAGACTGCAGCTCCAAATACATATCGTAAAACAAGCTGACAAATGTAATAATTTCTAGCTAACAGTCTAAGCCTTTCGAGTCTGACTTTACCTAGACTTTACCTAGGCTACCGAGCGGTGTTTGAGGAAAATAAAATGTAGATTTATGTTATGGGAAGAAAATATGTATTTTTGGTGTCAACAATTTGCTAGCTTCCGTCACATTATTTTTTTAGATTGATATTATTTCACCTTTTTGGATTAAGAATGCAAATGATTGGATTTATAGTGTTGCTGAGCCACACAAAATAACTCTTAAATGCTGGAATCACGATGTAATTTCAAGCAAAGAAATTTGTGATGTTAAGGACTTAGAGATAAAGGAATCAGGTATCTTAAGAAATGTCTCTAGATGTGAAATATTTGGATCTAATTTCAGAATTTTTCATAAGATACAAGGTTATACAAATTATTTGAAAAATATTACTAAGTTACACATTCCTAAAATCAATGGTATGCTGTATCACGAAGACCATGAAATTCTGTCATTGAATTTGAACCTTACGTTCGATTCCATGAGCGCACTGAAAAAGGAGCTTGGAGACGATAAGGTTGAAATTAGTCTTAACAAATTGTTATCCCATATTAAAATGGCTAATAATCAAATAAATGTAAATTATGAATATAAGGTAGGAATTATAACTGTTGTAGTTTTAGTCTTGATTATTTTGATACTTGTCGTGGCGACCTTATGTTATAGGAGGAGGGCACGAACCGCCGGGCACACATCCACTTTGACCTGGCAACGGCGAGGCGAGGAACCACCAAGGACTCACGTTATCGTCAGCAATAACGCTCTCAGGGAGATGGTCCTCGCAAACCAGTGAAAGTGAACTATGAAAGTGGTATTATTGACTTTATAATGACACTTGTGTTTAGGATGTGTGTTCCAGGCGGTGCGAACTGTCTTAAAGACAGATATAAAATGTATATTTAAAGGTTTTCTTTTTATGTTAGAATAATTGTGAATTTTATTAGGGGTTTCAGTCTATAAAAGGGGAATAGTTTAGTAGAATTTTTGTAGCTAGGTGAAATGTATGTATATTGAACAATCTTAACAATTGAAATCAGTGGGTATGCGATAAATTGCGCGGTTATGACAGAGGGCTAGTATAGCTGTCTCGCAGTAGCGTAACCAGAAGCACTCTATAGATTCTAGCGGAAGTGTCATTTTGCGCTGACACTCGCGTCGGCAGTCCGTGTTTCTAACGTGAGAATTCTCAGCTAGGCTTGTTGTGAGAATTGCATTGTAGTATAACTTCATGTCTCGTATTCGATTGTATTGTGTTGTATCGTATTGTATTGTATTCTGCTTATTTCATAGTTCTAAGGAGTTGCTCAGCCTCCAGCTAAGCAATCCTTCCCGGAACGGGGGGTGATGTTACAGTACGGTCTCTCATTTGTCGTGACGAATAATAATTATCACTTAGAATATTTTTTATTTTCCATATTTATTAAATAGTAGTTTTTGTCTTTAACGTTTACCCGCGGAGCTCGGCTCTGTTCGGCATACATCGTTTAGCACAGTCAGCTATCACGTCGCTTCGGCCGAGCGGCCAATCGGAAGCGACCTGATCGCAAGACAAGTGGGGGACTGGACAATAGAAGATGTAGCGGCATTCAATCATAGGACCTCATGTAAATCACTTGTTCAAAACTATCATCTCTTCATTGTTTATTATTATTATGTTCTCGTAAATTCATCAACTCATTAATTACAAATCTTTTAAAGTCTACACAGTATTATGTAATTTCTGTTCCCTTTACGAATATTCGGGTCTGCTCCCCGATTAAGAGAGCAGTGGTGGCAGCGACTTACACCCAAGATGTGCGGGTGGTAACAACAACACCATGTGGTAGGGTAGGAATTTGAGGGGAGAAACGGGGTATGGGGAACCTAAGTTAAATATTAATCCAATTCAGTAATTATACAAATCAAAATTAGTATCATGCAAATTATTTGGGGACAATTAAATTAGGTTTAGGGAAGGAAGCCTGCATGTTCAGACATTAGTATGATAAGGTCAGGTCCGATATACAATTGGTATTAAATTAACTGGGGGAACAATATTATTAGTAAAATTCATTATTCAATTATATTTATTAATCATCAAAGCTGGCTTCCTTTTTAGATAAATGACGGGCGAAGGATAAGATCCACGGGGATTGAATTAACACGTTTGGGGAAAACGGAATATCGTAACGAGTTTCCCTCTTCAAACGGAATAAATGGGGGAGACGCCCCATCAAGAATGCACAGAACATATCAGTTATTTTTAAAACTTAACCAAACTGTTGCACATACCGCAAACTCAACCCAAATTGGAGTAAGGGGCTGTCAAGTTCAGTGAAAGGTATTTTTTTTATTTTATTTTTATTTTGTGTCCGTCTATGCCACTGGAATTTTTTTACATTTTGACGGGGAAAGGTTCAAACCCAAGTCTTGTTACTATCTAACATCGACCAGCTGTTAGAAAGCAGCATTAATTGATAGCCCAATGACAAATGGCAACTGGGTCCGGAATCGATCCTTTTTAAAGCTATTAACTTTCCTCAGGATTGAACCGACAACCTTTGGATTCAAAGGCGAGCTCTATAACCACTCAGCTACCCAGCCAGCTATTCTTCTAGAGCTGAAATTAATCCCGTTTCTTAATTAATTAATAAATTAATTAATCACTCAGACCGTGTAATAACGGGTCAAAACAATTGTCGGCCCTCAGAAAAGTAATCGCTAGCAACGGTATCGCTACTGCCCGCAAATAAAAAAAAGAAAATTGATAAAAATAGTATCCTTAATTTCATCTGTTGATGAAGTTTGTACCCAGAAAAGCAGCCGCAGTAGCGATGGAATTAAGTCTAATGATTGTAAGTTCCATTTAACATCGATGATCGTAGGTATTGAGTTATTGAGAGTTGAGCTATCGAGTGTTGAGCTTTAGGGGTTTTACTGTTCTAAAAATAACACATAATTTCTGAAACCCCTATTTTCCTATTATTAGTATTTTTCTATGAACATTAGGTAAACTTCTCAGCAGATGTTCCCCTAGGAACGTCCAAAATATTAGGCCACGACAGTTTTTGTCAAATTGAAACTAATGTAGATGATTAATGCTCGAATAGGCCCAATGACAATAATGACAAGGATGATAATAATCCAAGAACCAGTAGAAGTTACGTCCAGTTTCAAACCTTCCAAGTTTTCCATTTTACTAAAGATTTCGCTGTGATGACAGTCTAAATGCTACTACAAGTCTTGTATCATATTTTAGATTTCGTGGGCACCTCACCTGTAGATATGAAGAGGGGTCGTTTGAGCTTGGCAGCTTCTCCCATTAGCAGCATATTGTCCGCGTCTCCTGACCCAATTTTGATAAACGGAACGTTGAGAGAATCCAATTGTCTGATCGATACCTGAGGTAAAAACATATTTCAAGCTCATTGATCCCACAAATTTAAAACGATTTAACTACATGAAAAAATACGTCTGATCACAATTATTGTGAACTATAAATATTTTTGATATATTTATATTCAAAAATATAAATTAATAACATGATGTGTAAAAACTATATGATGATTACAATATAATGTTCTGTTATTAAACACAATGTTATTTTATATTGTTAGTTTGCCAAGTAATTTTTAGATTAAAAGAAAACCTAAACTCAGCATAATAAGGAATTTATCTTGATGAATTGTACTACAAAATCATTTCAACTACCTAAAAATATACGTCAAGTTAACGTGTAACTTGAGCAGTTTGTCTCCTGATAAATCTAAGTATTAATTAAAGTTTATACATTTTCATTAATTAATACTATAGCTTTTAAGCATATTTGTTAGAGGTTAAGTGGTAGAGAGGACTTGTTATTCCTAACTTCGCCTCCAAAATAAAGTCATTTTTCATTTCATTTCATTTCAATATATTTCCTAGATTTTTGTTAGTATACAGATGGCTCTAGTTCAAACACAGTATGGTTGGTTTTTGTAAATCTATACTTATTTAATATGCTAAGGGTTTTTGTCTTGAGAACTACTCCTACAATTTTCAACTGATTTTTAAGTTTTTGGTATCGTTAGATAGGGCTTGGTCTGTAGTTGTTTCCGCCAAAAACTGATGAAAATCTGACGGAAAATAAAGGTGTTATCCACCATTGAAATCTCAAAATTTCCCATTTATATAACATTGGGATTGAATAAAGCATTTTAAACATCTGTTAATTATCAGCTGTAAATACGTGTAGCTCTGGTGATTGCAGATATTCACAATATTGGATTGGTTGGACGTCAATGATTTAGAGATAAAAGTAACATTTGTATTGTAATAAAAAAAATTGCTCAATTTCGAGCAACACGTTTACTAGTTTTATTTTATTCCCATGCTTCAATACAGTAAGGAATACCATTTACATTGGAACGGTTCATATATCAAGCAAGCGTAGAGTTATATCAAGTCCATTGAGCAAGTTAAACCGGTTTTCTTAATTTTACTTCCCTTTTATACTATATTCTACAGACAACCAACGTATTTCTAATAAGAATTGACAAAAGTATCAAGTATTATTTGATAGATGTACAAAGGTTTCCCTTTGTTCAAAATTCTCCACTTTTAAATTTGTTCTATACTGTAACAAAAGTAATGTAAAACGAACATAAGAACTGCATCTAAACACTAACCACAAAAAATTTCTGATTTCAAAAAATAGTTTTAATTTTTCAAGTTATAAAGGAAGACAAGTAATTTTTATGTTACAAAAAAATTAAAGTTTGATTATAGTTTAAATGAAAATACTCACATTTATCAGTGGATAGTCTGTAACTTACACAAAATGTGTTTTACTTGAAGATCACCTTTGCTCCTTTTACCCTTATTTTACATAGACTCTTTTAACTAATGTTCTAGAGGTGAAATTCTACAAAACAACACAAAAGAAACAAAATTAAAAGAAAAATCTAAAACAGAATAAAAAAGTATTAATAAATGTTTTAAAAGTATAAAAAACACAACTAAAAATAAATGTATTCTTTTATAATGATATTAACAAACAAAATCAACATCAAATAAATGAGGGAATAAACATAAAATTTAATCTTATAATAAAAAAAAATTAAAAAAAAAACAATTTTATGAATAGTGTTGAGAGTTTCTTGAGACTTCTTCTCAGTCTACATTATTGTTTCTACAAACGTCCATGTACTACCAGTAAAAACTTTAGTTTATAGCCATTTTCAAGAAAAGATGACTATAAAAATAAGTAACGACACAATTTTGTTAATCCCAATTTTTCAATGTTATGTTCATATGAATCAAATACGAGGCGTGTTTTTTAAGCAAGTACCATTTTGAAACAAAAAATAAGTGTCTTAGGCTTCGGTCACTTATAATACGTTTCATATGTATGAAATACAGTGATGATAGTTTAAATTCCCCCTGGATAGTATTTTTTATCATGATTCACGCATGACTACACAAAAAAGCTATAACTTTAAGAATCTACTGTACTTTGATCTTATGAGCAAGTGCAGATTATATTTTGCCTAGTTGTATTTTCGCCAACATTTATATGGCTACAAAGAGATTAACATTTAACACAGTGTTATCATTTTGCAATACCTTCAGAATGTCAATTGAATCCATCTCCTAATACTGTAGTTTACTTGAATATTTTATTCCTATAATTGGTTAGTTACAGCATTGCAATTATGGTATATTTTAATGCAAAATTTTATGAAAGATGAGTGTGATTCGTTGTTCAACATTTGTTACTCACTCACTAAGACCACCAAGATCATTCATGAATAGCCCTAACCCAAAAACCAATGAAAACAATATATTTTATAAACTTTGCTCAGGACCAATATAGGAATAACCTCAAGTGTAAGACGAGTGATCTAACAACTTACTTAACTGATTGGTGATATGGGATAGTTAAAAAATTAAATTACATGAAACTTGTTTATTGAGCGAACATTAGTACCACATTGTGCTTTCTTACAGTTAAGAGTCATCTTCACCTTTGGGCCAGTAGCCCATTGTTGCGCAGTCGGCAATATTAACCATACGGCTTTTAATGCAAAACATGGTATCGCATTCCCCTGTTTCGGACGCCGTTTTTCAACCGATTTGCTTTAAACTTGGTAAGTGTTTAGTTGAATAGTTATACTATGTCGCTCATACCTCGGAATTTTGAAAATTTAACAAATATTACTCATTGAGACGTTGCAAAGTAACTCGATTTTCCTTAGGAATATTTCAAAATTTAGTAAAATTTTCAAAATTCCGAGGTATGAGCGACATAGTATAACTATTCAACTAAACAGTTGCAAAGTTTCAAGAAAATCGGTTGAAAAACGGCGGCCGAAACAGGGGAATACAAGACCATGTTTTAGCATAAAAGCCGTATAATTAACATTGCCGACTGGGCAACAATGGGCTACTGGCACAGGGGTGAAGATGACACTTAACCTCCAAAATAAGATGACCAAATATAACAAAAAATATAACTCAAAAGACAAATATAACTCAAAATGTAGTTTTAAACAAAAATTAATGGAAAACCTGATAAATAATACACTTTAGCAGTATTACTATTTAGTATTTCACACTAACCGGATCCATCCCTGAGGCAGAGAACATGATTCCGATGTCGTGAGCATATTTCTGCAACTCTCGGTACTGTTCGAGGGAGAATTCGAGGAACTTTTTGTGTTGACCATATGTCTCGCCCCATGAGTGGGGACTGGTGTAGGGCCGAGCTAATGCGCCCTCACTGAACTTTTCAGGTAAGCAGCTCTTCTGGAACTTAACGCAATCCGCTCCACACTCCTGCGCGTAAAATTCTATTTTAATCAAGCCTCACCTCAATACCTAAATTTTTATCAAATGTTTACATGTGCAGTACCATTATTTTGACTAACACGGTGAGTGCTGAAAATCCATCTAATTGCACAACTAAATTGTGAAAATATTCTTTTGTTTATTTACCAGGTAATAGCTTTTATGTTACCAAAAGGTTGTCAGAAATTATTTTAATGCGTCTGTTCTGTCCCACTTTATAACATCACTTTCGGTACGTAAAATAACGTAGTCCCCGGTGGTGCCGGTGATTTTCACTTAGCAATGGTTTTCAATAGTTAATTAGTCTGTTTTTTTGGCCCAATTATGACTAACAACCAAATACCTTTGTCTATTTGGGGGGGGGACTTGTTTTTTATACTTAAGCCAGCTACTATTTTATATTATTTTGAACTGGGATCTTTAAAAAAATCATAAATTGAAAGAAGACTTATTTACTGGGCATTATGTAAAAATTTCTCGTTTCTAAGTTTTACAGTTTTTTATTTCTACTTGCTGAAAGTCAGGCATGTCACGGATGATCGTGGGAAACGCATCTCCGCCAGAGACCGCGACACTCTGGATTAGTTATAGCTGTCTAGACAGTCTCACGTATGACTTATCGCTACAGTGTGATTAGTTTTGAGTTAGTGAACGTATTTCTGACCTATATATCAATAAAAAACATAACCTAACTGTTGCAGCGCTGTAAACATGGCTGAGTACCGTATCTTTAGTAGGGCCAGTGTCGAGCGTAGTAGCCTTTGGTAGGCCGGCGGCAATGCATTCGCTGCAATCATCATGGCTGATAAAAGCAAGCACAACTCAACCGAAAGTTTTTTTTTTTTAACATCCCAGTTCAAAATAGCGTAAAAAAGTAGCTGGTTTGAATGCCGGAAACAGGCTACTGTAACAATTTACTGGGTACACAGGTATGCTGCACTTGGTCACCCAGTTGACTTATGGATTTGGCGCATTGTACTGCACAGGAGTTGCTTACAGTATAACAAATTTCAGGAAATCCTATTCCAATAAGTATTACTCCAAAATAGAAAACTAAATACATTTTTTCTAAACTCCAGGACTTTTTTTTTTTGCCCAACCTCTAGATCTGGTACTGACCCCTCCCCCCCGTAACCTACACAATTTTTTTTAAAGATCACAAAGTTATGACTAATTTCAACCCTAGCCTGATTTTGCTTAAGGAAACAATTTTAAATTGCTACATTACTTGTGCCCAATAAGCTAGCATGAGAAAATGACCAAATATGGTTCGATATTAATATTCACACAAAATTCAAAATAGCCTAGCCTCTATATATATATATATATATACAGGGTGTCTATAAAAGAACTCCGGGGTTTTAAGACAAAATATTTTAATAAAGTAAAAAATGTACATACATGTTTTATACATGATTAGAAAGCTTACATTTTCAAGATTTTTTAACAACTTATTAAAGTTCAAAGTGAGCTCGGTTAGTGGCACGACACACGTCGAAACCGTATTCTACCTCTTCCCATATGTCCTGGCGAGCATGTCTGGGGGAACGGACGCCACGCAATTCACTATTCGTTCCCGGAGATGAACATTTCGAATTTTCTCCGCATACACAAGATTCTTGATATGCCCCCAGAAGAAAAAGTCCAACAGTTCTCCTTGGTGGCCATGGAATAGGTCCTTCCCTTCCAATCCACCTGTTGCCGAAATGATCGTCCAGTGACTCACACACACGCAAACTGAAGTGTGGCCTCAATGTCATTCAACTGAGGATAAACATACTCCTTAGTTTCTATGAGCCAAATAACACATTGAGCCATTTGTTGAGGCGTCGCCATAGCACGGCAGTCCAGACGACACTGACTGCCTGCCGCAGCCGCTACGTCATTTCAAGGTCAACTCTCCGCAGCACTGCCAACTGTTGAGAGAAACATTCCCAATTGGTGTGAGTAAAACTCTTTGAGCTGCTTGTTTCAAAGGAATTGGTCAAATTTTGCTATCTTTTATAGTTTAAAAAATATTAATTTTTTAAACCCCGGAGTTCTTTTATAGACGCCCTGTATATATATATATATATATATATATATATATATATATATATATATATATATATATATATATTATTAAAATAGCTGTTAAAAATAATAAATGAATGGTTTTAAATAGACCTGTTTTCTTGATTTTGTTAACACGCTTACCATACCTTTGCAATATGAATGAGCTTTTTCGCAATGTTAATACTCCCTTGATGATTCTGTCCGATTTCAGCGATTATAAAACAAGGGTGATCTCCACCAACTGACCTTCCCTCAGTAATGGATATGGTAGTTTGAGGCTCACTCATTTCCATACTGGAAGTACCTGAAAAATATAGGTTCTATTTATAGATGTGGGCCGGATACATACTCAGTGGGTAGGTACTTATAAATTGGGTATTTGCCTCAGCCCTGGTAAATACCCAACTATGGGTAGGCCTATAAATAGTTGTTATTGAATTTATAGAAGATTGAAATGTCTTTTTACAATTATTATCTTGTAAGATGGTAGAATAATGATTACATGTGTTTAAAAAAATCCACATGTCCCACTAGCATTTAACCTTGGAGCATAAGCAACATAATACATTTTTTTCAAACTATGAAGCACCTAAATAATTAAGTCCGGGGTATAATTAAGTCCTCGTTAGAAACAGATAATCGTATTGTTATACCTTACAATATTAAATAGCGAATTCCCTATATGAGTTTGATCTTTTAAAAATGAAAAAAATTATAAAATTAGTAGGCTAATTATTATTAGGGAGAGGAAATTTTGGACTAGTAGGCCTATGAGTAAACTAACCCAAGGTTAGTTAATATTAAAGTCCATTCTGAAGAGTGGTAAGATTTTATGATTTTTAAAGGGATTTTCGTTCAAGATCTTTTATTTAATCAAATTTTTCTTTTAGTAGCACTATATGGCACAAAGCTGTAATAGACTGTTAGGCCTACATAATAGGCCTATATAGCTTATCACAATGATAATCACACAGCTTTTCATGGTAATTTCAATTGATCTTAATACAGTGACCGGTTCACGAGAATGCACTTGATCCATCAGTAAACAATCATTTGGAATAACAATCCAGCCATTCAAATTGAATATTCACTCAGATATATGTACTAAACCAAAAGCATTGTCTAATTTTTAAAATTAATAAACATTGTCTTTACAGATAATCTGAAATGTTTACTATCATTACTTACATGTGTTCTGTTTTAAACTGTAGCAATTCTTGGAGGCACTTTGAGAACTCGCATTCAGCTCAGCCCCCGGTTAAAACCGAATTTTGCACGCCAGTTAAAAAATTTGGGATTGGGTTGTTGAGAGCGGTTTTCGGCTTCAACTTAGACCTGCTAGGCGGCAGGTCACTTCTTGCTTTTTCAAGAATTCTGTAAAGTATCTTAATATTTATCTGACAGCCCGGAGTGTTTGTAAAGCCTTTTTGGTTTTCATTTATTCTTTAATGGTATTTTAATAGTACATTTGTTTTGGAAAATAAAGATTATTATTATTATTATTATATGTTGGTTGACTCTAACATGAAAGAAAATAAAACATTTATAAACTAGGAAAATCTTTGTTTATTGGACATCGTTAATGTTGATCTGTTGTCAGCTGGTGTATGCGACTCAGTACAAAAACACAAACTCGCCTACGGCTCGCCCTTAGGGGTTGCCCTAAATTTGTAGAATAATTAAAAGTCAAGTATGTAATAAGTTAGTTCCACGGAAGAGCTATACGTTGAAGACAGTAACAAAACATTTTAATACACAAAATTCACATTCAATAGTAAAAAAAGCTTTGAAAAACTCCTATGAATCGGTTTTAGTACCCCTTCGTAATTAAAATTCGTTAACAAGATTTTAACTGCGAAATGATAATAATTTACGTAATATATGTAAATATTCTAGGTAAATATTTCTAGGTTATGCTGGATGTAGGGTCCAACCCCTAATTGGTTACCCCAATTCCGTAATTACTATAAAAATTACTATAAAACTCTCATGCAATGAGGCTAGTTGAGGGCTCCAATCCAATACCACTCATTGTGTTCGCTGAATAACCTACGGCTCTTCGTTTAAATCCCCTTCTTAGTTCCCCTCATTTCAATATAAAAAATAAAAATAAAAAATTGAGAGTTGCGAAATAATACTTAACTATGTATTATTTTAGGTATTACGATCAGAATTGTATGTGTAAAAAAAAATTGGAGATACTATTATGATAACTTATGACTGGAGTGTATTTCAGAAAGAATGGAAGTGGGGAAAAATATCTGTTTTGATGGAAGTAGGTTGTACCACAAAACAGGAAGGCAAAAGAACGATATTTGTAGTTTAATAAATATATTGGCATTCATTACAATTCCTTCATTTCAGTTTTTAATGGTGTAAAACTTTAAAATTTACCTAATTTCCTAAGATATTATTGTCAAGGCAAATAAAAAAAACTTCAAGCTTCTAAATACAATAATACAGTAGTTACTAACAAAAGTATGTTAAATAATGGTTAAAATATTAAAATTACCATACACATCAAAGGACGTATGTTTTAGCCGTAGGACCAGGGTTTCAGTAAATAACAATCAAAGTAAAACAATCAGTTGCTTGATATAGCAATTCGTTCCGACTCACAGTCAAAATAAGAATACGTGATATTGAAAATCATCATGATAATTTTTAAGTTTGATAATTTAATTGATATTGGTACTGTGCAAGATATGTCTATGTGCAAAGTGAAGGTTCTGAGTAAAATATTATAGTAATTGTAAAATTACATCTACATGGGGTAAAATTCCCCGCAAAAATAAAGAAACATTTAATTATGTTCAATTGTGTGGACTGGGGGGCAAAAATTCATAGAACCAAACTTGTAGTAACTTGAAAGATGTTCGCGAAGATTGCCTCAGATGTTATAATTTGGCCGCTAGAGTAGAAAAAAATAATGTCATATTTATTTTGGGTAAAAATGTTTGGTCGCTAAATTTTGAAATCAGATAGTTTTCTGGGGCAGGAAATAAAAAAGCATTTTAATTTTAAATGAAAATACTGTACTGCCACCTTTTTAAATTAAACATTAACTTAGTACGCACTAAAAGATAAATCAATTGTGTAATCTGCTATTTTAGTTAAAATTTTTGTTGAATTGTAAAATTTAAATTAGCATGCTATCAGGTAAAGTCAATGATGTATTTCCTAATGAGTTCGTTAATAATTAAGTACCATCCCAAATAAAGAACCAATTTTTGGGAGGACTATCGTGCAAATATGATACTGTCTTACCGGCTGTCCCATACCAACCTTGCATCTCTTTTAAAATTGTACAAAAAAAAAAAACAAACAAACAAACAAACAAACAAACAAATAGTGCCGTTGTAGGTAAACATATTTTGCTCTGTTGATTGACACTGATTTCAATACAGAGAGGACCAGACGTTATTTTGAAGCTACTTTAAAATGTAATATTTAAAAACCCTAATCATACTGATTTAGAATAATAAATAGCAGACATTATTTTTTTTACTGGGGGAAATTTAACATATATTATGTCTGAACATTTTACATATAACAGAACTTACCAAACATGTAAATGTCTAAGAACCTCATTTAAAATAATATGCCATCATAAAACATCAATTATCACGTGATTAGTTTAACTAAACATTTAAATACATGTTCATTAATCTCCGTCATGTTGTAAATTTAATAAAAAAACATTTTGGACCAAACTGACAATTTTGTTGGAAACGTATTTGAAAGAGTCTAAGACATTTTTGTGCCGAGACATTTTTGCCTAAAATTCAAATTTCAACCTCAAATATTCAATAAACTGCTAAAATTACGCGTACAAGATCAAATTGTAAAGTTTTCTTAAACACCGTGTAAAACTAAAAAAATTATTTAAAGTGAGAGTTGGTATTTGACATCAGTGACTTCCGGTCTGGAGAGGTAATTTCAGATACACCCTGTACATTGAAATTACTCTCGGTGATTAGACCGCTTTTCCTATAAAGGCACAATTGGTTAATGTTATAAAATTTCTTAAAAAGGGTGTTTCGGTAATCCGCGACTTCCAGTATGTTGGCAATTTTCTCAGTAATACAGGTGGGTAAGTTTAGTTCTCGCTTGGGAATCACTCGGTAGTAAGTGATATATAGGAGATCTACTTTACCGACATTTGACGAATTTCTGATACCCCGATGAGTGAGTGAGTGAGTGAGTTACACATTCGGGAGTATATAATTTAGATTAAATAAGTGGTACGGTACTGGTAGGCCTGGTTAATTCGCAGAGTCACTGAAGAAATAATAATAAATCAGCGCCATTAGATCATAAAGCTATCAAAATTGAATTCTACGATCCTGGCATACACTAAAACACTGATTGTTAAGATCGCGCCACAATCATCCTACACTCATCCTTCATTCATACTTGGCTTTAAACTACCTATTGAGTTAGGTCGCCATTTCAATAAAGGTATTAAAGGTATTAAAGCGCAAAGTCCGATGACCTAATGACTCATATTTGAAATGCGGGAAAAAGAGAGAAGTGGCCGGGTGGAGGAGGAGGGTCTATTTTTTTAACACTGTCTTCAATGGCAACGGACATCCTTCCGGCTGTTTGTGCATCTGTTAACTTAACAATACTGAAAGAGGATCATGCACTAGCAGATGTCTCCACGATTAATTTCAGATATCGCAAATGATTTATTGCCAAAATATATACAATGTTTGAACCTTTCAAAAACTTTAATGAATAACAACAAGAGTAATTTTAATAAGTTTGCAAACCTGCATGATCAGGTTATGGAAACGGGATTTTATGGAGTTTGAAAGGGGTCAAAAATGGGTTTTTGGCATTTTTAGACCTCACTTTTCAAAATTCAATAACTTTTAGTATTTAAAACCGTTAAAGAGCTTAAAAACAAAAAATTTATTATTTTGAATTTTTAACTTGGCTTAACAGATTACGGAGAAAAGCCAAAAATAGGTTTCTAATATTAATCCTATGGGGAATCGACAAAAACCCTGCATCTCGCTTATTTATTGACATTCGGTAAAATGTACATTCTCTCAGTAGGGATTAACTGATATTTGTTTACAACACCCGGATATGGACGCAAACCGACGTACTCACTGCATGGAGTTTATGGGGAAAATTAAAAAGTACCTACTGAATATTGATACAATTTGAATTTTACCTTACCCAACCATTCCAGCTAAAATAATAAAAAATAATGTTTCTTAGCATAGTCCATTAAACATTTAATAAATCTAAGTATATCAACTTGCAAATTTCCGTACATTTTCAAAATTGCAAAGGTAATTCCAATATACAAGTCGGGGAGAAAAATCATTAAAATTAATAAAACAGCTACCCTGCTATAATATTATAAGTGGAAACTGGAAACTAAATGTAAACTTACCCTGGAGGGCTTAAGCTCACTCAGTACCAGCCTATATTAGGCTATTCCAAATTTCTTTCTAGTTCAAAATAACCTACGAAATCACACATTCGTTTTTCATAGGTAACAAACTGGATAAATTATTATATATTTTTATTTTATAACAGAAAAGTTATGAAAATGCAGACGCCGCACACAACAAATAAATAAAAATGACCTGACAGACAAGTGACAAGCAGTGTTGCCAATGGAATACACTGAAATTACCACCAGCTCCTGGGCTGGCAAAATTACCACGGCACAAATTACTAACTTTGCATAAAACACTGAAAACGCGTACAATGTCTAAAAAAAATATTGACAGACCTTAGGATTTTACATAACAAAAAGATATATATATATAAATATATGTATATATATATACATATATATATATATATATATATATATATATATATATATATATATATATATATATATATATATATGTTTAGGAAACACTTAAAAATTGTAATTAAGTTCCCTCAATTAACTTAACTTAATTATTTCTTGACTAACACTAACAGAACTTAAAACAAATGTTAATCTTTCAACAAAATCACACAACAGGAAATCCACCATTATTCGTTTTCCTCTGATCAATTAAACTCAACCTTAAACTCATTCTTAAAAGAAAGACAAAAACATAGAAATTCAGTGAGTGTGAAAAATTAATTATTGGATAATTCCTTGTTATAAAAATTTGTCACATATATATAGAGTACGAAACTCAGTGATTAAACTAAATTAAGTAAAGTTACTTCTTAATAATCCATTATTAATACTTTAAAGACAATCGCAAAGTATAGCAAATTTATGGTTATACTTTGACAGTTTACCACCAAATTACCACCAATCGGAGATTACCACCCGCTTTGCAACCTTTTGCTTGGGGATTGAACTTTTTTGTGACCTGAGTAAAGCTTTTTAATGTGTGGACCACGACATCTTACTGCACAAACTTGACTGTTATGTTATTCATGGTTCAGAACTAAATTTATTCATATCTTAACTCATTAGAAGGCAGAGGTGGTTAGTAATGGAGAGTGGTTACCACTTGTCAATTTGGACTGTGGAGTTCCTCAGGGTTAAATTTGGGGGCCTCTTATTCTGATTGCTATCAATGATTTGCTACACAATGTTAATGCCTAATCTATGCAGATGACACACCTTTCTTGAGTAGTGACTACGATTTATTTTCAAGCAAGGAAACTGCCAATTCAATTTTTCAACCTTCAAACTGTTTTTTGCTATTAAAACTTCAAATCTATTGAATTGTAGTAAAACTCAGTCATTTTTAGTTTAAGAGATTTTGATGCAATATGAGTCAGGCAAAGTATTTGGGTACCGGTAGGCTATTATTGTTTACTAAACCTTAACATGGATTCCGATTCCACACATTTAAAACATTCTTGTAAGATTATCTAGGGTATTTTTTATTGCGTTTAATGCCCTGTGTAACTGTTAATTATGTTCGCTTATCGTTTTTTTGCATTTATTAACAGAATCTCTTGATTTTTATAAACCTTCTTACTCTTTTCGTCTTTTCCCATGTCAATCATATGGAGAATAGGCAAACTTCTTTATTTATACACAGATATTGATGAAACTTAGTATAAGTATATGACTTCACATGGTGATGGTAGATATAATTCTTTTAGGCTAAAAACCTACTTTCAGTGTTCTCCAAGGCAGCATACATGCATACTCTTTCCCTATATTTATCATAAGGAGAATATACATTTTCCCTATTTATGAGCACGTGATGAAATTTTGTTTTCAGTTTCATCTGGTCAAAATTAATATTACCATTGAATCCTTAGTCAATGATATTAATAATTTGGAAATTGGCTGAGTGAACAGCTGGCCCAGTGATTAATGTTGATGTTGATTAAATTTCTCTCCTTAAATAATTACTTAAAATATTTTGTAATCTTGAAGTTTGTAAGATGAGATGTTATCTTTCTATTTACTAAGCATCAACTTAAAAGTTTCAATTATGAATAGCTAAAAGTGCCAACTATATTGATTTTAAATCAAATAAAATCATCATAACCTACAAATCTAAAACACACTGTGGTAAACAAAACAGAGGAGATAGGAAAAATGTCAACCACAACTAAAAGAAAGACTATAAAAGAAGAAGTACCATGCCGAAGAGTTACTACAAGAAGAAACAAAGAAGTAGAGGTCATCTCTCCGAAGAAAGGGACTATACATACTTCAGCTACCATTGGGTGCCAAACCACTAAAGGAATGGCAAGTATCGAAACCCAGACTGACATTAGTTATAATGGTACTGATAATGTATTATGGGACAGAGTTAATTTTTTAACATACCAGAAAGATAGTTTGTTGGATAAAGTAGAGGAACTAACGGCTGAACTCGAAGAAAAAGAAAAAGTTATAGATCAGCTAAAACATTGTTTAGACCAAGAATATGAGATGGAAAATAGCTTTCAAATTGCACACCGAATGGAAAGGTTTGATAATATGCATGGTGAATTGAATACTTCAGACAGTGACAACAAATCTACGAATGAAACATACAAAGATGTTATAACTAGTAAGAAAAATGTTGGAAAAAATGACCAAGACTTACATAAATGCAAAGACAAATGTGATAATGATGATTTTTTTCTGAATTTAATGAACAGATTTGATGTCCTTCGAGAGATAGATGAAAACAACATATCTAAGCCTACTGATAATGTAAGTGGGTCTAACACCGTTGCACACAGCTCAAACCAACGTCGAACTTCAAACTCTCCGTCAAAAAAGTCAAATAGTTCGAAAAGCCAAAACAATGAACAAAAGACTACAAGAAAAAAGAATTTGTATGTATTTGGAGACAGTCATGCTGCTAATATACAACACATTTTAGATGCATGCATGAAAAATCCTAGTAACATATTTGTGAATGTTACTAAATAGAAATCATTGTGAAATCATGGAGAAATCATTGTGTACAAAGAGAAATGGGAACTGCACTTGCCAGTACAACAAATCCAATGAGAAACATTTACAATTCGGTTTTTTACAACAACCTAGTCTAACTTCTAATGCTAAAGATTTAAAATCAGGTAATATGCAAGGTTCAAAATTACTAATTGTTCACCAAAATGCTCATAGCGATAGCAACAAATAAGGTTGATGAGCTACAAATAATTTGTGATGAGCTCAAGCCTGACGTATTTGTTATATCAGAGCACGGTTTTACAAATGAGTCAATTAATCTTTTCAAAATTCAAAACTATACACTGGGTAATTCGTATCAACGAAAACTTTTAAAATGGGGAGGGGTTGCCATATTTATTAAAAATAAAATAAAATTCATACCATATAAAAATATAAATAATTTTGAAAAGGACTTTGAGCTAACGGGCATAACTATTTTTAGTAAAAATAAAGAAAAAATACTTATTTTGGGCATATACAGATCCCCATCGGGCGATTTTGATTCATTCTTTTTAAATTTAGAAAAAACGCTTAAGAAAATTGTTTCAAAACATCTTTATTTTGTTTTGACTGGGGACTTTAATATTGATGTTTTACAATCTTGGAAGCCAGAAACAAAACAATTAAAAGACCTCTTAAGCTCATTTAACCTCAAATGGTCCATAAATTCACCAACTCGTGTAACAACCACTTCAGCCACTGCGATTGACAACGTAATATCTAATTTGCCGAATTTTGACGTATCTGTTATGTCAACGGCACTTTCAGATCACGATGCTCAATCTGTTACAATTAATGATTGGAAAGCAGACATAAATGCTCAAGAAATCAAATTCATTCGACAAACAAACAAAATAAATATTTCACGTTTACTAATCAATCTCTCGAATCAAAATTGGACTTTTTTTAGAAAAGTCCAGCGACTCCAACGAAATGTATACAAATTTTAATGAATGTTTCATGAGTCATTTAGACTCATGTTGTCCCATTAAACGTATCAAATTATGTAACAAAAACATAAAATCCACTTGGATAACAAAAGGTATTAAGGTATCAAGGAAAAATCTTAAAATATTACATACAAAATTTAAATTTACGTTTGATGAAGCGTTTAAAAACTACTTCAGAAGATACAGGCAAACTTATAGAAAGGTTATCAAAGCTGCTAAAGCTTATGATATCAGAAAGAAAATTTCTGAAAGCGATAATATCTCGAAAACAGTATGGAGCATTATTAATAGTCAAAAGAATTCACCTGTAAAAAATAGAATATCTCTTAAATTCAATGATGAAAATATCAGTGAACCATCAAAAATATGTAATATTTTTAACAATTTTTTCTCTAAAGTAGCTGTAAATAATACCACAACTAAACATAATAAGACTGGGCCTAACAAGAAATTGAAGTGTTCAGGATCAATGTTACTTGCTCCTGTAACACCAAAAGAGGTATTCTCTATTATTCAATCCATGAAAGGAAAGAAAACTGTCGATTCACAACATTTATCAACATGGCTAATCAAGCAATGTTCTGATTACATAATTGAACCACTATCAAAATTAATAAATGCAAGCTTTTTTGAAGGTGTCTTTCCAGAATTATTAAAAACTGCTCGAGTGGTTCCTGTGTTCAAAAAAGGGGATCCACTTGAAGCAACCAATTACAGACCAGTATCAATTTTACCAGCCTTCAGTAAAATTTACGAAAAACTTTTTTTCAATAGATTACTAGATTTTCTAATGAATAAAAATATAATATCCGACAAACAGTTTGGCTTTTTACAAGGAAAATCAACAATTGATGCAATTGTTGATTTAATGAATTTTGTTGTAGACGGTTTGGAAAAACGTAACACAACTGTTGGAGTATTTTTAGACCTATCGAAGGCGTTTGACTGTGTCGAGCATGGCATACTTTTAGACTTATTAAATGATATAGGAATAAGAGGTTACCCTATAAGTGGCTTGACTCTTATCTCCACAATAGAAAGCAACAAGTTGATATAAATGGCGTATTATCAGATTCCATTGAACTTAAATATGGTGTCCCTCAAGGATCAATCCTTGGGCCCATTTTATTTTTACTCTATGTTAATAGTTGCGAATCATCAATAAAATTTAGCCATTTAACACAATTTGCGGATGACACAACTTTAAGTATAACGCATAACAATAAAAACTGTTTAGAAATAGATTTATTTAACGATTTAAATACATGTGTTCAATTTTTCTCTGAAATTAATCTTAAGGTTAATCTTCAGAAATCAAAGTATGTAAATTTTTCGGCTTGCCTATCAGCTAATCATGGACCAAATGTATTTATAGATGATTATCAATTAGAGGAGGTTGATTGTGTGTCTTGAGGAGGTTGAATTCTTGGGAATACATCTTGATAGAGGGTTAACTTGGATTTATCACATAGACCATGTATCCTCTAAAGTGGCATCCAGCATTTATGTTCTCAGACATCTGGCTAAATATTTTGATGACAAAATTCTATTAACGGCTTACTATGGTCTTATATATACTCACTTATCTTATGGAATTATAATATGGGGCAGTTGTGCTGAAATACATTTAAAAAGGTTATTCACTCTTCAAAAAAAAGCTTTACGGATCATCTTCAAATTAAAACAAAATCAATCATGTAAAGACATTTTCAAAAGCATGCACCTACTCACACTTCCCTGCATTTATATTTTAGAAACAGTTCTTTTTTCTCTATATAAATGCAAGCTACAGAAAGGAAGTGAAATCCATAATTATAATACCAGATTTAATAATTTATTTAGGCCTGAACATCATAGACTTAACATTCATCAAAATTTACCATCTCATGCCGGTGCTAAATTTTTTAATCTTTTACCGGAAAATATAAAACAAACAAAAAATTTACGCCCTTTCAAGAATAAATTAAAATCTTTTCTAATTTCTCAATCATTTTACAGTGTTAGTGAATTTATGGACCACGTTCAAAATTCCACCCAAACAAATGAAAATCATCTATGAAAAATAATTATAATAAAAATTAACCGCATTAAAGGTTAGACTAGGTTTGTACTGTTTATTTTTAATTGTTTTTATATACTTTTTTATTTTATAATTTATGTTTTGACAAAATTTTATGTGTTATATACGTTGCTACCAACAATAACTTGTTGTATTGGCAATAAAATTGAATTGAATTGAATTGAATTGAATTGAGTACGCAGGTCTGCTGCGACTAGAGGTATTTGAAATTTGAGGGTAATTTTTGCAAGGACTGAGAATAATTTGATGAAAGGTGATTGTGATTGGCAACATTGGACAGACACAAACGTCCCAGTGTCCCAGACGATTTTTGTGGTAGAATTCAATTTGAAAGTTAACGTTTGTTGAGTGTCATTTTATCGGTGTGTGAAAATTTACATGTTAGATCTTGCTGTTAGTCCTATTAATTTTAAGTAATACAAAAAATAAACTGAAAACAGATTTAGCAACTTTCATCTGTGAGTATATTTTGAGTCGTTATACTATATTTTCTTTGAGATCAGGTTAGGAACTCTTAGAAGAAAATTCTGGCGCCAACCGCCAAATTTTAGCTGGTTAATTTTTCTCTTTTTGTGAAAGATAAGCGAACCGAGGTGTACTTTTAACGTGGTGTTTAATTCTTTGTGGGTTACAATCATGGATTTAGAAAATTTTTTAATCATTCATTCATGCTAAGATTGCTTCCACTTGTTAATCTTGGTTTTAACTGTCTAACATAACTTGGTTGAGGAAGCCTATTGTGTGCATAGGGTTAGGCCTTTATATCAAGTGTATTGCAACAAACTGGATCAATTTGTGCCTCGTAAATGTCTGGTGAATTGCTCGTATTAAAGTAGGCCACTATTGGTATCAACCTTGAAATAATAGTATAGACCAGTAAGTTATTGGTGTAGGCTAGGCTATTATCTTTAAAATGATAGGCACAACCTCATTTTATGGTCGGAAGGATAATAGTGCTGAAGATGATCGTGACTCGGAAAGAAAACATAACACTAAGACCAAAGCTATTAAAGGTTTACCTCGTAGACTAAATAATTTATTAGGTCCAACCCAAGTTCGGAAAGTTTTTAAAAAACAAGTTGAAGCTTTAGATTTTGCAAAAAGGAAGAGAAATGGTATCATGACATTTGCTTTTCAACAGTCAGATGGTGCACGTTTATTTCTTGTTGCTCATCCTAAAATATTTTGGCATTATGATATCCAAAAAAGTACCTCTGAAAGGTGTTCTTATGAAGTCATACCAGAATCAACTGCATGCAAGCTATATTTTGATCTAGAATATGATACTGAATATAACCCTGGTAGAAAAGGCCCTGTAATAGTTGATGCTTTTATTAACGTTGTCCTCTATTTCTTGTCAAAACTACTGAAAGTCCAAGTTAGAAAAGAACATGTTTTAAATTTGGATTCATCCACTGATAAAAAATTTAGTTGTCATCTGATATTTCAACTTGAATTTCACTGCTTCAGTGATAATCGAAATGCTGGTCTTTTTGTCAAGTTTATTTACCAAAAACTAAATTTATATTGTGAAACGAATATTCACCATTGTGTAAGCAGTGAATTAGAACCACATCGTTCAACGAATATAGGATGTGGGTGCTGCAAAATATCAGATAGTGATTCAGGATGCATAAGGGATATTGGCCTATCACCAGATGCCTTAAAAGACTTGTTTGTAGTTGACAGAAGAGGAAACAAAAGACTGATATGCGATCTAAGCGTTTACAGCAGAAACAGACATTTTAGATTGTTCCAAAATACTAAGTGGGGAAAGAATTCACCTCTTATAGTCAGTAAGGAGAACTGCTATCAACCTAAAGTAGGGAAAGAAATTCATGTTGACCAAGATACTTTTACCGAAGCAGTTTTTCTTGATTCTCTAATCACATACTTTAGAACTTCGGATAGTAACTGTCATGAAATGAAAGTTATAGAGTTTAAAAATGAATCCTCAAAATACGTTAGTAGTAATGAAACTATAACATGCAGTGCATTTGATCAGTCAACAAATATCTTAGCCTCTTGTTCAAATTTGGAAAAAGTGATTCCGAGTACTAATGTTTCACCTTACCCACAAGTTGATAAGTTTATTAACTCAGTTGTTTTTCCTGGTCACATCTGGAGGAGTACGTTTTTTAATGCATCGAGTGTCTTAGTTTACGATATCATCGGAAATAGATACTGTCATAATATAAAAAGACAACATCAGAGTAACAATGTGAAGTATGTTGTGAACTTGATCACTTATGTCTATTATCAAAAATGTCACGACTTAGAATGTTCCTCATTTCACTCCGAACATAAAAAATTGCCTCCTGAAATTATATTCCAACTTGATGATGACATTTTTACTAGTGATGATGTTGATAAGTTGTTGGAGGAAGTTGAAGTTTATGACAATAGTATATCGGAATCTGATTTGATAGAGGCTGTTAGTGCAGTTGAAGATTTATCAGCTATGGACTCAGATGTTGAATTTTAAACCTAGGTAAATATAGTAAACATTTCTTCCTAGGATTAAACTGAGCAGAAAAAGAGGTATCAACTTATCTCAAAGTATATTTTAAATAGGTCTAATGAAGACTCAATAAAATAAAACCAAGTAACACTTGTAAAAAATACCACTGATATATGTAAAATTTAATATGAAATAAAATACAATTAAAATCAAACAAAATTGAAAATAAAAATGAGGCACGATAAAATTAAAATCCAAAGGGTATACAAACCAAACGAGTAAATTTGGATGAAATGATGTTGAATTTTAGTAATTTGCATACTACCTAGATGATACTTTTTACATGCCAAATGATTTTTTTTTTAAATGGAGATACAAAAACCTATTTTAGATTATATTTCTTTACACCAATTTTCTTCCTGCAGCCTGTGCGAATTGAGGAATTGTAGACGACCTCTTGAATACCTCTTAAATACTTATCTCTTAAGTACAGCATGTATTTGTTTTCTCTTTCTCATATAGCCTAAACATTTGTTTTTCAGTGCTTACTTTAAGGCCCATTTACACTAAAGTCGACAACCAAAATTTGTCAACTTTTTTGTTATCTCTGAGTAAACGAAACAGCAACTCACTAGGGGGAAGCTACCAAAGCCAGACAGGGACAAACCTGACACTTTCGTCCGGCTCGGTTGGGACAAAGTCTGACAAAGACAACGTCAGACAAGGACAAAATGTGACACATTCCAATCCAAATTCCTGAGGTGGCAGGTTTTGTCTGGACCGGTCCGGACAAAGTCTGACAGTTTTCAGTTTGGACCGCCGGGGACAAGGTCTGACAAAGACAAAACCTGACACATTTGCCTCCCACACGCCGCCGATGCGCCGCGGCAAACCGCCCGCCGGTATTTTATTTCTGTAAATACAGACTGCTTTATATGAGATGTATTTCTTATAACCTATGATTTAAGAAAACAATCATTGCAAATAGTTCATCGTGTTGTATTTGTATTAACATAAAATTTATTTTTACCTGGGGGACCGAGCTTAAGCTCGGTAAAACTATTGCTTTCGTTCTCACATAAAGCTCGTTCGCTCCGCTCACTCGCCCTCTTCCATTTTAAAGACGAGCTCGTTCGCTTTGCTCACTCGATAAGCCGACGGGTGCTGCACTTTGGTATAATTTTCTTAAACTACAGGTTAAATATGTAACACATTGGTTTATATCTACAGTTATCAGCTGATTTTTGTTCGATTAATAAAATCTCCATAAGGTTATCATTGGAACTTTGAAGGGCTCTAGAACGAAAACCGGATTTTGTTTGTCCGGATCGTCGATCAGACTTGGGACCAGCTCCAATCGATTTCTGGTGGCCAAAACCCCCATATTTTCAATCAAAAAATCAAAAATCCTTGGAGCAAAAAAAAAGTTTTTCCCGTACAAACAGAGCTTGTTTTAGTGTATAAGAATAATATACACAAAGGCCTAATTTTTATCGAATTTTTAAATAACTTTAAGCAAGCATGCACCGATATCACCATTATATTGATTTCCCTATAAGATGCACATAATCTGAGAAAAATGACAACAATTTTTGTGCTTGAATATATACTATTCAGTTATATAAAAATTATATTTTCCATAAGACATACATTGAAAACGGGGATTTTCACATTTTTTTATTTGGAGGCAACTTTTGTCTGCCTAAATTGAGTATTTTCAAGAAATGCTTGATATAAATTTGTAGGCAATTTCATTCTCTTTGAGAATATCGGTCAACTGCCTCACCAATTAAAGTTTATTTTCAAAAAATCTGAGCTGCCTCATAATTTACAGTAGTGTGAAAATAATGAATTAGAGATATTTTTATTAACATTTGTACAACTAAATCTACAGTTCTATGGGGCTGATTTTATTTATTAATGGGTCATTGGAAAGCTTCTTTCATGTAGAGGTGCAAATAAATATGAAAGTTTTATTTTTTTAAAGATTTATGGTGCAAAAGTAAAAACACACGTTTTTGAACACATTTTAGTGTTAGTACCAGGTTAACCGAGCCTTGCTC
This sequence comes from Neoaliturus tenellus, assembly GCA_030545055.2. Lineage (NCBI taxonomy): Eukaryota > Metazoa > Arthropoda > Insecta > Hemiptera > Cicadellidae > Neoaliturus > Neoaliturus tenellus. Next base: position 21,289,926 of record CM061531.1, read on the forward strand.
GTTGGTTTTTATTCACTTTTGTTATAGTGTCAAGGTAAAAAAGCAATTAAATTTCCACCAACAACCAACTATACCTCTTCACAGTTAACAGCTGTTTCAAAAAGTCTGCTTAACATTAATGTTTCTTTCTTTTTGTTTACATTTCGTTGTTATTTCATTACCAAAATAGCAACCCATAAGACTAATGTTAAAAATTACAATTTTAAAACTTAATTTTAGACCAAATTCGATTTTTCCTGGGGTTGAGGATGTTTCTAAACTTATTTTTGGGCCAAAACACTCTTTAATGCAAACTTTAAGCAAAATCTAACAGCTAGATTTCGAGATCGTGGAACACACATCCCTTCAGATATTCCTCGTATTATAGTATAGGATTTTGAACTCTGATCTTTTAAACAACATAAATTGAAAGATGACTATATAAACTTGTTTTACAAGACAACTTTATGTCACAATTGTGTGAGAAATTTTATAATCTCAAAAGTTATAGTTTTATTGAGATATTAAAGACTGTTATTATACATTGTGTGAACATTTCACATTTATAATTTCAAAGGTTTTTGAGTTACCGTATGCTTCATTATAGTCAGCCATGTCACCGATGATCGCGGCGAACGCACCTTCGCCCGCAACCTTGACACCGGGCCTGCTACACGCACTCATCCAAGTTAACAGCGCGCTGAAGTGGTTAGGTTATGTTTGTACATAAAAACAACAAGTTGATACATAATATTTTCAAAAATATTTTCACTAACTCAAAATAAATCACACGATAGCGATAAGTCATACGAAAGGCTCCCACATAGCACACGTTGTCAATTTGACGTCAAAAAGTGATCAAAGTCGTCAAAGTGATGTCAAAGTAAAATATTAGATCAAGTATTGACGTCAAAATGATGTAAAAATTTTGCATTTTTAAATTTAAAAGTTAGTGTAATAAATGAAGAAAAAAACATTTCTTTAAGTCTTTTACAACAAGAGAACATCATTATTTGTTTAAAACAATTGAACTCGTTAAAAACTTGACATCATTTTGATGTAAAAATTATGTAAAGTATTTGATCACATAGTCAAAAGTTTTACATCAATTGAGATAACTGCAATTTGTTAAACATTTACACATGAAACAAACATGTAAGGGAACTCTAGTTTATGACCTATTTGGGAAGACATAAAAATATATAGGCCACGGGAAATGCATTTGATTTGATCAACGCAAAGAAACTTGAGTATCAACTGGCCAAGTAGTGTAACAAATTATATTAGAAGCAGAGAGCAGCGTGGCGTAGTAGGTAGGGTCGCGGTTTAGGAATCTAGAGGTCATGGGTTCAAATCCTGCCAGCGACAAAAACTTTTTGCCGCTTCTATACTTGTTTATCGGTTAAAAATTACCATTTTATTACTTTTATTTTGCTATATGGGATATTTTGAATCAATTTTGACAAGATTAGTTTGTCAGTTTGACATCAATGTGATGTAAAATTGACGTCATAGTTCATCAATTTACTGACATCAATTTGACATAAAAAATCGGGACATTTTTACTTCACATTGACATCAAAATGACGTTTTTTTTGTCATATTTGAAGTCAATATGACATCAACAATATCAATGACATTGACATCTTTTACATCAATTTTACATCAAATTGCCGTACTTGTGCTATATGGGCTGTCTAGACAACTATAACCAGCGTCGCGGCTTCGGGCGGAGATGCGTTCGCCGTTATTATCGGTGACATATGGCTGACTTTAGGGACTCAGAACTAAAAACCGCAAAACTTGGAAACGTGTGATTTTCACACAATGCCCAGTAAATATTCTTTTCACAATTGATTTATTTTTAACCCATCAGTTCAAAATTGCCATTCAAATTTATATTGGAGAAAATACTGGATTGGAGATATTTTTTATTTTACTTTGAACAACTAAATCTACAGTTTAACTGGATCGATTTGAATGATTAATAGTTTGTTGAAAGCTTCATCCGTGTAGATGTGCAAATAATTATAAAAGTTCAATTTTTAAGATTTATGGTGAAATAGTAAACAAATGTGATCTACAAGAAATAAATTGAAAACGTGGGTTATCATGTTTATTTAATTTTGAGGCAAGTCAATATTGAGTATTTAAAAATATGCATGGTCGTAATATGTAAGAAATTTAATTCTCTTTCAGAATATCGCCATCCACTTTTATTTGATTTCCTCGAGGACTTCATTAGTTGAAAGGGCAGCACAAAATCGTCGGGTCTTGTGCCAGAAAAAGTGTCAGAGTTTATCTGGCCGGTCCAGACAAAGTCAGCCAGTTTTCAGTTTGGTCCGCCGGGGACAAGGTCTGACAAGGACAAAGTCTGACAAATTCCATTCCGCGTCATTAGGAGGCGTGCCGTCTCGGACAAAACCTGCCACAAAAACCGTCAGACTTTGTCCCTGTCTGACCTTGTCCCTGTCAGACCTTGTCGCGTCCCCCTCACTAGGTTGTTGACTAAATTTAGGTTGACAACCGAAATTTGGTTTACAACCAGTTTCTGGACTAGTTTTTGCTTCATACAGTTACATTTCTACCAACCTTCCAACTTTTGATCAATATATTTCTGGTTTTTCGTTTTATTACATAAAATGTTTTACATGAAAAAAATAAATATAATAACAATTATAAAGAGTCCTGGTATTTTTTTTAAATGTGAACTATCTTCTTGAATTACAGAACAATTTTGTACTGAATTTGAATTAATTGTGTGAAACATAAACATTATTTTATTGTAAAACATAAGCGACAACTTCAAAATTTTACTATAATTTATTTAAATCATATTTGTTACCTGTAACATTTATTAGTAAATCGATAGGGTGTTTTGTAATGTGTCCATGCTGAATTATAATAATAAATAAACCATTTCAAGTATAAGTATTTCAACTGCAGGTGAGTCTTGTGTCACTTCAGGTGGGTCCAGTTTAATGACTGGGTGGCTGGGTACAATCCTCGATGCCAAGTTAACGTGAGGCAGAACAGCCAACTAAAATAATCTGCTCTTTTCAACTCCTACCCCATCGGCCAGCCATAAAACTAATCCCGCCTGGAGTGACGCTTAATTAACCTCAAGTAGAAAAATGTTAAATTTTGTATTTGTAATATTAATTCAGAATATTTAAATAGCACCAACTGCTACAGAGACGATTATTTCGCTCCTCCAGCGATAACTGTCCCCGGACTAGAATAGTGGCGCGGCAGTGGCCAATTACAAATAGTGTCATCCAAGCTCAACATTCTCAAAACGGTACTCACTTTAAAATAAATCACCTTAAAGCTTATAAAATATAAACACAAATAATAAAAAGAACTTTTGGTTGTCAACTCTGGTGTAAACGTGCATTTATTTGGTTTACAACTTTGATACAATTGATTTGTTGTCAACTCAGGTTGTCGACCACTGTTGTTGACTATAAAAATTGATGACGTTTGGTTGACAACTCTTGTGTAAAGGCGCCTTCAGAAGTTTATTTTTTAATTACTTCAAATTTTACTGAAAGTCATTTATATATCCTACCTTCTTATTTTTCTCTAAATTGCTGACATCTTCGGTTTGACCTATTTGTTGATATAAGTAATAGTTTACTTCTTTATGGACTATTTGTTGTTGCCAAAAGAATCAGCAATAATTATTCTATTCTGACTTATAATGTGTTTATAACATAAAAAAAACAAAAAAAAACAGCTGTTTGTTAAAATTGATCTTTATTATAGGTTATTCTCAACTTTAATGTTTGCAAACATTTGATTTTTATGATCAAGTGAACTGGTGTATTTTAGATTGACTGTTTTCTTTCATTTTCTGTAAGTTATATAGGTTAACTTTTTTAATTGAAAAGGTTGAATTGAGTCATGAGTTAACTTAATGGTCATTTTGATCACTTTTGAAGTGAAAAGTTCATTTTTTAAGTGTTATTTTAGCTAAACTGTTAGAAGTTTTTGATTGGCCCTGTTTTTGTTTTCATCGAAAGATGATATCACACATTCATGCATGATAAGTTTAATTAAATTTTTACTGACACCTTTATTCTTTATTTTTATAAAGTTGATCGGTTTTAGTTCATTTTGTAAACTGTCTGATAAATGTGAAGGTAAATAAATATATCATATAGCCATTATTTGTGTATTTTGCCAATATAAAAACATTTCCTTTTTATAATTGTACTGTTTAAATAATTTGTTAAAAGAAGTAAATTCAGCTGATAAGAAACTGTCTTGACCCCCAAGAAGTGTTGCATAGATGATAGTTTTGTGGAATAATGTCTTTATTATTAACAATCTAGATATCCACATTCTTTGGCACAGAATTTTAAAATGTTAGGAAATATTTAGTGACAAGGTGTATAAGAATGAGCTCAAGTACATTCCACCGCACTTTTCTTCGTAATTAGCTTAGTTCGCTCACTTGCCTCTCAGTACGGGTCAAAATCACGACATAGGATAATGTTAGAGGTTAAACTTAAAAAAAATAAAGGTTATTAAAAATAAAATGCATAAACCAGAAGTAAATTGAATGTATAAACTAATTTCATGAGTATCAAACCAAAATTTTTATTATGGTCTTTTCTTATAAATTGAACTGTGACAGGAAGGAGTGTAACTGGGAAAGTAAATCTGCTGTTTCACTCTATACATCATAGTAAAGTTTTTAAAAAATCTACTTTTTCATCTTGTATTCTTCAGTTTTAGCTATGACTAATAAAGATTGTTACACCTTAAAAAAAAAAAAAATAAATAAATAATAACTTAATTGAAAGGTGTGACCTGAATGGAAATAATTAAAATGCTCTTAACAACTTTCAATTTTTTTGTTTGAGAGAAAAATAGTCAAATCAATAGAGAAAACTACATAGAACATTTTTGCCATTATTTCTACAGAATAATTATGTATGTTAAACTAACAAGTTAGTCTACCAATAACTATATAGCATTTTAATAGAACTATTGTACCGTACTCAGTGAGTAAATTCTGGTGACAAAAGTTCATTTTTCCATAAAACCAAAATAATTTGTATTATTAATTTAAAATCATCTAATTTCTTTATTGTAACTTAATCAAGACTTAGTTCATATGCTCAAATGTTTTTATTAAACCTCCAAACATGTAAACAAAGTAATTTCTTTTTGCAACCCACTCTTGGAGACTGTGGCTTGAATGGAAAATTGAGCCAAAAATATATTTTTCTTATTTCTAACTCTGAAGGTATTTAGTTTTTTATTGATTAATTGTACCAAAAAAAGTATATCCTTTTGTTAATGGGCTAAGTTTAAACATACATACTCATAAATATTTCTTTTAATATTTGGGTGACTTAAAATTATACAATTTGGTTTTTTTACCAGTTCACTACATTTACATCCTCTGAATGCTGCATTCTTATGTAGAATTGTTAAGCTGGCTTAGAGATGTATTAATTAATTATCTATCTTCAGTAAAAAATTCTTTTTAGTTAAGGTTAGTGCTGTTGCCAATATCTATTAGTAATTCATTGACTGAAAACATGTTCAAGAAAACATTTATGTAAATCTGCCTAATTCTAATGTATGGAAAATACACAATTCTGCAAACTGACAGTAGGCTATTCCATACACTATATTCATTCACTTTGTGAACAAGTTGTACTTTTCGTAACCTGGTTCACAGTGAAGTTAAAGCTTTTATTTTAAATATGTTCCTGACGCAAGTATTTGCTTGAGTATGTTTACTTTTTATTTCTTGTTTTTAATCATTTATTTCTTGTTTATTTTTCTTCCAGGTGCAAACATGGAAAATACACAAGAAAATTTACCGAATATAGAGAATACTAGATTAAAGAAGAAAACTGAGGAAAATAGAAGCCCATTAAAAGATTTCACGAATTTAAAGAAAATTCAGGTAATTTTTCCACCCGTTGAATAAGTCATTATTGGTTGATAAAAAATGGTGTTAGGCTTAACATTGTGTTTCCATGTGCTTATTAATCTAACATTAAAATTTTTATCATTTTTATACCATTTGTGTAAAAATAAACCATTCTACTGGTTCACCAACACTGACTTCTGTTTTTCCTATTAGGCTAGTCCTGCGTGTTTGAGATACACACTTGTTACCCTTTATTAAATACTGTAGTCTCTTAATCCATTGTCTAAAGTTCCTCCACGGTTGAAAAATAATAAAAAAATTCTTTTGAATAAGATTTAGGCCTATTGTAGCCTAAAATGTTTTTAGTTGTAAAAATTTCTTTTCATATGTTTTTCTACAACAAAGGGATGCTATCCAGCTAGTATTGTAACAATAAGGTTTGAAAGAATTAAGCTGACGTTAAGTAGAAATAGGTTATTGAAAAGCTGTTGAATTATAAATGTATAGGGTACAAGACACAATCATCATTAAAAAAGGGTGTGCATTCTGTGTTAATTATTTAGTTTTAATTATTTAAACTTAAAAATTCATTTATTTATCTTCACATTGTCCTTTTAATTTACAATGTCTACTTGTTCAGCTTTTTTCTACGAAGCCCTCAATTCTTTCAATCCTATTTTGTTCCACAGAATCCACCATGATATTTATGATTCATAGCAATTTGTTTTGAAAAAAAAAACAAAACAAAAACAGACTGTATGTTTTGAGGTAGGCTACATAAAAAGACTTTTTAGTACTAACCAAGGCGTAAAGGCTGAATTCATTGAACACTACTTTTTCTACAACCAACTTAAACTTGGTAAATCACTAAAAATAAAGTAATAAACTTGTCGACAATTATTATAGGTGTAAATAAAAGTGTTTTATTAAGTTAGTGATGAGTAGCCACGAAAACAAAACAGTTATTATAGGTGTCTTACAACAATTATCGACAATTATCGAGGTTATTATAGGTGTCTTACTGGGCTTTAAAATACACCTTGAATGCACATCAGCATTTCAAGCAAGGAATTAAAAAATTAAATTACTTTTTATCATAGGAATCATACCAAATTTTGCAACCAGAGCTGGCGGAAGGTTCGATAAGGTTATTTACACCCTGTGTAAACGACACCCCCCTATCTTGTAACAATCCCCGTCCACCATGTGTAAGTAATTAACTCAGGATTATGTAATTAATGTATTATGTAATTAAAATGCTGACCTAAGTAGAAATTTTGGTTTCGGTAATTACTAGGCCTATCAGATTTTTTTACAATTAAAAATTTCTTTTGCATCATCATCTTAAATTTTTTATTTATATTTGATATGTCTGGATTACCAGAATGCCATGTATTTTCAATCATCAGGAAATTATTCATAATCTGAGTCTGCCAATATGATTGGTAAAGCAGTGGATATGGGTGTTAGAAGGGGGGGGGGGGGGTTGGCTCCAAGACAGAAAAAAGGTGACTGTGCAACACTGTCACAGAAAGCTTGGCCACATCTGAATGATAGGCTATAGATCAGTGTTTCTCCACCTCTTTGTGCACATGTACCACCTGATGCTTTTTCAATTTTTGGCATACCAGCCAAACAAATACCTACCCCCCTCCCCCTTAGGAATCAACTGAGTCACCACACACACCACTTCTTTACACAAGGCAACAGTATTCCGAAAAGTTCTACACATGAGAGAAAATTTACCTACTTTTTCGCTCTTTACATTTACACATGTAGTAATCAATATCTTTCACCATCGTATGTGTAACTGTCGTGACACAAACTATTTCTGCAGATCACGGGGATTTACTGAACGAATGTACAGTGTATACAAAACCAAATAAGTAGGGATTTCACTAAGGAAAAGTGAGAAAACTACCCCCGAGACACAGATACCATTACCAAGTTTTAATTTTTATAGACGGATTATGCTGATTGGTTGAATGGGAACAGATGGATAGAAAAATTCTGCAGAAGTTTGTTATTGTCTTGATTTTATGTTTACTTAATATGATAATTTTGATATTTATAACAGGTGGAAAGAGCCCTTCTCATGGCAATTGGGAGAATTAATCCTAGAATCAGCTCTTTAATTTCCTCTGGGGGCAAAACTAAAGTTAAAAAAAAAATGGGATGTCCCTTCTTATTGGGTTTTATACATTGGCGAATACCAATGTACAGGGAGGGGCAAAATGATCTGACGATTTTCGTTGCCGCACTGTCGAGCGAGTTAGTGGTGGGGGGTGGTGGGGATCTCAGCGTTCAAAGGCCGAAACATGAACATTTTTAGTAGCCATGGAGCAGTGGTCGGGTGAGCACCATGCGTTTGTTGTCGAAACGTTTTTTAAAAGTGGCGATTCCTGTGTTGCTGTTCAGCGACAATTTCGTAGACGTTTCAATTTAGGTTCTAGAGGAAAAGCCCCAACTCAAAACACTGTTTTGGTGTGGGTGAGAAACTTCAGAACTACCGGTTCAACATTGAAACAGAAGTCAGCAGGCCGCCCAAGGTCAGCCCGGACGCTGGAGAACGTCGAGAGAGTAAGAGAAGCTGTGGAAGCCAGTCCTCAACGGCCAGCTCGCAAACAAGCAGCAGCTCTGCAAATGTCTGATCGATTGGTAAGAAGAATTTTGCGGTTCGACCTGCACTTTCATCCTTTCAAAATGGCTATTGTGCAGCAGTTGAAGCCTAGTGACTATGCAAAACGCTTTGCATTTTGCGAGCAAATGATTGATTTGATGACAGATGACAAAATTCTCATTATGAGCGACGAAGCACATTTTCATCTGAATGGATATGTTAACAAGCAGAACTTCCGTTATTGGTCTGCTACGAATCCAGAAAAACTGCATGAACGGCCTCTTCATAGCCCAAAGGTAACTGTGTGGTGTGGTGTAACCAAAAATTGTGTCATTGGGCCATATTTTTTTTGAAGAGGGTGGTCGAACCATTACTGTTAATTCAGAACGTTACCTGTCAATGTTGAAAAACTTCCTGATTCCCGAACTTCACAGAAATCGTTTAGTGCGCAATAGAATTTGGTTCCAGCAGGACGGCGACTGCCCATACAGCCAACAAGGTGATGGAATTCCTAAGAAGTAAATTTTCTGGATGAGTCATCTCGAGTTTCGGGGACATTGCGTGGCCAGCACGCTCCCCTGATCTCAGCTTTTGTGATTTCTTCTTGTGGGGACTCCTTAAATCAAGAGTTTACAAACCCCGCACACTTGGGGACCTGAAGGAAGCCATACGACAAGAAATCGCCAACTTGTCTCCCGAAATGCTAGGGAAGGTGTTCGACAACTTCACCGCAAGATTGGAAGAATGCATGGGCCGAGAAGAACATCAATTCATTTAAAAGACATCATCTTCAAGTCTTAAACAAATGAAATCGGCTCTTCTTGAGGTATTTTTGTTAATTACCATAAATATCAATCTGTAATATGCAATAAAACACTTTCTATCTTTTTAAATGTTGAATTATTTTAGTTTTAAAACTGTCAGATCTTTTTGCTGCTCCCTGTATATAGAACCGAATAAGTAGGGACATACCATGTTAAGAAAATTAGTTTTGCCCTTGAAAACCTAAGGAACATAAGTGCTGATGCCAGGATTACTTCTCCTAATTGTGTTAAAACACTTAGTGTACCTGGTTAACAAACTGCATTAAGTATGCATGCCAATAATATTTAGAGCAAAATTTGAGTGTTTCAAAAATTGTAGAATAGGTAATCTGAGTGGTCTCAATTTAAAGGTTTTGGCTCGGGAAAAAGCGGCTTGTCCAAAAAGCTAGGTGGAAATGATAAATATTTTAAAACGTCCTTCAGAAGAAAAGCATGGAAAAAAGACTTTAACGTTTTGTTTTCATTAATATCACAACGTTTGATTTTGTTTGTGAATTTAAAATGAAAACCAGATAACGACAATGAGTGGAGAGGATCTTTTAATTAATTTTAGCCTCTGGTGTTACTATATTAAATTTTGGTGTCACTATTAAGAAAAAACATGCTAGAAGCTCCAATGTCTGTTCAACTTATAACTGATTCATTATCTAAGATTGGCCAATCGAGACAGTTGAATAAGGTTGTCTTTATAATCCTTAGTGTAAACGGTGCTGAACTCTATTGAAAGAGGATTACTTGTGACATGGGTGCTGGTTACCAAACTCGTTATCTATCTCATTGCCATTATAATGGTTATATTAAAAAATTATTCTCATTCAAATATTTTGATGCAGTGATTTTAACGTTTAAACACCTATATTGTCATCTCGAGATTCGTAGAAGTGGTTATGGCCAGCATTAAGTTCACGAAATATTTAAATTAAAATTATTGCATTAAATTATTGGACAAAGCATGGGCATTCAGCTATGGTCTAATCGGGGATTATAGGCCTACCACTTGGAAAAGAACCGCGGCTGGTGGTGTGTTGCGCAGGTAGGACAGTGGTGGGAGAGCCCCCTCTCCCCCCTCCCCGCACAACACGGGCTTCGCCGGCTTCGCGGGTCGCGCCGTCGCGCCGCGCCGACGCGATGTCACTGAAACGGCAGCGCCTTGCCTCATAGTATTTCTCTTAAACTTTTTTTTTAAATGCCAAATTGAAGTAAAATCATAAACACTTTTAACTGGAATGATACGTGTTGTTTTCAACCAGAAATGAAAAACAAGCTTCTAAAACTTTCAAAAATATATTAACACTATAGAGCAGAGAATAGAGACGGCTAACGCTTTTGTCTTTTCGATCTTTCCATGTATTTACCGCCTGTACTTTTTGTAGTATAAGAGTAAGAATATTTTTCGCTATTTTCTTTACTAGAGACTCCGAGACACCAGTAGCAGTACTTGTAGCTTCAACAACATTATATTTTAATTTAAATTGTTCTTTTTGTTCTCTAAGATGTGTGTAAACATTAAACACTAATTCGCGAGCCTGGCCACTTAATGGTCGACCCGACGTGCAAGCCGATTTTGACGTAGATGCCATAACGGAGCTTTATACACGGTACAGTAAGTACATCACGGAGCGTTAAAAGCGAAGCGACGACGTGGCAGACAGACCTGTTCACTGGAACGGAGCGCCAACGACTAATCCCCACCACGGCGCCACTCCCTTCCCCGCCACCGCCCCTCCGTGCGCGGGCAACTCCCGAGATCGCGGTTCTGCGCAGGTTCTTTTCTGTCTGGTAGGGCTATAACAGTCTAATTAGTACTATTTGAATAGTTTGTAAAGGCAGCTGACTAAGGGCTTCGACCCATTTAAGCCATTTCAGGTATTAAGCTACTTTAAAACGCGAAAGCTCAAGATCATCTTGGTGAAGATGACAAACCTACCAAAAATGCTTTTTAAGAGTTGTTATAGAAAATGAAAATTTATTTGTTAGTGTTAATGAAAGTTATTATCAGTAGAGTAACTAAATTGCTCGATTTCGAGCAACAAGTGCACTACTACATTGTGAATACCCAGCATGTGTTCCAGTGTTACCAAGTGATAAACTTAAACTTCTCTGTGGATATGAACAGATAAATTTCTTTCACTTTTCATTGCAACTGCAAAGCGTGTCTCATAACTTGAAATAGTTCAAGGTATATCTTGAACTTATAATAATTGTTTTGACGAATATTGGGCACAGAATCATTAATGAATGAATGAATGAAGTTGTTTATTCCAATTAAATTTACATGTACAAACTAAAACATGCTGTAATACAACTTACAAATAAATAGACTAATAATAATAACCTTTCTGTAAAATTAACAAAGAACTAAAAAAGTACATGATAAAAAATTTTAATTCTTAAAAAAATTTTAATTAGGTATGGAATGAGCTGACATGGGCACTGAGGCCTGTGCGTCAGCTCTGAGTTGCGTCCATAAATTAATATTTTACCAGGTAAATGCAAATCTTTTAGAGGAAAACATTATTTGTTAATATAATTGTGCTCAAAAAGGGTGAGTTTTAAAGAAAGTATAATTTTATTAGTTGGTACAGAATTGCTTTCGCCAAGCAAAGGTGCTGTACCTGATTGGAGTTTCTTAAAATTAAGTGGAAATGCAAGTTAACACCGAACTGAGCTGACCAAAACAGCCGTCGGCGTCACAACAATCAGAAATATTTGTTTTGGGTAATCGATTTTTTATTCCTTCCTATGCCTCTCGTGTACAACCTGAAATGCTTTTGCGCACCACCTGTTGAGAAACACTGGTCTAGGCAATTGACCACGTCACAAAGTTTTGCTGTTTTAGAAATATCTAGTAACGGTTATAACAATTGGAGCCTCATTGAATTCGTAATTTAATCTAATTTGTAACAAGATAATGGTAATAATTCATAACGATTTCAATTTTTGAAAAAAATAAGTCAATGGATGAATATTTACAGAAGGTTATTAATTCTTATCTTGCAGAAAGTTTTTGCCTATATCGTGAACCATAGGAATTTTATAAGAATTTTGCAAAACCTATCTTGTGAGCACCTATGAGCAAATAGGAATGACCATGTTAAGTTTCATTCCCCCCCCCCCCCCTCCAGGCCCTGTTGTTGTGGAATCCTGTGGGGCGGAGCCCTAAAGAACTTCAACTACTCACTATATTTGTAAAACATTTTCTTTGTGAGCACCTATTAGCAAAGAGGAAGTCCATGCAAAATTTCAACCCCGTAGGTTCTTTATTTATTTATTTATACATCAACGGTCAGCGCCATTTACATCAATGTGTACATTATAATAACAACACAACATGAATTATAAATAGAAATAACAAAACTAAAGTAATATTCAAGATGATCAACACTCAAAAATCTAATAATCAAGAGAACATTCATGGAAGACATGCAAAAACATAAAGTATAATATTCTACAGCAAAGCAATGCTAAAGTACAATAATAAATATGAAAAATGCAATAAATTACGTGCAAGCTATTTACAATGTTGTTAGAAACAATAAATTAATTACATGCTAGTCTAAGATAGAAACGTGCGAAGACATAAATATTGAATTACTACAAGAAATGCCAATGCAAAGATGTTTCACTATGGTAATTTTGAGGTTTTGTGTGGTAGAAAGGAAATGTACAAAACACTTCTTTTATTGATCACCTATGAGGAAACAGATCTCTCCAAATTTCAACAAACACTAAGTTCATAGTTCTTTTTTATTCTTTATTTTTTAATTCTTATTTAAATTATCCATAAGAATAACATTATATTGAAATTTCAAAGGCCTTTGGGGCGGAGCACTTAAGAAATTTAGCAAAAGCGTTTCTTAGATATTATCATCTATGGGCAAATTTCAACCCCATATGCCCTAAAGTAATTGTGAAGTTCAGTGAGCCGTGAATGAGTGTTGGGTACGAGGGGTTCTGAGTTTATTGGAGAATATTTTTATCATAAATCGAAGGACCAACCAAGTTACGTACTTGGTAACGATTTTTAACAAGGTGCACACACAACAATGGGGCGAACAACGTCAATATTAAAAACAGGTCAATACAACAGTTAAGGTCAATACAACAATAGGAGCAATTATAGTTCACAGTACCTTTGTTAAATCACATCCAAAGTAAGGGCGGTTGCCTGCAGTCCAGGGACACCATGCGGTCGTCTCCGGGGAGGGCGTAGGCGCGCTTCTGGTGATGGGGTTGCACACGCGACAGGTGGTAAAATCGCACGAATGTTTGTCTCTTCAAATAATCACGATCGCGGAAGCGCGATTAACGAGTTTCGCAGTGTCCAATTTCTGCCGCGGTTGCCGCACTAAGGAAGGTCTTGAAGCGGAGCGATGCACTGAGTTTAAACAAGGGGGAGCAACAATAAATTAACACTTACACAAAAGGGGTTAAATATAAACTTTGACAATTAATTATCAAAAGTAAAGAATTGAGGCATAACAAAACAAAATTATAACGAGAGTGAAGTATAAAAATGCGGTAAAATAATGCCCAATTAAATGGCGGGAAATGTCGCCGACGAAAAGTGTCGGACGACGAGGCGACTCGTACAACAGCGGGGTGAGAACAGGGCAAATAGAAAGTTCTCTAAAAAGCATAAAGAACTAAGGAAGGGTTTTGGCGCTATTTCCCCTTCTCTCTCCCTCGGAAATGGAGTCAAAATAAAGACTATTTACAACACTTTTAAGTTTAGTAAATAAATGAGTGAGGGTTTTAACTTAATTAATTATATTCACAATTATTTTCTAAGTTATATTAGCCTTAATACTAAACATACCGGCCCCCTTGAAGCATCATGAGGCTTCAACAAACATGAGACGAAAAAAAAAAACATTTTATTGCATATAAATAAACTTGAAATTTAATAAGGGGGCGGTTAGAGTCACTTAGTTTAAAGGCAAAGGGAACACCTTTACTACTGGGCGAGTCAGGTGTCCCGAAGATGTGTTTAGGTCCACGACACGGACGATGCCATCTTTTCCTGGATGGATATCCGTGATTCGGGCTAGGGGCCAATTGAGTGGTGAAGAAGGGTTATGAATTAGAACGAGGTCGCCAATCTTCAGCTTTTTGGTGTCCTGAGACCACTTGGCACGCTGTTGCAGCATGTGGATATATTCGAGGCTCCATCGTTGCCAAAGTCGTTGATGGAACGCTTGAACTTGTTGCCAATGCTTTAGGCGGTTGGTTGGCACCTCCATGACCCCCGGTTCTGGAACGGAGGCCAGTGAAGTTCCGATGAGGAAATGCCCAGGAGTCAGCGCGGAAAGGTCAGCAGGATCGTTTGAGAGCGGAGTGAGTGGTCTTGAGTTTAACATTGCTTCAACTTGAGTTGAGAGCGTTATGAACTCTGAGAGAGTGAGGATGGTGTCACCCATGACCCGTCGAAGGTGATGCTTCGCACTCTTCACTGCGCTTTCCCATAATCCACCTCGATGGGGAGCCGCAGGAGGATTGAAGTGGAACTTAATTCCACGAGGAGCGGCGTAGCGTTGTATATTGTCTTGCGCTTGAGGAGAGGTGATGTGCGGTGTGATAAGTTTGCGTAGAACTGCGTCAGCGCCTACGAAGTTTGTGCCACAATCGCAGTAGACATCAGCACAGAGTCCGCGGCGTGACACAAAGCGGGTTAAAGCGGCTATGAAGCCGTCAGTTGTGAGGTCTGTCACCACCTCGAGGTGTACTGCTTTGGTGACCATGCACACAAATATGCACAAATACACTTTCACATGTTTTGCAGAGCGCAGAGTGAAGGTCTTGATCGTGAAGGGACCACAGTAATCAATTCCTGTGGAGAGGAATGGTCGAGCGGGAGTGATTCGAGAGGGTGGAAGATCACCCATTAGTGGCGTGATGTTGCGTGGCTTATTTTTGAAGCATGTCACGCACTTGAATATGCGGGAACGTATGACACTCCTAGCGCAGAGGATCCATACGGATTGAGCGAGTAGGGCTTGTGTGAGTTGAGGACCTGCGTGGAGGTTAGTGGTGTGGAGGTGATCCACAAGCAGATCAACAACATGGTGTTTTCTGGGGAGTAGCACTGGATGACGAACATCTAGAGGCAGTGCCGAGCGGTTGAGACGACCACCAACACGCAGAAGTCCGTCAGAGTCGATAAACGGCCTCAGGCGTTGAAGTCGAGTTGAGCAGTCACGCTGTTTGCGGATTGAAGAAATCTCATTAGCAAAAGCAGCTTGTTGGACGAGGCTGAAGATCTTAAGACGAGCTCTGGAGATTTCTGTTGAAGCAAGGGGTCCGATGACATGGTCACGTCGATGGCGACAGTTGTGTATGAAGCGTAAGAGAAGAGCAAAAATGCGCTGGAGTTTATTCCACGAGGAGTAGGCGGAGAGAAGATCCCAATTTGATTGAGGGGCTGAGGCGAGGACGACCAGTGGTGTCCTTTTGGTTTCGTCTGACGAAGAGAGGTCCACCGGAACGCAGTGTGAGGTTGGCCAGTCCCAGGGAGCGAGCTTGAGCCATGGAGGGCCTGTCCACCAGAGAGGATGGTCGACAAGGTGAGAAGCGGAGATTCCTCTTGACGCGCAGTCTGCAGGATTATCCTCACTTGCGATGTGCCGCCAAGATTCTAGAGGAACGAGTTCTTGGGTTTGAGATACCCTGTTGGCTACATATGTCTTGAGCCTGTAGGATGGGGTGCGTAACCATGTTAAGGCTACAGAAGAGTCACTCCATAAATGGACATTTCGAGCTGTGATCTTGTCAGGAAACAATGATCGACAATGTGACGCTAGTTGAGCGAGGAGATGAGCCGCACATAGCTCCAGGCGAGGGAGAGTTACCCTTTTGAGGGGAGCAACCCGTGTCTTAGCCATCACAGGTCGAACGACTACTTCACCTGTAGACATTTGACAGCGGAAATATACGACAGCAGCGTAACCGCTTTCTGACGCATCTGAGAAGCCATGTAGCTCTATGTCATGTGAGATAGAGAACTGAAACGCTCTAGGTATGGAGACCTGCGATAAGTGTTGAGCGTCAGTGAGGAATGACTGCCATTTTTCGGCAAGGTCAGCGGGCAATGGTTCATCCCAGGACAAGCCTGTGGTCCATAATAATTGCATAAAGCATTTTGCTTGCATTGTAGTGGGAGCCAAAAATCCACAAGGGTCGTAGATCTTAGCCACGATGCTCAAAACAGAGCGTTTTGAGGGGCAAGGGTCCAGAGGGAAGTTGAGATTATATGTGAAGCAATCAGAGGTTGGAGACCAACGCAGGCCAAGGATGGAGAAATGTGGTTCAGACTCTTGCAGAAAAACAGGAGACTCGAGATGTCCCTTGGGTAGAGATTGTAGAAGACGATCGGAGTTGGAGACCCACTTCCGGAGTTCGAAACCTCCTTGGCGCAGTAGACGTATGAGCTGCTCCTGTAGCTCTAAGGCCGCTTCCTCTGTGTCCGCACCGGAGATGATGTCGTCCACGTAGGTCTGGGTCCTCAGCACATGAGCAGCGGAGGGGAAGTTCCCACCGTCGTCGTCCGCAAGTTGGTGTAGAGTCTTGATGGCCAGGTAGGGAGAAGCATCCATCCCGTAAGTCACAGTGTTCAATTGGTATGTCGAGAGAGTCTCCTTGGGATGGTCACGCCACAAGATAAGTTGATACTTCCGGTCATCTGGGTGTACTTGGATTTGCCGATACATTTGACGGATGTCACAGCAAAAAACAATATTGTGACTCCGGAAATGAAGAAATATGTCACAAATATTTGATTGTAGTTTGCGCCCAGTCAACAAGACATCGTTGAGAGAAACGCCAGTACTGGTTTTGCAGCTCGCATCAAACACAGTACGGAGTTTTGTAGTGGAACTATTTACCTTTAGCACCCCATGGTGGGGGAGGAAATAGTGTGGAGCGGGCAGAGTGGAATTTTGGCATTTTGTCATATGGTTCAGATCGAGGTACTCATTCATAAAGTCATGATAAAGCTGTGAAAATAATGGTTGAGCAGCAAATTTGCGTTCTAACGAGTGGAATCTGCGTTCAGCGGGGGGCTGAGACGCTCCAAGAGGAGGATGAGCTTCCTTGAATGGAAGGCGGACAATATAGCGTCCATCAGGATCTCTGGTATGCGTCGATGTGAAGATCGCATCACAGAGTTGCTCTTCTTCAGTTTTCCGTTGGCAGGTTGGCAGTTCTTCCTGGGTCCAGAATCGCTGAAGTGATGAATGGAGGTCAAGATCGCTGGTCGAATGGAGAGAAACGAGGTGACTACTGAAGTTATTCGAGGGCGGCGTGGAGGTAGATTGGACTTCACATGGAGCTGTGCCCATTACTACATATCCGAAATAAGTTCCAACGACGTGGGGCATGTGCTGGCCTAGAGAGTAGTGCTCATGAGTAAGCAATTTGGGGAATAGAGAGGCACCAAGAACGACATCAACGACCAAGAACGACATGCGTCCTGGCAAGTGAAAAGTGGGATCAGCCAGACAATAGCGTTTAGTGAGCGCAAACACGTCCGGAGAGACTGGAACACGAGGTAAGTCGACAGTCAAGTTGTCTAGTATTAGCATGGGATGCTGCGGAGAAATCAGGAATCCTGAAAGAGTCTCAATATTGAGAGAAGTTTGCCCTTTGATCTTGGCAGCACTCTGACCCAATCCAGATAATTGAATATTTGATTTATAGCGTCGAACGCCTAAGAGTTGAGCTGCTCGTTCCGTGATTAAGTCACACATGGAGCCTGAGTCAAGTAAAGCGCGGAACACATGGGTAGTGCCTTGAGCGGATGTGAGTTTTAGCAAGAGAGTGCCTAAGAGTACAGTGGATCTCTTAAGAGGTGCGTTAGTGTGACCTTGAGAGGTCAAATAGGTCACTGCGGTCTGAGTAGACTCATTCGAATCACTCTTATTTGCATAAGCGGGCGGCAAAGGAAGTTTAACACTTTGAGGTGCACCATCATCAGCCTGAGTTACGTTTCCTTGGAAATGTAACAGGGTATGGTGCTTTTTGTTACAAGAGCGGCACAATGAGTGAGAGTGGCAATCTCTGAGCTGGTGATTGCCTAGGCAGGAAACACAGCGTTGAGTTTGTTTCACGAGCTGATATCGCTCTTGAGGGGATTTATTTTTAAATACGCTACATGTGTAGATTTTGTGCCCATTGGATTTGCATATAAAGCATTGGGTACCAACAGGCTTATTGTTGCCTGAGGCTTGAGCGGTTGCGGACTGAGTAGTGAACATAGCAACGTCACTAGAGCGGAAGTTTACCCTTTTAGGCATGGTGACCTTAGAGGCACGAGAGTGGGGAGGAGGTCTCGTACCACTAGAGGGTGCGCTATGTATATTTGCATCCTCTGTATGTGAACATTCTGTATTAAGAAATTTAATTATGTCATTGACATGGGGAATCGTGTGCGATCTAGCTTCATCGCCAGTCGGAGTGCGGAAACTTTCAAGTTTCTTGCGAAGTTCTGCATCCATTTTATGCAAAAGCAGAGCGGAGAAAAGCGGGTTATTAGCTGTGATGTCACAGTTTAAGGCCTTCAAAGCCTGAGTATGCTCAGTGAAATTGTTTACAAATTGACGAAGTGACTTGATTGAGGTAGCATGGATATTAGGTAAATCCAATAGTTGATTGAGATGCATTGATTGCAAGCGGCGCTCATTGTGATACCTGTCACGGAGCAGATTGTAGGCTACCAAATAATTAGCTGAGGTTAGGTTCAAACTTTTAACTAAGTTTAACGGTTCTCCTCTAAGGACACTCAAGAGATATTGGAATTTTGTTACGCTATTTAGCGATTTATTGCAGTGGATGGTTGTATCAAATAAATTTATGAAACTTGTCCAAGTGAGCGGTTCACCAGAGAATTTCTGCAAGTCCAATTTTGGAAGTCGCACTGCCTGCGAGGTCGCAATGTGTGACGTGGAAGAGTTGGTATCGGTGAAGGCAACTGGGCCACGATATGAGAAAATAAATTTTCAATCTCATCCTGGTCTGCAGACAAAGTTTCATGAGAGACGGAATCATCGTCTTCCAGGGCAATTGCACGTTGAAAGTTATTTTCAAATTCAGTTTTTTTCTTGTGAACTTCATTTGCATGTGTGTTTAATTTTTTAATTTGAACTTGAGAAAGCGGGGCAGTCTCGGATGAGCATTCATCAATAATTTCTTTAATTTTTGTCAAGCGCGCCTTAATTAGCGCGGTGGAGCGGGTGTAGATTGCCGCTTTAAATTCAGAAGATTTAGGCGGCATTATTGTGCATTAAGAAAACACTGAATAAAAAAAAACACAATGGGGGCACTAGCTACTCAATTCACTAGCAATATAAATGTTCAAGAGGCGTAGAAATAATAAAAAATGTCAATGGGGACAATGCACTTTCATTTAGGCTTGTATGTGGCCTATAAATCAAAAGAAACTACAGACTAACTAAAGAACCTGTACAATTATTCGTATAAACTAAATGTGTAAAAATCAAATTACTAAATCAATAGAATTAATTTAACTACATTTATTGAATTAGTTATGTGGACAATCACTGAAATAGTACAAAAATAAAATAATAAAAGAATATTAAAAAATAACAAATACTTTGAGAGCACAAGGACAATCTTCAATAGTTAACCAATTATAATAATATACAGTAACAATAACTAATTGCAATAATAATTAGCTGCGAACAGTATGTCAACAAACAGAGTGATATCTAACGCTGACAGATAGCTAGTGGGGTCAATGTGTCAATCTCCACTGCCTTCTAAAAACACAAAAGTGAAAGTCGCCGCGGCAAAGGCCCCGGCACTCAAAAGATCAATACCGTACTTTTGACAAAGAGGGAGAGAGAGAGAAAAAAGCGCGCGAGGCACGCGACAAAGGCACTGAGAGGGACGCGAAGGCCGCCAAACTAAAAATGGCGGAATCTGAAAGTTCGTGATGCACCACGTGCACACTTGACAAAGAAAAAACTGTAATTTTATTTCCAAAGGACTAAAGTTCAAATGATCCGGCTCGAAGGACCAGAAAATGTTGGGTACGAGGGGTTCTGAGTTTATTGGAGAATATTTTTATCATAAATCAAAGGACCAACCAAGTTACGTACTTGGTAACGATTTTTAACAAGGTGCACACACAACAATGGGGCGAACAACGTCAATATTAAAAACAGGTCAATACAACAGTTAAGGTCAATACAACAATAGGAGCAATTATAGTTCACAGTACCTTTGTTACATCACATCCAAAGTAAGGGCGGTTGCCTGCAGTCCAGGGACACCATGCGGTCGTCTCCGGGGAGGGCGTAGGCGCGCTTCTGGTGATGGGGTTGCACACGCGACAGGTGGACGCAAAATCGCACGAATGTTTGTCTCTTCAAATAATCACGATCGCGGAAGCGCGATTAACGAGTTTCGCAGTGTCCAATTTCTGCCGCGGTTGCCGCACTAAGGAAGGTCTTGAAGCGGAGCGATGCACTGAGTTTAAACAAGGGGGAGCAACAATAAATTAACACTTACACAAAAGGGGTTAAATATAAACTTTGACAATTAATTATCAAAAGTAAAGAATTGAGGCATAACAAAACAAAATTATAACGAGAGTGAAGTATAAAAATGCGGTAAAATAATGCCCAATTAAATGGCGGGAAATGTCGCCGACGAAAAGTGTCGGACGACGAGGCGACTCGTACAACAGCGGGGTGAGAACAGGGCAAATAGAAAGTTCTCTAAAAAGCATAAAGAACTAAGGAAGGGTTTTGGCGCTATTTCCCCCTCTCTCTCCCTCGGAAATGGAGTCAAAATAAAGACTATTTACAACACTTTTAAGTTTAGTAAATAAATGAGTGAGGGTTTTAACTTAATTAATTATATTCACAATTATTTTCTAAGTTATATCAGCCTTAATACTAAACAATGAGCTTATTTGAGGTCCTGAAGGAGCTTTCCAAAGGTGTTTCTTAGCGAGCACCTATGGGCAAAGTGAATTTTCCATTCCAAATTTCAACATTTTAGGTCATGTGGTTTGTTAGAATCGTTGTTTCCTAGGTTCACAGGGGACGTCCTTGCCAAATTTCAACCCCATAGGCTCCAAAGTAATAAAGTCCTGTGAGCCCATTCCAAATTTCAACACTTTAGGTACTGTAATCTAGTTTTTCAGGTTCGTTGTTTCATAGATTCATTTTATAGGCCTAATAAAAATTAGGCATAAGAAAAACATTAGATCAAAATTAAAATCCTGTGTGGCGGAGCCTTGATGGAAATAATTTAATTTTTCAACTATTATGTCTTTTGTAAATTTTTTATAAAATTTGCCAGGTTTGAGATACGGTATTTGAGTTCAAAAAAATAAAATGGCCTCCACTTTGAAAATACATGAAAATATTATTTCCTCCCCCCCCCCCCCCCCCCCCCGAAAATGAATCTAAATTGAAGCCTAAATTGAATCTAATCATTAGGCCATAACCTAATACAATGACTCATTACGGAAATAGAAATTATTTAGAGTAATTTAAAAAAAATGAATTTTAGGGCATACTAAGTAAAAGTAACTCTTTTGCTTATTTTGATGTGGACAAAAACCTCTGCTTCTTCCGAACGGCCTGTATGGCACTAATTCCTTAAGGTAATACAATAGAAAAACTAACCAGGTAGGTACCAGGACTGAATAGTGTGTGGAACAAACGACATATTATGTAGAGATCTTTCACTTCCTGATACCAGCACCAAACTTTGGGAATTGACTAAACACATGTAAAAGAGCAAAAATCTGCCGGGAGGCAAACTTAAATATAATGACGTCACGAGCAGTGACGTCATCAATATGGCCGCTCAGCCAATTACAATAATGTCGCATATCTCGGAAACCCCTTAACCAATTTTGACATTTGACATCTTATTTGAAAGGTCTAACCATGATCTATAATAAAGGTTGTTGTTGTTATTCGTGGATAAGGAGACCCCGGCCGAACCGTTGAGCACGTCTGCCTCTTATGGGCATTTTGTGCAAGCCCCCGGAAGGATGGGATATTGAAGGAAGAGAAAGGGTGAGACAAGGGACTGTCCACTCATGTTCCAGTTAGGGGTTTCTATGCCCGTCGCATTCCTCACCCCCTGCTGCCTTGAACATATGTTCCAGCTAGAGGTTTCCATGCCCATAGCATTTCTCCTCACCCCCTGCTGTCTATATAAGTTCCAGCTAGGGGTTTACATGCAGTTCGCATTAACCCCCCACTATCTTGAACATGAATGGATTATGAAGGAAGGGAAATTGTCATAGTGGACAGCCAAAAGACTTACCACAGTGTTATGACAACTTCGTTTGCTGTACCCAATGTCAACTTCGCAACTAGTATAAACCAGTTTTAAAGTTGTCCTGGGACATAATAAAGGTTATTACACTTTTAGTGGTAAAACCAACCGTTTTTTAGTATTTTGTAAAATATTAATTTTTATATTTGCAATTTCAGCGAATTTCCCACAGGGAAGAAGCTATTTCCGTATGTGTTATGGTAAGACATAAGCCCGGGACCATGTTACTTTTTCATTTTGAGGTGCCCATTGACGAAAATTAATAGTCATTAAAATTATATATGCATACATATGTATGTATGTATGAATGTGTGTATGTATGTGTCCCTAGACACGAGAACTCTTGTTCAAACCGTCCGATCAAGATCAAACTTAATATGTAGAGATGTGTAATCGTACGTTTATTTGGATGAGTTCGTAAACCAGATATATTGACCTACCGGAAAGGGTAGTGTTAGAGGGTTTTACCCCAAAAGTGGATTTTTTGAATTTTTCACATCAAATTTAAAAATTTTTTAAATTTTGATTTTCATTACTGGATTTAGCTAAAAAAACACACAATTAAGTATTTTGCAGCTTTGCTCTATCCCCATTGGTTACCGAGATATTAAAAAGTCTAAAGACAGTACATTGTATTTTGGGGCTCCAATGTTAATCTTAAGGAGGAAAAAGAATGTTTGATATTTCACTTATTAACCAATATATTTTGGGGTGAATATTTTTAGAATGACCATTTCTGAATTGGTGAGAAAAATAAATTCAACTGCCTTAATTTGTTTTGAAATTTTTGTCTTGTGTTTGTTATATGCTTTGAATTCCTATGTAGATAATGGTTACGCAGAAAAACATTCCATTGTTATTTTATAAATATTTTAAGCTGCGCGCACGGAGTTGACAGACTTTAACGGAGTTGACAGACATGAAGGGAGTTTACAGCCTTAGCTGTCAGTTGACAACAATTTAAATACTTTGGATAGTTTAGAAACAGTAGGGTTATGCTATTTTTATAATTCAATATGTATGGATAGAGATTATACGGGTGAATATTTTTAGAATGACCATTTTCATGTAACTAAGTTAAATCACAAATTATTAATTTTAATTTTTGTATAAGAAATAGTGATTAATATACTAAATCTATTAAGTATTTACATCAAATGCAAACATTTGAAAAATAAAATAAATTTTTTAAAGAATCTACTGCACAGTGTGTCACATGTCAACTCCGTATGTTGTAACCGCTCTGACTTTTACGTTATGTATTAATTTTTAATGAATTTAGAAATAATGAAAAATAATAATATTGGTTTTAAAAACTGAATAGTACAAAAAACCAAGAAACAATTACTTCTAGTCTTCAAATTCACAAGGATGTGTAAGAAAAATTAGCAAAGTTTGTAACTGTGAAATTGGTCAACTCCGTGCATTTGAGTAAAACCTTTTGAAAATCCCGCTTTTTTATCTTCTTCTCACAAATAGAGGTTGCATGTTAAAAAGGAGGGAAACTTACATCTGGTCACCATCTTTACATCACTGGGACAGTTGGTTAATGTGAGTTTGGCTTAGTTACAAGTGAGAAAAAGTATTGTGTCATGCATCATGTGTTAACTCCGTGTGTTGAATACTGAAGTAAGTATAACCATTTTTTGTTTAACTTCATAAAGTATAGTTATTATTTGGGTTTCTCATTCTTTCTTTGTTTTTCTTTTTCTTCTCAGTATCACTTAATTTTTTCTTTCCCTTTTTTTGACTAGGCTGTGTTTTTTCTTTTTCTTTGGCCATTTCAGTCCTGCAATATGAACACTTTCTTAGAGCTTAACTAACCTAATTAATAAAACAGATCAACTACTTAGGCCTCCCCTCCATTTAATTTTAAAAACATTTTGCCTCCGTAGGATTTGTATTACGTATCTAATGAGATTACAAATGCTTTTAGAGGCATTCCTCAAATCAATATGTTCCAAAAAGGTTATTTCTACATTATTTATCTCTTAGTCCTCGCTTGAAATTAAACAAGAGTTAATTATCATATAAGCCTATTAATAATGCAAAAATAATTTAAATTATTTTGTCAAATATAGCATCAAATTCAATCATATGGACAGTTTTAATTTACGTATATTTGTTTATATTATCTGAAGGTTCCAAGTACACATAAATCTTAAAAAGTATTGTAGCCTACTATAAATGTAACTGCATATTCTGAAATAAATGCAAATTAACCATTAATACCATATTTAATCCTTTAAATATCCTTAACAGTCAACTCCGTGCAAATTTGTCAACTCCGTGTTTTTTATTAAGTGCACGGAGTTGACAAATGAAATCATGCACGGAGTTGACAAAATGGCTATAAACCTATTTCAAAGCTGGAATTTTGAGGTTATGTTTCCACCAACACTTAAGTGAGTGCTGAAACCCAAATAATAACTATACTTTATGAAGTTAAACAAAAAATGGTTATACTTACTTCAGTATTCAACACACGGAGTTTACACATGATGCATGACACAATACTTTTTCTCACTTGTAACTAAGCCAAACTCACAATTAACCAACTGTCCCAGTGATGTAAAGATGGTGACCAGATGTAAGTTTCCCTCCTTTTTAACATGCAACCTCTATTTGTGAGAAGAAGATAAAAAAGCGGGATTTTCAAAAGGTTTTACTCAAATGCACGGAGTTGACCAATTTCACAGTTACAAACTTTGCTAATTTTTCTTACACATCCTTGTGAATTTGAAAACTAGAAGTAATTGTTTCTTGGTTTTTTGTACTATTCAGTTTTTAAAACCAATATTATTATTATTTTTCATTATTTCTAAATTCATTAAAAATTAATACATAACGTAAAAGTCAGAGCGGTTACAACATACGGAGTTGACATGTGACACACTGTGCAGTAAATTCTTTAAAAAATTTATTTTATTTTTCAAATGTTTGCATTTGATGTAAATACTTAATAGATTTAGTATATTAATCACTATTTCTTAAACAAAAATTAAAATTAATAATTTGTGATTTAACTTAGTTACATGAAAATGGTCATTCTAAAAATATTCACCCTTTGACGAAACTTGGTATTTAGATTCATTTGGTTAAGATCCATCCATTTATGGTAAAAAAATCTTGGTTTTTTTTTGTACTTATCATGGCAGCAACCTGCATACTCTTTTCCCATGTTAATCACAAGGATAATATTCAAACTTATTTATTCATGGACGGATATTGATGAAACTTAGTATATGGCTTCATATGGTCAAAATAATTTTTTACACTAAAATTACCTACTTTCAGTGTTCCCCATGGCATCAAACCTGCATACTCTTTCCCTATTTTTATCGTAGGGATAATAAACATTTATTTTCCTATTTATGAGCACGTAATGAAATTTTGTTCACAGGTTCATCTGTTCTAAATTAATATTGCTAATTTGGAAATTCGCAGAGTACGCATGTCTGCCACGGAGGGGTATTATGTATGTAAATTAAGTTTAATAATAATACAAGACAAAATTAAGGATGTTATTATTGTTAACATATATTTCATGTAAATATATCCAGCTACCTATATGTTTATTCTTGAACAATGACCTTCACAACTACATAATAAAGTTTACCAAAGTCCCATTTTCACACAGCGTCACTTATTACGTTCCTTACACTTAAATGGAACAAAATCTAGACAGTGTACACTAACGTCTGGAATTGTCGTCCAGAGAGGTGTAACCATCGGACCATCATCGGATTTCCAGCCCCACTGACAAGGATCGTTCACTGCTGGTCTTCAGGTTTAGCAGTTTCTCCAAACGTTACATTGAAGCATTGCACGTTTTAAGTGCTGCAATAGCGCACCCACAGTTGGTGGGATATGTTCTATGTTCCTATTCATTTGAGTAAAAAGTATTCTGCGTGCATGGTTTACATGGAATTTATGTTAACATTAAATATCCTTAATTTTATCTTGTATTGTTATTAAACTTAATTTACATACATAATACCCCTCCGTCAAAGCAGACATGCGTACTCAGCGAATTTCCAAATTAGTAGACCCCTAATATTAATTTAGAACAGATGAACCTGTGAATAAAATTTCATCACATGTTCATAAATAGGAAAATAAATGTCTATTATCCCTACAATAAAAATAGGGAAAGAGTATGCAGGTTTGATGCCATGGGGAACACTGAAAGTAGGTAATTTTAGTATAAAAGATTATTTCGACCATATGAAGCCATATACTAAGTTTCATCAATATCCGTCCATGAATAAATTCGTTTGAATATTCTCCTTGTGATTAACATGGAAAAAGAGTATGCAGGTTGCTGCCATGATAAGTACAAAAAATAAAATATAATTGTCAAGATTTTTTGACCATAAATGGATGGATCTTAACCGAATGAAGCTAAATACCAAGTTTCGTCAAAATATATTGGTTAATAAGTGAAATATTAAAACATTCTTTTTCCTCCTTAATATTAACATTGGAGCCCCAAAATACAATGTACTGTCTTTAAACTTTTTAATTTCTCAATAACCAATGGGGATAGAAAAAAGCTGCAAAATACTTAATTGTGTGTTTTTTTAGCTAAATCCAGTAATGAAAACCAAAATTTAAAAAATTTTAAAATTAGATGTGAAAAATGCAAAATATCCACTTTTGGCGTAAAAACCCCCTAACACTACCCCTTCTGGTAGGTCAATATATCTGGTTTACGAACTCATCCAAATAAACGTACGATTACACATCTCTACACATTAAGTTTGATCTTAATCGGGCGGTTTGAACAAGAGTTCTCGTGTCTAGGGACACATACATACACAGATTCATACATACATACATATGTTTCCATATATATTTTTAATGACCATTATTTTTCGTCAATGGGCACCTCATAATGAAAAAGTAACATGGTCCCGGGCTTATGTCTTACCATAACACATACGGCAATAGCTTTTTCCCTGTGGGAAATTCGCTGAAATTGCAAATACTTATAAAAATTAATATTTTACAAAATACTAAAAAACGGTTGGTTTTACCGCTAAAAGTGTAATAACCTTTATTATAGATCATGATTAGACCTTTCACATAAGATGTCAAATGTCAAAATCGGTTAAGGGGTTTCCGAGATATGCAAGCATTATTGTAATTGGCTGAGCGGCCATATTGATGACGTCACTGCTCGTGACGTCATTATATTTAAGTTTGCCTCCCGGCAGATTTTTACTCTTTTACATGTGTTTAGTCAATTCCCAAAGTTTGATGCTGGTATCAGGAAGTGAAAGATTTTTACACTTGTTCCACACACTAGAAGAAAACTGCTGTAATGTAATATTTTTTTGTTTATATGTTCTCCGCAGTCCTGACCAGGTACAGAAGTCTCACGCAATGCTAATTTATGCTACGCGAAATTTTGTAGTTGAACCGGCCAGATCAGGAGGCGCTGTGAGCAAAATCTAGCCGGTTTTGCTACGTTGCCGGTTTATTTTATATATTAATTAAAAAAAAAAAAAAAACCTTAGCGTATTAAATAAGTAGGTATAGATTAACTATCTTTTATTATTTATAATCCACAGATTGACATGTGCAAATAGCATGTACTAACTTGGCCTTTCCAATACAGTACATTGAAAAATGTCTTTCGGAATAAATGCTTTTAACTTTGCCGATCCGACGGCTGCAATCCACGGATTGTTAAGAGGGCGTTGGAGTGCCGCCATGTTGGATTTATTTCCCATAAGAGCAATGCTAAACTTGTCCCCGACATTTGTCATATACCGTAATTTCTTTATTTTTTGTCCGATTGGTTCAGAATAAATAGCGTTTTAATCACAATTAAATTCCCCGTTCCTTTTGCGAGATCGATTCTTTGTAAATAATTTACAAAATTCTGTAGAAAAGGTTTTAAAAGTAGTAAAAAACTTGCTTTATTATTTCAAGTTAGTAAAAAACACTAATTTTTTATAAAAAAAATCCTCTCGCAAACCAAATTCGCCTTGATGAACCCTTTATTTAGAGCTATAAACCATTATTTTCTGATTATAAATATGTTGACATCCCGTTTAACTAACATTGCTGTTATGGGGAAAGGCGGAATTTGGATTGACACCAACCACGGCCATCTCTAGTACAGACCAGCAGGCCATGTACTAGAGATGGCCGTGCCCCAACGCCCGTTGCTTGGATTGACGTTGCTTGGCAGGTTTTGCTCGTAGTGCCTCCTATGATCTGGCCAGTTCAACTACAAAATTTCGCGTAACATAAATGAGCATTCCGTGAAACTTCTGTACCTGGTTAGTTTTTCCATGGTAAAAAAATATAGATGTCATTGCTATTTTTCCATAAAAATGTTGATATTTTTATAATATATGTTTAATATATATTAAGAGGCATTGCTTTGTTAGTCCTGCTCGACTGTTTTCAAGTTCTGTCACGAACAGCTGTTGAGAAGTCGATCGTCATGTCGTCAAAGAAAGAGTTGTCAATCTGGTAGAAGTGCGGTATTGGTTATCCTCCTTTCATTGTTATGAATTTCGGTTTAAGTTCATCAAAAATTAACTTTTTTACAAAATTTTAAATGTGTGATTTTCCGTTTTTACCCTCCTTTAGTTTGTGTTGTGTAGACTACCATCGGTATATGCTAACACGTTTCTCGTAAAACAGTTGAACTTAGTTGTGTTAACTTACTTTGTTGGCCTAGTTCATTTATCGGGTTTTGGTCGTTGTAATTTATATTATTCTATTTCGTGAACTGTAAGTGGTGTTAACGGACTGCCGTCATCATAAGGGGCGGATAATTCAAAGCACAGCCTTTGTAGGTAGGTTTGCTGTAATTTAGTCACAACTACTAGGATACATAGGCCTAGGGCATG
Organism: Neoaliturus tenellus; assembly: GCA_030545055.2. NCBI lineage: Eukaryota > Metazoa > Arthropoda > Insecta > Hemiptera > Cicadellidae > Neoaliturus > Neoaliturus tenellus. Next base: position 21,319,434 of record CM061531.1, read on the forward strand.
TAAGTTCTTGGCCTACCATGTAGATGAGTTTGTCATATTTAGTTTTGTGTGGTTATTACTTCATCACAACTATCTTACAATAGTAAAAAGTTTGATATGTCCTCGGATAAAAAAAAATTATGACTAAAAACTAGTCTTAAAATTTTAGACCGGTTGGCCTAATTTATTATTTGGGGGTTTTCCAGATTTAACTTACAGTACAGTGCTGTAACTTAGGCGCTTATCTGGATTCAATTGTATTACTGTAGCCTAGGCCTATCCCTCAAAAGTTGCTCATGAATTAGGCAGTGCTTAGTTGGCTTGGTTGTAGACATGCTAAAATGTTGTTGCTATTAAAACGTTTACACAGCATTAGCGAGTGTTTTAGCATAACCTGAAGAAAAACCAAATACTGGTGTAATGGTAGAGGCCTACCCAAACGTAGGCTAGTAAAATTTATTTTGCCTATTTATGAGAATGAGAATGCCAACTTACCTGCATTTAATAAAAAAGACTGGATAAATAGCTTATGTACAGTAGACGCGCTCATATCCTGCCACCTTGGAACTGGACTGAATCCCCAACCGGATTTCTAAATGATCAGAATATAAATAAACCGATGATTTATGAACACAAAGTAATACAGAAACCTACACTAATGTTTACTGAGCCTAAACGGAACTATTAAGTTAGGCTAATACAAAAACTATATAGCCTAAAGGTTAGTGTACTCACCTAATGAATGATTTGTTATCGACTAAAAAATATTAAGCTCAGTATTAAGCTATTTACTTGCTCAGACATTATAGTTATTAAGTTAATTATAGTTAATTAGTTAAGTAAGTAATAGTTATGCCTATTAATACATTATAGTTAATTAAGGCTTAAGGCCTCAGTGACATTCATATTAGAAATAGTCAACCCTCTAGCAACGAACTGCTTTTAATTGATGATACTGCGGCAGAAATGGGACACAATATAACGTAATAATATAATGACAGAAAATGGTAGGATTAGCAAAATGTTTAAGAATAATTTGTTTTTATAACTGGATTGTCTAAAAATTGGCAATCAAACTGCCATATTTTAGTGATTGAACATGAAAACCAGTTGATTTCATGTCTACATCAGCCTAGGGCAATGTCCGCTGAACTTTTTACATACGGTACCGTACTAGCTGTTGTCATAATTTAATAGGCCTAGTTAGATTGCTAACTTGATTTTTTGGTCCAAAAATTGGATTAACTTAGTTTGAACTGTTTACCTTTAGGCTACCTCTGGTGTATAGGTTACCTTTGGTGTCCCAACATTGGGCATGAGACCAGTCAAAATCCTCTTCAGCTATAGCCAAGGGATGGGATATTAAGGGTTTACTTAAAAAGTTTTACTTAAAAACTAGGTTAGTTCTCCAGGTAATTCTCAATGGAGTAAAAACATTTTGATAGGGCCTATAAGATATTGTTTGAGTTTGGATTTAAATTTTGAAAGCTCTGGTATGTTTTAATGTCAGCTGACAGTTTTTGATAAAGTTAGGTCTGCTCTCAAACAGTGACCGGTTATGAAAAATAGCAGTTCTATTGTTCCTATACCTTATTATAGTTGTGAGGAGGATTATAAGAGAGTTGGTTAGATATCCTAACAAACATGATTACTTCGTAGATATAAGCTAAATTACAGTTAATATGTTGAGTTGTTTAAAGGCTTCAGTACAGTGATCTCTATCTCTCAATCTAGACATGTATCTAACAGTTTTTTTGCAATTTAAAAACTATATCCGATATTTGTTTTGATGATTAACTCGAGAAAATGATGGAGTTCCAGTATGTGCGACTCGTTTGAACTAAAGTAGACTAATTTTGACAAAGATAACTCAAGTTGGCAAGATTGACAATGTGTCTCAGGACGAACAGGCCTACTAATAGCTTATTACTGAGATTTTTTTGCATGTTTGTTCCAATTTTTTGTTTAAGTTTTTCTATAGGCCTATAAGCATTTATTTTTTATTGGCGTTCACAATTGTGACGGATTTCAATTTGCCCTACAACAACTTTCTTTTAATACTACCAGTGACTAGGCCTAAATCTAATTTCAACAATATTAAGGTTCACAATTTGATTTGTAACAGTAGCCTCTCTATAGTTCGGCATTCTTTGGTTGGAATAAGTTAAACAACTCTCCGACAGTGGTGTAGTGGTGCGGGAACGCGTGGGAACGGCGTTCCCACACTGGTTTTCAAGAACCCGGGAACATCCCAGTGCCCCGTTCATGGAAAATCTGGGAAAATAGCTAATATGTTTCTAAATACAAATATTAATTAAACAATATAAAAAAATATATTTCTATGCCAATGATAAAATGCTATACTTTTGTAAACACGATTTTACTCTGTATCTGTTTCCAAAGATAACCTCACTCTCGCTTGAACTTTGTATTATGCACAGAGTACGGTATACAGTGGCGGGCATCACTCTCCCGTCCCTCCATAACCTTTCCACACCTACAGACTATGATGCATTTGCCGACTACTTGTAAACATGAATTTGTCAATATGTCAATGAACTTTCATTGTAATTAATTACTCTGTTTTATGAATTTAATTTATTTTAGTTCTCTGTTTTTATACTTGTATAGAAGATGTCATTTAAAAATTTGGTTATGTATGTTGCTACTTTGAGGGTTAAAAATAAAAGTAGTTAATAAATTAATTAATAACCTTTTCAAAAACAACCTATTTTGTGAAATAATAAAGTTAGCTAAGTATAAAAATACACTGGGTTTTTTATTCTGCTTTTCTCAAAATCATATAAATTATTAAATAGTTTCTTGAATCCCCAGTAAATTCCAAATCAGTTAGCTTAAAATACATAGCCTAATAGTAATATGCAAAGCTATTGCTATCGTACACATTCAGGGAAAATATCTTAATTTTCAGGGAATATGGCAAATATATTAAGCGTTCCCACATTAGAAAATTTGCCACTACAACACTGCTCTCCGAGTTATTGAACACCGGCGCATGGACCGCAACAACATCTTCGTATGATTCATTGGAAAGTTATCAGTGCATGTTGTATATTTAGGTCTCTATATAGTTTCTTTAGACCTATATGGCCCTTCCTAGTCTTTTAATAACAATTTTAAAATCATAATTGTTTCTGTAAGTTTTTAGTAAATCTGTTAAGGTGGTCTTTCAATAGTAGTCTAGTTTTCTGCGATGGAAAGTGGCCTTTTTTCTGTGGAAATCATGTCTTGTGAGTAAGACTTAGCCAAGACCCAATTTTGCGATAAAAAAAAAAAAAAAAAACTTTCAGTCTGAATGATGAACAACGATTTTGATCACAATGCAAAAACCTTTAAAAATAATTCATTAAAAACAATCTGATGTGTAAGTGAAATTTTAAATTCTTGCATCAAAAATGTATTCTGCAAATGGATTTTTGTTTACATTGGTCTTAGTACTATTTTTGTTTAAGAAAAAAAAAAATAAAACTTTTGAGGTTAGCACATATAAAAAAATCAAGAGAGATGTTTTTCAGGGTATATTTAAAAGGCTGCAGTAAACTTTGGTCCGCCAACTTTGCGGACCAATTATAAGCCAGAAAACGGCTGTTCTGTGTGCATTGTGATGAAAACAGTTTTACCCCTTCCTGAGAGGTTATTCACTATTTTTATTATAATCATACCTCCAGTAATCCATCATCTTCTATAATATGACGGGGACCTCTTCCAATAAATGTTGGATTACTTTGAGAGTCCACTGTATACTAATGAACTGGTCTAATCAATCAAAACCCTACTAGGACTAATAACGGATAAACAATTAATTTATACCATGTGAACTCTACACCTTAACACGTTCGCTGCGGGGCACTCACCTGTGAGTGGTCTAGTTCCTTACGGTCTTGCTGCGCGCTCACTGGTGAGTGTTCATATATCGACTCATTTGGTTGCTGTGCGGCCGCACACCGGTGAGGTAAGGGGATCTTAAGCCCGCGTTTTATAGACAACCCAGGCTGTCTGATTGTGCAATCCGCTCTCAAACATCCCTACACTTATTGCTGTTATATCTTACACAATTTTGCGCTCATTTAACGCGTATTTAGGGATGCATTATAATAATATAGGCTTTTATTTTTGGTAAAACGATGGCTTGGACATCTCAGGAATGAAAAATGGGTCTTCAGCAACCATAAGGGAATTTTTTTATGCAATAAAATTTTTCAGCGCATGGGAAAGGTCCATTTCATATGCCTCAGTGAACGTGTTAATAAATTCTTTTACTAACATTATTCACTCTTAATTTTTTTAATTCTACAATTTTGACTGAAACCATTTAAAAAAGCTTCAATAAACAAACAATGTAGTATTTTGAATTGTTATTTAATGTCACTGGTTACGGAGGAAATTTAAAAAATGCATTTCCCCATGTTATTCTCATGAAAAATCAACAAAACCCTGTATCTTGCTTGTTTATTGACGTAACTTAATCAAATTTGGTACAGTCGACTCCCTCTCGTTCGGACTCTGATGGTCCGGACGCCGGATTGTAAGGACCGAGGTCTTGGAAATGAGTCATCAGCACACACCGGGTTTTGCACGGCCATCTCTTAAGTTATAGATGATGCTTTGCTTATACCTACCTTAAAGTGAATAGATTTCTAAAGCAATGTATTGTTTGATTTATAGGAATATCATGTACGCCAAAAGCGGTGTAATATTTAACACAATTAACGTCAGATCTAATCGCTATGTTTAGAAATGCATGGTTAGATCCTAAAATTGATGTGATAAAACCTACTAATTAACACAAACTTTCCAATCGGTGTATTTTAGCTTGTATCGTTATCATTTACTATCAAAGAAATAAAGTTTAACTTTCATATTTAGTTTACAATGCAAGACAATTCAAGTAACACAGCTTAATAGGCTGTGCTCTAAAAAATTGACAGAAGTTATCAAAAGTGCATTCAAACAAACGATAGGCTACTTATATAAATTAAACCAATCAAAATCAATGGAATAATTTAATATCAAAGCCTGGCAGTCTCAGCTGGAGTACCAATGGTCAAATAAATATATAACAAACTTCATAATCATACGAAGAGTGCTTCAATTATCTCAGAATAGTCAGACGTTGCCACCTCATGGTATTGAAGTTTATAAGTGGCATTTATTTGTTATCTTGAATATGTCATCAGTACGTTTTATGAGCTTGTTGCTTTTCTTATGATATGGCATGGGAAATATATTTTTCAAGAGAATTGTAAGTACTTTTTAATCTCATTTGAAAAAACGTTTGGAACTTTTCTTCTACAGTATTGTATTCATTGTGGTAGTTAAAATACTTTTTAATACTTTTTCCCAAACTTGTCTGGTTATCTCTTTAAGAATAATTTTAGCACCTCAAATGAATTTAGTTAAACTAAAACAAGGCTAAAGCATGGGGTGGAATAGGTTTTAGATAACATTTGGTAATTAAAGACAATGCAACTAATAGTTTTATCACTTTGTGATGCTGTTCATAAACAAGTTTTTTTTTATTGTATTGTGCATGGTTTTATGTTGTGCCATTAAAATTTATAATTTGTCCATAAACACCATTGGCATTAATATGTAATCTAGATTTCGAGATCGTGGAACACACATCCCTTCAGAAATTGCTCGTATTATAGTATAGGATACAATCGTGAGAAGTTCATCTGAGTTTGACTACATGTTTTTGTTTTCTACTCATGGTGATTTGCCCCTGAACTGGTTGAATATATATTATGGTTTTAGATTACCTTATTCGTCTCCAGTTCGTGTGGTTGAGTTAAGCTACAACCTAGGTTTCGACGCTAACATTGCGTCATTTTCAAGTAGATCGTCAAGGTTGAAAGCAGTCACATTTTCGGTCGGGAAGACGTCGTCATTGATAAAATGTACAAAAAAGTCACACGAAACACGCACACACACATTTTGACAGACACGAACAAATAAATACTGATTTAAAAAACTTTGTAGGCCTACAGTTAAACGGACTCGCTTCCACTACTTCACAACTCCGTCGCGGACGTCGCGGTTGCCGGCCACAGGACACGCGGGCTGACGGCGACGGCGGCTATCAGTTGACCTCTGTACCTGTGGATTTGGACTCGTCCTGGTCGTGGGGGGAGTATGTAGTAATGAACTCGTCCTCTCTTGGTTTTCAATTATTCTATTAAATATTAGGTGGGAGCTGTAATTTAATTTATCATTCAGAACCAGGCTATTGTCATTTTTTATGGATTTGTAAATGTGGAATTCCTCCAAAGTGTCAAGGATGAAACCTTTGTTTCGTATTTCAATGATTTCTAAATTGTTTTCCATGTTGCCGGCGCTGTGGTCCTCGTCCATAAGATGCTGTGCGAAACTGGATTTTTGGGGGTTTAAACGGGGATTCGGTTTGTGTTCATTAGCTCTCTTTAAAAAAGATCGCCCTGTCTGGCCTATATAAAATTTCTCACAATCATTGCAATTTAGCTTGTATACACCAGTTTTATGCAGTAAATTTCCGGATTGTGGTTTCATCTTAAGGTGGCGTTCAATTTTATTTGAGGTCCTTGGGGCTGGGGTAATGTTAAACGGTTTCAGTTCTTTCTTTAAAAAATTATTGAGTCTATGGCCATAATCGACAGGTATATATTTGGTAGGTGGCAAAACTTCATTATTTTTATGGTTTCTATTAGCAGCTGAAAATTTTCTTACGATTGTGTCAACCATTTTTGATGTATATCCATTTGAGACAGCGATGTACTTGATTAAATTTAATTCCTTTTTGTAATCATCTTCGGATAGCGGTACTTTGATTAGCCTATTAACCATGCTATTATAAGCTGATATCTTGTGACTGTAGGGGTGGTATGAAGAGGCGTGAATCGTCTGGCTGGTGGTAGTTGGTTTTCTAAAAATATTGTATTTGAATGAACTATTGGCCTTTGTTATTGTGAGATCCAAAAAGTTGATACTATTGTCGACTTCAGTTTCTAATGTGAATTTTAATTTTGGTGTCAGGCTATTCAAATATTTTAAAAGGATTTGTAACTGGCGGTTATTTCCATTGAACAACACAAAGGTGTCATCAACATATCTGTAGTACATTATTACTTTATCATAGTTTGAATTTTTATCAGACAGGATGTGTGTGTTCTCAATGTGATTTAAATAGATTTCTGATAAGATTCCCGATAAAGGCGATCCCATAGCCAACCCATCGGATTGTGAATAGAACTTGTTGTTGAATGAAAAATAATTTTGCTTGAGAGTGATTTCCAATAATTTAATCAGTTCTTCTCTCGCTTCATTGTTAAAGCATGACTTATCCTTGAGATTGTTATCTATTATTTCTAGGGTTTCCTTAATGGGTACGTTTGTATACAGATTGACGATGTCAAATGATGCTAATGTGTAATGCTGTTTTATTTCAGAATCTTTTGTTTTATCGATAAATTCCAAGCTATTTTTAAGACCGTGGCTATTGGGAAATTCATAATTGGTTCTTAATAACTTATCAAGTTTTTTTGCAAGTTTGTAGGCAGGAGCAGTTGTAAAATTGACAAGTGGGCGTATGGGGGTATCAGGCTTGTGTACTTTAGGTAGTCCTCTTAACGATGGAGCGGCGGGGTTCATCATCTTTAAGAATTTAATTTCCTCAGGTCTTAAGATATTTTTACTGTTACTGATAGCCTTATTGATCTGATTGTTATATTTGATTGTTGGGTCTTTATCTATTTGCACTATGTTGTTGGATTCGATAAAACTATTGACTTTGTTAATGTAATCATTTAAATACAGTATAACAATGGAATTGCCTTTATCTGATTTAGTAATTATTGCATTGTTGAGAGACAGCTTATCTTTGATACTGTTGAGAGTATGTTTTTCAAAACGGTTATTCATGCTGCTTTTAGGGAAACAATTTTTATTTTTGAATTTTCTGATTTTGTTGTTTACTAAAGCTCGTAGGTTATTACGCTCATCTGCGTTTGGGATGAATTTTATTACAGATTCTGCTGAGATAAGCTCATCAAAGATGCCTTGTTTGTTCGTTTTGCAAAGGTTATATTTTAACCCCTTATTAAGAAGATTCATTTCATTTTCATCAAACATAATGTGTGTTTTATTAACAACTCTAGGGTAAAACTTGAAATCAAACAGAATAATTTCTTCCTTGGGTTTCTGGTCGTTCATTAATCTTGTAATCTTAAGTTGTTGCTGTTTTTTCTTTTTGAAAACTTTGTTACCTACTCGTGAATCAATAACATGTAATAATTTGTCATACTGTAGTGGATGAAGTGTGTTGGTTAATTCTAAATGTTTTTGGTACAAAAGTGTGTTGAGCATACTTTTCTTTTTATATAGAAATTTAACTTCATTTTTAATCCATGATCTTTCAGCTGACTGTTTTGCTTTTTTGGCAGCATAAGAACAGTTTTGTATTTTAACTTGTATGTAATTAGGAATCAGATGGTGTTTCATGCAAGTTTTATTAAACTGGATGTTACAGTTAGTAAAAGCGACTTTCAACTTGATGTTTTCAAACTGACTGGCAATTTTTGCCTGACTGGCTTGTAATTTACTCATGGTGATTTGCCCCTGAACTGGTTGAATATATATTATGGTTTTAGATTACCTTATTCGTCTCCAGTTCGTGTGGTTGAGTTAAGCTACAACCTAGGTTTCGACGCTAACATTGCGTCATTTTCAAGTAGATCGTCAAGGTTGAAAGCAGTCACATTTTCGGTCGGGAAGACGTCGTCATTGATAAAATGTACAAAAAAGTCACACGAAACACGCACACACACATTTTGACAGACACGAACAAATAAATACTGATTTAAAAAACTTTGTAGGCCTACAGTTAAACGGACTCGCTTCCACTACTTCACAACTCCGTCGCGGACGTCGCGGTTGCCGGCCACAGGACACGCGGGCTGACGGCGACGGCGGCTATCAGTTGACCTCTGTACCTGTGGATTTGGACTCGTCCTGGTCGTGGGGGGAGTATGTAGTAATGAACTCGTCCTCTCTTGGTTTTCAATTATTCTATTAAATATTAGGTGGGAGCTGTAATTTAATTTATCATTCAGAACCAGGCTATTGTCATTTTTTATGGATTTGTAAATGTGGAATTCCTCCAAAGTGTCAAGGATGAAACCTTTGTATACCCCCATACGCCCACTTGTCAATTTTACAACTGCTCCTGCCTACAAACTTGCCAAAAAACTTGATAAGTTATTAAGAACCAATTATGAATTTCCCAATAGCCACAGTCTTAAAAATAGCTTGGAATTTATCGATAAAACAAAAGATTCTGAAATAAAACAGCATTACACATTAGCATCATTTGACATCGTTAATCTGTATACAAACGTACCCATTAAGGAAACCCTAGAAATAATAGATAACAATCTCAAGGATAAGTCATGCTTTAACAATGAAGCGAGAGAAGAACTGATTAAATTATTGGAAATCACTCTCAAGCAAAATTATTTTTCATTCAACAACAAGTTCTATTCACAATCCGATGGGTTGGCTATGGGATCGCCTTTATCGGGAATCTTATCAGAAATCTATTTAAATCACATTGAGAACACACACATCCTGTCTGATAAAAATTCAAACTATGATAAAGTAATAATGTACTACAGATATGTTGATGACACCTTTGTGTTGTTCAATGGAAATAACCGCCAGTTACAAATCCTTTTAAAATATTTGAATAGCCTGACACCAAAATTAAAATTCACATTAGAAACTGAAGTCGACAATAGTATCAACTTTTTGGATCTCACAATAACAAAGGCCAATAGTTCATTCAAATACAATATTTTTAGAAAACCAACTACCACCAGCCAGACGATTCACGCCTCTTCATACCACCCCTACAGTCACAAGATATCAGCTTATAATAGCATGGTTAATAGGCTAATCAAAGTACCGCTATCCGAAGATGATTACAAAAAGGAATTAAATTTAATCAAGTACATCGCTGTCTCAAATGGATATACATCAAAAATGGTTGACACAATCGTAAGAAAATTTTCAGCTGCTAATAGAAACCATAAAAATAATGAAGTTTTGCCACCTACCAAATATATACCTGTCGATTATGGCCATAGACTCAATAATTTTTTAAAGAAAGAACTGAAACCGTTTAACATTACCCCAGCCCCAAGGACCTCAAATAAAATTGAACGCCACCTTAAGATGAAACCACAATCCGGAAATTTACTGCATAAAACTGGTGTATACAAGCTAAATTGCAATGATTGTGAGAAATTTTATATAGGCCAGACAGGGCGATCTTTTTTAAAGAGAGCTAATGAACACAAACCGAATCCCCGTTTAAACCCCCAAAAATCCAGTTTCGCACAGCATCTTATGGACGAGGACCACAGCGCCGGCAACATGGAAAACAATTTAGAAATCATTGAAATACGAAACAAAGGTTTCATCCTTGACACTTTGGAGGAATTCCACATTTACAAATCCATAAAAAATGACAATAGCCTGGTTCTGAATGATAAATTAAATTACAGCTCCCACCTAATATTTAATAGAATAATTGAAAACCAAGAGAGGACGAGTTCATTACTACATACTCCCCCCACGACCAGGACGAGTCCAAATCCACAGGTACAGAGGTCAACTGATAGCCGCCGTCGCCGTCAGCCCGCGTGTCCTGTGGCCGGCAACCGCGACGTCCGCGACGGAGTTGTGAAGTAGTGGAAGCGAGTCCGTTTAACTGTAGGCCTACAAAGTTTTTTAAATCAGTATTTATTTGTTCGTGTCTGTCAAAATGTGTGTGTGCGTGTTTCGTGTGACTTTTTTGTACATTTTATCAATGACGACGTCTTCCCGACCGAAAATGTGACTGCTTTCAACCTTGACGATCTACTTGAAAATGACGCAATGTTAGCGTCGAAACCTAGGTTGTAGCTTAACTCAACCACACGAACTGGAGACGAATAAGGTAATCTAAAACCATAATATATATTCAACCAGTTCAGGGGCAAATCACCATGAGTAAATTACAAGCCAGTCAGGCAAAAATTGCCAGTCAGTTTGAAAACATCAAGTTGAAAGTCGCTTTTACTAACTGTAACATCCAGTTTAATAAAACTTGCATGAAACACCATCTGATTCCTAATTACATACAAGTTAAAATACAAAACTGTTCTTATGCTGCCAAAAAAGCAAAACAGTCAGCTGAAAGATCATGGATTAAAATGAAGTTAAATTTCTATATAAAAAGAAAAGTATGCTCAACACACTTTTGTACCAAAAACATTTAGAATTAACCAACACACTTCATCCACTACAGTATGACAAATTATTACATGTTATTGATTCACGAGTAGGTAACAAAGTTTTCAAAAAGAAAAAACAGCAACAACTTAAGATTACAAGATTAATGAACGACCAGAAACCCAAGGAAGAAATTATTCTGTTTGATTTCAAGTTTTACCCTAGAGTTGTTAATAAAACACACATTATGTTTGATGAAAATGAAATGAATCTTCTTAATAAGGGGTTAAAATATAACCTTTGCAAAACGAACAAACAAGGCATCTTTGATGAGCTTATCTCAGCAGAATCTGTAATAAAATTCATCCCAAACGCAGATGAGCGTAATAACCTACGAGCTTTAGTAAACAACAAAATCAGAAAATTCAAAAATAAAAATTGTTTCCCTAAAAGCAGCATGAATAACCGTTTTGAAAAACATACTCTCAACAGTATCAAAGATAAGCTGTCTCTCAACAATGCAATAATTACTAAATCAGATAAAGGCAATTCCATTGTTATACTGTATTTAAATGATTACATTAACAAAGTCAATAGTTTTATCGAATCCAACAACATAGTGCAAATAGATAAAGACCCAACAATCAAATATAACAATCAGATCAATAAGGCTATCAGTAACAGTAAAAATATCTTAAGACCTGAGGAAATTAAATTCTTAAAGATGATGAACCCCGCCGCTCCATCGTTAAGAGGACTACCTAAAGTACACAAGCCTGATACCCCCATACGCCCACTTGTCAATTTTACAACTGCTCCTGCCTACAAACTTGCAAAAAAACTTGATAAGTTATTAAGAACCAATTATGAATTTCCCAATAGCCACAGTCTTAAAAATAGCTTGGAATTTATCGATAAAACAAAAGATTCTGAAATAAAACAGCATTACACATTAGCATCATTTGACATCGTCAATCTGTATACAAACGTACCCATTAAGGAAACCCTAGAAATAATAGATAACAATCTCAAGGATAAGTCATGCTTTAACAATGAAGCGAGAGAAGAACTGATTAAATTATTGGAAATCACTCAAGCAAAATTATTTTTCATTCAACAACAAGTTCTATTCACAATCCGATGGGTTGGCTATGGGATCGCCTTTATCGGGAATCTTATCAGAAATCTATTTAAATCACATTGAGAACACACACATCCTGTCTGATAAAAATTCAAACTATGATAAAGTAATAATGTACTACAGATATGTTGATGACACCTTTGTGTTGTTCAATGGAAATAACCGCCAGTTACAAATCCTTTTAAAATATTTGAATAGCCTGACACCAAAATTAAAATTCACATTAGAAACTGAAGTCGACAATAGTATCAACTTTTTGGATCTCACAATAACAAAGGCCAATAGTTCATTCAAATACAATATTTTTAGAAAACCAACTACCACCAGCCAGACGATTCACGCCTCTTCATACCACCCCTACAGTCACAAGATATCAGCTTATAATAGCATGGTTAATAGGCTAATCAAAGTACCGCTATCCGAAGATGATTACAAAAAGGAATTAAATTTAATCAAGTACATCGCTGTCTCAAATGGATATACATCAAAAATGGTTGACACAATCGTAAGAAAATTTTCAGCTGCTAATAGAAACCATAAAAATAATGAAGTTTTGCCACCTACCAAATATATACCTGTCGATTATGGCCATAGACTCAATAATTTTTTAAAGAAAGAACTGAAACCGTTTAACATTACCCCAGCCCCAAGGACCTCAAATAAAATTGAACGCCACCTTAAGATGAAACCACAATCCGGAAATTTACTGCATAAAACTGGTGTATACAAGCTAAATTGCAATGATTGTGAGAAATTTTATATAGGCCAGACAGGGCGATCTTTTTTAAAGAGAGCTAATGAACACAAACCGAATCCCCGTTTAAACCCCCAAAAATCCAGTTTCGCACAGCATCTTATGGACGAGGACCACAGCGCCGGCAACATGGAAAACAATTTAGAAATCATTGAAATACGAAACAAAGGTTTCATCCTTGACACTTTGGAGGAATTCCACATTTACAAATCCATAAAAAATGACAATAGCCTGGTTCTGAATGATAAATTAAATTACAGCTCCCACCTAATATTTAATAGAATAATTGAAAACCAAGAGAGGACGAGTTCATTACTACATACTCCCCCCACGACCAGGACGAGTCCAAATCCACAGGTACAGAGGTCAACTGATAGCCGCCGTCGCCGTCAGCCCGCGTGTCCTGTGGCCGGCAACCGCGACGTCCGCGACGGAGTTGTGAAGTAGTGGAAGCGAGTCCGTTTAACTGTAGGCCTACAAAGTTTTTTAAATCAGTATTTATTTGTTCGTGTCTGTCAAAATGTGTGTGTGCGTGTTTCGTGTGACTTTTTTGTACATTTTATCAATGACGACGTCTTCCCGACCGAAAATGTGACTGCTTTCAACCTTGACGATCTACTTGAAAATGACGCAATGTTAGCGTCGAAACCTAGGTTGTAGCTTAACTCAACCACACGAACTGGAGACGAATAAGGTAATCTAAAACCATAATATATTTTTGTTTTCAATGTCAGTCGGGTAGTATGGGCCTCGACGGTAATTGTTTTTTGTTAAATAAAATTGAATTAAAAACCCTGAAAGTTTATAATCATTTTATTTAAATTTTAAATATGTTTTGACCTGAAAGGTTTTTTTTATGTTCTGTGTTGGGTTTTTTTTATGGCCCATATAAAAATGACACTTTCTGATTCTTCAAAAAGTACACTAATTTTTCAATTTCATAAACAAATTTCTAACAGTGGGATATATGTTTCAAAGCTATAAAGACTATATTGTAAATAAATGAATTTTCGTGGTTTTAACCTTACTAGTATACGTGTTGCTAGAAATCGAGCAATTTTTTTTTTTTTTTTTTCAATACAGTACAAATGTTACTTTAGCTCTAAATCAATGAAATCCGACCAATCCAATAATGTGAATATCTTCAATCGCCAATAACTACACATATTTACAGCTGATTATTAACAGATGTTTCAAATGCTTTATTCAGTCCCAATGTTATTTAAATGGGAAATTTTGAGATTTCAATGGTGGATAGCGCCTTTATTTTCAGTCCGATTCTCATCAATTTTTGGCGGAAACAACTACAGACCAAGCCCTATCCAACGACACCAAAAACTTGAAAATAGGTTGAAAATTGTAGGAGGAGTTCTCAAGACAAAAAAACCCTTAGCGTATTAAATAAGTATAGATTTCACAAAAAGTTTCTATAGAATTATTTCCCTAAGGGGACCATACTACCCGGCGCTCCCCTAATAATTTCTCCGTTTTAGGCCATTCAGTTCTTGCTTTTTTGTTAGATAAGCTTAAATTTGCACCTTTCTTGCACGAAATATTGGAAAACAAATAATGGTGTAAATTAGATTTTTCCTTAGGAAATGCGTATGTTTTCAATCATAGTAGCCTACCAATACCGATAGACTGGGTGCTCATAAAAAAATGTCACAAACTTTGGGGACCAATAGGACTTGTCAATTTGAACAAAAAATCCTCCTGAGATAAGTCGAAAATCCAGTTCTGAAGAAAAATCTCCGTAGCTCCGTTAGGCCTATGTTATCTGATCGAAACAAACTTTGTTTCATTGTTTAGATAATTGAATTAGTCAAGTTTTTTGTCTCTTGTAAAACATGTGTAAATTTCATTATTACTTCAGTTTCAAAGTCACTTTTAGCTTAAATAAAAGGTTATATTACCTTGTTGCCGTCTTCGTGACTTTTGTAAAATCCTTGATTTACCCGGCTCCAGGATTTTACAAAAGTCACGAAGACGGCAACAAGGTAATCTAACCTTTTATTTTAACATGTGTAAAATTTACCATTTTGAGATATTTGACATTAAAATTTTAAAATAGCCGCCATTTTGAAAATACTTTTTGGGGAAAATATTTTTTCCTGGAAATGGACTTAGGTTTGATAAAGGTGAATGCCCAATATGAACTTCATAAAATGATCCGTTACGGATATAAAAACTATGTAGTGTTAAAAACAAAATGGCGACTAGCAGCTTAACAAATGATTTTTTGCATATGTCAAGAGGACATGATGTGTTCAAGACGAGTACTATCAGCCTCCTAAGTCGTGACATTTTTTATGAACACCCTGTATAAACAAATCGTAAAAAAGAACTAACGTTGTACAGTGAAGGTTTTTTGTTTAGACCTAACAAAATATGTTTGACCGTGTTGACTACCATGGCAGACAAGAGAAGCTAAGCTTACTTCTCTTCTGATTCTGTGCGGTGTGCTGGTAGCCAGTTGGGCGGTGGAAGGTAGAAGGTAGAAAGCCTCTCGCGACCCCGTCGGTCGGATCTCTCTGCCGCCTACACGAGTGTACCTCGTGACTTAACCCAATTCACCGGCCATCGCGGCGACCAACGCAGTACTCCTGAATGACTGAACCATTAATTCATACGCCTTCTTGGGGACAAAACATTCAACTGCCTAAAGTGCCGTAGAACTGTATTTACCATTTTACTTTTATAATTAGACCAACTAAGTTAAGTTGTAGTGTAGAAGATGGGTGTCCCAGTGTAAAACGTAGGCCCGGATCCATAGAAAGTTCATAGAAGTTCATATAATGTTTGTAATTTCAGTCAGGTTTGGGTCTTCTTAAAATCTGTGCTAAAGTTTTCTTATGGTAAATAGTTGAACAATGTTTTATATCGAACCGAGCATGTTATTTTCTAAAACATAATTATTACAGTACTGCAACTGATTTAAAAATAAAGTTTCATAATTTGAACATAATTTCATTTGTTATAATTTAACTTGGAATTACATGTTTAAACGTTCTCATAGTATCGTAGCACATATACTTCCTTAGATAAGGCGGAAATGTTAATATTACCAAAGGGACAATATTTCCGTTGTTGTTGTACTTTTTTTTGTATTTGTACTTTGTCCGTTGTCCAGATCAAAATACTTTTTTCATTATTAAGTGGTTTTCACTCTATATGTAGTGGTAAAATATTAAAATTTCTCTTTTCTATTCGTTGGATAAAAAAAAGACTTTATTTTGTTTTGTATTTACATAAAGTCAAGACAACAATATCAAATCTATTACGCTCACGTCTCCCATAGTAAACAATAAAGACAGCCAGCCATGTTAAGGCTGCGCCCAAAACAAAAACAACAACAATGCCGAATATGCCGGCCTCGCGGCCGTAGCGCTAGGCGAGTTTGATGGCTGCAGAGGTTTACGGGGATCGTGTTTCAGAATTAACCGATTAAGATAGAGATTGACTCTTAACTTTTTATAAAAGTAAAAAAAAGGATCTCGTCGGCTATCTTTTTAGAATTTTCAAATAAAATTTCTAATTTCAGTTATAATTGTGTAAAATTATCTGTTTTTGAGTTTTATAGATGCAGAGGTTTTCTGGGATCGTGTTTTAAAAATAACCAATTAAGATAGAGATTGGCTCTTAACTTTTTCTAAAAGTAGAAAAATGGATCTAATCGGCTATCTTTTTAGAATTTTAAAATAAAATTTCTAATTTCAACTATAACTGTCTAAAATCATGTGTTTTTCTCGATTTTTAACTGAAGTTTTCTATTGGTTTTAATGAACTAATTACAAAATTGTAACAGACGAAAACTAGTACCATTATTCTTCTTTAATATGACACCTTATTTATAGCTCTAGGCTTCATTTGACAGAAGGTAACACGATTCTAAAAAACCCTTGCATTTGGGTGCGCGCCAGGGGTAGACCGCAGCCTTAATCATAACATAAAAACCTGTTTGCAGTGTGAAGACTATTTTTTATAGCAGTAACAATAGTTTCGGCTTCAACAGCATTCGACGAGACACTCAGTTTCAAGGCCGAGATAAGTAGAACAGTTTGGAACTGTAGATTCTCAACGATATGTTTGGCGCTCGTCATTCGGACTATAAACCCTTTAGGAATCCGTGATTGTTTACTTCCTGAGCAGGCTTTCAAAACTTAAGCTTGATCTACACTGTCCAATAAAACATTAAATCTTACAACTTTACCTGATTAGGTTTCGCAGTCTTTTATTGGCGAAATAATTGCTTTACAACGAAAATGTTGAAATGATCAACCTTTAGTAATTGAATGTTTAAGAACCCTGTTGTGTTTTTCCATTGTAAGGAAGTTAACAAGGCTTAGTCAGGCCTATTGACCGCAACACTTGTTTCACAACTCGTTACGTGTTCTAATGTGTTCTCAGCTGTGCGTTAGTAGCCTACAATCAACCATGCAATCAACGCGTCGCGTCTTAGGGCAGTGTTTACACAATGCCCATCTCGCACTGGTGTTAACTCCCTCTTATCCTGGCCAGATACAAATTCGCCAGAGGTTGGAGGGTCGACGAAAAGATACAAATTCGCCAGTTCGTGGAACTAGCACTCATCCCCTCGGGGAACCCAGGAATGTGGCCGGTCCAGCTCTTCCTCACTGGAGTTGAGTGTTGTTCCCGACTTGACCGAGTCTTAAGCTATATTGTTAAAAAATTTTTCTCCCTGAAAAATCGCATTAAAAATAATATGAGATTCTAATGAAAAAGTACAAAGTTAACTGAACACTTTATGTACATAAAGGCCAATGTGAGATTGATTAGTCATTTAATAATCATTAAATAATAATCCTACATAGTGAAAAATTTATTTTAAGTGTCTAGATATGAAACGACTGAACGGATCCTGGCAATTTTTGTGTAAATACTGATTACCCATGTCCCCTAAAATCTATTGATTTTCGTGAGAAATTTAGAACACTCCCTTGGCTCGTCCTCTATTAACTTACATCTTAACTCGTGGCTTAAACACTTTCATAATACAATCATTGTATAAAGGCGACGTTTGATTGGACGATTTACCATTCCGTTTAAATATTGCCAGGATAGGTCGTTATTGCCGAGTAAACACGTACTTGAACCGGGGTCATCTACTGTTTCACCGCGCCGAGGGGCTGCGGGCGGATTCCTGGAACTGGCGAATTTGAATCTTTTCGTCGACCCATCAATCGCTGGCGAATTTGTATCCAGGCCTTATCCTACCACCGTAGGCCACCCGTGATGCCTAACTCTTTAACATTTGCATTTAGTTATTTAAAATAACTATATCGATGTAATTATTGTTTTAATCCAACTTTATGTGCGCAATAAATTGACATGCAGTTTAAATTGAATGGTTTTACCTGTAATTTACCACCCGGATGTATCGGTATTCTCCGAATTCATGGACACTTGAACGTCTGAGAACGACCCAATTTTTATTCGTTATAATATGTGATTACTAAGGTAATACGCGTACTGTGCATCTGCTCTAAATATTGTAGCTAAACTATTTTTAAGGCTCTTGCCAACTTTTTAACTCTACCCGAGTCCATGAGGAGACGGAAAAATATTCAACTAAAAAAATAATCTGTTTTTAAAACACTCGGCTACGATGGTAAGACAATAAAAATTTAGTAAATAATTGTTCTTTTGGAAATTGACAGTGAATATATTTGTGCTTTTTAACGTCCTTGCAATTTAATGTAAACGTTATTTCAAGAAGTTCTCTGAATTTTCAGCAACTCATACTCATAAATTATAAGAACATATACTACGAAACTATATTAGTCAGCAAACATAATTACTGTAACACTTTCCCCTTGGATCAAACGTGGGTGTTTTTGTTTCTGGGCGAAATTGTATGTTTAACTGTGAAAACTGATTAGAAATCAAGGTACTGTAATTGTTTGCCAAAAATATCAACCTAACAATTTTTAATAGTATAAAACAGTACTTTTAATTAAATAAAGTTATACATCTTCCAGTTTTTTTATAGATCTCCCAGTTTTAATCGAAACGGTAATGTCCGGTGCTCTTGTGTTGTGTGTAATTCAAAACCGAGATATTTCTTTTCGTTTCAAAGTAAAAAAAAACGGGAATCGATCCCAGGCAGCCCGGGCGTGCCTTGCGTGGTGTCAAGGTCATTCAATAGTAGGCGAAGCTCGAGAAGAATTTGAACGCGATCTACACAAATTTCCACAAAAGTATGTATTTCCTTTTTTATGTTTCGTTTTACTATCGTTCGTAGACGTCCAATTACTATCTTGACGAAATAGGAGGTATTAAATTCATTTAAAAAAATGTAAACAAGTCGTAATGTAGTTTGAATTTGTAGATATGTTCTTGATCAAAATGCCTTATCAGCACCAAATGGCAGTCTGCAGTACTCGCCATTTCGGATTTTTATTCCAAAAAGACTAATGTTAAATGTGAATTTTCGCTACGCCTTTAATGTTGATCGAAATAGTTTATTTATATCATTTTAAATGAAGATTCAATATCTATGGGACTGTGAAATCAAAAGGTTATATGTTTCATAAACATCCTAACATTTTTTGTGCGAAGGTGGACGGACGTGTTTTTCAGTGGTTAATCTGATAAATAGCTCTAAAATCGTGATTTTTATCCTACAGTCCTCAATATATAAAAATTATCTTTAAAATTACATCAAGATAAATATTTTTCAACCAATACTATAGGCGTAACAGACTTTTCGATTTTAACGTTAGTCTTACGGGAATAAAAATCCAAGGTGGTGGGCATTGCACCACCCTAAGTGTTCTTTGTTATCAACTTAACTCTCCTAATTTAGTGTATTCCTAACACAATTAAACTTTTTACTTCATACTGTATTTTAAACAGAAAAATTACAGACCCTTGAAATGGTTGTAAGTTTTTTTTTTAATCCTCAGACATTATGAGCGCTTTTGTAAGCGCGTTGTAAGTTGTGTAATTTTTTCTGTCCTCTTTGTGATTTTTGTGATAGGTTTATAGCTCGGCCTCATTTTGTTTTCAAGTTGTCACCCCCGCGTTAGTTCATCGTAGGCGTGGCCGTAGACGATGATGGCATTGTTTCTCACTGACGCTCTCTTTGGTCAATGTATACTTTTGTTTACATTGCTAAAAGCTGCAACCAAAGTTTGCTGCAGCAGCCAATGCCAAGTAACATTGATATCGGCATCGGCAGTCAAAGCAAGTCCCGTCAGGCCGACGTAGTTACTGAGTTTACCAACAGATATAGCTTGCGTCGATCTCTCGACTCTCAGCTATGCATTGTTTCGTCGGGAATCAGGGAATCAACTCATTTTTTTACTATCCATTTTATTAGGAATGCGCTTACTGCGGACGACACAGGAAGACCTTGGGCTGGGCGGATTATGATAATTTTTTGTCTTGAGGTCCCCAGAAGCACTCAATGGCGAAGTTGAACGGAAATGCTTACTGTATTTTATTACTCAAGTGTGTCAAACCCGGGCGCAATAGTCAACTTGTAAGATATTTAAGTTTAAGGGCTTAAATGACCTCAATATATAAATGCACCAAGGACGGAATAGATTCCCCCCTGTAAATTGTCTTTCATCTCATAAAGGTCGATGACAAAAACGAACTTAACTCGTGATGGAAATAGAAACTATTAAAAGTGTAAAAAATTGCTACTAAAAGTTGCTAAACTGTTACTAAACACTTTAGGACATATTTTCATATGTAATTTTTTATTTATATTAGGAAATTATTATATGGTTTTTACAAAAAAACCTCAAAACATTTTTTAGCAACAGTGCGTAAGAAAATGAATTGGATTGTGAAATTTCGCCAACGACCTACACATCAGAGAATAAATCCCTCACGCACATTCTTGTTTGACGTTTTTCAAAAGTTTATTTTGTCACTGATCAGAGCCCGAGACATTTTTATCACGCTATAATGGAGAAGTTAATTGTTAAACGCTTTTCAAATGAGTCACCAAATTAATGATCTATCGTGTTGTTATCTTTATTAGGAAGTGGAAAGAAATGCACCGACAAAAAACCACAGTACACTTGCGTGGACCCATTTTCCAGTTATAGTTTTTCGTTGCAGACTTACAGTATAACGTACCTACACATATAATCTATTATCAGTAATGGACACCCAAACAATGAATCAGTAAAAATCGTTGTTACTAACGATATCCAAACACATTGGTCAAGTAACTATTTTGGCTGTCATTTTGAAAAACAAATTACAGTGTAGGCTACACATTAATAATTGTGAATTTTGTTTAATTTTATCAACCCTCTAAAACCAGAGCTATAAATTTTGTACTGTTATAGTAAAATACTTACATATGTCGGAGTATGCAGTAAGTCCCCTTAATTTTGTGCACTTCTTTTTAATTTTTTTTACCTGAGTTTTGTATTGAAAAGGATCGTAAGATACAGTGAAATATGCTTCTGTCCGTGCTACGTCTATGTACGGTACTACAGTAGTGCATTTCAAGGAGGGACCTTTGGTCTATCTTCATTCAGTTCAGGAGCATGTGTTCATTAAAAATAAAAATAGAGTTGTTATCAACGGCACTGACACATGCTCCTAAATAGTAGTTTTCATCACTAGGAGCAAAAGTGGGTCTTTTTGGTGCGCAATCGTGTTTTAAAAACGAGGCGCAGCCGAGTTTTTAAAAACGATTAAGCATCAAAAAGACACTTTTGTTCCGAGTGATGAACAACGTTTTTTATCATAATGCGAAAACTAGACGTTTTATCGTTAAAAATATTTAACTATAAAGTTGTATTTTCGAGGTTATGTTTACAAAGTAAGTGATATGCAATGTTTTCATTTCTGTTATTTACAAACAATGCTTTTCATAACGTTTGAATTTCAAAATTCTGCTCATTAAAATAAATAAAACAATAGTAATATACTTGGCACACAGCTGACTTTTCAGTACTAGGACCTAAAAAAATCTCCAGATGATTTTTCAGTCCTAGGACAGAAAAGAATCGGTTTTGGTACTATTGAGAGAACAAAAAACTGGCTGATTTCGTGCAGAATGATAAAAACTGTGTTTACAACGGAGTTTCTAACACGTGTTTCCAACATTTGTTTGCAACTTTTAGGTAAACGAAAAAAGATTTGTTGCAAACATGTGTTTGCAACAGGCTTTTTGTTGGAAACACGTTCCCACCGAGCATCGGTAAAGCTTGCAACATCTTTTGATATCGAGTGCGTTGCCTTGAGTGGTAGGGTGGAAATGTTGACAACAAAATAAAATTGCTCACAGAAATGTTGAAAACCTTGTTGCAAACATTTTTTGCCAATTTTAAAATTAGCCAACATCTTTGACAACTCCTGTGTACAAGCTGCTTAACTGGCGTCTCTGTCCACGTTTAAACTTGGCTTTGAAATCGTCGACCTTTCGCAGAGACAATCCACTTCGTTAACGACTGAAGTAAATAGTCGCAAATAGCTGACGTTGGCCGTCGTATTTGGCCAATATTGCGCAGCGGCGGCGGTGTTGTTCCCTGGCGGCTAAATCTGCGTGGTTGGCATAGGCGGCCAGTGGTGCCACCCGCGGGATTTTTATCATATTATCGGGATTTTTATGCCCTCGGCGGGATTACAACGGGATTTTTTAATTTCGAAATGGAAAACACTAATAATTAATTGTTTATTCTCTTGTAAACGTAGCACAAGATTCAAAAAATTTACTTATTATTTGTTTTTAATATATTCTGAAATATTCCATATATGTTCCAATTAAAATAGTTTTGTACGTAGACTGTACCGTAGCAGATAAAATCGAATGTATTTTATTTTAATGGCATGTTATGATTTGAAAGGACATGTCCATCTTTCTGGTTCACTTTTCAAAGACAGCAAATTTAAATGTTGGCCTAAGCAAAATTAACAAACAAAAATATTCATTGAAATTTGCTGTGTTAAGTGGCAGGGTCTGTTAAAATGCATTAAAGTTTAAGGAAATTTCTAAAACTCGAAAAATTCAATTTAAAAACCACTAATTATTTGAGGGAGGGGTTAAAACGGTTCGAACATTAGCGGAATTGAAGGGATATTACAGATGTAACATCGGGATGAAACGGGATTTTTCATTAGGAATGAGGGATTTTCATTTCTGTCGGACACTGTTGTTGGCGGGTCAGTGTCAGTTGTGTCAGTCCCCGCCGCCGCCGCCGCGCCGCTGCTTACCAGAGCGGAGATAGGCTGCGACCTCGCTCACACGCACGGGAACACGCACACGCAAGCACGCATGGACTTCTTGAACAAACTTCTGCACAGGAACACGCCCACGGTACTCTAAATGGTTTTAGTTTTAGTATATTTTAATTATTTTTGGTATAAAAAAATATAGGTATCTTAAAAATAGTCACTGATAGGTTATCTTATTATTATTGTAATGCCATTTTAATGCATTTTGCTAGTAAAAAAATATAAAAGTTTAATTAAAAGTTGAATATGATTTACAAGTATGTTTGCAGTGACGCAGTTGTTACGTTATGATATTTATTCTCGGCCTGTGTCGGTGGTACGGAAATAACTAATTTTTTGGCTGTGTTCAGTGGAATCATCGTGATCTAGGTTATGTTCATCTGTTGTTTTTCTCAATGAATGTGAATTCGACTAAAACTTTTTCTTGTGTTGATAATACTCTTGTGTAGGTTTAAATTTTTATCCTTACCACTCAATTAGTTTATTTGTTATCTCATTCGTTTTCATTGAACTATGCCATACACGCGATATCACAATGAATTAACGTGAGGCCACGAAGTATCTGTCAAATGATGCCTAATAACGGAATGTTAAGTTTATCATGTTTTATTACTATTATATTGACGAAATCTATTGTAATTATTATAAATTAACTAGTGGTGAATAAACTTGTCTATTTTCTGTTGTTACAATGTTTCAGTACTACAAATAACTTGTCTAAAGTTCCTGTAAATAAATAAATACGAATTATATTGTCTTTAAGCACATAGCAATTAATAGTCAGACATATATTGTTCAGCCCTAAACATTCAGCATTTTCTGTTCATTAAGTTAAAAAAGCATAAAAGTTTGTACAAAAAAAGTCCCTTATACTTTAATCCCTTATTACTCCTGATATATTTACAAGACTTCTCAATACATCATTGACTCTGCATGTGGTGCGGCTGTTGTTTGTTTTCCTAAGTTTTAAGTTGTTTTGGAATAAAATGAATGTACAGTTGACTCTCCCAAACTCGAAGCTTGATAGCTCAAAATCTACGGAATCTCGAATTATTTTCAATCCCCTTATAAAAACATGTCAGCTGCAAAATAAACCATACTTAACTCAAACTAATTTTACCTTTAAAGTGTAAGAGATATAAAAATCACCAATGTAAATCAAAATTCAAGATAATTGCATTCAAATTAGCAATTTACCTCTGCCTGTCGAAGTTTACCTTTAAGTCCTCAGGTACATTTCACTATGAGTCAGGGACACACACGGTACAGGGTTTGTCTGCTGTCACAGTACTACCGTACATTACCTGTGTAAGTTGAATTTAACTAAAAATTAAATTTGTAACTCAAACTATTCCCAATTCTAACGATACGTAACTCAAAGGCTAATTTTTGCCCCACGTATTTCGAGTTCGCAAGAGTTGACAGTAGTAACTTATTTTGCCACTTATTTTAATAATTTTCTTCCTCTGTTTGTTGCAGAGTGGAGGTGGAGGTAGCCAATCTAAGAGCCCTCCAAAATCTCCATCCACAAAGGCTAGTGAAAGTCTCGTCAAAAACAAAAGGTGAGCATCATGAAATGTTTAACGTTTCACACTTAAAATATCTATACTAATATAATTTTGGACTTCTATGACTAGCTACATGATCAATTATAACGAGTTAGGTACTGTCCATTTAGATTTCAAAGAAACTCTTCCCTGAAGAGCTCAAAATTTATAAAATTAGCGGTACTGTATTGTGTAATTTCATCCACTCATGACCATTGCAACTTTTGGAGAAGTAGATGTAGGCTGATATATAAAATTATGAGATGGTAAACCTGTGACTGTGATCTTTCATTTTCATTCTTAGTGTATCGTTTTATTTAGTATTATCAAGAGATAAAAATACTTTTAGTGGGTTCAACTTATGCTGAATAATGTTACCTAAATTTTTTCTTTTTGGAACAATAGACCTACTTAACAATTTTGTTGTAAGTTTTTTTTTTTTTTTTAATTTTTTAAACCTGCTGGATTGAGATCATTTCAAATAAATGCTCATTTTTATAAACTTAATTGAATTTGATCTAGACCTCCAAGTTACGGAGGAGTTGTTACAGTATCTCAAACTAAAAACTGTAAAATTTAGCATGTTTATACATCTTGTTTCAATTATTCCGCTGAATATTGTAAACAAGACTGGTATATTGTAAATCAACAAGGTTAAATTCATATTAAGGTCTTAATCAGGGAACTGGATTAAAATTTTGTTTTCTATACATCGCAAGTACAGATAAACTTTGCTAGTCACAACATACATTGGTATGCATGAACTCCTCTGTCGAACAACTTTCACACCGTTCATTTTTTATTCATAAATTTTTAGTTTATATAATTATAAGTTTTATGTTCAACATTCACGTTCATGAATGTTCACGTTCACTTTGGTTGAACAATATCTTCTTTTTTTTTTTAATTTAACTTCTAGTATGTTTTAAGCTACAGTATTTTTGGTCACTTAAAAGTAATTTTAAATGGTTAAAAATCTAAAAAAAATTTTGCTATATTCTGGAGTTTGGAACTCGTCTCGTTGCATCCCGCATACCTCCAGGCGTAGAGATTTTCTATAAAGATTTAATTTCTCTATATAAAGTAAAGAATGTTTTTTTAAAATTACATTTTATATAACTTATGTTACACAATTGTACATCATACCAAATAATGTATCTAAATGTATGTCTGTATCCAGTGTATCGAGATACTTGGCTCACTTTGTGTTTGGGTTTAAACGTGTAGGCGTATTCAAAATAAGGTGTCCATGAAAAACCAGAAGCTAATACTTTTAATTTATTTTAATGATAGATTCCATCATTAGATAACGTCAAATAGTTAACTTGTACAAACAATCGTTTAAAATCAACATTGTTATAAACGGTTATTGGTCGCTCAATTTGTTTCAAAATCTTTATTCAATGAATGCACAAGAATGGCATCACACATTTCATAAGTAACATTCAAGCACTTAATTTCAGTTCCTAGAGTCTTAATACTCCGTTCATTATATGGTGTCTAACATTTCTTTTTAAATACCTTTTAATTGCTCATAAACATAATGAATATCTATTAGGCAAGCATGATTCTTTTCCTCCCCTTTTCTCAGCTTGTGTGTATCATAGTAGAAATTATACTGTAGGAAAGGTATACTGTAGATGAGCAGAAGCAGAATCTCAATTCACATTGACCCCCGGCAGCGCTACGCCCTACAGGCTTTTACAAAGTTTTCAATGTTATGGAAGAAGGGTAGTTGATTGAACCATAAACAGCCGTTGAAATGCAAATAGCTAGCAAAGCATGGAGAACAGATATTCCAGTTAAGATACAAAAATTTTTACCAATTTGGTAAAGATCAAATGTTATTTTGGGAAATTTTGACCTGGGATGATCCCTCGTACTAATAATTTTTGTGCTGTAATGGGAGATGATGAATCAGAGATGATTGAGTTTAATTTAGAACTAGTATACAGGGTGTCCAGCTTCGATTGTCCGAAACTTTTCCATGTTGTTCAGCAAGCCAAAATAAATAAAAAAGTTTATATAAACATATGTCCTAAAATGCTTTGTTAACCCGCTAGCCGCCATTTGGTTTTTTAAACTTAATAATTTTTATTTCCATAACGGATAGATGGATTGCGTTATCATATTTGACAGACCTTTATTACAACAACGTTTATTCAAATAAAGAAAATTATTTTTTTCTGTCGTGTATTTTAAAAATATGCGGCCATGTTAAGTTTTTAAGCTCAAATATCTAAAAAATGGTAAATTTTATAAAAATTTTACAAGACACAAAAAAGCTGCAAAATTAAATTATCTAACCAATAATACCAAGTTTGCAATGATCTGACGACAAATAATGGAGTAATTGAGATATTACTTCTAAATTAACCTAAATTTGCAAGCGTTGTAATGGCAAATCAATGATTTTATTCATAAAAATCTCAATAACTTAATTAATTGTTGTCAGATCATTACAAACTTGGTATTATAGGTTAGATAATTAAATTTTGCAGTTTTTTTGTGTCTTCTACAATTTTGATAAAACTTACCGTTTTTAAGATATGTGAGATTAAAAATTTAAAATGGCTGCCTTTTTAAAAATATATGACGGAAAACAATATTTTTTTCTTTTAATAAAGATTGTTGTAGTAAAGGTCCATGCCAAATATGAGCCCAATCCATCAATACGTCATGGAAATAAAAATTATAGAGTGTAAAAAAATAAATCGTTAACCCGCGGCTAGCGGGTTAACGAAGCGTTTTATGACATATGTTTATACCAACTTTTTTGTTTATTTTGGCTTGCTGAACAACATGGAAAAGTTTTGGACAGTCGAAGCTGGACACCCTGTATGTATTGCTCAAAATCGAGCATTTTATTTTGATTCAATACAAATGTTACTTTTAGTTCTAAATCAAATGACATCCGACCAATCCAATACTATGAATATCTGTTATCACCAAAAACTACCAGTATTTACAGCTGAACATTAACAGATGTTTAAAATGCTTTATTCAATCCCAATGTTATTTTAATGGGAAATTTTGAATTACTTTTATCTCTAAATCATTGACGTCCGACCAATCCAATATTGTGAATATCTGCAATCACCAAAACTACATGTATTTACAGCTGATTATTAACAGATGTGTAAAATGCTTTATTCAATATCAATGTTATTTAAATAGGAAATTTTGAGATTTCAATGGTGGATAACGCCTTTATTTTTTGTCAGAGTCTCATCAGTTTTTGGCGGAAACAACTACAGACCAAGCCCTATCCAACGACACCAAAAACTTGAAAATCGGTTGAAAATTGTAGGAGGAGTTCTCAAGACAAAAAAATCCTTAGTGTATTAAGTACTAGAGATCGCCTCCTGATCGAAATTCGATCAAAATTTTAGTTGATTTTGACCCAAGAAGTGTAAAAACCTTTATAATTAAAAAATCTGTTCTTCCCGTTTTTCCATCAGTTATTAGTACAACAGCTGTCTAATGATTTAATCAATTATCCTTTTCCGTAAGATTAACATTGGAACTTTGAAAGTCCTTGGGGCGTAGCCCTGGAGTCCGATTTGAAATAGAATGGGATTCTGCTCACCTACAGGACTTTACCTTTCTAATGGTATACAGTAAGCGGATTTCTCCTACGATGCACACGATCTGAGAGAAAAGGAGGAAATGAAACATGCTTGCCTATTAATATATAGATAGATTTTATTCCTACTGTAGCCTACATCTTCAGCTGCGATCAAGTTCTAAACTAAGTATATGCGCACATTGTTCAATGTTTATCATTATCAAGGTTAAGATTTGTGAGGTTTTATAATATTATGTTCTTAAATTTTGGTTTCTTAAAAAGTTTTGATCGGGGAGAGCCGAAATATTTTTATTTTAATTTACTATCCAGCTGTAAAATTCTATTTTTTCTGGTGCTGATTGATCTCTAGTCCATTTAGTTTTCATTGTAGTAATTTTGTTTTCAGTGAAAATAGTTTTATCAGTAAAGGAGAACAAGATGTCCCATCATCAAGTTTTACTTCTACACCAAAACCAGGTGAGTGTTTCATACATGGTTTTGTTTAACATCCTAAGAAATTGTTTTTACATTAAGTTTTAAAGTAGGCCTACAATATTTTTTTTTTAAATTTATTTTTATATCACTCTATCAGTTTTGGGAAAGCTAAATTTAGGAACTATTTTCTGGAATTTAAATTGCAATCACGCTCAAAATGATTAAGCTCGAATTTTGCATGTTAATTTTATACCTTTTATATTATGAAATTTTTTATCTAACAAAAAGGGTTTACATAAGGTTGAGTGTGCATGAAAAGCCTAACTAAATCATGTCTTATTATAAAGCAATATGGTAGTCTTAAGAATTTTTACCTTCACAAAATGTAAACTTAGAAAGGTCCACATCATGTAATGGCCATTTCTGAAATATTTGAAATTTTACAAGAAGGAGGTAATCGACTTCTTTTAATATAAGTTAAGTATTTCCGATGCTATAGCAAGAAATCACTTCAATAACAGACGTGAATCTTTCCTTGAAGAGGCTAATTAAGGAAGAAATATTAATAACACTTCTTCTATACCATCCGTAGTTGTAAAATGCTCATACAGTAGAATGTCCATAATCCGGGTTAATTGGGACCGGACTCCATCTGGATTATCAAATTACCCAGATTATCAAAATCACCCTAAAAATGGCCTGTATTCACTATTTAGCTTTAAAAAATGTTTAAAATCGTATGTTTTCTCTTTTATATTAAAGGTTCTTGAAGTGAGATGAATTAAAAACATTGTTTTATGTTCCACTGTAGGCTATCGTATCTTAAGTATAGCAACATGTGTACAGTAAAATCACCGGACATTATTTAAGATATAAAAAAAGTCTCTGATGGGCTTTAAAACTATGATTGTGGTTCTTTTTTGCAGTCGTTAACTGTAGCTTAACATACGGGTTGGTTTCACAAAATGTTCTAATTTCCTGGAAGAAAAAAATAAAAACTAACTTCTTTATAAAAAATAAATTTTTGGCCTAATCAATTGAACATACTATACTAATCTCAAAACAAAAGCAGCTAAGCTGAATTTTTATTTTTTCCCCATAAAAAGTTGTTTTTTAATGCAAAATGCATACAAAAATACAAGTTGTTCACGCAAATTCTTGTGTTGCTGTAAACCACTATAAAAAAACACATAACGTAAAACAAAATTGTTATCATAATAAAAAAATTTGTGTTTTATCACCAGCAATAATTAAAAAGTATATAATTAAATATATTTACGATTTATCACGATTTACTATGTCACTCACGTGAGCGACTTGAGCGTGAGTGACTTGTAAATTCCACATTTAAACTCCAATAGCCGACATACAGCCGCATGTAGGCCGGTTTAATTTGAGGTTAGGTTATGTTTTAACTCTTCTAACATATATACGCCTTTTTCGTGGGTAACATATTCAAAATTGAAAGTTTTATATGAGTGAGCGACTTGTAATGCAATTAAGGTATGGTATCAAAATTTCCTCTTATTTCACTTAAAATGAAATAAAAATCAATAAAAACTCCACAATCAGCACACAATTCCAACTTATAACAGTTCTCAACTACACAGAAAGTGATTTTCCGCCAAATATCCCAAGCGGTAATATTTTTTTGGCTGGTTCCAATTTAGATGTCTGTGGAGGAGCTCTTTTGAGGGACAAGCTTCATAGACGACGAAATAAATAGTTGTTGCAGAAAATCCTCCCATTTGTCTATGGATTTCTTTCTGTCTGTCTTGTTCTCGACAGCTGTGAAATAAATTAGATGAATTTGTTTGTTTAAGTGCATTTTCGCAGCGTCATAACTTAAGACTAGATGACCGGTGACAGTGAGCGACTTGTATTTTGACCTATGTTTTGCGTAATAATTATTTGATAAATTCAAATATAGCTAAACACTTGTCCTATTTAAGTAAAGGGCAGGGTAAGGTATAATACAACACATTTTTATAACATATTCATTCACTTATTTACAACCAATAACCTTGGGACTTAAATTGTTACATTTTGTGAAACCGACCCATACAGGGTGTCCCGGAACTCTCTGGAACCCTTTTGTATATTTGTTCCTTGCATCGAGACAAGAAAAAAATCATCAAACAAATAGGGGTCTAAAATCCATCGTTTAGCCGCTAGCCGCCATTTTGTTTTTTTCACGTAATAATTTTTATTTCGGTAATAGATAGTTGTATTCAGATCATTTTTGGTATGAATCTTTATCATACTAATGGAAAAAAATTAATTTTCTCCACCGTGTATTTTCAAAATGGCTGCCATTTTAAATTTTCAAACTCTCAAATTCAACTATCTCAAATTTGGTAAATTAAAAAAAAATTTTACTATTTACAAAAAAGTTGCAAATTTAATTATATCTAACAAACGCTACCAAGTTTGTAAGAATGTGATTACAAATAACGGAGTTATTGTGATTTTTCTTAAAAAAACCATTGATTTTGCATTATAATTCATGCAAATTACGGCCATTTTCACAGCCAACTGTATAACCTAAAAAACATACAGTCAACATACTTATAGTACTGCCATTTATTTCTTTATAAACAATAACTGATTCAGTATATTTTATTGGGTCGGAAGGAACGAGTAACCGTGTGTTAGCAAAACTGGGCTACAGGCCACCAGACTGACCATCGGCGGAGCTTGATCTTGTCCACGTCAGACTCCTCCAGGCCAAATACAGATAGCCGAAGCTGAGAGGGGGGGGGGGGGTGGTTAGCCAGGGTACGACATGGTGTTGTGTCCGTGGCGGGATCTGGAGTGACGACACTCCGTCGTACCCCGGAAAATATATATTCATTATTGCACCCCAACAAGAGCAGGTGGTAACCCGACCCGTTGTCGTACAATCTTAAGCACCAAGTGCTGATATATCGCCAATGGTTATATACAGGGTGAGCTTTTAATGTCCCCTCCATTTTTTGCTAATTTCTTAAGATATTGACTCCCAACCATCATCAAACATCATTGATTAGTTTATACTTTTTTTGTGGTTCACTTTTATGGCTGCCATCTTGAATCCACCATATTGGAATGAACTTAAATTTTTTTAATGTAAAGGTAGAGTTGTGACCCATCATTTTAAAGTAATTTTTTGCTTAGAACAAGACGCCGTAATCCGTTTTTTATTATCGGTTTTCGTTCTTGAGATATTAACAGTTTTGTAATAATATTACAAATGTGTTTACAAAATCACCAATATTTTGAGAAACAAAACAGATAATTAAAAACGGATTGTGTCGCACTACTCAATGGAAAAAATTAATTTAAAATGATTGGTCACAACTCTACCTTTACATTTAATAAAATTTAAGTTCATTCCAAGTTGGCGGCCAAAAATTTAAGTCCCAACAAAATGGAATACTTTTTTACTATGGAGTATCTGGTGATAAAAGTCAATATTCTTTAAAAAATTGAATAAAACCATAGATTTTTGAATATCTTATTATAAAATTTAGTATTACAAAACTGGTTATATCTTGAGAACGAAAACAAATAGTAAAAAAAACAGATTGTGGCGTCTTGTTCTACGCAAAAAATCACTTTGAAATGATGAGCCACCACCCTAACTTTGCATTTAAAAAATTTAAGTTCATTCCAGTGTGGTGGATCCAAGATGGTGGCACAAAAGTGAACCAGGGCCATTCCATGTCAAATCAACCTGAAAAACAGAATTTTCAACCTGACCCTCCCACATTTTAATGAAATTTGGTATGCTGTTAGTCCTAGTAATTATAAGCATAAAACAATTTTTTGTAATTTTTTATCTCTTGTAGTTTTTTATTTATCGATTTTTCAAAATGGCCGAAAACGGCATTTTTTGACTTGCGGACAAACTTTCAAACTGCCATAGCTTGAGTTCTATTCCACATAGAGAAGTCAGAGTGGGCTTATTTTGTAGCTAATCAAAAGGGCTTTAATTTGATATGCATGATGACCATATTTTAAAAACAAAAAAATTCCAAAAAGTTTTTCAAAAAATTCAAAATGGCAGATTTGAAAAAACTGTACTTTTAAAAATCTGGAAAAAATATATATTTATCATCAGACTTTTATCTACACATGGTGCAAGTTTGATCATGGGATGGCAATGGGATCATATTTTAATTAATTTATCAAGTATGTAAGCGAGCGTGATTTAGCTCTATACTGCAGTTGAATAGGAATCTCTCAGTCTATGGGTTGTTAAAAAGTACTAATAGAATTAAAAAAAAAAAAAAAAAAAAAAAAAAAAAAACATTAGTAGTGTTTTCAACTAATTTTACATATTTTTATTACATACACATTCTATAATCATATGATAGTAGCTTACCTACATATGATTTTGCAGGAAGGAAGAATTATAACTGTTTTTTTGATAAAAACTCATAATACGTTTATAGTGTATACCGGTAAGTCATAAAAAGTCTTGAACATGATTTGTAATTATTTTTCAATGCTCAGCCTGGTGAACCCTTACTGGGGTACAGTGGGTCAAAGTGTAATTGTTTGGAAAAATATTTTTTTCCCATAAAAATATTAATCCCAGTGGTGAGAAAAAATTTGAATAGTACTACAAAATGTCAAGCCAAACAAATAGCTATTTGGTAAAAATGTTAATGAATAACTTCATTAACACATTAATCAATAATCAAATATGATGGTAGCTTACCTACATATGATTGGCAAGAAAGGGAGAAGTATAACTGTTTTTTTTTTTAAATATATAAAATACATAATACGTTATAATAATAAGTCATACAAACTATAAACATAATTTATAAATCATGTAATCCTAGCCCTATTAATAATTGTATTTGATAAAATCATTTATAGAGAAACCTTCCAAAATTTACTTACTGCTTTTATGATAGCTCAGTGGCGCATTATAAAAATAGAAAAAACTATCAATTTAAATGCCATCATGGAGAAGACTTTGGGGCTAGTGCAGAATGCCATTTTTCTGCCACTTCTCATTTAAAAGGACCCAGAGATAATAATAATAATCTTCATTGTATAAATAATCTTTATCCATTTACGATGATGTAAATGGTACGGTGAAGAGATTGACAGCATATACAAAGAATATCTGACCAAATTCTTAATTTGCTAGAATTTTATAATTTTGTAAAGGATAACATCCATGAAATACAATTTGAATACGGTACCTCACTACATATGATCACATCAAACAAGAAATAAAATAAAAAAAACAGATTTGACAATAGCTGCAACATTGATGGAACACGGAAATTGCATGGTTTCATACCACTGACCAAAAAAAAGAAAATTAAGACTTTTTGTACTCTACCTCAAATGATAGTCAAGTTTAATTTTTTTATGAGAAAAAAATATTTTTCCAAACCATTACACTTTGACCCATTGTACCCCAGTAAGGGTGCGCCCTTACTTTTTATGACTTACCGGTATACACGTATTATGAGTTTTTATAAAAAAAAAAATAAAAAAAAAATAAAAAAAACAGTTATAATTCTTCCTTTCTGCAAACCATATGTAGGTAAGCTACTATCATATGATTATAGAATGTGTATGTAATAAAAACATGTAAAATTAGTTGAAAACACTACTGATGTTTTTATTTATTTTTATTTCTATCAGTACCTTTTAAAAACCTATAGACTGAGAGATTCCTATTCAACTGCAGTATAGAGCTAAATCACGCCTCGCTTACATACTTCATAAATTAATTAAAATATGATCCCATTGCCATCCCATGATAAAACTTGCACCATATGTAGATAAAAGTCTGATGATAAATATATATTTTTTCCAGATTTTTAAAAGTACAAAGTACAAGTAAAGTAAAAGTACAAGTAAAGCCCTTTTGATTAGCTACAAAATAAGCCCACTCTGACTTCTCTATGTGGAATAGAACTCAAGCTATGGCAGTTTGAAAGTTTGTCCGCAAGTCAAAAAATGCCGTTTTCGGCCATTTTGAAAAATTGATAAATAAAAAACTACAAGAGATAAAAAATTACAAAAAATTGTTTTATGCTCACAATTGCTAGGTCTAACAGATCACCAAATTTCATCAAAATCCCAGGTCGGGTTGTGAGCCTTGTTGATTTGACATGGAATGGCCCACCACATGAAAGAAAGTATAAACCAATCAATTATGTTTTATAGTGGTTGGGAGTCAATATCTTAAGAAATGTGGAAAAAATTAGGAGGAGGACATTAAAAACTCACCCTGTATACTCAAAAGTCAAGGGTAGATTGCCAGATTGTACCTTCTTTTATTGCATATTCGCATTTTGGAGTAAAAATATGGTTATCTTACATACGTCAAAGCCATAGTAGCACACGCACAGAGATAAGCATTATTAAAAAGTAGCAAAATCTGTGTAGCGATGCTATGTGTCTACAGCAGCAATAACCTAAAAATTATTTCTACCAATTTTTATAGGCCTACAGTGTATCAAAATGAAATGATTTAAATAGGCATTTAAATCAATTTTATATGTATGCTGTTTCAGATTCAAGGTTGCTACAGAATATACAATATAATGATGAAGAAGACACATTTGAAGATGCACAAGAAAACAAGTTGAACTTAACTGCACTGGCAGACAACTTGGATAACATTCATTTAAGCACCCCTGGAAAATTTCAGCCAAAACCCCATGTATTTTCCAGTTTTGATAACATGGGACATCGTTTTGATGTCAAACCTGAGATAGTCATAGATTTATGTAGCCCCAGTAGTGAAAGTTTTGAAGAAGATTTCGACTTTTCTCTCAACTGCACAAATGAGAGTTACAACATGAGTAGTTCGTCTGTTGAGTATGTAGATACTACCTCAAAATCAAACACAGTAGAACAAAGATATGATAGCACACAAATGCCAAAAGATGTTAGTCAAGTAAGTTTCAATGAAAATACCTTCCAAATAAGTATGCAGTCCGAAATGCACAAAGAGTTAATGTTACAAAATGAGGGGACAATCAATGGAGGTAAAAGTCAAAGCTCAATTAAGGAGGAATCTACTACTTCCAGAAATGTACCGACAACAGAAAACAGTTTTGTTGAAGAATATGTAAAAGATTGTGAATATTTGTCTGATATTGTTAACAATGATGATACCATAAAAAGTCGAGTGAAACTTCAGAGTTTAGAAGTGAGCCCAATGAAGGAAAATACAAGTGATTTAAAAGATTTCATTGAAAATAAGACTGATGGAGAAGTTCAGAAAGGAGAAAATGGTCTAAATGTTAATGTTGGAAAAAGGGTTGAAAATGAAATTGAAGTCACTGACCCTAGCACTAAAAATATAAATGAAGAGGAATTCAATACTCCCAGTAATGTATTGGCAAAAGAAAAATTTGTTGTTGAAGACTCTGAACTTGTGATTGATGATAGTTCTGTTAAAAATTCAGTAAAACTTGCAAAATCTACATGTTTTGAAAATCTCCCCTCATCAGAAAGCACAATGAATAAAAACAGTAATGAGTTTGAAGATTTAGTAGAGCGTGAGGCTATTAAAGAATTTCATAAAGAAGAATTGGATACATCAAGTGTTTCTTTTGGAAGCATTTTTAATGGTGAGATTGTAGGTACTAAAAACTCTATAAAAATGAATGATCATATAAACAAGGAAGAATGTCACTTATCTAAAACTGATGTTATTAATCCAAATGTTATTGATCTAGGAAGTGCATTTGCTAATAATTACAGCAATGACAAAAATGAAGTAAGCGTATCTGACCAACGGGTCAGTGCTAACCTCAATGATTCTTCAACAGAATTTCAAGTTAAACTATGTGTTGAAGCTGATTCTACTAACAAAAAAGAAAAGGAAATACAAACAAATAATGGGGATAACACTGACTCACTAGAAAAAGCTGAAATTAAAGAAAACCATGCCATGGAAGTTTTAGAACCTCAAATTGAATATAAAAATGGCGCAAAAGTTGATCAAGAAAATGAAAGTGTGGAAAATAAATTTGCTTTTTCTGATTTGGAAGTTGTTACACATACTCAGGTATGCAACCCAGACGTAATTCATTCAAATCCAGAAATCCAAGAGGAAAGTAATTTCAGTGATGAACAAAACACCTGGAATCAAGAAAAATTATCAAGAAACAGCAAATCCTGTGAAGTTACTCCAATGATTGTTGCATCAGGAAATGCCTTTGATCAACTAAGAGAAAACAGACCTTTAAATGAAAATGCAGAACTTGTAACTAACCTTATTTCGCCTAGCCCCATAACTATGAAGGAAACTCAGGAATCTATTGTGATCTCAGGTGAAATTACAGATAGTCTGAAAAAGACCAGCCCCTCAAAAATGAATGAAACTCAGGATCCAGTGGTGAGTTCTGTTGAAAATACAGATAACGTGAAACAGACCAACCCTATGAAAGTAAATGAAACTCAGGATCTAATTGTGAGTTCAGGTGAAATTGCAGACAACTTGAGGTATAGCAGCCCTGCAAAGATGGATAGAACCCAGGATCCAATTGTGAATTCAGTTGAAAATACAGATATCCTCGAACAGACCAGTTCTGCAGTAATAAATACAACTCAAATTCCAGTTTTGAACTTGGAAGAAATTTCAGACAATCTGAATCAGACCTATCTGAATCAATCTACAGAGATGAATGGAACCCAGGATTCAATGGTGAGTTGTGTTGAAAATACAGATAATGTGAAACAGGCCAGCCCCTTGAAAGTGAATGCTACTCAGGATCCAATTGTGGATTCAGGTGAAATTACAAACAATCTGAAACACGCCAGTCCTGCTGAGATGGATGGGACTCAAGATCCAATTGTGAATTTAGTTGAAAATAAAGATATCCTGGAAGATACCAGTTCTGCAGAAATGCACACAACTCAGGACAATGTTCCAATTTTTATATCAGAAGAAATTGCAGACAATCTGAATCAGACCATTCCTAAAAAGATGAATACAACTCAGGATCAAGTTGTGAGTTCAAATGAAACTGCAGATAACATAAAACAGGCAAGCCCGGCAAAGATTAATGAATCTCAGAATCAAATTGTGTTCTTAAACAAAATCTCAGCCAACCTGGAACAGACCAGCTCTACAAACATGAGTGAAACACTGGGTC
Source organism: Neoaliturus tenellus (assembly GCA_030545055.2). Lineage (NCBI taxonomy): Eukaryota > Metazoa > Arthropoda > Insecta > Hemiptera > Cicadellidae > Neoaliturus > Neoaliturus tenellus. The sequence goes on from CM061531.1 coordinate 21,357,475, forward strand.
CAGTTGTGAGTTTCGGTGAAATTGCCGAAAACCTGAAACAAACAAGTCCCGTAAATTTGAATGTATCTCAGGATCCAATTGTGAATTCAGTTGAAAATACAGATAATCTGAAACTCACCAGCCCTACAAAAATGAATGTATCTAAAGACCCAATTGTGATCTCAGAATCTACAGACCCAATTGTGATCTCAGAAAAAGTTGCAGACAACCTGAAACAGACAAGCCCCATGAAGATAAATGAAACTCAGGATCCCAGTGTTATCTCTGATGAAATTAAAAACGATCAAGAGTTTCCTCCAAACTCTGAGGAAAGTGAAATTGATATTTTAGTTAAATCTATCGAAAGCCTTAAAGTGAGTGAGGATAAAAATACAATCAAAACTATTGATGTTTCAAATTTTGATAAGAACCAGAAAGTTACTCATCAGCTAAGGTCAACCCCTCTTAAATTAGACCAGAGTAGTACTACTATAAGTGAAGAATGCTTTAAAGTAACTTCTCATCATGGCAATGTTCCAAACACACTCTCCAGTCAAGACTCGTTAAATAAAGTTTCTGATGAAATCAGATTAGTATCACAACCATTGGTTTCTAATGAGTCTAAGATTTATGAATGTGAAGTCCAATCCTTAGATAGCTGTACTGAACAAAGTATGCTTGTTGTTGAAAACAGTAACTTTACTCAGCTTGATGACAAAGTTATGCACTTCTTAGACACATTAGAAAAATCTCAATCTGAACTGAAGCAAACCAAGAAGTGTTCACCGATAAAGATTACGGGAGAAACTGAAAACCATCAACCAGCAACAGATCCGTGCAAAGTCCTCAACAATGATGGATTATGTACTGAAGATAAATCTAAAACTTGCCTAGAAGAAATTTCAAAACCAGTCTTCTGTGAGTCTAAAATTGAATGCAGAATGATGGATTTTGGTGAAAGTCGGTCTTCCACCGAAGACACGGTTGAGGTGCCAACACTGAACAAAAATAAAAATGATTCTTACTGTGAAAGCCATTTGCCATCAAAAGAGCCTGCATTGGACGTTTTGGATTCTGAAGAAAAACTTGATGACTTAGAAGAAATTGGGTTCGATGAAAGATTGAGTGAGGAAGCAGCAAATATATCGGCACATATACTGAATGTCTCCAGAGAGCTTGAGGAATCTGACTCTGAAGGCGACAACAATAAGACTGTGATATCTGTCGGACAAGATAGAAGTGTGATCAGGAACACCGAACTGACACCACCACCGAAATCAGTTACCCCGAGAAAACCAAACTCGAGTTCACCCACGAGTAAGAAACTACCCAGTGTTCCTCAGCCAAATTTTGAACATCCCTACTCTACAGTTGAATCTCAATTAGAGGTATTGATTTTACTAACCTACGATAAGCGTTTTATTATGCTAAAGCAATACTAAACACTTGATTTACTAGTGTGTTGGATATCAATTTCATAATAAGTGTTGTAATGGTTTTTTAATCTTACAGTCGTCTAGATTGTAAGCCTTTTTATTGGTCGTTAATTCAGTCTTGTTTGGTTCTTATTTATCTATTTATTTATTTTTTTTATTAAAATAAACTTTATTAGTTGTATCTAAAAAGTTTATTTTAGATAAAAATGGACAGAAGTGCCCTATTTTTTCATAGGCTTGGCAAACAAAATAAAATTAAACTGAGGGTTTCAATACATGGTGTAGTATTTTCTAAGTTAAGCAAGGTATTTATTTGACTTTGTACATGAAAAGACGTCCACTTAATGGTATGTGAAGTTACACGTAATAGGGTTAGGCAGATAATTGTGTCATAACATTAGGGTGTGTGAAGCCTACTCTAAGGCCCGCCGCACATTGGTGCGAGGTGGGAGCGAGCCGAGGCGAGGCAGAGGCGAGCGGTGCGAGGAATGTGTGTCTCTGCTGGTCAGCGCACATTGGTGCGAGATGCGAGCGAGTTGGGGCGGAGGCGAGGGATGTGTGAAGCGGATATTTCATTGTTGTCCATGGTTAACGTGCGTTTTGAATGATATTATTAGGCCCAAATTTTGATCTACAGCGGTAATTTTTAACGCCTTAAATTAAAAACCCTTCCCTCACGTTAGCATTCTGTGTTCATACTAGTCTTCACTTATTGTTATGATGTTCGATTTTAGAATACCCCCATTGAAGCAAAAATGCATATTCTTAAAATTTTCAGAAAATTATTTTAAAATGCTATAAAAAAAATTAAAGGATCAAAAATTTTATTCATAAAATGTCCTTGAATAAGAAAGATGGAGCATAACATTGTTAATCTCAATAACAGGGGAAATGAGTAAACAGGTTTACTGTCACAAGAAAAATTTGGTAGCAGCCCCACAAATTGGTCTTTTTGGTCAACTGTTGTTAGATATCCACTAAACAACTTGTATAGCAAGTTTATTTATTATATGCTAGTTAAAAACTGGGATATATTTTATCCTCCATTAGGCCTAGATAAACATGGGAAAAAATACGACGTACTGCTTAATTATGGTATCTTCGGAACCATTTGACTTTAAGCAAAGGTTAAAAATTGTTTTTTTTATAGATGAATCCACTCCTATAAACAAATATACAACGTTTTATAAATAATACAGAAAATCATCTGAAAAAAATCGATTTTTTTGTTTGTTTAAAAACCCTTTAAAAATATCTCGTATGTTGACCAAACCGATCCTGCTAATTTATAAACTTTAAATGCTATATATTTAGACTTTTCCAAAACCCTTAGTCGTAAACTAAGGGACCAAATTCATACTACAAAATTGTTTAGTTTTTTAGCTGATTCCAATAAGGATAAGTAGAGTTGAAAAATAGACAATTAGAAAAACTAACTTTGTGCTACTTAAATCCCTATAACCTTTAAATAGAAATTTTAATAGAAATTTGTGTGACATCATTTTGTTTTTCATTTTAAAATCTAAAAACTTTGAAAAATTGATCAAATTCGTTAAATTAGTTTTTTTTAGAAAACTTGATTTATCAGTTTTTAAACTCCTTAAAATAGTAATTTTCTAAAATCGCTCATCTTCGTGCATCTACAGGGTGTCCCTGAACTCTCTACCAACTTTTTCAGGTATTATTCCTGGGCCATAGACAAGTCAAAATATCATATTCAAAATTTCGAAAACTCAAAAGTTACTCGTATAGCCGCCATTTTGTTTTTTACACAAAATAATTTTTATTTCCGTAATGGATCATTGTATTAAGTTAATATTTGGCATGAACCTTCATCATAGCAATACCCTTTTTCAAGAAAAAATTTATTTTTTCTAATGTGTATTTTCGAAATGGCGGCCATTTTAAAATTTTAAACTAAAATATCTCAAAACCGGTAAATTTTATAAAAATTTTACTAGACACAAAAAGTTGACAAATTTAATTATCTAACCAATGGTACCAAGTTTGTAAGGATCTGACAATAAATAACGGAGTTATTGAGATTTTTCAATTAAAATTACTTTAATTTGCATTAATTACAATGCAAAATCAATGTTTTTATGAAGAAGAATCTCAATAACTCCGTTATTTGTTGTCAGATCTTTACAAACTTGGTACCATTGGTTAGATAATTAAATTTTTCAACTTTTTTGTGTCTAGTAAAATTTTTAACTATTTACCGGTTTTGAGATATTTTAGTTTAAAATTTTAAAATGGCCGCCACTTCGAAAGTACACATTAGAAAAATATAAATTTTTTCTTGAAAATTGGTATTGCTATGATGAAGGTTCATGCCAAATATTAACTTAATACAATGATCCATTACGGAAATAAAAATTATTTTGTGTAAAAAACAAAATGGCGGCTATACGAGTAACTTTTGAGTTTTCGAAATTTTGAATATGATATTTTGACTTGTCTATGGCCCAGGAATAATACCTGAAAAAGTTGGTAGAGAGTTCAGGGACACCCTGTATATAGGGCCAATGGGCCAAATTAAACAAAAAAATATGTAAATTTAAACCAAATCGAGACATTATTTTCAATTAAAAATCATAAATAAATACAGACGGACATTCTTAAATATGTGCTTTTGCATTCAACGGGCTATATATGCACCTAAATTAATATAGAACTGATATTTTTGGTGATCACTATACTTTCTCTATATTACAAAATAGGGAGGAATAGTAAAAAACTCGCCGAGGACTGAACGAGGACCGAGGAAAACTGTGCATCGACTACAAACCCAGCGAGGCCTGAACGAGTCTGCCGCCGCCTCGCTCTGCCCTCGCTCCAATGTGCGCCACTCCTAAGCCTTTGCACACTGCCCTCCCCCTAACCTATCATAGCAGGGTTTTCTTTATGCTTTACTAGATACAATTAATGTGTGATGTTTGTAACTAATGTATTACTTTTAGATATTAAACATAATACTAATCATAAAAAATGTTAAACTCAACTCATTCTTGAGAGATAATTAGTTCCCTCATTGCCTCTTATATTGTGGTACATGGCACTTTGGAAAGGTTGGAAAGTTGACCTCAAACCAGCATAAATTAGTTAAAAAATGTGTTTTCTTTTGAACTTATTTTTTTAATGGAAGTAAATTTTATATTGGCAATGTTGATTCTTGTTTTTGTTTGTAATGACATTTAAGTTATTACAAATTAAAACCATCTATTAAAATTTAACTCACAAATCTACTGTGTGTTAGTGCTAGGCGTTTCAATTTGTCGATTCCAGGGTTGTCCAGTCTATATATTAATAGGCCAGCATATTTCTTTTCCTCCTGTTTTCTCAGTTCGTGCTCAACGTAGGAGAAATCGCTTATCATTAGAAGGGAAGTGTCCTGTAGATGAGCAGAATCCCATGATAATTCACATCGGCCTTCGGGCCTCCGCCCAATAAGCTCTCAAAGTTTCAATGTTAATCTTGTGAGAGAAGATGTTAATAACAAATGTTAGCAAATCAGGAAGAACAGATTATTCAGTTATAATACATTTTAAATCTAATGGCTCAAGATGAACCGATTTTTTGGTTGAATTTTGACCAGTGGACAATCTCTAGTACTATATTAAAACTAACATTGAGCCTCATCGCACTAAAAGATACTCACAATATTATTTTTTTTCTTTTATTTCTACCCTAGCTGGGTAGATGTAGCTGTCTAAAGGTTTAGGTTATAATAGAGAATAAAAATCAGAGGGTTGGATTATTCAACTAACTTAGAATTACAACTACTTCAAGTTAAAAAGTATTTATTTGAAATCCTGGTGTGAAAGAAGCCTCACTTTATTCCAACTACTTTACCAACTACTGCCATTAGAAATAGTGTTGATTCTTTTTACAATAAAATTGTACTCCAGACAAAATCTACATCAATTAAATTAAAAAACGTAAAAAAGTTAAATTGAAAACATTATACAACTTCAGTACTTATCAAATTTTGTAAAGCCACGTCCGCACTGGCCGAACATGCTCGACAAACTTTAGTTTGTTTGTATTTATTTTTAATATAAATCGTTTGGTCAAGAATTGTTTGTTGGAAATGTTCATTGATTTTTTTTGTACTCGCTGAACATGTTTTCCCTGAATGTTTGGCCAGTGTGTACAATAGGCAATAGACAAATATCTTTATTCAATCATACATAAAAATGTACAAATATGCGTCAAGTATTTACAAATATTTTTTAGCCTGCTCTCAATCCACCTTTACTTTCCAGTCAAATTAAAACATTATACAACTTAAGGAGTATTATTCTTATAAAAATCTTCTAGATTGTAACATGGCAAATTAATTAGGAAATCTCTGAGTTTGTTCTTAAATCTTGAAAATTCCACTTCTTCCTTTATGCCGCTTGGGAGAAAGTTTGTGAATTTCTCTCCACTATATGTTGGACATTGTTTACACTTTTCTTTGTTATGTATTTTGATTGCAAAATCAACCTTATTTCTAGTGTTATAATTATGTACATCACATTGTCTTAATAATTTGTTTTGATTGATTCGTACTAAAATTATTGTTCTTTACACGATTCAGTTTCTTTTAAATTTAACATAGAGCGTACTGCTCTTTTTGTAAAACCAATATTTTATTTAAATTAATATTACTAGCTCATTAATTATTAATAAGACACTACTTATGATAATAAATACTACAATACACTGGATGCAAAACCACATTACTGTAAGGTCCATTGTTTAAAAAAGTTCAATGGTGGTGATGGTGAGGTTATGTTTATTGTTTAGTAAATTACTGCAGAGATTTTCCATCACTGAGTAATCAAAACAAATTCACAAGGTTTCAGGATCTGGAATCTGATCCCGTCTTTTGGTGGAAGAAATACCATGAACATAACAAAGTTGGTAAAACCACACCAGGCGAACCTAGAAAATCAACACAATAGTCAGTCACAAAAATTAAATAAACTCAAATAAATACACAATGCTTAAACAGAAAACTTCAAAAGTTGTCAAAAACTAGTTTTTTGTGCTTTATTTTTGACTTCTTTTACATTTTTCTGTTCAACCCTTGTGCATTTATTCGTGTTTTATTTAATTTTTGTGACTGCCTTTTCTGTTTATAGGTTCCATAGGATTGGCTATGGACTTCTTCCAGGTTCGCCTGGTGTATTTCTACCAACTTATGTTCTAGGTATTTTTTCCACATGAAGAAGGGATCAGATTCCGAAATGTGAATTTGTTTTTACTAATTAGTGATGGAAAATGTCCACAGTAATTTACTAAACAATAATACTGTAAGGTATTATACATTGTAGAAAAACTATCATTATGTAGTCAAAGTACAGGTAAAGAACAAATTTACTGCCTACCAGAGGAATGGAGAGAATATTGTGGCTAATTGGCAATCATTCGCTTTAATTTTGTGCCCACGAGTATGAGGCCATTCTAGCTGCTCTGGAAAAAATAAGATTCACTTCACTTTCTGGAGCAAGCTGACTGTAAATGATCACAGTAGACTAAACTTGCGAGTTGAGTTTAATAGCATTTACTGTAATAAAATATTTTGAAACCAAATCTTATGTTTGAAGGTTGTGAATATTGTTTAATAATTGTGTGTTTTGTGGGTTTGTAGGTTTTATCAGTTTGTGTGGAAGTTTTTTTACTTGATGGGAAATAAATTTAAACATTTTAACCTATTTTCAAGCCAATCAATGTTAAAAAACGGAAGGTTTGCCTTTAAGTTTTGAGATCGAATTGAACAGTTGTAAATTGCAGGTATAGAACACTTTAAGTGGTCGGTTGGCACCCTTGCCATATGTGTCCTACCTAACAGTCTAACAAATCTTGCAAATGACATCAATAATGAAATTTTTAAACTTTGTGTTGACATTGTTGCAGATTATGCGCTCAGTAGTGCCGGCCGACCTCAATCAGAGTGAAGCCGGTCCCATTACGGCTGATCAGCTGAGTACACAAGACTGTGAGTATTCCAGAACATCCATATTCTTTTTCCATAAAAAAACCTCACTAATCAATAGGTTAGACTGTTGGTCAGTATCATTGGATTTTATGTATTTATTTGTAATTCTCAGTACAGTACACTCTCGATCATCGGACTCGGCGACATCGGAACTCCGCTTCATCGGAACTGAAAATCCGGACATTATTAATTTTTTTTATTACAAAATAAATAATTTTCCCGTTTTAGCGCCTTCAATTTCCATTCGTTCTATCCGCAAAATAGTGAAGTATCACATTTTGCATCAAAAGTCATCAGGCGTTTTGCATAACTTGTACCAATCGTTGTGATTTACGAGGCCGTGGAGTATTCACACAAAAATAGAAAGAGGAAGGTTGCAGGAAGTGAACAATACGTCCGCTTCCCAAACTGTCATTCAGTCTGTCTCACGTCGCGACTGCAGCTGTGTTACGTGGAAGTCAGTTGACTGCTGGAATATGAATATGGAATATGAGAATAAAGATTTTGGATCTTAATTTCCTGTATTGTTTTTATTCCTATAGGCTCATTGTTACCATGTTCAAAGTTTGAGTGCCTTATTTTCATAAAATCTCTTGTGTTATCTTAAAAACAAGAGTGAATACAATCGCGATAGGTCACCGTACGGGCGGAAATGATGACTCACAACGGACTCCGCTTCATCGGAATTTTTTGACATCCGAACCGGCCGTCCGCCACATTAGTTCCGATGAACGAGAGTGTACTGTAGCGTAATTTCAGCATTTTTATTGGGGGGGGGGGGGGGGGGCAAGATTTTTTATAAATATATTTTAACTGCAATGAGATCTTTATCTTCCTGTTGTGATTTTACAAATGCTTGGCCACAAAAGAAGCTCAATTCAAGTCATAACTTTCACTTTGTAATTATTTTTAATAGTAAAATTTTAATTTTTTACAATTTTTCAAATTATTGGAGGCATCTGCCCCTCCCCCTTGCAACCCCCCAAATGATGCCTATGGTACTTCTAAATAGCTCATGAACAAGGGCAGAAGGAAGAACGAGCGTAAAATGGCTCTACTGATTCCAGCATATCAACACAAAGATGAGACTTTACTAAAGATGAGACTTTTACACAGATAATCATCACCCTTTAAAGACATCGTTTTCCCCAAAATAACCAAAGTTAAACCCCTTAAAAAAATCAGTCAGGATGGATTCGGGTAACTACTGTCTAAACTCGCTTCTTCCATGTTAAAATTAATTTGAAAGTTGTTTCGCAGCAATTTAACAGATTTTATTGAAAGGAAACATATTGTTTGTAACAGAAAATAAGTAAGAAAAGTACTACAACAAACAAAGAAGGGTGAGTTTTCCTTCAGTGAATATTTTGAGAAGTTGTAGTTGTGTCATATATAAGCAGCTTTTGAAAATTAATATTTTCAGGTATAATTAAGTATTCTTTGGGTTTTTTGTTAACAAAAGCACTCAAAATATTTTGAAAGATTATTTTTAAAGCTAATTCTGTGAATTGCATTGATTAATTTTTTTTACTTTTTTACAAAACGACTTGCGATGGTGTAACTCAAATGCCTTCCTCATAACATAAAATATTTACATTTTTCACTTTTTAGGTTTTATGTAGATAGAATTAGATATAAGCCTACTTATAAATACAATATCTTGTCTTTATAATGATGAGAAATTTGTGATAAATGAAATTTCATAACACCTAATTTGAAGTTTGTAAAAATGTCCTTTCTATTACCTCGATCCCTCAATTACTTTAATTTTGTGTGTTTGAGAGCTCTGGAAGGTCCTAAGTTTATGTAATGTTTTTGCTAATACTTCTACTGTTTATATAGAGAGTTGCTATTAAGACTTTTATGATTTTTATTTAGTTATTTAATATTTATTGGCAAAATTTATTAAGGACTAATTACTGTAGGTAAAGCTATGTTATAAAAGAAAAAAATAAGTTAAATGTTGTTATATCTTATAGTAGTAGACTAGATGAAATGCACCTTTTTCAGCGTGTCTACTGGTCACTGAAGTCACTAAAAGTCACTTATTTTTCCTTAAAATGCAAGAAGTCACAGATTTTTTTCTATAAATTGAGAAAATAACGCGATTGTGAGGAAAAGTTTTGCGACTACATCGATTTCCCCTGAAATTCTCTAAATAAACCATGCAAAAGTCACTGATTTTCAACATTTTTCACCCCCAAAAGTCACCGAAAAGTCACTGATTTTTGTATCTATTTGGCAGTAGACACCCTGTTTTTTTTAATACAATTTTTTATCCTACTGACAAATTTAGCTTATGGAAGACAAGAGGTTGAGGAGTAAGCCATAGCTTGCTTGAATTTGTAAGCTCTGTGAAAGCTTGTTGGACCCATAAATTAAATTAACTAGTATACGTGTTGCTCGAAATCGAGCAATTTATTTTAATACAATACAAATGTTACTTTTAGCTCTAAATCAATTACAAACGACCAACCCAATATTGTGAATATCTTTAATCACCAAAACTACACGTATTTACTGCTGATTATTAACAGATGTTTAAAATGTTCAAACCAATCTCAATGTTATTCTAATGAGAAAATTTCAAATTTAATTTGTGGTTAGCGCCCTAACCGCTTTGTGGTTAGCGGTTATTTTAAGTCCGATTCTCATCAATTTATGTCGGAAACAACTACAGACCAAGCCCTATCCAACGACACCAAAAACTTAAAAATCGGTTGAAAATTGTAGGAGGAGTTCTCAAGACAAAAAAACCCTTAGCGTATTAAATAAGTATAGATTATAAACTTCTCAAAATTGTTAACCTCACACTTAAGGTTTCACTGCTTTTCAATGAAAGAATCCTGCATGCTTGAATATGTTATGCATTATATGTTATGTTGTTGGTTCCAGTGGGTTTCCAAGACGGCGCTAACCTCGACTTAGATTTCTTCACTCAAGTTGGCAACACTGAGGGCATTATCAAAACCTCCCTCACGCGCGACTCTCTCTATGTCAAGTTTGACCCCATCGTAGGTGCATTGGTCTCCAAAGCAATCAGTGACAAATTCACCATGCCACCCCCGGCAGCTCCTGTCGGCGAGAAAGCTAGGTTAGCTATGTTATGTTATGAGATTTAATTTTAATCATATGAGTAATTGAGTTTTTATATGAACAGGATTAAGTGTGGAAAATATTGAAGTAAATTCCTTCAAGGAGTTAGAAAAAAGACTTAGGTATCCTACGTTTAACTTTTTAATCAATTTGGTAATCATACTTCAAAATTCAGAAAATAAACTTTTTGTTTGCCTGATGGCAACAGGAAATAACCGTGAAGTAAACCAAACAAAAATATACTTTTTGGGTTTGTGAGTTATTCTAATAACAAGCTATATCAGGGAGCCCAGTCGTCCTACTTTTCCTACTAAAAAGTAGGAAAGTAGGAATTGTCCCACTTTTAGACAATTTGTCCTACTTTCCTACTTTTTAGCTCCTCTTTATTACTTTTTTCATTTTTTTCGAGCCAGTCCATAACATTAACATAACTTTTTAAAAATTCAATTTGTTTTAACAATATTGAATATCTTACAACCTTTTTTGGCATTTTTCCAAGAGAAGAATCTCTTGTTCACCTTCTCTATGAGAGAATGATCAGTTTGGTACTCGGAATATTCAATAGATTCATACAATCCGAAAAAATCAAAGATAAAACTTTGCATGATCTGAAGATTTTGAAATTTCCAAAGAGGTTTTGAAACAAGAAAAGTCTTACGAAAAAGATAATTTACAGGAGGAGATGGTTTTCTCTATGAGAAAATGTCCAAGATGTCATTGTTTGTCCAATCTTTTTAATCCCTTAAGATAATTTATTTTAAGAGAGTTTTTGATTCTCAAATTTGCTTCTTCGACAAGTGAGTTGTGCGGCCTTGAGCCTATTAAATAAGATTCCGGATAGTGTTATTCTTAAATAATCAAGATGTCTGAAACCTGAGAACAGATGTTAAAATATGGAGTACTAGTTCCATTTCTAAACTAGCTGACTATATCAAACTCCTCCCCCCTCTAAATTGTGATATAGTAGCTGATGAATGGACAACATTCCAGTGTGAAAAAGTCCCTAATGATTGGTAAATTGATAGTGAAGGTAACTATATGAGAATTGACTTTTATTACAACAAAATATTTTCTTTGAGAAATGATCTTGGGGACCAAAAATATCCCAAATTGTCAAGACTCATAAAATCGATACTTGTTGTACCGCGCGGAAATTAAGATGTTGAACGAGATTTCAGCCAAGTTTCAAACTATTTAACAGAAGCTCAAACCCAACTTTCTGAAAATTCTATTAGTGCAATGCAAAGCGCCAAAGCTGGGCTAATAAAGCGTTTCAATAATAATCCTCGATGTGATCCTATGACAAAAGATTTAATTCAAAAAGGCCTCCATGTACACAACTCATATAAGTTAAGATTAGCTGAAGAAAAAAGGATTGCAGACGAATTAAAAAAACAAAAAGAGCAAGTGAAGGAACATGAGAGAATAAAGCAAGGAGCAAAAGAAAAAGAAAGAAAAGAATTTGAGAAAAAAATCAAAATCTGCCAAGGAAGCAATATTAAAGGAAAAGTCTCTAGACTAAAAAAGAAGCTGAAATACTTCAGAAATAAATACGTACAACTCACTTGTTGACGAAGCAAATTTGAGAATCAAAAACTCCCTTAAAATAAATGATCTTAAGGGATTAAAGATTGGACAAACAATGATGGAAGCTGCTTTAAAAAAAGTAGAAGAGAGCACCAAAACATTACATAAAGTAAGAAATGAACAAAAAGAAATAGAGAAAACAAAAGGAACCATGTTGGATTGCCTTTGTGCTAGTACCTTTAAGAAACTGAAAAAAATAACTTGATTGACGTTGGCTGTCTTGTAGTGTGGAATGTATATGAAATTTAAGATGTAAGCACCTTCGTCGTCAGTTGAATTCGTTCATCCGATAGCAAAAACTAATCGGTTGATTTAAAGTATTTTCTTCAATTTTTAAATCTATTTACAATATAAGTTAGTACTATACATAAATGTCAATGTAATATTTGATCATAAGTAGTGCAAGACTAATATTATTCTTGTGGAAATACAAGCTAGTTACTCTCTGTGTGTTAAGTAACTATTAACATTATAAATTTAGTGTAAAAATAACAACACAGATGGTTTCATTGTGTTTTTCCACTTAAAGATAAAATTGTATTGTCTTTTAGCGAATTTCCCTTTAGGGAATGCGCTATTACGGTAGTAGTCACAGTAAGACCTAAGCCTGGGACCATGATACTTTTTCGTTTTGAGGTCCCTAGAAGCCAAAAACACCGTTCGTTCAAATTGATATATATGTACAGTATATATATATATATATATATATATATATATATATATATATATATATATATATATATATATATATATATATGTGTCCGTGAACACGATAACTTTTGAACGGAACCTCCGATTTTGATGAAATTTGGTACAGGGGTGTAAGCCAGCATCTACTAGATTGAGTTCGCGAACCAGAATGATCGGACCATTGGAACGGGGTTTTATGGGGTTTCAAAAGGGTTAATAATGGGTTTTTGGCATTTTTTGACCTTAATTTTTAAAATTCATAAATTTTAACTGAAACCATTTAAAAGAGCTTAAAAAAAACAAACAATTTGGTATTTTGAATTTTTATCTTAGCATAACTGGTTACGGGGAAAATAAAAAAATGTGTTTTCCATGTTATTCTTATGGGAAATCAAGAAAAGCCTATATCTTTCTTATTTATTGACATAACTTAATCAAATTTGGTATGTACATTATCTAGATAAGGTTTAACTTATACTTGCTTACAAAACCCATATGGCGGCAAACCTACATACTCACCCCCATGGGGTTTATGGGGAAAATAAAGAGAACACCATAACCTTATAAAATTTGGTATGTACAATCACTAGGTAGGATTTAACTTATATTTACCAACTAAACCCATATTATGGTGGCAAACCTACATACTCTCATCCCCATGGATTTTATGGGGAAATAGAAAATATACCAAAATTCTATTGGAAATTCGCTGAGTACGCAGGTCTGCTGCGACGGGGGTATTTTTACTTATGAGGGTTATAGTTTTTGTTGCCAAGTTATTATTACTAATAATATAGGTTTTCTTTTGTTTGAGTAAGAGTCTGCAGCATTTTGTCCCATAAGAACAATGGTAAATTTGAAACATAACTGTGAGTTTGTTTTTCGTCTGAAAATTACAAACTTGATGTAATTTTAAATGATACTACAATGTCTTTCATTTGACGTGATTGAAAATCAATTTTAAAAATTCTCTACTCGAATATAAAAGAAAAAGTAATGTATATTATCACCATTTTTCACCCATGTTAAACCATTTCTAAGAGGTTTATTAAAAAACCTATCCGCGTCACATGAACCGCCATACCATTATTGTGAACATATTCAAGTTTCATGCAAATCCTCATGCAAATCCGATGCAAGATTATTGAGATAAAGTGTTTCAAAGACACCTATAATTAACATTGTTCTTATGGGACTAAAATCAAGATGGCGGATGTACTGCATACTCTTAATAGTTGTCTTTAATAAGATCTAACACAAAGAATATTGTTATTTTTTAATCTTTAAATAAATGCAATAAAGAATAATGAGGCTATACCCCATCCAGGGCTTCAGCTGATTTGTTGCTTAGTAATTTTTCGGTCAGCATTAAAACAAATTTTATGCTAAATTAGAAGAATGTTTTATTTAATTTCTGCTTTGAACAGTCTGTTTGGCTTTTTTCTGAATATCCTGCTCTTTATAGTTTTGTACCCACTGATGTCTTAAAGTACATAATGTGAAGAGAGTTGGGAATGTTATTGAAAGTGAATCGTGTACCGTGTACTAATTCCATAGACCAAGAAATAATCCCAAAAAGAGAACTATTCAGGACATAAGTTTACATTTAACTTTGAGAGACTTGGAACAAGTTAACAAGTAACATTTTCAGTACAGTCTTGATAAATTTTAGTTCTATGTTTTCACAAAATCTTTTAAATCAATCAATTCAACCTGAAGAGGATTAAAAATCGGGAAAATATAACAAGTTGGTCCACTTTAGTAATAAATATTAAAGTGACATATATGCATTTATTTTCTTTAAATGTTGAGTTAGTTAAAAATTACTAACACTCAAATAAGTTTGTTATTGAACTTGAAACGTTGCTCAACGTGAGTTTTTATGTAAGTTCAAAATCAAAATCAAAACCTTTATTGACACAAAACGTTACATAATAAATGCTACAATAGCAGTAACTGGTGTCTTGTCCATAGTCCATCTTAAAATCTAATACATCTACTTGAGTAGAATATAGGCCCAACTAATGAATTAGTACACGATACTAAAAATCTGAGTCATTTAAAAACTCAGTTGGTGAATAGTAACATTTTGTTAAAAGAATGGTGCTAATTTTAGTTTTGAAATTTGAACTGCTGAGATATTTATATTTTTCTGGTATTTTGTTGTAAAATTTTATACATGTGTAAAAGGGGCTTTTTTCTATTGCTGAGGTTCTATGGATCGGATAATTTAAAACATGTTTGTTTCTTGTACAGTATTTGTGACGAGGAAAATATATTGAAAAATTGTTGATATTATTGTGGACGTGAAGCAAAATTTCGAGGATATAGAGAGAAGGAAAAGTTAAAATTCCCAGCTTTCTGAAGAGAGGCTTACAAGAGGCTCTAAACGAAGCATTAGAGAGAATTCTAATGATTCGTTTTTGAACCGTGAAAACCTTCTTACCTTTTGAAGCATTTCCCCACATCGTAATCCCATAACGGAGAATCGAAGTTTATAATCAGCCAAAGAATTGTCCGGCCTTATTGGTCGGGATTTGTATTAAAATAATTCAATTATTTAAACAACATATTTCATATCTTATACATGTCATATATTTAATTTGTAAAACTAAAACATTAGTTACAAAGTTTGATTAAATTTTTATTTTCATTTTCCTGTCGCAGCTCATTTTTATGGCGCTATTCGTGTTATATTTAGGCCTACCCTAAGTTATAGATGTAATTTCGAGTGAAAATGTCCTACTTTTATCCTACTTTTTGGCCAAAAAGTCCTACTTTTCCTACTTTTTATCGGTCCAAAACCGCTGGGCTCCCTGCTATATACTGACAAAAATCATTAAACTGAGAGCTGAAGTTTAATAAACCACCACAAACTAGACTCAATGTAGGTTTTATTTTAAAATCTTTTTGAACTGTGAAACCTCTAGGATAGGTACATTATGCATGTGACCGTGTGTCATGTATCATATTATCCACTCAATGTACATTGTAAAGTGAGGAACAAAGTTATTTTGAATTTGAATTTGTTGCAGGGAGGAGGAGGAAGAGGCAAGCCCCGCCAAGCCCCGACCCCAGGACTCAGCCCCGGAGGATGGGGCTGTTGATGTGCAGAAGACCCCCGGCCGCAGCCCTGCGCTGGAGGCCGTACAGAAGCTCATCTCGCTGACCCCGCCGACTGGGGCCCCCAGCACCCCCACAGCCACCTCGCCCGCGCCAAAGTCGGTACGTGCTGTCCTACTGGGTCCGTTGGAATCTAGGAGCAAATATTATTATTTTTTTTTTACATGCTTTCATACAGTGTGGGAGTGTTCTTTTACTTAAAATAATGTTTTTATACTTTTCATATAATACAATTGATCGTAATTGCGTAGTTAATTAACATTCGGTTGGTAATGTAAAATAAAATGTTGGAGGTGGTGACGTAATCAACAGGTGCAATAATCGCGACCAATGAGAAGCAATCCCGTTGGTTACGTGCATCACTAAGGAGTATTCATGGCGGATGCGAGGGAAATAATGGTAATTGTTTTGAGTTAAAAATTAGAAGAATACGATAAAAATTGAGTTTTATGACCTGGAAGAAAATAATATATTTTAAATGAATAGATTAATAATAAATATTACTTATTGAGCTTATGTTAAAAAATAACAGATAACCCAATACGAAGAATGATTCTCTTTTGACTCATTCAGTAACGTCTGACGAAAGGGGACGCCAATCCGCCATTCCGCCATTCGCTCTGGGATGATCGGAGTCTGGTGGTGAGCGTTCGGCCGTAAAATTTTGATGTAGGCCTAGATTGGATTTAAGTTATATAGTGAAATTAGGATACATACAGATTGGTTTTTATTTTAAACATATTCTCTCGTGGTGATACTTCGTACATGATTGCAGTGCGGCTCATTCGTTCATTCGGTGTGCGTAATCTTCTAGTTGTGTCGTGACTCTTTTGTTCAAAGTGAATAAGTGACTGGAACCCTGCTTCAATCATCACCTTGACAGGATGCACCCTCATGCCCTACCCCATGATAAATAATTTTTATTTATCATCCCTGAGATTCGTAGTTTCATGAATAGACTCAAAATCTGGTTTTTCCTATCTAAAAGACTGCTAACATAATATTTAACAATTGGCCTAATAAAAAATCTGTTTTCTCTAAATTGACTGATTTTTTACTATCCACATTACATCCCCTGTGTCGAAGTGACTTTTTACAAATCTAAATTCATAACAGTTCGACTAGGCCTAACTTAAATTAAATCAAAATCTGTTTTCTCTAATAAATAAAATACAAAAAAAAAAGGTACAACGGTACAAAATGGCGCCCTTCCCGTGAGGCGTGTTAACCTTGAAAGTGATATTGAAGTGAACTTTAATGAACAACTTTAGTGAACAAAAATGAGCACCACCAGTGATGAAAGTGAGTTCCACGGATGGCCTAATGGAAATTTGATCGGAGAAGACAACAGACCACGAAATAACGACACAACAGAGAATGAGGACAACCAAATAGGCTCACCGCAACTAGACCTGGCAGAAAACCAACTAGGCCTAGGCCTATTCTTACCTAACTCCGAAGAGTTCCTCTACCGTCCCGAACTTCATTTTGAGATACCTGGGGATGTGCAGACAGCAGCAGCCGAGCCACAACCAACGCAGACATCTACCCTAGGCCTAAACATGCAGACAGCATCATCTGAGCCACCACTGACGCAGACATCAGCGGCCGAGCTACGACCAACGCGGACATCAGCACCTGAACCAGAACCAACGCAGACACCCATCTCCAACGTGCAAGTTAACCATTTGGTAGGACAGCAATCAGACGTAAGTCAGCTTCTGACATTTTTACAACAAAAATTTGATAATCTTGAATCTAAATTTGACAAAAGTAATAATGAGCTTAAAGAATCTGTTAATGAATGTAACAATAGGCTAAATCAAATCGAGAAAAGTAATGTAATGATTTGCCAAAGTATTAATTGTATCAAAATGGAATTGACAGAAAAAATTGTTGTAGTTAATGACAGAATTGATGAAGTTAAGACTAAATTTTCGAATAAAATTGAAGAAGTAGAATGTAAATTAAATGAGAATGTTGACGATAGGTGTAAGAATTTGTATAAAGATATTTCTACCATGGGTAAAAAATTAAATCAAGTAGAGTCAATTGTGAACGTACAAATTGGTGCGGGCATTTTGAAAAATCCTGAGTTAAGTAAGGAACTAGTGAAAATTCACGAGAAAGCTAATCAGACTTCATCTGAATTGGCAACTAATATAAAATTGTTAAATGTAAAGATTGATTCAATTAGAGACTTTGTAAATGAAAATGATCAGACCAAGTTGACTCTCATACAAGGAGAGTGTGATAGGAATAGGGTAGTTTTAAGACAGGAGTATATCTCTGAATTAGCGAAAATGCAAACTGATGTAAACAATGTTGCTTCTAACCTACACGACGTAACGAATAGAATAAATGTCCTTGAAACTTCTAGTTCTGAACTAAAGACATGCCCTGGTCACCACCTACAGGTAAATGCGAAACAACCTCAATCAGTAGGGATTAACAATCCTGAATTGTACTTAATAGATTTTGATAGTGATAGGGAAGATATTCATCCTATGTATTTTCTTAAGTTTGTTAATAAGTTTTGTGAACTGAGTGAAGAGCGATGGGAGGGAAAAATCCTTCACATTGTAAAACACTTAAAGGGAGATGCTGCACTGTGGGCAAGACAGCATATTACCGAATGGGATGATGTAGAGGGGTTCTCTCGTTCTTTTAAGAAACGTTACTGGGGAATGCGTAAACAGCGTAATTTTGAAAACGACCTAATGAGCAACGGACATTTTGATAAATTTAAAGGGAATTTGGTAAGCTATGTACTAGATTACTACACCAAGAATAGGTATTTGGATAACCCTATTGAGATGAGTTTGTTTTTGAATATGATTAGCAATCACCTTCCTAAGAATATCGCTGCAACCATAGCCACTGCAAAAGACATAAACAACGCTGATGAATTAGAAACCTTTTTGCTTCAGTTAAGCGGGTTTGACGAATTTAATGTTGGCCAGAGTGAACCTAAAAGATTTCATGGTAATTTCAAAGATGAGCGTAAACTGGAAAATAGTAATTTTAATAATAGAGGAAACTGGAGAGGACGTGGAAATGGAAGGGACAATAATTACCATCGCTCAAACACTGAACAAGTTCAGACTAATGTAGGGGGAGTTACTAACTGTCGAGGCAACTGGAGGTATGATAGGAATAATGGTGATAATGCGCAGAGAAGTGGGGGGAGTTATGGTAGGAACTATAATAGGCCTAGTCAAAACAACGGTTACAATGCACAAAAAGACGATAATTATTGTAGGAATAGTAACAGATCAGGGAATTCCACGGAATGAGACAGGTTACCGGGTGTGAACTATAAATCACAAGTAGGTAGTAGGCCTAAACATATTTTTAATGGTTATGAGTTGATAGGAGATAGTATTTTGTGTAGGTTTGGAGAAAAAATTCTTAATTTAAGAAGGGGAGTCACACCTGGTCAGCATACTAAAAGGGGAATTGGATTTTGCATTAGTGGGCAGAAAATAGAGGAACTTAAACAGAACATTGCAGAAAACAAGCATTTGTTAAGTGACAAAATTATGGTTATGATAGGTACTAATAATTTACTTAAAGGTGAACCAGTGCATATTATTTGCGATAAATTTAGAGACCTAGTAGAGATGTTACTGTCACTGAAAAAAGAAATAGTCTTGCTTACTTTACCACCTATACCCAAGATAGCGTTAAATAATCACCGCCACTTTGATGAATTAGAAATGGTAAATAAAGCCATAAAATCGTTTGATAATGGTACTACAATCAAGGTTTTAGATATAACCAATGAATTTATGTATCCCAAGGGAGTGAAAAATTGTAATTTAAATTTTTATGAAGAAAATATTTATTTCAATGGTCAAATGAGAACAGATAGGATCCATTTAAATGAGATAGGCCTAAATAAGTTAAAAGATTTGTGTAACGAAATGTTTAATAACAGCGTAAGATGTGATCTAGAAAATGCCCAAGGTAAAGTAATGTTGAATCCTAATCTGACTGATGAATTAATGGACGAGGCAAATTTTAATAACAATTTAATGAAACCAGTCTCTGAGACTTTACCAGAAATTGTCGGTGAAATAAATGGTAGGTTAGTTAGTTGTCTCATAGACAGTGGATCTCAAGCCACAATAATGTCAGACATTTTATTTAATGAGTTAAAGGGTAATGGAGTAAAATTTGAAGTGTTCCCAGTCTCTAATTTAAATATTATGGGAATAACCGGACATAAATCAAAGAATGTTACAAAGCAGGTATTGTTTGATATTAAATTTGAAGGGAATAACGTTATGTCATTGGTATGTTTAGTTGTGCAAGGAGTGAGGCTAGACATTATTCTAGGGTGTGATTTTTTAAAAGAATGCAAAGGAGCAATTAATTTTAAAAATGAATGTCTTAGTTTGATAAACAATGAAAACAAAGAAGTCCATATACCATTTAAAATGACTTGTAAAGAAGTAGGGAGTGTAAAAGTTGTGACTTTGAATAAAATTGGAGTCATATCATTAAATAATGAATTAGAATTTTGTCAAACCAATACTATGAAGTTTCTTGAGGAAATAGGCACTCATGAGAACAAAGGTTGTAGCCAAGAAAAAAATGAATTTACCAATAAATTGATGACTAAAATTCAAGAAATTAGAGAAAGTAATGACGATTTGAGCAAAACTGATTTGCAATTATTAGAACAGACTTTAATTAAGCACAGTGATGTATTTTCAGAGAATCCAGGTTTATGTACAAATTACACAGCTAAACTAAACCTAAGTTCAGATGAAGTGTATACAGGAAAAACGTACCCAATACCATACAATAAAAGGAAAGAAGTTAGGGAGGAGATTAATAAAATGTTGGAACAAAATATAATTGAAGAATCACAAAGTCCGTATTCTAATCCGCTTGTTTGTGTTGTAAAACGTGATTTATCAACACGAATCTGTTTAGACAGTAGAAAGTTAAACCAATATTTAGTTAGTGACAATGAGGGTACAGAAGATGTTGAGATTATATTTCAAAAATTCATGGGAACCAAATATTACAGTGCTATAGATCTAACGCAGGGTTTCCTACAGATAGAGTTAAATGAAGAGTCCCGTAAATATGTAGCGTTTACTTTTGAAGGTAGGAATTATCAATACCGCCGATTACCATTTGGATTAAAAGTATCAACAGCACACTTTGTACGCGCAATTAATCGAGCGCTAGGTCCTGAATTCAATGACTTTGTAACATGCTATGTGGATGATATACTGATAACATCTAAATCATTTGAAGAACACCTAGATCACATTGACAGGGTTCTTTCTAGATTGAAAAGTTGCGGTTTTACAGTCAAGCTAAAAAAGTCAGAATTTTTGAAAGATGAAATAAAATTTTTAGGGCACATAATAACAAGGGAAGGGATTAAGACAGATCCTGAGAAAATACAGAAAATCATGACTTTCGATGAGCCTAGAAACTTGAAAGAGTTGCAAGCTTTCTTGGGATTGTGTAATTATTATCGTAAGTTCAAGGAAAATTATTCAGAATTAACAGGACAGTTTAAACACTTATTAAGTTCAAAAAAGAGTTGGATTTGGGGAGACAGAGAAAGGCAAAATTTTTTCAAAATCAAAGAAGCATTTATTGATACAGTAATGCTTAAACACCTAGATTTTAGTAAACCTTTTTATGTTAACACTGATGCATCAAACATTTCAGTCTCGGCAATTTTATATCAAGTAGATCAAGATAATCTAGAAAAAGTAATCATGTTTGCTAGCAGGAGCCTACTAGAAGTAGAAAAAATGTACACAACCACAGAAAAGGAATTACTAGCTGTTGTTTTTGCGTGTAAAAAGTTTAGAAATTATTTAATTGGTCACAAAGAAGTAATTGTTAGATCAGATCACAAAGCTTTATCCTTCTTAAATCGATGTAAATTAACTCATGGTAGACTTTTGAGATGGTCACTCATATTACAAGAATATAATTTAAAGATTGAATATGTGCCAGGCAAGTCAAACATTCCAGCCGATATTTTGAGTAGATTAAATGATGAAGGACATGCAGAGACTGATAGTAAAAATGTAGTAAAGGTGCTAAAAAATCAAGTAGATTTGGGATTTCATGAAAGTGAAGGTAAAGTAATTTTCGGAGATATAGGCTTGAAACAGAGAGCGGATATTAAGTTAGACAGAATTTTTAAAATATTAGATGACCCAGAACAAACTGATCACAGAATAAATAAATTGTACACAATACATAAAGGAATTTTGTTTAAAAGAAACGTGGAAAATTGTGATGACTGGAAGTTAGTAATACCTAATGATGTAGTGTATCAAATAACCGATTTTACTCACCGTAAATTTGCTCACATGGGAGGACATAAAATATATAAGATTCTAAAGGAACATTGCGTATCTAACCAGATGGAAAAAGTAATTAAAAAACAACTGAGGGTTTGTGATTTGTGTCAGAAGTCAAAACATGGCAATAAAAAACAGTTAGGGGCTTTACATCCAATTATCCCAAAGGAACTGAAAGAAATAGTAGCGACTGACTTAATTGGACCTTTACCTAAGTCAAGAGGGGGAGTGGAATATATTCTAGTTCTGATTGATGGTTTCTCGAAATATGTAAAAATTTATGCTTTAAAGAAAGCTAGTACAAAGGCAATTTTAAACCGGATAATAAATGAGTACATACCAGAAGTAGGGAAAATAAAATCAATTTTATCTGACCATGGGAGTCAATTCACTAGTGCTTTATGGTACAATACCTTGGAAAGGAATGATATAACTCCGCTTCACTCATCTGTGTATCACCCCCAATCTAATTTTACGGAAAGAGTAAATAAAGAAATAAACCGGATAATTAGGTCGTATTGTCATGAACAACATACTAAATGGGCATATGTTTTAGATTTTATTGAATATTGCTTGAATCATGCGGTACATAATAGTACTAACCAAATACCATATGAAATTATGTTTGGTAAAAGAAGTAAGTTTTTTATTAATAAGATAATTCAATTTCCGTCAGAAAAAGTTTTTATAAGGGTGAGAAATTTGTTTTGGTACATAGAAAACTTATTAGTAGTGCAGAAACGAGGAAAAGGCAATTTGATAAAGATTTAAAAGACCCAATAGTACATGAAGTAGGAGATCTAGTTTTAGTTAAATCTCATAAACTATCTGATAAGTGTAGTAAAAAGATAAAAAAGTTTTTCTTGCTTTTTGAAGGTCCATATCAAATAATAGAGAGGAAACTTGATAATGCATATGTATTGAAAAGCCGGACTAATGACGATATAATTGGGACTTTTAAT
This sequence comes from Neoaliturus tenellus, assembly GCA_030545055.2. Classification (NCBI taxonomy): domain Eukaryota; kingdom Metazoa; phylum Arthropoda; class Insecta; order Hemiptera; family Cicadellidae; genus Neoaliturus; species Neoaliturus tenellus. The sequence continues at coordinate 21,380,684 of CM061531.1, forward strand.
GTTACACAGTTAAAGAAGTATTTAGTTTGAATAAAAAACTTAGATAAAATGGGTTTGCCTGTTTTGGGTATATCACTCTATTAGCATATTTAATAATAAAAAAAATAATAAAAAAAAACCAGATGTGAGAGTTGCATATTTAACTAAATTTGTAGGCTCAATCCTAGGTGAATATTTTTTTTTAATTAAGGGTAGATAAGTTATAGAAGAGGGGTGACCAGTGGTGAAAATCATAACTGAAAATGAAAGTAGTACCATACTGATGAATAAAATGTTTTGTGTAAATAAATGTAGCTGAATCTTGATCATTACACAGTGGTTATATGTTTAATATTTCAGATAACAGAATAATTTGTTTGTAGCCAAACAAATGGCAAGTTAATAATTTTGAACTATATATTGTTGGTTATGTACATTTTGTATGAATATCTGTATGGAAATATTATGTGTGGAATATGGTAATAAACTAAGTTAACAAACGGTAATGGTTATCTTATTATTTTATGATGGTTGCGTTTTTTATTAAAACTGAGGTTATTATATGATTTATTATTGACTTATATTGTTTAATTTGATGGTTTCATGATATTTCTATTACAATCTTAATAACTTGTGAATTTTCTCTCGTAAAATAAGTAAAATCTTTGTAATTTTCAGGAAATGAAAAGAACTATGACAAAAGGTGTATTCTAGATTAAGAGTGTATTTTGTAATTTTCAATGACAAAAGGTGTATTTTAGATTAAGTATGTTTTTCTTTTAATTAAAGAAAACTGTATTCTAGATTTAAGAATATTTTTGTACTATGGATTTTGATGGGAAAAACCAGTGTTCTGAGTGCATAGCACAGAGACCCATTTTAGCCTCTATATTAATGAGCAGGCTTAGGTTAAAAAAAAAGGGCAAATAAAAAATTATTTCTTAAAAAATAAATTTGTAAATAATATTTAAGGGGTTTTTAGTAAAATATTATATTACAAATTTGGGGGAGTATTTGTGGGAGTGTTCTTTTACTTAAAATAATGTTTTTATACTTTTCATATAATACAATTGATCGTAATTGCGTAGTTAATTAACATTCGGTTGGTAATGTAAAATAAAATGTTGGAGGTGGTGACGTAATCAACAGGTGCAATAATCGCGACCAATGAGAAGCAATCCCGTTGGTTACGTGCATCACTAAGGAGTATTCATGGCGGATGCGAGGGAAATAATGGTAATTGTTTTGAGTTAAAAATTAGAAGAATACGATAAAAATTGAGTTTTATGACCTGGAAGAAAATAATATATTTTAAATGAATAGATTAATAATAAATATTACTTATTGAGCTTATGTTAAAAAATAACAGATAACCCAATACGAAGAATGATTCTCTTTTGACTCATTCAGTAACGTCTGACGAAAGGGGACGCCAATCCGCCATTCCGCCATTCGCTCTGGGATGATCGGAGTCTGGTGGTGAGCGTTCGGCCGTAAAATTTTGATGTAGGCCTAGATTGGATTTAAGTTATATAGTGAAATTAGGATACATACAGATTGGTTTTTATTTTAAACATATTCTCTCGTGGTGATACTTCGTACATGATTGCAGTGCGGCTCATTCGTTCATTCGGTGTGCGTAATCTTCTAGTTGTATCGTGACTCTTTTGTTCAAAGTGAATAAGTGACTGGAACCCTGCTTCAATCATCACCTTGACAGGATGCACCCTCATGCCCTACCCCATGATAAATAATTTTTATTTATCATCCCTGAGATTCGTAGTTTCATGAATAGACTCAAAATCTGGTTTTTCCTATCTAAAAGACTGCTAACATAATATTTAACAATTGGCCTAATAAAAAATCTGTTTTCTCTAAATTGACTGATTTTTTACTATCCACATTACATCCCCTGTGTCGAAGTGACTTTTTACAAATCTAAATTCATAACAGTTCGACTAGGCCTAACTTAAATTAAATCAAAATCTGTTTTCTCTAATAAATAAAATACAAAAAAAAAAAAAAGGTACAACGGTACAACAGGCTGAACACGCAATCACAAAGAAGCGTTCCATTTATAAAAAATACGTGAGGTTTAGTTCTTCAAAAGAAACAAGAAACTATCACTTTGAATATGATTTGACTGACCACAACATCTCCAACAATGTATCAATAATAAATGGTCTTGATTTAATGATATATACGAAAGAAAAAGCAATAAGAATTATCACAAGCAACAAATAAATAACTTAGTTTACGATTAGTTTATAAGGAAGAGCCTTTTGGCTGATTGGGTAGACAAAACAGGAGAAAGGATTCAGCTAGCTTACCTGAGAAGATTGTGTTCAGGCAGCATATAGATACACATAAAAATACACATTTTTCACTAATATTTCGTCCCTATGGAGGACTTCTTCAGAGTAGGGGAGAAAGAAGAGACTGAGTTTTCAGTTTAAATCCCCAACTGAAAACTCAGTCTCCTCTTTCTCCCCTACTCTGAAGAAGTCCTCCATAGGGACGAAATATTAGTGAAAAATGTGTATTTTTATGTGTATCTATATGCTGCCTGAACACAATCTTCTCAGGTAAGCTAGCTGAATCCTTTCTCCTGTTTAGTTTACGATTAATAAGCTAAATTGCTGTACTTTGCTCCGGTGATAAAATACGGGATGGCGAAAGTGATGTTGTATAAATAACCAGCATCTCAAAGCTGACGGAATAATTTTTACTGAATTTTAGTCCTCTGTAAGAATTGCTCTTTCACAAACGTTTGAACTTCTATAGGACATAAGTTTAAGAAAAATTATAAATTTGAGGGAAAGTCTGGAAATTTGCAAAAACTACTCAACTGAGGTGTCACATTATATAATTATCAGATATTTTATCGGTAATTGGTTTAGCAGTTACGGAAAACGTAGTGTTTCAACTGTGTTGTGATATATAGGATAATAAAGTTATTTATGTGAGAGCAGTCCAGAATGTTTAAAATGTGATTAACGCTTGGTGCCAATTCCTCCAACACCTGTGCTTCACTTAGCTCTATCCATTATGTCTAGTTCTAGATTCAGTTAAACCATTGACTATGTACACTAACGTGAGTAGATTTCTCATAGCATAGGCGTGTTTGAAACCTATTGACGGTGGTGCGATCTCGTGCGGCTTACATGGAAGTACAAAAGTCATATATAGGAAAATCAGTACTACCACTATTCTCAATCAAGAATTAAACATTTTATAACGGAGGTTTATGTTTATGTTGTGATGAAATGTTTTTGCAGCACTGTAAATTCAGCTAAATAATAACAACATCGAAGGCAGCGACTCTGGCGCCGCGTACACGAAACTTCCAACTATTTGCCTCAAACTAAATGCATTGGATGAGAGGTCTATTCACGTTAGTGTACATAGTCAATGATTAAACTGTATCTAAATTTTAATCACAGGTTTTCCTCGTTTTGGGGTTAAAGATTCTTTTAGAAATCTGGAAAAATAAAGCTTATTTTTAAAATTGAAATTGAAAAAATGTGAATAAAATTATTAAACAAACTGTTATAGATAACAATGTTTGCTACCAAATAGTAAAATAATTTTTTAAAATTAATTTTTGTCATCTTGAAAAACTTGTACATATTAGTGTACAATCATACTAAAAAAGTAGTAATAAAAAAACAGCAGGAAGGGGTAAAGGTCAAAATATGAGGGAAGTTTTCCCGAAGGTTAATGGTAGGGTAGCAAAATATTGAAACTTGTTGAAACTCTGTATTAAACCAATGATTTGTAATATAATTAATCAGATCTTTGTTCTTAGAGAGGTAGGCCTAGATCTTATCCTTATCAATTTTATCCTTTGAGGATCGCTTGTCAGTATACATTGTGACACTCTCATAAAGTAGAAGACGTTAATGTTACCAATTTTAAAATATACCAACATAACAAATATTTAGCTAATCGAACCTAACTGTTGATAAAAGTAGAGGCATTTGGCCCGTATCCAACAGTTTTTTGCACCGCACGCGTCTGCACGGGTCTTAAATCTCTCTGCATTTGTGAAACAGTACTGACCTGTGTAACATCACGTAAGCTGTTTTCGCTTACCACTTAATTATAATTGCACTATTTATTTGTTTATGTCTGATCCAAAGGAGAGAAATACGTCGGCTAAAACGGTAAGGTAGAAATTCTATTTTAAGTTTGTGTATTAGGTTTTTTTTTATTGTAAAATGGAGATTGTAGCATGAATTAAGGATTAATTTCATGACAGTAATAAATTATTAGGGATGGACGAGATTGGATTTTCAGTTCGAGACGAGACGAGAATTTTTAATTCTCAAATAATTTCGAGACGAGATTTTCCCACTCGTACATTACGAGAAATGTGCGTTCGGGATTTTAATCTGATTTTGTAACATGGTTAATCCTGATTGCTGTAAATTGATCCTGTAAATTGCTGATTATGTTAATAAACTGAAGTTAAAAAAGTCACTTTCTTAACAAAAGGTCTAGGCCTATAAAGGAACGTCAATGTACCCAATAAAGAGGTTGAGAAGATATAGGCTCACCATAAACCCTACCGACCTATGTTTAATAAAACATAAAAAGAGAATCTTCTGTTACAGTTACTTACTTCACTTTTCACTTTCATGTTTCACACTTTTCACTATTAACCTACTTTAAAATGTTTCCAAATAAGAGCTTTTGCTCACCCACAGATTTGTAATAGGCATAGGCCTACTAACTTTGAATCACAAGCCTAGAGGCCGGGAGGCTAACAAGAAATAACTTTTAATTGGAGGATTATAATTTTAATTTTCAACTCTCTCTTCTTCTTTCTCTTTGTCCATAAGACAATCTTCAACTCTCATTTTGTTTGCTATTCATTTTTATTTCTCCAAACTATTCAAGTCCTGTATACTTAACTTTCACTGCTTTAGAATTCATGTAATTCCCTCGATTCGTCTGCTAGTGGTAAGGTTTTTATTTATTTGCTCCCAACTAAATAAAGGCAAGCATTAGTGTAGCCATGAAGCCTGTATGTTTCTAGTAAGACCATTGATTTTCTATGTATTCAACACAACCTATTTATTGCTGTTCAACAATTATTGTTAATAGGCATATTCGGTTTTTTATAGTATCCAAACCTTGAAGTAAAATCAACCATCAGCCGATTTTAAGCATTTATGGCTTAAAATAGCTGAACTCTGCTAAGAGTGTGAAAGGAAATTAAATTCTGTATTACGTGGGATATTTGAGGTTAGCCATTATTCGACCTGATTGGCTATCTTGTCATTCATCTGATTGTCACCACTATTCTTACTGCTAATGTCAAAACAGCTCTTAAATTTGTCAAAAATTATTTGAATCAGTTTTAAATAATCGTCTTGAAGCAATTAAATGTCAAATAATGATTGTTTATTGTTTATAAAGTTTTCCCAATGTTCTAAAGATTTATCAAACAAATGAATTAATTTATAAATCAGAAGCTATGTTGACTCCGTCCACTACTGTTGATCGTCAATCAGTATTCAGTATCACTAACAGTCCGTGCAGACATGCAGCCGTAGAGCCGTATCCAGTCGAGTCCATATCTTGGAAGTTCAACCGTAGTTTAACCGTTTATGATGGCAATTTAAGTTTGAAGTTGTGAGGAGGATAGGAAAATAAAACACTTTACATTGCTTCAAAATAATTTATTTTTCAGTATTAAATTCGTAGATTATTTATACCGGTTTTTATCGTTATTCACAAATTATTTCTCGTCTTGAAAAATCTCGATCAAAATAAAATCTCGTCTCGGTTAACGAGATTAAAAATTTCTCGTAATTTCGAGACCCGTCCATCCCTATAAATTATATAATTTGTAAAAACAACGTTACAAGAGAATAATTCCGAAAAAAAACTTTTCATGCACAATGGGCAGGCTCACTGTTTTTTTGAGGTTAAAAAATGTTCTTGGAAGAAATGTATCCCAAACTTATGCTGCAGTTAAAAGAATATTATAATTTGACAGTTATTTTCATGACGGTAAGAAAAAATTAGTAGACATCTAGCTCTATAAGTAGACATCTAGCTCTATAAGTAGACATCTATCTTTCTAAATAAGAGTGGTCCAAAATAAAGCTATCAACCTAGAATTTGCAACTTAATTGTGGAAAATCTTGCATAAGGCTTAGAGAATTTAAATTACCATTGTTTCTAACTTAGTGTTAGAAGTAATTAATAAATTATCAGTTATGATACATAAAAAGTTTGTATAATTTAAAGTAATTATGAAAATTAAATAGAAATGTAATAATTTCCTGTTAACTTTAATCTTTTTAATGTTAATAAAAAGCTTTTTCTTAAAGATTGTACAATATGTTTAGTTTTTGGAATAATTGGAAATTGTATTGTGTTATTGCTGCCATACAGGAGCGACCCTGTTCTACTAGAATGGTAATGTCATTTTTTACAAATTGTAATTTCTAATTTAATTCTGGCTTTTTTTAGATTATTGAACAGTATATTTAATAGTGATGTGTCAGTACCAAAATTTCAAAGTCGTTACCGGTATCGGTTCTTTTAACCGGTACAAAGTATTCATTTTGTAATGAAGTTAATGTAGTAGGAAATATGAAAAAAACATTTGTATATTGAAGTGATATTTCACAAGTAGAGAGAATTTAGGGATTTAATTAACCAACACATGCAAGGAAAAGAATTAGGATTTAAAGTGGAGCCATGAGAATGTGTGAGTGAAAATTAATTAAGGCAGGGGCAGTGTTGGGATGTGTGTGGGAAAACGTTCATCAAGAGGATAGTTGACTAAAAGTAATAAAAAATAGTAAAATGTTTCTTAAAGAATAATTTTTTTATGTACAGTAACAATGGGAACAATTTTTTCATGTACAGGGGTCCGCACTCCGCAGGTCAGCTTTTAACTCTCACACTTAGGGTCGGGTCTAGTAAAGTATTTTTGAAAAGTATTTTTATTCCCAATTCTTAATTCTTCAAGTACGCTTCGTCTTGATAAATTTAGTTAATTTTCAATACGCAAATTAAAATAAAATTATAAATTCATAAATAGCTATCAACCTAAGTTTTCAAGTATAGTAGAAACTCGATAGTTCGACCCTCCTTGTAGTTCGACACGGTCCATGACAACTTAACATGTTAAAAACGACTGTTAGTCGTGACCAACAGTCATGTTGGAGACTGACAAAGGTGAAAAATAAAACAAAGTGGTGAATGATTTGAATATTGGTCATGTCAAGGTTCAATTAAATTATGGTTTCATTAAAATGAAGTGTTTCCTAAATTCAAATCATGATTTTTATGCTCCCATTGTTAAGACTTCCTATATACTCCCTATAGTTCGACATTTCAATAGTTCGACACCCTCTTAGTCCACAAAGTGTCGAACTATCGAGGTTCTACTGTAACATCAATATGAATGAAAGTTAATTTCAACTTTCATTTGTGCTAAATATAATTATTTTATGAGTATGTCTGTGCTTTTCCCATACCCTTCCTCAAAGTTTTAAACTGATGAAAAACTACCAGAACAAAATTGAAAGAAGAAATTTTTTAAATGATTTAATACCAAGAAAAATTATATTTTTACTTTTTTAGCGGTTACAATATAATTAACAAAAAACAAAACAAATTATCATACATAATACAGTAAAATAAAGAGTAAAGCAACTTTTGACATATTATTGGTGTTGATGTTTTATTTAAGAAATTGTTTAATTAAAACGTTTTTATTTATCATTAATGTGATGGGAAACTAATATCTGAAAGAAAACTAACGCAGCTCACGACTGGTAAAAGTGGTGGTAACACCAGGTTACTTTTTCTTATTTTAAAAATCAATAGACCTCAATAAAAATATTTAATATTTATATTTGTAGTTGCATTTTTATCTTGTAACAATGTTAATCCCTGCTATCATGAATTTAGCTGTAGGATTTTACAGGACTTATCTCTTTATGGATATCTAATAACAAAATTACATTTGATTTCATGCCTTCTCCTGCAGGAGCGATCTTCAAAATCGGTAAATGCTCTGTAACGTGATGAACTATTTTGATGTTTTGTCTTGAAAAAGTATCATTGACAGTGAATAATCAAATATAATTAATATACTAATCAAATTAGAATCAGATAAACTTACCATATGATGTTTTAAATGTCGTAAATTTGAAATGAGAAAAAAATTATCAAATGATAATATGTGTTGGAAAAGTATTATTATCCCATGAAACATGAGTAAATATTCTCAAGTCAAGCCTTAACTAGTGATTAACTTTTGTTATTTAGTTGATACTTCTCTGCAGTTCAGTAATAAAATACCTAACATTTGTTCTTCGGATTTATTATAAAGCTACGCTGGGGTTTAGTATTTGAACTCCTGAGTTATTTTATAGCTAATTTATTATCACCACTTGTCAGGTTTTAATTCCCGGCTCAGAATAAAAAGATAATTCGCCACTCGTGTACTCATAAGACTCTTTATTTTTTTTCAAAAGAGGTTGGCTGAGCACTTTTTGCCTTATTTTGTTCTGTCCAAAAGGCTATTGATCTGTGCGTGGATAGTATTAGACAAAGTAAGGGGGTGTGCCGCCACAGTACGGAGATGTATGGTACTGATAAAATTCCCTGGCAGAACACAATTTCAAACCCACGACATCGCTGCCATGGTCCCGAAGCCAGTGCGAACCACTATGCCACCGACTCACTTGGCTCATGCTTAGCCCCTTTGAAAATCAAAAAGAATGAAGGGTTTTAGGTGAAGATAACTGTGAATTATTTGTCGATAAGTATTTATGTGATAAAAATCAATCTTTTCCACAAATGTAGAAATATATCTCTCTCAACAGCCTTAACTTAACAATTAATTAACAACCATCGACCTAAATTTCTCCATAAGATGAACAAATGACCTTTGAAACTCCTTATGCCAAATCTCCTTGAATTTTATGACAAAAATAACTTATATGCACAAAGTTGTCATTTAAATCGTGTTGGCTAAATTATTAAATTATAAATCATGATTATTAACAAATTTAATGTTTTAATATATTTTATTTTAATTTGATGTGTATCTAATATTTAACATTTTTTCCATGCACTCTGATATAGGAACGCCCTTGTACTACTAGATCGGTAAAGTTCTTACTAATTTTTTAATATGTATTCAATTCTCTGCATGCTTCATCAATAAAGGGTTCGCTGTTCATATTTTTCAACGTCTATGTCTTAAATACAAACATAATTGAGTTTATCTCACATTACTGTGTAAATAAAATATAAACCTCTAAGTACTCAGCATATAAATTTGTTCATGAAAATAAACAACGGTTTTGCCTACCAGGTGATATCTTTCTCACATTGGTAAATAGTTATCGCTTGGTTTATGTTAAAGGTATTATAATGAGTGGTGTTACGTATTTTTGTTTGTGATTTTGCCGTATTACTTAGCTTTAAGTAATTTACTATAATAATCTACATAAAGCCTTTATAATTTCTCTTTTTCTTAGTTATGTGTTTCACACCAACACTAAATATTGGTTAACTTTCAAGGGTAATGGTGTTAATGTTCTAAGTTTTTTTACGGCGTGGGATAGCAGTGTTGTAAATAAGACGTGATGACTTAATATTTAAAATTGAGCAAAAGGAGAGAAGGTGGAGGAACGCATATATTTGTGGTGTAATTATCTCTAACACATTAGCAACTGCTGGGATTGAAGCTGGTTTTTGGGGATCTGCTATGCAAAGCTTTCAATTTATTTATGGTGGTGATGTGATTGTTGTCCAATGGTACTAAGGGAATAGTATCACTAATAATTAACTTTTGAGGAAATATATATTTTATGGCAGTTGAAAAAATATAAAAAAAAACTAGGTATGTGTCATTTTTAGATGATGTTACTATTTTTAACTATCCACATCGAAAAAGTTGAAACACCACATTGAATTGTGTTGTTTTCAATATCATAATATGAGTATTGAATTTCAATAAAAAATTAAAGAGCAAGTAGAAAGCTGCTTTAATTATCGTATAAACTATTTCTCATAAATTTATGAAAACAATACATTTAATGACGGTCCATAAAAACAATTCAATTTTGAAAAGTCAAACATTAAAAATTTAGAAATGACACTTTTTTATTTTATATTATCCTTGTGAACAGTGTATATATTTTTTTGAGTGTTAACTACAACAAATCGTTGCATGCCGTCTATTCCAGGTCACTAACACTCCTACAAGCTCGTCACAAAAAAGTGCCTCTCACGAACAGTTGAAAAGAGAAATAAATAAGTTGGAACAATTAGTATTACAGCAGGAAAGTGAATCCAAGGTATGTGGATGCAAAAGAATTAGCAATTGGCATGTACTAGTTACCTTTCATTTGTGTTAAAAATCACTCAACGGAAATATCAGAAGATTTTGCAAGTGAAATTTCAATCTCTTTTAAGTAAACACCCGTTATAACAGGGTGTTTACTGGTCACTGAAATCACCAATAGTCCCAAAAAGTCACGGATTTTAGTTAGTAGTCATGGAAGTCACTGAAAAGTCACTTATTTTTCCTTAAAATTACCAGATTTTTTTGTATAAATTAAGAAAATAATGCGGTTGTAAGGAAAAGTTTTGCAACTTCAATTTCCCCATAATTTTTTTTAGACCAAGCAAAAGTCAGTGATTTTTAAAAATTTTCACCCCCAAAAGTCACCGAAATGTCACTGATTTTTGTATCTTTTTGGCAACAGACACAGTGTATAAGTGCTTTATCAAGTTATTTTTTTCATTTACCTGCACATACAGTACAGAATACACACTTGATATTAGATAAAAGGGAAGGAAAATTCAATGCTTGCAACGGGAATGACAGACTGGTTTAAATTTGCTTAACGTACCCAAAGTGTTAATCCACTGTTTATGATATTTAAAACTAAAATATTTAATAAATAAACAGTTTGATCCAACATTCATGTGTGTATACATAAATTAAATTAGAAATTTGTTGTAGGTGTGAATTAAAGTATTTTTAGGTATGAATTTATAACATTTTCTGTACAATTAATTGTCCATAAGAAAAGACCTTTTTTATGTGATTTGGTTATGGTGTACTTTTGTATATAGTCTCTGCATGAATTTTTTCTGCTTGTGAACTTAGGTGTTGGGTAATCTTAAAATTCAAACCTGCAGTGGAACTTGGATAATTTGGACCTCAATCAGCCGGTTGAAATTTTCCAACTGAAGTTACCTTCCAAACCATCCTTTCTTTATCCGCCCTCTTTCTAGAAAATATCCACTTCAGGTGATTTTATCAAATTTCTGAAGTGAACCCGAAATAAACTCTCAAGGTTGCAAAAAATATGTAGATGACATTCTTCTTGTAAAAAATCAAGATTTTACATATGGTCATTGTATTATAAATACCGGCCTCCAAGTTGTCCTACTATTCCTACTTTTCCTACTTTTTAGTAGGAAAGTAGGAAAGTCCTACTTTTGATACACAAGTCCTACTTTCCTACTTTTCTGTTGTCTGTCTGTAATCACGCGATAATTTATTACTAGAGATCGCCTCCTGGTCAAATTTCGACCAACATTTCAGTTGATCTTGACTCAAGAAGCTTAAAAACATTTTAAAACAAAACGTCTGTTTTCCTGTTTTTCTAGCAGTTGTTTTGCAACAGCTGTCCAATGATTCAATCAATTATTCTTCCTCCATAAGATTAACATTGGAACTTTGAAAGCTTGTGGGGCGCAGTCCTGGAGTCCGATGTGAATTAGAATATGGGATTCTGCTCATCTACAGAACTATACCTTTCTAATGGTATGAACAGATTTCTGCTACAATGCACACGAGCTGAGAAAAAAGGAGGAAATGAAACATGCTTGCCTATTAATATATAAATGCTTATTAACAATGTTTACAAATTAATACTTCCTTCCAAGAATTTTTTTTTTTTTTCAAAAATTATTGGTGACTCAATTAAATTTATGCTGATTTTAAATTTACTTTGTTATCAGTGAATTTTCCCTTTTGGGAAGAAACTATTACTGAAGGTCTCATGTTAATATTTTGAACCAGGACCATGATAATTTTTTTTGAGGATGTAATACTCATATGGATTTTCTAATTTAAATTTTTAGAGAGTGAAAGACTGTTATGAAGATGTTTTTTTTTTCGGTTTAAAAATTAGGTAGTTTTTAATCTACTTTTTTGTAATGAAGGTATGGTGTAGGCCCGGAATATGTTTAAAAAGTGTTGATACTGATAAAATTATAAACATTAGGCCTATATCATACTCATTTAAGCTATTTCAGTCCAATGTAATAATGTAATTTTATTTTGAAGACTAGTGAATTATAGTAAAGGCCATACCCCATCCAGAGTTTAAGTTGATTTGTTTGTAAAAACCAACAGCTAAAGCCCTATGTGAAGTACTCTAATGTGTTTTAAAAACAATATCCCCGTAACTATAACCACTAAAACTATCTCGGTAATTCTGTGTGTTAATGATTTGTCGTCAGCAGCCATGGCAGCTAACGACTATTCCCACACACACAGAATTACTAAGGAGGAGTTTAACAGTGGTATCGATTAATAAAATACTATAGAGTTAATAAATAATATAAATTTATTGATTTTAAACGTTTTTTTTATATATTTTTGGTGAAAAAATAATAAAAATTGGTAATAATTTAATTATAATCGATAATATTGAGCGATATTGACAAGTACACCGATAAGAAACCCTAATTGAATTGATTCTAATCATAAAATCGATAAAAATAAGATAATAAGCACTTCAAGACATGTATTTCACTCCCAGACTGGCGACGGCGGGGGCGCATTTGCGAGCGCGCCGAGCACTGGTGTGTAGATGGTTTTTGTTAGATAATTTCCGAACCGATGAACCGATTTGCACGTAGTTGGTGCCATGCTTTTCTTCATTAAATACGCAATTGGATAGTATGAATCCCATACCTTAGCTGAGGATAATAACAAAACCATTTCACTTTTAACGCCGTAATAGTTCCTCAAAACTACAAAAAATGCCTATATTTTCTTAATAACAGCGATATGTAGTGCAATATTCAACTTAAACTACATGCATTCCATGAACCCCAGTTACCTTTAGCGAACCTAATTATAAAAAAATAGATATATCGTATAATAACCGTGCAATAAGACTTTTAATTTGGAAAATCGGCATATTTGTCGTTACTAAATGTGCTATGTTTGAAGACTATTTTTGGCGATGCCGGGTAATGTATAAGCATGTAACTTGCATATTATTGTTAACATACATGCAATCTAGGCAGCCATGATCTTGTAACGTGAAATTTGGCTATAGTTTTCATGTAAATTATTGGTAAAACGCCTGAATTCAAACACTACACGGTGGTCCGGCGGCTTATAAGTGTCTGCGAACGCCACCAGTGGTGTCATGAAATGTGATTGGTTTTTGGTGAATATCTTTAGAACTAATAAACCTATTTCTTTGGGGTTTGCTTTATTCCTTTCTCCATTACATATTCTATTGGATAGTCTGAATTTAAATCCTTACCTGACAATAATAACAAAAATATTCCACTTTTAAAGGTATGATTGTTCTGCGAATACGTAAAAATCAAAAATCTATTTGTTTTAAATCCATGTATCTCGGTGCAGTATCAGACTGAAACTATACAAATATTGTGGGTTATCGGTATACCAACTGAATATGGTAATTAGAAATTTTTTTGGGTATTGACCGTGCAATGGGAATTACATTCTAAAAAATATCGTCCATTTAGCGTTCATTCCAACGATGAAAATTAATGTAGTTTATATAAAATGGTAAATTATTGCTTCTATCGATTTTACTATTTGGTGGCTATCGGCCATATCTTATAAAAATTATATTTTCACGTCTTTTGTGACGTGTAGCCATACAACATGGTTATTTTGCTAAAATTTTTTTGTAAGTGGGGTGTCTAATAAATAGCTCTAAAGTCTGTTTCTATTCTACAAAAATCTTTCTAATAATATTACTATCATAGTTTATTCACCAAGAAGAAATAAGCGTGGTTACCGAGGATTGATTTTGTAAACTTTGGTTGGAATTCGCTGAGTGGACGCCCTACTCTGGGCGAGGGTTCATCATGTATCCGCTAGGATGCGTTGGAAATTCCTTTGGGAAGTGCTGCTAGATCGCGGGACTTTAGTGAACTACCTCAGCGGTCAACACAAGAAGAATGTTGTCTTTATATTATTAAGTTCGACAATAATAGATTTTGTTTTCCATGATTTATGTGTTCCGCCATTGTTGCCCATTACCCCCTCCAGTTCAAGGGAGGTCACCCACTGGCGCTTTATTTGGACACTGTAGCCCAATTTCATTTCTTATATAGCGTTACAGGGCTTGAAGAGACAAAAAAAAATCGATACCTCACAACATATGGCTAGCCGATTGTATAAAAAAGTTAATCAATAAATATGATATTGGACTAATTTATGATCAATAATTGATATTGCATTAATGAATATCGTGAAAAATCCTACTAATGTAGGTTAACGGCTGTTTATTGAAATATCTCATGTAGTATTTCAAGTATTTGATATATAAATTATAATAATAAAAATATATATAAATTATTCACAAATTTTGTGGTTAACTCTAAAATTATAATAATAAAAATATATATAAATTATTCACAAATTTTGTGGTTAACTCTAAAATTATTATTATTTATTAGGTCATTTTAGTTGTAATTTTATATATTAAATGTTTTAAAAGGTTGTATATCAAGTTAAAAAAAAAAATAAAAAAAAAATTGAAAAAATTTATTTTTCTAAATAATTGTTATCTATTAACTCTATAGTATTTTTTAACCGATACCACTGTAAAACTCCTCCTTGTAATTCTGTGTGTGTGGGAATAGTCGTTAGCTGCCATGGCTGCTGACGACAAATCATTAACACACAGAATTACGGGGATATTATTATATTTCTTTATAATCTCTATATCAAAATGAATCCCTATTTATCTGGTCACAGCATCATGCGTGAATGGCTGGACCGATTTTGCAAATTCTTTTTTTCTTGGGTGTGTTATTGTCAGAAGAAGGTTCTTATGAAAGAAAAAATTAACAAAATTCTACAGGGCTCCGCCCCACACGTCATCAAAGTCACCATGTTATTCTTATGGAAGCAACATTTTTATTGGAACATATGATTACATTCAGAAATATTAATCATATAAACAGATGTTCTCACTTAAAGTACAGTATTGAGGGGAGATTGGTAATAAAAAAAACTAGAGGATATTATAGACTTGTGGCGAGTGAGCGTAGCGAATGAACTAAACCTGACAGCGAGTGAGTGGAGCGATCGAGCTCACCGGAAGGGCAAAAACTTCCTCCGGTTGGCATTGCAAAGCTTGCCGAGTAAGCCAGTTATTAGTATAAACAGCTTTTCTCATATATAAAGCATGTAGGGTGTTCTCATTTAAAGTAATAAGGGTATGAAAAAAATACTAGAGGATATTATAGACTTGCGGCGAGTGGGGGTAGAGACAAACTCACATGAAAGGGCAAAATCTTCCTCCGGTTGGCATTGCAAAGCTTGCCGAGTAAGCCAGTTATTAGTATAAACAGCTTTTCTCATATATAAAGCATGTAGGGTGTTCTCATTTAAAGTAATAAGGGTATGAAAAAAATACTAGAGGATATTATAGACTTGCGGCGAGTGGGGGTAGAGACAAACTCACATGAAAGGGCAAAATCTTCCTCCGGTTGGCATTGCAAAGCTTGCCGAGTAAGCCAGTTATTAGTATAAACAGCTTTTCTCATATATAAAGCATGTAGGGTGTTCTCATTTAAAGTAATAAGGGTATGAAAAAAATACTAGAGGATATTATAGACTTGCGGCGAGTGGGGGTAGAGACAAACTCACATGAAAGGGCAAAATCTTCCTCCGGTTGGCATTGCAAAGCTTGCCGAGTAAGCCAGTTATTAGTATAAACAGCTTTTCTCATATATAAAGCATGTAGGGTGTTCTCATTTAAAGTAATAAGGGTATGAAAAAAATACTAGAGGATATTATAGACTTGCGGCGAGTGGGGGTAGAGACAAACTCACATGAAAGGGCAAAATCTTCCTCCGGTTGGCATTGCAAAGCTTGCCGAGTAAGCCAGTTATTAGTATAAACAGCTTTTCTCATATATAAAGCATGTAGGGTGTTCTCATTTAAAGTAATAAGGGTATGAAAAAAATACTAGAGGATATTATAGACTTGCGGCGAGTGGGGGTAGAGACAAACTCACATGAAAGGGCAAAATCTTCCTCCGGTTGGCATTGCAAAGCTTGCCGAGTAAGCCAGTTATTAGTATAAACAGCTTTTCTCATATATAAAGCATGTAGGGTGTTCTCATTTAAAGTAATAAGGGTATGAAAAAAATACTAGAGGATATTATAGACTTGCGGCGAGTGGGGGTAGAGACAAACTCACATGAAAGGGCAAAATCTTCCTCCGGTTGGCATTGCAAAGCTTGCCGAGTAAGCCAGTTATTAGTATAAACAGCTTTTCTCATATATAAAGCATGTAGGGTGTTCTCATTTAAAGTAATAAGGGTATGAAAAAAATACTAGAGGATATTATAGACTTGCGGCGAGTGGGGGTAGAGACAAACTCACATGAAAGGGCAAAATCTTCCTCCGGTTGGCATTGCAAAGCTTGCCGAGTAAGCCAGTTATTAGTATAAACAGCTTTTCTCATATATAAAGCATGTAGGGTGTTCTCATTTAAAGTAATAAGGGTATGAAAAAAATACTAGAGGATATTATAGACTTGCGGCGAGTGGGGGTAGAGACAAACTCACATGAAAGGGCAAAAAAATTCCTCAGGTTGGCATTGCAAAGCTTGCCGAGTAAGCCAGTTATTAGTATAAACAGCTTTTCTCATATATAAAGCATGTAGGGTGTTCTCATTTAAAGTAATAAGGGTATGAAAAAAATACTAGAGGATATTATAGACTTGCGGCGAGTGGGGGTAGAGACAAACTCACATGAAAGGGCAAAATCTTCCTCCGGTTGGCATTACAAAGCTTGCCGAGTAAGCCAGTTATTAGTATAAACAGCTTTTCTCATATATAAAGCATGTAGGGTGTTCTCATTTAAAGTAATAAGGGTATGAAAAAAATACTAGAGGATATTATAGACTTGCGGCGAGTGGGGGTAGAGACAAACTCACATGAAAGGGCAAAATCTTCCTCCGGTTGGCATTGCAAAGCTTGCCGAGTAAGCCAGTTATTAGTATAAACAGCTTTTCTCATATATAAAGCATGTAGGGTGTTCTCATTTAAAGTAATAAGGGTATGAAAAAAATACTAGAGGATATTATAGACTTGCGGCGAGTGGGGGTAGAGACAAACTCACATGAAAGGGCAAAATCTTCCTCCGGTTGGCATTGCAAAGCTTGCCGAGTAAGCCAGTTATTAGTATAAACAGCTTTTCTCATATATAAAGCATGTAGGGTGTTCTCATTTAAAGTAATAAGGGTATGAAAAAAATACTAGAGGATATTATAGACTTGCGGCGAGTGGGGGTAGAGACAAACTCACATGAAAGGGCAAAAAAATTCCTCAGGTTGGCATTGCAAAACATGCTGGGTAGCAGCTAGTTACTAATACAGAAATGCAAAAAATTAATCTAAAATTAAATTAATATATTTTATAGTTTTAACTAATTTTAAATTTAGTGAAAATTATACGTTTCTTAAATTTTATCTAAAAAAAATTAATTTATATTTAAAAATAGCTTATTTAATGTAATTTTGTCGGTTTGACCCCACCTAACCCAATCTACCTGCTTCATTGAAGCGGTTAACTCCAGTTTTACCATATGCTAGCAGATTTTTAAGTTAAAATAAGTCCTACTTTTTTTTGCAAAAAAGTCCTACTTTTTACCTCAAAAGTCCTACTTTTCCTACATTTTGGGTCTCGAAAAGCACTTGGGGGCCTGTAAAAATATAATAAATGATATGAAATGGTAAATTTGAAACATCCACCACGTCTTTAATTTTGGTTGTAAAAGATTCATCTTTATAACATTTTAATGAAATTTAATATTTAGGGGACTGTGAAATGGAAATCACGAGTATAGACCGATTTATAAGATTAAACTACTTTAAAATGTTCAGAATACTTTCTAGGTATCATAATTTCCTTTAAAATTACATAAAAATGAACCCGACCAATATTAAAGGCGTAGCGGATGTTGAAATTTAACATTAGTCTTGTGTGATAAAACCAAGATGGCGGGTACCGCAGACTCTTAGCCTTACTACACCCATGATGTGTGGAATGACAAAAAATATTCCAATTAAATTTGGATTATAAAAGTTTTAATTGCCCAGGTTCCACTATTCCATTTTCCTCCAATTGCACGTCACTAGAAGTTGGGTTTTTTTGTTTTAAGTGACACACAACATCTTTCTTTCCCCAAAATCCCCTCAGACAATAAAAAGAGGTTCATAAGCACTCACTATCGCTATCCATTGTGTTGCTTATTTAACCTCGTAACTTCTTGTCGAAAATTTTTTTCAGTTTATAATCAGCTGGTGTACCTACAACGTTGCCAGATTTGCAATGTTATTCATATGGGTTTACTTTATCTCCCTTAGAAGATCAAAGTTATATTTTGCCTTCCTAGTTAGATAAAGTAACACTTTTGGTGGGGGAAAAACTTCATTTGTGTTTTGCATTGTTGCAGAGTCAATCGCTTCTCATCCGACTACCCACTTTCTTCACTTTAACTCTCTCGTATAGGTTTACTTTGCCTCTCTCGGGAGACAAAGTAAAACTTACCCCCTAAGAGTAAATTTAGAACACACGAGGTAGGAAATGTATTTGAAATCCATTAGATGCATAGGGCGACCAGTCTGTAATTTAGCTCCAATTGCGGTAGCAGACTGTTTCACTGATAAGTGTCATGTGACCGCAGGCAGCCAAGGCTCAGCACCGTGCCGAGATGGAGGGGCGGGAGTCAGAACTGGCAGCGGCGCAGACACGAGTGACGGAACTGGAGGCAGAGCTGAGGTCGACCAAGGAGCTGGCGCAGCGGCTCAAGAAGGAGGTGGCCAACAAGGACAAGAGCAAACAGCAGCTCAGGTGAGAGGGGTACTACTGTTACTAAATAACCCCTTGATGAGCATTGACGTGTTGGTACTGTTATTCAGGTTGAATTAATAACACATCTTCCGATACTACTCAATATATTTACACTTATAGCTTACAAGACGGTAAATGTATATGAAAGATCTTAAAATGGCGATCGATTTCGACCAGTCACACCGGTCATCATCAAGCTCAATCCGAGACTGAAAGAATCAAGATTGATGTCCTTGCTTAGATACTATTGGTGTTCTTGTAAATTATCTTAACCCATTGACAGTTTTGTAATATGCAGGGTTTCATCCAGGCATGTCTGAGACAGTTTTCCTTCTCTTACCTCTTTTCTAAATCATACATAAGATTTTTAATTAAGACCATTCCCTCCCATAATATTTTTATATTCTATCAGATTTTTCTTTTTTTAATCTATAATGTCTAAATTGAATGTAAATTGATATTAAATGCAATGTCCATAACAGATTTTTGTAGCAAATTTATTAATCCATCTTATTATTAACGTTCATTTTCAGAAAAAATACACAATATTTAATATTTATTTTCAAAACGTTGGCGTTTTAAATTTACATTGGCAAATAAATATCAATGAAATGTTAAATTAATTTCTAGAAGTTGACAAATTAAATTTTTTTTAAATAATACCACAGTTGTAAGGTTCAGACCACACAAAACGGGGTTATTGCAAATTTTCTGTTTATTTTTGCAGAGTTGATTATATTTTCATAGGGTGTGCTGTTGCATGACAGGCTAAGACTAGTTTATACATATGCCAGAATCTTGTGACTTATTTCAGTGTAACTCTCTGTTATTGGGATGAAGTTTGTAGGATCATGATGTGTACTGGGCAATAGAAAGTCACTAATGTTTTACAAGGTGTCAGAGAAACTGTTTAGAAGTCATTTAGTTTTATGATTATTGAAATTTCAACACTCAATACTCAAAATATACGAAAAAACTGTTTTTTCTTAACAGTTTGGTGATGGAAGAATATGAGAAGACCATATCACAACTGGTGGCTCAAAAAGAGGAGGATAGGAAAAAGTTTGAATCGGAGAAGGAGTTGCTTCACAATGAACGGGACACGGCAATGCAACATCTCAACAACATGGAGATCGCTTTCAATGATGTTCACCAGTGAGTATATTGTTAATGTGCTCACCTTTGAGTCTTTTTCAAGTTGTGCCCTTCCCTCCCTACACATTTTTCATTAAGTGAAAATTCTTACAGACTATAAGTTGTGATGGCTTATATACTAAGCACATTGTGACACAGGCAACCATTTACTATTCTATATATTAATAGGCAAACATGTTTCTTTTTCTCGTTTTTTATCAGCTTGTGCGCATCGTAGGAGTTGACTTTTCTTGTTGTTGTTGACCCGCATCGTAATGGCTCATGTCTTGTAGATGAGCAGAATCCTATTAAAATCCACATCAGCCCCCAGGGCTACATCCTACGGGCTTACAAAGTTTTAATTTTAATCTTATCGTAGAAGGATGACTGACTGAATCATTACACAGCTATTATGATAACAAATGCTAGCAAATCACTAAGAACAGATGTTTCAGTTATAAATTACTCTAATTGAGTCCAGAACAAGTAAAATGTATGTTGAATTTCAACCAGGGACTATCTCGAGTTTATATTATTACATTAGCCCTCGAGGATGTTTGTTTTTTCTCTGTGAGTCTGTTTCTCACTTTGATCTCAGTTTATGCTAGTGTTGAGTTTGGATAGTCGCACCTCTACTGTAAAAAATATTTAATTTAAAGTGACATTGTTTACTAATCACATAAAATTATTTTAGGAAGTACGAGCGCAGTAAAACGGTTATCGAAGGCATGAAAGCCAACGAGGAGGTTTTGAAGCGAAGCTTGGCCGAGTTTGATGAAGCAGTGAAATCCAGCAACGCCAAGTACGAAGCTCTGAGAGGCCACGCTGTCAAACAACTGGAACAGTGAGTATTGTACTGACATGCGATTCAGTGAGGCCTATAGTATATGTTGCGGAAATTAATAAGCTTTATTTTTATTGAAGTTTATACAAAAAGTTTTTGTTCATTTTCAAGATGGTTTGCCCACTTATTGAAAATCGTTTCTTGTAATGAAAGTCATTTAGATGTTTATTCTTAAAAAAACTTAATGGTTTTTAATTTTTAATTTTTAATTTGCCCAATTGATCGAAACGTGAAATTAGCAATTGTGAAGTCATAGTAAAATTTTTAAGAAAACAGTATTTTTTTTTGCAAATATTAAATAATTGGAAAAACTTTTGAACATAAAATTTTTTAACTTGGTAAATGTCTACTTTAGTAAATTTTTATTTTCTAACTGCCTGTGAACTGATGCATTGAGCCGTTGAAAACTTAGGACGTAGGACAATTAAGAAAATTTGTGGGATTTTTCTTATCATTGACATTTTTTTAATCTTGCCCAATTGTCCAAAAGTTGTACCTTTACACTATCTGAAGACCTTTTTTTAAATGATGAGCAGGCGTGATTTTTAAAGAGGGGAAATTTTACTGGCAGATTAAAAGAGTTTTTAGAAATTGTGATTATGAATTTAAAAGGAAGAAGTCAAATTTTGTTTTAAACTTGATAAATTTTCCAGAGCGAACCAAGAACTGGACAATCTTCAACGAGGCCACCAAGTCGAAATCGCCAAACTGAAAGCGATGCTCAAGAAATCTGAGATACGCATCAAGTCTTTGGAAGAATCTATCGATCAGAAAACAAAGGAAAACGCAGAGTTGACAGCAATCTGCGATGAATTGATCAGCAAAGTTGGGGGAAACTAACTCACACTAACGTAGACATTCCAGGCCAGCCAGCAGTGATTCATCATGTGTCTAGTCTTTGAGAAAAGAGCTTGTACTTAGAGTTTGTTTTTTGCTTTCACTAATCACGTATGCAACATACTAACGGCTGTAGTGTTGACCGGGAAATTACTTTAAGTGCAATGAAATTTATTGTTGTTACTACAAATGTGCCGATGTTATCCCCTTTTTGTTATGTATAAAATATTTTTTTATTCTTTAGATATTGTATAAAGTTGTGTTGGTTCAGTGTTATAATTTTTGAGATTCTGCCCTCTTAGTATCTCCTCAGTGCTGGCTACAACATATTTTTATAATGTACTGATCAGCGTACTTGTAATTTTGTATAAAGAATTTACTTTACTAATATATATCTAATGTTTGTAACAGTTGATTTGAGTATTAAGCTAAATTATATTTCTCTTTTATATTATTGTGTGTTTTATTCCCTCCTAAGCTTAATTTTGTTTATACAGTGCACTCTTTTTAATCGGAATCCATGTGGCGCACGGTGAGCTAGGAACAATTCCGATGCAGCAGAGTCCATAGTGAGGTGTCATTATTGCCGTTCCGGCAAACAATTATGGTTATATCGTGTATTGTTGGTGATAAAATACCAGATATCTTCTGAAAATAGTATACTGAAATTTCAAACGTGGTAAAAATGAACTTTGAGGAATAAAAAATAATGCTGGGATAAAGATCCCCACTCCATGTTCCATATTAATAATTTTTGCTGACTTGCTGGCATCGATTCAGTAATAAAATAAGTGATTCTTTTAGTTGCTTTGAGATCCTTGATAGACATAAACCTTTTTCCGCTTTTCACTTAAAATTCAACAGTCAGTTGACATACCACACAATACAGGTGCACTCGCAAGATAGACAGAATGATAGGTAGGTAAGCGGATGTTTACTTTCCTGTCCCTCTCCCCTTCCTGTTTCCGTATGAATACTTACCCTTCCTTGTCAATCACATCGAGGGATGTAACAAGTGATGCAAAATGTGATGTATTACTGTATTGCGGGTATAACGAAATGGAGATTGAAGGCACTAAAAAATACCCCCGTCGCAGCTGACCTGCGTACTCAGCGAATTTCCCGAGGAATTTGATATTTTGTATTCTCTCTATAAACACTATAGAAATGAGTATGTAGGTTTGCTGCCATGGGAGTTAGTTTAAAAATTTTAGGAAATTAATGGTAAGGCAAGGTAAATATCAAATTGTATCAATATTCTGCACTTTTAGCGAATTTCCTTTGGAAATAAGCTATTACCGTTGTTTTCATGGGAGCTGCCGTTTATATCGTTGTAGGGACACCTCTGCGATTACATAATTTTATATGTTAAGTTGTGGCTTTTTATGTGTACTTTCTGGATACAAAGTGATTATTTGTCGGAAAAACATTTAAAACTGCACAAATAACGATTTACAAAAAAATTTAACATGAGCTTATATGGGAAATAGAATTTTCAATTTTGATTGTTTGTGAACACGATAACTAGTGCAAAAATCGTCTGATCATCATGAAATTTGGTACAGACATGTAAAGTTAGATTCTCTTGGATGAGTTCGTTAACCAGTAAGATCGGTATCGAAAAAATTGTCTGATCATCATGAAATGTGATATCACACACTTATGTAAAGTCTCATAGTGTGAGTTTAAATGTGTTATGTACACTTATGTAAAGATTGCCATTGGAAATTCGCTAAGTACGCAGGTCTGCTGCGACGGGGGTATTTAATTTTCCCCATAAACCTTATGGGGGCGAGTATGTAGGTTTACCGCCAGATGGGTTTTGTAAGTCAATCTCACGATTTCAGAATTCCTCAGTTGAGTAAAAAGGATTGACCGATCCGATAACCATTGAAAAATTTTCTTCCTAAAAATATTAATTGAAACAGTTCAAGCAGACTCATTTAGTTTGTTATAAAATTTGATACAGTTGGTTCTGTGGGAAGCCAATTCAGTACTCTCATTGTAATTTTTGACACTGAAGAATTTAAACCCTTAATTGTTACAAATTGTTTTCTATTTGTCAAGTAAGACAAAATACAGTAGACTCCCTCTTAACCGGCCACCTCGGGACTAGTCCTCGTCCGGATAATTCAGATTCAGATTCACATATCTTTATTCACATAGTATACAGTGGTATACATAGAATGGCGTCATTATGCTAGTCTAAAAATAGTCATAAAACAGCTATAAACAGTTTCATTATACATAGAGTATTTAAAGTTCCTCAAATTTATATAAAGGATTACTAATTATGATTTGGCCGGTTAAACTGATATACAGTACACTCTCGTTCATCGGTACTAATGTGGCGGACGGCCGGTTCGGATGTCAAAAAATTCCGATGAAGCGGAGTCCATCATGAGTCATCATTTCCGGCCGTAAAAATTCCGATGAAGCGGAGTCCGTCATCATTTCCGGCCTTGCTGTGACCTATCGTGATTGTATTCACTCTTGTTTTGAAGATAACACAAGAGATTTTATGAAAATAAGGCACTCAAACTTTGATCATGGTAACAATGAACCTATAGGAGTAAAAACAACGCAGGAAATAAAGATCCAAAATCGTTATTCTCATATTCCATATTCATATTCCAGCAGTCAACTGACTTGCACGTAACACAGGTGCAGTCGCGACGCGAGACAGACTGAATGACAGTTTGGGAAGCGGTTGAAACGGATGTTCACTTCCTGCCCCCTTCCTCTTTCTATTTTTGTGCAAATACTCCACGGCCTCGTAAATCACATCGATGGGTAAAGATTATGGAAAACACCTGATGACGTTCGATGCAAAATGTGATACTTCACTGTTGTGCGGATAGAACGAATGGAAATTGAAGGCGCTAAAACGAAAAAATATTCATTTCGTAAGAAAAAAAATTTAATGATATGCAGATTTTCAGTTCTGATGAAGCGGATTTCCGATGTTGCCGAGTCCGATGAACAAGAGTGTACTGTACCTTTTAAAACGCCAACCTAAAATGTATATACTCTAAATGCAATTATGACTTAAAAAACAACTCTTTTGTTATTCTATATAATTTATACCCAACATCCGACACCCATGAAATCCAAGACTAAACTAAACTAATAATAATTTGTTTACTGGACAGCCGGTCCAAACGCTTTCACTTCCGGTGGCATACACTTTCGTATAGGACAGTTAATTTTAATTGGTTTGAGAAGGTCAATACAGTATGATATAGGCTAACGTTGAATTGAATGAAACAGTAGATAAGAAAACAACTTTTCCGGCGAAGTTAGCGTAGTTGAGATAAAAAATGGCCGGTTAAAAAGATGTTTTTGAGCCCAGGTAGGCCGGTTAAGAGGGAGTCTACTGTAATAAGGTGGTCATGATCCCGTAAAATATTAGTTTCTCTAAAATAATATTAAATGGGAAACAATCAAAGGCTTTACTGAGATTCATCAGCGATAAAGCAACAGATTCTCTATTATCAAGTGCATCAAGAGAGCATTACAGCATATGTTGTTGAACGACCAACTCAAAAACCTAACTGTGAATTAGTTATAAGATTTGAATATTCAAAATAAAATGAGAGCTGCCTATACATTAAGGATTCAAAAATTTTATAAAAAATAGGGACTATAGGAACTATGGTCTATAATTTTGGAGGAGTTGCTTATCTCCTCATTTATATA
Organism: Neoaliturus tenellus; assembly: GCA_030545055.2. Taxonomy (NCBI): domain Eukaryota; kingdom Metazoa; phylum Arthropoda; class Insecta; order Hemiptera; family Cicadellidae; genus Neoaliturus; species Neoaliturus tenellus. The sequence goes on from CM061531.1 coordinate 21,406,322, forward strand.
TTGGAATTACTTTTGATAATTTAAGCAAGTCAGAGAAGTACCTAGTCTCAAAGCATTTAGTTAGGATGTAAGAGAATAGCTCCTTAATGAAGTTGTTTTTTTTTTTTTTTTTTTTTTTTCTATATAATTTGACAAAAAATATACATCCATGCTTTTAGAATTGGAAAGTTTAGAAACTAAGTTAATTACGTTCTCTGAATTTACAGCTGGCCAATGAAAAGAATTAGGAGGAATGGGTTATTCCCCTAGGAGATCAGAGAATCGAAGTATTGGTTGGGGAATGTTATCTGAAAGTTCAACCACTGAGTCAAGGAAGAATCTATTCAGTTGTTTAGTTTCTAGATTTATTTCCTGTGAGCTACCAGATGAATTCTCTTGCTTAATGACATCCCAAGCAGATTTACACCTGTTTGGGGCTGTCTGAATAAAGTTCTCGTTCTCACATGCTTGTCTTTTTGCCTCGGTTAGTTTACATCTATAATTACGTTTACTCTCCAGATAAGCAGTATGAGCCAATTGAGTCTGCTCAGAACTAAGCGTTCTTAGATGTTTATTAGTATCAAAATAAGTGTATCATAAAGTTCTTTTCTCTAGATTGCTCACCAGTATACCATTTTACTTTTCTAACTTTCCTATTACATTGGTTACTTACTAGAGGTGAACAATAATGCCAAAGATCAATATAGTATTTAAACAATCCATCAAATAGCAGTCAAATTTACCGAACCATACTCACTAATTATTTAATATATATTCAAATATTAATATTTCTTTATAAAATGCTTTAATAGTCGTGGTTTACGGCCGACTGAAGCATTTAAAAGCTCCCTCAAATCCATCATTAGAGCGGATTTCCCTGACTTTCCAGAATGTGAACAACCTGGATGAATTACAGTACCGGTACCACTGATACAAAAAGATAACCATACTACCATGTGAAAGCAGTTACTTCATACAATTAATTTGGTTTAAAGTTTTACTAACAGAAATATACCATGAATGTTAATAGAAAAATTTTATTTCTACTTTAGTATAGTACTTAAATTTTAGTATAATACTAAATACTTTTAAGTATTTATTGTTTGTACTTTAAAGAAACACTAACAAGTTAAGAGGTGAGACTTATTATTTAAAAGTAATCCAGAGACTTAAAAATTTTAATTAAAAATTCCCCTCATGTACTTACCGTGGCAATATTTTGAAATAGGCCTAGTACTATATTCACACAGCGAATCAATCTTAAAGGGGGGGGCTAAAGGGCCGCTCTCAAAACGTCATGCAGTGCTTCCTTCACCTGCTCAAATTTTCCGAGTTTATTTTAAATCCGATAAAAGTGAAATGGGTTTTAAATTAGTGATATAAAGACTTGGGATATGTGACCTACTTTTTGATTTCTTCATATTTTGAATCCATATCAAGCTATAATGGGTCAAATTTGATCCGTTATACCTTGATATGGATTCAAAATATTAAAAACTAGGTCAAATAGCCCAAGTCTTGATCTTTCATTTGAAATTATTACAAATTTTATCAAACCTAAAATAAAGCTCATAAATTGGAGCAGGTTAAACACTCCACAATGAATTTTTTTCCCGCTAGACCCCCTATACTGATAGCCTATGTTGGCAGCCACTGAAACTGCTGGGCACGCACGCTACGAACGTATCCAATGAATAGCATGTATTAAAAGCCTACTTCCCGTGGTCAAATCTCCTTCCTCACTATTAGCTACTTGAGTCTTGGGTCTTAGACGTGCTGAAGTGCAGCAGTGTTTATTTATCCACAGTGTTTTACACCGAATACTAGATATTGTTTCTCCCCCTCAGTATGCTTGTAAACAATACAAAACATATTCAAGTAGATTCAGCAACGTCCACTAGCTTTAGCCCTCTCTTAAAAGTCAGCAGTACTGGCTGAATTGGATTTTTATTCCCATAATACCAACGTTATATTTTTAATATCCGCTACGCCTTTAATATTGGTTGAAAGAGATTTATCTTGTCATTTTAAAGGAAATTTTAAAATCCAGGACACTGTGAAATTAAAATCACAATTATCAGGCAGTGGCTGTAGCCCAGTGGTAAAGCTCTGGGTTATCACCCAGCGGGCCCGGGTTCAATTCCCGGCTCGGGGACAAAAAGATCGTTAGGCCGCTCCCATGGTTCGGAAGTCACGTTAAGCCGTTGGTCCACCTGCATAGAAAACAAAAAAAAGTGCAGGCATTTCAGGTGAGGAGAACTATCAGTTAATTGCTGATCTTCCTCCACTAAAAGCCATATGATAATTATTAATTATCATCGAGAGCAATTTATGAGATTAAACTACTGAAAAAAGCGCGTCCATTTAAAAAAAATGTAGAGAATACTTTGCTGTTCATTAACCAAACAATCAATAATATAAAACTTATGATTTCATAGGGTCCTAGGTATTAATGTTTTAAATTTAACATTAGTGTTATGGGAATAAAAATCCAAGGCGGCCGATACTGCAGACTCTTAAGTGTCAAGGAGAAAGCTACCAAGGAAGTTAGCTACTAAAATGGTTTGAATCAAAATTTAACTCAGAAAGACGAATTACTCAAAAGATTGAAGAGCAATTTACTTTATAGCGAATTTTACTAGCCTATAGGGAATTACTATTTTTACTGTAATGTGGACAAGAAACTGAACTGGATTTCAAATAATAGAACAACATATTGCTTGAATAAATTACTTTTTATAAATAATAATTAGCGTACATTATTAAAATCGTTGATAACAAGCTTTATGCATCAGAACATGTGCATCATTCATATGACAGTCTTACACCAGAGGAAAAAAGTCTGTTACTGATCACCGGGACATAACTTCAAAGATATCTTATGGAGTGGACAGCTTGCATTAAAGATGAGACATTGATTGTTGTATGCTAAAATCTAGCCTTATCTGTCCTATGATCGCTCAAGCATACCGTAACATTGCTATAGTCTATTAGTGACTTAAACTAGAAAAGCATACAGTGCTTTGTGTTGTGCGCAAACACAACAAAAAAATGATTTTTTTAGAAAACTAAAACATGAAAGTGAACATATAGACCTCCTATGACTATCAGTTAGTGTTGGGGAAGCTACTTTTTAAAAGTAGCTAGCTACAGCTACTTTTCCAAAAAAGTAGCTTAGCTACAGCTACAGCTACATTTTCAAAAAAGTAGCTAGCTACAGCTACAGCTACTTTTCCAAAAAAGTAGCTTAGCTACAGCTACAGCTACATTTTAAAAGTATCTCGCTACAATTTAAGCTACTTTTGTACTGTCACATTGTGGTCATTTTTTTCTCTTGTGATGTATAACCAACCACCCATTTTTTCACTTTAAAAAGTAAAAATTCAGTTTTTATAAATATAGGCCTATACATTTTTTTTGGTATTGTTTTTAGACATATTTTCATTTTAATATAATAATTTGTGACTCTTATGGAGCCTAGATAATGCAAACAGAATAGTGGTATGAAAATATAAATTGTCTAATAAAAAGACTTACATCAAAGACGTAAACAACAATATTTATTAAGTTATCTCCACAAAGTTTATAACATTGTTCTTAGACCGGCCACGGTAGGGTTAATGCTGGTGTATGCACACAAGAAGAACCAGCTTCTTAAGTTTTGTCACCAATCTCGTTTTTAGGCCTACTAATTGCCATGAGGTCGATTGTTAGATTAGATACTACAGAAACAGAATAAGTATGAAGCACTCTGTAAAAGTATTAAGTACAAATTTACAGAGTTCGGGAAGTACGGTAAACGTTCACATCAACATCTAACATCATTCAAGGTGGTTGAGGTTATGTTGTTGAGTCTTTATGGCAGTAGTCTTACAGTAACAATTAATTGGTTATTTATTTGCATTCGTCGCGTCGTTTCTCATTATCGAGGGTGTTCACAAGCATCTACCGCAAAGCGGTTTGTTTACGTTTTTGCCTATCACGTGACAAATCCCACAAATAATAAGTCTGGAATTAGTCACGTGATTGGCAAAACGTAAACAAACCTCTTTTGCGGTGGATGAACGTATTCGGGTCCAATGTAAACATTCCTTTCCTTAATTCCTGATCTGAGCGATCCTGGCGGTGCACAAGCATAGTGCAGCAGTTTAGTTTCTATTTTATAATATAGGCGCATAGTAGAAGAATACTACTAGCGCCTCTAGTGGTCAGCAACAACAAAAGAGAACAAGACTAAGACTGGTGATTGCCATGTTGTATTGTGGTTATGGTACTGGGAGCGTCTGGTGGTCGCAATGGATTGAAAGTAATCTTCAATTCAAACATTCAAACAAGCGAGAAAAATAACAGCTAACTAACCTTCTCTCGTGTTTATTTGAAAGCCATGAAATGATGAAATGTAAACATAATTATTGTGTTTTATTGAAATCAAAGTAGCGAGAAAAGTAGCTAAATAATCCGCTACAACTACTCTAAAAATGTAGCTCGCTACAGCTACAAGCTACTTATTTTCAAAAGTAGCGGAGCTACACTGACGCTACTAAAAAAGTAGCGGCGCTACAGTAGCGCGCTACAAGTAGCGCGCTACTCCCCAACACTGCTATCAGTCTTAAATCAATCGAAGATTCATAATAAAGTCATATCAATATACCTATTGAATACATACATTTTTTAGAAAATAAAAACAAAAAGGTGAATAGGCCTACATTGACTTCCTATCAGTCTTGAATCAATCGATCAATCCCAACAAGTTAATCTTAACAGTATTCAACCTATGGAATGTATGCTACATTAAATAAAATGTACGTATAAGCTTATAAGTTGTTGGAGTCTTTTTTTCATATTGACACTTAGGTAAAACCATTGACTATGTACACTAAAGTCAATGGTAAAACTAACCCCTATTAACATTTTTTTAAAGTCTGGATTTTGTGTCTACAAACAAAATTTCTTACAACTGTTTATCTTACGGAATACAGCTAACAAAGCCAGGAGCTAATCTCAAGACTTGCGAGTCAAACTATTACAATTATTTACTGTTTCATAAAACAAAATCCCATTGTCTTATACAATTAAAATGTAAATTGAACTATGATTTAAATAAAGGACCTTGAACATATTTCAAACTAGTTAAAATATATTCTAATAGACATAAAGTCTTGCATTCTATTTAAATAGAGTAAAACTTCAAATGCTGAATTTTGTGGTTGAGTCTTCGGAGATCCAGCTGAAACTAGATTTGACATTCACCATCCAAGTTCCGACTCAAATTCTGTCTGGTGGAGGGCTGCTGAACCTGTCATCAACACATAAGACTACAGTAAATAAAATAAATTTATAAATACATAGACCTGTAATAATGTTTACTCCTTCCTACCTTTGCTTCCTTTCAAAGAGTGCAAAATTGTATCTAAGAACTAGTCAATTAGGAGTTTAGTAAGTTGAACTAATAATACTGTGGCGGGAGACAGAATTGAGGAGTTAGTTGGTAAAAAATGGTTGTTTTTGTCGACCTGTTTAAACATTGTTTAAAATAAATGCATGTCTTTGTGACTAGGTGTCGTTTTCTATGGTGACAAACTACTGAAAGAGAAGGTGGATTGATTTGAGAAATGAATGAGATTTTATATTTAGCCGCGTTTACTTTCACTGGAGTTACAAGTGGATATTGACGATAAAATATTGCCGATTTTGTTGTGTAAAAGAAAACAGCTCTAATTTTGTCTGCAACAATACAAGTTAGATAGATTTGGGGTGCCTGCAACTAAATTTTTGTTTTGCACTCTCGGTGGAAAACAGGCCCGATTTTGAGAATGGACCCGTTGGGCCCAGGCCCAGGGGCGCAAAACGTTTTAGGTTTGTTGAGGGCACAAGAAATGAAAATATTTTTAATTGATTGCCAACAGAATCTTTCCCATTCTCAGTCTCTTTCATGAGTCATCACTACCATTGGATGCGTGTTTATCCTTGATCGTTGGGCAAAGTTGACTTTCTTTGTCAGGTACGGTAAAACTTAAATTTTTTACATTTTACTTTACAATGGGGAACATAACTTAAGTTTACTTTTAGTAACGAAAAAAATGAACACAACAAAATTAGTTCTATCATTGTTATGATATAAATGCATGTGTCGAATACGAAGTTTTTAGGCTATCTGATGATTCAGATCCGGGGGGGGGGGGGGGGGTTACAAATATTTCTCGGGCCCATAGCGCGTTCCATGCAGACCGCGGGAATAAAAACAGCTGGTACGGTAACAAAATGTTACAGACAAAGAACTGCAGACTAAATGTGTGCAACTCTAGAGTAAACGCGCCTTTCTTAAAGAGTAAGCCCGAGTTCTGAGTAGGCAGAGTTCAAGCAATATTAAGTTAGGCCTAGCCTAGTAACTTATTTCAATCGTGGTTTTAATTTTGAGTTTGAATCAAAATCCACAGCGGGAAATGAACTGTATTCACATGAAGTTAGGTTTTCTTTTGTTAGTAGGCTACATAAATTTTATTAAATTAGCCTTGTACACTAAGCTTAACATTAAAATTCTAATGATTACAATCATTAGAATAAGTTTAGTAACTTCAAAAAGATTTTTAAATAGGCCTAACACATGAAATTACGACTAAGTTGACTATTGTGTCTAGTTAAGACGGTTACTTTAATATCCAGGTTTGGAATCTCTCCTAAGGCCTACACTACAACAGCTTTTTACCTGTAGTTGCTGATTTATCTTCAAGTCTTTCTTTAAATTTCTGGTAGGCCTAATGTGAAACAAATTTAAAACCATTCATCTACGGTACTGGGTTTTTTCAGGGGGAGTGATACCCAGCTGCTGGTCTACCAGATGGCTCCATCCGATGCTTGGGTTCTTGGTGATGAGGGACAAATTGGGGTCTTTCATCTTCAGGTTCCTCTTGCTCACCATAACTTGAAAATCCAGCTGCAAGTCTCCCAGATGGTTCCATTCGGTGTTTAGGTTCCTGATCATGGGGAACAAATTGAGGTCTTTGATCAATTGGTCCATCCTTAGGTTGACTAGGAAATCCAGCAGCAGGTCTCCCAGATGGCTCCATCCTATGTTTAGGTTCCTTGATGGATGGGTCGAAAAGAGACCTTTCGTAATCAGACCATTCTCTATTTGGTTCTTTTGGTTTACTATCTTCTGACATGTGTGAGTCTGTCTGAGAATTCATTACAAATTTTAGTTACGCTTTCACTTACAAGACAGTGCAAAAATGACTACCTGAAACGCTAGACACTGACACCACACTCAAATAAACTCCTAACGTAACGCTCTACTACTGAACATAACAATATAACCTGTTAATTAATAATCAAACTAGAAACTACTGAACTTGGCTTTCTTCAAATTAGTCAAATTCAAAATAGACAATCGAGAATCGAGTTAGAAGAGCAGAAGGTACAAAACACAAAAGCGAGACTCGCAGGTGTGGCAAGGCAAGTACGCTTCAAACCGAAAATTCCCTCTGTATATTACTGGCTCTTTACGTACGACACCCTGTCTTGAAGACTGTGGAGAAGAGGACATGGTAAATGGTATCAAATCAAATCAAATTACTTCATTACCATTGATTGACAATACATTACAATAGGCAAAGTCAATTATTATACAGTTACCTTAACTGGTCACTATGTCAAAATAACAACGAATAGTAGTTAAATAAACTTATATATATATATAGATAATTTATTTAAAAATTAACATCTTTTTACACATTGTAAATTGCTGTAAAACAAAGAATACTATTTACAAAATTTTCTTAACTTATAGTATAAAGGTGGTTTTTTAAAATCTTCACTGAGAATTTGACTGCGGTTAATGAAATCATGTTTAAAATTTTTCTTTCCAGATTAAATTTTTTCCAAAAATGTTGTAAAAAGGCAGGTATGGTTCCTCTGGCTCCTACCATGAGCCCGTAAACTTTAAATTCTTTTATTTGATATTTTTCCTTATAATACGGGATGGTATTAATATAAATCGTTTCCTTTTCTACATGGACTTCGTGAGGTTGAGAAGCATGTGTCTCATACCTTATTGTCGGATCGATTATAAATCCTTGGCTCTTTTTTCTATCTAGAATAATAATATCGCTCCTTCTTATCGAGCCGTTTGTCTCTGTTGCTGTAACCTCTTCATATACTTCGTAGACACCTCTACTTCGAAATTGATCTGCAATTAGTTTTCTTATGGAGTGGTGTCGTGTGTTTCGAAGTAAAAGTTACTAAATGGGCACTGTCCAAGGACATGGGGGAGTGTTTCAACTATATGAGTCTCAGTGTCGGAGCAACGCCGACACTGGTTCCCGTCCTTGGACCGTCCATGTAAACTTCTGACCGGGGCGACATCATTTATCATTTTTTATGTAAAATTTAAATTCTGACTCGGTCAAACCATAGCCTTTAGTTAAACTTATGTTTATCTTTGGACACTCTTGAAATAAAATGACTCCTTTCCCTTTGTACTGAAGATGACACCATTTTGCATATTCAATTTCTTTCAATTTTTTTCTTAAAACTTTTGTTGAGATTTTAGGCTGCCCATCTTCATAAAGGCCGAGTGTTTTGAGGCAAATGGTTTCTTCAGTGTCATAATTTTTTAATTTGTCAAGGTATGGATTTTTGATGTCTTTTAAAACTCGACAAATATTAATGTGTTGTATTACCGCCTCCCATCTTGATTTTGATAATCCCATTCCTTTGAATTTGGAACAACTATAAAAAAATGAATTGGGCGTATCATTTGGAATTTCCAGAATTTCTTTTAAAGTTGAACGTATGATTTGATCAATGTCATTAAAAAACCGAAGGGTAATCTTTTTTAAAGGTGCAGTCTGAAATGGATATATTAGGGTAGGCCAGATAAAATTAACTAAAACGAACATTTTTTGTTCAGTTTTTAAAAAAGGTGAGCTAGTCAATTTGTCAATTTTGTCTGTTAACCGTTTTATGTTTTGTTCAGAGTCAAAAATTATTTCATTCGAAAAATTTACCCCAAGATATTTAATTTTATCCATGATTCCAATCGATTTTATTTCTGTTGAGTCTAAAAAGTAATTATCTTCTCGTAATAATCCTTTTTCAATGTTTATAATCTTTGTTTTAGATGGATTAATAGTAAGTCCAATTTCAGAAAATAAATTATCTATAGTATTGTACAGTAGTTGTACACTCTCTTTGTTTTTTCCAACTAATACAGTGTCATCAGCAAAACCCAAAATACTAATGGAGGGCAAGTCATTGCAGATTTTAAAGCCAAGTTCTTCGCTTATAGAATGTTCTGAAATTTGATCCAATATATGATTGATACATAAATTATACAAAGTCGGGGATAAAGGGGATCCCTGTAGTACACCCTTGTTAATTTTTATCGGCTTTGTCTTGCCTTTTGATGTTTCAATTTGTGTTTTATTTTGGGTTTGCAGTTGTATTACTGATTCAACAATTATAGATGGTATAGGTAATGACTTTAAGACCGAGGTTAAGTGTAGATGTCCCACATTGTCATAAGCCTTTGCGATGTCCAGAAATAGAATACTACAATCTTTCTTGTTCTGTTTAGCAGAAATTAATATTTCATTCAATAGTTGAGTATTTATATGGGTTCCCGGCATAGTTGTAAAGCCACCTTGAAACTTATTGAATGAAACATACTCTTTCATCCTTTTATCAAGTATTTTCTCATAGATCCTCCTTAGTACGGAACATATCGTAATTGGTCTCCAGTTGTTAACATTGTTTTCTTCTCCTCCTTTGTGTATTAAAACAGTTCTGGCTTGCTTAAAACATTCGGGTATCAGGCCTGATTGATGGATTCTGTTATAAATGATACTAAGTATTTTTGAGACTCCTTTTATTTTTACAGATCTCATCAAAACTTTATCAGGCCCTGGAGCAGTATCAATTTTTATACTTTTGACAGCCTGCAATATTTCCTTCTCCTCTATATTGGGGTTGTAATTGAAATTCAGATCTTCATTATTATTCTGTGATTCATGATTGACTTTATTCATGACATAATTATCGTTTGAAATCGAGAACCTCTGGCCAAAACTATTGTACAATTCTTCTAAACTTATTTTACAAGCTTTATTATTATTGCCAATTATTTTTTGCACTGCTTTTCTTCGTCTGTTGTAGTATTCAAATTGGATCAGTTCATATTCGTACCTTTGTTTCCGCTTTTTTCTTTCATTTTTTTGTCTTCCTCTCTGGATTGGACGATTTTTTAAATGTACTGTTTTGCGGTAGATCTTTTTTCTGTTTTCTTAGTTTATAATATCTGTATCCAGGGTGTTTTGGACCGGGCAATTCATATATTGCTGTTGATAAAAATTTAGAAAACCTTTCAATATTTATTAAGAAGTTCTCATTACTTAACTCTTCATTTTCAAAAATTTTTAACCATGATGCAATTTCTTTCTCAAGTTCGAAATTCCTATACTTTACATTTGTAGCTTGGTCAAATTCTTCGTGCATACTATTAAGTACATGTGACTCATCAGATTGCGGCACATATTTCTGTACTATGTTGTTTCTATGAATATTGGGGTGCGATTTTGACACGTGTATTGACAATCCTTTGTTATTTATAAATATTTTCCCACATTCATTACATTTAAGACCTACTGTCTCTATTTGATTCGATTGGTTTTGGGTCGATATTACTAATTCTGAATTATTGTTCATCATATCATTATTTATTAAGTTACTACGGAAAATTCTATTTTTATAAGGTTTAGTTTTATTTTCAGGGGTTTCTATACTTAATTCTTGAAATAGATATGTTGATGAACTATTATTTAAATTAGGTTGTTTATATTTGGATGCAAAATCCATCTCCTTCTACTAAGGAAGAAATCTGAATGTATATTTCGGAAACACTAAATTCCTCATTGAATTTCTTACATTTATTAATGTCTAATTTATTAAACAAACATGAGCAGACAAGTTTAGAATTGTTAATAACGTGTATACCACATTCAACATTATGTTTTTGTCTGAAACACTGTACTTCCATAATTGTAGCTTCAGTTTTTCCACCTAGATATTTGCTTAGTTTATTTGCAAACTGAACGGCAGAGAATTTGTTCAGTGGTGACAGAGAATCAAAGTGGTAAAACAAAAACTCATCTATTTTGATGACGAGCAATGACCAGTGGCAACCGTTAATATTTCCTTCGGACACTCTACTGTTAACACAACATAAAATATACTTGTATTTCTTTAATTTCAATCCATCAATAATTTTATCTATTAACCTATCGTCATTTTCAAGTTTTAAAACTTGACTGACCATTGGATCGATAACCAAGCAATTATCAGGGACCTTTAAGTATTTGTCCCACCATGCCTTTATATCTTCACTGTAAAGTTCCCGCCATATTTTGGTCGGTTCATTAAATATTTTCTTCGTATCAGTTATATTATTTTTTCTTTTAACAATTTTTTTATCTTTGAGTTCATTAATTAAATTGATATCTTCTTTGTGGGAAGCATTGATGTGCGCCTTTAATCTTTTATAATACTTATTGCAAAATTTACATTTTTCTTTTGTAGTATTGACGTCCATTGAACCCACATTATTGTCAGATGTGGAATTTAAGTCCAAGCATTCTACAGTCTGAAAACTAGTATTCTCTGGACCGGGATTTTCTTCTATGTCACCACTTAAAAGAATTAATAATATTAAAAATAAATGAGAACAATTGTATGAGAGTCTATGTAATTTCGATCTTTTCTGCCACTCCCTTTTGTTATGTTTATATTTCAAAGATTTTAAACTGTTGAGTGATATGAAGTTTAACTGATCAATACTAACATACCAAGCTTTCATTTGTACTTCCCATTTCACATTATTAATGTGTATGTCCATTGGGTTCATTGAAATTACCCGTAGTATTCTGATCAGCAATAATATCTTAAGAATTGTCAAAATATTGAATTTTTTCACCATGTTTGAAAATGTAAACAATAACCTAAAATTTTAAAGGAACACCAAGAAACACTTAGTTTTTAAACCCGCTTGTAGAATTATTCGATTTGTATATTTTCTAGGTACTATTTACCTTTCTTGGTAAGATCTGCATATTTAAACATATAAGCACACAAATATTTTCAAAAAAATTTAAAAATTAAGAGAGCTTTCAAAATTTTGTTTTAACTTAGCCTTTACATCAGCTGTTTTTTTTACAGTCATAAGGATATTAGTGATTTAATTAGTGATATGTAATATTTGAGTTATAACAATTAATAAAAGATATACGTTACACAAAAAACATAAAAACATAACGAGTAACTTTGTTATTGTTTAGTAAATTGTTGCGAACATTTTCCATCACTGATTAGTACCGTAAACAAAATTCACGACGTTCATAATCAGAACGTTGGTTTTGTTTACTAATCAGTGATGGATAATGTCATTGACTTTGGATCCTTTTATTTGGTACTTATTTGGTAGTATTAATAGTCAATGATAATGTCCACAACAATTTACTAAACAATATAACATTAACTCACCATCACCAACGATGAACCATTGACTTTGATTCAAGATTCAAGATTTATTTGCCTTTAAATATTTACATGGCAATGTCACTAACTAAAACTAAAAACTCCTTAGGCTAATATGACTCTGCTGAGCAACAACAAAACAAAATAATTACATTCAAAAGGTCATTCAATAATTATTGTGCAAAGAACTGCCAGTTGAGAATAAAAATTGAGAAAAAAATAATACAAAAATTTTTTTGGATCCTATAGTAGTATCAATAGTCAATGAATGAACTTTATAAACAAAGAAGTAACTTTGATCTTAAATGCTTAAGATCTTAAATGCTTAAAACATAGCAAACTGTAAACTAAGGCAGCGAAAACAAGGATGACATAGGGATGGAGATCCCAACTAACTAGCCTGTTCAGTACTTACGACTTTTTAAACATTTAAATAAGTCGAGATTACCGAGAGGGCATAGGAATGGAGCCCTCGTCGAGCCGTAGACGGTCATGAGTTCTTAAATTCATATAGTTTTAAGCAAATCAACGGTCAAAGCTCTAAATTAGTTTTTGTCATGTTCTGTTGGCCATAATGCTTAGTCCATAGTTTATTTTGACATTCTGCCTCTACCTTCCTCCCATTCTGGTTGGTCGATCGGTGATCAACTGATCAACAGTTTGTTGTTGTTGGTCGTTGGACCGTGGGAATGTCACGCTGTCATGTGTTTGGTTGACTGTTTGTTTGGGTTATTGTTGTTAAGGGAAAAATGTAACTTAGTTTGAAAAATTGTGTATTTATCTAAATTTTTATATCACTCCAATTAAAAGTTTTTATTTTTAAGTACTGAAGTTACACATTGAAACATTTGCCATGGCTGACGACAATTGGAAGAAAAGGTTGGGAATCGAAATTAACTACTCTTCAGAAGATGATGATGAGTAAGATTTTTTATATTACAATTTATAATCTTCCAGATAAGCCTTGTCAAATGGTTATTAATTGGATAGTTGGCTAGAAAAGTTAACCACACCTTCACTGATGTCACTGATACTCAATTATTGCATAATCTTGTTGGATTTATGCAATCGGTCACAAAATTTAGGTTAACCGAATTTGGATATAAATTAGTTTCTTTTAACCCTCCCATCAAGCGTTGAATGTTGCACCCCTGGAGCTTGACGCATTTTTAAGGTTTTACATATTTTAAAATAAAAATTAGGGACTAGTAAAAATATATTTTATGACCTAGTAAACTTATTATAAATTTAGGCAAAACTTCATTATTCGACTCTACCATTATTATCGATGTGAAAATTTTGATATTGCGATAATATTGCTATTCTATCGATTATACCATTACTAAACTATTACGATTCTATCACCTGATATCGGTAGTTTTGTTCTAAGATACAACTATTGTATATAATCCCAATATCGAAATTTCCACATCGATAATAACGGTGGAGTCGGATACGAAGTTTTGCCTAAGTTAACTTATATAAGACTACGGTAGTATATGAAAGGAGATCAAATGAACTACGGTACCGTATTTAACATTATGAAAATTGTTACTATTGCTTTTTATTACCAAAATTAAGTTATAGATTAAAAAAAAAAAAGTAGTCTACAAATAGAATAAATAGTTTTTGTAAATTTGCTATCCCCTACGCCTAATAATTTTAGATACACATAGTAAAAAATTCCAAGATACTGTATACATTTTGTTTAGAATTTTATGGAGAACAAGAAAATATATATATAACTTACCTGATTAATTTAGGCCAAAAGCATTTGAAAAAAGTTGATGACGAATAAAACAAAATATGTCCTACGGTACTAACCCTAATCCCATAACACCACATGTAAAATCAAGCTAGGAACATGACACTAATTCCTACTCATATTTATAGTTATAAACTAGTGAAACATATTAGTTTATTCCAATACTGTAAATTAACAGTCCTATTAATAACACTTTTAAACCTTAAAACCATTGATAAAATACGTGTTTCGTTGTTTATGACTGAAGTCAGCAGATGGCAACAGTTTTTCCCCAGATGTTTCATTTCATATTACGGATAACCAATCATGTTCCGTTTGAAATGGATGTTTTCGGACAGCTTTGAATCTCCAGGTAACAGCGGTAGCCTTCATAACTTCATATCTGTCATTCACTAAAAAGTTACTTCACGTTTTCTAACTGTTGAAAAATCAATCCAAACACTCGAATGTCGAAAAATGTGGCTGAAAAATTTATAACGCTCGGAGGGTTAAGGGTTCACAAAAAGATTCAGTGTGCACTCTCTAGCCTGTCAAATGATTATAGTTAAAATCAGGCTAGGTTATATTAATTTTATATACTAATGTCTAGTTTAAGACTAGGTTAGATCATGGGCTATGTGTTTATTTATTTTTGGTTTTTGCGATTGGGGGCGTACCTGAAATTGCTGACCATTCTTTAATCTGTGTCCTTCTGTGAGATAGAAGACACAGTTTATGTATTCACATGTGAATAGGAGGAGGAACAGGAGATAGGCCTAAACCTTCGCTTACCAACTAACTCTACATTCTCTAGACTGCAACTGAATTGTTTATGGTACCGTAATTCAAAATAGGCCTATCAATCTTGATTTAGACTCAACACATTGATATATGTCTTGAATTAATCTATATTCTTATTTCTTTTTATTACTGTACTATAAAATTGTGATTTTTAGATTGTGTTTTTGTTTGTGTGTACGTGAGACAGAAATAAGTTATACCCCGTTCAAAATAAATGTGCGGTCGAAACGCAGATTTCAATTCCCCCATTTTTCCCCGTTCCTCCCACGACCAAGAATCCAACCAATCACAATTAAGTACTGAAAATTACTACAGCTTTAATATTTCATGTCACTTTCTTTATGACATTGTTTTGCTTTTTCGTAAACAAATATTCTAATTTTGATGTTTGAAATGTAACAAGAAGGGTTTCCAACGGCATGTTGGGGAAGTAACACGATCAACAGCGCTATTTCCTACTCTGAATTTTAAGGGCGAAATTAAAATAACATCTGATTGTGAAGAAAATCGGGGAATTCAGGAAGGTATGGAGGGAATTTTCCTTGTGGTTGGAAATAAAGTTCTGACTTTCGACCGCACATTTATTTTCAAGGGGTATAGTAATGGGAGCTGTTTGATTAGATCCTTACCAATATTCCATTGAAGGCTGAAGCATTTTGGTTTTTGTTGTTTCTTTTATTTTTGATGTTTTGGTTTTATCTCACTGTTGCACACCAGCTGGTAATTTTACATAACAGCATTTTTTGTGTACCGGATCAGTTTTGTAAATATATTTTGTGTGGCAAGGTAAATAATAATAATAATAATAATAATAATAATAATTCTTTATTCATCAAAGATACATGAGATACAGTACAATTTAACACAAACAAGATTGGCGAAAACACTAACAGTTTACAGCATAATACAATATATTGTTTACCAAGTACATATACAACTTACAATAGTTTACATTTTTAGTAGTTAACACATTTAGTTTTACAATAAATAATAAAAACATTTAACATTGATGAATAAGTGGGTTGCCCCAAGGCAAAAGCCCGACACGGGGTCCCCTCATTTTACTTTTTTTTTCAGAAAAGAAAGGGTGTGCCAAGTTGCTAACAAACATAAACTCATAAACAACGCTTACAAATGTTTTTAAAATGCTGCAGTGATTTAAAATATGAGCTGCAAATGCACGTCACATTAGACTAACATGACATTTTAAAATGCAATACAGTAAAAAAAAAAGTCCGAACAGCAAAAATGAAATAAGTGGCACATACCAAGAAAGAAATACCTTTAAACCACATATCATTCTAAATTTGAAACTTTAATAACTCCTCGATATCTTCAACACTAATTACCCACCTTCTAAGGTTATTTAAATAACTCTTACTGCTTTCATTTATTTGTGTAATAGATTTAAAAGTTTTGTTATATAATCTTGGAGCACTAAAAGTGTAAAAATGTTGATAGTGTGTTAAATTTGGCTTTGGAAGAGAAATAGTGTGATCAAAACGTAACTGGTAAGGTTTTACAGGATTTAAGCGGTTCGCAACACTTCTAGTAAAAAACAGTTTTAATACTTTATAAACGTACAAATTTCTAAACTGAAGGATATTCAAATGTTTAAAAAGAGGCAATGAGTGTTCAAACCTTGATTTTTTCATTATTACTCTTATTATACACTTTTGTGATGTGATTATTGGCTTAACTGTAGAGAGGTATGTTCCACCCCAACAAGTGACTGCGTAACTCAACCTAGATCCTACCAGAGCATGATATAGACTAACCAAATCTCACAAATAGCCTACCGTGAACTTAAGGGAAGCATATCTCTTTTTCCATACCCACATGAATAAAAATAAAAATTTTAAAAAATACTTTAAAAATTGATATCTTAGGTCTACTTTACTAATATTTTTGTTTTCAAATTCTGAACAAATCCATGGTTTTTAGTTTGTAACTTTAACATGAAATTAATTTTACCATCACCCTCAATAATGTTGTTCAGCAATTCTGACATAATTCTGTGATTCAATTGACCAATGTCCATGAGTGTGCAGCTAAAATCCGCGACTCCTTGTTTCTTAAATGATAGACATCCAAACACCCCCATCGCAGCAGACCTGCATACTCGGCGAATTTCCAAAGGAATTTAATATTTTGTGTTATAAACAACACCATAGGAATGAGTATGTAGGTTTACTGACATGGGATATTGTTAAAAATGTTAGTTGGTAGGAAATATAATGGTTAGGTAAGGTAAACATTCCATTGTATCAATATTCGGAACTGTTTAATTTTCCACATAAACTCCATGGGGGTGCCACCATATGGGTGTTGTAAGCAAATATTAGTTAAACCCTACTGGGTGTACATACCAAATTTGACCAATTTCTACAATAAATAAGGGAGATACCTAGTTTTGTTGACTTTCCATAAGATCAACATGGGCAACCTATTTTTGACTTTTCTCCGTAATCTGTCAAGCCAAGTTAAAAATTCAAAGTATTATTATTATTATTATTATTTTATTTATTTATTATTATTATTATTATTTTATTTATTTTTTATTATTATTATTATTATTATTTATTATTATTTTTTTTAAAGCTCTTTCAAATGGTTTTACTTAAAGTGGTTGAATTTTGAAAATTGAGGTCCAAAAGTGCCAAAAACCCCATAAAACCCCATTCCTATAGCCCGCAATATGTTAAGCCAAGCTAAAAATTCAAGATACTAATTTTTTTAGCTCTTTTAAATGGTTTTAGTCAAAGTTGTAATTTTGAATATTATGGTCCAAAAAATCAATAGGCTGCCCGATCATACTGGTTCGCGAACTTATAAAAATAGACCTGGTTTTACACCTCCATACCAAATTTCATCATAATCGGAGGTCCCCTTTATAAGTTATCAGTCCCATGGACACACACAACATATATATATATAACTTATATATATATGTATTTTTTTAGCGAATTTCCCTATAGGGAATAAGCTATTACGGTATTAGCCATGGTACCTAAGCCCGAACCATGTCCCTTTTTCATTTTGAGGTCCCCAGGAAATTGTTGAGTTCCAATTTTGTTTTTGCATTTTATAATAGTTTATGAAATCTTTTGTTTTAAATTCAGAGTAACTGTCAGATTTAACTATACTAGGAGTTCGCTTATTCTGTGCGTATGGGGATAAATGCACAACACTAAATTAATTTTCCAAACACTTATCAGCTCATTTTTGGCAGATTTTGTTCATTTTAAAAATCTCCTTAAGGATAACATGGGAACTTTGAAGGGCTCTAGGATGAAAACCGGATTTTTCCCAGCCACGAGACCAACGCCAATCAATTCATGGTGGCCAAAACCCTACCAAAAATCAACCAAAAAATCAAAAATCTACAGAGAGAAAAAAATTTATAAACATTTATTTATAAACATTGCTTGTTTTAGAGTATAAGATAAGATGAGATACTTGCAAAACTATCTCTTGCGTTGAAATCCATGTTGTATAGCCCCGTAGCCGTAATCTAACTAAAATTTAGTATCTCTTGCGATTGTTTATTATTTACTTTACTGGACATTGATTTGTGGATTAATAAACTAGTTCATACATAAATGGGGCCTAAATATATTTTTTTTCAAAATGTAGTAATAAACCGAGTCATGAGCGTGAATAGTTGTTTATCATTCATACAACTCATACATTCGTTTGTTCAACTCTCAAAAGAAATTTATATTCAATAGTTGAACATTTATACCTAAGCTTTATTTCCTGTAAGGCCCCCTGCCCAGCCTCTCATTATACTGGAATCTGGATAGGCCTACCATAACTTATATAATTTTTTGAACAAGCAATTATAACCAATACATATAATCTTATCAACTGAGCTAAATACATTTAATTCCCATGGTCCTTAAAAGTCTGTAAGTTTTGTCAAGATTTGGTTGCAGGAACTCTGATAAAAATACATGGAAAGTAATCGTATTCAGATAAAAAAAAAAATAGATTTGTATTTAAATCTTATTCAAAATAATGTTGTTTTTTCAGTTTGACACGACCAGTAAGGCGTTAATAAAATTATCAAAAATTCAATAATTGAAGCCAACTAAATCTAAAATAATATGTTGTGTTTTATAATTTACTTTTCATTACTGTTTGGATTTACAAGCCCCTAGTTAACAGGTACAGTATTTGCTCACCCCCCCCCCCCCCCCAAGGTAGCAAACCTACTTAATGTACAAAATGCAGTATTAATGGTAAAAATCAATCAGAAATTTATTTAGTACACAGGTCTGCTGCGATGGGGCGTTCATATGTTAAGTTGCGCTGTCATTCTCGAGGGCTACACTGAATGTAATTATACCAGGGTGAGGGGGAACTTATCGATTTATTTTCTGTCATCACTTGGTTTTATATTTGTCAGCAATCTTCTGCTTTATAATTTTTCATTACTTGATGCAAATAAGCTGTCAATACAGTTTAGAAGTGACTTGGGTAAATTGTCCTGTCATCTCTGAACCTCGATAAAATTTGAAAAAGAAAACATTTATGAGAGGTTAAATAACATTGTTGAAATGGAACTCTAGTAGGTACAGTACTATTGTTGTTTATTACTGTACTACATAGGCCCTTATGGATAGTTATGATGAGTAAAACCATAGTTTTCAAATGAAGTCTGAAACGTGATTAAATTTGAAATTTTTCAGTGTTGACTATCTTTAATTAAAGGAAAAGCATTTTCCTTGCAACACTTCATTACAATTAAGTGAAAGTAAGGAAAAAACACGGATCTATTAATGGAATGACATTCTTAGTAAAAGATTAAATGTCTCTCGTGTGATGTACTGCAATTACATTACTTAATGAATTGGAAGTGTTTTGTATTCTTTTCAAAAGATGGATAAAGAGGGTTATGGTATAAAAATAGGCCACAGAAAAATTATTAATCTAAAAGCCAGTACATATTTATTTTTGACTTTCTTATATTTTGTTATTTTTTTTATAACAGCCTATATTGATTGAAAACATGTTCTATTGTAATAATAATTTCTCTTATATATATATATTTATGTATTATGTATATATATATATATATATATATATATAGATAATTTATTTATACAAAAATATAAACAAATTAACGCCTTCTTCCATTGAAGCTGCTTTTTGACAAAGGTTGCTTACTTTTAACAAATTGAAATACAGTACACTCTCGTTCATCGGACTCGGCGACATCGGAACTCCGCTTCATCGGAACTGAAAATCTGGATATTATTAATTTTTTTTTCTTACAAAATAAATAATTTTTCCGTTTTATCTCCTTCAATTTCCATTCGTTCTATCGGCACAACAGTGAAGTATCACATTTTGCATCAAACGTCATCCATAATCCATAATAAGGCGTTTTCCATAATCTGTACCCATCGATGTGATTTACGAGGCCGTGGAGTATTCGCACAAAAATAGAAAGAGGAAGGGGCAGGAAGTGAACATCCGGTTCGACCGCTTCCCAAACTGTCATTCAGTCCATAGTCTGTCTCGCGTCGCGACTGCACCTATGTGTTACGTCGAAGTCAGTTGACTGCTGGAATATAAGTAGAATATGAGAATAAAGATTTTGGGTCTTTATTTCCTGCATTGTTTTTATTCCTATCTGTTCATTGTTACCATGTTCAAAGTTTGAGTGCCTTATTTTCATAAAACCTCTTGTGTTATCTTAAAAACGAGAGTGAATACAATCACGATAGTTCACTGTACGGGCGGAAATGAAGACTCATGACGGACTCCGCTTCATCGGAATTTTTTGATATCTGAACCGGCCGTCCGCCACATTAGTTCCGATGAACGAGAGTGTACTGTACTTAAATAATTTTACTTAAACCGACATTTTTTCAACTTTTGTATATATGGTTCTTTAAAATTAACATGGAATTTTTTGACATCTGAACCGGCCGTCCGCCACATTAGTTCCGATGAACGAGAGTGTACTGTACTTAAATAATTTTACTTAAACTGACATTTTTTCAACTTTTGTATATATGGTTCTTTAAAATTAAAACGGAGTATTTCACTACACTTTCTGAAATTTTGTTTATATTCTTCTTTTTTAATTTAAATCGAGTCCAAAAATCATACAAAAATTTTGAAATAGTCCCACGGGCTCCTACAAATAATCCTATAACTTCTATTTGTTTCAAGTCATACTTTTCTTTGAAAAAATTTATCGTAGGGTCATAAATCTTCTTTTTTTCTTGGTCTACTGTTACTGGCTGGTCTGATCCTGTTTCAAATCGAATGGTTGGGTCGATAATATAATGAATAATATAAGGTCGATAATATAAGGTCGATAAAGACAATGTCATTATCTTTTATATTCAATGTATTAAAATACAATATGGACCACTTTAAATTATGTGGCATCATTGAAGTCAACTTTTTTTCTAGCTACATTTGGTGCCGATCATTTACTATTATCGCACTAAATACTGTAAATATTTTTAAAAAATTTTTACTTCTTTTTACTATGAAAGAGACATGTTTCAGTTCTTCAACCCGAATATCAAAGTAAATTTTTGGACAAGACATTATTTCTTCAAATACAAAACAGTTTTCTCAGCTAATAATTTTTTACCAGGAACATGAATTTTTTTAAACTTCTTTAATTAAATATTGACATTAATTCATTTAATGTTTTTGTTGCCTTAAACAATAATCACAAATTTACAAACTGTATTCGTTATTTCAAAGTTCTGGATTATTAAAAAGTTTTTATCAATGTCTTGCAGTTCAAATTATGCATGTTCAAGTGAATTTTAATTTTTCAGTTTGTTTTAAAAATAACTAGTACCTTTATCCTGTTTCAATATTGAATGAATAATTAATCAGGAAGTTGATGTACAAGTTGAAGCGTTTTTGCATATCGTAACGAGCTGATGATAGTGTAGTGTGTGCGAGATTTGCGGATTAACACCGTGTCAAGATATGAGAGTCGAGAGCCATGTCCCCGCTGGTATCTCATTTTTGTTCCGTTATCTCTCATCAGACTCATCTATGATGGTCATTTTAGGTTTATAACCTCTTGACTAATTTCATACACCTATTGTGAAATAATGTGGATTCCTTACAAGTAAGTTGGTCCTTTTAAGGATTGGATATTCAACTTCAAACTGTTAAAAGTGTAGCTAAAAATATAATTATCTAAGTTGGGCTATAAAAAATATAGCATCGTCATAGCAGATCTGCATGTTCAGTACATGCCATTTTAACTTGGGTACCGTAATTTGAAAAAAATTCTTTGGAATTCGTTGATTTATTGGTTTTTCCCAAAATACTATAGGGCTGAGTATGTAGATTCATTATCACAGGAACGTCGAAAGAAAATATTAATTAATCTCTTGTAGAGCTAGCTTAATTGAATATTAACCAAATATATGGCTGTGAATTGGATATTACAACTAGCTATTGCAGATGAAATTGACTGATCATATAGTTTGGAGTCATCATGGTGTAACCAGTTTTATAAATATTCATTAATGGTAACTTAAAATATATATTTAATATTTATATTTTTTATTTTTAAAAGCTTTTACTGCAATTTTTTATGTAAGATATTTTACACTTATACAAATAAACAAATATTGCAACTTTTGATATTTAAAAACTAAGGAAGTAAGTTAAAAAGAAAAATTACAGCGGTTTTGGCAGTTTTTTAATGTTTGTGTGCTAATTCATCATTTCTAAATAACCCCTGTTTTAGCATATCATTTGCTCTGATTTAACTTGCACCTATTTCATGCAACAGTTGTTTGAAAACCTTTAAGGCATGAGATGTGTGTTACAACATGAGCAAAGTGACTAATTTTTTTTTGGTTTGGCACATAATAAACTAAAAATTAAATCATAATGAAACAATTAGCTTATGTGCGGATTGCATAACTTCTATAATGACGTTACTCGCCGAGCTCTCATTACTCTAGAATTGTCATAAAAATTCACAGCTTATATAGCCAGAAATCATCAGAATATCATGAAATCTGTACTCTTGTATAGTAATGAACTCATTGTACAACTGATTTTTATTAGGTTTAATAATATACCTCTTTATGATGATACTTTGTAATATTGGATCTTATTGTAACGGTCTTAAACAAGTTTTAATCATAGTGTGCTTCTGTACTGTATATTTTACTACTTATCTATATCCATATATTGTAGTTGGAAGGATGTAACACGAATTGTTTAAGCATTCCCAGAAGTCAAAACCAACACAATCATATACTTGATTGAAAGCTCTTGTAAACTCCATAAAAATTGACATCAGATCACCCTCTTTCATTTAAGAAATAGAGACCTTTAACAATTGCTGTTTGGCTGAAAAGTCGGGTTCCTTCTTTAGTTTTTGCAGCCTAGGGGCTCAGGGGTGTATCTGATCTGAAATCTGTTGGAAAATTGTTGGTGCGAAATTAAATTATCTACAACTTTTGTATTTGAGGTTTTACTCTATCTTTTACCGTGTTCACTCTAAATCACTTTAAAGTTGGAAATTTGGTTTTGTCATGCTAAATCACTGTAAAGTTAGACGTTTGTTTTTAAATTTAAAAATGTAGGTTTTACAAATTGTTTAAGCATTCCCAGAAGTCAAAACACCCGCAACCATATACTTGATTGAAAGCTCTTGATGTGAAAACTCCAGATAAATTGATATAAGATCACCCCATTTGTTTAAGAACCTTTAACAATTAATTGCCATTCTGGCCTAAAAGTCGGGTTCCTTCTTTAGTTTTTGCAGCCAGGGGCTGAATATGTATCTGATCTGAAATCTGATGGGAAATCGTTAGTGTGGAATTAAATTATCAACAACTTTTGTATTTGAGGTTTTGCTCTATCTTTCACCTTGTTAACACTAAATCACTTTAAAATTGGAAGTTTGCTTTTGTCACTTTAAAGTTGCAACTTAAAGTGCTAAATCACTTTAAAGTTGGAAGTTTGTTTTTTAATTGAAAAATGCAACACAAATTGTTTTAAGAATTCCCAGAAGTCAAAACACCTGCAACCGTATACTTGATTGAAAGCTCTTGATGTGAAAACTTCAGAAAAATTGACATAAGACACCCTCTTTGTTTAAGAAATAGAGACCTTTACCTATTGCCGTGGTGGCTGAAAAGTCGGGTTCCTCTTTAGTTTTTGCAGCCTAGGGGCTTGAAGTGTATCTGATCTGAAATCTGATGTAAAATCTTTGGTTGATTAATTGACAGTCTACTGTATGTATCCTTATGGTATGTGAACTAGTGGATACTTTTAATTTGAAATAGAAGATAATTATATGCTTTTTTTCTTTCCAATTACTGTACAAAAGGTTTTTAGTTTTTAATGGTTTGTTTAAGAGATGATATGAACCATTGGGGGAATGATATTAGATAAAGCCACCTGCCAGTGTTATCAAACGTAAACATGAGCCAGAGAGATAAAGTGAAACTCATTCTTCAACTCAGCAACTATTAACACAGACTATAGTGACACTCTACTAAAAAACACTTTTATATATACTTGGCTAATATTTTCTGCATTAAAAAAAAAACTTGGAGTTTGCTATGCAAAATGTATTGCTTTCTATGCTGTAAAACGTAATGTAACAGCTAGTTTAACAGTTTGAACACACATTTCCTGCGTGGATTATTTCAACACCAATCCATTTATTATTTTATACAATGACAGAAAAGTTGTAAAACCAATGCATTTTCTCTTATCTATTTTAAAAATAATTTATTATAAATAATTAAAAATATACTAGTATATGGGTTGCTCAAAATCGAGCAATTTATTTTGATAATACAAAAGTTATTTTTGTATTTTAGTTCTAAATCAATGACTTCCGACCAATCCAATATTGTGAATATCTGCAATCACCAAAAACGACTTATTTACAGCTGAAAATTAACAGATGTTTAAAATGCTTTATTCAATCCCCGTTATTTTAATGGGAAATCTTGGGATTTCAATGGTGGATGTGCCTTTATTTTCAGTCTGATTCTCATCCGTTTTTGGCGGAAACAACTACAGACCAAGTAATATCCAATGACACCAAAAACTTGAAAATCAGTTGAAAATTGTAGGAGGAGTTCTCTGCACAAAAAACCCCTTTGCATATTAAATAAGTACCAGTATAGATATTTTATACAGGAAGTATTGTACCACATGATAAGATGAAATTAAAACATGGATTGCACTAAAAGCTTTATTTTTACCTTATTATTTATGAACTTCAATAAAATTCTGTTGTACAGCTTTGCAAAAAAATTGTGGTAATTTACATCTTAGATTAATAAAATACGTATACTTTGCAGTAAATATATCACTAAAATTTTTATATTTTTAGTAGGCCCCTAACAACTTTGAGACTCAAGGCTCCACCTTATCACTTTGAAATATTTGAGTATTTGAAACGCTAAAAGAGAAACACAAAAGTCTGATCACGCTAAAAGAGAAACAAAAAAGTCTAATTTAGTTTTAAAAACAATTAAATCTTTCTTTATCATGATATTTAAAGTTATTCAAGAACTATTGTTTTCAATCCTTTCTTTGAATTTTAATTTTGAAGTTTAACTTCAATAATTCCTTTAAAGAAGTTCAGTTTACAAAGATGAACGTTTTTTACCAAGGTATTGACTTATTGTGGGGAGCAACAATCTCGTGTGGACTGACAGGACTGGTTACTGTCAGCTGATAACGCGGAATCCATCGGTTATGCAACAGGGGGTTCACAGCGAGGTAGGCTTGGCCTTGCAGCTGACATTCCCATTGTTGAGTCTCCTGTACTCGTAGCTGAGTTTTTGACAGTCATTATTTGTAATGAGCCGCGAAGGTAGAATGACAATGTGCAGAAATCACAGTTGAAGTGTTCTGCACAATAGGGGACGAAATTAGCTAAATATGGTTTGAGCCATTCAAAATAAAAATGATTCTATGGATAAATTTGTTACTCTTTTGATATTATAAAGTAACTTTACTAATTATCCATTGTTTTGTTTATACCTGGGCATGAAGCAGCCAGGGCACTAATTTGAATGGGCAAAATAGTTGTGTATACAGTGCTATCATTATTTTGAGAACAACAAATTATAATTTTTTAGTTACCTTTTCACTTGTTTTTTATCACATAAAAAAATCATGTTATTTCAAATCAAATATGAAAAAAATTATTCATTTAGAGGTTTGCCGATAAAAATATCTAATAGGTAAATAGCAATACCTTATTATAGTGCATTTTAAGCAATGTTTACTTTTAAATTCTACACTGTTTTGGATCGGTTTCAGT
Source organism: Neoaliturus tenellus (assembly GCA_030545055.2). Lineage (NCBI taxonomy): Eukaryota > Metazoa > Arthropoda > Insecta > Hemiptera > Cicadellidae > Neoaliturus > Neoaliturus tenellus. The sequence continues at coordinate 21,432,673 of CM061531.1, forward strand.
ACTTTTGTTTACATGTAGATTTTTTCCTGCTGCCTACATCACAACCCGTAAGCCCAATTTTAAATTTTTTATTTGAAAATAGTTATTTGTGCTTCTAGGGACTAAAGTACACATTTTTCTCCCTGAGGGGAGAACAACATTTTTACTCCACTTACAGGAATAACATTTAGGCCTAAAAATAATTTAACTTTACCTTCATATGATCCCTTGCTCCGTGAAGCTGGATCAGTCACATCAACATAAAAAATACAAGGTAGGCCATATCATTATTAAAGAACAAAAAAACAAAAAAAAAAAAACAGAATTTAAGTTTTGTTAAAATTCTTTCACTTAGGTTTGGACTGGGATACATACAAAACTGAATGCATTTGTCATAGGTGTATGTGATTTGTTTATTTATGTTCTAAAACTATTATACACTATGGATTTACTTTATTTTATTTTATTTTATATTAAATAATGACGCAATTTATGTACAGGCTTGTACTTACAAATAAAGAAAATTTTGAATTCAAGTCACATGGGATAAAAACTTGTGCTTTAGTACTCTAATCCAAGGAGTAAAATACGGCTTTAGACAGTAGGTGGAGGAAAAAAGGTTTTGTAGCACAATGTTTTAACAGTTACACTCAACCTTGGGCTCATTTTGCTCCTGTTCACTTTAACGTATTAATTTTTTTAAATTATTCCATTACTTGCAGGTGTACTGTATTTATTCTTTACATCTTTTAAACTTGAAAATAAATTATTTTATTCATGAGCAGTATTGACCATAATTTAGTGAGCTTACGTCCTGGATTGATTTCAGACATAATATAGAATAAGGTTACAATACCCTGTGCTTTTGTCAATCTAATTATTTCATATTTAATTGTAAATATGAAATAAATAATTCTCTTATTTATTAACATGTTTAAAATTTTTGTTAGTTTGTTTTTTGCGTTATGTTCCTTTAAAATATGACAAAAACTTAAAAATTATAATTACGTAAATTTTATAATTACGTAAGTTAATTTCCTTATTGATCTTAATCAAATAGGGAAATTCAACTTTTAGGGCCCTTTTGATAGGATGGATATTTACCGATTTACTCTAGAAACGACTTCACTCCAAGCCCTATCCAATGACACCAAACTCAATAAAATAGTTTGCAAACTGTAGGAGGAGTCCCTTATTCAAAAAACATGTTGCGTATTAAATCTTTATGGATTTTCAAAAACCTTTTTTGAAGTGAAAGATGTGTTTTAGACATCATTACTTTACTCATACTTCAACACCTGTATGGAAGCTGGTATTCAGTATTGTCTGTCGGGCTAGGTGCTAAGTTGTCAGCGATTAGCACATGTTGAGATAGCAGGCGTGTTATCAGCTGCTCATGAAGTGACGCACCTAGGCGCCGCCAACTAGAGTTTGCGTTGTGATAACAGACAACACATTGTATATGGTGAATGCACCAACCTGCAGTTGTGTAACTTGCTTTCACTGACAAACTTGCTTTCTTAACCCGATTATTCTTCTTTAGAATATTTCTAAGCAAAAAGCAGGGTTCCCAAACATCCCGGATTTTAAGGGACAGTCCCTTATTTAGTAAAGTTGTCCGCGACGGTAACTGTCCCGTATTTGGCCAAAATCAGAAATTCACTCAGAACAAATTTAGTTACGATGTTGTGATGCAAGTTACATCCAATCTAACCCCAAAATTACAATACTGTTGCTTATCTTTCCAACAAATAGTACCGACCGCCTCGGCAAAGTGTCTACCGTCGTTATCATTGTAGAATAATCGTAAGTTTTGGGGATCTTTTTGTGGTTCAAGTCTTGGAAAAACTCATCTGTCTTCACAGCGTGCAAACTGCAATCTCATCTCGGGCTCAATTTTTTTTTTTTTTAAATCGCCTAAAAAACCATTGACAGCACTAAAACAGCATTCAAAACATTTTATATGTACTGTATTGACAGAATAATTTAAACGTATATTATCAAGCATTTTTAATTTTCAAACACTATTTCACAATCAGGAATACTTGTAGGCTTGATTACGAAACCTCGTCCCTTATTTTCGGGTGCTTTATTTGGCAACCCTGAAGCAAAGCCTGTCTTAGCATTAGTGCCCTAACGCTTTTTTCACGTATATTAAATTGTACTTTCTTGATCAATGATGTCGAATGATTAGACGTTTTGCTCTTGGCAGACATGGTCTAAAACGGTAAAATCACCCCAAAGTTCTCAAATTGCACATTGGATATCTGCAATGGCCGTCTTTAGTAATACACTATTGTCTTCTGGTGTACTAGAGATGTCCGTGGGTTGGTTAATTAGGTAGCAAGGTAGGATTCGTATATAGCAGTGTGTGGCGCCAACAATTATAATCAAATCCTGCTTGTGCGGCCTTAAACAAATTTTTTAGATTTTTTTTTAATTCAAACAAATTATTTTTAGTGTACAAAATTTTGAAATAGCAACAAAGGTTTAGAGTTTAATTGTGAAAGTTTCATAAATGAAGGTAAAATATTTTGTCTAATTTATCCTTGATTCCTCCTATTTTATCCTTCGACTGCAAGGTCCTTATGTGAGAGGGGCCCAATGTGGCTGCACATTTTGCATCTGCCATTGGCGGCCATGTTGTTGCTGATTCAATCATAACCCATTATTTATACACCCTAAAAATAACATACATTTAAAATCCAACCTTATTGCCTATCCAATTTAATTGGTTAGATTCAGAAAACTAGGTTATCAGCATTGTAGTATTTTATCAACTTTCAAAATAAAAACTTTCTGTTTTCTGTATAAAACTTTGTCAGAATATTAAAAGACTTCAATAAAGAATACGATTAAGGTAGAACCTCCCATATCCTACCATGTTGGGACTGGGCCATGGTCGGAACGGCCAAAAAGTCGGATATCGGGAGGAGCAAATAAAACACATTTCCTAAAAATACAGCTATACATGATTGTAATACAATTTTATTGTACCTTTAAGACGTTAATTGGAACATCAAGATAAGTTTATTAACTGAAAAATGACAATATTTATACACATATATTATGAAACAAATCGTAGTGCGTAGAATAAGTCTTTTACGTTTTGACAGGCTCAGCAATGACGGAAGCGTGGGAATCACAGATAGACGGTCGGACACTAGGTTGATATCAGGAGGAGGAGGCGGTCGGGAGGTCTGATAAGAGAGGTTCTACTGTACATTGAATATAGTTAGAATACTTTGACTACAGTAACAAAAATTATCAGTCTGTTTCATAAAAAAAAGACCTTTCCTGTGATTTTTGTTTTCGCTATAAGGTTAAAACTGTTGTGAGTAGTAACAATTAATTATTATGACACAAAATAGTTACAAAAAGTTAGAATCATACTACGTTTCAAAATTGGTAGAATAAAAGTGTCTATGTCTATGTCTATCAAGACTGCAGACTTATAAATTCAACAAGACTTCTTTTCGCTGATAATGTTTTGATCAGAAAATTACTAACGAACATAACCAATTCATTATTCTTTCATTAAATGATGTGTAAAATAATTTACGCAAGAAAAAAGTTTTTACTGTTCTTTATTATCATTAATTTGAAGAAATGTTTAATTACTTTTTGTAGTCTTTAATTTGTTTTAAGTTATTTCTTGCAGTAATCATTAAATTTCCTATCATTCAATTAAAAGCTAATAATTCAAATAAGTTTACAATTAAAAATAAATGTACAAATTATGTTGTAAATTAAGTAAATTTTTACTGTAGCTAAATGACATTCAATGACAGCTAAAAATAATCTTATTTATTGAATGAGTCTTAGAATATACCTACCAACACTGTAACTTATATTTAAAAAAATTCAGTTGACAAAATTTAAGTAGTAAAAACTAGAATTTTAACATTTTTATTAGCCTACATTTAATTTTACTGCAAATAACCATCCTTCTGGAAAAAGTGGAAATGAAAGTAGGAAAATAAGGAAATATTTGATCAGAAATATTTTAAATATACTTGATTAAGTACCCATTTGTCAGAATACATGAAAAAATACAATGTAATCAAAGTACTGTCATTTGGAAATAGGTATAGTTTAGTCAGTAGAGGAATGCTTTTGTCAACTAGAAGGGTATTTGTTAACTTTAAATACCGGTACAACGGTTTGTTTCTTTCCTAGGTTGGACCATTGGATGTCGTTGAGTGTATGTGTGTGGTTTGCTTGACTGTGCGTGTGTCAGTTCCAGGCCCAGACACGATGACTCTCCCCTCAGCCCGGGAGTGGACGACCTGTTGATGGACTTCGACCACCTCGGTAGCACTCCGCCGCGCACCCGCATACGCATCAAGGACAAGAGCAGACGGGAGAACTATCAGAGGTTAGGTTCTAAGATTTTATTTTTAGTTTGATTCTGACTTCCCACCTTTTTCTCCAGCTGTGTTTGACTCTAGGGAAATGTTTTTTACCAATAAAGAATTTGAATTATTTTAGCCATTATGTTTATACAAAAAAGTAAGCTGTATATTCTTAAAATGAAAGACAACACTGCAAATCAAAAGACCACTAAAACTCACAAAATAAAAATATGCATTTTCAATGAAGTTTAACGGCATATTTCTGTGGTTGAGGTAGTTTTTAATAGCTTTGTGAAAAAAACATATAAAATCACTGGTACACAAGTTAAGATCTGCTGCTTAGCTTTAAAAAATAGGTAAAAAGAAGTCAACAGCACTAAAATGTTTTAGGCCTAGTTTTATTCATTTTAAATTTGTTTTGATGCATCGAACAAAATGTAAACTATACAGTACTGCACAATGTTATATAACCTGCTCTGGATTTTACTTTTGCAATGCATTTAAGAATATTTTAAGATTGTTTATCATGGCTAGTTTCAAACCCATTCCTTTCCATATTTTTTAAAAATTGTGTATTAAAATATTTTAAATGACATAAAATCATCTAAATAATTTTCAATAAATAATAATGTAGTGCATTGTAAATTAATAATTATATAACTCTAAAACAAAGTAATTATATCAGTTTTATTAATATAAAATAATAATAATAAACACCGGATACTTAATTTATAAAGCAACTGTAAATACATCAGTGAAGGTTTTAAGAAGTACTAAAATAGAATATACTGCAGAGAACACATTTTTTTAACTATGTATTTAGGAATTTATCTTTAGTTGTATGGTTAAAATTACCTTTATTTTTCCGTATGCCTAGTCAAAAAGGTTTTTTATCACATAATTCAGAGGGTTTTACTAAAAAAAAATTTGAATAGACCCCATCCTGGTTTATTTAAAAAAATAATAACACTGCCAAACTAATATAAACAAATATTTTTCTCCCGTCCCTCTGATTTATTTGAACATAGAAAATAAATGCAGTTTGAAACTTAACCCACTTTACTTGTAATTTGAGCAGGCTTAACTGGTTCATGGTGTTGTTTTGTTTGGTAATCAAGTCTATTTAAGACATGCAATTAGTGGTTGCCAACGGCTGTGGTTAGTTGGTGACGAGGTAATTTGTATCACTGTCTTGTCTCCATAATCAGATACCACAGTGTAGAGCGTCTGGGGAAGTTCTTTTTTTTGGAGCGTATCATAGTTTGTTCTTTTAGTTTTTAAAGTACCTGTTATTTTGGCTTAAGTTTTACTATAAAAGTTGTGTTGTATGTTGATTTAAAAACTGTTAGTAGTACTCTTTTCAATAGTTTGAATAAGATCAGTAAAATATTTTTTTGGATAAAACGTTTTTTATTGTATGTTTCCGGTGTAGGTAGTATATAATTTTTTACTAACTTTTGACAGGATATTTATGTTGAATCCTAGAAAAAATATTGTTCAACTTAAATCAACAGTTCTTTTAGTAAGATTTTAAAAAAGACAAAAAAATATTTTACCAACAACAAATATTTAAATATTTAAAAACGATTTCATAAATCATAAAACAATAGAATCAATCTTCTTCTTTTAACATTTTGAAATCAGTAATTGAAGTAGTAATGTATTTAGTTGTGTAAAATTGTCATGTTAAAGTACCAATCAATTTTCTTAAATCGTTATTAGTTAATAGATGTTATTTACAGAAACTTTTTGTAACGTTCTCAACAAGATTTCTTGTTACCAAGTCAACATCACAGTGAACCGATACTACTTGTTATTGGGTTTGGTTGTAATGTAGTATTATCAGAATAAAAAAAACCCACACACTTCCACTTCCTGGGAAATACCGTACTGCAACCCACTCAATTGCCTACAGTTCCTTATCAGTTGTTTATTGGTGGTTTTTTTATATTATTGTTAGATATATTTATAATCAGGGTAAAATCTATTTGATTCAACAAATCATTGCAACCATTTATACCTCATAATCATTTATTAAATAGATTTTTATTTATTTTTAAGTACATTTTACTAGTTTAAACAACTTTTGGTTTAATCAATGTGCATTTTTTTATTGATTTAAAGCAATAATTAAAAATAATAGTGATTGTAAAAAGTAAGAATAGATCACTAATTATGATCCTAAAACTTGTACAGTACGGTAAATAAGTTTTTGAGGTAAGAACAGTAACGGAATTGCATCTTATTCAGTGACAATAATATTTAATTTTAATTATCTTTCATGGGCTAAAGCAGTTTTTCTCAACCTTATTGTGCACACGTACCACCGGATGGTTTTTAATTTTTTGACGTACCACCCAAACTCATACCCACCCCTCCCCCCACCACCACCCCTAGAGATATAGCTGGATTCACTACACACACCACTCTGAACTCTACACAAGGCAACAGTATTCAAAAAAGTTCTACTCATGAGAGAAAATTTACTTACGTTTCCGCTCTCTACGTTTACATATGAACAAATAACTGTCACAACACAAACATTTTGACAGATCATAAGGATTTGCCAAAAAATGTATAGTATAGAAAACCAAATTAGTAGGAACATCGTTATGGAAATTGAGAACGCTCCCCTCGATGCAGATATCACTATCAAGATTTAACTTTTATTCAAGGATTATGCTGATTGGTTGAATGGGAATAGATAGCCAGAACAATTTTACAAACGTTTGTTATTGTCTTTAGTTTATCAAACAAATATGCCAATTTTGACATTTCAGAGATGGAAAGAGCGCTTCTCATGGCAATTGGGAGGACTAATACTAGAATCATCAGCACTTTAATTTCCTCTAGGGGCAAAACTAAAAATTTTTACATGGGATATCTACTTATTGGGTTTTATAGATTGACGAATACCCAGCATGTGTACCAGTGTTATCAAGTGATACACTTAAAATTATCTGTGGATATGAACAGATAAATTTTCCTTCACGTTTCATCGTGTCTCTTAAGTTAAAATAGTTCAAGGTAAATCTTGAACTTAGGTTTAGACGAGTATTGTACACAAAATCATTATTTGTTACTATGAATTTACTCAGTAAACAGGAACCTTAAAAAATAATATACTTTCCTAAATTGGTACGAAAATGCTTTAGCTAGGCAAACGTGCTGTACCTATTGGAGTCTCTCAAAACTAAATGGAAATGCGTTTTAACACAGAACGGAGCTCACCGAAACAGCTGTCGGTGTCACGTCAATCAGAAATGCTTTTCTGATTTTCTGTGTGTATTTAATTTTTTATTTCTCTTTTTTCTCTCGCGTACCACCTGAAATTCTCTCGAAGTCGCGTACTACCGATTGAGAAACACTGAGCTAAAGAATTTGAAAGCAACACTAAGTTTACATACATCAAGAAATATTTGTTCACAGCCTAGTCATTTATTTACCGTCCTGTATATCTTTTCAATGTGTTGTTGGCGTGAATGTGAATTTCGGTTACAGTATTTTCAATTCCGTTGATGTAATCTGTTAAAGTCAATTAAACTTTAATTAAGCTACATATGATGCAATTGCTTCAAAAAATGTCTGCCTTTGATGCTGATTTATATTAGATCAGTTGCACAAGTAATCCTATCAAATTTTTTAATTTGTTATTTCTATAAAAAAAATTTTATAATTATTTTTCAAGACCAATTTTTTAGATTTCATAATAGCCTAAATTATTAATTTTTAATCTGTGTCCAGCAGGACGCTCATATTGTAACTAAGACCAATGAATACGAAAAATTAAGGTCACTCCTTATGTACAAAATGGTATAGAAGTTTTAGTCGACTAAGTAGGGCACTCAACCTTGAGAGAATTTATGAGATAGTAACCTATGAGTCAGTTTACATTCAGACTTTGGTGAAGGTGGTTATCCTCAAGATTATATCCCTCGCACACACTCACACATACTCACTGATTGTACGTAACCTAGTCTAGTATAGTTATTTGTCATTTAATTATACCTTTATCTAAGTATGTTTAAATTTTCTGGAAATTCAAGTCCTAAGGTGTACACCAAATGGTAAGTCTTCATCTTGGACAAAATTTTAAAACTAAGGTATTTGTGTTCATTTTTGTATTATTTTAGTGCTCATTATGAATAAGCTTTATGCCCCCAAGTAAACAGTTTTAAACATAGTAGAACACCATGAGGAATTTACAAAGTTACTAATGAATCAACAGTTTATTTTTTTTTTTTTCGACATCTGAAAAAATTAACTTCATAAGAAAACAATTATAGTTTTGGAAGCCTCTGGGTCAAAGTTCTATAATAAATGTTTTTAATGGCTTAAAATTACGTTTCTACATGAAAAGAGCGTTCCAAAAATATTAAAAAAGTGCGGTCAATAATCATTTAAAGAAGTGATATTCTAGTTACAATATTGGTGCTGTACATATTTAATATCTTCCCATCTCTCGCATTTTGTCTGCATTCTGCTGACACTTTCTCTTGTTGGAGCACCCAATTTAGGTTTACAGTGCTCCCAACAAAAATTTGTTAACAAATTTTTAACTCAAGGAGTGATTTTACTTTCTCCCCCTATACCATAGTATATGGAGAAAGTATTGTTTTCGTCAAAATTTTCGAATTTGAGTTGTTGGTGTATTTATCCATTATGGTTCCCCCTGAGTCCAAAAAAGTGGTTTTCGGAGTGATGTCTGTGTGTGTGTGTGTGTGTGTGTGTGTATGTGTGTCAGGATGTAAACAGAGCTAGAGAATGCCCTAATGGTCCGATTTTAATGAAATTTGGTATATAGGTCCAAATCCACAATAATTCCAGGCGTTTTTTTCATTTTTTTGAATTTTTGATTTTTAAGGGTATTTTACCCCCAAAAACCCTCAAAAATCGTCAAAAATCAAAATTTCTCAAAAACGGCTCTAACGATTTTTATTAAAATTTTGTGGTTTATTAAGCTTAAAATGATGAATAAAATGACACCACCCGCATCTCCGAGAAAATGCGCGTTCAAAAGTTATGGAGTAAAAAGTGTTTAAAAAATCAATTTTTTTGATTTTCAAAATAGCTGTTGTCTCAAAATAAATTTTACTTATCACCATTAAATCAAGCTCAAAAAACTAAATAATCCAGTACTTTAAATTATTGCTCTACGTCAAGTGGTTGAGGAGAAAATACAATTTTTCATTTAGCGGTAAACGCAGTACGTTGTTAAAAGTCACAGATGCGCGTAGGGTCAAGCTCGCGCTGCTCAGCTGGTAGCTATCAGACTGAGTCATGAAGACATTAATGTTTAAAGCTTTTAACACATGTTTTTATATTGTTGGGAGAAAGTATGTGTCAGTTATCTGATACCGTTTATTTTTTTTAAATTTATTAATAAGGCCTTTGTCCTGAAAAAGCAACATTATAATTCTATAGATCCATGTTACTTTCAACAGATTTCATGAATGCATTCAATCAAAACCTTGCCATTTTCTTTTTTCCAGGGAAACAAAATCAAGTCCTCGGACAATATATGGTGGAAGAAGTTCATCAGAGAAGAACATCTACAACAGATACTCATCAGTCAATAGCTTTGATGATGAAGGTACAGTATATTCTGATTTATAAGGATAATACTCCCTAACAGCGGACCTGTGAAATTAGCAAACTTCCAGTTGAGCTTTTTTTAGAGGTTGGCAGGCCTCTTTTCTCCTTAGTTTGTCCTATTTCCACATAGACCATTGATCTATGTGTTGATCGTATTAGACAAAGTAAGGCGGTATACTGCTTTAGTACAGGCACTCATAAAAATTTCCTGACAAAAAGCGAATTTGAACCCATGGCATTGCTGCCATGGTCTCAAAGTCAGGCGCGCTAAACACTAAGCTACCGCCTCACAAAATTTTAGTTACCTTCATTTTTCCTTTGGGCTTAATATGCAAGTTGGTGCTATGAGTGTTGCAAGCCAATTCTCTATATTACGATGTACTCTATTAGTGTACGGTTGTAGCCCTAATTTCTTAGTAACTACTGAACTGATGTTCAAAGTTTATACGTCAAATTACAGTGTGGATTTGCAGAACATACTTCATGTTCTCGATCGTCCTATAGCCTGCCCTTTAAATGTTCGGGCCAATGCAATTCTTAAAAAGGATTAAAAATTCAATTAAAACTATTTTTCACTTTTAAATTGTCAGCCGTTAGAAGTTTGTGTTTTTTTTTTATTCTTAGCTTGTTGAATAGGTTTAACCAATGTTTTTTATTTTAATATCAAAAGTCTGCCTGTAACAAAATATGGTCAGTTAGCTAATACAATTTAATCCCCACCTAGTAAAGATGCATTCTAAATTCTACCAAGTTGTGATGATTGGCAAGTTAAACAATTTTGAAATTTTGATAAATTGTGTTATTTTTAATCTCTATGAAATTTTGAACCCATGGTCCCAGTATCCATCCCGGTTTGCAACCTCTTGTAAATAGACCAGATCCTACAACTTAATTGAAAGTTTAATCCAAATCTGATCTGACCGTTTTATTTCATTCAAGAGACCTGTAAATGAAAATTTATCATCCTATTGGACCTAGGTTTTTTACTGTGCCTACCATTTTTTAGCATAAATTTTCCTAAAACTAATCTAAAACCGTTCTCAGGATGGAAATGTTATATAAGCGGATATTGCTGACCTGAGCATAACTAAGGCTTATGAGCCCCAAGAGGGCAACAAATAGGTTATATCACAACTTGGCAATAAAAATTGCTCTGCACGTAAGCTTTTGACTGAATGGGGTCTTTGGCATTACCTAAACTTATATAAACCTTCCGAAAGTTTTATGACAAAATTATACATTGTCTTGTTTAACTCAGGATAGGATAGGACTTCTATAAGTGGTACGTTAAAATTTATTGAATGCTGTTTAAACGTACGTAAAGTGCAGTCGGTTAACATTTTTTTCTACACCAAGTCACTTTACTTTTGTCAGTCTGAATCTAAATTTATTGAAATTTTAATTCAAGTTTGTCTAAGGAGCCATAAAGCAAATTTTCAATTTGTATAATCATATTCCGGACACAATACTTTTCATCTTTTAATTTGTAAATTTTTCAAACAACCTTTTCAACTTGAGTTGTAAGATTTTTTCCTTAACAATACTATAAAAAATAAAGCGGTTTTGAAACATTCATAAGACTTTCAATTTTATATGGTGAATGTGAACATATTACTTTGGTAACCTGGTTTTTATATAAGAACTCTAGAAATTTCTTCATTCTAAAGGTTTTAATTTGGAACAAACCAACAATTTAAATAATTTTCAAGAGTGTGTGTGAGGTTTTAGTCACAGACACTTTAACTGTTCGATACTGACAATTCTCAGCTGGTTTTCTGTTACAACATCTCATCCCAATGATAACAAAATTGTCAGTTACCAGCGCGTCAGGTTTGATCAGTGCGGTGTACTGATCTTTCTTGTAATTTAAACACACTGCACTAGATCTCACTCCTAATTGGTTTCAAGTACTCTTCTTTTTGGTATTCCTTGAGCAATATATTCACAAATATGGTCAAACCTCAACAAAAAAATAATATCTGTACCAAAAGTGTGTTCTAAACCATAACTTCATTCACTTCTAAAAATAACCGATCAGCAAAAAGAGTGAACGAGTGTATCAGTTTACACAGTGGTGGTCTGTTTGTCAGTTTGGGTGTGAGTCATTAAGTAAGTGTGTTTGTTTTGCAATAACCTTCAAATAGCCGGGGGCGCCAGCCTAGTCAACTGAGCCAATCACCTTTGTTATCAATTACGAAAAATTTTTGGATATAAAAATCTTTGCTGTGTATTTTGTTTTTGTCAACTATATGTAAATGTCATAAATTATTTAATCAGGGGTGTAATGTAATGAAGAAAAATTATTCTGATCTTTTAGTTTTGTAAAGAATGTAATTGTTGTTACTGAACTATAATGTAGAAAGTGCTTAGAGGCAAGAGTATAAATTTAAATATTCTCTAACAACAGTCAGCCTTTTTTTGGAAAATATTAGTCATACTGAACGTTGTAACCTCATGTTCAGAGAAGACCTTGTTGGATTGTTTGGTTTGTTTTCTTTACAAAGTCTGGGCCTTTTGCAAGTCATCTCTTCAGCCAAGTATTTGCTGTTGTAATGGACAGTACGGGTTTGAACATGAAAATATAACTTCGAACATGACTTATTTATTCAAGACATAATTCTATTTGAAAATGTTCTCTCATAAAATACTTCTGTTATATTGTGAATCGTAAACTAATGGAAAGATTTTTAAGCAATTTCAAACTTTTCCCAATGATAGGATTATTCCAATAAAGTATTTTAATCCTGAAAAATCAACTTTTTTTAGTTTTAGACATAAAAAATCAATATAACCTATTGTTTCTTGTGTAAGTAAACAAGATTTGTATTCCTAAGGGTATTTGGGATAGTACCAATATTGACTAGTGTGTGTATGTATGTTTTTAGAATTGTTAGTTACATCTACAAAAATTTCAAAATAGTCATCAACTTTTATGAGCACAAGTTTAAAAAAACATGCCCAGCCCTTTAAAGTGCTTTTTGCAATACAGTGTACTGAGCACTAGACATGAGGTGTGTACTGATAGTGGGTTTTTATTGAAAAAATCTTAAGTAAGCTATCTAGATATGCTATTTCCTTGTTTGATTAAATCTAAGTGGCTTTGCAATCAACTCAATTTTTTATGATTGCAAAGTTATTAATCAACATTCTAATTTTAATGTTGTCACTTTAGATTAATTTTTCTGTTAACAAATTGAAGTTCATAAACCTTTTTAAATGTTACTGATAAATAAAAATCAAAAGAAGATATCTTTATGTCATAACATTTACAAATGCATACAAAAACTAATATCATTAATTTTATATTATTTACAATTTCCAAAGTAGATAATCTGTTTAATAATTGATTGAATGTTATTTGATTTCTAATGGCAAGTGGTCAATATTTTATTTCTTCAAATTAATGTTTTTTTGTGAAGAATTCCTACACATGTTGTTTCACCCGTCTTTGGGATGCAGTGTTATATTCATGTCCCTATATACAACTTTTCTATTGAGAAAGATATATATATATATATATTTACAATCATTATGGATAAACTTATTAACTGTATGATATAAATGCCTATCAGTGACCTTAACTGAGTCGGTTGTGTTTCAATTTGATTATTCTTTCAAATTTAATGTAGGATGGAATTTTGACCTTTTTTCTTGATGATTAATAGATAGTTGTATAATAAATTCCATAATCGTAATGTGTTCCCCAAGGCCATAAACTATTTTGGTATCAGCAACAAGGGCCGGCATTGATTTTCCCAGTTCCTTACCCTGATGGATTGACCTCTTTGTTGTGTTGTCCCTTCACCAATTCACCACTGTGTGTCCAACCCTCACCCAGTGTGGAACATGTTTGCGTGTTGTTGTGGCAAAAGTAAGTCTTGGATGGTTAAAATTTTTAAGGTTTTAACATGTTTTGGTTGAAATTTTAACTGTTATGTACAGAATAAAATATTTTCAAGGTTATTTTATTCATAAATTATTTTCTGACTAATTTTTTTATTTTTAAAATAAAAGTATTGATTAACCCTTAAGTTTTATCTACAAACCCTACACTTATTTTTTTATCTTTATCAGTATGTTGCCTATTGTTGTCTTAAAATATTTGCTGTTACAAAAAATTAACTTAAATATTATTATTAGAATAGATTGATTTTTGTAATATGATTATGATATAATTTTGAATTAAACCATTTTCAAAGTGAGCTTAGTTATTTATAATCCTTCAAAAATTACTTGTCACATTCAGTAACCACGCTTGTATTCAAACTCATTCGACCATATATTGATTTAATTAGAGGTTTCAGTTTGTTACTATTGGATATTTTTTTGATTGGTGGTGAGAGGAAGGGGGAGAGTGATCAAATCGTTTGTTTCTGATTCTCACACACTTTTAGAAGCAATAGCAAAGTAATTATACAGTTGAGATTTTATGATTTCTTAGTATTATTACTTGTAAGCTTAGTTTATTTATTAAACATTATAACAAAATTTCATGGCCATAGGTTAGTAAAAGCAAGTGTGGTGACATAAAGGTACCGCTTTGTTGATTGGGAACTCGAACAGATTAGATATGAGATGCTACCGATAGCTCTGTCAAGTGTTTTGTGATTATTTCTTCTTTGGCTTCGTGAAACTATATCACATATTTGATACCGTTTAGTTAAAGGACTGATACTTTACTGAAGTTAGTTAACTGTTTGCAGTGGACAACGTTATAGAGAGGCGGCCAAGTTACAACAAACGCACGATGCAGCGAATACGGGGCTCCGAGAGGGACCTGAAACTGGACCTGAGCGACATCCAGGCTCCGGCGACGATCACGCGCGATGACCGCGCTGAGAGCCTCCCACCGCAGTCCGCGTTTAAGGTGAGCGTCAATAAACGCAACCACAGAAAAATAATTGGCGCATAACAAATACATTTGAAATTCATCCAACCTACATGTACACATTCTGTTTTGGTTGTTTGTCTTTATACCGGGATCTAACCGAATGGTGAATCCAAATTTTAAAGTCTACAAAACAGATTTATATAAAATTTGTTATAGTATCAGTATCAGTCTGAAATTGTCAGTAATAAATTATCACTCAATTCTTGGATTGATTAAATGGCATTCTCAATTAAGTGGCTTAAAAGTTTTCTTTAAAATTTGTAATTACCTAACTAAATTAAAATTAAATTTGTTATAAATTTTTAATGGTCTCTTGTAGATAATGAAATAACTTTCTTTCTAAGTTACAAATGACAAAGGTTTTCAAAGTTTAAAGCACTTTTTGTGAAATCTTTGTAAAATAAAACTGCAATGTATTGCTTTTGATTTGAGTGTTTTTTACATATAATTTTTAGTTATTGTATTCTACACTATTTTTTCATCAGTTTCATATTTACTTTCCTTTATTCACCTTTCAATTTCATTTCACCACCCCGCTAACCCGCCGCTCCCGTGGCCGTCTGCTGCAGATTTGCGGATTGCAGGTGGAGTCGTGCAACCGGTTCATGAGCCTGTCGTCCAAGCCGGTGTCGACGCGCCAGTGCCGCCCCACGTCCCAGCCGGCCATCGCACCGAGCGTTGACGAGTGCTGCCAGTCGCGTGTCGAGTTCTACCAGACGTTCTCCATGCTGATTAAGATGGGGAACCCGGAGCGGCAGTGCGACGTCACCAGCTGCCGCCGACAGGTTTGTTCATCGAGGATCGTTTTGAATTGAGACATGTCGTGTTGACTATCGTTCGCTTGTCTTAGCAATTAGTAGAGTCGGTATTACAACAATTATCTGAACAGTTAAATTTTCAAACAGTCTATTATCCGACCTCCTGATCGGCCAGTTACTTTATTGTACAAATAAAAAAATAATAATTAGTGGTAAACGGCTAACTGAGTGCAAGCATCTACAAATCTAGATAATCGTGTAAAAATTCTTTTTGGTCTCTTTTTGTTGAAGCCTACAGATTTTTGGAAATATTTGTTATTGAAGAAAGGCAATGAAATGATTATGAAACAGCTTAACCAATAACTTTTCAGAGCTAAGATGATCCACATTCCTTGGAAAATAACTATAAGATTGTAATTTGGGACAGCCTTATAAAAACATGATGAACATGAGTGATCTAGAGCCATGCATTTGGTGAGTGTCATTCCTAGTAAAAATAATGAAACCTAAACTAATTATCAAATGAAAGTCAAAT
Source organism: Neoaliturus tenellus (assembly GCA_030545055.2). Classification (NCBI taxonomy): domain Eukaryota; kingdom Metazoa; phylum Arthropoda; class Insecta; order Hemiptera; family Cicadellidae; genus Neoaliturus; species Neoaliturus tenellus. The sequence goes on from CM061531.1 coordinate 21,448,786, forward strand.
TGTGGCTTCCTAAGTCAAATTGTGGTGTTGTTGTATATTCCTCAGAAATTTAAGCAAATTTGTATTACCTAAGTTCATTTGAGAATGGATGGTGTATAGCATGTAAAAAGTTTTATAGTATTCTATTACATAATGTTTTGAAAACACAGCTTTTCCATAATTTACATAAGTATATAACTTACTTATAAACTCTTAAAGGGATATAAATAAGTACCCAAACTTTTTTTGCTCAAGGCGTCCTAGGGTTTGAATCTATTAGGGCTGTTTGAAATGTTTGCTTTTTAGTACTAATTTAGAAAAAGAAATAAAAGTTGTTGCTCAATCTCTAGGATAACTGTCCCTATGTTATACCTTACCATATTATGTAACAGACATACACACACACTTAGTTTAGCTATGATTATGTGGTATGTTTGTTAATATTTTGACCTTTTTATATAAAATTATTTTAACTGAATGATTTTGGAAGCATACTACAAACAACAATTTGTCTGCAAAAGTGGTAGTTAAACATTTTTATTTAAAACCAAATAAAAAATCAAACATTAAATTTTTGTTACAGTAAAATATTGTTATATTGACAAGTTTACAACATACTGAAGAAGATTCTTAATCATGTCTTTAAAAAAAGAAAAACAGAAACAGAGATTTACACAAATTGGATATTCTTAGAGTTCTTGTAATTTTTGGGTGAGAAGAAACCCTACACCTCACTGAGGGGAAGTCTTCTACTCCTCCGTTCCATTGCAATGGTTAGACAGTGGGAGCTACTAAGCTTGTAATGGAGGCGAGTGAGCGGGAGCAAAAAGCTCATCTTGAAAAGAAATAAGCATTTTTTGGCTTGGCATTAGGTTTCAGGTTATCGTCTGACAATATCGTTAGTGACCAATATTATTAGAACAAAATATTGTTTAAGTTTACCGAGATGTCACTCGGCCCCCAGGTAATTGTTGACGTACTGAATGTTTTGGCTGTGTAGCTGAGCCGGGAGGAGCACATGTGGCAGAACGAGCTGAAGGATCTGATCTGGCTGGAGCTGCAGGCGTGGCACGCGGACCGGACGCCGCAGCAGCAGGACCAGTACCTGTGTGAGGCCAGGGAGGGCGTGCAGTCACTACTGCTGGACATCATCAACTACAAGTGAGTCACCTACAAGGTCAGGGGATCGTGTGGGCTGCAAGGGGTTGGTGGGGAAACATAGCTGCAGGCGTGGCACGCGGACCGGACGCCGCAGCAGCAGGACCAGTACCTGTGTGAGGCCAGGGAGGGCGTGCAGTCACTGCTGCTGGACATCATCAACTACAAGTGAGTCAACTACGAGGTCAGGGGATCGTGTGGGCTGCAAGGGGTTGGTGGGGAAACATAGCTGCAGGCGTGGCACGCGGACCGGACGCCGCAGCAGCAGGACCAGTACCTGTGTGAGGCCAGGGAGGGCGTGCAGTCACTGCTGCTGGACATCATCAACTACAAGTGAGTCAACTACGAGGTCAGGGGATCGTGTGGGCTGCAAGGGGTTGGTGGGGAAACATAGCTGCAGGCGTGGCACGCGGACCGGACGCCGCAGCAGCAGGACCAGTACCTGTGTGAGGCCAGGGAGGGCGTGCAGTCACTGCTGCTGGACATCATCAACTACAAGTGAGTCAGCTACGAGGTCAGGGGATAATGTGGGCTGTGAGGGGTTGGTGGGGAAACATAGCTGCAGGCGGACCGGATGCCGCAGCAGCAGGACCAGTACCTGTGTGAGGCCAGGGAGGGCGTGCAGTCACTGCTGCTGGACATCATCAACTACAAGTGAGTCAACTACGAGGTCAGGTGATAATGTGGGCTGTGAGGGGTTGTGGGGAAACATAGCTGTAGGCGTGGCACGCGGACCGGACGCCGCAGCAGCAGGACCAGTACCTGTGTGAGGCCAGGGAGGGCGTGCAGTCACTGCTGCTGGACATCATCAACTACAAGTGAGTCAACTACGAGGTCAGGTGATAATGTGGGCTGTGAGGGGTTGTGGGGAAACATAGCTGTAGGCGTGGCACGCGGACCGGACGCCGCAGCAGCAGGACCAGTACCTGTGTGAGGCCAGGGAGGGCGTGCAGTCACTGCTGCTGGACATCATCAACTACAAGTGAGTCACCTACAAGGTCAGGGGATCATGTAGGCTGTGAGGCGTTGGTGGGAAAATGTAGGGTGTGAGGGGTTTGTGGGAAAATCTAGGGTCTAAGGGATTTAACGGAAAATGTAGGGTGTGAGTGATTTGTGAGGAAGTGTAGGGTATACCTATGAGATTTGTGGGGACTAGGGTATTAGGGGTTGATGGGGAAATGTAGGGTGTATGAGATTTTTAGGGAAGTGTAGGGTGTTGGTGATTTGTGGGAAATGAAGATTGAAAGAATTTGTGGGGAAGTGTTGGGTGTTATTGATTTGTGGGAAAATGTAGGATGTAAGGGTTCTGTGGAAAATATAGGTTGCAAGGGATTCATGAGATACAGTGTAGGGATACAGGAATTTTGGAAAGATGGAGGGTGTAAGGGATTTTTTGTGAAAATGTAGGGTACATAGGAATTTTGTTCGAAGGGAAAATGTAGGATTTTTGGGAATTCTGTGGTGTGATTAAAGTGGAGAGTATTTCTGAATCGTTTAGTGGAGAATATAGTTGTCCAGGCAAGATACATGACTTCTATTTGGTAGGAACATTCAGGGTGGCGCAAGGAATTCAGTTTTATGGGGAATTGTAGAAAATGTATAAGAATTCTGTTTGGTAAGGTTTTTAGGAATTTTACATACATTTTGTAATAAGTGAAATGCAGAATATTCTTTGAGATTCTACTCTGCAGGAGTATTCAACAATTCTCTGGTAAAGAAAATTAAGAAGCACAAAACAATTTTATTCATGCAAAATAGGTTACCTCTCAATTGGCTAACTTTCAACCGATCTTTGCTTTAACTGGCCAACCATTTTTTTGACACAACTTCCTTGTAACGTTATTATAACATAACTGGCTGGATTTCACCAAAATGGATAACCGAAACGTTTGATATATTTTTGTAAAGCAAGGTCATATCACGTTGTAACAGACCTGTTGCAACATCTTTGTATTAACTTTGGTACATTGCTTTTGTGTTGTGGGAAACTGTTCTTCTCTAAAGTTCCACTTACTGGCCATTTCGTTATCTGGCCGAAGTCTGGTCCCTAAGGAGTCGTAGGTATTATATAAGAAAAGTGTATGAGATTTCTTTTTGGCATTCTAATCATTTAATGTTACATTTGACAGAAACATGTGGTATTCATGTATATATAAATACTGTTTTTGACAAAAAATTGGAGTTTCTTTAAATTCATAACATAATCAATTGGAAGTTGAGCCAAGAGGGGAGGACTATTAATCAAACTATTTTTATTCCCTTATTCTATTACAAATTTATTCGTGTGGTAATAGCACTCCCTTCACGAATCACATTGTTTTGATTTTCAGATTCCGGAAACGGTCAGATCCAACTATAAGCAACGACAGTGGAATCCACATCCCAGTCCAAGAACCGTGTAGTGGTATGTTAATTTCTCTTTTTGGACTAAATCTATTCATTACAATAACACTCAGATTATTGCGAATTATATACTGGTGAACAGTGATTGGGTTGAAAGCTCTTATCTTCTGTATTTGTCGTTTGATGTCAATCTCTTCGTAAGTTTTTGAGGTTTTGATAGTAAGAATATTGTTATTATTATAAATGGCATTCTTTTATGGTAAGCCCAAAAAAACTTAGCCTAAAGTAAATGGTCAATTAATGGGCTTCATCCGCCTAATTGATGTGAAGATACCTCACCAGGTCGTTAAAAAAAGGCAAAACACAGACTTGCACAAAAATAGGATATTCACTGTTCTTGACATGCTCAGGCGAATAAAAAAAAAAAACAAAAAAAACCATGCACCTCTTATGGAGAACTCTTCTATCTCTTGGTTATGGTGGTAAGACCGTTGGAGCCACTAATACAAGCCATTAAGCTCGTCCTGGAGGCAAGTGAGAGGAACGAATTAGCTTGTCTTGAAAAAATAAGCTGTTTTGGCTTGTCATTGGGTTTTAGACGTACTGTCAGTGACCGATATTATTCTATCAAAAAACTGTTTAAGTTTACCAAGATGTTACTTGTAATAAAAACATCGTGTGGTTGAAAATTAAGACTGACACAACAAAAAACAATCATCAAGGAAAAAAATACTGATAGATCAATACAAATTATCTTACTTGCTCTACCCAAAGTCATTTAAATTAAACCTGGTTAATTTGGTTAGTAAAAATGTATGGGCCAATCTTTGAGTGAGGAGAGTGAAGGAGGCAACATAGCAAAGAAATTAGAGCACTACAAGGATCCCAATGTAGTATACGAATTTAAGTGTAAAAGAATTAGAGGAACTGGTCACATTTTGTGAAGAGAGGACAACAATACCGTAAATGATATTGAAGACAATATCTGGAAGGAAGATGGTCGCGAGGAAGGCCACAGGAAAATGGTGTAGTCAATTGAAGGCAGATTTGGAGCTAATAAAACTTACTGAGGAAGATGCGGAAGTTATAAAATATGAAGGGTCTATGTTGGTGTGGCCAAATATTGTTTTAGATATGCATGGCCCTGAAGGTAAGATTCATGTTGTTTTCATATAGTTGTCATTTGAGTTAGGATATTCTCAAACATTGGGTAAGTATTTTTACACCACTTAGATTACATTTACATTGTTAATCAATCACACAAACAATATGTTACACACAGATACATAATAAACATTCAAAATATGAATTTTGAATTTAAGGTTTCTAATATGATAATCCAAGTTTTTCAGTAGTTTTAAAGATATTCAATTTCAAGTTATGTTCTGTCAGTCTTCGTCTGTCATTCAAGAAACAGCTGATAGTGGTGGGTGATGAGCTTTCCCCAATTTGGGGGTAGAGCAGTGCTGCCTCTCTAAAACTAGTTTGCATTGATGCTGGCCAGGTGTTTTTCATGGTGTACATTTTGCCATTTGTATAATGTAGTACAGTCAACTCCCGATTATCCGGGGGCGGGTAAACCGGGTTGCAAATTAACCGGGGTCACAAAACGTCAATTTCAATTTTATTTATTTTCCCAGTTTTGACAACAATACCATCATTTATCGATCTTATCATGTTGTAATTACTTTAGAAAAAATATCTTTACCTATTATTATTTGATTTATCAATGGAAAAAAGCAATAAAACGCAAAAATAATCTGTAAATTCTTTGGTGGCGTAATTGTGATCGTAGTCATGTGGTCAGGAAGGAATGAGTCAGAGCGATGGCGTCGTGGGATAGGGGGTGGGGCGTAGTGGCGGGCATGACCTTGACTGCTAGAAACAACTGGTCGCCCGCCGGGATGTGCTAAAAATAGAAACCATCCTATTTAGAAAGGTCCTATTTAGTTTCCAGTTCTGTCTGTAATTAGCTCTGATTCGTGTGCTGCTCAGTGACCCCTTTGTGATAGTTTAATTTTGTGTTATATCATGCTAAACAACACATTTCATAATGCATTTGTTTTGCATTTCAAGAAATTTTTGTTAAAGTAACTATAAAATTTTATTTGATATAGTTGTAAATTTATCAGCCTAAATCAATAATTAGCATACATTTGGAACAATTGGTTGTTCTAACATTTTTACCAATTAGACAAAAAGATGAACCGTTACTCGTTTTTGTACGCGTGCTCTCATCTGGAATAAATTATCCCAAGCGACCCTCCCCTCCTCACCCCAACCACCCAGCCCGGCTGCCGGATGCCAAACAATAGAACACCTGACCTTGGTTTTTTGTCCACATTGGACCCTTTTATTGTGTTGCTTGTTCACTCAACTAGAAGATCTCTGTTTATTCATTCCAATAAGGGTTGGTCAATAAAAATTAATAAATATTGAAATTCCGCGGACTCTTTTTGAAACTTGTTTATTTTGTGTTTTACTCAATTTATTGAACTCTTTGTTTTAACCGTGGTTTTGGATTATCCGGGACCCTTCAACCAGTCATTACCCCAGATAATCGGGAGTTGACTGTATTAGTAGGCAAGCCTTATACCACACCACCTTAGTTTTATGAATTATACAGGTATTAAATTGTTGTTTAATTTTTGTTAGATTTGAACCTTGATGATAAGTAGTTAACTTATCTTTGCCAGTGTTTGTAATGTTTTTGAATTTATAAATAAACAAATAAATAAACCTTGTTCTTCCATTTCAGAATGAAAGACCACTTTACTCTCCCTGTTGTGTTTTATTGATCTTGCCTTTAATGACCTCAAGATCCTGACAGTTGAATCAATGCTGATGTCAGATGTAATCTGCTACGCTATAACAAAGAATCTGACCACACTGAGGGAGAAACACAGCTATAATACCAGGAATGCTCATGACTTTGTCCTACCTCGACATCATCTCACTTATGAAAAGAAGTCAAGTTTCACTAGACGTTAGTTCTACTTGATAATCTCAATAGACGCACCAAAGCAGCAAAAAAAGCCATCTTCTAAATTAGACATTTTATTTTATACAGTGGAAGAATTTGTTAATTAGAAAACCTAATTTCCTGACTAATCTGTAAATCTATTAAGACGTTAACTGTAAGAAAGGACCATGTGGGCGTAATTTTAACTTAAAAGGGGAGTCTTTTCATTTAATTGTGTGTGGCAGGGGACCACGAGGAGGATGCGTTCAACTGCTGCACCTGTCTGTCCATGTTCTGCCCTGACTGCATGGAGCAGCAGAACGAGGCGTTGCGCGAGGTGGAGGGCCTGATGGCGCGGCTGCAGGCGGCCGAGGCGCTGTTCCCCTCCAGTAAAGCGTTCGCCGCGCACTATCCGCTCTACATGAGCGACGCGTTCATCGCACGCATCAAAGTGAGTTGCGACATCCCGAAAATCCCCATAACCCAAACACATTATTGTAAAAAAATAATCTTTATTTTCTTTTTTTTATAAAATGGGAAGAAATCGCAATGTCAAAATTACATGCAAATAAAAATTATTGTTAGACACGACTCCATCCCTGTTGCTTTTCTATGGTTCAATTGTTGTTGGCACACATAATTATCATGTTTTATCATTGGTTCTTATTTGTCATTGAGGTTCAGTTTCATAAGCCCTGTTCAAGTCAATGGCAGGAGTACATGAGTAAACGATTCATAAATCTTGCATTATTTATGTATTTCGCCTATTCCAAACAATTTGGTTAACCAAACAGGACTCCGTCCCAATAAGCTAGACTCTACGTAGTCGGGAAAACAATGTTTACTTTTCATCAAGGTAACACCTTTTCAATGTCACTTCATACAATGTCAGAAGTCTCTTCATTTTGAGGAAAATTCGGGATATAACATTGTGAATTTTTTATTATTGTGCATGTATGGTATTAGCCACAAAGCGTTTTAGTCAATGATAAAACGTTCACCGGTCTTTGATTGTAAAGTATACACTTTATGTAGTTGCCTAAAAAAACTTGTAGGGATGGACGGGAATGGATTTTTAGTTCGGGACGGGACGGGACGGGAATTTTTATTTCCCATCCAATTTCGGGACGGGATTGCTCTTCTCAACGCTATCGGGAAATATTCGTTTTGATTTTTGTCTGAGTGTCGTATACGGACAAATTAATGTTAAATATCAACGAGTTCTCCTTCCAATTTGTTCCACTTGTTTTTGTATAAGTTGCAATGAATTTTTAGTTTTTAGTTTTAAGTTTTGAATGAGTTTTTAGTTTTGTTGAAAAAATTAAAATATATGGTTTTGATATTTTAAGGATGCAATAAGATCATGGGAAAGTATAAATTTTATTGTAACCAAATAAATTTAAGTCGAATCACTAAACACACATAAAGGAAAAGTGTTGTCCATGTCTTATTTAATACAAGTTTTGTTTAATGAAATATTAAACGTTTGGTACGAAGAATGAAAATAAACATTATGTACGGTACCAGTACAAAATAAAATATAGATTAAAACAATTGGAAAAATTGTAAAGAAAACAATACTATATTACAATAAATAAGGCCTGCTCAGATAAAACAGAACAAAAAAACACAAATTTAAATTAGAATGAATATTAACACTCAGAAATGAAATTGTTCAACAAGTCAATGCCATTTATAAGCCTAAGAAATATTTTGCAAATTTTTTTATATTCATTGATTTTACTGAGACAGTTTCTTCCTTGAAGAATATAAATAAGAAAATTGAACTAAGAAATAATAAACTATTAGACATTATACTTTTATTGTTATTTAAATGAATACATTTAACTACTTTTTGCTATATCAGAAAAAAAATTAAGGAGTGTATGATGAAAAAAATTATTACAATGTAAATTTAAAGCTATAAACCCTAAAATCTAATAAATATAAGCTATAACTAAGCCGTGTTTTCCTCGTTAGCGAGATTGTCGGCCACGATCGCCGTCCTCGTAGCGAGATCGTCGGCCGCAATCGCCGTCCTCGTTAGCGAGATCGTCGGCCGCAATCGCCGTCCTCGTTAGCGAGATCGTCGGCCGCAATCGTCGTCCTCGTTAGCGAGATTGTCGGCCGCAATCGCCGTCCTCGTTAGCGAGATCGTCGGCCGCAATCGCCGTCCTCGTTAGCGAGATTGTCGGCCGCAATCACCGTCCTCGTTAGCGAGATCGTTGGCCGCGATCGCCGTCCTCGTTAGCGAGATTGTCGGCCGCAATCGCCGTCCTCGTTAGCGAGATCGTCGGCCGCAATCGCCGTCCTCGTTAGCGAGATTGTCGGCCGCAATCGCCGTCCTCGTTAGCGAGATCGTCGGCCGCGATCGCCGGCCGCCGTTCGGCAGTTCCCGTCCCGATAAATTCCCGAGTATAAAAAAATCCCGCCCGATGATCGGGACGAAAATTTCCCGAAAATTTTCCCGAAATTTCGGGACCCGTCCATCCCTAAAAACTTGTAAAAATGCAACCTACATTTAAAGACAATGATCTGTAACTTATCATTCACAAATTTCTCCGATTATAGCTGAAATAATAGTTTAATGCGTCGGTTGACTATGTGTAGTGACAATGTTTTATGTTTTTCAGGCGATGTGCGTCTGGTACAACATGACCAAGCATCATCGGCTCAAGCTGCTCATCCTCGGTAAACACCTGCTGGCCCACGCGGAGAAGAATCAGTGCGCATCTGAGTGAGTGATCCTCGATAGAGAGCCCCGACCTCTGACTGTGATAGACATAATCCAGTTTTTTACTTCATAAGAATCGGTGCTCTGAATATTCTGTGCTCCAGAAAAAGTCCTAATCGCATTCATTTAAAAATATTGCTTTTACTGCGGAACATAAATAATTTTTATATTACTTACAGATCACATAGGATTGCTTCAACATTGATCTAGAGAATTTTCCCACAATGCCTTAGTCGGTTTGTTCCTTTTTCTAGACGTTGCCCTTTGTGTTCAAAGCCTAATTCCTTTTTGAAACACCCGGTACAATTCAATTGGAAAAATCAATTATTTTTCACTGAATTATCACTTTGCTACTGTATTACCATCTTGTGTGACAAAACTACATCAAAGTAGCATATTGCTCCTACTTTCAGTTAATCATAAGGGATGGAGTTGTTCTTTGAGGGAACAGTAGTAGAGTAGAAGATATGCTGATTCTTCAAAAAAAGGCAGTTTGGGCAGTCAATAAAGCTGTTTATTTTTACCATGCGAGACCGCTTTGTGTGAAACTTTAAGTTCAGTCTGTGGTAAATTTATATATTCAATTTAATTTCTGATGTATCTAAAAGTACTGACAGTTTAACTTTTTAGTGATATTTATAACAGCAATATGAGGAACAAAAATAAAGCAACGATTGACTTTTATAGATTTAGTAAGACCCCAATTCGATATAGTTATCTTGTCATATCTTTGAAAATATACAAGGTGCTCGATAAGTAGGTACTCTATTACAATTTCAAAAATAAAATGTACAGTTGGCTTCTGGAAACCCCGTTATATAAAATTAAGATTTTCTCTAATTTGGACGTACTCTGTTCTAATTCATATAACTTTTACAGAAATGTTTATATAATTTGTACACAACAATTTATATTCAGTTGAAGTATTATTCTGAAATGCATTACATTAAATGATTAATGTTGACTTGCCTTGAATGTTGATGGGTTTCTGACGATGATGATACTTGTAAAGGTGAAGCGGCAAATGGAGATGATTTGCTTTGACTGTCCTCAGCATGATCACGGAGCTGTCGGAGGCGTTCAGTCGCAGCGCCAAGTGCGCGCTGACGGCTACCGACTGTGATGACGTCGCCAGTCCCGACGACTTCTACAACATCCAGCCTCTCCTGCGCGCCGCACGCTACCTCGAGCAGGCCGACATGGAGCACAACAACAACTCCGTCTTCAGGTGGGCATCAGACACGCATGGTGGACAAATAATGCACTGTTAGAAATAGTATATTTCTTTACTAGTTACGAAAGTGATCTATTTTGGGCCGCGATGTATTTTACCTTGGGGTGAAGCCAAGCTACTATGGAGCCACGAATTAGTCCCAAAAATCATTTTGGAACAAGCAAAGTGATGTTTGGGACCAGAAAAGTCATATGATCATAATTTGTTTTTGTCCAAGGAAATTGATGATTTTCTTATATCCTAGATAGAAGGTATTATTCTTAATTTTTTCCTATTGGCTACTCACTAGACCTAAAACAATATTTTTATATATAATTGTTAAATTTTTTTTCTAGTGATGTGTAACTAGTAAAAAAAAGAAGAATAATGTTTAATACCACCACGAATATGAGATCATACCGTCAAGGTAATATACTTTAAAATACAGAGTAATGAAAAATAACCAATGGATGTTTGTTACTGTTGTTCACTTTATTGCGAGTAAATCAAATCCCATTAAAATTTGTGGTAATTATGTAAGGATTTTTTTGTTAGTTCTTATTAGAGAGTATGTATTATCATCAATCAATATTACCTTAGGTCTAGATTTGACATACCTGCATAATCAAGTGTCTCCTATAATTATAGTAAACATATGGCTATAATGTGCTCTACATTATACAAATTAATTGAAATAGTTAAATTATAACTACCTAAAGTATCCAATGTGTAATTTTTATTTAAATCTGCTCTTACACACAGAGGATTTTATAATGGTAACTGTTTTTTTATAAAATTCTAGTTTTACATAATCCACCATTAAAGGAGTGGCCTCTATGTCTTAACTGATTGTTAAGAAAATGTTCCAAACAGAGAAAATTTTTGTACATAAAACCCTAGTGTAATCCATTAATGACTTTTTTAAAAAATAATGATTATGTTATGAAAATAACCTAAGTGTACTATGTTACCTATTTCTCAGAAGCAAATACCTTAGGCAATGCCGTAATTGAAAAGTTTGTCTCAGGAAATATATTGAAGACGTGCTCAAAACCAAAGGACTGCGCAAAGCTCTCAGTTTCCTGGAGAAACTTCACATGGGAATGCTGCGGAAAGCCAGCTTTACGCTGCAGAAACCAGACAAGGATCTAACCTCGGTTAGTGAATGTAATTAATAAATATTGGTAACCTAGTTTAACTATAAGTACAATTATTTAGTTTCAATTATAGATATTACCATTGCACATTTTTTAGCCATAAATAAAGTTCTACTTCTAGCTGCTATATTTTTGTCAATTGTGTCCTATCCTATGCTGGCCGGGGGGACAGGGGGACATGTCTCACTGCGCCCTCCCAATTCTAAATAATTAAAAAAAACTTTATAGAAACGTATTTTACAATTTTGAATTCGGGATGTGAATGTTAGATTGTAAAGAAATGTTGTACAAAAAATATGTTATTGATTAACTTAACATTTTTTTTTGTCATTCTGAAAGACACTGAAAGAGTCGAGAGAGACTGCTACACATGTCACAAATTATACACTGCCAGGTGATTCTTAATAAGCTGATTAATGTGGTAATTATGAGTTAATCATAATGAGGTAATCATGAGTAAGTAATCACGCAAAAAGTGGATCGGGGAACGCATATAAAATCCTAACTGTTATGCTTCTGACTGCACCAGTGTTATACTTAACGTCAGTTTAGAAATGAAAGAAGAGTGAAAAACGTAATAAAGTTTGTGTTTTGGGTGAGGATAAATTGCAAGCAATAGAAAATGCTGATATCAGGGAATTGGTGAATCAGCATGGAGTTGGGACAAGAACATTTTAGCCTAAGGTAGGAGAAAGAGCAAAATCAAATTAAAAACCAACATTAGTGGAATGAGAAATAACCCTCAATTAAATTAACAAAAGTTCTATTTCACAAAGTGCCTAAATATTATTTTTGGAGGATCTTTTGTTTTCCTCATTCACCCTCCGGTACACGCGCCACGGACTGAGAATCCGCGTTTATGAAAAAGAGCGCTTACAATAGGCAGGCTTATCATATGACACGCATTCTAGCAATCTTCAAAGCAATCCTGACGGCAACATTTGTTGCCGTTGTGTATGGCATTTTTATATTTCAGGATCTGGGCAGGGGTTCGCGAAAATTGCCATGGCTGCGAACGTGTTATTATAGCTTTTTTAATATTCGGCGTGGCTTTCCACCACATTAGCCTCGATAAACAAGTCCAGCTTTTAATAAAATTTGGAATTTCTTTTTTAGTTTGATTGTAAAGTAGAAAAGAATTAATGTTATGAGGCTAACAATCCAAATATGACTAAAAACGCCTGCTGCAGCCAACCCATGTACAATACTAAGTCGATCTCAATTTCTATAAAATTGTTAAGATTTTTTATGACCCAATTTTATTTCAGTATCCTAGTTAAATAAAACAGGGGTAGCTCATTCCATATTATTATTGTTTATTAACGAATTCATTATAAAATTTACCTAAAAGATTCATTGTGATAAATGCAATTGAATGATTGTTATGAAATATTAACTTTTAATATAGTTTTATCTCTTCTAAACACAGTTTTATCTCTTCTAAACACAGTTTTATCTCTTCTAAACACATAGGGTAATCAATTCTAGAACTGAACGACTAATGATCCAGAAAACATTAGAAACTCTCTTCTGGAGGACAATTTCTCATCTAAAAAATTAATCTGCAAGCAAATAAATCTTAAAATGTAATTTTTAATTGTCATTACATAGTGTTCTTAACATTTAAACAAATTTGTTAAAAAAACGCTATATGTTTATTAAACAATCCTAGTTGTAAACTATATGTTAAAAGTTCTTAAAAAATAACAATTAATTTGGTTTCCATGGGGAAAAACATAAATATTTGAATTTTCAAAATTAATGTAGTGAGGTTCAAAATTTCTGACCAAAATTAAACGGTACTCAAATATTAGTGTATTAGACATTTAGCTTGCATCCAGTGGGAAACAGTTAAATCGGAGTCTACGCTCATTACAATTACTGGGCCCCCTACACTTCCAGTGGGAAACAGCTACAGCAGAGTCTACGCTCACTACAATTACTGGGCCCTCTACACTTCCAGTGGGAAACAGTTACAGCAGAGTCTACGCTCACTACAATTACTGGGCCCTCTACACTTCCAGTGGGAAACAGCTACAGCAGAGTCTACGCTCACTACAATTACTGGGCCCTCTACACTTCCAGTGGGAAACAGCTACAGCAGAGTCTACGCTCACTACAATTACTGGGCCCTCTACACTTCCAGTGGGAAACAGCTACAGCAGAGTCTACGCTCACTACAATTACTGGGCCCTCTACACTTCCAGTGGGAAACAGCTACAGCAGAGTCTACGCTCACTACAATTACTGGGCCCTCTACACTTCCAGTGGGAAACAGCTACAGCAGAGTCTACGCTCACTACAATTACTGGGCCCTCTACACTTCCAGTGGGAAACAGCTACAGCAGAGTCTACGCTCACTACAATTACTGGGCCCTCTACACTTCCAGTGGGAAACAGCTACAGCAGAGTCTACGCTCACTACAATTACTGGGCCCTCTACACTTCCAGTGGGAAACAGTTACAGCAGAGTCTACGCTCACTACAATTACTGGGCCCTCTACACTTCCAGTGGGAAACAGCTACAGCAGAGTCTACGCGCACTACAATTACTGGGCCCTCTACACTTCCAGTGGGAAACAGCTACAGCAGAGTCTACGCTCACTACAATTACTGGGCCCTCTACACTTCCAGTGGGAAACAGTTACAGCAGAGTCTATGCTCACTACAATTACTGGGCCCTCTACACTTCCAGTGGGAAACAGTTACAGCAGAGTCTACGCTCACTACAATTACTGGGCCCCCTACACTTCCAGTGGGAAACAGTTACAGCAGAGTCTACGCTCACTACAATTACTGGGCCCCCTACACTTCCAGTGGGAAACAGTTACAGCAGAGTCTACGCTCACTACAATTACTGGGCCCTCTACACTTCCAGTGGGAAACTGTTACATCGGAGTCTACGGTCACTACAATTACTGGGCCCCCTACACGTCCAGTGAGAAACCAATACATCGGAGTCTGACTAAAATTTAAAATATGAATTTATTGTTTTTATAATTTGTATTGCTTGTTAGAATAAACAAATTAGTTGTAAAACTCTTTCCTTTTCTTGTAACGGTACAGTTTTTATTTCAATGATCTTGTATGGTGAAAAGAAGGATTTTAAGAGTATTATGAAAAATATGAACAACATTTCGGTTGATAAATTTAAACTGTGGTGTGGTTTATGGATAATGGATGACAACAGAAAAAGTATTATAAACGGTTTAGTAACTATTTTATAGCCTGTGAAAAAAATTGCAAACACTTAATTTTGTTGGATTCTGCATTGCAAAATATTTGCTTCTATATTTGGTAAAATACTTTGCATTCATTTAAAGGCCATAAATCATTTCCATTTTAATTAACATCCTCTCACATTGCAATTAAAAATGTAAAAAAATAAAATTTACAAAATATTCTTTACTAGGCAAGGAGTATTGAGAGTCAGTTGACAATGTTTCTATCAAGTATAGTGCTTGATTCATTAAATATTCTTTAACTTTTTTTTTAATTTATAATTTTTTTGCATCTTAATATTTTTTGGTCATAAAAATTATTTAAAGTCGCGTCAGCACTGGCCGAACATTGGTGGTAAACTTGTTCGGCGAACACAAAAAATCAACAAACATTCCCTAAGAAAAATTACTGGCCATATAATTTACATTCTAAAAGGTTAGCAACGAACAAACAAAAGTTCGGAATAACTTTGTTCGACCAATGGGGACATGGCTTTACATATGAAGGTAAAGATGGTTTTTTTACGATAACTATCATACCCGTAGCAACATTGGTTTATTCGCTTATTGAATCAGCTGAACATTTTAGTTTTAACGCTTCATATCCGGAACACAAACGAGTTTTACAGCAGACCTAAGAAGGCAGTAATGTTTTTTCTATACCGATCTTGGGTGTTATAAGGTTTTCATGATGCCGTCAGGTGAAGGAGGGGGAGGAGAGCTTCGATGACCAAGAGATGCGGAGGTACGGCTACTGGAGCGCGGAGTCGCAGGCGCTGGGACTGCCCTCGTACCAGGCGGCGTATCTGTTCATCTCCCACATCCCCATGGACATGATCCACGCGTACCTGCGGCTCCGGATAGAGACCAAGCCCGAGCGGCCGTCGGTGATGAGCATCAGACAGGTGGGACAACACCACAACACGCAACACCGATAGTTGTGCCAATGAAGAAGCCCCCACCTCAGGTTGAAACCTTTTATAATCCCTTGCTGTCAAAACAATTTCACCAGTCTTGGGGGTCGACATCACCCGGCCAAAAATTCATTTCCCACCATAATTTGCAAACAGTATTCACCTGTCCTACATTATTAAATGATTGTTGATTGTCTTCATCTTTTAAAGACGAATAAAACAAAACTTGAAAAAACACACTGTTACCTTCTATGCAACTCTTACGAATACAGTTTTGTCAGAAATGGTACGCCATAGAACAGTTTGGTTTCATTCATGTGTGTAGAATGAAAAAAATTAGACATTATTTAATATAACTAGTGTATTAGTTAATCAGTTAATTGTAAATTATAATGGGACGTGAAATTTTAATTGTATTGGACTGATGCCAGCTGTCTGCAAAGGTAAGTAACATTGTTTTGACAATAAGGGATTAGGAGAAGGGTTTATAATTGCGGAAGGGGACTTCTTTACGGTCTGCACGGACTATACATGTTTAGACAGTGTGTCTACTGGTCACTGATTTTAGTTAATGGTTACCGAAGTCACCGAAAAGTCACTGATTTTTCTTTAAAATGCAAGGAAGGTCACTCATTTTTAGTATAAATTGCAAAAATAATGTGATTGCGAGCAAAAGTTTTGCGACTTTTACAATTTTCCTCCAGCATTTTCTATCTTAGAGACGGAAAAGTCACTGATATTTAACAATTTTCACCCCCAAAAGTCACCAAAAAGTCACTGATTTTTATATCTCTTTGGCAGTAGACACCCTGTTAGAGTAAAGTATATTATTAAGTTACGAGAAGCTGGCTCCTTGTAGGCCTATTTTAATGCGAATGAGCGATGAGTATGCAATAGGTGAGATGACCTGTGCAGCTTTCTTACTGTCAATTATCCAACTTAGTTCATTTGTCTCAGTCCTAAATAAATCAGAAAACTAATAATTGATATTTTGAATTTATAATATTTCATTTTATTAAACAAAGTAATGAAAAATAGAATAAATAACTTTGTTACCTTACCATATTTATCTACAGTAAAAAGCTTTCATTAAAATGTTTTGTTTTGTTTCTTCTTTGTTATTAGTCTATATTATGGATGAAAAACAGTAATGAAGACAAATTACATTATTGAATTGATTGGGTTTTTTTTTTTTTTTTTTTTTTTGTTTATGATATTTTTAAACTTTAGCAATAGCCTACAGTTAAGAAATATAAAATAAATAAATATTATTAAAGGGGCAGTAACAATTTTTGTTGTCCGGGTCCAGCTGATCAGGGAGCTGAAGGAGGGGCTGCGGCTGGCCGTGCTCAACAGACAGCGCTACCTGGACAACGTCAACTCCTCGCTGTGGAACTGCTCGGCCGACGTCGTCGATGGATTCCGGTCTCGGGTCACGTCCTTCGACGCCAGCGTGCAGAGTGTGCTTGAGGTAACATTCTGAAACTCAAAGTTTAGCTGATAATGGTTTTTATAACACTATGTATTTTTTTTTTTTTTTTCAACGTAGATTATTGTTCTGATAATAAATTTTTTAAGAGATAAAAGGCGGTGATTTTTAATAGGCCTCTGATTGTCAAAATTTACAATATTTATCTTTGTTAAGATTTTTTTTATTGTTAATTATGTTAAGTAGAGCCTCAGTTTTCTTTAAATCTTTAAATCTTTAAATTACCTTTTTTATTCTTAAATGATGATAGTTTATGTAAATATTGTACTATGAACATCTTTAAATCAAAGTGAGAGTTCTATTTAGCGTTAAAATACTGCAAATATCAGTCGATATGCGAATTGGGTAATTTCTGTAATAACACTTCTTTCGCCAAATGCCAAGCTGCGTCAAATTCTGAAGCAGCGGTCATGTGCAGTGACGTAAGCACGCGTGGACGATGAACACCACGTAACCTTGACAAATAGCTGTGCTTACTATATACTGCGCATTGGGTAGTACGACAAAAAGAGAAAAAGAGGAAGAAGAATGCAAGCAAATTGTAGGCAGAGAGGGGGTACAATGGGAAGGAAGAAGGGGCGATAGAAAGGACAACAAACACTCACTATCTCTCCCTATCTCTGTCTCACTCTCCTGGTTGGCGTCGCGCCGGTTGTTATTGGAAATAATCGGCTGCTAGGCATCTGCGTAATTCAAGGAGCACATGCTTGCAATGAATAACAGAATGTCAACAAACACTCACTATCTCTCCCTATCTCTGTCTCACTCTCCTGGTTGGCGTCGCGCCGGTTGTTATTGGAAATAATCGGCTGCTAGGCATCTGCGTAATTCAAGGAGCACATGCTTGCAATGAATAACAGAATGTCAACAAAGCAATTCTCTGATCATTTTTCATTTTTCGTGAGTTAATCTTGCACTGCTAATTTATGTCACGTAGTATATCTCTGGCTTTGTTATTATTCAATTGTAGGTTTGGGGAGTAAACTGTTTGAAATTCTTTAGTTAATAATTAATGGATTTGTTTATATTCTTACCATACCCAATGCAATTCCGGTTTTTATTATTTTTCAGCTGCTATGTTTAAGTTGTCCGCCGTATATAAGACAATAAATCTTTTTAATGGTCTTTCTATTTATTTCCTTTCCTTGCCAGTGGGGGAGATGGATGGGGGACGGTAAGGTGGTCTTAGTTGGTGTTAAGCTTCTTGCCTTGTTTATTTTTCAGTTTAACCGTGGTTTTCAGTTATCCGTGACCGTCCTCCCCCTGATTACCCCGGATAATCGAGGTTCTATTTTATTATAATGAAGCATTTGTTATAAAAGAATATTCTCTTCTGAGGGTATTTTTATGACATTTCATCTTTTGTTTCTCGCAGGTGTACCTGGACTACCTGCAGCACTGGGTGCAGATGATCCAGCAGCATCGGATACAGAAGAACATCCTCAAGGAGGAATGGTTCTTCATCTCCGCCATCACCAAACACATCCCCGGCGGCCAGGCGCTTGTCGGCAGCAGCTTCTGGTGAGTCCCAGCGCTCGACGCTCTTAAATGCTTTTAATAAGATGTTGAAATTCCATAAAAAACTTACTGTGTAGGCTCCCCGTTTTTTTTTTTTTCAACTTAATACAGTCCTCTCTGTTAACTCAAAATATTTGGTATCTTAAAATGTTTTCAATCCTCTTAGAAAAATCTGTCTAAGTAAAAAGACCCCCATACATAATCAAATTAATTTTTTTTACCTCTAAAGTCGAAAGATATACAAATATTACCCCTATTACGCGAAATTCAAATGATTAGTTCAATTATAATTTGCCATTCACATCCATAAGTTGAATTTTACCTTTATGTCCCAAATTTTTTTCTATGGGCCTCTATACGTAGAATTTCTAGAGTACAGTTGGAAACAAGTCAATGACACATACGGCACAGCTTTGTCGTTGTTACAATACTCTGCTGTACGTTATCTCTGTAAGTTGGATTTAACAAACCTCTGAAATTCAAACTTAACTAAGTTAAACTACACGTAACTCAAAGAAAAATTGTAGTTCCTTTAATTTCAAGTTAGTGAAAGTCTACTTACTGTAAATTCATTTGTACCATCGACTATGTACACTAATGTGAATAGACTTCTCATCCAATGCTTTTTGCTTGATACCAAAATTTGGAAAGTTTGTGTACGCAGCGCCAGATTCACTGCAATCGATGTTGTTATCATTCAGCTGGATTTGCAGTGCTGCAAAAACACTTTACCACAACATAAACATAACCCTCAGTTATAATATTTTTCATCCTTGGTTGAAAGAGTGGTAATGATTTATCACATGTCACTAGTACTTCATGTACGCCATGGAAGATTGCACCATCGTCAATAGGTTTCAAACACGCCTATGCTATAAGAAGTTTGTTCACGGTGATAAATATAGTCAAAGTTTGTATTAACTTAATTTCAATTTTAAAAATCTAACCAAGTGGGGAATTGTATTGTTTTTAGTTTGCCACTCGAAGTTAAGTTCTTATTAGCAAAGTTGAGTATCAAACTGTGAATCAATTGCAGACCAGATTTTAAATGGATGATTGTGACATTTCATTCATTTGACCTGTATATCAGCTGTTATTTGTAATTTTTGTTTTTAAATATCAAAATTAATATGTACAGATAATGAAATTGTATGTAATTCGTACTTACAGGTTTTTTTTTATATTTTTGCAGTGTACGAACATCTCAGAAGCAAATTTAGAATTTTCGACATCAATAGTAATAACCTAACCAGATCTTCCAGACAATATTCACTTTTTGAACCCCAACTCTTTCTGCTTTGCAGCCGCATGGCCTGCTCCATGCTGAAGATCAATCGTGAGCAGTTCAAGAGCCAAGTGGACGAGATGACGGAAAGCATCGCTCACGTCACTGGGGCGGAAAACATCATCAAGTGAGTGGAACGTAAACAGAACCTAACGTAGTGTGAACGTAACGTAATCAGTAGTTAACGTAATCAGCACCATTTACCTGCTCTGCTGTGGATTACCTCGTTTTTTTACCCTATATCGGACATTTTTGCATTATATGACTACATGCATTTTTTTCTTACTTCCTCCCCCCCCCACACTAACGTTAGTTCCACCAAATATTAATGAATATACTGTTAAGCATTGTTTTAGTGTGAGTTGTACCAAAAATGTTGTGCTAATTGCACTTGTCATTGCCACACGTCGAGTGGGGCATAGACAATACTGGTTCAGGCATTGTTGTGCGGTATGTCTCACTATCTTATTGCTCATTTTTCATCAGTGCTTATGTTGCCTGTGGCTGAGTTCAGAGAAAGTGACCTAGGTTATGTTACTAGCAGTTGCGGGTTTAGTTAAATTGTACAATAAAAACAATGGGAAACTTCACTTACAATGCTCAACAGCTACTTGTGCTAATAGATGTGGTGACAGCGGTTCAGGCCCAGACAATGACAATGACAAATGGTTTATTTCTTATGCAAAATTAGGACCATAAGGTCCTCTCTTACACTTAACATCAATTAAAACAATAATTTGAATACTAATAACAATTTTTTTTAATAATCTAGGTACTTTAGGTCAGATTTAACAAAAATTACAAAAT
This sequence comes from Neoaliturus tenellus, assembly GCA_030545055.2. NCBI lineage: Eukaryota > Metazoa > Arthropoda > Insecta > Hemiptera > Cicadellidae > Neoaliturus > Neoaliturus tenellus. The sequence continues at coordinate 21,469,566 of CM061531.1, forward strand.
TTCTCAATACTAAAAATTTTGACATTGTTTCCTTATGATTGGACTTTCAAACTGTGTTGGAATTAATGATTACTTTTAATAAGATAGTTTTATAATGCAGGTCGAATATCCCACGATACTTAAGGATAGCAATGTTTTTTATTGCTGCACCAGAGGTTGTTCAAGAAAATGCTCCAAGTTATGAATCCAATGCAACTGAAAAAAGTGTTTGTTCACTAAAGATTTGTTGTCTTTCTTCCCATTATTTATTTTTATTTTTTTAAGTAAACCTTTTAACCTTTTAATTTAGTTATAAGTCTATCTGTTTTAAATATAATTTGTTTGGGTTCATAACATATGTAAAAACTATTTTAAAACACCATATTAATATTTAATATGCAATAAACAATTTTTCCAAAGTCCCCAATATCTTCTACAGAAATCCATAGCCTACAGTAGATGCTGTGCTAACCACCACCATGTACTTCTAGACAGAAGATGTTCTCCGTGTGTCGTCATCTTCAGGAGCACTGTGTGGAGAGTCGAGAGAAGATACTCAACGTGCTGCACCTCTCGAAAATGTTGCGCAAAGATATCGAGAGCGCAGCTTACGAGCAGAATCTCACTTCCTTATGTTGCAATATCATCTGCGACTCACTCTCCCAACTCAAGGTAAATGTGTTTTGGGGATGAACATTCCCTTTTTTCTTTACATTAGCGAAATAAGGAAATTTATTAAAATAATACATCCTGCTCTTTTACCATCTTAGAAAAGGTGATTCATTTATATTACCCAAGTGTCAAAAGCATGAGCCATTCAGTAACTAGTGGTTGTTAACATAAAAAATTATAATGAATTACCCTAATAAGATTCAATTTGTTCAGAAAAAAATTGTAAAGTGAGTGTTTTTATTTTATATTTAATTGTCATGAATGGAAGAAGCATGGGTTGAATCAAAGGTTTTGTCTATTTAGTGTGTTGAATTTTGCTGCAACCAAAGAGATAAAATTAATACAGTTTTTAATCTTGGGAGATACTGATGCCGATTTATCAATGAGGACATGGATTCTGATGTTTTTCTTGTTTCTGATTTTGCTACTGTGTTGACATAGGCACTGATGTTGTATCCTTAGCAACATGTACTCTGATTTTGCTACTGTGATTTTTCTTCTGTGGCAACATGGACACCGACTGCTTCCATGGCAACGTGGGCACTGATCATGTGACACTGACATCGTATCCATGTTCCAGAGGGAGGCGCTGAGCATGTGTGAGTGCATTTCCTCCATCGTCAGCCAGATAGACGATGCCAGCCTGGTGCCCGAGGACTGGGACGACTGTGACAAGGACGTCTTGCACAGCCTCATCCGCAAGGTGCTGCACTAATCATGTGACACTGACATCGTATTCATGTTCCAGAGGGAGGCGCTGAGCATGTGTGAATGCATTTCCTCCGTCGTCCGCCAGATAGACGACGCCAGCCTGGTGCCCGAGGACTGGGACGAGTGTGACAAGGACGTCCTACACAGCCGCATCCGCGAGGTGCTGCATCAGTACTTCAAGTTCGGCTTCGAGGTAAGACGCTAGTTACGGTGTTGAATATAGCAGTCTCGCTATTCCCATCAAATTGTTCCTGAAATCTCGTCAGTATTGTTCGGAATATCTTGATTTCATCATTATGTCATTTTACAGACAGACATATTAAAAAATGAACGCTTGTTAACGTGAAGGACCTTTGCTAGTGTTAGCTGTATAGACTGATAAATCATGAAATCTCACTGCTGCGGTTATCAACTATACAGCAGAAAAAGTCACATATTTGAGCAAAATTACCTCTTAAAGAAAAGGAGTATTCTTTAGTAGAATCGAGAGAGTGAATTTATTGTTTTAAAATATTGTCTAGGCAGCTGACGTTAGGTTTGTGTTTTATATAAACTAAAATTACTCTAAGCATTTTGTTCCTAATGTATGTAGGCTTTTGGTACTTCAAATTTGGTCCATGTATCTTGATCACTTCACTTATGTTTTTGTTGTAATGTTGGTGAAAATAATTCGCATCTTCCATCAGTGTTCTAGATTTTATTGCACTTTGACTGGATATATCAACCTAAGCATAACTGACTTTACGTTGTGTGCCGCAGTACCACAAGGACATGTGCGGGCTGGTGACAGGGGGGTCGCGCACGCAGCTGGCCCGTGATCTCATCTTGTTCGCTCAGCTCTGGATGGGATTCGTCAAGACTCGGTGCGAGCGCGGCCGCGGCCTCCGGCCCAGATGGGCCAACCATGGACTTGACTTTGTCATGACCATTTGCGAGCCACACTTCACCAGCTGCCTCTCCGACGACGAATTTGAGGTTAGGCTAAGTCAATTGTGGTCTTAAACAACTTTTCTGTGAGATATTCGTTCTAATAAGTGTTCTAACAATGTTCAAAATCAAAACTACCACAACTTGGAGGTTTTGTTAGGGAATTTTTTTTTTTTTTGTGGGTGAGGAAAAATGAGGGACAAAGGAAATTTAAATTCTTTGTTTACCCTTACCAAAAATGCATAACATTTATATGACTCACCATCTGTTCATTTGTTCGTCGCAGGAGCTCAAGTCCAACATTGACGACTGCATCTCACACGTGATCGGCACGGCGGCGGCGGGAAGCAGCAGTCCCGGCACCCCGGGATCGTACTACCGCAGCCGCGGGGTCTCCCCGTCCCCCTCCCTCACCTCCCGCGCCCCCCGCCCCTCCCCCCGCCTCTCCTCCAGCCTCAGCAACCCCAACAGCCCGGAGATCAGGAGGTGGGTACCGTGACAACCGTCTTGCTAATACAGTAGACTCAATAATTTGGCAGCTATCAGATAAGGGAGGTTTAATTGGTGAAAATGCTGGACTAGATGTCTAGGTATCAGAATTCAATATAAATGTACCGTAGCTGATTTTAATCCAGCCGGTTACTCCCAGATCTTGTGAGATCATGGTCACACCGTGGTAAAGCATTTGTTAGTGATCAAACAATGTTAGCTTCAAATACCCATCCTAACATTGAGATTTCAAAAAGTCTTTAAAAAAAAGATTGAACATTGGAAAAACTGCCGTAACAATAGCGTAATGTCTAGTGGCCTGAAACCCCGGTAATATATAAAACCAAGCTGTGAAAAACTTTGGAAATAGCAATTAGCGTCGCCTGAAAAGATACAGACTATTGTAGGTCGGGATTTATTATGAGCCGTATTACAGAAGGACTACTATAGATGTTTTCAAAAATTTGTTATGTTTCCTCAAACACACATAATATTTCCTTTCCTTTAAGAATATAATATAGTGTTTGATGTAAAAATAAAATCCAGACGGCATTCTAAAACTGCAAAATAACTGTATAATAATCCGACACAAAAAGTTTTATATACATAATATTTTAAGAGAATTTATTTGTAATACTTTGCAAAATATAAGGTGTTGTGTATTGAAAAATGATTTGAACTTACAGACACAAATTACAGAGTAAAATAATATCAAAATTGCCAATAACTTTTAGTACACCTTTTAGTAACTTTTAGTAATTTTAGATGGTGTACTAAAATTTTTACAATAATGGTTTGTAAAGATTTTACAAGTATAAATTTACTTGAAACTTGATATGCATGTTATTCCAAAGGTTGGTGATGATTAGGGATTGGTCGGTTGTCGGTTTTATCGGTTTTTTATGTAAAAACCGATAACCGAGAATTAATAACACATGTCGGTTTTCGGTTTATCAGTTTATTTTACTTACTAAAGATATAAGTTGAACAAAAACCAATTATAAAGGGAAGGACGTCCGGTTCTAGGAAGATAACTATACAATTGTAAAATGAGACGATAGATGGAATGCGGAACACCTGCTGATAAGTACACATACATAAGAAAACATGCCGTATTGTTTGGCATCCGGATGGCCGGCAATCGCTTATCTGATTTATGTCGTTATCAGTCCCCTTGTATATTATTTTTTGTTTCTAATCTAACTGTTGTACAAAAACAAATTATAGCAAATTTTTTTTGTCTGATTTTCACGAATTGAATAAAACTTTAATCAAGAGTTTCGAACGATGGTTCAACTTGTATAGGTGAATTAATGTTAATATTATGTTGTTTTCAATATTGAACTCAAAAATACTGCAACAGTCCTTATTTTGTTATTAATATAAAGAATTATTTTTTCACTGAATTAAAACTAAAAATAATTATCTTGACAAAATTCATTTCTATAACACATAATAGCTAGTAATAAAAAATAAAAATAGACAAGGAATAACAAAACATTTCCTAGGCCATAATTTTAGGGTGTTTCTAAACTTTTTTAATGGTTGGACTTAATTCTATAATCCCAAATATTTTTTCAATTCCTACAAAAATACAATAGTCAAAGTTTTTATCTTTTAGTTTTAGTTTTTTTATTAGAATTGCAAAATTTCCCTAGAATGGTTGTATTGCTTTTTGACTACTTTCAGATAAAATATAAGGCCAGTTAAATAGTAGGATAAACATTTAATTTTTATATGTTTTCTTGCAATAACTAACTGGTCTAATAAAAAAAGAGAAAAAAAACATAAATGTGTATAAGGCAGAAAATAGGCATAAGTCTAATTTTAGATGGTAATTTTGAGTTGTCTAATGTTTACATCTAAAATAAACCGAAAAACCGACAACCGGTGCCTATGAAAAACGAAACCGAAACCGAACAAAAAAATTTTGCAACCGACCCATCACTAGTGAAGATTAAAATTAACTTATGTTTGATCTACAACAATTGTTGTTTTGCCAGTGAAGCTGCATCTTCCAATGAGGCAACCTCCTCTAATGAGGACAAAGAAATCAACGGAGCAACGGATGGTGCTGTTGTCGAAACTCTAGTTTGCCCCGGCCACAGTGAGTTTTTTATTCATCTACTGTTCTATTCAATGAATTATTTCACCTTTTAACATAAATCGTTGTATTGAATCATTCTTTGTTCTTATTTTTTTATCTATACCTATAAAAGGCAAAGCCTTCACTTACCGACTCGCTCATCAATTTTACTACAGTAGAGTCCTGCAAATCCGGATTAATGTAGACCAAATGGTGTCCAGGTTTTCAGGAAAAGATTAACATAAGAAAAAGTATGAATAATTCATTTGATTTCTATAAAAAAAAAACATTTATTTCTAGCACAATATACTTAGAAATTATGCCTCTTCTGTTTTAACAAATTTTAAGAAAAACATAACTGTTTAGTAGGCTCCTGGCGATGCCATAGCACCTAGTGCCTTGCAACCCAGTGTTATTGTTCTGCCAGGCTTCCTGAGTTATCCAGAATTCCGGGTTATCGAAGTCTGGGTTGTGGGACTCTATTGTACTTCCCATTTGCCTAGGAGCCTGAAATTTGATACACCAAGTTTGGGCTTGCACAATATCAATATAATATATTGGGTCTGAAACAGTGCTATATTAAATGCTTGTTATTCCTTTGATACAAATATGAACAATTGAGTAATAAGTCTCATAAATAGTTAATTAAAATTAAAATAAAACCAAGCACTTTCAAGGTTTTTCATTATTTTGTATTTTTATTATTACTTAGGAACCATAAAAAACGCTTACAAACTTATTACATGAAACTTTCAATTGGAGTAAAGGTAAGTTAAGCTTAATTTTTCTAGGTTTCTCTTCCAGTTGGCATTGTTTTACCAAATAAAACAGCCATCATTAAACTTTCCCAACCACTTTTAAACTTTGGGTTTCAGGAAAAGGAAATTCATTTTTATATGGCACTTTAACTTGAAATAAAAAGTGTTGGTTTGTGATGTTGTGTTGTTGTGTTAGTTTGCTAAACCCACTCATTTTTAAGTTTAAAATCTTTTTTACTCATTTAACCTTCCTGTCCCTCACTCAAGACTGTCTGTTGCCAACAGAAACCTCTCGTAAAGATCGTCTGCTCCAAGCGGTCCAAGAACTCGACAACACGCTGGAGGAGAGACTTCGCAACGAGAGTCTCATTGGCACCGTTGTGGCTGTCAAGACTCATCAAACGGAGACCAACTTTGTGCGCCCGCGTACTGTCACCTTTGGCTGGCAGAGGGGAATTAAGATCGGTAAGTGATCTGTGCTCTTTAAATATTTTTGTTCAGACTGATTATGATTGGTGGGCAAGAAAAGCAGGCGTACCTTAGAAAGTGAAGGCATGATTTTAAAGCAAAAAACAAACGCACAACAAAACAAACACTTCAATATTTCAAGGCCATTGGCTTCTGTGAAAGCCTTTCCTTGTGAAAACCTCCTTTCACTTTACTTCGTTCCCTTAATGGGACATTCATCTTCTCCATGTTGACAAAGGTTTTGGAATTCAATTTTTTGTTTTGTTGTGTGTTTAATTTTTGTGCTCTAAAAGGATGCCGTCACTTTCTAAGGTAAGCCTGCTTTTCTCGTCCATCACGAATACCATAGTACCATGTCTATCCTGTTCTTCCATAGTACCAAGGCATTTAACCTTATACAAAAAATAACCTTGTTTAGAATTATTCATTAATAATTTGAACTAGAGTATTAAAGCTTAATACAAACGTTTAGTTGTGTCTAATCTGAGATAACGATGGCAAAAATATTAACCACATTACTTTGGCTCTCATCAAGAAGTTAACTGGAAATGTGTTGAATGCTTCTAATTCTTGATCACATGACTACTGTCTTTTGAGCGATGCCCTACACTGCTCTTTTGTATGACAGACTTATCATGATTCAAATAGTCCCATTAAATATAATTAATGACATGGCCACTGTTACCCTAATTTGTACTTAGCGTCCACAACACACTGCCTTCATGCGTCTCTGCGTGTTGCCTCTTCCTTTCTACTTTCTATTCCTGATCTCGGTTTTTTGTAGGGGTGTGCGAGTACTCGAGTGGTCGAATAGTTGTGGTCGAATACTAGCACTATTCGGCTCGGCTCGAGGTTATGCCAAACTATTCGAGTGGTCGAGCTGAAAATGATTACAGAAGCAACAATTCCAACAACAAAAAAGAGTTAAGAAGAAAACTCTGTACTAACAATTATTTGATTTATTAATTAATGTAAAAAAGCAGAGAAACACGGCAATTTATAATTGAGCTGTGTGATCGCAAACAGGGTTAGGGAGATAAGACGATGGCAGGTGCGGGGCGGGGTTTGTTTACGACGCAATAGGACCGCGGTAATGACCTTGACTGGTGGAGACAACACACGCACACACGCACACACTCTCACACACCCTCGCCCGGCGAGAAATATGTTCTAAAAATAGAAACCATAAACCAAGAAAGGTCCTATTAGTTTCCACTTCATTGTGTAATTATCGTTCTGATTCGTGTGCTGTTCAGTGACCCTTAGTAATTTTGGGTTATATTATGCAAAACAACACATTTAAAAATGCATTTGATTTGCATTTCAAGAAATGTTTGATAAAGTGACATTAAAATTTTATTTGACAAATTTATTAGACTAATTTAGTAATTAGCATACATTTGAAACAATTTATTGTTCTTAAATTTTTACCAGTTAGACAAAAAGATGAACAATAACTTGTTTTTGTTTGCGTGCTCTTATCTTGAATAAATTATCCCAAGCGACCCTCCCCCCTCACCCAGCGCCGGACCCTTCCCCCCCCCCCTTCACCTTACCCACCCATCCTTGGTTTTTTGTCCACGTTGGACCCTTTTATTGTTCCTTGTTCACTCAATTAGAAGATCTGTCAACCGTGGTATTGGGTTATCCGGGATCCTTCAACCAGTCATTACCCCGGTTAATCGGGAGTTGACTGTGTTTTACTTTTTTCATTTAATGGCCAAAACATGGCCTTTTGGGAAGATAAAAGCTGGTATTTTTACAGGAAAAATTACCATAATTTTTTTTTTTTTTTTTGTCTGGGCTCGGCTCGGCTCGGCTCGAAACTCGAATATTTCATTACCAGCTCGGCTCGGCTCGGCTCGCCCAGAAAAATCACTATTCGCACACCCCTAGTTTTTTGTTTACCGAGGAATCTTATACCTCCTAGCAATCTCCTTAATAAGGGACTGTCTTCTTTTCACAAATCATTACTTCCCTCCTCAACCTTTTACTCAATACATCAACAATACATGAATCTGTGAATAACCGTCATAATTCCCCATTGTGAGAATTGTATTTCGAGCTGAATCTTTTTTTGTTACATCTGATAAATTGACTTTCAATTCAGATAAATTGTATAAAGTAAGCATGGAATAATGAAAAATAAATTTTACTAAAGAGAAACAATAGCTAAGAAGCAGGTTGAGTTGGGGAGTTGGTTGTTGTCTGCCTGTAAACGTCGGCGGACGGTCGGACCATCATGGCGGAGCGTGGCACGGAGTAGGACAGTCCCCGCCAGGAGGTCCATAGCATGCCTTGGGCCGGGAACACCTGGGGCAGGCTGCCGTTGAGGTACAGTCCGTTGAGGTTGCTGAAACACAATAGACCACCAGCTTAGCGAAAAGCATTCACATGAGACTTAAAAACAAAGTAACTAAGACAACAATCACCAGTAATTTTCATGTTTTCATGACAACAGTTTCGATTTTTGCTGTGGTCCCAAAAATCTAACAGCTTATTTTACCACCCCTGCTGATTTAACTGTCTAAAACAAAAAAAAGCTTCCCCGAATCCCAAAGTTATCAATACAGGAAGTCAGAAGGTTCAGGAGGTCTCAGCTCTTCTCAAGAAAATCCTCCACAAGGTCTGAGGAGCGTTCTAAGCTCAGAGTTTCCACGAGGATTTCTCTAACACCGCTGAAGTTCTTTGCTTCATCTTCTCGCCCTATCAAAGAGGGACTCCAGTCTTCGAGGAGAGTCTCTTGCTCAAGGTTCAACGGTCTTTGGCATCGGGTATTGTTCATCCCAGTCTAGAGAAGAATCCCACCAAGGTCTCTTTATAATTATCTGGAGGTGATACCGACGAAAACTCTAGGGAGGATTACAAGGAAACAGCAGATTGACATATTTATGCGTTTTATATTTTTACAAATAGAATTCAAAATGAATATAATATGTGTTTGATTTGTCAGTGTTAAACAATTTAAACAAATGAAAGGATTTTCTTTATAATTTGATGGGTTTTATAAGTCATTCAATACCATACAAAAAATATATGACATATAAACAATGACATCAACTAAACATGAACTTCAGTGCAGATCCTAGACAACATCTACTATTAATAATAATAAAATTATCTTTATCTTTATTAGACATCCAAAGATGTACCATAAAATTATTTCATGTAATATTATTTTAATTTGTGTAAAAAATCTTCAATTTCGTAAATACATTTCAATGTTAATATAATTTTTTTTTTTTTTTTAATGTTGCATTGATATAGCCTAAAGCAAAAGCAACATCCGATTTCTTCTTATTCACAGGGCCGGCCTTAGCCCGTGCGGTCCTGTGCATACCTCCAATGCAGGACTCTCCAGAACTATTTTTCCCCTCCAACAAAAATTATTTACCAAAGCCCCAAATTTAATCCATTAATTAAAAATTAAATAGAGATTTAGAATAATGAATATTGTGACAAATTAGAAAAGTCACCAATTATGAGATTTAATACGTTTAATAACCTGTAGCCACAAGTTATAAATAAACGGTATCAGTTAACTGACACATACTTTCTCCCAACAATATAAAAAAGGTGTTAAAAGCCTCAAAACATTAATGTCTTGATGGCTCAATCAGATAGCTAACAGCTGAGCAGCACGAACGAGATTGACCGTACGCGCGTCTTACTTTTAACAACGTACTGCGTTTACCGCTAAACGAAAAATTGAATTTTCTCTGCAACCACTTGACATAGAGCAATAATTTAAAGTACTGGATTATTTAGTTTTTTGAGCTTGATTTAACGGTCACAAGTAAAATTTATTTCAAAATAACTGCTTTTTTGAAAATCCAAAAAATTGATTTTTGAAACACTTTTTACTCCATAACTTTTGAACGCGCATTTTCTCGGAAATGCGGGTGGTGTCATTTTATTCAGCATTTTAATCTTAATAAACCACAAAAGTTTAATCAAAATTGTTAGAGCCGTTTTTGAAAAATTTGGATTTTTCACGTTTTTTGAGTTTTTTTTGGGGTAAACTACCCTTAAAAATAAAAAATTCAAAAAATGAAAAAAAAAACGCCTGGAATTATTGTGGTTTTGGATCTACGTACCAAATTTCACCAAAATCGGACCATTGGGGCATTCTCTAGCTCTGTATACATCCAGACACACACACACACACAGACATCACTCCGAAAACCACTTTTTTGGACTCAGGGGGAACCAAAATGGATAAATCCACCAACAACTCAAATTCGAAAATTTTGACGAAAACAATACTTTCTCCCATATACTATGGTATAGGGGGAGAAAGTAAAAATGTTTTTAACTTAAAAAAAATGTAAATATCATGAAAAGTTATTCAATTTCATACTCATTTTATTTGGAACAAAAATTTTTTGTATTAAGTAAAATAATAACATTGCGAGCAAACAGTTTTTCAGTTTTTGACTCTTATAATGGCAAGGTAAATTGTTATATCATTTTTTCCCCATGTTAATTTTATTTTCAAACCTCTCAGATGCTACAAAAAGGCATTTTTTAGAACATTTCAAGAGAAACAATACAGTTAATAAAGTTTCCATTAAATTACTGAACATGTAGTTTTGATAACTCTTGAGAAACCAGCAAGTATTATAAATGCAAATAAAGAAATCTGTTATTGCCAAAATGTGTTGTCGCAAAATAACCAAAACATAAGACACCAATAGGTTTTAAAGTTAATATAATGATTAATGCTGTGTAATTTTTATGATGAAATTTTAGCTTTGCTTTCCTAACAGCTGATTCTTGTTAGGAATGTAAAACTTTTTGTAATATCTTTGAGGAACCATAATCAGATGTGCCCAACGTCAGTTGTCATGTTGGCAACATTGTCCGGCCAGTCACCTGATGGCAGCCTCCTCGTCGGCACAGTCTTGGTACCACCACGCGCCGCTGCGGCCGCAACTCACACCGTCGTTTATGTCGTTGTCTCTCTCCGCTGTCGAGAACTTGGCAACGTGTCCTCTCATTGAGTCTCCTGCAGATGGAATCAGATTGTATACATATGAAAACCATCTACACACAAATGAAAACAGTTTGTGCAACCATTTTGTTGCCCTTTATGTTATTGTTTTGATTTCCGCCCATGTTCAAGATATGGTATGATTAGTTTCATAGCCTTGGTTTTCATTTCCAGTTCCAAAGAGGTTTAAGGTTATCTTAAGTCCGAGTAATACTTAGTGAAGTCTGGATCACTGTGCTGCAATTTAAAACCAGGTTTCGAGCTAGAAACTGGAACTTTGTATAACGAGGCCATATAGCATACAGTTTTATTTTACCACATGACAAAACCATGCTGCTGTTACATTGGTTGTGGTTGTTTCAATAACTACATGTCATGTCTGTATGGAAAAGATGTTTACAAAAATAAAATTAAATGCTAATGTTTTAAAATTGTTGTGTTTATCTACGCCAGTGGCATTTTTTAACGTTTTGACAGGGAACGGTCCAAACCCCAGTCTTGTTACTATCTAACATCAACCAGTTGTTAGAAAGCATCATTATTTAATAACCCAATGAAAAATGGTAACTGGGTCCAGAATCAAACCTTTAAAAAGCTACTAACTTTTCTCAGGATCGAACCGGCAACCTTTGGATTTAAAGGCCAACACTATAACCTCTCAGCTACCCAGTCAGTTCAGAAAATGAAAGCTTTTCTTGTACAAAGTCTCTATGATTTTCATCCTTTCCCTGTTTGATCCTTTGAAGGACGATAACGGGTCCATACCAGCAGTGCCGTGGTAGTTGCCGAGGGAAGTGATGGCGTATTGTTGGTCTGCATCACCGACGGCGAACTGCTCATAGTAGGCCCAGGCCGAGTCCCCAGTGTGGTCTGCCAGGGTCACCAGTAGGTCGTTAACCTGAGTGTCACAACCGAGTATGAATATGAGTTGGAACGGAAATTAGTTTTAAAATCAAAACCACTGATGAATTAGATATTTTTGTTTTTTCTAATAAATTCTGTTCATTATCAGATAAACTCAGTTTACAAAAAAGTTTTAACAAAACTACTCTTGAGAGGTTGATTACCTATGCATATTTTTTATGTAATAATCAATTTTTTTAATTGGAATGCCAACACAATTTGTTTGTTCTACCTATGCATATTTTTTATGTAATAATCAAATTTTTTAATTGGAATGCCAACACAATTTGTTTGTTCAAATGACAAGTTTATGGTTGGGAGAGTGATTTTAAGTATGGTAAAAGAAGTATACTTGAGCAACGCTTTTCTAAACCTCGCTACCCCTAAAATCTGCAAAATCAAAACACATTTTGTCTAACCAATTTTTTCTTTACTTAAAAATGGGAAAAATCCTGATCGTAGTTATTACATGGAATGCAGGATTATTAGATGCGATTCTGTTATAACCCCGCACGCCTTCCTAGGGAATGAAATGACACACAAATCATTTTAACAAACACAAAACGAATTTATTAATTTAATTCAGGTTAGCCGATAAAATACAATCTTTACAATAAAAAAAAAACAATAACACTACTTGGATATCAAATGAACACTTTATCTTTTAACTCTTCACAACCGGGCGCTACCAAAATATCGTTAATACCGGACAGAGGACACTCGATAAACCGAAACTCGGGCCACCGCCATTGATGCGGCGCGGCGGTGGCGCCGCGACGCAACGCCAGACGCAGGCGCTTAACACGACTTCACGGATCCGACTGGGGCGAGGTGACGATCGTTCGTCAGCACGCTGAAGCAGTGTCAACCAATCAGAGCACTGCTGCTTCACGCTGGTGCCTTGATTAGTGGAGCGCTCTTTGGATCACAATGGACATTAATAAAACTAAAACTGGACATTGTCGACAACTCAACGCACCGCTTGGTGATGACAGACACCACGTCAGCACATTCCATAACCCATACGCCACCTGAGCCGGGGTCGGTGGGATTATCCAAGAGGCTACTGTCTTACTGTCTTGCCAAGATGGGTTAGACTACAAATAAAGCACCATGCCCTAAAATATGACATTTAGTGACGGTATAATTGTTATGATTAGGGTGGTGCAAACTGAGAGTATTATTTATGGGTCTAGGGATTTTTGGGCCGTCACACTGTCGCCATCCCGGCCGCTTTCCAGGGGTTCAATAGTTGTTGAAAAACTTTATTGCTATGTGCCATTGGTATTTTCTGCTATTTAACAGAGTTCTATTACTAGCAAAAGTTTTTTGCTCTCGATTGTCTTAGAGTTCTGGTATTGCATTCGCTGTTCTAGTAAACAACAGATGTAACCAAGTCAATATTTTGCCTTATTTGTGGATTCCACCTACTCTGAAAATTCGTTCTCATTCTCAACTAACTCATTCTTTTTATGATTCGTGTCCCAATTGTGCTTGTCTACTTTGCTCATTACAGTACTTATAATAGAGTGCTGAGTCTTTTTTACAATAGTCGTGTATCGCGATCCATAAGATACACTTGAGAAGTGTAACTTGGCATATTAAACCTCCATAAGGATTACAAGAGATTTTTTCAACAGCAAATGTTTAACTCCTGATAGACTTTTATAATGAGGCCTGTATCATTCTGCAATAGGCCTATACTGGCTTTAGTCATATAAAATTTCATAGTGAACGATTTAAAGCATAAAAATCTAACAAACCGACTTTCATTGTATTATTAGCAATTATTCAAATGAGGACAGTTACTGTCCAGACACAGTAGTATCCAGTTCCTTTACCCTGGCGTTGGTGATGAGATGGAGCTTGTTCAGTCCCAGCCAGAACTCCCGGGTCGCCAGGTTACCAAAACCAGCCTCAAACTCTCTCCACGGCTTCATGAAGTCGGTTGATCCATCTTCCCGCATTTGGAAAACCTGTTGAACGTTTTAACATTACAGTAGATTCCATCTTAAACGGCTTTCACTATAACCAGCTCACCAAACAACTTCCCTTTTTGGCTGGCCTATTTTTTATGTAACATAGCTTTAACTAGTATTTTTTTGTCGGAAACGTTATTTTTTTATCTTTCTTTAACCTCCAATTTTGAAAGTACATGGTCTAAGGCAGCGTCTACTTGATTGAGTTTGCAAACCAGAATGATCAGGCCGTGGGAACAAGGTTTTTTAGAGTTTCAAATAGGTTAAAAAATTTTGTTTTGCATAATTCTGAAACTTAAATTTTAAAAGTTAAGTTTTAAGTAATAATATATGAAGAGCTAGAAAATTAAACTATTTTGTATTTCAGTATTTTAGCTCAACCGGTTACAGATTAATCCAAAATATCTTTCCCACTTTATTTTATAGTAAATGAACAAATCAAAACCCTTTTCTCGCTCATTTATTGGTAAATTCTATGAATTGAGTATTTACATCTTCACTAAATAGGGATTTACCTATATTTACTTCACTCACGTGTTGGCAAACTTACGTATTTACCCCATGGTGTTTGATGGGGAGAATAAAATATACAAAAACTTTATACTTAACATATTACCATAAAAAGGTGGGATTAAACTGTTTGCTAACAACACCTCCATGGCATCAAACCTACATATTCAACTCAACCTATTTGTGGTGAAGATCACGAAATCACCGAATCCCATAGAAAATTCTCTTAGTGCGCAGTTCTGTACTGTGACGGAGGAATTGAACTTTTCAACTCACCGTCCAGCCTCCACCAAGAGTCTCCATGTCGCAGAGGGCCAGGAACGGCTCGTGGAAGGGGGAAGGCTGAATGAGGTAGACCCCGGAGTGATTGTGGCCCCGGCGGAGGGTGTCCCAGCAGTCCCGGGGGGCCCCCGCCGCCGCTACGGGGGCCAGAGGAACCAGGGGAGGGGTGGAGCATGGTGGACATGTGGTAACTGTGTCAATGCTGGGGAGTATGCTGAGGGACACAGACAAGAAGTGTGTTACAACTTCCTGGAGTCAGGACAACCTAAATTAAGTCGAATAAAAATTTGAAAACATAAAAAGTCAAGGAAAATTCATAAAATTTTACAAAATTCTATTTCAAAATTCAAATTGTAAACTTGAAGTAATAGCATCAATAACAAACCTCTCTTAAGACCTGTGATCCCCCAGTCCGGAGCCTTAAGAGTCATCTTCACCCCTGTGCCAGTAGCCCATTGTTGCGCAGTCGGCAATGTTAACCATACGGCTTTTGTAAAACATGGTATTTTATTCCCCTGTTTTTAATGCCGTTTTTTAACAGATTTTCTTTAAACTTGGTAAGTTTTTAGTTGAATAGTTATATTCGGTCCCTCATACCTCAAAATTTTAAAAATCTATACTTATTTAATACGCTAAGGTTTTTGTCTTGAGAACTCCTCCTACAATTTTCAACCGATTTTCAAGTTTTTGGTGTCATTGGATAGGGCTTGGTCTGTAGTTGTTTCCGCCGAAAATTATGAGAATCGGACTGAAAATAAAGGCGCTATCCACCATTGAAATCTCAAAGTTTCACATTTAAACAACATTGGGATTGAATAAAACATTTTAAACATATGTTAATAATCAGCTGTAAGTACGTGTAGTTTTGGTGATTAAAGAGATTCACAATATTGGATTTTTTCGGATGTCATTGATTTAGAGCTAAAAGTAACTTTTGTATTGTATTAAAATAAATTGCTCGATTTCGAGCAACACGTATACTAGTTTTACTAAATTTTGAAATATTACTAAGGAAAATCGAGTTAATTTGCGACGTCACAGAGAGTATTGTTTGTTAAATTTGCAAAATTTCGAGGTATGAGGGACCTAATATAACTATTAAACTAAACACTTACCAAGTTTAAAGAAAATCGGTTGAAAAACGGTGTTCGAAACAGAGGAATAAAATACCATATTTTGCATTAAAAGCCGTATGGTTAACATTGCCGACTGCGCAACAATGGGCTACTGGCACAGGGGTGAAGATGACTCTTAATACACACTGACTTAATAGACTTCACATAGGACAGTTGAAACTGATTTACGGTGACACATTTTCCTGTGGTGCACATGAAGTACAAGTGACATATGATGGGCAAATCAGTTCTACCACTCTTCTTAACCTTGTATGAAACATTTTATAACCAAGGGTTGTGATAAAGTGTTGCAGCAGCACTGTAAAACCAGCTGCATAAATACAACGTTGATCGCAGCATGTATGGCACAACGAATATGAACCTGTCCAATTTTGGTATCAAACTTGATGAGAGTAAAACACGTAGTAAAACCTTATTAACTCCAAAACTTTTTTTTATCAGTTTCTTAATGTTACAAAATATTTTTGAATACACTCCTGAAAATATTAATTTTTCATGTTATTCTTAGAGACACAAATCCAAATCAAGCTAGTTCAACAAGTTTAAAACTGAACACGTAATTCATTACCGGTGTGGTTACCGGTGTCAGTATTGAACAGGGAGGTTGAGTGAGCAAAACAAAGTAAATCCGAATATCCTTAATTGAAATGTTCCATTCAACTTTCTGCAGCAAAGTGCAAGTGTTAGGCTAGCCAGTATATAGTTGAATCAATTTTGCTGCTAATACTCACCTATTGTTCAGCAGGGCAGCCTTGTTGATGGCACTAACTGTTCGTCCAAGCTCTTGAACTTGGTTGCTGACTCTCCTCACCAACAAATTCATTTGGTTCAGTTTGCTTTCTATCTCTGGTAGACGTTCTTGTTGCTTAATCTCTGTAAATTATTATTTGTGATGAAATTTGCCTCTAACATACAAAACATGAAATTTAATGGTGTTCAAACATCACATTCAAATACGGCCACCTCGTGACTGGACGACCGGCCGGATTTCAAAATGGCCAAATTAACCCGGTGGTGTATTAAATGCATTAAACAGAAACCTGTATTATATCTGTGTTCTAACAATGAATTATTAGGATGTATTTAACAATGAAGGGTACAATACTTGCCCAATCAATGGTATCAACTTTGTAACCATCATGATTTGCTCCCTCCCAGACAATGAAGCGCCGAAATGACGTTGATCGGAAACGGACAAGCGGTCGCTAGCGATGAACCTGCGTTTAACAGACAATACTGATAAAGGCCCTAACGTAATGAGACCAAGTGACCTATCTTCCGTCTTACATCAACGATCGGGCGGTGAAACACCCAACTAAAAGATAACAATCAAGTCAGAACACTTAAAAAAAATTTTAAGAAGACATCCGAAACCAAATAGTCTGGAAATTGTCAATTGAATTGATATATTTTAGTGATATAACATTGGAAAAGTTGACTCTTGTCTATTTTTTCCGTGGGAAGCGCCCGGGACTGAACATTTCATTTCCAGAATATCGCAGCCGGATTATCCGGCGGCAGAATCAGAACAGTTCCTGCCGTGACAGTGTGCGGCCGTTTGCCTGAGAACAGTTTTATGTGTTCGTAAATAAAAAATAATCTGTGTAATAGAGTAAAGAGACTAGTTTAACCAGTAGAAAATTAGCTATTTCATTGAGTAGGTATTTTTAAGCTAAAAGCTGGAGAAAACGGAAACTTTTCTTTATCACAGTGGCCGTGGGGCTGACTGCTTTGTTATTGCAAGAAGAATTGGAGTGTATTTTCCAGCACCTAATTTTCAGCTAAGAATTAGTGCTGAAATTCGCTATCAAGATACTCCTCTGACAAGTGTACTCTGCTTATTTGGGCCCCTAATCTCTTGTCAATTGATTTTTTGGGGGTATTCTATGACTATTGTCTACGAGAATTCCTAGCCCAGAATAGAGCCAACAGATCAAGTGCAGGGACTATTCCCAGAGACCCATGCAAACAACACTTCTAAATATAAGGCACTATTCTGCTCCTGTCAATGTTTATTTTCCAATTTTTCGCCTTCTTAGAAAAAACTCTGAACAATTATTTTTAGAAACCATCAACATAATCGGAATTTATTTACACAGGACCTCTTTCATTGAACTTTGCCATCGTATAGTAGTTTGATAATTCAAAAAAGTTTTTGGATACTTCCTCAGCCAATAACAAATAAATTACCAGACAATTTTAAATAAATAAGGGACATTGTCTGGGCCTCACCCTGGGCTCGGCTGTAGTCCCACGCCTGACGTAGGGTGTTGAGGTCCTGGCGGAGGGACTCGACTGCCCCTCCCACCGCCCCTCCCCCCCACTCCAGGTCCCGCAGTTCCCTCTGCAGGTCTGCCAACCCGGCGGACAGGCTGTCGCATTGCGTTTGGGACATCCTGCGCACACACATGGTGTTACATCGGATGGTGTCAAGCCACAATATTACACTGTATCTTTCTTAATTTTTAAATACAGTAATGTCACTCTACACCAAACATAACATTCATATAACTTAGCTTGAACTTGTTAGTCTTATTGGATGTAAGTTATTTTGAAATACAGTTGTTACTGAAAATCGCTGGATAAATAAAGACATTTTTATTTTATTATTTCTTTTTATAAAATTTGACTAACCCCCTTTCAACACATCTTCATCTGCACCAATTTTTTGGTATTGCAGCCGTTTTTCTAAGGTTTCATTATCGTTGAATTCTTTATCAAAATGTTCGATCAGTACTTAAGTCAGTAAAATAACACTATATATATATAAAAAATAACATGATTAATTTTAAGTTTTTTTTCAGTTTGTTATGAAAATTTTTCTTGCTGTCATTTACTAAGGCTTTGCGACCAGCGGCTTTTACACAGTCCAGTCATTGCATATGGATATCTTTCATCCTGAACGAGTAAACGACTTTACCGTTTGTGTCAGGAATAATCAAATCAATATCTTGCTTTATTTATACAACCCGCCTTTTCCGAAAATTCGCTGTCCCGAACACAGTGCTTTCCAAATTAGTTTGAAATGCGGGACTCTTCTGTATGACAATTTTGTGTTACACTTCATTATCTGAAGTCATCAAAAAGTTTGAAGTTGGCCACCATGTTGGAAAAGTGGCATGAAATTTCAAAAATTGAAATATATAGTTACAAGCAACATAAAAAAAATAAAGGAGAAACCCCCAGATATAAAGTAAAAAACATTTTATGCTCCACACCCCAGTATGACGTTAACAGACCTCTGTTGGATGGCTTGTAACTGCTGCGTCTGCCGAGCCTGGTTAACGAGTAACTGGTTCAGCAGTGTGTCGTAACCGTGGTTGTGATCATCAATTACGGTTACGGGTGTTGTATCCTTGCTGGTCTGTGCGGTGACATGGCGGCAATGTTGAGACGTTATAACCTACAAGTTACATAGAGAGATATTGGTTCAGTCTTAGTTTGCTTTATATAAATATTATCTTGCTAAAAAAAAATCATTCCATAGATACCAAAAAACCAAAAGAATTTTTATGTTAGTCAAAATTGATTTTTGGCTATTAGCTTCACAGAAATTAACGTGTCACACTTGTCTAAAAAAAATCTAAAATATTCTCTGTTTAATGTTTACAGGAAATATAGATATACCTTTATATTCTTTTTTCAACATTGGAAATTGTTTCTAACAATGTTAATTGTGTAAGATACTAAACTAATTATTTTTATGACAATGCAGTTACAATAATGTGTATTTTACAATTTAAAGTATTTAAAAATGTGATACTAGTTATTTGGCTTTAACCTGTAAAATTATAAAGAGGAGGAGCACTTGCTGTTTAGACATTTTTCACCCGACTGCCTCACAAAGCCTGTGAACAAGAGGGTCTGTTGTGTTTATCACTTCATTACTGATTATAGGTCTCTTAAATGGTTGTTGAACTTGAACTTCTTAGAATATATCATCTTAGACTTACAAACCACGAATATTATGATTTGTTTTCTAACTGTCCTGCGGATATGAAACAAAAAAATCATAAATTTTTGTATCACCTGCTTTTTCTGCCTTAGACATAAAAAATGTGAAAAAATATAACCGTATTTCAAAGTATTGCTTAATAGTATATGTCGCGATAGATGGCAGACATACTTTTTTTTAACAATAAAACTCCGCTTAAGGACTTTGCTTAACCAGAACTTGGGTCAACCAACAGTCCAAAGGAATCAAAGTATGTAACTCATGACACCATTTTATAACATTCATGAGATCACTGCGAGTAGCTGATCAGTAACGTGATCTCAGTAAACCTAGTCACCTGCATTACAGTCCAACTTTGATATATAACGAACCTCAAAATATTGAATTCCTCTATGTCACGAAGATTTCCCATTCCCTTTGAAAATGTCTATTAATCTAATGTTATTTCTACCCCAGTACGGTATATGGAATGGCTAGACAGGATAACCTCAATATTTTGAAAATTTATTTTGAAAATCCTAGATGTACGACCTAGAACCTTTTATATAGAAGTTTTGATTGCAAAACCTCAAAATATCAAAGTTAAAAAATAACAACTAAGCAAAAAGTTGAACTCATCGATTCGTGTTGTATCCTGTTGCTCTACATAATTCGCATGGTCCCATGCATCGCTATTCTTGTTTCCCACATTTGCAGTGAACTTACTCATCTTGTTAGTATTGTTCCATTAATTAAAAAATTATTGTTTAAGCATTGTTTGCATTTTTGTATGGATGCATTCTACATTATTCCCATGAGTACTGATTTTACAAACCTATATGTTTAGGTCTACTACATAAAAAATATATAAGACTACAGACATCTTCTAGTTCCACTCGATGCTTGTTTGCGTGTATGCAGCTCTGTTAAGTTTTATGCTTCACGGTTTATAGTTTTACTCCTGATCAGTTAGAGGGAAAAATTCCATTGAAGAGTTTAACCTGTAAAGAAGGCCTATATCAATTACTTATTAATTACAGATATAGCAGATTAAAATGTACAATGGACTGTTATTCTTTTATGAAATGGCAAAATGTGAATAATCCAATGACGGTAAAACTATATTCATTCCTCACTTGCAAGGCTTAACTTATTGAAAATAAGTAATAGACAGTTGTGGTAAACCTTAGTATTTTGAAGATGTAACTTTTCAACAACAACAAAAAATCAAAATTTATCTCATTAAAGAAGTTGTATTGTTGCAGGTCAGGGCAGGTTCGGCAAGGTGTACTTGGCCGTGAACGAGACCAGCGAGCTGATGGCGATGAAGGAGATCGCGCTGCAGCCGAACAACCATCGGACCATCAGGAACGTGTGTGATCTCAGTATGCAGTAAAGTGATTGTATTGTTGCAGGTCAGGGCAGGTTCGGCAAGGTGTACACGGCTGTGAACAACGAGACAGGTGAGCTGATGGCGATGAAGGAGATCGCGCTGCAGCCGAACGACCATCGGACCATCAGGAACGTGTGTGATCTCAGTATGCA
This sequence comes from Neoaliturus tenellus, assembly GCA_030545055.2. Taxonomy (NCBI): domain Eukaryota; kingdom Metazoa; phylum Arthropoda; class Insecta; order Hemiptera; family Cicadellidae; genus Neoaliturus; species Neoaliturus tenellus. Next base: position 21,490,938 of record CM061531.1, read on the forward strand.
GTAAAGTGATTGTATTGTTGCAGGTCAAGGCAGGTTCGGCAAGGTGTACACGGCCGTGAACAACGAGACCGGCGAGCTGATGGCGATGAAGGAGATCGCGCTGCAGCCCAACGACCATCGGACCATCAGGAACGTGGCCACCGAGCTCAAGATCTTCGAGGGTATCCATCACGAGAACCTGGTCCGATACTACGGCATCGAGATACACCGGGTGAGTGAGGCTCGAGGGCGGAACTGTTTAAATAAGGAATGCTATAAATTCCACTTTGTTGGCCTTACCTTTGATTTTTAACCGACTGACTACACTTGAAGACTCCAAGGGAAAATCAAGAAGTTTTTATCACTCTATTAACTTTTTATTAACTATAGTTTCTAAGGAAGAGCCTTTTGGCTGATTGGGTACACAAAACAGGAGAAAGAATTCAGCTAGCTTACCTGAGGAGATTGTGTATAGGTAGCATATAGACTGTGTTAAAATTTGTATTTTTATGTGTGTCTATATGCTGCCTGAACACAATCTTCTCAGGTAAGCTAGCTGAATCCTTTTTATTAACTAAGTAAGTAAACCCAATTGACATAGAGGTCAATTATCTTGTGACCAAGATAGGTGTGAATTATCTGTTCACACTTGTGGGAAATAAATACCAAACATCGTATGCACTTTATTATAATGGTCTGGAGAAAAGGTGTAGACAAAATATCATTCTTGTCTATACAGGCTAGGAGAATTTTTTTGTTCTGAGTTTTTCTATAGAGCTAAATGACTTATTCCCACTTATTAGTTAAATCAAAATTGAAAAACAACTCTGGGATGGCACACTGCTGAGGTAGTGAAGGGTGTAACCCTCATGGTCACATCACACTTCATTCCCTCTAACAAATCCTTGTTGACAATATTACCATAACTACAGATTTCAGGCAAAAAACTGTCCACATTTTTAAAATGGTGTCCCAACTATTTTCAGATATTTTACTACACTAATTATTTCATAAGCTGTTTTTATAATTATTTTATATAAGAGATTGAACAATAGAAACTCTTATATTTGACCTTCACACAACCAACTCCCTGCAATACCTGATCATCTATTATACAAACATCCTGTCTTGTTAAGGTTGGATACGAGAGGTTATACTGTTTGTACATATTGACTCTAGGGGAAGCAGTTTAACTCAATATTTTTGTGGCCATCCTGGGAATTGAACACTTCACCTCATAAACTGAAATCCAATTTTGCCCAGATGCCCTAGTTTTTAACTGGAGTGTGTACAGGAGGAGATGCTGATCTTTATGGAGCTGTGCACGGAGGGGACTCTGGAGTCACTGGTGGCCGCCACGGAGGCTGGACTGCCCGAGACACTGGTCCGACGATATACGCTGCAGCTGACACGCGCCGTCGCCACGTTGCACCAGCACGCCATCGTGCACCGGGACATCAAGAGTGAGTCACTGATTAGCGATTACTCATCAGAAGTATAGTTTTTGCCTTTTGGCTTATTGGGTAGACAAAACAGGAGAAAGGATTCAGCTAGCTTACCTGAGAAGATTGTGTTCAGGCAGCATATAGATACACATAAAAATACACATTTTTTCTACTAATATTTCATCCCTGTGGAGGACTTCTTCAGAGCAGAGGAGAAAGAAGAGACTGAGTTTTCAGTTGGAGATTTAAACTGTCCCTACTCAGTGTTGCCAACTGTCTGTACTAGATACTATCACTTTAATATTTGTGACACTATAAGAAAAAAGTTTGGCACTATGAAAGTTCATTTACACTATTGTTAAGCTAGCTGAGGGAAGGGTTTTGTAGAGGTTAGGTTATCTGATGTTTAGGTTTGGGGGATTTCTGGAATCTGTGACATATTGGTATGCCAATTCTATCTTCTGAGCATGTAGCTGTTACATTGTTCTTTTGGAAGGAATTTTATAGATTTGGTTTGAAAACATTTGTCTAAGTCCAGGTTGTGTTTGCATGAAGGGCTATGGGCTTGTCTTTATGTGTTTTGACATCTTGCCTGTGTCCATTCATCCTTTTTCTTAGGACCAAAGCCATAAAATCCCTTCCAAAAGAACAATGTAACAGCTCCATGCTCAGAAGATGGGAATTCGTTATACCAATATGTCACAGATTCCAGAAATCCCCAAACCTAAACATCAGATAACCTAACCTACACAAAAATGTGTATTTTTATGTGTATCTATATGCTGCCTGAACACAATCTTCTCAGGTAAGCTAGCTGAATCCATTCTCCTGTTTTGTCTACCTCATCAGAATAGCCACCTTGGAAGTAGGTCCCAGTATTCAAACTGGTAACGCAACAATACTGAGGCCTGAAGGTGAATTGTGCTGCGTGTCAAGGTTTGCAAGGTTTTATTTAAAAAGTTCGTAATTCCGTTATCATTCACTATATAACTACAAATTATCTTAGTAAGATTCCTTATAAAATGGTGTGCAACAGAGGTCAATGACGTATTTTAAGAAATAATTATTTTTAAATACTTCTTTTACTGAAGTTAATTTTAATTTTTGTCGATGTAGTTTTTTTCACCCAAAAACATCAAATATAAGGAAATCTTAAGATATTACGAGTGAACAAGGTTGGATTAATGAGCACTTTATCAAAACCTTGCAATTCCTGACTCGCAGCGCAATGAAACCCCTCAGACTTGTAGCGTTGCCAGTTCGAACACCGCGGCCTTCTTACAAGTTGGCTATGTCAGAGGATGGAATTGTAGAAATAAACTTACCTAAATGTAGAAAAGAACTTTTTTTGATTAATTTATACCCTTGGAAGATAGAGTCAAACTCGTCTCTATTTATAGGGAATTAACCGAATTTTGACTAGTCTTTAATAGTGAACAGCAACTCAACCTGGTAATCTTGCAATATACTTGGAAATAAAACATCGTTCAAAATGAGGAATACTTATATGTCTGTTTAAGTTTAATCTTTTTATCACGTTTGTTCTTAGCATTTAAATTTGTTCTTAGCATTTAAATTCACATTGAATTCTGTTGTTTGCAGGTGCCAATATATTTTTGACAGCAGAAGGCAACTGTTTGAAGCTGGGTGATTTCGGCTCTGCTGTTAAAATCAAAGCTCATACAACTGTGCCCGGGGAGCTGCAAGGATTTGTGGGAACCCAGGGTAAGTTATGGTAATTTATTGGTTTTAAATCTCTTTGGAAGCCTCCACCTTTCATCTAAAAAAATAACTAAAGATGAAATTTGAAATACCGTTTTTGGCAAGCAGTAAAGAATATATCAGATTTTAAAATGTAGAAACTGTAAAATGATGATGAGGTATGTGAAAAAATTAATCTAAAAACCAATCTTAGATTAACCAGTTTTTAGAGTCTAAATATTTATCAACCCCTGGTGAAGAGGGTGCTCTATTTATATCAGTTTTAAACATAAAATTACGATACATAATTAATAAAAAAATTAATATTGCACTAGTGCACGTGTTTAGACATCAAGCATGATTTGATTCAATACGAAAGTTACATTTAGTTCTAAATAAATGACATCCGACCAATCCAATATTGTCAATATCAGTGATCACGAAAAATTACAGCTGTACGTTAACAGATGTTTAATATGCTCAAACCAATCTCATATTGTTATTCTAATGGAAAAATTTCAAATTTAATTTGTGCATAGCGCCTCTATTTTAAGTCTGATCCTCATCAGTTTTTTGGCAAAAACAACTACAGACCAAGCCCTATCCAATGACACCTAAAACTCGAAAATCGGTTGAGAATTGTTGGAGGAGTTCTCTACACAAAAAACCCCTTAGCATATTAAATAAGTATAGATTTGGTGTTTGTCTGCAGCTTACATGGCTCCGGAGGTGTTTATGAAGTCCAACTCGGACGGGCACGGGCGAGCTGTAGACGTCTGGTCGCTGGGCTGTGTCCTGGTAGAGATGGCTTCCGGGAAGGTGAGAAACAGTGACCAACCACATCTACGAGTCGCATTTTTTATTGTTTATTTTTTAATGCTAAAATCATAATTGCATAAATCTCAATTATTGTCATGGTATGGTAAATCAATAACCATTAAAAAGGAATCTCCGATTTTGATGTAAAGGTCTAAGACCAAGTCTATTTTTTAAAGGGTCAAATATTTATTTTTTTACGTCACAAACTTTTAAAATTCAAAATTTTCAACTGAAGGCATTTTAAAGGCCATAAAACCAAATGATTTAATTCTGGAACCATTAATTTCAACTGTTTATGGTACTTGGTTATTCAATGGTCAACTGAAAATCCAAAAATATGTCTCTCTTGTTACTTTTAACAAAAGTTTTTTTCTCAAATTATGATTTTATCCTATGACTGTTACAATGAGCACCAATAATGCTATTGCAAGTAACATCTTAAAGAAGTACATTATTAAGCCTAATTCAAATCTGTTGCATAATGAAATATTATATGTACAGGTTTCACATTAAAATGCAGGTTCTAGACCAATGAGAGCTTGTCATTTGATGAAAGTAGGGTTTTAATAGAAATTACCCAGTTCCCTCATAATCTGATTGTTCCCTTACAATTTCTTATTTTGGTTGCTTTGTTGCTTTATGTACCTACAGTAACCTAAAAAGATTGTGGTCATAATGTGGAGTGAGAGTGACGATTAGGTCAAACGACATCTGTGTGGCCAGAGGTGCAGAATCCGGCGATCTAGGATCGGGAGAAATTTCACTGCCCCATATAAAACTGTTGAGTTTTAAGGCAAATTCATATATGTCGTGTATCTTAAAGTAAATTTTTTATATGAAACAGTACGATTGGGGGAAATTTTCTGCACCCCTGTGTATGGCTACGTTTTTTATGGGTGACTGCTTAAAGCCTACACATTTTTGACATGTTTATTACAGTGATTTACCAAATTTAAGTTGGTCTTAGATAAAGTAGGGTGTTCAGTTGTATTTAGCCTTTAAGCCACCTGTGGCTTAGTATACATTCATCATACAGTTGTATAAACTACTTGTTGTTAACTCAGTGTGTTTGTTCTGCCGACAGAGACCGTGGGCCGAGTACGACTCCAACTACCAGATCATGTTCAAGGTGGGGATGGGCGAGATCCCCGAGATCCCGGACTCCCTCAGCGAGGAGGGTCGTCACTTTGCGTCTCGCTGTCTCGTCCACGACCCCAAGCTGCGCGCCACCACCCTGGAGCTGCTCGCCAACACGTTCTTGGCGGTGAGAACCGAATCAATAGGCAGGATGTTCTTGTCCCGCGCTATTTCCAGGCCCATGCATAGCCATTTATATGAAATTTTGCAATTTAATGCTGTACTTTTCTTGAATACGGACCGAACATTCCCCCTACTACTTACTTTAATAACCTACTTCTGTATTTCTTTTGAACATTCCAGATTAAACAAAACTAGCACTAATGTAAACTTAATATTAAATTTTAATGTTTATCTGAGTGAAGTGGTAAAAAACAACATAAGTTGACTCCAACAGTGCAAAGTGTTCGCTCAGTGGTCAAATGCCATAAATTTTTTGTCACGTTTATACATTTATTCAGTGTAGTTACTTGGCCTCTTTACAAAGGATCACATATTATTTATATAGTAAGTTCATGAACAGTATGTCATACGACTGATTTTTGGCGGATATTTTATTTAATTCGTGGAAATCAGACAAAAAAATGAACATCATTAATTCATTCAACGATTGGTTTGCATTTTGTCATCCTGTAATACAGAATACGTTATGTTATCTCTGGAATAAGTTACTGTAATCTCTAATGGACGTTAAACCGTAGATAGCCAAACAATAGAAAGTTAGACAGCTGAATGACAGAGGAAACAATACTGAAATTTTGTCGAATAATAATAATGTTTTGTAATATTTCCTGTTATTCTGCTTGCTTAGTCGAAAAAAAAAAATATATATTCAAGCAGCTTATATGAACACACATAAAGAACACTTCTTTTCATAAGAGAAGTGTAAGTCAGTTAGCTAGCTGAATAACTAATTATTAAGCATTTTGTGTATGAGAAAATACTCCAATATCAGAGTCAAGTGTTTGTTTATTCACAGAAAATTGCAAGAAAACAGAGGTTTACATTATATTCAACCTTTTTTGTATCAAATTATTATTATGATGTTGTGGTCAATAAAGTAAAACCCTACAACTCAACTCATTGTGGACTTAGGCATTGTCAAGTTTGTTGAAAGATAAGTAGGGGTGTGCGAATAGTGATTTTTCTGGTCGAGCCGAGCCGAGCCGAGCTGGTAATGAAATATTCGAGTTTCGAGCCGAGCCGAGCCAAGCCCAGACAGTAAAAAAAAAATATGATTATTTTTTCTGTAAAAAATACCATCTCTTATCTTCCGAAAAGGCCATTTTTTGGCCATTAAATTAAAAAAGTAAAACACGGTCAACTCCCGATTAACAGGGGTGACTGGTTGAAGGATCCCGGATAACCCAAAACCACGGTTAACAGACAGATCTTCTAATTGAGTGAACAAGGAACACAATAAAAGGGTCCAACGTGGACAAAAAAACAAGGACAGGTGTTGGCGCTGGGTGAGGGGGAGGGTCGCTTGGGATAATTTATTCAAGATAAGAGCATGCAAACAAAAACTAGTTATTGTTCATCTTTTTGTCTAACGGGTAAAAATTTAAGAACAATAAATTGTTTTAAATGTTTAGTTATTAAATTAGTCTGATAAATTTGTCAAATAAAATTTTAATGTCACTTTATCAAACATTTCTTGAAATGCAAATAAAATGCATTTTGAAATGTGTTGTTTTGCATAATACAACCCAAAATTACTAAGGGTCACTTAACAGCACACGAATCATAACATAATTACACAATGAAGTGGAAACTAACAGGACCTTCTTGGTTTATAATTTAGCATATCCGGTTTCTATTTTTAGAACATATTTCTCGCCGGCGAAGGTGTGTGAGAGTGTGTGTGTGGGTGCATGTAAGAGTGTGTGCGTGGGTGCGTGTGTTGACTCCACCAGTCAAGGTCATTACCGCGGTCCTATTGCGTCGTCGTAAACAAACCCCGCCCCGCACCTGCCATCGTCTTACCTCCCTAATCCTGTTTGCGATCACACAGCTCATTTATAAATTGCCGTGTTTCTCTGCTTTTTTCCATTAATTAATAAATCAAATAATTGTTAGTACAGAGTTTTCTTCTTAACTCTTTTTTTGTGTGGAATTGTTGCTTCTGTAATCATTTTCAGCTCGACCACTCGAATAGTTTGGCATAACCTCGAGCCGAGCCGAATAGTGCTAGTATTCGACCACAACTATTCGACCACTCGAGTACTCGCACACCCCTAAAGATAAGATTCCTGGAGCCAATCTTACTTCGGCTGTTCACTTAATCAAACAATGTAACATCGGCTCTCTACAAAGACTGGACCGAAGAAAAGAGGTTACTAGTGATGGAATTGCTTTAAATGATTGAAATCGCTGATTGAATACTGTAATATCATTTGTCAACTCCAGTTGTACCACAGAAAATTTGCCATAAAAGCGACGGAGTCTAATGTCTGAAAATTCAGTGTAACTTTGACAGTCTAGCCACGAGGAACACCCTATATAAATAGTCACATGGCGCACAGTTGAGCACTAAAGGCTTATACGAGGTATCATGTTGTTGAGAGTCCAGGCTGAGGGGTTTTGTAATTATTTAATTCAAAACCAAGATTTTTCTTGTGTTAGTAGTGGTTACTTTTTAGGTACTGTAGCCTATGTATTTAATACTTAATATTTTCTACCATTTTGTTCAATATCACTGTTGTTTTTTTTTTCTTGTGTTGTACTGTCTTGACAATATTACATTGTAAATCATCAGGTTAATGACTTTTTTGTTTGTTTTTTTTTTTTTTTTAGGTGGAGGGGGAAGATGAATGTATCTCTTGTACAATGCCTTCAATTTTAGAAGACTACCTTAAGTTAGGAATTAAAAGATAAAATTTCTGTAAGTATATGTCCTTTATGTAAAACTAAAAATAGTGAAGTAGAAATGTTTACTAAAAGTATTAAAGTACACATCTAAAGCTACTCAATATGACTGAAAAACTGCTGATATGTTAAATTTATTGCTTACTTTAAAATTAACTTGATGATTTGACAATAATAAAAAAATTTAATAGATCTAGTAGTTGCTGTTTTGTATTTTACTTACCGTACTGATTGTAAAGGACTGAAGGTCTTCACGATGCAAACTTTTTATTCATTTAAAATTTTAAAGTTTGAACATTTTGAAACTGATAGAATTTTTTAGTTAATTTTTTCAGTTATTATTACAGGTGTTTTGAGTACAATGTTTTTACATAAGAAAAATTGAGAACTGTATTGACTTTTTCAGAGTTTTTAGGTGTAGAGGCCCTTCAATAGCCCTCTAATAATTATATTCATCATTTTATAGGATGGAAAATGTTTTAAACAATATTAATTTTTATTTAAATCTGTGTATATATTGGTTTTCCAAATATTTTTCCATCAGAAAACTGCAAAGATTTTTCCCCTACGCAAAAAGACAATATTTTATTATCTTATATTAAATTTTATTTTGTTCCTTCGTCATGTTTTTAGAATACATGTATACTTTTTATAATCCCTGGTGTATTTATCAAAAATAATTTGCATAAATTTACTGTGAATAATTGCATTCAAATCAAATACACTTCATCTTAGAAAAAAGTTAGTAATTAAACTTTTAATTTTGTCTACTGTATGTTCACTTTGAGTTTTAACACTTGTGTTTTTCAATGTTAACAGCTGCTGGTGATTCTACTTCTCACGTCAAGAATTCAAGTGATTAATCTTCACAAAGATGAAACTCCTCTTGGATTGTGGATATGTTTAAATTTTTTACTCTTTAGTGCTTAAGTGTTGTGAGAGTTTCAGTCAGCTTGTTCTTCATAGTGCAATTTACTTTCCAGTTAGTATTTTGTTAAGAATTAATCGTTGATGTTGATGTTGTGTATGTAATATTTACATGTGATAGTATGAGACATTTACAAAATGAACGGAGAATTTTAAAGCTCCTTGATTAATTTTGTCATTCCATAATATTTCATTTTTAAGCCTCACCCAATTTTCCCACCTAGGAAATAATAGTGTAGTTAAGATTTTTAGATTTTCAAAACTTGAAAAAAACCTTAGCAGTTGACTTATTCAACCCAACCCCCCTGAATTCACAAGATTTATACTACCAGAAACATTTCTCAACTTGAGTTCTATTAATTGGTAGGTTGTTCATAAAGAGTCATGCCAGTCTAGACTTATCATGTAAAATTAGAAATATCGAATGAGATGGGATCATACCATTTTAACAACAATATTTAAGTAGCTGTCATGAAATTAGGTGGGTGAGTGAAAATGTGATTTTGCCACTTATGGGACCAACAGATATGAGAGATTGACAAGAATTAGGTTTTAGGTGCACAAACTGGCATCTCTGAGCATCCAGCGTTGCCTAGACCATGTGTTGAGCCTATATTCTGAACAAAATGTTTAAGTTGTATCAAGTAATAAAACAGCACAACATTTCCTTCTTTTGGGAAGGAATTTCTGAATAGGGTCTGGAAAAGTTAGGAAATAGTTCAGAATTTCATTTGTGACCTCTCATAACCACAGTCAAATTCGCTGACCGTTTGGCTAGCAAGTTTCTAATAGGCTGTTTGTTTGCAAATTTCTTGCTAAACTGATTAGTGTTAATGCTTGAGATTAGCAGGACTATTTTGAATCTTGAATTTCATGATCCCCAAACACAAAGAACAAGCTTACCTTAGTCTATACTTATTTAATATGCTATGGGTTTTTTTTTTGTCTAGAAAACTCCTCCTACAATTTTCAACCGATTTTAAAGTTTTTGGTGTTGTTGGATAAAGCTTGGTCTTAAGTTGTTTCTGCCAAAAACTGATGAGAATCAGACTGAAAATAAAGGCGCTATCCTTCAAAAATAACATTGGTATTGGATAAAGCATTTTAAACATCTGTTAACGTACAGCTGTAGTTTCTGGTGATCACTGATATTCACAATATTGGATTGGTCGGATGTCATTGATTTAGAACTAAAAGTAACATTTGTATTTTATCAAAATAAATTGCTCGATTTCTAGCAACACGTATACTAGTATCCTAATAAATGAGACTGAATCATTACCTAACAAAAATAACAGATTTGTTTCAACATTGGAAAATTCCAAAATTCTTGTAAAATAAAATGAAGTATAGCTGCATCCAAATAATTACATAATATATTATATTTCCTATATTCTGAATGTTAGACTGTAGTACAATAGTCAGGGTGCCTCAACAATACTTTTCATCGCTGTGATTAGAGTGCTCGAACAGATACGACTGAATAGTATAGTATTAGCTGCGTTAAACTTACAAATTGTTAGGTTAGAATTGGATGGGATATGGTTTAGGCAGAATGGTTTACATATATATTTATATTTAAGTTATTTTTATAATTGTTCAATTTTAAATGCTATGTTGTGTTTTTTAATGTTTATATCCTCATAATATTATTGTTTCGCTATATACTGATAATATTATTGTTTTTGTACATATACTGATGTAAAATATTGATTATTGTTGTTGAATTATACGATAAATGTTTTTTATTAATACAGTTTACTACTTTTCCTGTCTCCATAATTAGGTTTATTACTTTATAGCAGATTCAGCCGTCAAATCAAGGCCAGTGTGTGTCAATTGCTCTTCCAAGGATCTAAGTGGTTAAATATGCACTATTCCATTTGAGGCATTTCATTTCATAATATCTTTATTCACAAAAGTACAGTTGTACAAGAATGGCGTCAAAATACAATATAAATTGCAATAATTACACTATGAATAAAACATAGTTGGCTAGTATAGATAAAACAAATAAAAATCCTTATATTATTACAAAATTATAAACCGTTTTTATTTATTTATTTATTTATTTTTACTGAAAAACAATCGCAAGTACCAGTAATAAAGTGACTGGAAGCAAAATACTGGTTTATCACTCACTTTACATAACAAAATTTGAAGCATCAAAATTAACTGGCTGGGTAGCTGAGTGGTTATAGTGCTTGCCTTTGAATCCAAAGGTTGCCAGTTCAATGCTGAGAAAAGTTGGTAGCTTTTGTAATTTGTTTACATTTTTAAATAAATTACTTGACCATTTTAACCAAACTAAACATGAAAATTATTTTGTAACGTTTCAACTGTCAAAAACATCTACTTCCATAAATTTGAGTGTCGTTCAGGTTCTAAGCTCTTCAATTTGAGCTCTTATATCCAAACCCTTTGAAGATGAGAGGGTTGTTTAAAAAAGATCAAAATTAGCCCTACAAAAGTGCGGCAATTTCAGAGGTTTTCATATACAAAATATTTCCTCTTTTTTACTCAAAATACAAAAGTTTTATTTATAACTCTATTTATTATGAATTGATAAATTGTGTATTTTTACTTCTGTAACATTAAACACAAATAAAAAATAAATCACAAATAAGTTACCACACTGTAGTAAAAATTATGTTAGTATACAACATAGAAAAAAATTACTTTAGTTTTTTTTTCAATCATGATATTTTTTATTATTGCAGGCAATATATTTTAAATGTTTAATAAGAGTAATTTATTGAGAAAATCTCTAACAGTCATCTTCACCTTTGGGCTAGTAGCCCATTGTTGCGCAGTCAGCAATGTTAACCATATGGCTTTTTATGCAAAACATGGTATTTTATTCCCCTGTTTTGGACGCTGTTTTTTCACTTATTTCCTTTAAACTTGGTAAGTGTTTAGTTGAATAGTTATATTAGGTCCCTCATACCTCAAAATTTAAAAATACAGTACACTCTCGTTCATCGGAACTAATGTGGCGGACGGCCGGTTCGGATGTCAAAAAATTCCGATAAAGCGGAGTCCGTCATGAGTCATCATTTCCTTCCGTACGGTGACCTATCGTGATTGTATTCACTATTGTTTTTAAGATAACACAAGAGATTTTATGAAAATAAGGCACTCAAACTTTGAACATGGTGACAATGAACCAATAGGAATAAAAACAACGCAGGAAATAGAGATCCAAAATCTTTATTCTCATATTCCATATTCATATTCCAGCAGTCAACTGACTTCCACGTAACACAGGTGCAGTCGTGACTGAATGACAGTTTGGGAAGCGGTCAGCGCGGATGTTCACTTCCTGCCCCCTTCCTCTCTCTATTTTTGTGCGAATACTCCACGGCCTCGTAAATCACATCGATGGGTACAGATTATGGAAAACGCCTGATGACTTTTGATGCAAAATGTGATACTTCACTGTTGTGCGGATAGAACGAATGGAAATTGAAGGCGCTAAACCAAAAAAATGATTTATTTCGTAAGAAAAAAAAATTAATAATATCCAGATTTTCAGTTCCGATAAAGCGGAGTTCCGATGTCGCCGAGTCCGATGAACGAGAGTGTACTGTATTACTAAGGAAAATCGATTTACTTTGCGACGTCACAGAGAGTAATGTTTGTTAAATTTTCAAAATGTTAAGGTATGAGGGACCTAATATAACAATTCAACTAAACACTTACCAAGTTTAAAGAAAATCGCATGAAAACGGGGTCCGAAACAGGGGAATAAAATACCATGGTTTGCATAAAAAGCAATATTTTTAATATTGCCGACTGCACAACAATGGGCTACCAGCCCAAAGGTGAAGATGACTCTTAACAAAGAGGCAAACCAATTCAGACAGAAGAATTTTTGTATCGATACTTTCTAAAGGTGTGAGATGAATGAGTATTAAGTAAATTTGTCATATTTATTACATACACTATAAATTTGAAAAACTTAACTGTCAGATGCACATGCTGTACTCTTTTTACAAATTAGGAGATCTAATTGTTGAAATAAAAGATTCAAGTTATTGTTTAGTAAATTGTTGCGGACATTTTCCATTACTGATTGGAAAACAAAATTCATGTTTCGGGATCTGGAATCTGATCCCGAAATGTCGTGAATTTTGTTTTCTAATCAGTGATGGAAAATGTCCGCAGCAATTTACCAAACAATAATATGAATTCACCATTACCAACAATGAACTTTAAACAAAGATTCAAGTTCTATTGACTTGAATTTATTAATTGCCTTCTATAACCTAGCATTTTAAAGCTAAGCACACAAAGACAAAAGCTAAGCACACAAAGACAAAAGGTGGTTTACTTGTTTTATTAAATAATGTTTTTCACTAGCCCTTTTCACTTGTACTGAGTGTGGCCGGTACAGTGGAACCGGCCGACGAGAATACACTTGATCCGAGTGGTAAAAAATCATGTGGGATAAAAAAACACACAATCACACTGACGGATCCAACTTGGTAAGTGCTTGCCTAAAAACATCACAATACATTTTAATTAGTGATGTGTTGGTACCTCAATTCAATTCTAGTTACCACTGGTTCTTGGCAAAAGTACTGGTACAAAGAACCAATATCAAAATCTCGGTACCGATACTTTGGTATCACGGTCTGTTGTTTTTACAACAAAATAAACTAAAACAAAGTGCACCAACCACGATTGCTAACATACCTATAGCCTAAACTAGAACCAAATGTCCATGGTTTTCAGAAAATAAAAAATATGATTGTAATTTGAGACGGTGGCAAAGTAGACTCTCGACAAAAATCTCGGAGGTTTTATCTTATCAGTCAATTATTGTTTAGTGTCAAGCCCAAGCGGTGAAGTGGGCGGGGGGTTGGGGGGCAGTCAGTTGGTCACAATAATTTTTAGTTATAAGAGTACTACAGTTAAAACCCCTATGGCCCTATTTCCTGAAGTAATTATTTGTCCTATCCCTATCTCCTGAAGTAAGTTAATTGTCATACAAAAGCACTTTATGGCAAATTTTTTTCATCTAATAAAAATATCTAAGTTGTACTAATTTTGGTAAAAAAAAAAAACAGGACATTCTCTCTTATTATTTTGTTTCAATTTTAAAAAAAATGAATTTATTTTGTTATATGATGTACCACCTTCAGTCATGTGCACTTTATAAACTTACAAGACCGTGTTTTTTATTTTTATTTTATTTTATTTCCCACGGTTAAACCAATTTTACAATTTGTATGAGTATACAAGATGGTGACTATGACATTAAATTAAATTACTTTGAATATAAACTATGCAACAAAATAACAGTACAATATAGATAGATAATATGATAACAACCTTTGAATATAAACAAACTATGCAACAAAATAACAAGTACAATATAGATAGATATAATATGATAACAAGAATAAATATACTTAAAACGGAAGACAACAAAGAAAATAGATATGTACATATATAGTGTTGGTGTCCCAAGTAACTTGGCTATAATAGTCAAACCAATTAAAATCATTTAGCCTACATTAAATAAAATAGCCTACATTAACCTAAATTAAATTACATTAAAACAAGTTTTATTCTGTTACAGTACTACAGTTTCATTATTATTATCATAAATTTGTAGTATTTACTTATTTTGTTTTGAAGTTTTTTTATGTCCTGGCAACTAAGAACGAACATATCTTATACCAAAATCAGCATTTTATTAACATTTCATCCCTTTTTAAACAGTGCTTAAAATAACATGTTAACTGGGCAACAAAAATGTAGCCCAGTTCTAAGACATGTCCTAAGTTTTTAAATTTGAAGATTCACTGACTTCGTTCCTCGATCATTCCATAATCACCGGTCCCGGAAACATTAGAGTGAGGGGGGGGGAGAGAGAGAAAACACTAGATCGTTGACGCCTTGCCTGGCAGTGGCACAATTAGATTACAGAGAGAGGCTCTAATTGGTCTGAGCATGTCACGTGACACTGGTCAGCTCAGTCCGCTATACAGACGTCAAACATCATCAGCCAGCCATTAGAAAGAAGAGCAAGACCAGCTAGGGCACTGTGATCGTGAGACAATCAAGTTTTGAAGTGACCTTACGTCAGCCCAGTGTTGTGTAAATTGATAATTTTTCTGGTACGCATCACTTTTGGTATATAGTTCTGCTCCAAGATCGTCTGTCCTCTTTCTTTGTCTACAGAGGTTCAAGAATGTAAGTATATTTTATTGAATCTTAATGTAAGATAAATAACTAATCAAGTTTAGACAATGAGGCTTATATCTTCCGGTCTAAACAGGTATCAGACAGATTATTCCTACCTGTCCCTATAACTTTTAGTTTGATTTAGCGGGACTTTAACTTACTGTATTAGTGTACATTCTTTAAAGTCAATTAATAGGCCTAGGCCTATATGGTTTTATCAAGTTTTTTTTTATATAAAAATTGGAGTTTTGTGGTTGGTGTGGCTGAACATCAACCTTAACACCGCTGACTGCTGTCAGGAATGAAAATAACTCTCTGAAATATAGGCTACTACCCGAAGATGATTTCAAGTCTTAAGTTAATTAAGTTTCCACCTCATTTTCCTTATTTACTGCCATTTTTGTGAAATGTTACCGCCTGGTCGGTAGTCAGCACCTAGCACCCCCCTTCGACTGCCCACTACATCGCCGTTCCACTTTTACTTCGAATTTTAGTGCATTGTAACTAATATTTATGTTATTTATTACCTAAATAATAGTGTGTTGTATAAAAATATAGGTATTTTCAGTTACTGACCTGATAAAAAAGACTCATTGTCAGTAGCCTATTCAAATTTTCCTCCTTCAATGAACTTGTCCTTCATTGATAGCTGCTCCACCACATGATCAACTGTCTCGGGTCAAGTTGGCGTTGTTTGCCACTTATTGTTTGTGAATAGCCTAGTCACCATTATTAGAACACAATACAAATAAAATACCCCCGTCGCAGCAGACCTGCGTACTCAGCAAATTTCCAATGGAATTTTAGATTTCCCCATAAAAACACCATAGGATCGAGTGTGTAGGTTTTCTGCCATTTGGTGTTGTTAGAAAATCTAAGTTAATCAATAATTGGTGAATGTAAAAACAAAATTGTATCAAACTCTGGCAATTTTTTATTTTCCCGATAAACCCCATGGGGGTATGTAGGTTTGCCGCAATATGGGTTTTGTAAGCAATTATAAGTTAAACCTTATATAGATAATGTACATACCAAATTTGATAAAGTTATGTCAATAAATAAGCAAGATATAGGGTTTTCTTGATTTCCCATAAGAATAACATGGAAAACACATTTTTGGATTTGCCCCATAACCAGTTATGCTATGATAAAAATTCAAAATACCAAATTGTTTGTTTTTTTAAGCTCTTTTAAATAATTTCAGTTAAAATTGATGAATTTTAAAAATTAAGGTCCAAAAATGCCAAAAACCCATTTTTGACCCCTTTGAAACCCCATAAAACCCCGTTCCCGTAACCCGACAATGCTGGTTCGCGAACTCATGAAAATAGACCTGGTCTTACACCTCCATACCAAATTTCATCAAAATCGAAGGTCCCCTTCAAAAGTTATCAGTACCACGGACACATAGATATATAGATAGATATATAGATATATGGATATATATATATATATACATATATATGAAAATGAACGAATGGTGTTTTTGGCTTCTGGGGACCTCAAAATGAAAAAGTAAAGTGGTCCCGGGCTTAGGTCTTACCATGGCTACTACCGTAATAGCGTATTCCCTATAGGGAAATTTGCTAACACGCTTTTAACAAAAAATTACGAAAAATTATAAAAAAAAAATTGCATTAAATGTAATTAAAACGTGAGTGAAATTCCACAAGGCACAGTAACTTAACAGAACCAGTAACAACAATTACGAACGGATTGTGCCGAAAGATAGCCACTGTCCTACACAAAACACGGACGAAAAAGCTCCATCAATAAATCGTATCCCAAGGGGAACGAGGAAATTTAGAATTATCGAGTGCTTAGAATAATCAAGCCTCGATTTATCAGGTTCATCCTCCTGATAATACAAATAATTGAGGTTCAATTAAGTACCTTAAGAAAATTTATTGCCTTCTAAAATAAGGTGCATTTTTCAGTATAATACAGTAAGGTGCATTTTTTGTGCATTGTATAGTAATTGCAATAGATTATCTATTGCAATTACTATTATAATAGCCTAATGCAATATATATTAGGCCTATAATAATGCAATTATAAAATTTAATACTTTAAAATGGAAGAAGTAAGACTGTAGTTAGTTTCAATATCAAGCTACGTCTTTGGTGAACCTACTTTACTGCTCAGTGCCAGTTTCAAGGTTAAATAAAGAAAGGAATGAATTAAACAAACAAAATTACTCATCGGTAGAATTGAGCCCTCCCAGTTTTTTGCCCCTCTTTACTCCTGTCTATTATTAAGACGGGCTTCCAATCTCTTATCACTTTAAATGTGGATTTTACTTTTACTATACAATGAATGATCTGCGATTAGGTTCAGTATCTCACAGATGTCTGTAGAACTGAATGTTTCCATCATATTAAAAGTTAAGTCTAAAGTAAATAAGTTTTACGTTTTGCCATATTGGCTTTAAAAACTCACTAGCACTCCAAACAACTCCAAAACAATGAACTCACTGTATCTTAAGTACATACGTACACGCACTTCCAATTCTTCCTCAAGACTGATTTAAATCGCACAAGGAGCGGAAGTTGGACACAATAAAGGATTGGAATTTCTTGTTGAAACAAGACACAGTAAAATACAGTATCAATGTTTTAAATCATAACGAATTTCATACAACTTTGATTAAGAGGGGGTTTCTTGCCAATACTTTGACTTGTAGAGGTGCAGCAGTTGCACGACTTCGAAATATAGGGATTTTGGGGCTAAAACATTGATTTATAGAGGTACCTTTCGACGGAAAATACCATAAAAGTTTGATTTAGGCCTATCTCTCGTGAAATATTCTAATTTTAGAGGTAAAATTAAAATTGCAAAAGATAGGGGAGAAACCTTTAAAAAAATCAACATCTTTAAAACTGTTCCTAGCTTATAAATCTACAAAGTAATCATGTATGTTAGAAAATCTAACCAACTCTCTACAATTCTCCTCACAACTATAATACAAGACATTGAAACAACAAAACATCTATTTTTTACAACCTGTCACTGTTTTAGAGCAAACCTAACTTTGTAGGACCAAAACTTTTTCAAAAACTGCCAACTGACAATAAAAAAACACCACAGGGCTTTCAAAATTTAAATCCAAACTCAAACAATCTATCTTGTGTCAGAAGGTTTTTTTATTCCACTGAGAGTTATCTGGAGACTACCTAGCCTAACCTAGCTTTAAGTAAACCTTATCCTATTCCTTGGCTTTTGCTGAAGAGGATTTTGATTGGTCCTATGCCTAATGTTGGGTCAACAGGACAACACCGGGGAGGTAAAAGTAAAAGGTAGGGTAGCGCAGAAGTTTTTGGTAACACTCGGCAATACACAGCAGAAATTGGGTAACTCATGCAAAATTACCCCTTTAAACATGGTTTATTTTAATTTTTTGCCAATCAAATCAAATTAAATCTACATTTTTATTTTTAATTTTATTTATTTATTTAATTATTTTTTTGCAAATAAAATATTTTTATCTTGCTTTTTAAACTTTATTATAATATTTTCCATCTAAACCTACCTAGACCTCTTTAGGCCCTATATATATTTTTTAACCAAAATTAGTAAAACTTTGATATTTTTATCATTTTGTCATATAACCTTTTAAGTAGATAAATCTAAATATGCCCTTGTTTGTTATATGCATTCAAAGAGGCAAGAAAGTATCAAAGTATTCACATTCATTGATTTTGTCGTCCTCCAATTTATTACAATGTAGGAGGGGAGTCAGTGACCTTGACAACTGATTACATCCTGCTTCTAAACCAACTACACCAATTGGTTGCCTCTACATTGATTAAATCTAGGCAAGTTTATTGGTTCACATCACATACTAGTAAGGAACTAGAATATTCTGCCTTTCTTTTAGAAATTCGCCCCAGTGCTACCAAGCCTAGGGTTCTGCGTGGTATCAAACCCAATACTCTCCGAAAGTAAGGTAAAAAGTTTAGGCCATATGCATCTAAAAATGTGAAACACTTTTAGGAACTAATTAGGCCTAGGGCTAAAACATGTCGCAAGTTAAAATTGAATTTTTTTCCTATATTTTATAGTAACACGTAGGCCTAATCGTAATTTCACATTATAATGTGAGCCTGTGCGATTTAATTTTTGTTTTGGTGGTTTAAATTGTGTTAATGAAATTAAGGTTTTCAGCCTTAAATTTTTTAAAAATAGTAACCACTTAATAACATTTTGCTAATCATTTTTTTACATTATTTTATTACTTAGTTTTTGAAGCCGTAGTTACTTCAGTTTAAAAGTTACTTCGATCTAAATATTCAAAAGTAGACCCCTACCATAAATTATATTAAATTATTTTTTTTAAGAGGTTGGCAGACCTCTTTTTACTTTACTTTGCCCCGTTCACATAGACTTATTGATCTGTGGATCATACTAGACAAAGTAAGGGGGTAATCCGCTACATTACAAGGTGACTGGTACTGACAAAAGTCACTGGCAGAATGCAGATTCGAACCCACAACATTGCTGCCATGGTTCCAAACTCCAGCGCGCTAACCACTCCGCCACTGACTCACCCAGGTCAAATCATTTATTCCTGGAGACAATGAGTTGCCAGTGTAGATATCCTTCTAACCCACCAATTAATTTTTCAAGGCCTATATGTAGCTCAGCTATTTTTTACGTGGTAGTCTAAATATTAAAATACATGTCTTACAAATGTTTTTTGTCGAACGCAGGGCAGGAACCGTAGCTTTGCCGCACATGGAGGTGGTGGACCGCATCTGGCGGCTGCCAGTGATGGAGTCTGCGTGGAACACTTCGCACAACATCTATGACCGAGTGAAGAACGCCAACGGGCTCGCCAACTGGACCCTGTCTACCGCGGAGGGCGCGGTTCACCTGGCCGTTGAGACCATCGCTCCTGTAGCTCACCGCCTCTCCACGCCAATACATGTTGTCGACATGAAGCTTTGCCAGGGCCTAGACCTGCTCGAGCAGAAGGTCCCGATCGTGAAAGAACAGCCGCAACAGGTAGGAGAGGTACTTAAAAGTTCCAACCGGTAGCAGTAGGTGCCGAATCAGGTTTACCATTTTCATGATTGCATGCTGGGATTGGTTTACTTGTGTCACACTTTTATAGGGTTGGTGCAAGAACTGTGTTACACCTATAGTAAGATGCACGAAAATAGTCCGATGGAAATTTAAACAGCTGTGTCCCCCCTCACCCCCTCTCACCCTGCAATGTTGTCATTTATTTATAGTTATGTTTACCATGTGTAATACAGTATGAAAATGTGAATGTGATTCAGAATAAATTTGGCAACAATGTATCGACTCCCATCGGACTATTTTCGTGAATCCTACTAGTTACTGTTGTGAAATGGGACAGTTTCTTGTCATGTTTTCAGGTGAAATTTTAACCAGAAAATTTTATTGGGTTGCTTATGTAACATTCTTTTGGTTTATAAATAACCTTCCCTTAAAAGATAAAACACTGAAAGGAAAGAGTGGTATCTTTATTTTTTATTAGGCATATACCGGTAATTAAAAAAACGGCTGACCAGACCGAGTTTCAAAATGTTTTAACTCTGCCTTAGATAGGCCCTATATTTCAATTAATTATATAGAGCATACTTATTTTTTATGTTAACCTTTTACCTACAATTCGGTTTTCTGTTTGGTACTAACAATGTGTTAAGTATTTTTATATATAGTTTTTAGTTTTTAAATATCCTATTTTTACTTAGGTCTATTATTGGCTATAATGTCTATCCAAAAGGCATGTCCTTTTTAAACTATAATTTTGTAGCTGTAAATTGTTTTTACTTATTTTCTTCTTTTTCTTTTTATAGCTGATTTAAAACTAATGTTCAAATAACACTTTTTTTTATTCATAAGTTAATTTTCCTAATTTCGTTGAATTAGTTTGTGACCTAAATAAAATATTGATTAACTTAACCTAAATTGCTATAAGATTTCATTCTAAGTTTTATTACATCTAAACCTGAAGTTCAGACACAAACAGAAATGCTTCCGATGTTCTATTTTTGAACAAACAAAACTTTTTCTCTCGATTGTATATCTGCCCACTACGCTGGTTGCATCATGTGCACAATTTGTTACCCAATCCTCACGCCCGGTGCTGAGTCATGTCCTTGCATTTTGTCTGTCGTCGGATTTCCCTTGGTCATCACTTCCCAGAACAATGATCATGGGTATTTTGGGTTACTCCAACTTTGGCATACACATTGAAAACCAGTGGGTGTGCCATCAGTTAATAATAATTGTCATTGTTGGTTACTGTACTGTATAATTTAAAACATTTTGTTTTGTTCTTTTGTAATTGGTCAGTTAGCACAGAAACTTCAGTCATCACGCTTGTTTTCCTCTTTTTCATTCATATTTTCCTTCCAAGGTAATAAACTTACATTTGTGGTTTTTGTTTCAACTAATTCATTGAATGTGTTTTTGGTTTATAATTCCATTATAAACCTGTTTTGTTACAATGTAGTTAAAAAAAATCAATTATAATACCCTATATTAAACTGATAGTTTGGAAATAAAACGCTTTTCTTCTTGTTTCAAATTTGCACTTAAAAATAAAATAGAAGATATCAAAAATATTTTTTCCTTGTAAAAATAACTTGTGTACGGTATATGTTTTAAGTATAAAACTTATTCATTGATAAGGAGCAGGTTAGTTAATTTTGTTTCACTGCTTGATAGTTACTGTACCTTAGATAATTGTATTTTCCAATTTTGTACTAATTCTGAAATTTTAAACAGCAAGTTCCAAATTGTTTCTTTCCAAGTACCGTTCTTAATGTAAACATAATCCCCTACATTTTAATCCACTTTTATAAATTATGTCAATGTTTTTCACACTATAATAAAAAGGTTCTCTTAGTCCTAATTAAGTTCATTATACTCATAATAATAATCAGATTACTTATTTAATTAACTAAATAAATAAAAACTTTTATTTATGCCCATCAAGCCTAATAGCCCAGTTTGATTTACATTTTGATCTGTTATGTAAATTATAACCAGTCTAAGTTGTGTTAATCAACAATCATTTTCATAGTTTAAAGCAAAGAAAAATCTGTTTCTATTTTAAGCAGCCAGTTCGTACAGGACAGTTGTTTGAAGGGACTTTATCTACCAGATGACCTTGTGGAGTGAGTGGCGTGATCATTTTTACTCAACACACTTTCACATGACGTCTGACGTCCACTCTGACATTGGGGGCACGTCTGTTTTTCATATAAGTGATTAACTCCTTTTGACTCTCTGTATCAATTATTTCACTAAGATAAAATACTGATGCAATAACATTTATACGTAATGCATATGAGTTATATTTTTTTGCTCCATGGCAAATAAACCATTATTAGAAATGTAATATTTTATAAAGGATTATAAAAGAAGCTTTAAAATAAAAATGAATAAAGATAACATCCTAGGCTAATTTAGTTAAAGATGTTTATTCATTGAGTTTGTGTTGTATTTATGGCCAGTCAGTTTTAAGCCTTCTTTTGTACAATGTGCCTTGTTTAACCCTCCGAGCGTTAATCGTCGATTTTTCGGCCCAGCTTTTCGGCCTCCGAGCGTTTGAGTTGATTTTTCGACTTTTCAAAAAAGTGACGTAACTTTATAGTGAATGAAAGAAACGGACCCGTGAATGATACCGCTGTTACCAGGAGATTCTAAGCTATCCAAAAACATCAATTTCAAATGGTGGAACGTGATTGGTTGTTTGTAATATGCAATGAAACATCTGGGGAAAAAACTGTTACCATCTGCTAACTTTGTAAACAACGAAATACATATTTTACCAAACATTTTAAGGTTATGAATGATAAAAGTGTTACCTTTAATTTTAAAATACCTTTAATTTACATTATTGGAATAAATTAATATGTTTTATTCAGTTTATAATATGTTTTATTCAGTTTATAATATTCAGTTTATATGAGTAGGAATTAGTGTAATATTCCTAGCTCGATTTTACATGCGTTCTTATGGGATTAGGGTAAGTACCGAAGGACATATTTGGTTTTATTCAACATACATTTTTTTCAAATGCTTTTAGCCTATATAAATTATATATTTTCTTAAACTGCATAAAATTGTAAACAAAATGTATATCTTGGAATTTTAATTATGTGTATACAAAATTATTTTAGGGGAGAGCAAAGTTATATATAAAATTTTTTTTTGTAATTTTATAATTTTTAACCTATTAGCCTAAATTTTTTAACTATAAGTAAGGGTAAAAATTTTTGTATTGTTAGGTAGTCCATTTGATCCACTTTCATATAATATATACATTTATAGTGCTATTTCATAAAATATATTTTTTACTAATTTTTATTTGAAAGTATGCAAAACCTTCAAAAAATGCGTAACGCTCCAGATGTGCTATATTGAACGCTCGGAGGGTTAAATTAATTTCGAGTAATTTTCTATTCTCACACATAGCTTTAATACTGTTAAATAATTTTAATATTTATTAATTAACATGTTGATGTTTGATTTACCTCAGAATCACTGAGCACCGTTTTGTCTAGTTCCACTTTTTATATATTTTTCCTCAGTATTATTTTTAATGAGGATACAATCAGAATTTTTTATTAGTTCCTGTTTAAAAATTTTTTATTGTTCATTTTTTATTGATAGATCCAGTTTTTTTTAACTAATTTCTATATAATGTAGGTGCTTAGTATTTTATGCACTAAAACATGAACATTTAAAAGAACGTAAATTAGATACCGGTACACCTAAATTTTTTTAATACATTTTTTAAAATAATACAGTACACTCTCGTTTATCGGAACTAATGTGGCGGACGGCCGGTTCGGATGTCAAAAAATTCCGATGAAGCGGAGTCCGTCGTGAGTCACCATTTCCGCCCGTACCTATCGTGATTGTATTCACTCTTGTTTTTAAGATAACACAAGAGATTTTATGAAAATAAGGCACTCAAATTTTGAACATGGTAACATGAACGTATATGAATAAAAACAATGCAGGAAATAAAGATCCAAAATCGTTATTCTCATATTCCATATTTATATTCCACTTATATTCCAGCAGTCAACTGACTTCCACATAACACAGGTGCAGTCGCGACGCGAGACAGACTGAACGACAGTTTGGGAAGCGGTCGAAACGGATGTTCACTTCCTGCCCCCTTCCTCTTTCTTATTTTTGTGCGAATACTCCACGGCCTCGTAAATCACATCGATGTGTACAGATTATAGAAAACGCCTGATGACGTTTGATGCAAAATGTGATACTTCACTGTTGTGCGGATGAAATGAATGGAAATTGAAGGCGCTAAAACGGAAAAATTATAATATTTCGTAAGAAAAAAAATTAATGATATCCAGATTTTCAGTTCCGATGAAGCGGAGTTCCGATGTCGCCGAGTCCGATGAACAAGAGTGTACTGTATAAAAAATACAATTTTTTTTTTAGCAATATTACTTCATCGTATTGATTTGTTCTGATTACAGATAAACAGGCATTGGCATCATGCAAAAACGCTCTTTATTTCTGGACGAACCTTGAATCCTATCACCCCATTCTTTCCTCCTTTTTTTGTTAAAACGTCTATAGTGTATATGTTATCAATCAAAACAAACAGTCTTGGGCATGGATTGGGAGAGTTTAAAAAATATAATTATTCAACTCCAAGGTCATCAATAACATCTTATGTTTATCTAACATAACTTATCTGCTTTAAATGTTATCTTTGAGCACCTGTAATGCCTGAAATGCTGCACTTCTCCTCATTCTCCTACTATTATAAATTACTTTCTTAAACAAGGGCTTCCGTATATGAATGTTTCTTGTGTTAACCCATTGGCTAACAAGCCCGAGTATACTCGGGGCGGCCGTGAGTGGCCCGGACGTGCGAACCCGAGTATACTCGTGATTGCGTAATGATGTAAATAAAATATAGGTGCTCCATTATTATGGTGATACGTTAAGACTAGAAGTGTTTATACACTTTATTAAACATAATATATAGTGTATCAACTAGTTTTAATCTTTTATTTACGTGTTGACATAATACAATACTGCATATAAAATCAGCTGATCAGCTGGCAATGTTTAACACAGCGCGCCATTACATTGTTGTTTACATCGGTGTTTTGCCGTAACCTAAAACTTGTGATAGATGTATTTGTGTGTTGATATTTCGACTAAATAAGTAATTTTTAGGATTGTATCTCACTACTATTGCTTTAAAGTGAATCTGAGGGTAATTTAGATGATAATGAAAACTGCGACGACGAATTATGAATTATATAGGCCTAGTGGGAGTTTTCTTTTACTTTTTCATTGTATGGAAACTTGTTAAATGAACCAATAAAACATTCTTTAAATATTTTTATTCCAATAAGAATTTAATTTGGAGGTATAATTGTTTCACTGTGTAATTTAGAGGAATTTTCTAGCTAGGAATGCTCCGTCTACAAATATAGGTAAAACACCAAAAAAGGATGATTTTGGAAAAAATATTATATCCAAGTCAAATATACATATATTGGAATAATTTTTTATTTTCACGTAAAAAAATAAATAACCAACTAATATATAATCGTTTTTGGGCTGAAATATTTTTTTTTAGTTCTCTACATGCAATACGCTTTCAAAAATTATCTCTTTTTATATAGAACTATGTGTACATAGTAATATATATAAAATACTTACCATGTATATACTATGACAAAAGTAATATTTTCTTAAAGATTAAGAATTTCTAAAAAAATCAGTGAAAAAATCATGAAAATTGAACAACAATTGTTGTTACAGTGATAGTTTTAATAATAGTATTTATTTTTGTCTTATTTCCATGGAAATTAAGGGGCTTGTCAGGTGTCTAATGTCAAGGAAGCCAATGGGTTAAATGCACTTTGACCACACTGTGTGATTATAAATTAACTTGGTGCAAAACAAATGCTGCCTAGTAATTAAAAAATTAGTACCTACCTTTAAATCAGTATTTAAATTATTTTAATACTTAATCTGTATATTAACAAAATAGATTTATATCTAAGGTTGTATCAAAGGGGATATTAATAGTGGGATGCGTTGAAAGCACAATTGATAACTATTATTGAAAAAGGGTACATTTACTTCCTTGTAAGAAATTTCTTTTTGTCACTAATGACTAATGTATTCTTTAGCTCATTGCTAAGCTTTCAGTAAGATGACTCTGACAATCACATTTAAAGAAATTTCATCCAAAGCTAGTATATATATATAGCTATATATATAGCTATATATATATATATATATATATATATATATATATATATATACATTGTAGACCAATGTACAAAAACCTTAAGTAGGGACATACCATAGTACTATAGTGTTGCCCCCAAGTTCAGAATAGATAATAACGCTGAATGATTGAATTAAAACTTCTTTCATCGTGCGTTTTAGAAGCGCTTTGTAGGCCTAGCAATAAATAGTGTCTTGAGATATCATTGTGTCCAGCCGTTTCCATTCATATGCTTAATCTCATAAATTTTTGAGTACTGATCATTCTTAGGCACTAAAAGGATTTTGATGAAAGGATGTCTCTGCTTGTGTTATGTATTTACATTGACTAATTTTGCATGGTTTTTCTTTGCGTATTCTTATTTTGTTGTCTCACTCTACAGTTAAATTGTGTTTTGGTAACAAAGTCTTTGTGTGGTGTAAAACTGAACGCTAACACGCTAACCTGGTACTCATTTGTTATACGGGTGTCATTAGTTAACCAGCGCGTTGCGCTGGTTAGGTTAGGTATTCTATTGCTCAATATGTCAAAATTCTTATACTAATTCAAAAAGTGTCAGCAGATTTCAATGAATCGTGGACTTATAGACAAATTCTAATATAAGTAGGCCCAAGTTATTTCGTTGACTGGTGCCTCTCTCTGTCGCTCTTCAATCATGGTTGATTTACTAGAAGCTTGAGTTATCTTCATTGTCAATTACATTTTAAAGTATATCTGACGTATTGAGCAATAACATACTTAACCTAACCGCCGCACTGCACTGTAAACTTGGCCGAGTATGTGTAGCGGCGCTAATGTCGCGGTAGCATCCGGGATGCCTTCACTGAGAAAACTGTTCAACAACACAATGTTATAGAATATTCTTATTTCGAATTCAGTTTTCTTTTTAGGTTCAAGTAAAAAATAACCTTCAAAAACTAATGGCATCCGTGTAACAAACAAGTACGGTACCTCCACCGGTGAATTCACTCCCCACTTCTCGCTGTCGTAGATCCTGGAGTCAACCAAGGAGCTGGTCAGCACTCGCGTGGTCCAGCCCATGATGCAGACTGCGTCGGCGGCCAAGCAGGTGAACGTGGCGTCGCTTAAGGACTTGTCATACACCAAAGCGAACGAGTTGCTCGGCTCCCGCTACGGCCACATGGCTCTGCAGGGACTGGACTCTTCCACGGCCGTCGCTGACACCTACCTCGACTACTACCTGCCCGAAGATCCCCAGGAGCCCGAGGACGATGACGACCAGCGCCGTGAGTTGATGTTTTTATATTTTGTTAGATTTAAAACTTGAAAATCCTGCAGTAGACCCACTTAAGTTTTAACTTTCTTGAGGTTGTGCAATAAAATATTTTATTGCAATATTTTTTCCTTAAACTATTTTTTACATTAGGGGCCTATAACAATAACGTCAAATTTTTATCTTTTATTTTCGGACAACTACTTTAAGTACTGAAATCTGCGTAGTTTGGTACATTTCTCACAAAAACCTATTTTGTCTACAGGGCTGAAATTTAGATAGTGTATGAGATTAATTTATCTTTCTAACATTAATTTAATAAAAAAATAAAAGTAAAAAAAGCACTACGGAATTATTTTTTACTTGCTCTTTTTAGTGCTAAAGACTATTACATAACTTTTGAAAAGTGCTAGGGCAACGAACAAGGGCAGAGGCGAGCGCATGAGATATTTTTTTTTTTAATCAATCTAAAAGTGTTAGACAATGATATTTCATATCTTGATCGTAACCGAGTGATATCATCGGTGTTTCAAAATAACAATTGAGACAGCCGTTCTTAAGTTTTCTCCTAATAAAGTTTTCAATAGATGTCCGGCAATTATATTGGCCAATAGTTAGTAACCAAAGAAATAAACCAAAGAAATTAATAGTGGAAAAATCACCATTAAATATTAAATAATTGACAAACCGAATTAATAAATAAACACCCGCAGTCACCAGAAAGTTCCCCGTTTAAGTCCGCCGTATCAATATCGGCGAGGCACGACATATCGTTGTTTAGCATTTCTCAAGAAAAAGACAAACGATATATCGTTCCATAGCACTGAAAGGGTTTAAATTGTATTAAATTTGAAATTATGTCATTTGAAGACTAACAGACAGCAAATAAAATCCCAAAAATGACGGATTTATTCAGCATATTTTTCTTAGAAGAATTATACCATCAATAATCATCGTAAAATACCTGTGTGACAAGGGCAAGCCACCCTCACTAATACAAAGTACATGCAAAATGGGACAACAGCAGTGCGCAGCAGCGTCTAGAGAACTACTGCTCTCACCTGAGTAGCTAGCGGTTGCACAACCTTATCCAATTTAATGTAAATATTTATTTTCAAAATACAATTAATACCTGCTAATTTAAGACTGAAAACGATTGTTTTGGTTGACCCTACAATAGAAAGCTCAGACCAGATAGTCAGAAGTCAGCCCAGTATAGATAATTAGTAAAATATTGTTTTTGTCCATAATTTTTAAGCTACTCCTGATCCTACTTATACACTTTACAAGAAGTGTAGTATTTCTACGTATAGATGAGTGTAAAGTAATTTTAAATGATTCTTCAACTACATAACAATCACTTTGATTCCAGTTCATCCAAGCTCCGAGTGTGAAGACAAAGTTTTGCACACTGCCCACACAGTCGGTCGTCTCTCCAACAAAGTCGGCCGTCGCGTTTACCGCACCCTCAGCCAGCGTTTGCAAAATGTTAACAAGCAGAATATCAACGAGTACCTCAACAACCTGAGCCTCGTCGTGCAGCTGACCAGTTACCTCAACATGGTCAACCAAGGGGTGGAGCAGCGAAGTGCTGCCAAACCACCCACACCCACCACCAATGGTGCCAACTGAACCGCTACAAGACTGATCACTCCATTCCAATCTTATACTCTTTGCTCAATGTATGAGTTGCATGTAAACGTATTTTTATAAGAATTTATTATCAATTTATGTCGTAGGTGTTATTGAATTTTGAATCCTTTATATGATATTCTAGTGTTTCAAATAAATATATAATAAAATAATTGGACTGTCAGTTGCTTCCTTTCCTGCAGTGTGCATGTTTTTACAGTAGAAGCTCTCTTAACCGACCCCTATGGGACCAGACTATGGTTGGATAACAAAAAAGGAAAAAGGTCAGCTGAGCCAAATAATACCATAAATATGTGTTAAAGTCATGTAAACTTTTGAAAAATGATAAAAATTGTTGCAACTCGATCAATAATTTATTTATTTATTTATTTATTGTCAGAATGTCATAACATCATAACAATGACAGGACAGTTGTCAAAATATTCTTATAACTAAGCATATTAAATAAAAAAATATATATATAAACTTGTTATTTGTCCAATAAAAAAGCAAAAAAAAAATAATATTAAACTAACTGACCCAATTCCACGTTAACAGTTAAAATACTCTTCAAGACAATAAAAGTTCTTTGTTAATAGCCATTTTTTTGTATGCTTTCTAAATTGTATGGGTGATGATATATCTTTAAGTTCTTTTGGTAGTTTATTAAAAATTTTTGGACCTATATACTGAGGAGAGGTTTCATATAAAACAAGTCGATGACTTACTGGCCCAATAGTATCCTTACTTCTAGTATTATATACGTGTTTAGTTTGACTTTCCATGAACATGGTCAAGTTTCTTTTAACCCAAAATGCTATTTCCAAAAGGTATTGGTCATAAAGAGTTAAAATTTGAAAGTCTTTAAAATACTGTCTACAAGAAGTTGTTTTGGTTATTTTAGCAATTACTCGAGTGGCTTTCTTTTGAATTTTGAAGATTTTTTTAGAATGACTGGAGTTACCCCACACGAGAATACCATATAACATTAAAGATGAAAAGTAGGAGTGATAAACAGTTAATTGAGTTTTTAAATCTGTCACTTAAGCCATCACCCGAAGAGAAAAAACAGCTGAAGATAGTTTTTTACTTAGTTTGTTGATGTGAGGAAGCCAGTTAAGGTTTTGGTTTACAAGAATACCCAAAAAATTAACTGTCTCCTCAGACATCAACTTTGAGCTTGAAAGAGTTATTTTTTGAGAACTATATTTATAATCTGCCTTAAAATTTATTAGCTGGGTCTATTATTCCTAACACAATCAATTAGTTAGGAAAGTATAGTCAACACCCAGTTATGATATAAAAAAAAAACTGTTAAATAACAAAATTTAGCAAACACACAGCCATAATTTTAGTAATAATTGAGACAAACAATCTCCAACACAAACAAGAACAATTGTTTTGTTCCTGCTACATTGGCAACACTTGAAAGTAACAGAGAGTACAATGTTGATTTTTCATCAAATTTTTAATCGTTTCGTTGGTGGCCACAACCACTGTTGTAGAAATTGGAACCATTGCTCTTACAGGTGTTGTCCACCTGTGGCACAACAGTCATCTTGATTCCTTCCAACAGGTCAGGTAAAGAAGAGAGGTGAAATCCCAAATAATTACTCAATGGGCTCGTTCTCAAGCATCCATCCCGCTAAAAGGTTTGTTTACATTTTTGCCTATCCCACAGTGTCTGGAATTTGTCACGTGATAGGAAAAATGTAAACCTCTTTGCGGTGGATGCTTGTGAACGAGACCCAATGTGCGGTAACGTGTAATGTGACACATACTATAACCACTCTCACTAACCTACCTTTACATTTGACAATTTTCATTTTTGCAGCTATGGACTATTTATTATGTAAGTTCAGTATTAAAACAAGTTTTAAATAATTCATTGTATTCCTTTTTGTTTGTGTAGGCCCTAATAAACACCTTATTTAGTGTCACAGTTCAAAACTTTGTTAGTATAATTTATTGGGTTTAACGGAACAACATTGTATTGCTGTGTAAGGCTATTTTTGATCAAAACATCCAACTATATAGGCGTTAGAACATTCTTTATAATATTGAATAAATACCTCAGTGAAATTGCTCTATTGCATGAATTTAAATATAATAAGGCAAAAAATCAAATTCTTCTAGATCTATTTTTTTGACATTTTGGGTTTAATGAGGTATTTTACGTTTAACATAATCTGATTCTTACCAAAAAGTTGTTTTTACTCATGTTGAGTGCAATCTGTTAAGATACTTTTATACAACTAGTAACTTCTAACAATATTTAATAAAGATGCACAAAACTGTCAAATCCAACGTTATGTAACAGAAGTGCAAGTGCAACTGTATGCAAGATGACTGAAATGCCACAGACCACAGGTGAACTACATTCCATAAGAGCAATGGTGCCAATTTCTTCGGTGGTTGTCGCCACTGAGGAAACCACGATTGAAAATGTGTTTAAAAAATCAACATTTTAATCTTTTGTTGCTTGCAAATGTTGCCAACGCCGAAGGAAAAAACAACTCTTCCCATTTGCTTTGGAGATTGTTTGTTTCAACTATTACTAAAATAAAGAATTTCAAAGTAAACTAGGGTAGAATTTATGGTTATATATTTACCTTGATGGATAATTTTTAATTTGATAGCTATTTAATGCTTTTTTATTAAGTAATAATTCAAATGTAACTTAGAGTAATATGGTGTAGTTACGATAAATATTGTACCCGAAGAAAACTGCTTCATTCCTTTTTCAATCAGCTGTGTAATGATAAATATCATAACGTAACTTGATTGAAGGCGAGTGAGCGAAGCAAACAAGCTCATCGTGGAGGCGAGTGAGCGGGGCAAACAAGCTCGTCTTGAAAGAAAACTCCTTTAGGGGCTCGACATTTAAGTGTACAGTCTGTGAATTATATTATTTTGACTACAAAGAATTGTTTAAGTTTCCTGAGCAAATGCTCGGCCCCCAGGTATTATTTATTCATCAAATTTTAGAATTTATTAGTAGGGAATGCCCTTAAAAAATAGCAGACAAGATAAAACTTTGTATTAAAATCATAGAGCCGAAATTAAAATGTACATTAACTACAAGCCAAGGCAAGATTTTTTTTTAGTTATAGGTACATTAAACTTACTTACTTTTGAACTTAGTGGTCTTGATCCGTGTTCCTAGAGAACAGGCTGGGCGTCAATTTTTGTCAATTCTCTTGATGAGGTTCATGGTAGTATTCCACTTGTCTCAAGGAACTCTTCAATAGAGTAAAATTCCCTTTCCATGAGCCTTTCCAGTAGCCTTGCCTTGAAGTTTTTCTCATTCTTCAGTGTTCTCAATGTCGCTGGCAATTTGTTAAAAAGCTTGACCCCAATATAATAATAATAATAATAACTTTATTGGACATCCAAGGATGTATCATACAATTTATACATTATTGTTACTAGGCCTACTTAATAATATAATTTATGAAAAAAAAAATTCAATTTTGTAAATACATTTCAATATTACAATAATTTTGAGTTTCTTTTTAAATGTTGTTAATGGTAATTCTTTCATCTTGTTATCCAATTGGTTAAATACTTTTTTTGACATTTCATGTAAGTTCTTCTTTGTATGTGTATATTTTACAAATTCTGTTCTTAATTTTTCCTTATTTCTTGTATTATGTTCGTGTACATTAAAATTTTTCTTATACTGATATAAATTTTTCTTTGCGTGTATTGACAATTGATATAAATATATTGATGGTAGAGTGAGTATTTCATGTTCAATAAAAAAATTTTTGCAGGATGTTCTTGATTCTAGTTTGCACATTATTCTGATGGCTCTTTTCTGTAATGTAAATATTTTTTTGAATATTTTTCTCCACCCCATATTAAAGTGCCGTAGCTTAGATGACTGTGAATGTTTGCATAGTAAACAGTTGTAAGAATTTAAAATTTTACATTTCCAGGAAGTCTTTTTAAAGTGTATAATCCTTTAGATATTTTATTAGATGTCATATTAATGTGGTCATGCCAATTGAGTTTTTCATTAAGTAAAATGCCCAAAAAACGTATGTTTGAATTTTGATTGACTTTATTGTCTCCTCCTGAATTAGATTTAAACATTATATCTTGAATTTTTCCTTGTTCAGGGATAATTTTATGACGACTTTTCCCCCTGCTAGAAAAGCGTCAGAAGTTTATTCACCACAGATGGCTCAGCCTACAATGGCTGGGATCGAACCAGGGTCCAACAAAACAGGGGCTAAGTGTTGCCTCAGGACTAAAGCTTATCCCGTTTAGGGCGGGCTCATACAATTAATTAACAACACAATATCTAAAATATCTAGCCAATAATCATTGCCACACCCAGGGATGAAAGTACGACCGAGGTGACACCACCTGAAAGTAAAACGGGCCCCCCGTACCCACGAGGGCCCCCCGTACCCACGAGGGTCACTCGCCCAGCACAAATCTTCACGGTCACAAATTCGTGGAATTTCTCACCCAGACTAGTAAACGAATAAACCAGAAAATAGACTCGATTAAAATAATCACTGATAATAACAATGACCGAGATTTCACAAATCGACACTACTAGTCGGGTTTTTATAGTCACGCCACGTGGCCTCCGCTCCGCCTGTCGGATCCTGTCCGCACCGCCAGGCCTCTGTACCTCAACTACTGTGTCGTGATGTCCGCCAAAAATATTCCGTGAGACGGTAATAGAATTAATAAATTCGGTATTAATTATTAATAACACACCAACAATATCAACTGCTATCAATATCAGTATTAATTAATAAATTAAATACCATACACGCCTAGGCGGTGCCGGACCAACAGGCAGAAATCGTAATATAATTAATTTTATAAATCTCAAATATTAATCACACAATTTAATATTGATTTATTTCACTATAAATTAATAAGTAGTGACAGTACTCACCAATTGCGGGTCACTACCCAACAAATCCAAAATGGTCACTCGTACGAACTCGTACACCACGCACGCTACACGGTCACACGATAACCTCGACACACGGTACACCGGAGACGCGAACTACCGAAACAGCACTCCAATGTTCACGCTACGGGTCTCGGGACGAACTGCCTGGAGCGGCCGAGCACCCAACTGCTTATCAGTGCTGATAAGGCGGGTCAAACTACAACCGGCCACCGCCGCTCACCTGGCGTGTACACGGCTGCACCGTCTTTCACCCCGCGGAAAAATGGCTCGTTACACCCCCCACCAACATCGGGGTGAAAAAAAGAAAACCGCAAAAAGAAAAAAGACTTCAAACTCCCACTCAGTGAGGGGACCTAAAGAACACGCCCAGTGGACAATCCTCATCCACGGGCCTCAGCAGTGAAGACCTCTTCTGCAGGCCGTCGTAAACAAAAAAAACCTCTCGGAAAACAAAATCTAGGGGAACTTCCCTCAATGGAGCTCTTCAATATTGCGCAGCTTCGCTGCCCGGATCTTGAAGTGCGATCCATCAGCGCGGGTCACTACCCAGCGCTTGTTCCGGCGGTCCTTATGCGACCAGCCCTTCGCATCTAACTCTGCCAAGCGGTCGCGCAGATGTTCAGGAACCCAGAATCCACTACCGCTGGCCTCAGTTGCGGTTGCCTCTCTCCTAGGTCGGGGACGGGGCCTACGAGGACTCCGGGGCCGACGTTCATCCCGTACCGGACGACTCGAGGCGCGAGGACCTCGCTCCGGGCGACAGGGTGCCTGCCGACTCTGCTCCAGACGGTGAGATGACTGCGGTGAGCCTGTACCTTGGCTCCGGGTAGCGACGCTCAATGGTCAACGTCATCTTCACCCCCCTCTCAGCTTGAGGACTTTGCTGGCGGTGCTCGCTCCGAAGTGGTCCTCTTCGACGAGCGTCCAGCTTCTCCCGAAGGTCAAACCGAGAAGCTCTCCCTTCACAGGACTCTCCGGTGCCACGGCTGCTCGTTCTCCCCAAGGCGTCGTGGTGGTCAAGGGGTACCGACACTCCATGGGCACTTCGTCCTCCACGGCCTCTTCGATGTCGATCACCTCAGTCCCTTCTTCTGCGGCGCTCCCGAGCTCTACTCGCCTCTCTGGCTCTCCGCTCTTCACGTCTCTTCCTATCTCGTCGAATCTCGGGCCTCCGATGTGTTCTCTGCGTGGGCTCCTGCTGTAGAGGAGGGGTCTCAACCAGACTCTCCGAAGACGGGGCATTCGGGGTCGGTCCTACCACCAACTCCTTTTCCAACTCGCCATCTCGCAGCGAGAGGCAGGACGACTCGCCGTCACCAGCGGAGCTCCCCAGCAACTCGGACTCTGTGTTTCCGCTCCGGTGTTCGTCAGCCTCGGCAAGTTGATCCAACTCCATTGCAGAGACCTCGTCCCCCATGGTTCGAGCGGCTTCCGCGGCGGCCTCATCTCCACAAGTCTCCACCTCAACCTCCACAGCCACATCTCCGACCAAGCCCTCGACTCCTCGAGCGGCAACAGGATCGTTGTCACCCGGGGAGAGCAGGTCAACGACTGCCACCGGAGATTGGGGAGGGAGTGTCACGTTCTGATAGTCGCGGAAATCCTCCCTGTCGAACCTGCCATTCTTGAGTATCTCGGTAATCGTGGCCCTCGAGTTGTTAATGTCAACGGGTCGAGTAACATCTTTGTTGCGGGCCAGTCTGTCAGCGAAGACGCAGACGAAGACACCGCAGCTGTCGCTGTCTGTCTGTTGAGGCAACTCCTGTGGCGACGCCGTCAGAGCCCAACCATCCCCATCGAAAGGGAGGTTCTTGGCCTGGGCGTGCAACCGCAGGAACTCCATCACGTATTCCCTCTGCTGCATCGATGTCGGACTTCGAGGTCCAAGAGAATCAAACAAGGCAATCTCCGCTCGACGAGGCCACACCGCCACGAGGGACCAATGGCCGTGTTGCCCCACATTCGGAAGATGGATGGGAAACAACAGCAGCTCCCTGCTGAACGGGTCTATATTCCTTACCCGCCACTTGGTCGCCTCGTAACCACCCCTAACCCAGTCGGACCTAAATGAGCTGTCGCATGCCTAGACTGAGGGGAGGTTCCGATAAAAGCAGCTCCTCCGTTCTATGAGCCGCAAATACCCATTCACGACCATCCCGTTAACCAGGCAACGTGGTCGGAGGGTCTCGAGGTCCTCGGGTAATAGAAAAATCTCTGCACGGAGCAACATCTTCACTAACTTCCCAGATAGTAAGACACCAAATGAAATGCTGCAAGCAAAGCACCAGCACCACCTGCGGACAAAACACAGCAAATAGCCTTTGCCGCCTTCCGCCGCACTATGCTACAGGGGCCCTGAAACTTAGGAGCTAGCTTGCCCACAATAGCGTCCGCAGCCGACGACAAAACATGCAGCCGTCGCATCACCAGATCTCCAACCTGATACTGCACCTCCCGGCGTCTCAGGTTGTAGTATCGGGACTGTCGCTCAAACGCCTTCCGTAAATTCTGCCGACATTTCTCATACATCCGCTTAAATGTCCACTCCCGCTCCGTCAGCACTTCCTTAACGTCCTTCTCCGTCACGCCCTCACCAACCGGGTTTGCAGTGGAGACACACTCCGGTCCGCTGATTGCCCGTGGGAGTCTGGGTTCCCGGCCCAAGCACATCATCGCTGGGCTGTAGCCAGTAGAGTCGTGGACCGCCGTGTTGATCGCGTACTGGAACTCGGGCACGAGGGCATCCCAAGTACGGTGGTTGTCCTTCACGAACTGGGCTATCATAGTTTTGATAACCCGATTCGGACGCTCTACGGGGTTAGACTGGGGACTATACGGCGCAGTCTGTCGGAATTCTATCTTCCATTCGTTGGTCAGGTCTTTGAATACCTTAGACACGAACTGCGTTCCGTTGTCCGTAATCACAGTCACCGGGGAACCATACCGGAGGAGAACGAGATCCTTGAACTGGGCGGACACGGCCTTGGCCGTAGCTGCTCGAAGGGGTCTCATCTCAACCCACTTGCTAAACAAGTCTTGGAAAACCACCAAGAACCTGTGTCCCCCCTTCGATCGTGGAAACGGACCCATCAGGTCAGCCGATACTGATGTCCACGGCCCCCGAGGATTTCGGAAGTACATTTTACCGGCGGGCTTCAGTTGCGGGACCTTAAACTCCTGGCACGTAGGACACGACCTCACGTAATCCTTCACGTGCCGTCGCCAACCAGGCCAAAAATAACTCCCAGCAACACGAGCTAGGGTCTTCTTGACACCCATGTGCCCTGCCGTAGGAGAATCGTGGGTCTCTAACAGTACATCCTTCCTTTGGGAGGGACGTACACAAAGCCTCCACGAAGACTCCCCACTATCTCCTCGAGCCACCCCAAGGCGTTTGTACAATTTGCCCTCCTTGACGCAATAGCACTCGAAACAGTTAATTACACCAAACATTTTTTAAATCCCCTGTTGCAAAATAACTCTCATTCTTATAATATTCGTTTAAATCGTAGAATAGAAAGGCACAATTTAGAGTTTTTCAAAAGAAAACTGTCTACATGGGAACTAAATTTCTTCATCTCCTCCCTCAGAAATTCATTGATGAGATTGATATAAACAATTTTAAAATAAAGCTAAGGGATTACTTGCTGAAAATTCCACTCTATCCTTTTGAAGAATTTTTGGAAATTAGACACAACTGATTCACCTGTGGTTTTAAAGAATACTAAAAAAAAGGCTGTTTTATTGTTATGTATAATCTACTTTAATTTAATTATAGCCTACCAATGTAAGGAAGGAAACATGTTATTTTGGTTTTGTTATTCATCTGACACTATTCATGTACAATGTGCATATTATGACTAAAGCTGTTTTGATTGATTGATTGATTGAATAGTTGGGAAAACGCCTGGGCCTTTCCGTCACTGCTAACAGAGTGCGGTCATACCACGAGGCATCCGTAGCCGTAGCCACACTGGATCCTACATCTTCGGCACTCCTCTCTCCCACCTGTGGGTCGACCATCACATCCCCATCAGCCAGGGCCTCACACACTTCTACTCCAACAGGCTGACGGGAGAGAGCGTCCGCCACTCTGTTCAGCGTACCCTTCCGGTACCGAATCTCGAACTCGTGCTGTTGCAGTTCCATCACCCATCGGGCCAACCTCCCAGACGGCTCTTGAAGTTTCATCAGCCATCGAAGAGCAACATGGTCGGTGATAGCAACGAATCTATAGCCTTCCAGGTACGGTCGGAATTTCCGTATTGCCCAGACCAGTGCGAGACACTCCTTCTCGGTAGTGGTGTAGTTCCTTTCCTGGTCTGACAACAGTCGGCTAGCATAAGCTATCACAACCTCCCGACCTGCCTGGTCTTGCGTCAATGCCGCACCAAGGCCTTCGTCGGACGCATCTACTTGCAGCACGAATGTTTCGGCGAAGTCCGGGCATGCCAAAACTGGTGTAGAGCTCAGTCGCCGCTTCATCTCCTCGAAAGCTACATCTTGCTCCGATCCCCAGTACCACCTTACCTCCTTTTTGAGAAGTTTCGTAAGTGGTCTTATCACTGATGCGAAGCCTTCAACGAAGCGCCAATACCAACTGGCCAGCCCAAGAAAGCTACGAAGGGTCTTCACATTTCGTGGCGTCGGGAAATCGCGAATAGCTCTGACCTTCTCAGAATCCGTCGCAATTCCAGCGTCACTGATGACATGACCCAAGTACTTTAACCGGGTTTTGCAGAAGTGGCACTTCTCAGGATTCAGACGAAGTCCTGCTTCCTTCAGTCTTCCGAAGACGGTTTTCAGAAGTTCCAAATGCCCCTCGAAAGTATCGGACACCAGGACCAGGTCGTCAAGGTACGCGAATGCCTTTGGTTCTAGGTCTGGTCCCACCACCTTATCTAGAAGACGTTGAAAGGTGGCCCCAGCAGAATGTAAACCTAAAGGCATAACCTTGAATTGGAACAGACCAACTCCGGGAACCGTAAATGCAGAGATAGGCCGACTTGACTCACTCAGTGGAACCTGCCAATAGCCTCGATACAAGTCCAAAGTACTTATGT
Source organism: Neoaliturus tenellus (assembly GCA_030545055.2). Taxonomy (NCBI): domain Eukaryota; kingdom Metazoa; phylum Arthropoda; class Insecta; order Hemiptera; family Cicadellidae; genus Neoaliturus; species Neoaliturus tenellus. The sequence goes on from CM061531.1 coordinate 21,530,152, forward strand.
ATCGGGCCTGTCGCAGCTTTTCCAGAATGGCGTTGATCCGGGGGAGAGGGTACGCATCCGGGACACTAGCCTCGTTCACCTTCCTCAGATCCAAGCACATTCGGAACTTGCCGTTCGGTTTCTTCACCAGGACAATCGGTGAGCTCCACGGTGACGAGGACGGTTCAATGACACCATCCTTCAGCATAGCCTCTACTTCATTATTAACCACAGCCTGCATCGCTGGGTTACTCGGGTAGTGTCTCTGCTTCACCGGCACCGCTCCGTCCTTCAGCCGTATCACATGCTCCACTAGGTGGGTTATCCCGGGGACATCATCGAATTGGGGCAACTCCGTATCGAGAAAACTCTTCAGCCTTTGCTCTTGCAGCCCAGTCAAGGGTGTTAGTGCATGCACTGGACCCATTGACTGCTCTGCACGGTCCTCCCACGGGGTCATAGGGTCGTTACCCATATTCCCACTCTCGTCGGTACCACCATGTACCTCGGTCGTGTGAATGGTCTGGCGGGGACCTCCTTCGATGGGGTTTCCAGGGTCTTCCTCACTTCCGCTGACAACATTCAGCAAGCCCTCGCGGCCTGAAGTGATCTCACCCACACCCATACGAATGGCCTGAGTCCCAACCCTGACGAGATCCAGCTCAAGGATAATCGGCATCCCGAGGATCATATCCGTCGTCAGAGTGGGAATGTACAAGGCCTCCCCTGTCCACCGCTTGCCATCCACTTCTCCTGTCAGATGGAACAATAGTTCGGCACTAGACCGCGACCCATCCGCCATTCTCAGAGGAGTGGTCTGTCCGTGCGGTACCACCTCCTGAGAGCGAAGATGGTCGGCCACCTTCTCCCCAACGAGATTGACTACGGACCCAGTGTCTAATAGAGCAGGAAAAACTCGCCCCATCAACTCTACCTCGACAAAGGGCCGTACATCCCGCGGCGGCACACTTCCATCGACGCCTCCGACCAAAGTATTTATTTTGCCGAGCCACTCGTTCCAGTCCGCGGAGGTCGTTCTTCTCGGGATCCTGCACTCAGGTGACCTTCCGAGCCCTGAGCCGGTGATCCGTTTCCCGCATCACAGTCGCACGTCTTGAGGGTAACCCCTGGTCTACCACACCCAAAGCACCGAACGACTCTTGGCTTCTTACACCCTCGAGCAAAATGTCCGATCTCCTGACATCTGAAGCACCTCACGTCTCTCCTTGTACCTTCCGGCCTATCGGAGCTCGCCTTGGGCTTCTCTGCACGGGGTCTACTCATATTATTCGAGTTACCCACACGCAAACCATCACCCTTCCGGACTTCAACTCCGGAGGGTCTCTGAGGTTGCTCTCGTGTACGGGTCTCAACCACAGACGTGTCCAAAGCCTTCTCGCTCCTCTTCTTGTGAACGTAGGCGGTTTCTGAAACCAGCACTAAGTTCGGTGGCGGTGGGGGACGAAAGGTATTCTTCGCTCGAAGGTAGGCTTCATAGTCTTCAGCCATCTCCATCATCTCAGCTAAGGTGCTAAAGGCTTGCCGCCTCACCATTAGCTTATAATCAAGCCGCATGTTGTTGAAGATCAAGTCCAGCTTGCCTTGTTCAGACAGCCTGCCATTCCGCCGTATAAGGGTTGTGATGGCGGTCACAAAGTCCCTAAACGACTCATTTTCCCCTTGAGTCCTCTTGCGTATCTCCTCATCCAAGTCTCTTCGATAACCAGGCGGGAAAAACTGGATCTCGAACTGCCGACGAAACGAATCGTAGGAGTAAAGAAGCTCCTTGCAGTTCCTGTACCAGAGTAACGCAGAACCTTGAAGCAGCTCGGGTAGTGCCTTCAACATATTCTCCGGGGTTAGAGAGTATGAGGCCATCAGCTCTTCCACCCTTTCCAAAAACGACACGGGATCACGCCGCACGTCGAACTTCAGCCCCCACTTGCGAACAACGTTGCAAATGGTAGCACAATCCGTAGGCAGGGCCTTCCTTACTGTGGTCTGCACCAACCCTGGCCCCGCCGGTACTTCCAGGGTGGCCGGACGGGGTTGTCTCTCCTGACCAACAGCATTGAAAGGCGGGTCTAAAGTTGTCTTAAAAGTTTGTGGCTTAGGCAAACCCGCACCACGAAGTTCATCGTCGTCAACCGGGGTCCCTTGAGAATGCACTACTGCCGTTAGAGTTTCTCGAAGGGTACGAAAATCTGCGTTAGGTGACAACCCCAGAATCTCTTTGATGTTGTCCAACTCCCTACCCATCGCCTTCAGCGCAACTCCTCCTTGGTCATCAGCGGGTGTGACGAGGATATTAGGGGGTGGACCCGAAAACTCAGCAGTAGTAGAGGTAGGTGGAAACACCGGTGACTTCTGCTCGCCAGCCCAGAGACCAGATCAGTACTCGGGCGGGCATATTTTTTCCAAAACGCCGAAAATCTCTGCCTCAAGTCAGCGGACGTACCCACGGTTTCCAAACCATGCCGAGCCATTGCCTTGACTAACTCTGATTTTGAGAGGTCATAAATCCAACCTACTCGAACATCACCACGATTTGGCTTAGTTGGCAGGTTCATAGTAGCCGGGGTCGTATACACCACCGACGTCACTGTGCTCGTCGCTGCTACAGATGGGATTGATGCCCCATAATGTATGGTCGTGGTCACTACGGGTTCGGAGCTTGCCCCAGAACTCGTCGTGACTATTGGTGTCATCATGGGTCTGCACCCAACGTTGACGTAGTTGTTGTGGTCTCGACCATATTTGCCACAAAACCTCACAAAGTTCACAAATATAGACTATTTTATGGTAACAGAATCAAATTCAATTAAAATCAAACAACAGTCAAAAGAATTAATCAACCCCAACTGTAATCCCGACAGTGGGTCTAACAGTCCTCTAGCCCTGAGGTCCGAAATAAAATCCACAAAAATATAGTCTACCGTTCGGGCGCCGTTTCTTATGACGACTTTTCCCCCTGCTAGAAAAGCGTCAGAAGTTTATTCGCCACAGATGGCTCAGCCTACAATGGCTGGGATCGAACCAGGGTCCAACAAAACAGGGGCTAAGTGTTGCCTCAGGACTAAAGCTTATCCCGTTTAGGGCGGGCTCATACAATTAATTAACAACACAATACCTAAAATATCTAGCCAATAATCATTGCCACACCCAGGGATGAAAGTACGACCGAGGTGACACCACCTGAAAGTAAAACGGGCCCCCCGTACCCACGAGGGCCCCCCGTACCCACGAGGGTCACTCGCCCAGCACAAATCTTCACGGTCACAAATTCGTGGAATTTCTCACCCAGACTAGTAAACGAATAAACCAGAAAATAGACTCGATTAAAATAATCACTGATAATAACAATGACCGAGATTTCACAAATCGACACTACTAGTCGGGTTTTTATAGTCACGCCACGTGGCCTCCGCTCCGCCTGTCGGATCCTGTCCGCACCGCCAGGCCTCTGTACCTCAACTACTGTGTCGTGATGTCCGCCAAAAATATTCCGTGAGACGGTAATAGAATTAATAAATTCGGTATTAATTATTAATAACACACCAACAATATCAACTGCTTCAGTATTAATTAATAAATTAAATACCATACACGCCTAGGCGGTGCCGGACCAACAGGCAGAAATCGTAATATAATTAATTTTATAAATCTCAAATATTAATCACACAATTTAATATTGATTTATTTCACTATAAATTAATAAGTAGTGACAGTACTCACCAATTGCGGGTCACTACCCAACAAATCCAAAATGGTCACTCGTACGAACTCGTACACCACGCACGCTACACGGTCACACGATAACCTCGACACACGGTACACCGGAGACGCGAACTACCGAAACAGCACTCCAATGTTCACGCTACGGGTCTCGGGACGAACTGCCTGGAGCGGCCGAGCACCCAACTGCTTATCAGTGCTGATAAGGCGGGTCAAACTACAACCGGCCACCGCCGCTCACGGGCGCGTACACGGCTGCACCGTCTTTCACCCCGCGGAAAAATGGCTCGTTAGAATTTGTTTGCACAGCACCAATTTAGTAATATTTTTTGTTGTTTGTAATAGAAGTACCTCCAATTCTTCATGATTATTACAACTAAATTTTATTGCTAGATCATCTGCGAACAGAAAATGTTGAATGTTTGGTCCTGAATTAATGTATGGCAAGTCATTGATGTATATATTGAACATCAATGGTCCAAGAGGAGAGCCTTGTGGTACACCTGTATTAATAATTTTACTTCCGGAGTAGGTTTCATTCACATAAACGTACTGGTCTCGATCTAGTAAGTATGATTTAATAAGTTGTAGAGGTTGATTTTGAAATCCATAATAAGAAAGTTTCTCTAAAAGGATGTCATGTGATACTGGTGTGTAAGGATGGTTTCTTTTCATAAGCCTTGAGATGATGTGCTGGTAGGCTGTAGTTGTTCTTATTTCTGGTGTTGTAGGAATGGTTTTCTGAGGATTGGATGGAACCTTTTTTTATCACATGCTACTGCCTCGTTGATGGAAGAGGTTAGCCACAGTTTGTATTTTTAGACTTTTGAACTTGCCTCGACATGAGTCACGAAAACCCAATTCAAACAGAGCTCTGATTGCTTTCTTTTGGAGAACTAGCACACGATGTAGGTTTCACTGTGACGAGTATCATCCCCACACAAATAAGCCCATAACGTATATGCGATTCAAAAAGGGCATGGTAAGCTGTTTTTGCAGTTTCGAGGCTGCTGATATGTGTAAGACGTAAAGGGCAGTGCTGAGCTTTTTGCAAAGTTGTTCTGTGTGGGGTTTCCAGCTTAAGTTGCTGTCCAACAGTATTCCCAGGTACTTAGCCTCTTCTGTTGCTTGGACAACTGGGAGCTCTCGAGCATTTGCTTTGCCAAAAAATAGTTGTTGAGTTTTTTCTTCATTACAAACAAGATCGTTTTCTTGACTAAATTGCTTTTCAATGCTGGCAGCTATAAAAGTGTTTGCCTCTAAGTGTTTCGATGTTGTTATGTGAAACAATGAGGGCAGTGTCGTCTGCGAAAAGGAAAGGCTCGCAGTAGTTTTGCAGTACCGACACTATGTCATTTGTGTAGATGATGAAGAGGACAGGACCCAGCACTGACCCTTGTGGGACTCCTCTGATGGTATAGGAAGCTGTGAAGATCGGGTTTGACTGTTGTTTTATTGTCAGTGGTATGGGTTAGTTCGGTCACTTGTGTTCGGCCATACAGACAGGTAAAGATAGGTTGAGTGAGAGTGGTTATGTGTCCCATTCATTACACGTCACCGCACATGATGAGCTCGTTCACAAGCATCCACCGCAAAGAGGTTTGTTTACGTTTATTACGTGATCAATTCCATACACTTTATTTGTGGGATTTGTCCATATACATAAACAATTACATCTGGATCGGTAACTGAGATGGGGGAATAGTGCTAAAACGATCCGGTTTCCCCCACCACTAGTTTGGGTTACCGCCGCCGGGTACGCGTCAGATTGTCACCCCGTCAGATTGGCACCACGACAGTTTGGCACCGATCCTAGAGGTGACAATCAGTCGCGTGCGCTGCCCGACAGATTGTCACCCCGAGAAGGGCCGGTGCCAATCTGTCGTGGGGACAACCTGACGCCTACCGCTATCGGTGACAATCTGACGGCGCAGTACCCGACAGGTTGGAACCTCGAGAAAGGCGCGGTGCCAATCTGTCGTGGTGACAACCTGACGCCGGCCGCTTGGGGTGACAATCTGTCGTGACAGTACCCGACAGAATGGCACCACTATGCTCCTCCTCGCACCTGAGGTCCTCCTCGTTTTACTTATAATATAATATTTATAATTTCCTAAGACCTAATCTGATGTAAAAAAATCAAAAGAAAAATTGTGTTGTTCTCTTCGCTGACGACACTACTTTATTTATGTCCAATTTAAAAAAAGAAAATTTAGAAGTTGATGCATTCATTGAAGCTAACTCTCTTATACAATGGTGCAATATGAATGGGCTGAAGATAAATTCGAAAAAAACACAATTTATAAATTTTAAACATATAAGAAATCGAAAAGATCACAGTATTACATTAGAAATGGATGGAAACATAATTGAAGGCGAAAAACATGTCAAATTTTTAGGTTTAACAATTGACGCAAATCTTAATTTTAATATACATATTAACAACCTCTGCAAAAAGCTAAGCACATCAATTTTTCTTCTAAGACGATTATCTAAATTTTGTGATACCCAATTAATGTTGTCTGCATATTATGGACTTTTTTACTCACAAATGAAATATGGAATAAATATATGGGGATATGCAACATCAAGAAGTAACCAAGTATTTATTTTACAAAAATTAGCGATTAGGACCATCTTTAAAAAATCTAAATACTATCCATGCAAAGATCTCTTCAAGATAAATAAAATTATGACTTTTCCCTCATTATACATATATGAATCATTACTGTTTGTGAAAAATAATTTGAAATATTTTGAAGTAAATAAAAATACAAAATTACGTAATAAATCTCATCTAGAAATTCCTCAACACAATACAAAATTATTTCAAAGTCATTTACAATACCAAGGAATTAAATTTTATAATAAATTGCCAGAAAACTTGAAAAATCAAAAAGATATAAGGATTTTTAAGAAACAAATTAAATTGATTTTGTTGGAAGAAGCACTTTATAGCATTGAAGACTTTATGAAGAAAAAACAAATTGACTATGTATAAAGATAGAAAAAGAAAAAATTATGATGAAGATTAAATAAAATAGATTATTTATTATAAGTTAATATAACTATAAATTATGTATTTGCAATGCAATTTATTGTTATGCAATAAAGTATTATTATTATTAAATAGTACTAAAAATTATAATTTGTAACTAGAGCCTATACCTAATGACTGATAAAGACATTATAAAATAATGTTATTATTTTCATAAAACCAGATGCGATAAAATTTACATTATTTCGAATTATTGCAATAGCCTAACTTAGTATCAGTTTTACGTGTAGTTTTAAATACAAGTAAATGAAGTCATAAGGATCATTCTAATCCTCATTAAAATTACAAATTGAATTATACTAATGACCCTCTGATTTACAAAACTTAAAACTTACATTTTAGGTAAAATAAAAACTAGAATTTCTACCAGTGCAGGATGCATTGACCTTTTTAGGAAACGGTTTTCTTCCAATGCTTATGAAGATATTTATTTCTATTAATTCGACATCAAATAAACGTCTTAAATCAGTAGTTTGACAATTAGCACTTTTTATTTTCGATAAAGCAAATTAAATTGTAAATTTTAGGTTCTAAAAGGTTTTTATTTGCAATTTAATATAAATTTATGTAGAAGGGAGATAAAAAGTGTAAACAAAACTATAAGTTGAATAAAGTTTTGACTTCATATCTTAGCCTAATAAAAAAAAATAGTAGGATATTTTTTAACTTTAGAGTAATGGTATAATTTTGTACCTCGTTTTATCTAGATTAGAATATCTTGTCGCATAACCTATGATCTAAGAGGCAGGGAATAAGTGACGGATGTCACATTTTCATAATTTTATCTAATTCAAACTTGTGCTGAAAATCGGTGTAGTGTCGTTTCTGGATTTTGGATGCATTTCTGCTGTAACCCACACATTTAGTGCAAGTCAGTAGATCAAATTGTTTCAGACTCAGCTGATTAAGTTCGGCAAGTGGGAACAACTGTCGAGAACATGTACTGTGTATAAAAAATAAATTAGATATTTTACAATAAATTTATTAAATGTTAGCTGTTTAAAAATAAGACATCCGCATTTTTTGCTAAATATATTTTAGGCGTGGTGACCAAAGCTATAGCCTATTACTTAATAATCTGCTAACATACAGAAAATTTGGGTCAGCTCCCATCATCATTGAACCAAACTGAGGCCACACAACGAATTTGGATCGGCTTCCATCCCTGGGTGATCTGCAGCCTTACTGTGGGAATTTTGGTCGGCCTCCGTCGCTGCATTGAACTAAGGCCACACGACGAGTTTGGATCGGCTTCCATCCCTGGATGATCTGGAGCCACACTACACTGCGAATTTTGGTCGGCCTCCGTCGCTGCATTGAACTGAGGCCACACAACGAATTTGGATCGGCTTCCATCCCTGGATGAACTGGAGCCACACTGCGAATTTTGGTCGGCCTCCGTCGCTGCATTGAACTGAGGCCACACAACGAATTAGGATCGGCTTCCATCCCTGGATGAACTGGAGCCACACTGCGAATTTTGGTCGGCCTCCGTCGCTGCATTGAACTGAGGCCACACAACGAATTTGGATCGGCTTCCATCCCGGGATGAACTGGAGCCACCCTGGGAATTTTGGTCGGCCTCCGTCGCTGCACTGAACTGAGAATTTTTTTAGACTCCCTTCAAAAAAGTGAAACTGATCTAGGAACTGAATTTTTTGGAACTAAAAATGTTATGTTGTTTGAGACAAACTAAAAATTTAGAGTGAGAGAGATCTTGGTCACCATGGTAATTAATAATTATTAATTTATAGATCGAAATTAATACCACTTAACATTTATGCAATAAAAATCATAAAAGCTAAATCTTTTAATCACTCGATCATGTTCTCGATTACAGTGGAGTCCCGAAGATTCAGACTATTTCTTTTCTGTTTAGAAAATTTTATGAATAGGCGGAGTTTGTGAATAGCGTGAATGAAGCGTGAATAGCTTATGAATGCGTAGTATTTACCCAACTCTCCTCCTCTACATCTCCAACGGAGAAAATTATTTCAGCACTCAAAGGCGATCGGACTATGAAAATCATTCACTAGTGACAAGGCAGAATATTTAATTACAAATCCAACGATATAAAAATTATGGAAATCGGTTCATAAATAGGTGAGCTAGAGCGAATTAGTTACAAATAGTCCCTCATCAGAGCAGGTTTCCTCGTGTAAAGCGCGTCGCAGCGCCATCTCAACAAACAGTCCTGGACCTGACGATACATTCCGTAGCAAAATAATTTATAATCAATTTGACTTTTTTAATGGAATAAAGGTGTCTAGTTCAGGTATAATTTCATAATTATTTATGTTTCTTCAGAGTATTTTTTTAGTTTTACTAGTTGAATAAGCTACAAAAAAGTTAATAATTTCATAAAAATATCTACCTTATATTGTGATTGTTAAACATCATACACAGAGGGAGCGGCAGATTACCCATGCAGCTTTGTATTTTTTGAGAACTTTTTGCTCTAAGGTCAAATAATTTTTAAGGAATTCCCAAAAACTGGGGTCATGTGTGGTCTGAATACCACGATTTTTATATAAATAACCTAACATGCATTTTAAAAATCAATCTTTAGAATAAAAAACCTATAAACCAACTTAAAATACAATTTACCTTTCGCCAATAAGTTAAAACTAGTATACGTGTTGCTCGAAATCGAGCAATTTATTTGAATACAATACAAATGTTACTTTTAGCTCTAAATCAATGACATCCAACCAATCCAATATTGTGAACATCTTTAATCATTAAAACTACACATATTTACAGCTGATTATTAACAGATGTTTAAAATGCCTTATTCAATCCCAATGTTATTTAAATGGGAAATTTTGAGATTTCAATGGTCGACAGTGCCTTTATTTTTAGTCCGATTCTCATCAGTTTTTGGCGGAAACAACTACAGACCAAGCCCTATCCAACGACACCAAAAACTTGAAAATAGGTTGAAAATTGTAGGAGGAGTTCTCAAGACAAAAAACCCTTAGCGTATTAAATAAGTATAGATATTAAATAATTAAGTCTTTAAATCATTAATCTACTTCAAATGTTTGCGAGTAAAATAAAAATTTTACGTCTCGTGGTAAACGCAGTGGGCTACCTAGCAAAAAAGTCACAAGCTCTTATAGTTGAGTTGAAGGCGGTGACCCTCAACACAAGACATTTTTGTTAGTTGTTGCCGTTAAATCCTAGTTTTTGTAATTCTATTGCTAGGAGAAATTTTTTGTCTGTTATCTGATACAGTTCATTAATAATATAAATTATTATTAATATATTAGTTGGTCTTAGTTTAATCAATACATTTGATTAGTTTATCTTTGTATGTTTGTGAAGGTGTTTATTTATATTAATATTTAAAAATAGATTCTATAGTTATAATCGTATCATGAAATATTTCTGTAAATTGTAAAAAATTGTTTTAAAATAATTGTAAATAATATTTGCCAATATTTACTCGTTTAATAGTAAATGATGTACAATAAACTTAAAGAATCATTTTTATATAGAAATGTATTCTAACTTCCACATTTTTCTCTTAAAAAGAGCTTAAGAGGGCGTTGGAGTCAATCCAAATTCCACCTTTCCCCCATAAGAGCAATGTTAAACGGGATGTCAAATAACTCTTTTATTTATAATCAGAAAATAATGGTTTATAGCTCTAAATAAAGGGTTCATCAAGGCGGATTTGGTTTGCAAGAGGAATTTTATATAAAAATTAGTGTTTTTTACTAACTTGAAATAACAAAACAAGTTTTTTACTACTTTTAAAACAATTTCTACAGAATTTTATAAATATTTACAAAGAATTGATCTCGCAAAAGGAACGGGTAATTTAAGTGTGATTCAAATGCTATTTATTCTGAACCAATCGGACAAAAAAAATAAAGAAATTATATGGCATATGCCGGGGACAAGTTTAGCAATGCTCTTATGGGAAATAAATCCAACATGGCGGCACTCCAACGCCCTCCTAATATAGTAGACTCAATGCAGTATGTTATACGTTACGAGAAAGTGGTAAAAATGAGCCAAACAAAAGTTAAATAAATTGCAAAAGCTTAAATTTGCATTTAGGCATTAAAGAAGGCTTTACAAAATTAGTAAGTTTTATTACATAATTTTAGAACCAGGTTGAGGGTGGTTGTATGCTCGAGTAGTATAGTACAACATGAAAGTATCAGTTTATTCTTTAAAAGTGACACGACTATGAAACATTCAAGAGCCATTACACCGGACGCTGGAATCTCCGCTGGCCCCCTTTGCTACCTGCTAGGCGATGAGGATCGCAGTTTCGCAGTTGTGGGATTAGTGAACCCTTTTGAGGATTAAAATTTGGATCGCAGTTTCGGTGCGCCGCTTGGCGTAAGGGGATAAGGAACGCAACACAGGTAGCCGAAGGTTCATCGCTCCTTTGGTTGTGCACCCGTGCCTTGCTCTGGAATTCCCGTGGAATCTCACCCCTCTCCTCCCACCCCTTTGTTTACATGTGGACACCGCAAAGTTAAAAGTCACTCGTCTGTTTGATAGCAAGGAGGCCCATCGTGCTGGTATAGAGTTTTCTAGCACCAAAGAGGCCAAACTTGCCTATTGTACAACAGCTATAAAGGTACACGAAGAAAAATGAAAAGAAGTGCGGAGAAACAGTGTGGCGGTGCGTAAATCGCGAATGCAGTGCCAAAGTTTGACAAGAAATTGTGCAACCTTAACGGGTTGCAACCATGTTGCAACAGGTGTCTCAGACATCGTGTCTTAGGCCTAAGAGTATGCACGAGTATGTCTAGGATTTATATTCATAAAACTAATGTTAAATTAGAAATGTTGGCAACGCCTTTAACATTGGTCTTGAAAGTTTGTCCTTTTGCCATTTTAAAGTGGACTTTAATTTTTATTGTTCCGTGAAAAAATCACGATTGTAGAGCGATTTATAAGATTAAATTACTGAACAAAATTGACATCCGAATGGGACTTCAAAACACACTCCCCCGAAGTTAATTTGTCTTTTTATTGAAAAATCTCTTATATTAATACGTGAGGGCTGTCTTTTGTGAACAAAACTCCTCCGTTATTCCTGGACCAATTTTAACGTTCGAGGTGTCAAAAGAATGGACTCAGTTCGTAGTTTTGCATTAAGGTTTTAGATTTTTGATATTTTAAGTCTGGAGCCCACGGGAAGTCCTTAAAATTCGTTTTTCGACCATAAGATTAACATGGGGAAAATTTTAATTGAATTGCAAATTAAAACAGCTGCGTTGATAGTAAACAAACAAACACATGTTAAAAGTACATTCGCTGCTAATGGCACAGTACTGTGCCATGAAAATCTGTACGCTCACCCTGATGGCACAGTACTGTGCCATGCAACGATGCACTCATCATTTGTATTTTGTGAGGTTAGCTCCTGGCGGAGTTACATGTATACCACGTTAGCGTGGGGGGGTAAGTATGGCTTTACCTTAGGGCTGAGCAGTTCCCGCGTCACGGCGACAGCAGCGCTGTAGCGGCGGGAACAGTAAAGTGCCACTCCTGCGCTCACTGCCACCATTCACCATTCCTGTCAGTGTGAAGTTTGTCTTTGTTGTGGACAGACGAGTTTGTAACTATGTTTAGCGCACCTCAAAAACCAAACGAACACTATACTTTTGTGCGCAGTGCCCTGGGGAGCCCGGACTATGCCCTATGCCGTGCTACGAAAAATACCATGTTTAGTAATAAACAATGAGGATAGATTAGGGTAGTTGATTTCAAAACATTTTAAATAACCCCCTTTTGTGTTTTTCATTCATAATTGTATTATCTTTATTGTGTTTTACTCAAATAAACAAATACTTCTTTCAATTTTAGTACATTATTTTCACCTGTATGCTGATGGCACAGTACTGTGCCATAAATATGACGACACGAAATTACGTCATAAACACAACGGATAACATTTTTGACCTCTGTTCCTTAATTATGTCTTATAAAGGAATGTTTTGGTACAATAAAATTTTTCAGCTCCTGGGGAAGGTTTTATGTTTTTATTAGCCGCAGCGAATGTGTTAAATAGAATTTTTTATGCAAATGGGCAAGGTTTAATTATTACCGCTGCATAGGTACCCCTAGTTACATTATTAAATATTTAACCTCACCCGGTGACCCTATTACATTCGGTATGGTTGGCTGATCTGAGCAGTTAAATTTTGACTCGACAGCCTCTGTTCACCTTTGGGAATTCCTGCTGGTTTTGAATTATTGACAAATAGTTTTATTTTAACCACCTAATTCTAGTAGTCTCTTGGGAAGGCGAATACGTAAGTGTGCAAGGGTTTCGTTACATTCCGATTCGACAGGCCCTGTTTCAATCACGACGAATAATTTTTCGTATGTAAAATTGCTTAAAATATACCAACTATAATACTGGGAAGACTTTTTTGAAAATTAAAATAATGAACACGCTTTACTTGTAACTAATTATTTTGTAACTTTAATTGTCGACATATCCTGCAGGATAATACGTACTGCATTACATGATTACTCACACTGCCAAGAAGGCCTGGGTGGAGCAATGTCCTGCTTGCATGGTATTTTTTACACGGCCAAGCATGGCTTTTCTAACGGCAAAGCAGGCTACTTGTTTATTATTCGTGACGTCAGTGACTGTGACGTCACTCACGCTACTCCTGCTGTACGGATAAAATAACGTCCTGGGCTGTCTCGGAATTTAACATGCTACGGCATGTTAATTTAACATGCCGGACTCTTATCCTTGAATTAACAGTATTTACTGGTAAGTTATACGTTTTTAATGGTATTTTAACATTATTTTTTTCTCAGTGTAGCTACAATTCACATTAAAAAATTGTATAATGAAAGTTGGTTAACATTTTAAAGCGCCATCGAGAAATAAATCAAAGCCTATCGGGGCGAAGCCCAAAACGTAATGACCTTTTTAATCACCATTCGCCAACGCGGTAGATCTTATGTGCTTTGAAAAGACACCTCAATCTTAAAAACCGGCTAAGTAGTTCGAGAGAAAAAGGGATGTATTATACAAAACAATTATAGAATTAAGAAGATAGATATTTCGATGAATTTCTATATCTTACTCCATTCCAATATATGAGGGATATTTGTTCAAAAATGTTAGATACGAATACCCTGTAACTTTATAACGATAGCATGAAAATTAATTCTGTTTTAAGTGTTTCCTTGTGATTCGGTAAGCTTTACGTCGATTTGTTGAAAAAAAAACAAAAAAAACACCTAATTCAATGACCCAACATCTAAAAAAAAGCAATTGTTTGATCACTTTGTAAAACTCAAAAATTTCAAATACAAACTCGTATGAGCACCACCTTTTCCAGAAACTTAAAATTTTATTTTGGAAATAAACTCCAAACTTTGTTAATATAAACATATCTCAAATCACCCATTAGGCCTAATTATATGTCTATAAACTTTCTAATGGTTTTTGAAACAAATGTTTCAAAAAACGTCAGGAATCAAATAAAATTTTGGTCAAGTTTTGGCCAAAAGCGATCTCTAGTTACTATTATTTTACGAAGTAAATAATCAACCTTATAACAATATGGACCCAGCCAAAATCTGCTGTCTCACGGTTGCTTGCTCAAATGACGCGTACTATTTATCCCAGAATTTTCCAGAAGTTATTAAAATTCATACATTTAGTTCAGAATGTGCAGTAGAATTTGAATAAAGCAAAAGCATATATTAAATTTTGTTTTAAGATAAATATTAAAAAAAATATATTTTATTTAAAAATTTTTAAAAACAGCCTCGGTAAAAAATGTTGTGAATTAATATAAAATCGAATAAAACACTTATTACATAAATACTGCAGACATCACCTGTCTGTTGTAACTGGTTTTGTGCAGATTCCTTACACAAAAACATACAATAAATGGGGAGAAAATGTTTTTGTAATCCTTAGCTATAATGTAGAAGTAAGGAAAATGGAAAATTTGTAAATGGTAACATATAAGATTATTTTGGAAACAAGCAATAAAAATTAAGTAGGCAAGTTTGAATATTATTGTCTTTATAAGAGTAGGCCTACAAATCAAATAAATTTAATTAATAGATTATAAAAACTTATGTATGTTGTACAATTTTTTATATATAAATCTGTAATGCTGTCAACACCTGCATTACGAGGTTAAAACAGAATTGCAATGGAGCGCGAAGGAAGTATTTAACAGAAGTGCATGTAAACAATATGTGATGCACTCCATGCGATCATCATATATTACCAACTTAATACATACATCTACATTTTCTCCCTCTTCAAATTGACATTTCATTTGACTAGTAATAACGATGTACACTACATCAAATAACAATTTTAGCTAACGGTCGTCTGCCAGCCGTTCACCATTTGTTATAGATTGTTATAGAGTTCGAAAATACGTATATTGTACATTCAAACCTATGAGACCTTACGATAAATTGATACTAGTTAGGAACTCTTTTGACAAACCAGAGATGCCAAATACAAATTTATACAATACAAATTACTACCTGAGCTAGATAAGTTCAAAAAGTAATGATTCGACGTTTCAAACGTAGTGGCTACTTGGGTTGAAGTCGCAAAAAATCTACAAATATTCTATGAGTTATTAGTTGCTGTAACACAACTACTTATCGGTTATCTCTTATTATAATAAGAAGTTTCAGAATATTACCTTTCATATGACATAATAATGTAACTACTTTCAAGTTACTTTTCACCGGTGTTTTACTAGTAGGGCCTACAAAATGTTTATACTTAGATGACCGTTTCGCGGCCGTGGCACTATAAACGGCCGTCTCCCGCTGCTCTAGTTAAATCCTGTCTATTTACTTTATTTTATTTTTTGCGCGGGGTTTTTGTAAGCGCAGGGCCCGGTGCGGTCGCACCGCTCGCACCGCCCGGCGCCCTAGGCCGGCTCTGAGGATCGGTGCCAATCTGACGTGGTGACAATTTGACGCCGGCCGCCTGGGGTGACAATCTGTCGTGACAGTACCCGACAGGTTGGAACCTCGAGAAAGAATCGGTGCCAATCTGACGTGGTGACAATTTGACGCCGGCCGCTTGGGGTGACAATCTGTCGTGACAGTACCCGACAGGTTGGAACCTCGAGAAAGGATCGGATCCAATCTGTCGTGGTGACAACCTGACGGGGAGTGTTATTTCAGGGGATCGGATCCAATCTGACGCCGGGTGCTAAAACCCTGTGGTGCCAATCTGTCGTGGTGCCAACCTGACGGCGACCCACCGCCGCCACCGCGTCACACCATATGTCACCTGGCATCGTTACTATTAGTGCGTCTGGTTTGTTGACATTCTTTTATTTCAGCTGAAATCGTTATTATTGGTGGATCGACTCAGATTAACCCCAACTAGTGGTGGGGACAACGGCTCGTTTTTGCAACATTGTGTTACCGATCCAGATTTAATTGTTTTTATCCAAGTATTTGTCACGTGATAGGCAAGAACGTAAACAAACCTCTTTGCGGTATGGATGCTTGAGAATGAGTCCATTGGGTAATTATTTGTTTCTCCTCTCTTCTTTACCTGACCTGTTAGAAGGTATCAAGATGACTGTAGTGCCACAGGTGGACTACAGCCCCCATAAGAACAATGATTCTAAAATTGGCAACAACCGTGGTTGTCACAACCGATGAAACACTGATTAAAACATTTTACTCTTAATTGTTACCTTAAAGGTTTGCCAACGCAGTAGGAAAACAAATAATTGTTCTCGTTTGCGTTGGATATTGTTTGTCTAAACTATTACTAAAATAAGGAATAAGGGATTTATAAGTAAACTAGTGTAGAGTTTAATGTTGTACTATATATAGATAATTTATTTAAAAATTAACGTCTTTTTACACATTGTAAATTGCTGTAAAACAAAGAATACTATTACAAAATTTTCTTAACTTAGAGTATAAAGGTGGTTTTTTTTTTTATCTTCACTGAGAATTTGATTGCGGTTAATGAAATCATGTGTAAAATTTTTCCTTCCAGATTAAATTCTTTCCAAAAATTTTGTTAAAAGGCAGGTATGGTTCCTCTTGGTCCAACCATGAGCCCGTAAACTTTAAATTCTTTTATTTTATATATTTCCTTATAATACGGGATAGTATTAATATAAATCGTTTCCTTTTCTAAGCAGTGGACTTCATGAAGTTGAGAAGCATTGAAGTCTTTACCTTAATTGATAATAGTAGATGAGAAAGGGGGATTCTAACTCGCCCAAAGACGAGGTGCTCTGATTGGTTGAAAAAAGTCACGTGACTTGGATTCTCATCTCTGATTGGTTGAGAGTTGTCATGAGTTCCGCCCTCCTATTCAATGTGGCGGCTCTCCTCATCACTTATTGGTTAAAAGCTGACGTAGGCCCCGCCCATATCCAAGATGGCGGATGTTGTCGCCCAAAGAAGAGTTTGTGGACGAGCCCATTTTCTGTTCACGCAAATTTCGAGGGGAGGAACCCATGTTTTTTTAAGATATTAATCCATATTGTATTGCTATACTATATGAAGTACCCATAATCATCAGTAAAAAAGGTATGCGGTCAAAGGTTACAAGAAATGTGTTCATGGCTATAATATTAATTTAACTATACATTAGCAATGACTAAAAATTCTATGATATGGTTATATAATGTGAATTGTATCCATGAATATTACGCATTGATGGTTATAGCGTAAAAAAGTATCCATGAATATGAAACGTATCATTAACTATATTGTTACATATTAATAAACATAATCAATGGTCAATAATCTATGACCAATGGCTGTACTATATTAAATGTAATTAACTAATCTATCAACTATAGCAATGTCTAATTGATGTCCATCACCATCCTATAAAAATAGACCAATACTGATTTTTTTCTACAATAGTGTAGTATTTTCAGCTTGATATTTTAGACTATATATAACTGAGTATTTTTCTAACTAAACTTTAAATTTTATGATACTCGTTGGATTGTGGGAAATGAAAGGAAATAAACAAACTACAAAATGAGTTCTGGCATACACAGGAATTTACTTTACATGAATAACAATAATAATATTGCAAGTAAAAGGAATCAGGTGCAAGGAATCAGAGATTGATATTATATTTTGAAAGAATTTTTTTTTTTTTTTTTTTTTTTTTTTTTTTTTTTTTGAGGGAGAGGCGGAAAAATGCATTACGCACACAGGTGGCCAGCCTGTAGTGTGGGGCTCCCCTAAAAACGAGTTTACCCACTAAAAAACCTCCTCTACTCTTTAGGAATCTAACCTGGAATTGTTTGTCACATTACGTCAGGCTAGGCCTAAATTTGGCTTACGCCCGTGGGGCTCGCTCCTTATCCAGCCGCTCGATCAAGGGATCTGGGCCACTTCACGGTCCAGATCGGTTTTCTTTTCCAGGAGGATGCCCCGGACGAACTGTGACAAACAATCCCAGTTGCCCTCATCCTCCAAAATCTTTTGGCAGACCGAGTCCACCGAAAATGCACCAAAGATTTGTGTGGCCTCCAGGCGGGGCCCTTCCCAACGGGGACAGCGGAAGAATGTGTGTTCCGCATCGTCGGGAACACCCGGGCAATAAATGCAGTCCGGTGAACCGGTCTTTCCCATACGGTTCAGGTACGACCGAAAATAGCCGTGACCTGTCAAAAATTGGGTCAGGTAGTAGTCCACCTCCCCATGCCGCCGTTCCACCCATGGTTGGACCTGCTTGATAAGTCGCGCAGTCCATCGTCCTCGGGTGTCGTGCTCCCAGCTGTGTTGCCACTGCTGGTAGGTTCGGGAGCGCTCTTCTGTTCTTGCCGTGTCCTTGCCGATCTCGCCTTGTCTCTGATAAATCGCTTTCCTCTCCCCTGCCAAGAGCTTGACAGGGATGACTCCGGCGACCACCAGGACGGCAGGCTCGGACACTGTCCGGTAGGCGGAACACACCCGGAGCGCAGCTTGACGCTGAACCCGGGCGAGTCGCAACCTGTAGCACTCCTTATCTAGAGCGCCTGCCCACACCTCTGCCCCGTAAAGAAGCACGGACTGGACCGCGGACATCAACAGACGTCTTCTGCTGGATCGGGGACCCCCGACATTGGCCATCAGCCTACTAAGGTAAGTCACTACCTTAGCGGCCTTGTCCGCCGTACGGAAGATCTGATCCCTCCAGCTTAACTTGGTGTCCACCATAACCCCGAGGTATTTGGCGGCACGAGTTGATGTGACCACCTCCCTTCCCACTCGAAACGGGATGACGGTGTCGATCCTCTTCTTCGTAAGAATCACGATCTCCGTCTTGATGAGAGCAAGTGAGAGACCGTGATCGGACATCCAGTTGTTGACCACCCGCATAACTCGGTTCAACTTCAGTTGGGCCAGCTCAACGTTGCGTGCAGCAATGAGAGCTGCGACGTCATCGGCGTACCCAACCAAAGTGGTTTCCTCAGGCATCTCGGACCTCAGGAGGCTGTCATAGGCAACGTTCCAGAGATCCGGGCCGAGTATTGAACCTTGTGCGGCACCAGAAGTGACTTCCATCGTCCGCGTTCCGTCCCTCGTGTCATAAATCAGGCTTCGAGAGCGTAGATAATCCTCGACGAGCCGCAACAGATATGCAGGAATACGAAAGGTGTTGCGAAGCGCATCCAACATATCGACCCACCTCGCCGAGTTGAAGGCATTCTTGACATCAAGCGTAACAAGAAGCACTACTCGGCGGGAGAAATGGTTGTGGCTCTCGGCTCTCTCCACAGCTCTCTGAACTTCGGTGACAGCGTCGATCGTTGACCGTCCCTTTCTGAAGCCGTACTGACGGGGGCATAAGTCCCCGGCAGCTTCCACGGCAGAAGTCAGGCGGGAACGGATCAGCTTCTCGAACAGCTTCCCAGCCGTGTCCAACATGCAGAGAGGCCTGTGGGACGACGGCAATATTTTGAAAGAATGGATACCGCCTATGATTAAATAAATCTATTTCTCTTAGGAGAAATTATGGCAAAATAATGTGAGTGATCAGCATAAATATTTTATTTCAGTTAAGACTTTTGAAATAATTTTTTCTTTAATTGTTATTAAATTTAAAATTTAAAGTTCTTGCAAATTGTCACTTCAACTTTAAACTGTTCGTAGTTAACGTCCTTAAGGTAGTTGAGGAGGGTCGTAGCGTCTAGAAGTTCTCGATGTTCCGCCAATGGTAGAGGGTGATCCATGCTTCTA
Organism: Neoaliturus tenellus; assembly: GCA_030545055.2. NCBI lineage: Eukaryota > Metazoa > Arthropoda > Insecta > Hemiptera > Cicadellidae > Neoaliturus > Neoaliturus tenellus. The sequence continues at coordinate 21,550,124 of CM061531.1, forward strand.
AAACGGGCTAGAAGCGTCCTTCGTCCTGGGTTCTAGTTCCTCTACCCATGTTAGCCGTGGCCCTGGATGTCGGAGGGTTGTAGCGGTTAGTGGTTGAGACTGGATATATCGGGACCTACTCAATCCAGCCCCATCCAGTCTTTCTCTTTGGTTTAATTTTCCTAGCTTTCTCTCTAAATTTGTTTTCCTTGCATTTCCTTCAATTTTGGTTTAACACGTTCCTCGGAGTTAAAGGCAAAATAATTGTTAAAGCATTAAATGTTTTTTAATCCACCATAAACCAGCATCTATATCAGCAGTCCGTGTTTAGTGAGTGCTACCAACCTGGTTTGCTTGCACAAAATTGTGAACACTATTAACATTGTTTTAGTCTTTTATTTACGTTTTCTCCGTTTTAATGTGTCTGTTCCACCTCCATATTTGTTACTTGTTCTTGAAGGATTTTAAAATGACCCCACGGTAAGGTGTTAATCCCATTCTGTAAGATGTATCTTTTATCATCATGAGCTGACAAAGCAATCTTGTTCAAAGTAATACTGTACAAATCGTGCTTGAAGCTTTTAATCATATTCATCATACAATATCGGTCAACATGTGTTTTTAGACAATCTTTATAATCTTGGAAGGTAATGTTATTTTCCACCACTGATTTTTTCACACCTTTTGATCTTTTAATAAGATGTTCATTTTCAGATCTGCTCGCGTACATTTTTGATCGCAAACCTACGTGTTCGTACATAATTTTTCCATTTAGTTCATCCTTGAACTTCCCAATAACCTTTTTGTTAACGGTGCTGAAGCATGGGTGATTAGGTGGGTAATCACTCGTATCAAAGTAATCAATCATCTTTTTCATATCTTCGTAAAAATCTTCGGTTTGTAGATGGTAGGTAAGACTGTCTGTATCAGTGTACTGCAGATGAGCTTTATCCTTGTATTTTTCCTTGATCACATTGTAGTGAAAGTTGTACATCAAAGTTTTAGATATTTCTAAAATACTCATGCCTACATAAATAGGCTTGTTGAATAAAAGTTTGATCTTGCTCATATGGATCGCAGCTAATTCTTCAGTGAAAATTGTTCTTCTTTTAAAGTTTGGTTGTGACAACCATTTGTCTACTTGTTTTTCTTTAGTTGCTAGCCGAATATCGACTCTATTTCTGATGTTTTCCATAGTCTTGCCAAACACACTGTTATTCATTAGTTTGTAAAAATCCTTTTCAAAGTTATTTGTCGCTTGTGCCCTCATGTTCGTATTTAGATCTATGTAGGATTTAAGCCAATCTTTTTGTTTGAAGCTAATTGCTCTATGAATTTTCTTTAGTTTCACACCAAGAGACAGATATTGTTTAAGGTTTCGGTAATGTATGACATATTTGTTTTTGTCATATAATGTTGCTAAAAGTTTTTCTTGTTTGGATCCTGGAGGGATTCTATGTTCGGGGGCCAGAGGGAAATCAGAGTGTTGATCGTGCAATTCTGGTGGATATTCCAAGTCGACTTCTAATATGCATCCGGTTTCGCAATCGTCAGGAATCGTAGTAACATCAATAAGGTGGACATCAGAAATCCATTTGAACTCTGCATACGGCATGTACTGGCACATTGCCCATCCATATAAGTTGTTGGCATCAAGGTACATAAGGTATGATGAAGGAATGTCTTTGTCGTAATCCTCCTTCATATATTTATTGTTTGCGGTGGCATAGCGGTTCGAAACTTGTGATAGACCTCCTCGAATTCCATTACCGATCATCAAAATCATATTGTAATCAGTTAAAAGTTCCAATTCGATGTCAGTTGTCTTAAGCATCGCACTCCAGGCGAGTCCAGGTGCAGTATAATACCAGGCTGGGTCAAGTTTGTAGGTCTGCAAACACAAGTTCCTAAAGTTTTCTATTATGTCAGCCAATTGCAAAACATCTGAAGTATTGTACAACAGAGTATACTCCTTCATATTTTGAATTTTAAACGCATTCCACACCTTAATTGCATGCTGATAATCTTCTTCCTCAATATTAGACATGGTTAATATGTTGTAAAAGTCTGATTTTGGTGGTAATGATGTTTGCTCAAATTTTTCTAATGAGTCCATAGCATCATACGGATACACGCCCTTTTTTAGCAGGAGTTGTAGCTGTTCACCTGAGTAGAACTTGGATGTATGCTTGAACTGAGAGGGTGTCAAGTTTTTAACTAGTGAATCCAAGCTACTAGACATGAATTTCATCGAATCAATGAATCTCAGATTAATACCTTCTTTCACATTCACAGTATATGAAATATATCTTTCTTCGTTGTTTGGAATGATATCGAGAGTCACGTCACGAGATCCAAACATTTTGATGAATAGATGCGAATCATAACCAGAAAGATTGTGAATGTATACTGGAAGAAATGATGGTTTTTTAAAGTTTAGATTGCAGCTATTATGCGCAGTTCCTCTGAACTTTCCCGTAAGGTGATCGTGGTCTAATACTAATGGATTGTCTTCTGTAAAATCTTTTCCACAAATATGACATTGTGTGGCCATTGAAATGGTGGTAAGATCCTCCTCTGAAAGTATCATGGGTTGGGCGGCTTCTTTAGAATATAGATATCTAATCTTCTTGGACTCTTCAAGGATCTTATCTACAAAAACTTTTGCTGAGTCTTCACCAAAGTACGTGACTGGTCTTCCGTAATCGTTTTCCGCTTGAACAATTAAATATGAAAAACTAATGGCATCGTGTTTTTGATACTTTTTTGTGTACGATACTGATGAGTACTCCTCTTCTCTGTTGTTGGGCTGTATAGGGGTGAGCATGCACTCAAAGTCAGCAAAAACTACGAATGGTACTCTCATACTTTTATAGTAATCATTGAACTTTATTGTTTCACCTTCTTTTGGCATCATAATCTTTACCGGTTCGTGCTGATTGCAATACTCCTTATGTATTTTTAATAAGCTTTCTGTTCCAAAATGTAGTAAGCACCGTCTACATAGAAATATACTACTCTTATGTTTTGTTTTCTGTGAACGCACGAGTCTGCTGAGATCTTTTATTAGACAATAATGGGAGTTGTATCTGTCTTTAAGATAAAGTAAATCCACGTGATGCTCCTTTTCTTCATTGGTTGTAAGTAGTGGGTACACTGTATATTTTTCATCAAAGCTATAAACGTTTATAGATATTCCCGATCGCTTTTCAAACAGTTTTACATTGCTTAAAGTTACTGGAAACTCTATTCCTCGTAAAGCTTCATCAAAATCATGCTCATATTTTCTGTAATGCTGCACTCGATATGGATTATTTTCTAACTCTACTGGATAAAGAGCTGCGAGGATAGACCACATGAAACATTTATGATCGTTGTTTTGAACATTAATAGTAGCTTTCTTCAGTTGTATTGGTCTTGGTAGCTCAATATACGATGATCCTCGTAGAGGAACAAAGCGATTAATCCGGAGTTCTAGGTTGATAACTCTTCTCAGTGTCCAGCCCGAGCCTTTTGTTTGAAACTCTTCCATTTCTTTTAAAAGCTTTTCCTCTTTTATTTGCAGCTGTTCATCGATGTCATCGGTCGGATAAAGTATTATGTTTTTTGTTTTGAAGTTCATTTCGTTTTTAATTTCTTCATCGTTACTAGGTTTTATATACTCCGTTAGAAGTACAACATTTATTTTAATGTTGTAGTTTTGCAAGTGTTCTCTTACTTTATTACTGAGTAAGTGTCTTGAAAGTTGTAAGAAATGCAATGGATCCTTTATTCCTGGTTTGTTTTCGATAATATATGTTTTCATCCTATTCTTGAATGCCTTTTCTATATCTTTGATTTCCAGTTCATTTTCAGGATTTGAACTCTTCGTGATGAGAGGGTCCTTAGACAGCAGGGATAATCTAACGTTATTCTCCGTAGAGTTGAGATTAGAATTGATGCTAGTAGATGGTTCCACATCGTCGATTCGCTGTTTCTTTGGAGGTGGGTGGGAACTACTTGATCCTTTTCCTGGGCATTTTTTAATATGACGGTGCATATGAGACAGCGTATACGATTTACCACAATAGTCACATGGTTTTTGAGGCTCATTGGTATGCACTATTTCTCCTGGACATACTTTAAGATGACGTGAAAAGTTTGTAGATGAAATCGTCTTTTGACACTTATCACACTTTTTTCTCCTCATTTCTTCACGAGCACTATACCTGCAAAAAAATTGAATTCAGTACAGGATAGTAACGTAAATACTTATTACTTTACAAATTCACAATATATTATTAGCATTTAACTTCAGCTGCTACAATGATCATGTCAATATAGCAAGAGCAGTGTATATGATCTTCACACCTCAAAGGTCGAAGACTGAATGATTGGGTCTCCTATGACCCTTCCTTTTATAACTTTTGTTTCTCTTGATTTGAAACTTTTTTATATTTTAAAACCAATCCATACAATTAACAACTGTTAAAGTTATTTGGACTTTTGTTTACTAAATTTAAACTTCCGTATTAAGGAGTCAAATTCTATAATATTTTCACCTCAAAGGTGAAAATATCATTTCACCTTTCGAAGAATATTTCGTGATGTAGCCATCAACTACTTCTTTTATGACAGAGATTTTACTTGATTCACAATCTTTTATTAAATTTTAAACAATTTGATAAAAATTTTACCTTTAAGGTTTTTGTACTTTGATTTACTATTCCGTATGTTATTGCGCAAATGATCTTCACACCACAGTGGTCAAAGACTAAATGATGGGGCCTCCAATGACTCCTCCTTATATACCTTCGGTTCCACTTGATTTACAATATTTTTACTTTTAACCTAATTTATAAAATTGTAGCTTCTTATGTCATTTTACTTTATTTACTTTACTTCAATATTACCTTTGTAGAGGAGATCCTTACCTCAAAGGTTGAAAACTGAAAGACGAAGCTTTAAACTACTTCTTATACCTTAAATTTTCTTTGATATACAACCTTTGTAAGCAAATTGATACAAATTTTAACATTAAGTTTTTGTACTTTGATTTAAAATTCCATATTTCGTAGATGATTTTCACACCAAAATGATCAAATACTAAATGATGGGGGGTTTTATGACTCCTCCTTATACACCTTCTGTTTCACTTGATGTACAAGATTTTTTTACTTAAAGTTGTTTTGTTCAGGCCGGGTAGGTTTAACTCAAATAGAGTTTTTTACTTGAACAAGCTAACTATACTCAAACAGGGGGTCTCCGTGGAGTTAAATACAAGATTTTAGTGCAATTTACACACATTTTTAAATATACTTGAACTTTTTGGACTAAAAGAATTTAATATATCGTGTTGACATTTTCTCCCTTATTTAAAAATTTGCTCCCTTGTCAGCTAAATGTGCACTAAAAGCTAGTTTAAGTGTTTGGTTAACAAAGTAAGCCACTGTAATTACTTATAAATTTGAAAGTTAACCTTCTTACTCGGTTTATGTAGCTCAGGCTACTAGGGCACTAGTCCCACCCCGTCCCTCAGCAAGGACCAGCCAGGTCGAAGCTGAACGAGAAGTGGCTTATGGCCACGGTCATCCAACCACCACCACTAACCACCACTTACTCGGTTTAATATACATTAGAAAACATAAAAAATATATTTTACTGTTAACGGTATGCTATAAAGGTATTTTTAGCAGTTTACCTGAGACTTCACGAATTAAAAAATTTTCCTCATACTGTTCGCAATCACTCCCTGATTCTGAAATGTAGTTTTTCAGCAGAAAAGGTGGAAGATCTGAAAAAACAAGTAAAAACATTTTTTAACCAAAATAGATCAAATGGGATATATGATTATTTGGTGAATAAAGCTGAACCTAAAAGTCTGAGAATTATTGAAATCCGACCGTAAATAATAAAGCTAAAGTTGGAAAAGCTGAATTTTAAGTAGGTATTGGCATTGAAGCGAATATCAAGCTGATCAAGAATATCTTCGAATTTTCTGTTAACAAAACATGGAAAAGGGGAGAACTTGATGTTTGAAATATTATTATTTACGGTTAGATTTATTTAATTCTTAGATATTCTTGTTCGCCTTGATATTCACTTCAATTTCAATACATAAAATATTTGGAAAATATCTAATTCATATTTCTTTTTGCTTTTCTAGCCTTAACTTTGTTATCATTGACACGATTTCGATCATTCCTTAATTTTGTGTTCGGTTCGATTTTCACAGAAATGTGGATACAGAACCCATAAAAATGCATTTATGAGGTTTTCATATTCCCATAATTTTGTCTGAGTTTTCTGGTTTCCTGCTGCAAAAATACAGCATTATTTCAGAAACGGGCGATTTATTAATATTTAAGAGGAGGAACATAAACTACAGGAATTCCAAATAATTACGATTTCAGAAAACAGAAAGTCTCCGGCAAAAACCATTATCATTTTCATGAATAACTAAGAAATACACTAGAAAGCATACAAATTATTTTCCTATTAACAATGAAGGCTGCAATAAGGCTAGACCTCCTTTTAAAAAAAGTTATTTTGTGGGGAAATTGACCAAAGTCTGCAATATAACGGTACAGTAACGACATAAGTTACTACAAAGTACTTTTGAAAAAAAAAAAAAAATATATATATATATATATATATATATATATATATATATATATATATATATATATATATATATATATATATATATATATATATATATATATCATTAAAACATTTGCAAACTCATAAACTGCAAGTTTTATAGTATTTAGAACATGTAGCTAAAACTATTATAGAAAACATAGTTCCACGATAAGGTGCTTTCACAAAAAAAGCCATTACTAGTATTGAAAGGAACAAAGTAATTTACCAACAAAATGTATTACCATTTTAATAACCCCCGTCGCAGCAGACCTGCGTACTCAGTGAATTTCCAAATTAGTAATATTAATTTTGACCTCAGAAAACTGTAAACTAAATAAAATCACATGCTCATAAATAGGGAAATAAATGTCTATTCTCCTTATGATAAATATAGGGAGAGTATGCAAGTATGCTAACATGGGGAACACTAAAAGTAGGTTTTTATCTTAAAAAATTTATTTAAACCATATGAAGTTTCTAAGTTATGAAGTACTAAGTTTCATCAATATCTCTCCATTGCTAAAGAAGTTTGCCTATTTTCCATATGATTAACATGGGAAAAGAGTACTGTATGCAGGTTTTCTGCCATGATAAGCACAAAAACCAAGATTTTTTACCATAAATGGATGAATCTCAACCAAATGAAGCTGAATTCCAAGTTTCATCGAAAAATATTGGTTAATAAGTGAAATATTAACACTTCCCAAGTCTCCATAAGATTAAAATTGGAGCCCCAAAATACAATGTACTGTCTTTAGACTTTTTAATATCTTGGTAACCAATGGAGATAGAGCAAAGCTTCAAAATACTAAATTGTGTGTTTTTTTAGCTAAATCCAATGGTCAAAATAAAAATTAAAATTTTTAAGAATTACATATGAAAAATGCAAAAAACCCATTTTTTTATACAAAACTCCCCAAAACTACCCCTTCTGATAGGTCGATATGTCTGGTTTACGAACTCATTAAAATAAACGTAGGATTACACATCTCTACCAAATTTGGTCTCGATCGGACCATTTTTACGAGAGTTATCGTGTCTAGGGACACATCCATATATATATATACTAGCTGTTTCCCGTCACGGCTTCGCCCGTGACTGAATTTATTTTTTAGGTAATAAAATCTTTAAAAGAGCAACAAAATCTTCTTCCTTAAGAATGACATTGTAACAACAAATTACTGTGTGTTGAGCTCTGAAGGAATTTTGCAAAACATTTTCTTAATGAGAAACATTGAGCAAAAAAGAACAACCATGTCGAATTTCAACCTCGTAGGCTCTACAGTCATTTTAAAATCATGTAGGGCGGAGCCCTAAAGAACATAAAAAACTATATTTCTAAAACTGTTTCTTAGTAAACACCTATTAGCAAAACGGAACATAAACGTGAAATTTCAACACCGTAGGATTTATGGTAATTTTGAAGATTTGTGGGGGGAAACCCCTGGAATACTTTTTAAGTCCTATGGGGCAGAAAAGAACTACGAAAACTATATTTGCAAAGCCGTTTCTAAGTGAGCACCTATTTGGAAAACTGAGCATCCACGTTAGATTTTAATCCCTTAGCATATATGGTAATTTTGATGTTCTTTGGGGTGGAGCCCTAAAGTAAATTTGCTAAATTGTTTCTTAGTGAGCAACAATGAGAAAAGAGAAACGTCCTTGTCAACTTTCAATCCCGCGGGCCAAAAGTAATTTTCAAGACTTGTAGGACGGAGCCCTAAAGAATTTCAAAATATACACTTTTTTGAAATTCTTAAGCTAAGGGGAACGTCCATGTCAAATTTCAACCCCAGAGGCCCTAAAATGTTTTTAAAGTCCTGTTGGGCAGAGCCCTAAAGAACTTCGAAAACTATATTTGCATAACCGTTTCTTAGTAAGCACCCATAAGCAAAGAGGAATTTCCATGTCAAATTTCAACCCCGTGAAGGCCCTAATGTAATTCTGAAATCCAGTGGGGTAGAGCCCTAAAGTGCTTTAAAAACTATATTTGCAAACCCTTTTCTTAGTGAGTACCCATGAGCAAAGGGAGTCCTCCATCATATTTCAACCCCGTAGGCCCTAGAGGAATTTGAAAGTCTAGTGGGGTGCAGACCTACAGGGCTTCAAAACTATATTTGCAAAACGTTTCTTAGATTCGAAAACTATAATGGTAAAACAGCTTCTTAGTGAGCACCCATGAGCAAAGAGGAACGTCCATGTCAATAATTTCAATCCCGCGAATGCCCTAAAGTAATTTTGAAATCCAGTGTGGCGGAGCCCATAAGTGCTTGAAAAACTATATTTGCAAAACAGTTTGTTAGTACCTATGAACAGTAAAAAAAGTATACAGTAATAAAATACGAAATAAAGTAAACTGCACTTAATACAACCAAAGTACACCAGACTAAAAGGAATAGTACATCACTATAATCTTGACAATTTCAAACATAAATAAACATTATATCTCACACCTGGTTACTTCTATGCTTATAAGCATTTTCTTGCATGAATCATCATGTGGCAGATGTAAACAAACCTAATTCAATTTCATAATCATATGTTAGAATACAAAAATGTTGCTTCCATAAGAATAAAATGGTAACTTTGAGGACGTCTAGGGCGTAGCCCTTTGTGAATATTAATATGAAAATAGTCAGACTTTCCTATTTTGAGTCTAAAGAAGGAGTATACCAAATTTCAGCACTCTAGCTATTCGGGAAGTTGGAGAATTAGTGATGAGTGAGTCAGTGAGTGAGGGCTTTGCCTTTTATATATATATATATATATATATATATATATATATATATATATATATATATATATATATATATATATATATATATATATATATATATAAAATTTTTAATGACTATTATTTTGGTCTCTGGGCACCTAAAAACAAAAAAAGTAACATGGTCCAGGGCTTAGGTCTTACCATGAGACCTACGGTAATAGCTTATTCCCTATGGAAAATTCGCTAAAAATTAATAGGGTAAACTACATTTAAGAATAAATAGGTGAAATATTTTCCAATAGAGTAGGCCGGTACTAGGCCTATATTGTAGACTTCTTTTATGAAGTTATTATATAAGGAAAACCACGGACAGAAACCATTTTCATAATCAGTAGCTAAAACTACTTTAGGAACATAAATTTATATTTTTCGGTTAACGGAATACTAGGTATACAGATATGGGCATCCTTTAAATGAAATCAATGGAATACATAAAATTAGAATGTTTCATTGAATTTGTTTCTTAACAGATAAATAAATAAAGAAATAGATTTAGAGATTTTTACAACGTATTTTTTATTTTTCATATTAAAAAAATAAAAACTATCCTTTTTATTTATGATATCTAAAAGAATTTGTGTACAAAGGTTAATGATGATCAGTTGAGTAGTTTTCGAGTGAAAGCGCAACAAACATACAGACATTTACATTTATAATATTACTAGGAAATACCGTTATAGACATACGAGATTTTCTTTTACGAAAAATCACTACTTAAAATAAAAAATAAGTTACCTGCAAAATCTATTACCACATTCAGAATAAGTATGTAAAACTACACTATAAAACCTAAAAATAAGAATAGTTTTACATTAGAGTAGACTACAACTTAAAACTACAATATAGGCTACTAGTGCTACTATAATATAGACTACTTATAAAAATCCTTGGTACAGGGAAAATGTATGTTACCAACAGTAACTATTACCATTTTCAGAAGCAGTAGCTAAAAATAAACGAGAAAATACAAAATTATATTATGTTGTCAACGGAATATACAGACCTAAACAGTACTTTCAAAAAATTATCCTTGCAAAGAAGAAATAGTAAGTTACTGGCAAAAATTATTAGTACTATTTTTTTTTTAATTGGTAGCTAACAATATATCCTGGAAAAACATACTAATTATATCTATCTTCTTATTTCTATAAGGGTTTAGTCTGTTACGTCCCTTTTCCTCTCGACCTACTGAACCGATTTTTAAGATTGAGGTGTCATTTTAAGGCTTAGGATGTACCGCAGTGACGAATCGTAATTAAAAAGGTCATATTGTTTCGGGCTTCGCCCCCCTCGCCTTTGATTTATTTCTAGAGGGCGCTTTAAAATGTCGACCAACTTTTATTGCAAGTTTTTTAATGTGAATTGTAATTTAACAGTTGATTACTTTCAGATGAACTTTAAAAGCCAGATATTCAACAAAAATAGATCTCTGTCACTTCATAATCAACATATATGCGTACTGTTAGGTGAGTTTTACTCTTACAGAATCATAAAATGAGCGATTTGCGCACGGGCCAAATCGTATTTCATTAACGGCATATGGGTCACAATTTAGTGTTTGCCACTTCAATGTAAAAAGAAGTCAAAATGGCTCAGACCGCTAACCATCAGATCGCTAACGTTGTTGACCTGACGTGATCTCGACTATCAGATCGTTCATGTTTTTGACCAAACAGAATCTTGTTATTGAGTGTTGTCCATAGATATAAACAAAACATCTGGATCGGTAACTGAAGTGGCGGAATAGCGCTAAAATCGAGCCGGCTTCCCCCACCACTAGTTTTGGTTTACCGCCACCACCGCACAATATCAACTGGTGTCGTTATTATTGGTGTGTAAACAATACCTCCTCGCAACCCGGGAAGAGAGGAAATTGAATTGGGAAATGATTGTGTCAGGTATGTACTGTATTAATTAGGCCTACCCATCGGGCGACAAAAAGGAAATTCTGTGGGACATACCCTTGTCAGGCACGATTTTAGGTTTTACACCTCGGACTCATCCGGCTGTACACCCCACCCCCCTTGATTTAAAAATTATAATTGGATTTTATTAATTTTATGATTTTACATAATCAAGGTCTCACCAAGTTAAAGAAAACTGTGTCAGTGAGGTCTATTAGTTACTCAATACGGTACCTTGTTTTTCTTTATTTTATCTACAGTCTCTGATTGGGCCTGATGATGACCGGTGTGACTGGTCGAAATCGATCGCCATTATAAGATCTTTGATATATATTTACCGTCTTGTAAAATATTACAGTATAAGTGTAAATATATCGAATAGTGTTGGAAGACGTTTTATTATTTCAACCTGAATATCAGTACCAGCACGTATAATGCTAATCAAAAAGTTATTTATTTTATCTGCAATCATTTTCTAATTGCATTGAAATCGCTTAACAACTGTTGTGGTTTAAGGCGGACTGTATTTTAACTTACATTTTGAAGATATAATATAACGCAATAATATGCAGATGTACTCATATATAAACTCATATATTAAAAATTATTTATAAATATTTTAACAAAACGAAGAGTAAAAAACAATAACAACAAGAATAATTCTAACAAACTTTTCAAACCTCTGACTTGTTAAACATGCAAAGAACATAGATAAACTGAACATCATAATCGCTAACATTTGGTAACGAGCCTTTACCCCCCGCCACTAGTTGGGGTTAATTCGATAAGTAAAAGAAGGCAAACAACCTAGAATGCAGTGGATATAGTGGATCCCCCAATAATAATAGAGATTTCAGCCGAAATAAAAGAAAGTTAATAAACCAGATGCACCATTAATAACGATGCCAGCTGACATAAAGCGCGGCGGTAATCTCGAAAAGTGGTGGACGAAGCCGGCTCGTTTTTAGGGCTTTTCCGCCATCTTAGTTAGCGATCCAGAGGTTTTGTCAATAGAGGGGTTTTTTCACATATGATAAATGAATACGGTAAACGCTAAACGTTTTTTTATTTATGTTGAAACTACCTACTTTATTGTTTTACGTTATAAAAAACTTAATGAAAAGTGGACAATGATGAACATTTTACATTATTTATCCGTTTTCATCACCCTGCACAGCGAATTACCTTTAAATTCACTAATAGTACCAGGGGGACCGAGCTTAGGCTCGGTAAAATTATTACTTTCGTTCTCATGAAAAGCTCGTTCGCTCACTCGCCCTCTTCCATTTCAAAGACGAGCTCATTCGCTTCGCTCTCTCGCCATGCCGAAAGGTACTGCACTTTGATATAATTTTCTTAAACTACAGGTTAAAGAGGTATCACATTGGTTTATATCTACAGTTATCAGCTGATTTTTGTTCAATGAATAAAATCTCCATAAGGATAACATGGAAACTTTAAAGGGCTCTAGAACGAAAACCGGATTTTTCCCGGACATGGGACTGCAAATCGATTCTGCAATCGATTTCTGGTTGCCAAAACACCCATGTTAAAAAAAAATCAAAAATCCTTGGAGCGAAAAAAAAACTTTGCCCGTACAAACAGAGGTTGTTTTAGAGTATAAGATAAAAATAGCGTTTAGCGTTTACCGTAAGCTTTACCGTAGTATGTTGCAAAAACTCTCTATATATGGTAAACAATCAAACATCAAAAACAATAATACAGTATTTTCTTGGCTATCTTAACCTTAAGCGAAACCTTACTCTATGCCTTGATGCCACTGTTCTGATTTTATTCTCCACAAAATGCAAAACAACATAACATAACCTCAAACCCCACTTCTTCAAAAGAACAACATTTATTTGTGAAATCAATTCTATGAGTTATAATTATCTTCCCTGTAGCCTATGTTTTGTAAAGCCATTTATACATAGATTTCAATGTTTGTGTGTTGGGTTGTTTGTGTTTATTTTGAAGATGACTGCAGAGTTGCTGTTAATTAAATAATAGTTGATTCTGTGTGACATATGCACTGCTGAGTTAGGTCTAGACCATTTTACCTCAGTCTTGAGTTCAGCCTATGTTTTAAATCACATCAATGGCTATAACAATTCCGTTAGGAACTCAAAATGGTTTTTTTTTATTTTTTATGTTTTCAACATGGTTTTGAACCTAGGCCTATCTGAAAACCTTATAAAGATAGGTCTATGTCACAATGTAGGCCTACTTCAGTAACCTCTACCCATACACACACACAGTTTGTGATTTTTAGCAGTGATTTTTAGAATTGAGAGGCTTTTTAATTTGTATCTTATAAGTGTTAACTTTAAATTTTTTTTGTGAAAATGTGAAATGTAGGTATATAAACCTGGTAAGTTGTCTACCGATACTTTTAACCTCTTATCAGGTTCTACCAAATTTACATCATTTCCACCAAGGCCCAAAACTTTCAGCTTCTCTGTAGGCTATCTATTACGTCTAAGTGAGGGCTGGCTGCTGTATCCTAAATGTTTCAAATGCCATACAAAACTATTGATTCAAACACTAACTAGCCAGAGAATTCTATTCATCGTGTACTTCAAATTAACTATATTTTGTATCTTATAATTAGCCTACAGCAAATGTTTTTCGTCTCAACTCATGTTCATCTGACATTTGTCCATAACTTATTTCCATATACATTCATGGTACTGTTTATTCTAATGTCTCCTTCAAATTTCATATTTTCTGGTTGAAAATGTTAGATACAAGTCTTGCGATGAATCATACCCTTAATTTAAGCCTATTTGGTTCGAGTTAAGAAGTATTTCTTTGAGTTACCATACTTAAGTAGGTTATTGCATTGTGTAAGACTCTTTGGCCACAAGAAATCAGTAATTATAACTTTAGGCTATGTCTCATTTGAGTTAGGCCTAGTTATTTCACTTGAATATGACATTCAAGTAGAATTAAAATAAAACGGGTTTAATCCCTGGATAAATTTAAAGTCATAAGTTATAGGCCTATATGTAAATCCAGCCAATACAGGGTATTGGCTTCATGTATTTAATTTTTAGTACCTGACTCAGCTCAAAATGTTTAAAATTTTAACAAAACACTCTAAGTATATTTTTTCCGCAGACCTGCTATAGGCTTATTTTAGGTAACGGGAAAACCACTCTATATGCAGGGTAGGGACCCCTTACTACTATTTTCCAAAGCTAATACTGGGCCTAATTTCATGTACTATAATATTCAAAGCTTTGAAAAATTAATAAAACGTAGAAACCCATGACATCAGGGTAAACTTATACGCTGTCCATAATTCTATCAGGTATGCAAATTCGATTGTCATCTGTGTAGACCTACAGGTATTGTGTTTCTTTTATAAGCCATAATATCTGTCAATAAGAATGCTACTTTCCTCGAGGTATTGATCTAAGTATACCGGTAATATTAATTTATACCAACAAAACCAAAACACTAGGCCTAGTTCTAAACATAATGACAAAAATTTCACAAAATAACATAGGCTATACGTAGAGAATAAGAACAATACTATTCAATCGATATATTGATACATTCGATAGAACTGTAGGCGCTAAACTTATATGAAACTCTACCCATTTTACCCAGATAGCTTTCCTAATAATTAGGAACTACAGGATTTAGGAATTATAGGATAGATTTAACTTATAGGAAATTATTAGGAATTAGGATTAATATTGGATTTTTCTAACGTTTCAGAAGACCATGTACATTTTCTCATATTTTTTTATGTGTTAGACCTATTTTTCTTCCACAAAAACACTTTTAAATTGAATGTTGATAGAGGTTAGGCCTACTTTGTTGCTATATAGATCACAGTGACCATTATTTGAGGGGTTCCTTTCAAAAACCCAAAATACACTTTCCTAAACTTAAAATAGCTTTTAAACTAAATTAAGTGAAAGTATACTATCTGGTAGACTAATATTTGGATGAGATTTGAAAAGAAATCAAAGTTTCATAAAACATAAAATCTTAAGTTTATTTGTAATTATTGTTTTCTTTAAAGTTGTTGACAAAATTCTGTTTTTTTATTTTCGGAGTCAGTTGCTAAAACAAGTAAACTTAGGGCTATCAGGCAAAACACACAAAAATTTATTTTCCGTTAACGATTTAACGCAACGTAATTTCAGAAAACACTCGACTTAAGTTGTGTTTGTACTGTTAATCTAATGTAATGTTTGCAAAAACACTCTTGTGAATTAATCATATAAATTGTCTCTGATAAACAGTAGGCTCCTTAGAGAGACCCATTTTTACTTGTAAATGCGCGTAGGTAAAAAACATATTTAACTTAAGTACCATATAAAATTGTTGGAGGTAAAAAAAGAAAGATTTGAAAATCGATAATTATTACTTAGAGTTTAAAATATTAGCCGGGAAATTACTGCTTACAGGCTAAAATATATAAGTTACTATGAATTTTCAAATTATAAAGTTTTTATCTTAACTGCCAAAATGCCGTGACCTTAAGGTAAGCCCATCTCTTTTTCTGTACATAAAAATAAATAATGCTTAAAAAACTTATATCATACTACTATTTTTTTCTATTAAATTCTGATCAAATATATGGTTTTTGTTTGTAACATTAAATGAATTCTATTTTACTAATGCTCTAAATAATGCCTTTTCATTTCTTTGCCATTCTGATATAACTCCGTGATTCTAGTGATCAATGTCTGTGATTGTGCGGCTAAAATCCGTGACTCCTAGTTCAGAGGCAATAAATGTTAAAATGACATCCATAAAATTACTGAAAAACATTGTAATATTACTTGATAAGTAATGCGAAGTATTTCTTAATGATAAAATACGATTCAAGATAGAACTAACGACAGCTGTCTGCTGAGTTCACCACTCATCATGTTGCCAACATCTCATCCATAGAGATCGACCCTAATGGCGATATAAATATGCTTTACCAACCAGAGAGAATTGATTTAGCCTACCTAAAAATGGACTGTAGAAGATGATTTGGGAATGTTTAAAATATAAGTTAGTTATTTAGTTCTTATATGAACTTCTAAACTAGCCTAACCTGAATTTATTCTAATGTTCTGTGAGAATACCGCTGAGTAACTAACTGAATAGTTACAGTGCTCTCCTTAGAATCCAAAGGTGGTCTGTTCGATCAAGAAAAATTCAGTAGCTTTTTAAAAGTTCAATTCCAGACCGAGTTACCATTTGTCATTGGGTTTTTATGACCGGTAATAATTCTTTTTAACAATAGATCGATGGTATAGGCTATAGAAGACCAGGGTTTGAACCGTTTCGCGTCAAAACGTTATAAAACGCCACTGGTGTAAGTTATACACAAAAAATATATACATATTTAAAATTTAAATCATATTAAATTGAGATAAGATGTAGGTCAATGGATGCTAGCTTCTATACATTGGGTGCAGTTTCATATAAGTTAGCACCTACATTTCTACTGAATGAAAATAGCCTATTGATTGATACAATCGATATGTCACATCGGATGAAATGCCGAACAACAGGTATATCGTATACTAATTTTAAACATTTTTATGTATTGTATTTATTTACTACAAATTATTACTTATTTACCATTTAAACAAAGATTTTACAAGATGATTTTATATTCAGTAATTTAAGTTAGTTATTTTGATTACAGTAATGAATTTCAGAGAACTTTACATCAAAGTATCTACGGTATTATGTAAGCAATGTGTTAAATTTTTACAAGATAATGAACTTCTAAGAATATTAGGTTATGTGTGAACAGTGTGGCGAGGAGATGAAAATAAAAATAAGTTTAGTAATAGTATTTTGTTTAGATGTCACAAAGAAAAATCAATCATTAGGCCTATAGCCCTTCATCCAAGAGTGCTTTGACCCATAAGTTTACTGAGGATTGATTAACATTTTAACTATAGGCCCTAATGTACTTTTAAGCCACGATTTAACAAATTGTAAATTTTTTATGTGTGAAGCAAAGGTAGTCGGTATAGTTAGGCCTAAATACATCGATATTTTTTATTCAATGCGAATTATCAATCGATCCGAAACGATATATCTAACATATCGATCTATATTTTCAATCAGTAGAAATGTAGTGCTATATGAAACTGTACCCTTATAACTTAGGTTAATTAATTTCAAATTAAATTCCCGATTTTTCCAGACCACTTTTCTGAAACTTCAAGCTAAAATCCACATTCGCCACCTGTAATTTGGAAAATTTTAAAATAATTTTAAAGTTTAAAAATAACATAATATAGGCTAGACCTACTTACATTTTTTATGAGTTTTTAGCACCTAACCTGAAATTACAAAAATTCTGATCTGACCCCACAAAATTCCGGGGTTTACCGGTGAATACCCTGAATAAGTTACTAGATTTTGGTCTAGTTAAAGCTGAATTGACTTATATTCAAAAGATACAAACTTGATAATAAGGTTAACATGTCATGTGAAACTGACAACTATAGTTTAACAACTAATTTAAATCTTAAAAATTAAACACAAAATACTTACTTCAAGTTAAAAATGTAACCGTTTTGTTTTCAAGCATCCAGAAACTCGAGTACCGTAACTGAAAAGTCCATAGGATTTTTCGGTTGACGGGTTGACCCACTTCGTGTCTTCAGCCTATAGAATTTGTCGTTGAAAACATTTGATAACGTTAACGGTTACGTTTCAAACCTCCAACCTCCAACAAACTTAAGCGACTGTAAACGAAAAACTGCGTAACTGAAAAATAGAATACGAAGATTTGGCGGTCTTATTCTTCGGCCAATAATATATGATTAAAAGCTGTATTATATTAAATGTATCCATAGCTATGCCATGTTACCTTAAAGTATATTTCTCATATATTATCAACATGGATCTGTTTTTATAGTATAACCGTGAATCATATATATATAGACATAAATTATTACATCTGGATCGCTAACACGTTGCTGCTTAAACGAGCTGTTACCCCCGCCACTAGTTGGGGTTGGGGTAAGTCGGAGTGGATCCACTAAGGCTGGGTTCACACGAGCGGCACTTGCCGCCGCGGCGGTAGTTGCCGCAGCTCGCGAAACATCCGTTCACACGAGCGGCAGTTGGCGGCGGCGGCACGGCAGCGAAAGTACGTGGACCATGGAGAGGTCGAGAATGAAACAAGTGACTGTGGCATATTTGACTTATATCCATTTATACCCTGAAAAGGAAAGGAAATATTGGACACATCCACTTGTTAATGCTAGATTATTAAAAGGTGCATTTTCAACACTATTCGAGGACTTAAAAGAAGATCCGCTAAAAATTTCCAACTACTTTAGGATGGGTTAGATAAATTTAGTTCATTTAATCAACTAGGGGATAAGTTAACAGATGTTCTACTTAATCAGAACACTGTCATGCGTCTGGCAGTGAGACCACAAGAAATGTTGACAGTAACATTAAAGTAGGCATAAGAAAATTATTAAAATGTGTTAATATTCGAATAGATGCACTTTAAATCAGTTTTTGATATTTTTCACTACAAAGAACAAAAATACAGAAAAGTGCAAAAACTTGCATCAAGTGAAATTTATGGTTTTCTTAAAAACAAATACATAAATAACTTGAAAATATATACAGTATTCTGTTGTAAAAGATTATTCTCAGCTCTTCGATGTCTGAAGAGTCATTTATGGTTCATATTTTTATTCAATTAGTTCTTTCGAATAAACAACTTTAAAAAAAATGTTTTTATTATGATTAACCTATCTTCTTATTTCAATAGGGGTTTCGTCTGTTACGTCCCTTTTCCTCTCGACCTACTGAACTGATTTTTAAGGTTGAGGTGTCATTTTAAAGCTTAGGATATAGCGCGTAGGCGAATCGTAATTAAAAAGGTCGTATAGTTTCGGGCTTCGCCTTTGGTTTATTTCTAGAGGGCGCTTTAAAATGTTGACCAACTTTTATTTATTAGTACAAAATCTTTAATGTGAAATGTAATTTAACATCTGATTACCTTCAGATGAATGTTAAAGCCAGATAGTAAACAAAAATATATCTCTGTCACTTCATAACCAAAATACATGTACTTTAGGTGAGTTTCTCTCATACAGATTCATAAAATGCGCAATTTGCGCACGGATCATCTAGTAGTAAATTTATTTCTTGGTTACTTGCACGAATACAATAATTTATTGTAAAGTAGAAAAACATATTATTGTGGGAAAATAATGAAAGTCTTCTTATTATGAACAATAATAATCATTTATTGTTAACATTAAAACCATAAATACACGACATAAGGAGTGAAGCGAAAGTTATGTTATGTCGGAAACATGGGTGGTTGTGGCGGCAAGTGGCGGCAATCGCCGCCGCGCCCCTCGTTTGAACCGCCTCGTATCTACCCCAGGTACTGCTAGACCGCCGCGACACTGGCGGCAACCGGTGGCGACCGGCGGCAGCTGGCGGTACCGCTGCGGTGCCGCTGCCGCCGGCTGCTGGTGTGAACCGGCTCCATTTGACTAAATGGTCAGCTACGCCGCGGCGGCAAGTGCCGCTCGTGTGAACCCAGCCTATCAATGACGATTTCAGCTAAAATAAAAGAATGTGAACAAACCAGACGCACCAATAATAACGATGCCAGCTGATAAGGCGGCGGCGGTAATCCAAACTAGTCGTGGGGAAGCCGGCTCGTTTTTAGCACTATTCCGTCATTTCAGTTACCGATCAAGATGTTTTGTTTATAGATCATAGATTATTGACCATTGATTATGTTTATTAATATGTAACAATATAGTTAATGATACGTTTCATATTCATGGATACTTTTTTACGCTATAACCATCAATGCGTAATATTCATGGATACAATTCACATTATATAACCATATCATAGAATTTTTAGTCATTGCTAATGTATAGTTAAATTAATATTATAGCCATGAACACATTTCTTGTAACCTTTGACCGCATACTTTTTTTACTGATGATTATGGGTACTTCATATAGTATAGCAATACAATATGGATTAATATCTTAAAAAAACATGGGTTCCTCCCCTCGAAATTTGCGTGAACAGAAAATGGGCTCGTCCACAAACTCTTCTTTGGGCGACAACATCCGCCATCTTGGATATGGGCGGGGCCTACGTCAGCTTTTAACCAATAAGTGATGAGGAGAGCCGCCACATTGAATAGGAGGGCGGAACTCATGACAACTCTCAACCAATCAGAGATGAGAATCCAAGTCACGTGACTTTTTTCAACCAATCAGAGCACCTCGTCTTTGGGCGAGTTAGAATCCCCCTTTCTCATCTACTGATAATCTTTAATTTTAGAACTATATAATTTATGGCTTGTTATTAAGTAATAACTCAAATGTAAATTAGAGTAATATGGTGGCGTTGCGATACTCTTTTTCATCTGTATTCTGGTACTGGTTCTGCTCAAATACTGATGTACCTCGATTGTGAAGTCAGGTTTTCATGGTACACAAATGCTTATAATGCAATTGCGTTCCAGCCGTCTGGTATGAGGAGGCAACTCCCTCCACCAACAAAATCATGGACTTCCCTGTAGACCGGTCTTAGTGGTTGTGACTTCTGTCATAACCCACGAATAGAATTTGTCCAATGATGTGCCAACTGTCCGGTGACGTCAGTGATCGTCCTAGCCACAGATCAAGTGGACAATCTTTTACACCAAGACCGTGCCTAAAACTATCTAACCTTTAAAATAGATTGTTCCGAGGAAATTTCGTATTTAGTATCAAGGAACCATTGCCGCAGATCTGCGGCGGCAGTCCATTGTAATGAGCATAGCCGCCGCAGATCTGCTGCGGCTGTGGGCTTCCAGTAGAACTTGCCCGCCGCAAAATTGGCTGTGGTCTGTGGTTACAATTTTTTTTCAAATATTGTGGTAGTGAACCATGTTAATAATGATCGAAACATCCTCAAAAGGTTGAGTATACGGGAGGTAATTACAAAGAAAATATTGCGTTGTTTATAGCTGAAAACCACTCGGATGCTATTTCAAATAATATGGCTGCGGTGTCCCTAGCAATATCAGGATCAGAATGCTTTGCATACAGCGTAGTGCCATCTGCATAGATCAGAACATCATTACTGACAGATCCCTGAGGGACTCCATATTTGACCGCAAGAGCATTTCAGTTATTAGTACCTGCCCAACTCACAATGTGGGACCTGTCCACCAGATAAGACTTAACCTGTTATAACCCGGCATCAGTGATTATACGAGTCAGAGACCACAGAAATGAACGTACCTGGTTCATGTAGTCGACTGGCGATCCAAGCCTTCTCCTCGGGATTGCGAACTTGGACTTTGCTCTCTACTAACTACTAATCTTGATTTGCCGCTTCTGGCATATGATACAAACAAAACCAATGTCTCTTCTGACATTTAATATATATACATATAAAATAATACTTCACTTATAATATCTCCTCCCAACCAATAAAAGCTTCAAATTAATTATAATTCCTTTTTTTATATAATAAAAACACAAAAGTTATTTAATCTTCTTTGGGAGGTGGCTACTTTTAATTACAAGTCCAAAATCTTGGGTGCGCGTCGTTCACGCTGGGAACGGCGCAATGTCACAATCGGGGATGGATTTTTCGTCATACTTGTGTTTTCAACCTCTGGTCCTTCAGGTTGCGGATCATCATTCATCTGATTTGGGATATCAGTCGCTGTTGGTTTTGCCGGTGATTTGGATGGGCTTCTAGTTGTAGGCTTAATAGGCGACATCGGTTTAGGCTCAGGTGTTACCAAACTTCTGTCCTCGGGGACACATTGATTTGCACGCAGATGGTCTGCGTGAACGAAGCGTTTACGCCCATCAACTTTTACAGTGTAGGTTACAGGACTGATAACTTCAGTAACGATGCCAGGTAGCCATTTGAGTTGTTCTTGCCTAACACTTTTAACAAAGACATTCTCGCCCTCACCGAAAGAGCGGAAGGGACCTCTTTTTACATTAGCATTTTTCTCAATCTTCTCATACTTTGAGGTTAGGCTATTACCTAAGTGGGGTTTAAGCAATGTAAGAGGGTTTCGAGGTTTAAAGGCTAACATCATCTCAGCTGGCGTAATCCCTGTGATGGAATGAGGAGTATTCCTATATACGAAAAGGAAATTATCGATCCGATGTTGCAATGATCTGGTAGTTCCAGACTTCTCGTCCTGTAACATTTGTTTTAAGAAAGAACTTTTGGTTGTCTGCACGGCCCGCTCGGCCAGTCCATTGGAAGATGGATGGTAAGGTGGGGATACCACATGAGTGATGCCATTTGATTTTAAGAAATCATTAAACTCTTTAGAGGTTAACTGTGGTCCACCGTCATTGACAATAGTACAAGGTAACCCAAAAGCCGCAAAACATGTCCTGAGTTTCTCAATTGTTTTGCTAGAAGTTGTTGTTGTCATGTGATAAACTTCTAACCATTTGGTGTGGCTGTCCACAATAATTAAAAAGTCTTGATTCCTGAAACTAGCAAAATCTATGTGAAGACGTTGCCATGGGTTCTTAGGCCACGACCAGTGTTGTAATGGGGCTGAAGGTACGGAGTTCCGGGTTGACTGGCAAATGGAACAGGTTTTGACAAGATCTTCTAAGTCACGGTCTAGGCCAGGCCACCATACATAACTTATTAAGTAATAACTCAAATGTAAATTAGAGTAATATGGTGGCGTTGCGATACTCTTTTTCATCTGTATTCTGGTACTGGTTCTGCTCAAATACTGATGTACCTCGATTGTGAAGTCAGGTTTTCATGGTACACAAATGCTTATAATGCAATTGCGTTCCAGCCGTCTGGTATGAGGAGGCAACTCCCTCCACCAACAAAATCATGGACTTCCCTGTAGACCGGTCTTAGTGGTTGTGACTTCTGTCATAACCCACGAATAGAATTTGTCCAATGATGTGCCAACTGTCCGGTGACGTCAGTGATCGTCCTAGCCACAGATCAAGTGGACAATCTTTTACACCAAGACCGTGCCTAAAACTATCTAACCTTTAAAATAGATTGTTCCGAGGAAATTTCGTATTTAGTATCAAGGAACCATTGCCGCAGATCTGCGGCGGCAGTCCATTGTAATGAGCATAGCCGCCGCAGATCTGCTGCGGCTGTGGGCTTCCAGTAGAACTTGCCCGCCGCAAAATTGGCTGTGGTCTGTGGTTACAATTTTTTTTCAAATATTGTGGTAGTGAACCATGTTAATAATGATCGAAACATCCTCAAAAGGTTGAGTATACGGGAGGTAATTACAAAGAAAATATTGCGTTGTTTATAGCTGAAAACCACTCGGATGCTATTTCAAATAATATGGCTGCGGTGTCCCTAGCAATATCAGGATCAGAATGCTTTGCATACAGCGTAGTGCCATCTGCATAGATCAGAACATCATTACTGACAGATCCCTGAGGGACTCCATATTTGACCGCAAGAGCATTTCAGTTATTAGTACCTGCCCAACTCACAATGTGGGACCTGTCCACCAGATAAGACTTAACCTTTTGGTAAAAAGCATTCCCTACTGATGGCAAACAATGCTTTATTCTCTAATTGACGGTAAATTGCGCATTGCACCCCTGATCGTAATTAAATTGCGCCCCCGACCGGTGTCAGCGTCCCTCACATTGGTAAAAAGTGTCCATGATCGACGGTAATTAGCGCTTTAAATATGACAGCGGTAAAGAGCGTCCCCAACTGGCGGTAACAACCCCCCCCAATTCACAGTAATCGGTGTCCCTGAACTGCAAAGAGAGCCCTCGATCGGCGGCATTAAATAGTAAAACAGGCGTCCCCAAGATGCGGTAAAATAGTACCCACAATCGGCAGTAAAGAGAGTCTATGATCAGAGGTCAAGAGCGCCCACACTATTAACACTTCCCAATAAAATGAATCTTCGCATATACGCAATAAATAAATAATTGTTGTTTAAATTCTGTTTATGATAAATTATGAATCGTTTTTAATTCTAATTGTTTTATCTGATAGTAAATTGGTAATAAAAATATATTTTTACTTTAAACGTTATTTTCTTTGTAATATGTTATAACGGCTAAAATAAATGGCTCGAATGCATCCGGGGGAGGTAGGGGGGCGCCTATCGACAATTTCGTCTAGGGCGCCAGAAAACCTAGGGCCGGATCTGCACGTACTGTAATAGCTTCCTCCCTAAGGAAATTAGCTAAATATCACGAAAAACTTTAACTGTGTATTGAACTTGTTTTAATGTTGAATTTGTTTGTGGTTTAAATTACATAAAATCATCACAACAAATACTATGCGATTTTAAAAAGGAATGCTTGAGAAATTATTTCTTAATGCATTCAATCAATGAAAAAGGATTCAGGAAGGCAGCGTGAAGAGTATGGTATTATAGGGTGAAATTTATTGTACTAGGGATCGTTTCCTGGTTGAAATTCGACAAAAAATTAAGTTGATATTGATCCAATTAGCTTTAAAAGTTTTATAACTCAAACATATGTTCTTTTTTATTTGCTAGCATTTTTGTTCACATCAACGTATAATATTCAACCAATTAATGATAATCCTCCATAAGATTAAAATTGAAACTTTGAAAGCCTGTAGGGCAAAGCCCTGGGGCAGATTTGAATTATAATGGGATTCTGCTCATCTACGGGACAATACCTTCTAACAGTTTTAGCGGATTTCTAATAGCCTACGATGCGCACAAGCTGAGAAGAAAGAGGAAAAGAAACATGCTTGCCTATAAATACATGGACTAGAGATCGCCTCCTGCCGACCAAAATTTCAGATGATCTGGACCAAAGAAGTTTTAAAAAATTTTATAACTAAATAAACATCTGTTCTTTCTGCTATTCTAGAAGTTGTTTTTACAACTAGCAGCTGTCTGATGATTCAATCGGATTCTCTTGAATCCATAAGATTAACATTGGAATTTTGAAAGCCTGTGGGGCGTATCCCTGGAGTCGTACGGGAATTATAAATGTGATTCTGCTCATCTACAGGACCAAAATTTCTAACGGTGTTCGCAGATTTCTCCTACGACGCACATACGAGCTAAGAAAAAAGGAGGAAAGCAAACATACTTGTATATAGATATAGACGATCAATATATGTATATGAACAAATGCTATCAAATCAGGAAGAACAGACTTTGCCTCAGGGTTAGGGATTTTTCCAAACACTATATTATTTTCATTGAGTTTTTATACTACATAGATAATTTTGTTGTTAATAAATGCTAAATAGTTAGACAATTTTATAAATTACAATTTTGCTAAATTGTACAACAATTTTAATAATTTCCAGTATTTTGCGTGGACATTATAATGTTTTTCCTTCGTTCTCAAGACTTTCAAAGATGTTATGTTTTGTACATGTTGTAAATATGTTTGGAGAAATAAAAATATTAATTACTAATTCTGAAATATTAATATTAATTATAATCATTTAATCTGATTGGCTCGAGATCAACTGAATTTTTGGTCGAATTTTTACCAGTGGGCAATCTCTTTAATAGTATGCCTAATAACTTATTATTTTAAGTTTCACGTATTAGAAACGATCACTGTACATCATTAAAACTACTTGTTGCATTTGAATAAGTATCTCGAAGTAATTTAGTTATTTTGAAATCATTATAATGTATGAGATTTCAGTATTATTTTAAGTTTCACGTATTAGAAACGATCACTGTGCATCATTAAAACTACTTGTTGCATTTGAATAAGTATCTCAAAGTAATTTAGTTATTTTAAAATCATTATAATGTATGAGATTTCAGTAAAATATTTACGTATTTTTTTCAGAGTTATCTACCTAGAAGTTACTTACAGTAAGTTAATTGTTGTAAATGTTTACCATAAAATAAGATGTTATCGCTAAAGGATGAAAATGAATCAGTGTTAAGACTTCAAACTGATTCGTTCGTCCTTTAGCAATACAACTTGTATAAACTACCTACAATCAACGAGGTTAAGAATAAAACTCGTTGACTGTTAATGGTAACATACATTCCGAATTTATAAATTAATATTTTAGAAAATACATCTCATGACGTGAATGGCAAAAGTCCCTTTACAAATTATCACAATAAGTTAGTGATTATCGTACATTACACTTACATACATGTGTCGATATTACATATTCCTCTTTGTCTACAGTTTTAACGGATTCTTCAACACAAATCGATATTCAGCATCTCTGACATACTTCATTTTCAAATCAACGTCTCCCATTGGTCGAATTTAGTCACGTGACTCCTCCTTTATGCCTTCGTGAAGACCAGTAAAGCTTCCATTTGGCGGTTCTACGTTAGCGTTGGTTTTCGACTCCATACTGCATCTTACAAAATGGTAAGATAATCCACTCTAATCCAACTAATTTGCTGTATTTTTCCTTATATTTTGTACTCCAATGTAACATACTTTCACTTTGTTAATATTAAAACGATTAACTTAAGTTGTTTCAAGCAATGGAATGTATTATGATGCAATTCTGTTTTTGTGTCTAGGCCGGTGGAAAAGCTGGAAAGGACTCTGGAAAAGCCAAAGCGAAAGCGGTTTCAAGATCCGCCCGGGCAGGATTACAGGTAATTATTTTACTGTTTGCTATCTCCTTTAATTTTTAGGAATTTATAATGAAAAATCTCTCTTGGCATTCAAAAACTTTTTTTGTGCCATTTGACCGCCAAAAGTCGGGTCTTCCCACCAAAGCCTAGTTCAGGCACTGTCATAGCATTTTCCATGCTCAGATATAAAAATAGTGTAAACCTATTCTAAATTAATTGTAGATAGAGTTAGCTTAACTAACTAATCTTATGGTTTATTTTGTAGCCTATAAGAAAATATAAACTTTTTTACATTTTTTTAAACTTAGGCCTACATGAGACCTAGGCATAGGCTAGGTTCTGTATGTTCCAATGATTAAACACGTTTCCTACCATTTTTTCTAATAGATTAAAATTGTGATTCTAAATTTTTATAGTCCTACCCTCAAGCCTTTTTAGCCTGTAAACTTATTGTTTGTAACCTAATGATTAGGGTCAAGCTTTCGACAGTTAGGCCTACTTAAAGATTTCCAGTTCTGGTGGAAGCAAGACGTCTCGCAAGTCATTGGTCTACTTATGGTTTAATTTATCCTACTTTTTGAAACGTTTCAGAGTTGATACAGTGTCTACACAATGGGAATCCGGGTAATGCGAGAATTACTCAAAAATTTGTAGGCCTATCAGCATGAAAAATTAGGCCCAGTCTGTATGGGAATTTCACATACATAAATGCATGTTTATGCGTCATAATTGGAATTGATAGTGGGTGCTAATATTTTTCGAACAAAGATGGCCGTTTTGCTGATCAAAGGCACTTGTTTTCGTTGATTGGAGGTCCTCATTTCCGCTGAACGGAAATGTCCCTGTCCACCGATCGAACACGCTTGCTTTCATTAATTGGATGTGCTCGTTAGTGCTAAATGGTGTCGCCTGTGTCCACCAGTCAGAGGTGCTCCATGGATTTGAGGTGCTTGTTTTTGCGGAATGGATACTCCCGAATCTGAAGTGCAAGTTTC
This sequence comes from Neoaliturus tenellus, assembly GCA_030545055.2. Taxonomy (NCBI): domain Eukaryota; kingdom Metazoa; phylum Arthropoda; class Insecta; order Hemiptera; family Cicadellidae; genus Neoaliturus; species Neoaliturus tenellus. The sequence goes on from CM061531.1 coordinate 21,577,973, forward strand.
TGCCTAACATACACCCTCATATCCGCCGATCGGATCAATTAATTAAACAAACTTTCATGTGTGTTGTTTATGACTGCAATAACTTATTCGGTTTGTTATACGATTTCAAGGGTTTTAAAAATTTTCATAAATATGCCTAAACACCTTATACAGTACACTCTCGTTCATCGGACTCGGCGACATCGGAACTCCGCTTCATCGGAACTGAAAATCTGGACATTATTAATTTTTTTTTTCTTATGAAATAAATAATTTTTCCGTTTTAGCGCCTTCAATTTTCATTCGTTCTATCCGCACAACAGTGAAGTATTACATTTTGCCTCAAAAGTCATCAGGCGTTTTCCATAATCTGTACCCATCGATGTGATTTACGTGGAGGGGGCAGGAAGTGAACAATACATTCACTTTGACCGCTTCTTAAACTGTCATTCTGTCTGTCTCGCGTCGCCACTGCACCTGTGTACGTGGAAGTCAGTTGACTGCTGGAATATGAATATGGAATATGAGAATAAATATTTTCGATCTTTATTTCCTGCGTTGTTTTAATTCCTATACGTTCATTGTTACCATGTTCAAAGTTTGAGTGCCTTATTTTCATCAAAATAAGAAGAGCTTTTGTTATCTTAAAAACAAGAGTGAATACAATCATGATAGGTCACCGTACGGGCAGAAATGATGACTCACGACGGACTCCGCTTCATCGGAATTTTTTGGCATCCGAACCGGCCGTCCGCCACATTAGTTCCGATGAACGAGAGTGTACTGTAAATAGAAATCAAAAATTATGTTCATCAAAAGGTTATTACTGGGGTATTGAGCATTTGCTTGGTAAACTTAAACCTAAATGTGTATTCATAGTAAATTAGCCACAGACTGTGCGCTAAAATGCCAAGCCAAAAAGTTTTTTTTTTATTAAGATGGGCTCGCTCCGCTCACTTGCAAAAACGATGAGCTTGTTTGCTTTGCTCACTCACCTTTCAGGATGTTTTATTGTGTAGGACAAAGGGTTCTGCAGTATAGGCCTAGTAGGCCTATGAATTTGTTGAAACTGTAACACATGGATTTTACCTCTATGATTGATAACTTATTGGTAGCGGATTTCATCATTGTTGCTAAGCCTAATCTTTTGTTTTAAATTTGGGCTAATTACAATTCTATCCTGCCTACATACATTCCAAATTTATAAATATGTAGCCTAAAAATTGCTTAACTTAGTATTAGGCCTCTAGAAGTTACTTTTTTTTTTAAATAGCCTATTTGAAGAGTTTTTATTTCCCAAATTTTTTAGTAAAACAATTATGAAAATCTACAGCTTTTAACTTTATTTTGAAGCACAACAATGAAAAATTAACAACCTCAATGGCGTTTGCCTTGTCTACAAAATTTTTTAATATTAATTTTTGTTAAATTTTAACTTAGAAATTTGAAGAAGGATATGGCCTTTTTAAAATATTTTTTAATGAATGTTTATGAACTTTTTTTTATTAAAGTTCACATGTTTCCAGGAAGATATTGATTATTATTTGAATGAATGTTTTAGGATTACCCCAACTGAAAATCTTTTAAAGTTATCGCAGAGCTTTAAAATAACTGAAAATCTGTGTGAAAAAGAAATGGCCGCCAATGGTTAAATAAAAATAAACTAGTTCAGGGTGTACACATTCTGGAAAGTCAGGGGAAAAAATTCAGTCAGGGAAATCTGCCCCTATGATGGAATTGAGGGGACTTTCAATGCTTTAGTTGGCCGTAGCTTGACTGATATAGCATTTTTTTAGAATTTTACAAATACACGGTAAACTTAATAGATTTGTGTTTAGAATATTTAATAAAAGTACTTTGGCTATTAACCCTTCCCGGGCTACATTAAATCACGGGCTGAGACGGAATTATTTTAAGCAAAAGTTCAAAACATAATGTGGTAATTTCTTGTTATTAATTTGTTCAAAATAATTCACGTGTTATAAAAAAAACTGTTTCCAGTGCTGAAATAATTTTTTTGCTCATGTTATAAAGAAAATAAAATTTGAGAAGACGTATATATCCGTCTTTGGCCCGCAAGAAAACTTAAGTAGACGTATATATCCGTCCGCCGCCCCACGACAATCGAGAAATATGAAAACTGCATATAATTTGGAGTATTTTTGCGGGCGGAGGACGGATATATCCGTTTATGTCATTTTGTTGTTTTATTTAGGCCTACTACCTATCATAATATAACATTAAAAAACAGTTCCTCTTAAAAAACAGTAAAAAAAAACAAAACCTAAAAATGCAAGAACTACAATACATCGTGCGTCTGGTTCATCGCTTTCTTCGCCAGAATCATTTATCATATTATAGTTGTTTTGACTGCCAAATATGAAATCCCCTTCAGATGCACTTCTTATTTAGCAATTTATAACATCTTTAACAAGATTTGAGTCATTAGGAATAATCATTTTGAAATAAAACTCATAGTACGTCATTACAAAAACGTAAACAAACACTCACTGTAAAGCCCCAGCACAAACTGACATTTTCGCGCTACACATGTGTTGTTTTGGCATGAAACAGGTGAAAAAGTCACGGGACATAATCTTGCCAACTTTAAAAACTAAATTACCCGTCAAAAAGTCAATATTATGTTTATAATCGTAATATATACAACATATGTTTTTCGAACTTTTTGGACGGATATATCCGTCTTTATCCCGGAAAAGAAAATTTCTAAAACGGATATATCCGTCAATAGCTCGGGAAGGGTTAAACAGAGTAAATTTAATAAACTGTGATTTGATGCCAAAATATTTCCTGAATTTAATGGTTGGTTAGACTTGGTAGATGATAAAACTTTGTAGTGATACAACTTTGGCTTGTAAAGAGTGCTGCAAGTCATTCAAGTTCAGTAACTTGGGAAAGCCAACTGTAATATCACATAGGCTACTAAAGGACTTGATAATTTCAAATAAATGTAGGCTGAAAATTTCCAGCTAGGCCTATACATATCTATTTTTGTTAAGAATATTGTGTATTGAGTTATTCAAGTAGCCTACACCAGATGCAAGAAATTTAAATTGAAAAAAAATCCTTAAATACCATACTTTTGAAAAAATAAAGCACTCCATTATTAACTGTTAATAAGTATTTCGGCATTTTCTGTGCTCTAACTTTCCTAGAGGCAGTAACATGGTGTGAATGTTGAATAAAAATTATAATTTTTGATTAAAGTTCGTGAGTAAGGGAAATCGATGGTAAATGGTCAGGGAAATATGACAATTTTTAAGTGGACACCCTGTAGTTGCATTCTTTTTAATTCCTATTTTTTACTTTCAATGATATAAATATAATATTAAATAAATAAAATGTTGAGCAACCAAATAATTTTTATTTTATTACTTGATGTGGATTGACCTCTATAGAATAACTAACTGTTGATAGCTTCACTCCTAACATTCTGACAAAGTGGGTGCAATGTCACATATTGTGTTTCTTCTCAGCCTAGTTGTTGAATTTACAGTTATTAAAAGCAAATACTGGTACCGTAAAATTATAAGACAAGTTTAAACCTTAGCATAAAAATTTGATTAAATTTATAACATTACTATTTATGTGTGTAATTTTTACTCACTTAGGCCTTACTACTATAATGTGAAGTTAAAAAGAATTATATTTCCTGTATTTGAACCTATGATGAACAACTTCAACTTAAGAGAAAAATCCAAATATCCAACACTATTTAAATATAACCTGTGACATTACTTAGATAATGTCAATGTATACAGAACCGAATAAGTAGGGACATCCTTATGGGGAAGCGAGAACGCCGCCCCTGAAACACAGATAGCACCACCAAGCTGGTAAGGATTATGCTGATTGGTTGAATGGAAACAGATGACTAGAATAATTTTACAGAGGTTTGTTATTGTTTTGATTTTGTGTTACAAACAAATATGCTCATTTTGACATTTTAGAGGTAGAAAGAGCGTTTCCTGTGTCAGTAAGGAGAAGTAATCCTAGCATCAGCGCTTAATTTTCCTCTGGTTTTCAGGGGCAAAACTAAAATTTTTTAACATGGGATGTCCCTACTTATTTGGTTATGTATACATTGATAATGTTCAACATATGACCCACCTTAAATTATTCATTTATGACCCTCGGGGGTTTCAGCAAATTTCCCCTTAGGGAATACGCTATTACGGTAGTAGCCATGGTAAGACCTAAGCCCGGGACCATGTTACTTTTTCAATTTGAGGTCCCCAGAGGCCAAAAATACCGTTCGTTCATTTTCATAGATATATCTATATATGTGTCCGTGGTCCTGGTAACTTTTGAAGGGGACCTCCGATTTTGATGAAATTTGGTATGAAGGTGTAAGACCAAGTCTATTTTCATGAGTTCCCAAACTAGCATGATCGGGTTATGGGAACATGGTTTTATGGGGTTTCAAAGGGGTCAAAAATGGGTTTTTGGCATTTTTGGACCTTAGTTTTTAAAATTCAACAATTTTAACTGGAAACATTTAAAAGAGCTTAAAAAAACAAACAATTTAGTACCGTATTTTGAATTTTTAACATGGCTTAACAGGTTATGAAAAATATCCAAAAATAGGTTTTCCATGTTATTCTTATGGGGAATCAACAAAACCCTGTATCTCACTTATTTATTGGAATAACTTGATTAAATTTGGTATGTATATTCACTAGGTAGGGTTTAACTGATATTTGCTTACAACACCCATATGGCGGCAATCCTTCATACTCACCCCCATGGGGTTTATGGCAAAAATTTAAAAGTGTCGAATATTGATACAATTTGATATTTACCTTACCTAACTATTACATTTTTCTAACAAAACTAACATTTTATAACAACATCCCATGGCAGCAAACCTACATACTCATTCCTATGGTGTTTATGGGGAAAATACAAAATCTCAACCTTTGGAAATTCGCTGAGTACGCAGGTCTGCTGCGACGGGGGATATTTACATATTACTCTTCAAAAGGGTCGAAAACTTATTCATGTTTAACAATTGTGTTACTGGATTGTGAAAGTGCTGGACTAATGTCAATATGACTCAAAGGAGCAGACTTTACTTCTGCTGTCTAATTTGTTACAACATGTGGCTTTAGATGATGATCGGATCACTGAAAATTGCTCCTATTTAAGAAACCATGTTAAAAACCTTAAACACTCATAATCAAAAATTCCCATATTGTGTATTTGTGGAGCATTGTAACTACTCTTATAATCTATTATACATATTTTCTAAACTTAGTGTTTTAAAATTACAGTTTCCTGTGGGCAGAATTCACAGACACTTGAAGAACAGAACCACGAGCCATGGCCGAGTGGGTGCAACTGCTGCTGTGTACAGTGCTGCCATCCTCGAGTACCTCACTGCTGAGGTAATTTTTTTTGCATTTATGTCTGCGTCCTCTGTGTCTATTGAAAACGTTCTAACTTCAAATTTGATCCAGTTAACATTTTTTTTTTTTTATAAAGTAGCAATGTTGAATAAAACAATGTCAAGAAATGGTTTGAAGTAAAATGTGTCAAGTAGGTTCAAGAATCAAGAATTTATTGTCACAATTGAGTTACCGTACATTCCATAAATCCAGCAAAGCTGGTGAAACAGGTGACATTGTCAGAATCAACTTAAAACTAACTTAGGTTACAATGTTTCTTAAGTTAGCACCATGAATCACAATAGATTACATTCAAGACCAGTTTGAACCAGGTTCATATTTAACAAAGTACTATTAGCGAATTTCCCTATAGGGAATACGCTATTACGGTAGTAGCCATGGTAAGACCTAAGCCCGGGACCATGTTACTTTTTCATTTTGAGGTCCCCAGAAGCCAAAAACACCGTTCGTTAATTTTCATATATATGTATATATATATACAGGGTGTCTGTAAAGTCCATCACCAAACTTCATAATATGACTAATTGGGTCAAAATAAGCAAAAAAGTTCCTATGAAGGTATGTCCTAAAATGCATATTTACCCAGATATCCGCCATTTTGTTTTTTCCACTTAATAATTTTTATTTCGGTGACGAATTGATCTAGGAACTTCATATCTGGCATGGACCTTTATAATACTAATGTTCATTTCCACAATAAAAATTATTTTTTTCCGATGCATATTTTCAAAATGGCGGCCATTTAAAATTTTTAAACTCAAATATCTCAAAAACGGTAAAATTTATAAAAAAGTTGCAAGACACAAAACAGTTGACAAATTAAATTATCTAAACAGTGATACCAAGTTTTTAAAGAACCGACAACAAATAACGAAGTTATTGTAGTTTTTCTGCAGAAAAACACTGATTTTGCAGCATGATTAATGCCAATTTAGGTTATTTTAAGAGAAAAATCTCACTAACTCCGTTATTTGTAAGCGGATCCTTACAAACTTGGTATCACTGTTTAGATAATTTAATATGTCAACTTTTTTGTGTTCTGCAAAATTTTTATAAATTTTACCGTTTTTGAGATATTTGAGTTTAAAAATTTTAAATGGCCGCCATTTTGAAAATATGCATTGGAAAAAAATAATTTTTATTGTGGAAATGAATATTAGTATTATAAAGGTCCATGCCAAATATGAAGTTCCTAGATCAATCCGTCACCGAAATAAAAATTATTAAGTGGAAAAAACAAAATGGCGGATATTTGGGTAAATATGCATTTTAGGACATACCTTCAGAGGAACTTTTTTTCTTATTTTGACCCAATTAATCATATTATGAAATTTGGTGGTGGACTTTAAAGACACCCTATATATATATATATGTATCCGTGGTACTGATAACTTTTGAAGGGGACCTCCGATTTTGATGAAATTTGGTATGAAGGTGTAAGACTAGATCTATTTTCATGAGTTCGCGAACCAGCATGATCCCCATGGGGTTTATGGGGAAAATTAAAAAGTGCCGAATATTGATACAGTTTGACATGGGAACAGGGTTTTATGGGGTTTCAAAGGGGTCAAAAATGGGTTTTTTGCATTTTTGGAGCATAATTTTCAAAATTCAACAATTTTAACTGGAACCATTTAAAAGAGCTTTAAAAAACAAACAATTTAGTATTTTGAATTTTTAACCCTCCAGAGGTCGCTTAAAATTTAAAACGCCGTCTCTCGCTCAAGGAGGTTTCCTCCGGGTTTTAAATAAATGCACAAAATGTATTCTAAATACTTTTATTGTTTGAAATAAAAACAGAAAATGATTGTAAAATAGATTTCACGCTATATCCTTGCAAGACAGAACAAGAATGGTAAAGTTAATTTAACAAATAAAATAATTATAACTATTATGGATTATACAAAACATATTTCACTTTTTTTACTTAAAACTTAATATTTTTCAATAACAGTTTTGTAAAATAGTATGAAAATAGTAAAAATAACGTTTTGGGGTACAAATAAAAAAGCTTTTGTATAAAACTGATCTATCAGATTATATAAAAAATACTATGACGTGTTCCTACATAAACCATAAATTAAATGGTATAACAAAGATACTACAATCAATTCATATAGTTATACATTGAAAAATAAAAATTTACTTCAAATAAAAACAAATCTAAAATGGCAACTGTAGCCTAAACAATTACAAATAACCAAATAAAAAACGGTCGCACACGGACTCTTCCTCCGGGTTTACAAAACACACGAGGACGCTCACGGAGGAATCGTCCAGCACCTCAGGACAGCGCTCGCCAAACTGACCCTGGATGCGGAAAGCGGGATAAGAGTACGTCAAATGCATGGTGAGGAGGGGGGCGACAGCTACACAAAAGGACAGTGCTGTCAACCAAAAGATAAATATTTCCCACAACAAAAAATATTGACCCGGAAGATTCCTCCGCTTAGCGTCCTCTCGAGGGTTAACTTAGCTTCAGGTTACGTATAAAAGCCAAAAATAGGTTTCCCATGTTAATCTTATGGGAAATCAACTAAACCCTGTATCTCGCTTATTTATTGGAATAACTTGATAAAATTTGGTATATATATTCACTTGGTAGGGTTCAACTGATATTTGCTTACAACACCCATATGGCGGCAAACCTACGTACTCACCCTTATGGGGTTTATGGGGAAAATGAAAAGAACACCATAACTTGATAATATTTGGTATGTACATTCACTAGGTAGGATTTAACTGATATTTGCTTACAACACCCATATGGCGGCAAACCTACATACTCAGCCCCATGGGGTTTATGGGGAAAATTAAAAAGTGCCGAATATTGATACAGTTTGACATTTACCTAACGTAACTATTACATTTCCTTACAAAACTAACATTTTCTAACAACATCCCAAGGCAGCAAACCTACATTCCCATTCCTATGGTGTTTATGGGGAAAATATAATATCTCAAGATCGTTTGGAAATTCGCTGAGTACGCAGGTCTGCTGCGACGGGGGTATTTTACTTCTTTTAATAAGACTAAAATTTTAAAGATTTAAGCTTTAACTTATTTTACTAACAAAAATTGAAAGCAATGAGGTTAAAGACATTTTTAGTTTAAGTTAGTAGTGCAGAATTTTTTGAACGCATAGAATTTTGTAAGTCAAAAGCTGTAACTTAAAATGTATAGACATTTCGAAATAACATTATTTAGTAGATAACAGTGATCAGAAATTGAAAAAATCTTGGAATTGAAAGTAGCCTAATGCAAATGTAAAAACATTAAAAAAATAGCTCTAACACATTCGCTACTGATTGTCAACCGAGATTGTCTTTAATAGCCTAAACCTTCAGACCTGACTTCCTCCTGGGACTAAGCTTATTGAATTCAACGTAACCACAGACCTATGGAGACATAAATGCTGCCAAATTTACAAAAAAAAAAAAAAATAAATAAATAAATAAAATAAAATAAAAAAATAAAAACCTAGCCTAACAATATAGTTGATAAAATAAATGGTTCCTTATGAGGAGCTACATCCCTGTATAATGAAGTTGATGTTTGCGTCAGCCATAGTTGACGTTGGTCCACTTGATTCTGTCCACGCGTCACCTAAAGTTGACTGCGGTCTGTGACGAACATTTTGTACGTCAACTGTTGTTGACGCTGCTGGTCTGTTGTAAAGGTATTTTTTAAGTGTCGGTAGTGAATGTGATAAAAAAAGATATCTTACAAAACATAATTTTTCCCCACTGTTAATGTAAGATCAAAGTAATCCTTGTTATGAGGGAAATAATAAAGTGTCACATCGGCTCTCTGGGGAGACAAAATAAATGCTTAAGAAAAACATTGTCAATCTTACAGTTAAAACTGGCGAGGTCCCATTTGTCATAATCCCACTAGTTATAAACTTGAAAACCGTCCCACTAGTTATAAAAACGAATCGTTCCCACTAGTTATAAAAACTGGCGGGAAAATGAAAAGTTTAAATATTCCCACTGGTTATAAATATTTCTCAAATCGTCCCATTTGTTATAAATTGAGTTTTATAACTAGTGAGACAAAATCGTCTCACTAGTTATAAATGTTTATTCCGTCCCACTAGATATAAATTTGAAACAGTCCCACTGTTCATAAATTAGCGCGGGAAAGGCCAAAGTTTGAACATTCCCACTAGTTATAAAAGAACCGTTCGTGGAGGAGAGTCGTTCAAAAGAGTCGTTCACTTCTGTCCGCTCGTGCTGAAAGGAAGCGCCTTCCAGCGACCAAGGAATTCGCCGCGTTTCATTAACACTGTAAAAAAATATAGTTATAGTCAAGATAAAATTTTGATATTTTAGTATGATGAACATTACTATATAACGGTGCCTATGGTAATGTTTTTATGTCGAAATAAAAATAATAAGACGAAGAAAAAGATACAAAATTATAGCAAAGCACTTTTGTTTGAAATTCATGACATCAAAAAGTTAGTAAGCGAGGAAGTTTTTTATTTATTGGTCAGGTGAATTTTGTCAGCGGGAAAGTTGTTGGAAAAGACTTAAATCGCAACTTTGTAATTTAAAACTTTTTTGTAGAACGCTTTGTTTTGGTTTTATTCTAATTCAAAGTTAATAGTTTAATTGCCGACAGGCCGGCTGCCGCGACCCGTGCCGCCGCGCCGTTCGGAGCACTTGTCGCACGTATACAACTTTGATAGTTTATTACTTTATTATTATTATTTTGTGAATTATTATTTTTTATCGGTGATTGTATCCAAAATAATTACTGCAACCCTTTATTATTGAATAATGAATAAGAAAAGGCATTAATAAACAAGAAAAACATTTCCTTGAAAACGACAAAATGTATTAACAAAATTTAAATATGTATGATTTTAAAAATACATAGTTATTTAAAACAAAAAAAAACTTATAGAGACATAATAAGACACTAGATATTACAAAAAATACATAGATATATACGGTGTATTTTTAATTGAAGTTTTAATTGATATTTGATACTGTAAATTTTACTAAGATATTTATTAGAAATAAAAACTGTTTGTTTTTAAAACAGAAAAAATAGCCTCCCTTACTGACTGTATAACATGGCTGTTAAAACCTTCCTATCAATATTTTTACATAAAAATTATTTCCACAAAAATAGTTGATATTCAGCAACTTTATGATATAAAAAAGTTTTGAATTAAAAATTAAAAAAATAAAAATAAACTGACATTAAAGGTTTAATTTTGCCCCTTCTCTTAAAAAGTAACCACACTTATCATAACGACAAATGATCTGGTAATATCAAATGACCTTGCCATGCACCAAAAAGTAGACAATTCTGACACTGTCTCGCACACGTGTCTTAGATAAGCGTCGTGTAGGCCTATTGTTGTTTATATATGTACTGGTTGTGTCAACAGTTAGTTGTCCATATGCTGTATGTCTAAATTGTGTCGGTAGTAAGTATTCAATAATTTTATGACAATGTATAGTTTTATGGTTTATCATGGAAGGAAATTGTATTAAACTGGGACGTCCACGTACACGCCCAATAAAAGAGCAAAATCATCATTTAGTTGGAACGGGCGTACCACTTTGCAGCTAAGCTAATGGCTTTCCATCGTAAAACATTTTATAAATAGTTTAAGGATTTCATAGGCTAATTCCTAATTATTTGACGAAACCCTAAGTCATAGTGATGGATAACGCTTCTTACCACAGTATAAAATCCTCGAAAAAGCAGAAACAGTGTATTTTAACTTGTTTAAAGCAATACAGTATTTCATATTTTGTAATAGTTTATAGTTAACATAAATAGAGTGTGTATTAAACATTAAGTAGACAGTGATAAAATGTTAAAGTATAATGCAGTTTCAACAGTTAGTGTAAGTTATTGACTGAGCTAGCAAACTGAAAAACAAATTTACCGTAGGCCTAAAATAAATTGATTAGTTAGTAGCTATTTAAAACATTTGCAACTAATCAACTAAGTGCCTGTGAAAAGACACACATACAGTTTTTTCTTAAATTATTATTGCACCCGTATGTGACACAATAAGGCATCGTTAATCAAAATTACTCAGAGCGCAAGAGTATAACCCTCGCAACATAACTTGACGAATGAATTTTCACTACTATTCAGTTAAAATGATTGGATAATCAGCTGTTCTATAAAATTGCATGCAACGTAATCTCGATGTTCTTGTGATGTGAAGAAACTTTGTGATCTCTTGAAGATATGATGGACTCATGTATTTTAATTTTAAATTAGTTGCTTTTTACCTCAATGATTGTTAAATCATAGGTGTCATGACAATTGTCAAACCTTAATAAAGAAAGGAAAAAAAATCTCGATGATTTTGGAAAAGTACCCCCTCTTCTCCCCTCGCCCTACCCAGGTGATTTTTGCCATTCGTCAACTTATGTGGCGTGACTTATAGTCGCTGCAATGACAGTGGCCGTTCATAGCCGCTCGACGCTGGGTATTGTGTGACGCACGCGCACTCACGTGCCTGTCTCTCCTCCACCATAGGCGCAGCCCGGCGTCAAACAGCGAGCCACATTGCCAGTCTATAGTATTCCTTGGTCGCTGGCGCCTTCACGCCTCTTGATACTACTTCTTTGTTGCTCTGTCCGTCATGTAGTGACTTGCAACTGGCATTTAGGAAACCTCGTGGATTTATAATGTTAACTTTATTTGGTACTTATTTGGCAGTAAATGTTTAATTATGAAGAATAAACGGTATATTTTTCAGTGTATTATTTTACTTTTGTAGTACCAGGGGGGCCGACCTTAAGTTCGGTAACATTATTACTTTCGTTTTCACACAAAGCTCGTTCGCTCCACTCTCTTGCCCTCTTCCATTTTGAAAACAAGCTCGTTCCGATGTAACTTCCGACGTATTTGACCTTTTGAGGTTTTGTTTTTCGGGTATGTCCTCTCCTTATTAAGACCTTTAAAATTATGTATAGCATGGCTATGGACTAAGAAAAATTTTTCGAAACTCCCTCTATGGGACGTCCATGTAGAGGGTGGTTCAAGGGCAGTATGATGGGCATATGTCAAGCTATCGATATTTGCCAAGAATTGTACAAGCAAACGTTTGCCGTAAACCGGACCTCAAAAGGTCAAGTATTTCTAATATTATTACATTTTTATGCGTTAAGATTAAAATTTGATTTTTATTCTAAGTTTGACAGGCTGCCATTTACGACTCAAGAAACCTTTTGAGATGGGGTTTGCGGCATTGAATTCTACTACTTAAGAGCTTTAATTTGATATACATAAACCTATTTTTCGACGAAAGACTTATTTCTGACTCCACGAGGGCCATCCAATCATTTTTTGGCATGTTGCCCATTGGGGATTTCAGGGGACTTTTGTGAGGAAGGTCAGGGGATGACATAGAACACATTTCAGCAAAAATTGGCTGTCCAAAAATTTTTTCATTTTCCAGCCATATTTTGGCTTAATTTTACTACACTAAGCATTTTACAAGTTCAACTTCACATGCAAAGGTTAAACCATGTTTAATAGAACGCCCGCACAGTACAGCGACGACAACAGTGTGTGGCCTAAGGATGGCTTCCTGCCCCACTGTCATCTGTCAGCAGGGCGGCAAAGAGACGACAGAGCGCAGGCGTAGGGTGTCCGTCTGGCACACCGAAACTGCCATCAAAATTTTAATCCTCAAAGAGGTTCGTTAATTTCACAACTGGTATTATCCACAAGCCATCGCTTATAACATCCACAATTCGCGACCTCCAAGTAGCTGGATTACAGGACGTCGCCACCGTCCTGTCAACAATTTCGGCACGAAAGTTTGGCCAGTGCCCAAGCGGCTTAACATTTAAACTTTGAGATCCAATGGGGGGGGGGAGCCCCGGAACCTTATGATACCTCTTTTATTTTCCCTTAGGTCCTTTACATTCAGAGCCATCATACTTAACCCTATATTTTTAATAACTCGAAATATTTCATGTGGACAGATTCATTTTGTTATTTAGCAACATTCCATGCAAATGCATTCACAGGAACTAATCGTCGATATCCTCGAGAACTCAGTATAAAGGTAACATGTTTGTTACATTCGCCGCCGTACGTAACACACTCGCTTATATTGCTTACTTAAAATTTTACTTACATGAGAGAGCTTAAAAACTTAAAACTTAAACTTAAAATCATTATTTCTAGAGGGCGCTTTAAAGTGTTGACCAACTTTTATTGTAAGTTCTTCAATGTGAATTTTAATTTAACAGCTGATTACCTTCAGATGAATTTAAATAGCCAGATAGTAAACAAAAATAGATCTCTGTCACTTCATAATCAACATTCACGTACTGTAGGTGAGTTTCACTCATACAGGATCATAAAATGCGCAATTTGCGCACGGGCCACCTCGTAGGAATATGATTCTGCTCATCTACAGGACTATACCTTTCTAACGGTATGCACGGATTTATCCTACGATGCACACGAGCTAAGGAAAAAGGAGGAAATAAAACATGCTTGCGTATTAATATATAGATTCACTTTTACTATAAAGCTTTGTCGACACACCCATTTGTTGACAACACATGATCTGTGTCTGGGCGGGGCCTACGAAAACTAACGGGCCTGCATACATTTTTGGTCAAAGTGATGAGATGCGGTCGAATTTCAGATAATCCTCTAATAATTCTTTATGGGGTATTTGGGGTATATATTTCTTAATGGAGCATTTTGGGGGCAGAACCAAATTTTCTAATGTAAACCCCTATTGAGTAACCACTCATTTTAAACAGTTTATCAAGAGAAAATGAATGGCCAAAACCGGAGGTCGATATCTCATCTTTAACCAAAATGGCAGGCATTTTAAAATTTGAGATGGGTTGATTGACATTCAATAAAATTTAATCTGTAAATAGCTATTTTAGGAATACAAATTTTTAGAATTATTTTGAATTGAACCAACTAATTCATTCCTGCTACTTAATTAAATCTAAAATAATTCCAGTTTTTCTTCTTTTTTAAAACCTTTTTTTAATTTAATTTTAACGAATGTCAATCAACCAATCTCGAATTTTAAAATGGCTGCCGTTTTAGTTAGAGATGAGATATCGACCTCCGATTTGTGCCATTCAATTTTTCTCGATAAACTGTTTAAAATGAGAGGTCACTCAATAGGGGTTTACATTTGAAAATTTGGGGCTGAATTTGGAGATAATTATTATTTTTTACGTAGAAATTATGTGTAAAAATGTAAAATGAGAAGATATCATTTAAATTTACTTTAAAAAAAATTAAATACTCGCCTAAGACATAATAATTATAGTTAACTAGCCTAGAATTATAGTTAAATATAATTAATTACAACTGTATAGGTAATTACAACTAAATGTTGATCCAAAACAATCAAGCCAAAACGGCTTGTAAACATACAGACGACAGGTGAGTGCGGGGTGTCGCGTGACTTTGCGCATGCGCAGGACGCTTTGACTGTTAGTGACTGTCGACGAAACAAGATTTTTGCCTGCTGCACTTTTTGACTAAAGACGCCTGTCCGCGTCTTCACGCCTCGCCTCGCCTCGCCTCTTGCAGTGTGTGGGGCTCCATAAGCGCCAATGCTTTCTCTGTCACTCAAGACGCCTTTAGTCAAAATGCCTCGCCTCGTCTGTTGCAGTGTGTGGCCGGCCTACAAGCAGGCACGAGCGTCTAGATCTAGCACACTTTAATTCGAGGTCGGGAAGTTCCGGCCATCATCGTAACTGTTCGGCTCCCAGCCTGTGCTGTATCTAGGACGAGCGTTAGGGACAGCACATACTGCGAGTTATGTCGCCCGTAACGATGAAAGCCGGAAACCCCGAACGTTTGATATATTTTGTCAAACTGTGTATTTAAATCTTACCTAGCGAATGTGCTTACATACCAAATTTCATCATTATGGTATTCTTTTTATTATCCCCATAAACCCCGTTGGTTTGCTAAGTTCCGGTAGCCTATATATAAGTTAAACGCTTTCCAATGTACACACCAATGAATGTACATGTATTGAATGTTATCAAGATATGTCAATAAATGAGCAAGATCTAAGTTTGTTGATTTCCCATAAGATTTACATGAAAATATATATTTTTGGATTTTCTCCATAACCACTTATTATTCAATAATACTAAATTGTTTGTTTTTTAGCTCTTATTAGTGGTCAAGTTCAATTATTTGAATTTCAAAATTTAAGGTTAATAAAGCCAATAACCTGCCTCACACTAAATAAATAAATAAGTAAATGCTTCCTTTATGTATGTAATTTATACCATAGATATATGTCTATTTCACATTCAAGTTGTAGGGCTGGCTGCTAATATGACTAAGATCTTAATAATAATCTTAATAACTGAAAAAAATAAAATGAAAAATAACAGGGTACCTACCATGCTATGGTCTTACCGTGCCTACTACCGTATAGTAGAGTAGCGTATTCCCTAAAGGGAAATTTGCTACAAAACTTATTATTGCCAATTAGAATTGTGATTTACAAACTTTTATCACTACTTATGCTGAGTTTTACTTTCATGATGTGTTTGCTGATGGCCTGACAGTTTCCATATTTGTATACCTTACTGTATACATTTTTATTAATATTGAAATAAAAAATTAATATTTAATGTCTTCTATAGCTTAATTAATCTATTATCCTCCCATTTTCATCCTCCACAATTACCTATAATAAATGCAATATGTTTTAAAGGCTATAATGTATAGCGAACGACAAAAATTAAATATCAAGTAGAAAAAATTATATGTAGTTGAAATAAAGGATTCTAAACAAATAAATGTCACTAATAATCAGCTCAGTCTACAGCGGCAACCTTTTTTCATATAAGTTATACAATTTAAAAAAAATTTCAACACTAACATTAGGCCTATATTTTAAGATTTTCTGTATTAAAATCATTCAGACTTTTTTAGATTAATTATTTTTTATAATTTTTAAAAATGTATTCTTCTATTTGTGAAGGTTATGACGTCATGCTTTTTATAAACGTCAAACAGTCGACGGTTTCCTGCCATCATTGTTACTATTCCGGCGATAGACGAGCATACAGCTGCGAGCCATGACGTCACTTCATTACGTCATAACTCGCAGTATGTGCTGTCCCTAACGCTCGTCCTAGATACAGCACAGGCTGGGAGCCGAACAGTTACGACGACGGCCGGAACCTCCCGACCTGGAATTAAAGTGTGCTAGATCTAGACGCTCGTCAAGCAGGCGAGTGCGTCTCGGTCGACTGCGCATCAACTTCGCGCATAGCAGGGAACAACCTGAAGTGAACAACTCTTTTCGAACTGTTCTTTATGAACGGTTCTTTTATAACCAGTGGGAATATTTAAACTTTTCATTTTCCCGCCAGTTTTTATAACTAGTGGGAACGATTCGTTTTTATAACTAGTGGGACGGTTTTCGCGTTTATAACAAATGGGATTTCGCGTTTATAACAAATGGGATTATGACAAATGGGACTCCACGATTTTCCCACTAGTTATAAACCAACATCAGTCTGTCCCACTAGTTATAAATTTTATAACTAGTGGGAATGAGTCGTTTTTATAACTAGTGGGACGGTTTTCGCGTTTATAACAAATGGGATTATGACAAATGGGACTCCACGTTAAAACTGACGATGCTTCCACCATATCCGGAGCGAAAGCGAAAAACCATCTCTGATTACATCTGACAATAATTAATGTTCCAAGTTTTGAGGATAGTTACCACACAGCCAATAGGTGGCGATTGTTCAAAGTCACAATTTTGGTTTTTGGTTAGCTCATGGTCTCCTTGGGGAAATTTATTGCCAACCATTTCCTTCAGGGAGATAAAGTTTCATGTTACTCTCTTAATAATACACAAATAACTATTGCTTGTATCTGTTACTTGAAAGAAACACCAAATTAATTTTTCTTCCACCTACTATTTTACTCCTTAGAATAGAGTACTAAAGTACTAGTTTTTATCCCATGTGACTTGAAAACCGGTAGGCCTACTTATAATTTTTCTACCTAGGGAAAACTCAACTTTTTTTGTACCACGGGGCTAAAGTTAGTTACATAAGAATAACATTAAAAGAGAGATTCAAAAGAACATTAGCCACAGTCAGCTGTTACTTGTATTTGTTTCGTTACTTTTTGTTTGCTAATAGCTGCTGCTCACTGTTGACCATTCTGTCAGCAGTGAGCAGTGTACGTGTTTGTTTACATTTCGCTTGAGTAGGCTATTAACAGGGCTTGTAACAGGTTATTTTTTTGTTATTATTATTTTTTTTTTGCTCTTGGTTATTTTTGTTATTTTTTGGGGATTTTGGTTATTTTTTATATTTTTGTAAGGCAATTAGATTTTTATTGCTCTATTTGTATGAAGCTCATAAAACTAAATAAATTTAAAAAAAGGAAAAATAGAAAAAAGTAAGAGATGGATCCGGGAGTGTTTTTTCCTATTAAAAAAATTTGTTATTATTATTATTATTATTATTGCTTTAGTAGATGATCACTTACCGAGTTCAAAACCATCCTACATCATTTTTATTGCCTACATATATTTAATATCCCGATAAAACGTCGGTTTTTGGGATTTTTAGCAACATTTTGAGCATATTCAAGGTCATTTTTTGGTTATTTTTTTAATCATTTTGGTTATTTTTTTATTTTTATTGACCTCAAGAACTGTTACAAGCCCTGTATTAACCTAAGAAGTCCAAAACACAAGTGTAAAACTTTTGACTAGGCTTAAATTATATTTAGTTTTTTCGTGTTCTTTAAAAATGATATAGCCTACCTTGTGTGTTTTTTTATGTTGATGTGACTGAGCCAGCTGACGGAGCAAGGGATTACTGTAGGGAACTTTACCCTGAAGGTAAAGTTAAATTATATACGGTAGGCCTATTAGACCTAAATGTTATTCGTGTAGGTGGAGGAAAAATGTTGTGTGCATCAAGGGACTAAAGTGCTTTTCTCCCTCAGGGAAATTGTTGCCTTCGGGCGACAACAGTTTCTCTTCAGGGAGAAAAAATTGTACTTTAGTCCCTTGATGCACACAACATTTTTCATCCACCTACACGAATAACATTTAGGCCTAATAGGTCTACCGTATATAATTTAACTTTACCTTCAGGGTAAAGTTCCCTACAGAAATCCCTTGCTCCGTCAAGCTGGCTCAGTCACATCAAGGCTAGAAGCACAAATAACAATATATTCTCATAATAAGATCGCCAAAACAATGAACACAATTTAATTACAGGTATTGGAGTTGGCCGGTAACGCCTCAAAAGATTTAAAAGTGAAGAGAATCACCCCAAGACATTTGCAGTTGGCCATTAGAGGAGACGAGGAGCTCGACAGTCTCATCAAGGCGACCATTGCTGGCGGAGGTGAGGGTTTCCTTCATTATAGCCTAATCATTACCTTAGATTAAGTGTAGGCCTTTACAGTAGAATTTTGATAGCCCGACCTATTTTTCTCTTTGATTTTAACTCTCCCAAGTCCTTGGAAACAACAAGCCCTCTTTCACTTCACAATTCGTAAAACTTCTAAAATTTGGACTCAACAAATCTCACTTAAATCGAATTTTATAAATTTTAATAAATTGCGTAGTGTTAAATATTACTCATATATCGGTCTGAAAAATGTGGGTATCCGAAATATCGGCTTGCTGCCGATGTTGATACTGTTGACTTTAAAGGGAAAATTTATGGTCGTCTTGATTGTTATTTTGAAACACCAAAGATTCCGTTTTATTCTCCATACAATTGAGATCCACCGAAAAACCCATCTCTAGCACTCTTGGGATGACAATTTACTTTTTATGATTTTTTTAGCATGCGCTTGTCTCCTCCCTCTTGGAAACCCCTGTACTTATCATCAGGAGAGTTATATGAATATCTCCCCAGCACTTTTTAAGTTCTGTAAACATTTTCTAGCACTGAAACGGTTAAACAATACTTGCTTTATTTTGGTTCTGATTTTGTGATTTGGATTCTTAACAATGTTGCCATAGCATGAGCATAGGGCCTACCATATGATAGAGGAACTCAAAGTTTTGAACATGATATAGGATCTACTGATGCTTTATTGTAACTCAAAGCAATTCAACCAAAAATGAGGTAGGTGTCAAGAATGTGCAAGAGAAAGCTCTGGGAGTATAAAATGGTTAAAAAAACACCTGAAACTTTTATGCAAATATAGTATATTTCGTCACAAGGGCCGAAAGTGGCGTTTTGCCGGCCCCGAGATCGTGTTTCAAGTTCGAGACGAAGTCGAGAACTTGAAACGATCGAGGGTTGGCAAAACGCTTTCGGCCCGAGTTACGAACGATATTTTTCATCACACTAAACAATTCAATAAATTCTAAACAAGTGAAAACATTACTTTTTCGTTCATAACAAACAAAACATAACATCAATTAACCTAGCGAGATGTACTGCTTGAGTTTCCGGTTGCTAGGCAACCAATTCATTTCATTGTTGCAGTCACATGTTTTTGTGATACAACGTGTTGATGTGAATGTTTTTATGTAAGGTCTAGGCCAGCTGATTTTGCAGGCCTAGGCCGGAAAATTTTGCCGGCCTAGGCCGGCAAAACAGGTGTTTCAACGGTAGAAACGAGGGTCGAAAACAGGTGATATCGATGTAGTGTGATGAAAAAAAAATTTTAATGACCATGACCTTATAGAACCTGTATCATTATTTATTAAATTTTTACAAAGCCTTTTTAAATTGCTTAACTCATGTACAGGTTTATAATAACATTTCTGTTATCCGTCTATTTGCTTAACCATCATAGTTCCGGTCCCGAGGATGACGTTCAATAGAAGTCTGCTGTATTAATTTTAATTTTATTCAAATTTTGTTTTGTGCAGCAGCAGCAGTGGGGTTTTTGCTGTCAGTTTTCCACCTCTATCCTATATTTTAATGTAATATGGCTACTTTTTTTCAAAATGAGATCACTCCTGGGTTCTTTCAACTTTGTTTATGAACTATGTTGTTCCCCACTGTTACTTTTTTGTTAGTCAACAAAAAAAGAATATCATTTTTCCCTTTTGACAGATAATCCATATTGTATCATGTACTTTTTCATAAATTTTCAATGTACACTCCGAAGAACGAGTTTAGTCTGATTTACGTTTTCTGTATCTGCATACGAACAAACTTCAAACCGTGGATTATAAAAATACTGTAGGCTACATTGCAAGACACATGCAATGCATAGGCCTAAGCGAAAAAGCTCCTGTACTGTATACCTACACTCAATCAATCAATCAAAATTCTTTATTATCAAAAATGGTAATAAATAACATATTCAGATTTTATCAATGTGCATAAACCTTTCAAGGTTTGTCTGCACTTAATCAAATAACAAAAAAATATTTGATCATAAACTTAGCCTATTTTTGTTCAGCCAACTGTCCCAAAAACAGCATTTTAAGAGAGAAAGTTCTTATCACTTTTTGTAGATTACAACATTTTCTCAGGAAAATCAATTAGTATATTTAAAATTATAACTCAACACAAGATGGAAATAAACTACTGTCAGTTGATATTGGTTGGTTCCCCAATACATTGTGGGGTTTCTGTGTGATCTACAACCAAATGTAACCTGATCAGGTTGGGTTTTTTTTATCAAGCGATGAGAATGAGAACGGAAGTCTATTTATAGAAAAGGTCTATTTTGTTTCTGGGCAGAGGTAGTTAATCCAAGTGTCTGTTTTATGTTTCTTTTAGTCTTGCTTTAGTTAGGTTTTACAACTACATTGTAGAAATTGTTGTAGCTTGTGTATTAACTAGCACCATCTCTGTGTGTTACAGGTGTCATTCCACATATCCACAAGTCCCTCATTGGAA
Source organism: Neoaliturus tenellus (assembly GCA_030545055.2). Taxonomy (NCBI): domain Eukaryota; kingdom Metazoa; phylum Arthropoda; class Insecta; order Hemiptera; family Cicadellidae; genus Neoaliturus; species Neoaliturus tenellus. The sequence continues at coordinate 21,599,235 of CM061531.1, forward strand.
AGAAAGGATCTCAGAAGCCAGCGTAAAGTTGGTGTCAAGTGAACTCAAATCGTGTGGATGAAACTTTAAATTGTGTTCGTGTGAAAAACTTGATGTCACACTATTTAATCCCTCGATTGTTTGAGGGGCTTAACCTTGTTTTCATTAATTTAATGTGTCATTTCATTTTTATTTTGCATTAAAATATAGATCTCAAGTGATAATACACTTGGCACATAACTTTTTATATGGTTGCTATAGTAAGATTTTAATAGGTACTCTTAACAGTGTGTAAAAGTGGAATGTGCTCCTTTTATTTTTGTCATTGATACGCCATTCAGCATTTTATAAAAATTTTCTAGTTCAAAATGTTTTGTAATGCTGCACGTTTCATTGTTTGTCATTTGCTTTACGTATTCTTTATTACCACTTTTGTAAATAGATTCATTGATTGTGATAGGCCTAAGTTGCACATTTCCATTTTTTATGAGATTTCTATTCTGTGCAGTGCAGCAGAATTGTTCAAAGACTACTCAGAAATATTGTGAAATACTTTGACTGCCTTTCAGTATATGTTAGTTTTAACTATTAGGGTAAGAATTTTGTGGTTAAAACAATAGTTGTTGTAGTTTTAAAGAGATACAAAGAATTTCATAAAATAAAACGTTTAAATAAACATTTTAACATTTCATTGAGCCTTTCTCCATGTATAATCTAACAATGGTAATTTTTAGAAACAATGCTCAAGATTTTACTTCAACCATTGAAAGAATTTTGGTCTAGAATAGCCAATTTGCAGTACTTTAACTCATTTATCCATTTCTAAAGGGTTAGAAAATGTTTATGCCTAATCTGACTCATGCAACTAAAAATTTGTCTAGCAGAATATTTATGTACTTAGAACATGAGTAAACTCTTAAATTATACTGAGGAACAGTATTTTGGCAACGATGGATGCTGTGCCTGAAAACCACTGGAAACTCATTTCGGCGTTCTCGGTCTGTATAGGAACAAAAACATATGATTCCAAGTAATAGTCAAAACTGTACTTTTAGCGAATTTCCCTATAGGGAATACGTTGCAGTTATTCTCTCGCTGCTGTATGCGTATGACTTGTAAAATTATGAAAAAAGCAATATTTCCTCTTAACATGATCATTTGTTATTTATATTTTTTCTCCTTTTGCTTTTGTCGGGTGGAGAGGAAATCATCATGGACACTCAAAAACCTTTTTTTTCAGTAGTGTTTTTTCTTAGAGGAGCGTCCAGTTGTGACTCCTCTTAGTCAGAGGTTTATTCCTTTTTTAAATGGTTTTAAAATATTGCTGAACTATGATTCAAATTTCTTTGTAAAATCGTCTATTCAACACGAAACAAATAAGCCCTCAATTGTTATTGTACGTGCATTGGTTTGATTATTGGGCAATTTAGGCAGTGGTCAAAATTCTGAGAATTCCCCGAGACCCGGGCGGCCTTCCGGTGCCTAACCGGTCGGACGCGTTACAATAGGGGATTTTTGTCAACAATGGGCTGTCAACTACCTGCCTCCAGTCTCTCTAATTTTGGCAACTACTGTACTTTAGTACTCTATTCCAAGGAGTAAAATACAGCTTTAAGTAGAATAGAAAAGTGCTTTATTCAATAATATTTACATAGGCTACAATTAAGACAAGTGGTGCACAATAACAATGGTCAATTTGACCGTCTGTCCAGTTGGTCCACTTAGAATCTAAAATTATTCACAGCACTGCTCGCATATCCAATACAGTGTTATATATGCCTGCTAAAGAAAACATACATTCTTATTATTATTTTTTAAATTTTCTTACATTAAAATCAAAATAAAATAGCAAATAATTTAAAAAACCAAGGACTGTTAGATTAATACTGAACTGTATGTACATACGTTGGTTTTGAAAAGTATCAAACAGAACCATATAAGACTAAGGCCTATATTGAAAATATCATAATACAAAAATGGAGATAAAGTTTTTGCCTTATTTAGTCAAAAGGATTTCCAACAACTTTTGTGTCTAAGCAAGAGATGACCCCGTTAAAAAATAATTCTTTAAATTTTGTAATTTATTTTTTTAATGACGATTTGAGAGTGATTAATAATTGAACTCATTAATTAATTCCCATCTTAAAAACCAAGCATTTTTAACAAAATTCCCTAAACCCCGCCAATTCCTTCCATTTAACAAACTTATAAATTCCTCGTAATCTAAAATTGCTTTCTTCAAATACAAACGTCTAACATCTCTAAGCATCGGGCATCTTGCTACAAAGTGATATACCGTTTCATTCTCACGCATATTGCATAAGGAACAAAAATAGTTTTGTTCAATCCAAGGCTTGAAATTAAGGTCTAAAAGTTCTCCCCTGCATTTTATTATCCATTATATTACAGATATGTCAAGGTTCTTATTTAAAAAAACTTCTCTCTCCAAGATCAAAATCGACTGATACGTATTGTGAATGGAATACTGAGGTACGCGCCCTACCCAAACATTCTGCTCTCCAATTATCTCTTAAAGCACTCACAACGCTTATCATCTGAGTCATCAAGGTCCCCCCTTCCCCTCCATCCAAAACTGCATTAAAATCGACTGATAACCCAAACTTGTTCCCCAACCTTTTCCATTCCTTACACCAATATAGATTTCTTCTAATTATTTTTTTGACTAATATATTTGGCAAACGCTCCGGCTCTAACGATAATACTTTTAAAATATAATGCATGTGCATGTTTAATGTAAAAAAAAGAAGCAAATCCAACCCAGTTTCCAAGTACAAAGTGTAGTCAGGCGTATTATTTGGTAAACAAAACAATTTCTTAAACAGTTTTTGTACTGATTCAATCTTTTTACTGCTTAAATATCCCCATACTTGACTTCCATAACATAAAACAGATTTTATTATTGATTCGAAACAGGTAAATTTTGAAACCAATGGCACATTGTTATGTATTAAATTACTCCAGGTTACATTAATTGCCAATTTCGCTGCTGCAGATTTATTTTGAAAATGATTCTCCCAGCTTAATGTTGGAGTCAAAGTAACACCTAAATACTTGTAAGAATTTACTATTTCCATCTGATTCCCTTTATACCACCATCTATCGTTTCTCGCTAGTTTACCACCATTCCGAAAAACCATAATTTTTTATTTACTTAGATTTACCTTAAGATTCCAAATATTACAATAAGATTCTAATTTAACAATCATTTGCTGAAGAACTGTTGCAGTTGGAGCTAATAAAACGACATCATCCGCATACATTAAAATATTGATCCTCTTCCCTCCAACAATACATCCACCCCCTAAAAATTCCGGAAGATCGTTTATAAAAAGAGAAAAAATCCCAGGGCTTGCCACACAACCCTGCCTTAAACCTATTTTTGTTTCAAAACTACTTGTTATCCCGCCTTCACACCAAACTGATACATTAGTCCCGCTATATAAATTTTGTAATAATTTTGTAAACTTTTTTGAAACCCCTAACCCCAGTAATTTGTATATTAAAGCTTTTCTATCAATGGTATCAAAAGCCGCCGAAAAGTCAACAAAAAAAGAATATAATTTTTCCCTTTTGACAGATAATTTCAAATTAACCAAACACGATAAATTGAATATATTATCAATCTTTGAATACCCTCTTCTAAATCCTGCCTGGAACTCAGAAAAATTTTATTTTCAGTTACCCACTTATTCAGTCTTTCGTTTAATAAACAAGTAAAAATTTTCCCTATACAGTCAATAAAAGAAAGTCTCCTATAATTTTCTACTAAATTCAAGTCCCCCTTCTTAAATAATGGAAATATTATGGCTCTTTTAAAACTATCCGCTACTTTTCCACTTCTATACATATCGTTATAAACAAATAATAACTTTGTCAACAATATATCTGGAGCATTTTTATAAAACTCATAAGGTATTCTATCGTACCCAGGGGCTTTGTTATCTTTCAAACGGGTGAGAATAGATTTAAGCTCCGACAGATTAAAATCCGCATCAAGGAACTCGTCCGTTATCAGAGGCTCCGCATAGCTGATGCCCTCTGATAATTAAGGTGGATTTAATAAATTCTTAAAATACCTAACCCATTCTTCCTGTGAAATATTTCCAATCACCTTGACACTACCGCGCTTAAAACTGTTCAAAGCAGACCAAAACCTTTTGGGATCCGTTTTATTACTCAAATCAATAATTGTTCTTTCAAAAAATATTTTCTGCTTATTTTTACAAAGAGATTTAAACTGTTTTCTAATTTCAACATACTCTGCCTTTACAGACAAGGAGTTAGTTTTACGAAATTTATTCAATAATTTAAATTTACGCCTTCTCATTGACAAACACTCATAATCGAACCATTTTTGTTTATTTTGAAAGTTTGAGCCCGTAGTTTTGGTTTGTTTATCGTGTGCTGAATCACTAATAATTCTAACAATCCTATTAACATTATCCTGATTATTATTTGAAAAATCTAAAAACCTAATATGATGACTAATTTTAAATCTAAAGCAGGTATTGTCATTTTGAGTCCATTTTAATTTTGGAAGCAGAGGCAATATTTGTTCCCCGTTTCGCCCCTCAGTATTCACATCACAAACACGCAAACCGACCTCAATAGGCAGATGATCAGACCCTGTTTGACTTAAAACTTTAAAACTCTCCACAAAATGTAGACAATTAATTGATACTGCTGCTAGATCTATAACGGAACAACCCATAGCTCCGATAAAGGTAAAGTCCCCTTGTTTATCGTCTGCCGCTCTACCATTCAAAATAATTAAAGTATTATCTTCAAACATATTTAAAATTTTTCTACCGTTGCTATTAATTACACTATCTTTTGAATTGCGTGTATCACTAAAATGTATATTAACTTCACTTTCAAGAATCTCCGAAAAGGTTTGTTCTACCCCCACTCGTCCATTCAAATCGCCAACTATAATTATGTCTTCACCTGTATAGTTAACTAAAACGTTTGATAGTTGCTGAAAATCTCTTTCCCAAAAGTTACAGTTTAAATAAACAGGTAACACCTTAATATTCCTGCCATCCACTTTTGTGTCAATATTAATAAGTACAAAATCATTACAATTAATAAAAGACATCATATTAAAATATGGTGATTTTTTGTTCAGCAAAATAATTAAACCTCCCATAAATCTACCATAATTGCCCGTTCTTTCAGCATACTTTACACTGATTTTGAACCCTTTCAGTTTACCCAAAACAAAATTCCATTCTCTCTCTGAAATGAATGTTTCCATTAAAATAATTATGTCATAACTTTGAATTAACTCTAAAAAAAGAAAATCATCTACTTTACTTTTAAAGCCACATAAATTGTAAGAAACTAACCTTAAACAACTTTTTCTATTTACACTATTTTCTAAGACTACCCGATGTTCGTCGCTGGATGGATTGGCGATGGTCCCTCAGCCCCGCTGCTCGCTGGTGTCCTGTTGTTCCTGGCCCCTCGGTGTTACCCCGCCGTCGGTAGACATCTCCTCGCTCGCCTGCGCCCCGCCGGCGGCACCGCCGTTTGTTGATGATGAGCTCTGCCTGATCGTTTGGCTGTTCGTGGTCGTCCTCTGAACTTCTTGCTGTCGTGTAGGATGATCTCTTAGGCCGCTTACAAATTCGGAGAAGTCATGGCCAAACATAGATTTTAGCTTGTCGACTCCGTTCTGTCGGCCAGCCAACAGCCTGCCGTCCTCCCACGTGAACCTGCATCGTTCTATCGTCAGATGGTCGTACACGATAGGCATTCTCCGGCGACCTGCTACTCTCTCAACCTCCGATCTCACTGCTGCAAGACATGCTCTTTTAACTCGAATTTCTTTCGGAAAATCGCGATAGACCGCATAACCTGTGTCCTTTAAGTCCCTTACCCGGCTCATAATATAGTCGATGTCTGCATCATAAGGAAAGTGCGCTATAATTGTGTCCCTCTGTCCTCCTAACGGATGAGCCCTATTAATACACACCTGGTCATTTCCCATCACATCCCTGCAAAACTTGCCTACCACTTGTTTAAAGTCTGTTGTTCTTTCTCCCCACTTAAGTCCTTTAAATAAGAGGTTATTCCTCCTTGAACGACTTTCTAAATCTAGAAGCTTATCCAACATAAATTTATTTTGCATTTTAAGATTCATGATACTGTCTCGTTGGGTTTTATTTTCATTCCTTAGATCTTGAACTTCTTGAGTTAGGTTAACTAAGTCACTTTTTGTTGCTAAGGTAGAAAGTTTCGTATCTAGTAACTCAGACATTACATCTCTCAAAGCACATCTTAGCTGTCCTTTTGTAAGGTCACCAAGCTTTTCCTCCTCGTTCACCATGGCGTTGATTCCCAATCTACGTCGGTCCTCAGGGGATGATGGAGATGAATACCCCCCGTCGCAGCAGACCTGCGTACTCAGCGAATTTCCAAATTAGTAATAATAATTTTGACCAGAATAACTTGTAAACAAAATTTCATTACGTGCTCATAAATAGTAAAATATTGTCTATTCTCCTAATGATACATATAGGGAAAGAGTATGCAGGTATGCTGCCATGGGAAACACTAAAAGTAGATTTTGAGCATAAAAAATTTATTTGGACCATATGAAACCATATAGTAAGTTTCATCAATATCTGTCCATGATTAAAAGAGTTTGCCTATTCTCCATATGATTAACATGGGAAAAGAGTATGCAGGTTTGCTGCCATGATAAGTCCAAAAACGAAGATTTTTTTTTATAAATGGTTGAATCTCAACCAAATGAAGCTAAATACCAAGTTTCATCCAAAAATATTGGTTAATAATTGAAATAATAACACATCCTTATTGTCCATAAGATTAACATTGAAGCCCCTAAATGCAATGTACTGTCTTTAGAATTTTTAATATCTCGGTAACCAATGGAGATAGAGCAAAGCTTCAAAATACTAAATTGTGTGTTTTTCTGAGCTAAATCCAATGGTCCAAGTAAAAATTTAAAATTTTTTAAAATTACACATGAAAAATGCAAAAAACCCATTTGTGGGGTACAAAACCCCCCAAAACTACCCCTTCCGGTAGGTCAATATGTCTGGTTACGAACTCATCCGAATAAACGTAGGATTACACATCTCTACCAAATTTGGTGTCGATCGGACCGTTTTTACGAGAGTTATCGTGCCTAGGGACACATACATATATATATATATATATATATATATATATATATATATATATATATATATATATACATATATAAATATATACATATATATATATGTATGTATATATATATATATAAAATTTTTAATGACTATTATTTTTGGTCTCTGTTCACCTAAAAACGAAAAAGTAACATGGTCCCGGGCTTAGGTCTTACCATGAGACCTACGGTAATAGCTTATTCCCTATGGGAAATTCGCTAAAATGATCTGCGGCGTTTAACGGTTTAACTTGTTGGGAAACAGGGGTAAAATACTCACTGATTTTATGTTCTGGCATTAAAAGTCACATTGCACAATTGGAATGAGGTAAATAATGTTACTCTTGCGCAAAAACACCAAAAACTAAAAACGCACAACTCGGATGCAAACGCCGACCTTTTCATATACGACCACGTTGCGACCAACCGCACACGCTACTTGCTGACAACTAAAAATTTGTCTAGCAGAATATTTATGTACTTAGAACATGAGTAAACTCTTAAATTATACTGAGGAACAGTATTTTGGCAACGATGGATGCTGTGCCTGAAAACCACTGGAAACTCATTTCGGCGTTCTCGGTCTGTATAGGAACAAAAACATATGATTCCAAGTAATAGTCAAAACTGTACTTTTAGCGAATTTCCCTATAGGGAATACGTTGCAGTTATTCTCTCGCTGCTGTATGCGTATGACTTGTAAAATTATGAAAAAAGCAATATTTCCTCTTAACATGATCATTTGTTATTTATATTTTTCCTCCTTTTGCTTTTGTCGGGTGGAGAGGAAATCATCATGGACACTCAAAAACCTTTTTTTTCAGTAGTGTTTTTTCTTAGAGGAGCGTCCAGTTGTGACTCCTCTTAGTCAGAGGTTTATTCCTTTTTTAAATGGTTTTAAAATATTGCTGAACTATGATTCAAATTTCTTTGTAATCGTCTATTCAACACGAAACAAATAAGCCGTCAATTGTTATTGTACGTGCATTGGTTTGATTATTGGGCAATTTAGGCAGTGGTCAAAATTCTGAGAATTCCCCGAGACCCGGGCGGCCTTCCGGTGCCTAACCGGTCGGACGCGTTACAATAGGGGATTTTTGTCAACAATGGGCTGTCAACTGCCTGCCTCCAGTCTCTCTAATTTTGGCAACTACTGTACTTTAGTACTCTATTCCAAGGAGTAAAATACAGCTTTAAGTAGTAGGTGGAGGAAAATTGTATTTTTGTATATCTTTTTTATTGAAGCTCATAGATTATTTAAAAGTATTTTGTGATAGAACAGCTGGATTGAGTAAAGTTAAACAGCTCAGTAAATAATCTAGAGTGCGGAGGTGTTCCACAGTTCTTTGATAATTACAGGGTGCGGCAAAAAAACCGACCTATTTTCTTTAATGCACCCATTCAGCGACAGGACATCTGAGGATGGTGGGGGTTGGCTTGTTTTAACCCGGCAGAACTGACATTGATTTGGAAACGTGAGAACTGACTCACGGTCTTTTAGACCAAGTTTAATTAAAATACCACATATATTGAATAAATCGGTATTTTATTTTTCAAAACCCATTCACATGTCTTTCTTATTAGTTCTTTTAACATTTTACTCTGTAAACAAGTGTTTACATAATTTATGTAACGTATGTTTTTAAGAAATGTGGTTTTTTACTTTTATCTTGTCTGGCGTACTTAGTGAGAGGAAAAAATTTATTGAACTTTAAACATTTATTAACAATTATTTGCCACTCAAAATTAAATTCATTTCAATTTCAAAGTTTCAATTTATGTAGTTATTGTTATCTATTCTTATAATAATTCAGTTTTGAAGAAATTGATTCTGGAGTTCCACTGGACCGATTTTAATTTTTAAGATGTCGTTGGAAAGCTCTCATCCTGTAGATTTGCCAAAAAATATGAAAGTTTAATGTTTATTGGTATTTATGGTGAAATAATAAAAAAAATGTTTCTCATAAGAAATACATTGGAAACAGGTTTTTACGATTTTTTACTTTCTCCCTCTATATCATAATATATGGAGAAAGTATTGTTTTCGTCAAAATTTTCGAATTTGAGTTGTTGGTGGATTTATCCATTTTGGTTCCCCCTGAACCCAAAAAAGTGGTTTTCGGAGTGATGTCTGTGTTTGTGTGTGTCAGGATGTAAACAGAGCTAGAGAATGCCCTAATGGTCCGATTTTAATTAAATTTGGTACATAGGTCCAAAACCACGATAATTCCAGGCGTTTTTTTCAATTTTTTTTAAATTTTTTTTAATTTTTTATTTTAAAGGGTATTTTACCCCCAAAAACCCTCAAAAATAAAAATTTCTCAAAAACGGCTCTAACGATTTTGATTAAAATTTTGCGGTTTATTAAGCTTAAAATGGTGAATAAAATGACACCACCCGCATCTCCGGGAAAATCTGCGTTCAAAAGTTATGGAGTAAAAAGTGTTTCAAAAATCAATTTTTTATCATTCTGCACGAAATCAGCCTGTTTTTTGTTCTCTCAATAGTACCAAAACCGATTAATTTTTGTCCTAGGACTGAAAAATTATCTGGAGAATTTTTTAGGTCCTAGTACTGAAAAGTCAGCTGTTTGCTAAGTATATTATTATTGATTTATTAATGTTGAGGAGCAGAATGTTGAAATTCAAACGTTATAAAGAGCATTGTTTGTAAATAACAGAAATGTAAACATTGCATATAACTTACTTTGTAAATATAACCTCGAAAATACAACTTAATAGTTAATATTTTTAACGATCAAAAGTCTAATTTTGCATTATGATAAAAAACGTTGTTCATCACTCGGAGCAAAAGTGTCTTTTGATGCTTAATCGTTTTTAAAAACTCGGCTGCGCCTCGTTTTTAAAACACGATTGCGCACCATAAAGACCCACTTTTGCTCCTAGTGATGAAAACTACTATTTTGGATTTTCAAAATAGCTGTTTTCTTGAAATAAATTTTACTTATCACCATTAAATCAAGCTCAAAAAACTAAATAATCCAGTACTTTAAATTATTGCTCTACGTCAAGTGGTAAATTTTTCGTTTAGCGGTAAACGCAGTACGTTGTTAAAAGTCACAGACGCGCGTATGTTCAAACAAGCGCTGCTCAGCCGGTAGCTATCCGACTGAGTCATCAAGACATTAATGTTTGAAGCTTTTAACATCTTTTTTATATTGTTGGGAGAAAGTATGTGTCAGTTAACTGATACCGTTTATTTCATTTGAAGGCAATTTTTGGCTGCCTTTATTTCGGTTATTCAAGAAATGCTTGATAGTAATTTGTAGGAAATTTAATTCTCTTTCAGAAAATCACCATCCACTTTGGCCGATTTCCTCACCATTCAAAAGTTATTTACAAAAAACCAAAGCTACTACCAGTTTTGTTTGCGTTTCAAAAATACTGAGTTAAGAGAAATCTTTGGGCAATCGAATCTGGAGTTCCACTGGACCGATTTTAATTTTCAAGATGTCGTTGGAAAGCTTTCATCCTGTATATTTGCCAAAAAATATGAAAGATTGATATTTTTTTTTTGTTTTTTTGATGAAAAAATAAAAAAATGTTTTTCATAAAAAATACATTGAGAACGGGGTTTTACAAATGTCCTGTTTGAAAGCAATTTTTGGCTGCATTTATTGTGGTTGTTCAAGACATGTTGTAGAGTAATTTGTGGGAAATTTAATTCTCTTTCAGAAAATCACCTTCCACTTTGGTCGATTTCCTCACCGTTTTTAAGTTATTTACAAAAAACCAAAGCTACTACCAATTTATTTGCGTTGAAAATTCAGTTTTGAAAATCTTTGGGCAATCGAATCTGGAGTTCCACTGGACTGATTTTAATTTTTAAGATGTCGTTGGAAAGCTCTCATCCTGTAGATTTGCCAAAAAATATGAAAGTTTGATGTTTTTTAGTATTTATGGTGAAAAAAAAAATGGTTTTTACGATTTTTTCATTTGAAGGCAATTTTCGGCTGCTTTTATTGCGGTTATTCAAGAAATGCTTAAAAGTATTTTGTAGGAAATTTAATTCTCTTTCAGAAAATTACCATCCACTTTGGTCGATTTCCTCATTGTTAAAAAGTTATTTACAAGAAAACCAAAGCTACTACCAATTTGTTTGCGTTGAACAAATACTGTGGTAGCGATATTTTTATTAAACTTTGTACAGCTAAATCTAGAGTACTGGACTGATTTTAATAATCTTTTATGTGTTGCCAAAAAGCTTCGTCTATGTATATTTACTCAAAAATGTGAAAGTTTGATGTTTTGCTTTGGAGTTATGGTGAAAAAGTTAAAAAGCTAAACAGTTTTTCCCTTTAAACTGTGTCTGATCACATGGAACACATGTTATTAATTTAACAGCTGATTGATGCATTGTTGTGTCCTTGACTTTTCTTTGCTACATTTTGTTGTTTACATTTGGGATTTGTGGTTGTGAGTTCCTTACGTTTTATTGGCGTTTAAAGAGAGTTATGTGCTAAAGCAGTGTGTGGTTTTAAGCGGTATGTGATTTTTACAATCATAAATTGTTATTTCAAAAACTAAATTAAATAAAATCAAACTAAATTAATATAAAACTGAACTAAATTTAATAATTACATGTATGAATTTTTAATTGTTCTGAAAATGAATAATTTTACCATTTATAATATAGATTGCGATGAAAACTGTTTGTTTGGAAGTTTATCTTTTCTATGCCATTCAACACAATCTAGGTACGCTTAAATACGAACCAAAATAATTGATGAAGTAGTAAGTAACTGGTACTACTATTGCCCTTTTATAGTAGGAGGTAAAACATATAGATTACCAATACAAAATGCAACAGATTATAAAAATCTAATGACTGAAGATGGGGAATATGCCGGTAATGTCGAAATTGAAGCTGCAGCAAGACTTTTTGACTGCCAGTTCAAAATTTTTGCAGGAATTATCTAACTTTTTTCTCAAATATTCTTTCTTTCAATATTGAAAACAAATACTACAATTTTTTTTATTTATTTCACCGGAAATAGCATATAGGTGAAATTTTTCTAGAGACCGTTGTATTTTTAACCACAACGGGCTTTGTTCCTAGTAAAAAATAATACAACTTTTAGCAAGTCAATGAACTTAACAATTTTATTTTATTGATGATGAGAATTGTAAGAAAAAAGGTTTGTTGATCCGATTACGTTCCTCTGAGTCCATGATTTCAGGAATAAAAATATTCATACAGCAAAAATGATTTAATTACAAACACGTCATCCGTTAAAACTGTCACAAATTGAGTATAGAGAACTGACACACGGTCAAATGCACCGTTTATCCCGTGACGCCGGAGCTGACTCACGGTCGAACGCACCAGTCTTCTACTTAATCGCCCACTGCACTGGCTGTTCAAGTTGGGAAATGACGGGAAGTGCATCATTGTGTTCCTGGAAAGTGGCGCATGAGGTACAGTGCCGGCGAAGACTGCCGACCACCAGGAAATATTGTTTTGATCAAAAAAACTTCCAACCCGGTCTTTTTGACCAGTATGCCAGTTCTCCCGGGTTGAAGCAAATTTTATGCCATTTCAGTAGTCATTGAGTAGTGGTCGCCTAACCTACATGTTTACATTAAGCATGTCAAATAACACGCTTTCGTTATTGGGGCATATTTTGTGCTTCTTGTCAGTAAACATTAACATTTCTTTATCAGCATTTAAATCAATCATTTATTTGTCGAAATTTTTTTGCTTTGCATGGTCAGTGGGCTTTAATTAATTACTGAACAATGGCCAATTGATTGGTATGGATGGGGTTTAAGATCGAACCAAAAAATTTGTCAAACCGAATGGTCAGCCATGTTCAAGGCATTTCGCTAGCCTACCGGTTGGCGTCTTGAACTCTGGTTCAAGATGTCACCGGTTCGATTCCCGGGGTGTCCACAACAATGTGTTGGGTTTGGGATACTATCCCTTAACATCATTTAGTTCAATTAACAAAATTCTTCTGGCGTGGACACAAGCAAATCACTAGCTTGTTTTCTAACGGGCCGACGACTGTTTTCCACACAGCAGCAAGGACTCCATCCATGTTCTCTGGCGTCCGCGCTGACCTTGAACTTCAATGGTTTCGTTGGCTTCGTTTTTAACTCAAAACAAGTTTATCTTAAGTTAGTAACCCACAGCATGATTGTGCTAGGATTCGGAATTCTAAATGTTGACCTGATTGAAAGAATGCACGAAAGTGCCACTGAGTAGCAATGATTGAACCACCAATATTGAAATACGTCTTGATAAGGAACTAGCGTTGTTCAAGCGACCACTACTCCATAACTACTAAAATGGCATAAAATTTGCGTTCCAACAAGCCTACCCCCACCTTTAGATGTTCTGTCGCTGAGCGGTGCGCGAAAGAAAATAGGTCGGTTTTTTTGCCGCTCCCTAACAATTAATTGTAATTTGAGACGGCTACATTAGAATAAAAGAAAACATGACAAAAACACCCCCTGGGTGATCTCGTTTTATGCATTAGTTATGTTTGCATGAAGAATGCAAACATAACTATCATACCAGAAATTCATCACTAATTCCAACAAAAGGACACAGAACAACAGTATATGAAAAATCTCCTTATGAAGTATCCCGAAAAATTATAAATTTGATCAGAACGTTTTATAATTTGGAAATAAAAACATCAAAAGGTTTATAAAGCTTTCGCCTGGGTAGCGTGAGCTCTGTTACAAATACACTGCTGAAATAAGTTTGACTCGCTTGACAGTAATGTGAGAGTATCAGGAAGGCAATTGAATCAACTCAGGTCAAGCAATTAAACAGACTTTAATAATACAACTACGACTAAACTAGCATGGTGCACAGGTGAAACATATGATTATACCCTTCAATGACAGTGAGCGAAATGTATTTACATGAATTAGAGTCCACCCAAGTGCTGGGGCTAGTTCTCCTTCGTTTACTCAACACTCATGAAGTAAGAGTTCGGTAAATTACTTCGCGCACAACTGGAGCGTCCGATGTGTGAGTGTCACTGATAATATTTAACTTATTTGTTAATTGATCACTAATTATTTACAGCAATAAAACAAACAATGATATCGTTAAATCAAACTTGGGCTTTTAAAAATTCAATTCCACAAACAAAGTTACTATACAAATTACCCTAAAAATGAAATCATGTCTTAGCCTCTAATATTTACAAATGTTGAAAGGAATAGATTATTTAATACTTTGAATGGCCGTGCTTGAATACAGTCCCTACTTTGGGGTTTTACTTCGTTCTCTAAGCAGGGGGTTTAATTAATTTGATCTATTACTTTATATACAATTATTTATTTACTTATTTATTCCTTTACTACTTATAACTTTATTCTTGATATCTGATTACTTCATTTATGCTTGCTGTTCGCTTTAGGGCTCATGGCTTTCGTTATTTATTTATTTATTCAACTAAAGGGAGTCTAGAAATGCTCTATCTATTATTTAAGTTTAAACGTTCGGGGCCTAATGCTGTGCACCGGACTGAGAGTGATTCGACATACCCCTGGAGTAGACCTTTCTTCCGCCGTCCGTCGGTTTCGTTGCCGGTACGGTGTCGGTCGGTGTGGTCCCTCGGCTGTGCTGCGCCGTTCTCCTTGTGGGCGCGCGAGTGGTCGTAGGTGCGGTGGAGTCCTCGTCCCCGGGCCTCGGAGCTGGTCCGTCTTCCTTCTGTGGGCGGTCCTTGGTGCTGCTTGGCCGTCTTCCTTCTTTGGGACCTTGGAGCTGCTTGGCCCGTCTTCCTTCTCTGGAGGGTCCTTGGAGCTGCTGGCCCGTCGTCCTTCTTTGGAGGGTCCTTGGAGCTGCTGGCCGTCTTCCTTCCTTGGGATCCCTGGACCTGCTTGGCCCGTCTTCCTTCTCTGGAGGGTCTGGAGCTGTGGCGCTGGTCTTGGAGTCGGGTCGTCACTGGTGGCGTTCTATACCGATCCAGTTGGCTTCCTGGCTCCTACTCCGTTCAGAGCCCAGACCAACCCTTTTCCCCTGACTTCTTCTATCCTGTACTCCTTGAAGACTGATAATTTCCTCCGCTCCTAAGTTCCAATTTTTGTCCCCACTACTTTTTTAATTTCATCCCCGTTTCCGATTGTCCACGCCTCCCAGCCAATTATCTTTCAATTACCACCTCTTCCTTATTCCCTATTGGCGATTGAATACTTCGTCATCAAGCCGCCATCTTTGCCGCTGATTGCTGATCGGTAAGTCGATTTATATTTCTTGCATGATTATTCTAAGAATTGCTACATGGCGTGAGAACGTGCGTGCCGTCCGTCCTCCCAGCGTTGTGCATCTGATCACGGTACATTTTTTGTATCAAGTTGCCGTCTGGTTGGCGCCGGTCTCGGCGGATTGAAGTGAATTTACTGAGATGAATTTTGCATCGAGAATAATATTAGTTACATTTAATTTATATGTTTACAGGTTTATGTTATATGTTTGTAGTACAGCAGTATTTTGTCGATCGGTATGGCTAGTCTTAAATTCTTCTCGAAGGCATTCGTTTGTAATTCGGTGAGATGAGTTAATAGTTTCTTGGGTTTGATTAAGCTGTCTGAAATTTGATTCGAATGGCATTTTTCTAGGATGTCTCTCTCGTTCTGTTGCTGGTAATTGTACAATATGTATGTCCAGGTTTGTTGTGTTAGAGAGTAAATTTGCTTAATGATTATTTCTGATGTTGTGTATTGGCTCTCGCTGAATTCTTGCTGTGCGATTGAAAATGTTGTATGCACTCTGTCCGCTAGTTGTGCGACATTCTGTGAGAAATTATTCAGATTATGTGTTGTTCTAACTAGGTCCTTATATTGATTTCCTACGGAGTTAATAATTTCATTGGTGTGTTGTTCAAGATTTTTTTGATTGTCATAGATGCCCGCAACTTCGTTAGTGGAGGCTAAGTCACAGCACCATTGAAAGAAGTCTTTTAAGAATGTTAGTCCCCGTTTTCCTCTTGTGTTTGTTACATTACTAAGCGATAGGTCATGGCTTTGGTTTTCAATGACTGATATAATTAATGATTGGAGTTTCACTAGATTTCTCTGTAGTTCGCACTGCGTGGATGTGTTATTTCTATTCAAGCTACATTTTCCTGTTATATTTTGGTATTTTGGGAACGTTGGTTTTTGGTTTAATTTTGTCGTTAAGATTAATGGAATCGATGCTTCGTAAGGGATTAGAGCTGTTTGGCGTTCGAAATGTAAGCCGCTGAAGAATTGGTAGCTGTCGGACTCTTGAGTTGCTTGTGTTCCGTTGCAAAGCAATATTGTTATCGTGGCGAGTAACAGGTGTGAAGCCATCCTGGTGTTATGTTCTTTCCATACAGCCATTCAGATCTGAACCACAAATTTCGTGTTAGTGTTATAATAATAATAATAATTTTGTAATTTCATTTTCAAGAGTGTAGGTTACATTTAACTAATCGTGGTATTTTCGTCCTACCTCCTAAATGTAATGGTTTCTTCGTTCAGTAATTACATTTTTCTGTCAGAAAGTAATGCTTGCGCGCTTAGCATTTACTCTCATAAGAGAATGCGTTTATACATTAATATGAGAATTTGTACTTTTATTTTAGCTTTTAGTCAGAATTTATAGCTACCGAATCCCTTAATACTCATGACTGGGCCCTAGTCAATGAATCTTAAGCTAATCAGTAATTATTCGGTAAATTTTTGAAGATATTTTTCGAATGTGAACACATGTTTTCAGAATGGGAGGCAATGTTTTTGACACAGTTGGTAGGCATGTTTCCAGGCCGTGCCCTAATGTGCTGATTCCAGAGACGTGCTGCAGGTGTTCTTATCTCTTGTCACTTCTGCAAGAGATAACGTCATCTCTGTGCCTACGTCTGTTTTCTGCTAACTGTCTTGGGACAGTGGTTAGTTCAATTCGTGTAGTGGTCCGTGTCGGTCGGTACTTATGTACACGTGTGTGCGTATAAATGAGTGATATTCGAGTGAAGTTTCTTGAGTGTCTTTTTTTGTGTGTAGTGTGGTGAATGTGTATGGATATCCCATTAATCAGGTATCCTAATTTCTCTTTAATTTAAATTTAAATATTTTCCTTAATTAATTTGTCACGGAAATGGACATTATTACTTTCTCCCCCTATACCATAGTATATGGAGAAAGTATTGTTTTCGTAAAACACTTCGCATTAGTTTGATGATGTATATATCCATTTTGGAGCCTCCTTTCCCCGTATAAATGTATATATTGAGAAAGTATTGGTTTCGTCAAAATTTTAAAATTTGAGTTGTTGGTAAATTTATCCGTTTTGGTGCCCTCTGAGTCCAAAAAAGTGGTTTTCGCGTGATGTCTGTGTGTGTGTGTGTCAGGATGTAAACAGAGCTAGAGGATGCCCTAATGGTCCGATTTCGGTGAAATTTGGTATGTAGGTCCAAACGCACGATAATTCCAGGCGTTTTTTTCATTTTTTAGAATTTTTGATTTTTGAGGGTATTTTACCCCCAAAAACCCTCAAAAATCGTGATAAATCCAAATTTCTCAAAAACGGCTCTAACGATTTTGATTAAAATTTTGTGGTTTATTAAGCTTAAAATGGTGAATAAGATGTCACCACCCGCATCTCCGAGAAAATGCTCGTTCAAAAGTTATGGCGTAATAAGTGTTTCAAAAATTAATTTTTTGGATTTTCAAAATAGCTGTTGTTTTTAAATAAATTTTACTTATCACCATTAAATCAAGCTCAAAAAACTAAATAATCCAGTATCTAAAATTATTGCTCCATGTCAAGTGGTTGCGGAGAAAATTCAATTTTTCGTTTAGCGGTAAACGCAGTACGTTGTTAAAAGTCACAGACGCGCGTAGGGTCAAACTCGCGCTGCTCAGCTGGTAGCTATCCGACTGAGTCATCAAGACATTTATGTTTGAAGCTTTTAACAGCTTTTTTTATATTGTTGGGAGAAAGTATGTGTCAGTTAACTGATACCGTTTATTTTTACTTGCCATTGTCTTCCAATTTCATATTGAGGGATCCAAAATTTTTTTGACGTGGCTCCTTTTGTGCTTATTGTATTTTGAGAAATGGTATAGAGTGAGTCTAATAATAGTATTTATTTCTGTACATGAAATAATTTTATATGAAATATTTTCTTGAATTTTGTTGAAATATTTTGAAATATTCGGAATGAATTTTTATTTTGGATTTTCTTTGAAATAATCGTTTTAGTTATCAAATTCCTTGGAATATTCCCAGTGTGATTATGCTGTTGGTGTGATTATGCTGTTGGCCTCTAGCTGTGTGGTTGATTGATGGTCGATTGTGTGTTAGCGTATGGGAGTTGACTTATGTCCTCGCTAAGTTAGCCCGCGCATCCATATGCGATCGTGGGAGATTAGGTTGTATGTGTTTTCTTGTGGAAGCGGAGGTCAGCAGTATTTTTTTTTTTGCCTATATTGTCGCTCAAATGTTTGCTCAGTTGCATAAGTGGTCGTAAGTGATGCACTTATATTTGGTGTCCTTTAATTGTAGGAATACTTCCTGATTAGGGGGAGTGTTCGTTTTTGTTAGCATGGACTCCTTTGGGGATGAACGTATTCTATACGCCCTGCGATAGAGCTTACATTTGTGGCCATTTTATAGGCATTTCAAGTTCCCTTAGTATTAATATTTCTATTCCCTATAAAATGGTTTCAACTTAGAAACGTGGACGGGTTCATTTACGGTCCGTCCTCTCTTGTCCAGTGCGATAAGATAATTGTTTTCGCTCAATTTTTCAATCACATAAAAGGGGCCACGGTAACAATTTTGAAACTTGTTAAAAGGTTTTGTGTGGTCCTGTGGATACCTGATTAAGACTTCATCTCCTGGCTTATACGTGATTTTCCTTTTATCCTTTTCATATTGCTTCTTCTGTGAAATCTGTGCTTTATGTATTATTTGAGGGATTTCTTTACGTAATTTTTGTATGCACTCTAATTCTTTTATTATGTCCGGATCTTGATCTTTGTGTGTGTAGACGTAGTCTGAGGGTAGTCTTGCTTCCCTGCCGTACATTAAGTAGAACGGGGTGTATCCAGTGGTTCTATTTACAGTTGTGTTGTAAGCAAATGCAACGTATTTTACCATGCTTGCCCATTGATTTGGTTTCTCTTCTATATAGTGACTTATCGTTTTGTTAAAAATTAAGTTCTGTCTTTCGGTTAAGCCCTGAATTCGTTGTGTATATGGAGGACTATTTTTTTGTTCGATACCAAGACTTAAACATAATTGTTTCATGAGTGTACTCATAAAATTCGTGGCTGAGTCGTGGAGTATCATACGGGGACATCCGTACTGGCAAAATAATTCAAGTAGAATTTTCGCTACTGTTGGGGCGGTTGCATCCCTTGTTGGTCTTGCGTGTACCATTCTGGTACCCTGGTCGGTTACCATGAGAACATATTTAAAACCCGCGCTTTGCGTGATTGGTCCGAGGAAATCAATGATTATCTTTTCGAATGGTACTACTGGCGGTATTTGGGGAGTTAGAGCGTCATATTGTTTGTAAGTTGGTGTCCGTCGTAGCTGACATTGCTTACAAGTCCGCGTGTAGTTCTCGATATCCTGTGTCATTGTTGGCCAGTAATATCGATCCTTTATTTTTCTTAAAGTTTTAAAATTTGAAAAATGTCCTCCAGAATATGCGTTGTCGTGGAATGCCTTCAGAATATCCTTAACCTTTTCTTGGGGAATTGCTAATAAATTACTATTCTCTCTGCCGATGAAATGTTTGTAAAATAATAACCCATCTTGTTCGTGAAATTTTCTAGCTTGGTTTCTTATTTTCTTTGTGACTGCTTCCGGGTTAATTTTTGCTAATTTTATTTGTTTAAGATAAGGGTCCGTATTTTGGAGATGTTCAAAATCCTCTGTCTGTAACTGGTTTATATTTAGTGCAATTTCGAAGGGGTGGTCGTCCATTGTTTGTGTGGGTTCTGTTCTTGATAAACAATCTGCCAATAAATTACTTGTGCCCTTTTTGTATTTTACTGTGATGTCATAATCGACTAAATTTAATGCTAATCGATTTAGTCTTGAGGAAGTATTTTTAAAATTCTTGAAATGTACCAATGCATTACAATCAGAGTAAACTGTTACATGACGGCCTAAAGTAAATTCTCTCCAATAATTTACTGCATACGTTAGACTTAGCATTTCTCGTTCGCTGTTTGCATACTTTGTCTGTGTTTCTGTAAATTTTTTTGATAAGTATGCTACGGGGTGCATTTTGTTAGTTTCTGGATCTATTTGTATAAGACACGCGCCCATAGCGAATAATGAGGCATCAACAAATATTACTGTTTCCCTATTTTCATTCCAGTGGGCTAGAAGGGGTGGGTTTGTTAGGATTAGCTTGATTTTTTCGAAAGCTTGTTGGCACTGTGGGGTCCATTCAAATTTTTCGCCTTTATTGGAGGCTTTTATTAGTTCTGTTAAGGGTAATGTAATTTCGGCATAGCCTTTGATGTGTTTCCTGAAAAACGAAGTCGCACCCAAATACTGTCTCACTCTTCGTATACAATTTGGTACTTTGAAATCTTGTATGGCTTTGACTGACGATTTTTGTGGTAAAATTCCTTTGTTTGAGACTGTAAATCCTAGTATGTCAATTTCTTGATACATAAATCTACATTTTTTTGTGTTTAGTTTTAGGTTTGCTTCATTTAAAATGCTTAAAATTGTGTCCAAATTTTGTAAGTCTTTCTGAAATGTGGTTCCATACACGATAACGTCGTCGATGTATGATATTACCGTATTATACAAGTATTTGTTTAGAAGGGCTTGTATTGCTTTTGTAAAGAGTGCAGATGACACTGAAAGTCCCATAAATAAGCGTGTGTATCTGTAAAATCGGTGCTGGCTTCTTATTGCTAATAAATTTCTAAATTCTTCTTTTACTGTTAGTTGGTGGAATGCACCTTTAAGATCTAATTTTGTAAATGTGTTGGCCTTATTTAATGAGTTTAGAACTAGGCCAACGCTGGGTGTTGGAAATATGCAGGGTTTTAATACTTGATTTACTTTCCGCATATCGCTGACTAGTCTGGGGGAACCATCATTGTTTCGTGTTAAAAATACTGGTGATGCCCATTCACAGAATGGTGGACATTCTTCCAAATATTGGCTTGTTTCATTTCGTCTAATATTTTATCTAATTGCTGTCGTTCAGTTTGAGCTAATTTGTAGGAAGGTGAATTTACTGGTTTGGCGTTGGGGATTGTTTCCAGTGCAACCGGTGGCAATTTTGCAGGTGTTAAATCCGTTACTTTCGTGGTAAAGACATTTTGGTATTTTTGTAGGAGTTTAACAAGTCGATTATGTTCAGTGCTGGTTAAATGTGGTGATATGTCAAATGGAATGCCATCCTTATCAGTAATCATATGCTTTTCAGGATGCAGTAATGTTGGCTTATCATTAGCTGACGTTTTCCTATTTTCCGTGGTCATGCCGTTGGTGTCCTGTGTCAGGAATCCTAAAATGGTATTGGCACTAATGTTCTTGGGAAAATTTGATGCGTTATAAATATTTATAAATATTGTTTGTTTTCTGGATCTTCGATTAGGTATGCGTGGCATTTCTTTTTGTCTTTTAAGCCTTTTTCAGGTTCAAAATGTGTTCGTTGAGTTACTGTTTCCTGTACTGGGATTCTCCTGTGTTGGTGGGGGGCAATAATTAGGTCATCTTTGAGACGTATGTCTGTTAATTTATTGGCTTCGGTCACTTTAGTAGTGCATACTGTTTCTATGTCGAGTAACCATTTTTTCCCCATAGGTATTTTATGTTTGTGCTGGCCTAAATTAAAAATAATACATTTGGTGTTGAAATTGATTTCAACTTTGTGTTTGCGCAAAAATCTATTGCCTAAAATTATGTCACTCGTTGCGTTTGTGGTTACATAAAACTTATCTCTCAAAATTATGTTATCTACCTCTATCGTAATTTCAGCTTTGCCTTTAATATGCATTGGGGTGTCGTTTGCGGATACTATCAATGGTAAGTTATCCGTATCTAGATTTTGCTGTGATACTAGGTTAGCGTTAATTAGGTTTATGTTTGACCCGGTATCAACAATGCATTCTATAATTTGAGATGGATTATTGGCTAATTTTGCATTTAAAGTTAATACTGGAATTGTTCTGTACTCTGTTTCATGAATTTTGAATAATGTGTCATTTAAATCCCGTTTATTCAGTTTGTTTTTCTTCCTCGGTTTGTAGACTCGTTCGTCAGATAAGTGTGTAATATCGCAACTGTAAATTTTGTGCTCTTCCGTCTGCTGGTCCAATTGTTCACAAATTTCTGTTTTCTCGTGGTCTCTTAATAGATTATTTTCCTGTCCCAGGTCGACCCTTATGTCATGCCTCTTGTCATTCGGTCCTTCTTCTATCTTATCCTGTCTTGTATTCTCTCCATTATGATCCTGTGATTCATCCTCATTCCCCTGTCTCCTCTTCATTTCTCTTGGCGGTGTCCTATCTTGAACCTGCTCCATCCTTCCTTGTGTCCTGGGATTCTTCCTGTTATGCTGGCTAAGATACGTTTTCCTAGTATTTACACTCGTATCTGTACATCTAGTGTGGGTTTCTTGGTTTCTCTGCCACTTATTTTTCTTTCAGGGTTTAATGTCCTTGGACTCACTTAAGGTAGGAAATTCCTTTTCGTAATTATTTACACGGTATTTACTATTTACATTATTGTGCTCCTTAGGAATGCTATAGGGGCGGGGAGTCATCCTGTTTCTGTTAGTAAAGGTTGATCCCCTATTGATTAGTTTTTTTGCTGAGTGTTATGGTTCTTTAGCTTGAAACAGTCGCTCTTATTATGATTTCGCATGTTGCAAAAATCACAAAATTTTTCCGTTTTCTTAAACCTACAATTTTGTGTTGCATGATTATTCTTCTTGCAAATATTGCAGAATGTCGTGTTTCGGTCGTGGTTTGGGTTC
Source organism: Neoaliturus tenellus (assembly GCA_030545055.2). Classification (NCBI taxonomy): domain Eukaryota; kingdom Metazoa; phylum Arthropoda; class Insecta; order Hemiptera; family Cicadellidae; genus Neoaliturus; species Neoaliturus tenellus. Next base: position 21,622,376 of record CM061531.1, read on the forward strand.
CTAGGTCTTGGGTTATATGTGTAATGACGTGGGTTTGCATTGTAATCACCGTAGTATGTCGAGGGGTATCGTTGACCTGGTCGTGACGGGTGTGTGTGCCGCTGATATGAGGTGTATGGCCTCCCAGTGACGTAGTTCCCTCTCGGTGTGCAGCTGTTGTGTGACGTAGGGTACGCGCGTGCGTGTGCCTGCCTGACGTCATTCGACCTTGGACTACTGACCGCGGTGTTGTTCACAGGCATGCTCTGTTGTTGTGACGCCTTCAAATTTGCAATTTCCATCGTGAGGGTTTTTATTTCCTGTTGTAGGCTGCGCAACTCTTGTGTTCCCGCATCGCTGTTTTGTGTCGTGTGTGTGTCAGCACGATTATATTTTTCCCTATTGAGATGGCTGATTTCTAATTGTAATTCGATTTTCTTGAGATTGTTCTCTAGCTGTTGGAGCGTGTCGCACGTTTCATTGAGAATTTTGTCACAAATTTCCGGACGCAGTCCCTGTATAATGTGTTGAATTATTCGTTTCTCGCTAATATCTGGTTCGTGTCTTTTGCATAGTGTTAAGATTTCGAGATAATACGCTAAGACAGGTTGATCTCTAGCGTTGTATCTTCTGCGCTAGTATCATTTCGAGTGTCTGTGCCTGCGCGGCTGGGGTGAATGTTGCGATAAACAATGTCTTAAGGTCCTGCCAGTTGTCTGGTCTTGTGGCATCGCTTAAGTGCTGGTACCATGAAAGGGCCGTGCTTGCTAAATGTGCGGGGAATATATTTAATTTAGTTGCGTCCGTCCAATTGTTTGATTTAGCCGCAATTTCATATTTATCGATAAAGTCCATGGGGTTTTCGGTTTGAAGGCCATGGTAGGTTCCTGCCGAAACTAACGGTATTTTTTCTTTCGGTCTGCCTTCGTTCGCCATCATTAAATCACGTCTGCTATTTCCTTCTTCGTCAGTTTCCGTGTTAGCCGGGCTGGGTGTTCTAGACAGTTCTAGGTAATTAGGGAACACGATTTCCTCGTATTCGTTCTCGGAAGTGCCTGCCGTTTAGTTCCGGGGTGTCGTACAGATTTTCTCGATCGGTTATGAACCGTTGGATTCGGACTAGTCCTGGGTATTTATCTAATTCTGCTGGGCTTAGGGCTATTTTCCGGTCGATTAATTTTTTGAAGGTGAATTTTTTTTCTTCGCTTAAGTTACGTGTAAGGAACGCCTTTATATCCGCAACTATTGGTCTGAGGTCCGCGACTGTGTCTTCATCCCTATATTTTATTTTGAATTTAGTTAAAATCTGTTGCAAATTTTGTTTACTTACTCGGTATACATCGGGAGGTAAGATTTTTCGGTCTGCAGTTAATGACATTTCATTTTCGTAGATTTGGGGCCTATCTTATTATGTTTGTCTGAGTTTTAATAGGGGTGTTTATTTAAAATTCTTGGGGATGTTTCTCTGTTTGTTTAGGGGTTTTGTCTTATGGGGGGGGGGTTCCTATTACTGTCTTGATATTACTAAAATAACATATAAAAATATAACCCTTCAACTCTTATTTCTAAACAATTATATTAACACAAATTTCTCTCACTGAGCTGATTCAATTGCTTGATAATTAAATCAAAAGGCAGCATCCACCATATAAAGCTTTCGCCTGGGTAGCGTGAGCTCTGTTACAAATACACTGCTGAAATAAGTTTGACTCGCTTGACAGTAATGTGAGAGTATCAGGAAGGCAATTGAATCAACTCAGGTCAAGCAATTAAACAGACTTTAATAATACAACTACGACTAAACTAGCATGGTGCACAGGTGAAACATATGATTATACCCTTCAATGACAGTGAGCGAAATGTATTTACATGAATTAGAGTCCACCCAAGTGCTGGGGCTAGTTCTCCTTCGTTTACTCAACACTCATGAAGTAAGAGTTCGGTAAATTACTTCGCGCACAACTGGAGCGTCCGATGTGTGAGTGTCACTGATAATATTTAACTTATATGTTAATTGATCACTAATTATTTACAGCAATAAAACAAACAATGATATCGTTAAATCAAACTTGGGCTTTTAAAAATTCAATTCCACAAACAAAGTTACTATACAAATTACCCTAAAAATGAAATCATGTCTTAGCCTCTAATATTTACAAATGTTGAAAGGAATAGATTATTTAATACTTTGAATGGCCGTGCTTGAATACAGTCCCTACTTTGGGGTTTTACTTCGTTCTCTAAGCAGGGGGTTTAAGTAATTTGATCTATTACTTTATATACAATTATTTATTTACTTATTTATTCCTTTACTACTTATAACTTTATTCTTGATATCTGATTACTTCATTTATGCTTGCTGTTCGCTTTAGGGCTCATGGCTTTCATTATTTATTTATTTATTCAACTAAAGGGAGTCTAGAAATGCTCTATCTATTATTTAAGTTTAAACGTTCGGGGCCTAATGCTGTGCACCGGACTGAGAGTGATTCGACATACCCCTGGAGTAGACCTTTCTTCCGCCGTCCGTCGGTTTCGTTGCCGGTACGGTGTCGGTCGGTGTGGTCCCTCGGCTGTGCTGCGCCGTTCTCCTTGTGGGCGCGCGAGTGGTCGTAGGTGCGGTGGAGTCCTCGTCCCCGGGCCTCGGAGCTGGTCCGTCTTCCTTCTGTGGAGGGTCCTTGGAGCTGCTGGCCCGTCGTCCTTCTTTGGAGGGTCCTTGGAGCTGCTGGCCGTCTTCCTTCCTTGGGATCCCTGGACCTGCTTGGCCCGTCTTCCTTCTCTGGAGGGTCTGGAGCTGTGGCGCTGGTCTTGGAGTCGGGTCGTTACTGGTGGCGTTCTATACCGATCCAGTTGGCTTCCTGGCTCCTACTCCGTTCAGAGCCCAGACCAACCCTTTTCCCCTGACTTCTTCTATCCTGTACTCCTTGAAGACTGATAATTTCCTCCGCTCCTAAGTTCCAATTTTTGTCCCCACTACTTTTTTAATTTCATCCCCGTTTCCGATTGTCCACGCCTCCCAGCCAATATCTTTCAATTACCACCTCTTCCTTATTCCCTATTGGCGATTGAATACTTCGTCATCAAGCCGCCATCTTTGCCGCTGATTGCTGATCGGTAAGTCGATTTATATTTCTTGCATGATTATTCTAAGAATTGCTACATGGCGTGAGAACGTGCGTGCCGTCCGTCCTCCCAGCGTTGTGCATCTGATCACGGTACATTTTTTGTATCAAGTTGCCGTCTGGTTGGCGCCGGTCTCGGCGGATTGAAGTGAATTTACTGAGATGAATTTTGCATCGAGAATAATATTAGTTACATTTAATTTATATGTTTACAGGTTTAAAAGTATTAAAAAATTTACTTGAGGAAGAACCTTTATACTCCCTTAAAGATTTTTATGAGAAGAAGAAAAAAAAGAAGAAATATCAAAATTTGGAAAATACTGGATAGAATTAGTTTATGAGAACATTGTTATTAAGTTAGAAATTAGGGTTGGAAGTGGGTATGCTCTTCAAGCGTATTCACATGTGCCAAGCCAGAACGTCCACGAAGCACTGCCTTCCTACTCTCTCACTTAAAAGGCAAAATTGTGCGCGTCCAACCTGGGTACTCCCTGAATCAACTCTTCCAGGCTCTTCAAGCCTTTTTTTTTTCCTCTGCAGAGTCAGGGTGCTAGTCTGGCAGGCTTCTATCCTATATCTTTTACTTCCGCTATTTTCATACTACTCTCTCTATCGAGTCCCCTGACTCAAAAATCTGCTTCAACTATCCTTTACTGGTCATTATTTTCATTTCCCTTCAAACTCATTCCCAAGCCAAGGTGGAACATCATACGCCGAGGGCTGCGTGGTCAAGGGGGAGCTTGACCCTAGTATGCGGACTCTGGACACCAGGCGACCTCCAGTTTCAACCAGCCTTGTCCAAGCATGCGGGGCTCTGCTTGGATCGACCTTCTTTCCTTTGCTACTCATGGGACTACTATGGTCACCAACCAAAAAGGCCCCAACCAACTTTCAGAGGCTTCACAGCCTCAAACATCTAGTTCTTTGGAACGTAAGGAGCTTATCTCAGAGACTGAAGCGACCCCCCAGGTCGAGTCTCAGATGGGTGACTTGCAAACAAACTCAGAAGAGGAACACCTCTTAGACCACGACTCTGCAAATGTCAAGGAAATTGAGGAAAAGGCTAAGCAGCTAAAATTAGCAGGAAAGCCACACCTCAATGGAGCACAAAGGAAGAGGTTCAAGGTTCAAGAACCACGGACACTCTGAAGAAGAGGCATGCGTCCTCTAAATCCAACCAATGCCGAAGGGATCAGGAAGGGACTTTGATAATAGGTAGAAAAGACCTAGATCAGAAAACACCATTCCTGAAGAGGCCCATGGGAGCAAAAGAACCAAGGTAGGAGAGAACTCAAAGGCGGACTCCTCTTCACGGAGAGACCAAGTCCAACCTAAAAAACTATCCTACAAGTAAGTGACCAAAGGAGTAAGAATGGAAATTCTACACCCTAACTTCCCAGAGGTACTACTCACCTATGAGCAACAAGAGGCTAAACAGGAAACCATCCTGAAGCTGATACTGTTCTCAGTAAGGGACGTTGTTCGCCCTGGCTTTCACAGTATCCACAATAGACAGGGACATATGGTCCTAGTTTGCAGTGACGAAGAGACTACCAGTTGGCTCAAGTCAAAGGAACAACAACTGGGCTGATGGGAAGGAGCGGCTCTAAAGGAAGTGGCGGAGGGAGAAATTCCGTAAACCAAAGTCCTAACGGCTTTCTTTCCAATCAGCAGCCAACACTCAACAGAAGAGATCCGGACACTTATGGCTGGACTGTCCGGCCATCTCTCAGAGAAGGTCGAAATTCCTAGGAAAGGCCGCATTAAAGCCAGCTGAAATAAGGGAGATGGGCATCAACCAGCAGTTAGGCTTGCGAAGAGCCTTCATCCAATAAATTGATAAACAATAGGGGTGCTACAATAGGCCTTTTAGGCCGAGTTAGAGAAAGGTATCAGTACCTGGCCCCGCCAAAGGAAAAAAAAAAGTTAGAAATTAAGAGTACCTAATGCATGTATACATGTCTGTAAGGTAAATAAAAAGTTTTAAGTTTTTTAAATTCGCCAAGTAATTGATTCTAAAGATAAGGCTTTCAAGTCAAAGATACTCAAACCTAAACTAATTAACGTGTAAAAACCAGTGTTGGGGAAGCTACTTTTTAAAAGTAGCTAGTTACAGCTACAGCTACACTTAAAAAGTAGCTAGCAACAGCTACAGCTACACTTAAAAAGTAGCTCGCTACAATTTAAGCTACTTCGCTTCTTTCGCAATCTGGTCCTGTTTTTCTCTTGTGATGTATAACCACCCAATTTTCCCACTTAAAAGTAAAATTAAGTTTTTTTTTAATATAGGCCTATTCCTTTTTTTGGTATTGTGTTTGGCCATATTTTACATTTTAATACAATAACTTAATTTGTGACTCTTATGGAGCCTAGATAATGTAAACAGAATAGTGGTATGAAAATGTAAATTGGCGAATAAAGAGACTTACATCAAAGACATAAACATTTTTCTTAGACCGGCCACGGTAGGGTTAATGCTGGCGTATGCACACAAGAACGACTAGCTTCTTCAGTTTTGTTGCTAATCTCGGTTTTACTAATTGCAATGATGTTGATTGTTAGATTAGATACTACAGAAAGAGAATATAAGAATGAATCACTCTGTAAAGTATTAAGTACAAATTTACAAAGTTCGGGAAGTACGATGATAAACGTTCACATCAACTTCTAACATCAATAAAGGTGGTTGCAGTTTAGGGTGTAAGCAGTTTAGTTTCTATTCTATAATATAGGTGCATAGTAGTAGAATACTACTAGCGCACCTAGTGGTCAGCAAACACAAAAGAGAACAAGACTGGTGATTGTCATGTTGGTTATGGTACACAATTGGAGCGTCTGATGGTGGCAATGGATTGAAGGTAATCGGTAATCTTCAAATTCCAACAAGCGAAAAACATAACAGCGGACTAACTTTCTCTCGTGTTTATTTGGAAGCCATGAATGATGAAATGTAAACACAATTATTATGTTTTATTGAAATCAAAGAAGCGAGTAAAGTAGCTAAATAATCCGCTACAACTACTCTAAAAATGTAGCTCGCTACAGCTTCAAGCTACTTACTTTCAAAAGTAGCGGAGCTACACTGACGCTACTTAGAAAGTAGCGGCGCTACTCCCCAAAACTGGTAAAAACAAACAATGACAATACTTTTTCACAAATAAAGCCGATCAAAGTTGTAAAACCTCCTGTTCAAAGATATTTTACTTAGTGGAATTAACCTGTTAATAATTAAAATTTTGTATTACATTACTTGCTAAGAATAAAGCATTTTTTACAACAGGCCTATGCAAAAGTGTTTGCTGTGGTGGGTACAAAATATCCATAACCTATTTGTATTTCTGCACGAATTTGTTTTTCTGAGAATTAATTAGTGGTTTTAAACAGTAAATAATTTTTGTATTTGATTATCCGAACCACCCCCAAGACACCCGACTTGAAAGACACGCTTTGTCTAAAGGCAAAGGTATTTGTGTAAAATAACTTCAAATTTTTTTCCTTGAGGAAAGGTCAAGCTGTGACAAACCTGAGGATTTATTAGTTTAGTTAGTTCTAAGAGAGAACATTTTAGGGCTGAAAAGTATAAATAACCCTGCCACTGATTTCTTGCACCCCGCCCTACAATCTCTACGGATAACAAAGGGTATAGGTCACAGATAAATTATTTTACAACATAATCATTGGAAATTGGCAATTAGTTTTATTTCTTTACAAAAACTTGATTACAAATTCACAAAATATTTACATTACATCACCATACAAATACAATAGCAAAATATTATTTTTACATTATTATTGTACTTAAGTTTTACATCTAACTTAGTCAGATCGATTGATAAGTTACACTAGGCGATACGTTGACTTATAGTCACCGTCATCTGGAACAGAAATAACAATGCTATAAGTAAAATATAGTCAATTCTTTTACATTGTAATAAAGGACTAATTCTGATTTTGTCAATTATACTGCAATATTTTGGGGTCAAAAATAATTTAGGGAAGTTTAAAAGGTCTTGGCTTAAATATTACGTTTTCCTTCTATGACTGGTACAATTTGACAAAATAATTAATTGGTGTTAGTGGCATTTAAAGTGCACCATTTTGTCTACAAGTTGGCACATTTTGTCTACAACTGAGGAACTTAACTCAGTTGGAACATTTGGTTCTTTTTAAAAATATGTAGAACATATCTACATTTATGATTTATCAGGCTCAGGTCCTTGTTGGTAAGAGTCCTTGTTTTCAAACCACGTTTCAATATCCCAAAACTAACTTAGCAAAGTCCCACATATTTTTTGTATAAATCATGGCATTCCGTACACACAGCCTTACCCCCAACGATAATATTTTTCAAACCAACATAGATAGTAAATTTTCTATCTCTACTAATTTTTCTCATGAGTAAGATAAATGAGGTGGAAACATCACAAAAAAGTGATGTGCTGCTCTAAGTATCTTTGATGTCACCTTTTTCACCCCCTTTATTCACACAACATGAACTAAAAACTGCAGCTATTTCTAAATGACATTGTATTGTTGGCGAAGAGTATCTATTTTACTATTTTTTATTCTTGGGCGGCATTCACCATTGAAGAATGTGATATGATGCAAGACGTCATATAGTTGGGATTATACAATCAAGCCGGTTGAGCGACCAAAAAACTCCTTGCCACGACAACACTTGATAACGCGGAATGTTTATAATTGTTTTTGTTCCGCGGAATGTCATATAATTGTGTGTGTGTGTGTGTGTGTGTGTGTGTGTGAAGTCCGCTCTGTATACAGGTGTCCGTGTTTTTGTGTTTTTCTGACAACGACTTCACGTCTAGCATCATATCACATTCCTCAATGGTGAGTGCTGCCCAAGAATAAAAAATAGTAAAATAAAACTGCAGTTGTAGCATAACAATCTCAGGGTGATGGCTTAAGTATGAACATCTTTCTTCTTGAGACAACGATTCCCAACACAACCCCATTTAAAAAGTCTCATCACCTCAAAACTGGTGTTGAACTATTTAAGTGATTATGACCGACGACTCACTTAGGAATTATTGCGCACGTCGAGCGAAGGCCTGAGCGAGAGACAGCTCTCCACCCAGAGGTTGGGTCGCTCCAACATTCGCTGCCAGAGAGTCGTCTCCTTGCCGCTCGCGTCCATCCAGTCCACAGGCTTGCCGTTGTGCTTGCCTGCAATACCAATACAGCTTTAAAGGATGTAATATTTAACCTACAACTACAACCAATAAATATAAAGTCCTCCCTAAAACACTCTTAACCCAATGAATTTTTATCCAGAGTTGAATAAAGCTTGCCCAAAAGTAGTAATGGGAGAATCAATTCCAAAAAGAATTAATTAATTTATCTTTCTCTTAATACAAATCGATTAGGCCTATTTTAAATTCAACATGTTGATTTTAAAACAAAATTTTAAAATAATTATTGATTTTTTTTCAGATCAATATCTTTTCTAGTTTGACCTAAATATTTGAACATTTGTTTTTGAAAATGTCACGACTATGAAACTACTGCCCCCACCGCTAGACTAGGCTCGCAGCTAAAAAATCTTAACCCTCTGAATGTCATTACTCGATTAGTCGACTCATGTTTCTTTCTTCCTCTGAGTGTTAAAGTCAATTTTTCTACTGATGTTTGACATTTACACAACCGGTTCAAACTAGTTCTAGTTCAGTCTGAATGGGGTTGAATTAGGTAGGTAGGTACTGTAAACAGAAGATTCCAAACTTTCTTCCAGTGTATAAAAGGCATTGGTTATACACTATTAGCGACTTATAAATGAAAACAAAGTATTGGTTGCTGGTTATTAACTTCATAGTCACCAAAATATAACCAATGGTTTTGAGGTGATAAGTAATTTAAAATGTTATAATTACTGCTACAGTAAGATGCACAAAAATAGTCTGGTGGAAATTTTAACAGCTGTGTCCCCCTCACCCCCTCTCGCCCTGCAATTTTGCCATTTGTGGTTATGTTTGCCATGTGTAATACAGTATAAAAGTGTTTCAGAATAAATTTGGCAACAATGTATCAACTCTCGTCGGACTACATTTTCGTGAATCGTACCAAAGTAAACATTGTTAAAGTATCTGTTACAGCCATAAGTTTACCAATCAAATGTTCCTAGGATTATTTACATGTGTTAGTATGGGGTTGGGGAGAGTACCGTAGTGACGTTTTGTTTTTTCTAAATTAAATTTTGCCAAATGCTTATTGCCTATTACAGAATGTCTACTGCCAAGTAGATACAAAAATCTGTGACTTTTCGGTGACTTTTAGGGGTGAAAAATGTTAAAAATTAGTGACTTTTACGTGGTCTATTTAGAAAATGTTCGGGGGAAATTGCTAAAGTCGCAAATCTTTTGCTTACAACCACATTATTTTTTCAATTTATAAAAAAAATCCGTGACTTCTTGCATTTTAAGGAAAAATAAGTGACTTTTTGGTAACTTCCGTGACAACTAACTATAATCCGAGACTTTTGGTGACTTCAGTAACCAGCGGATACCTTGTATGAGTAATTACATATTTTCTTGTTCTCCGTAAAATTCTAAAAACAAAATTTATATTTTGATAATGTGTGTCTAAAGTAATTTTAGATTGCAAATAGAGTTACAGCAAAGAACATTGATTTTTTTTTAATTTTAACCTACAGCTCAATGTTGGTATTGAAATGTAAGAAAAAACATTTTCTATTCACTTTGATTTAAGTCAGCAAAACCTTAAGAGTCATCTTCACCTTTGGGCCAGTAGCCCATTGTTGTGCAGTTGGCAATATTAACCATACGGCTTTTAATGCAAAACATTTTACAGTACACTCTTGTTCATCGAACTCGGAGACATCGGAACTCCGCTTCATCGGAACTGAAAATCTAAATATTATTATTTTTTTACAAAATAAATAATTTTTCCGTTTTAGCACCTTCAATTTCCATTCGTTCTATCTGCACAACAGTGCAGTATCACATTTTGAATCAAATTTCATCAGGCGTTTTCCATAGTCTGTACCCATCGATGTGATTTATGAGACTGTGGTGTATTCGCACAAAAATAGAAAAAGGAAGGAGGGCAAGAAGTGAACATTTGTTTCGACCGCTTCCCAAGCTGTCATTCAATCATTCAGTCTGTCTCGCATTGCGGCTGCACCTGTGTTATGTGGAAGTCAGTTGACTGCTAGAATATGAGTGAAATATGAGAATAAATATTTTGGATCTTTATTTCCTGCGTTGTTTTTATTCCTATAGGTTCATTGTTACCATGTTCAAAGTTTGAGTGCCTTATTTTCATAAAATCTCTTGTGTTATCTTAAAAACAAGAGTGAATACACGATGAATCACCGTACGGGCGGAAATGATGACTCACGACGGACTCCGCTTCATCGGAATTTTTTTGACATCCGAACTAATGTGGCCGTCCGCCACATTAGTTCTGATGAATGAGAGTGTACTGTATTTTATTCCCCTGTTTCGGACCTTTTTTTTCAACCGATTTTCTTTAAACTTGGTAAAATGTTTAGTTAAATATTGTGAGGGACAGGATAAGCAGGCTTACCTTAGAAAGTGAAGGTATCCTTTTATAGCACACATAATAGACACACAACTAAACAAACACTTGAATATTTCAAGGCCACTGGCCTCTTTGTCAACATGAAGATGAGTGGCCCACTAGGGGAAGGAAGAGAAAGTCTTTCTTTGTGTGGCAGGTCTGCCAACATAAGTGTCCATGAAGAAAACATTTGAGAGTTCTATATATACATGTATAACACTATTCACTGTTTTTAAGATTATAACTATTTACAAACACTAAGCCTGCTTGTGGGTTAAGGGAAAGGTGGTGAAGGTTTATCTTAGGTTGAGGTTAGGGGGTTCTCTTGATTTGGTAAACCACTGGTAAGATAATTCCCATCTCCTGAGTTGTGATGAATTACAAGATTCTGGAAATGATCTCAAGATCTTTGAACTAAAACAGCTGTTGAAATCTGGTATTTGGTGGCTGGCAGCATGGATAGGCACTGGTTTTTCTGGATGATTGTTTTTTATGTCTGCTCTGTGGTTGTTGATTCTAGTCCTTAGGCTAGTGGTGGTGAGGCCTACATATTGAGCTGGGCAGTGGTTAGATTGTAATTGATAAACTAGGTTCTTGGTTGAGCAGTTGTTTTGTCCTTTGATTTTGAAGGTTTCTTGGGTGGCTGAACTTGTAAATGTGGTGTTATTCCACACCCACCCTTCAGCCACCCAAGAAACCTTCAAAATCAAAGGACAAAACAACTGCTCAACCAAGAACCTAGTTTATCAATTACAATGTAACCACTGCCCAGCTCAATATGTAGGCCTCACCACCACTAGCCTAAGGACTAGAATCAACAACCACAGAGCAGACATAAAAAACAATCATCCAGAAAAACCAGTGCCTATCCATGCTGCCAGCCACCAAATACCAGATTTCAACAGCTGTTTTAGTTCAAAGATCTTGAGATCATTTCCAGAATCTTGTAATTCATCACAACTCAGGAGATGGGAATTATCTTACCAGTGGTTTACCAAATCAAGAGAACCCCCTAACCTCAACCTAAGATAAACCTTCACCACCTTTCCCTTAACCCACAAGCAGGCTTAGTGTTTGTAAATAGTTATAATCTTATTTGGTAATTACTACTTGTAATTATAAAACTTGCTAGTTAAGAGAACCGACATTGCATACTCGGACTAACCTGTTGCATGAATGAGACCGAGGAATCGAAGTAGCCGCCTGACGTCACAGCGGTCGTTGGCAGTGCAGCCACACACACAAAATAAAACCACTCTTCTAATACAAGTTAGGCCTATACTATATTACACTCGCCACAACTTAAAATGGATTACTTCTACTATGGCCTACTTAAAAACATAGGCCTAAAATTTTTAAAGTTCATATAAATTTCAAATTAAATTCCTCTTGATGACTTATTTATTTATTTTAAACAATGCTCGAGCATTTAAAGTTTCTTTCAAAATTCAAACTAAAAACTTTAATTAAAACCAAACAAAAACTCTTCTATATTTGCCTAAGCTTAGGCCTATAGGTCAAGCCGCTCCGGCTTCCGCACTGACCTTTGGGAACGTCTTAATTGTGGTGGACTGCACTGCACAACGGAAGGTTGAGCTCCAGTCCCTGGACTTGTTACTGTAGGTCCCTTCTGCGGAGATGATGACTGCTTCCTCTGTGGACTTGGCCGATTTGGAGATGTAGGTGGTGAAGTTCCTTTTTCTGGAGTACGGGGTTGCTCAGTCATCTTTCTTGGAATTAAGACAGGTTCATCCTCATACTGGTATTCCCTCGGTCGCAAATGGTCAGCATGGCAAAAACGTGTTTTTCCGAGTACAGACACTAAATAGGTTACAGGACTGCGCTTCTCAAGTATTTTTCCTGGAATCCAGTTTACCTTCTCCTGCCTAACTGTCTTGACCAATACTAAATCTCCTACATCAAATGATCGAAAAACTCCCCGGTGTTTGTCTGATGCTGATTTCTGCCTAGCCCGCTGTTCATCAATGGTTGCTTGTAAATTAGGTTTTAGTAATGCCAGTGGAGTTCTCGGTTTCCAGTTCAAAAATAATTCAGCAGGAGTAAGACCCGTAACAGAGCAAGGGGTGTTACGATATGAAATCAGAAAGTTGTCTAATTTGTGCTGTAATGACATCGGACCGGTATTACTTTCTTCTAAGACCTGTCGCAATAAATTCTTTTTCACAATTTGAACGCAACGCTCGGCTGCCCCGTTCGATGCCGGATGGTATGGAGGTGTCAAAGTAAATTTAACTCCATTTTTACTCAAAAATTCTCTGAATTCGGCACAGGTGAAGGTTGTTTGGTTGTCAGACACCAGTACCTCGGGCAACCCAAAAGATGCAAAAAGAGTGCGCAACCGCGCAATAGTACTACTAGCAGTAGTGGAACTCATTATAAAAACTTCTATCCATTTGGAGTATGTATCTACCAAAATCAGTAATTGCTGCCGATTATTAGGCTCCTCAGCGAAATCGATGTGTACTCTCTGCCACCTGCTGGTTGTTTTAGGCCACTGCTGCAAGGGGATTTTAGGAGCAGAGTTCCTCGTACATTGACATATATGACAAGATTTAACAGTATCTTCAATTACCTGTTCCATACCAGGCCACCACACGTAACTACGTGCTAAAAGTTTCATGCGGGTGATGCCCGGGTGCTGGTCATGCAGCAGCCGGACAACATCATCCCTTAACTTGGCAGGAATTACAACACGAGAACCCCATAACAGACAGTTATTGTCAACTGATAACTCATCTTTTCTTCTAAGAAATGGTAAAAGGTTAGGATCATTATCATTTTTCCAACCATGCCAAACATAGTCCCTGACTTTAGACAGAATCGGATCCCTATTTGTAAACTTAGAAACCTCAAAAGAAGTAATAGGTGTGTCACTCACCAGTTTGCAGTTGAACACCTCCAGGCATTCCTCCAGATGCGATACATAGTTGACTTCCATCTCAAGCGGTTCATCCGCTGGCAAGGGTAGCCTAGATAAAGCATCGGCATGTGATACTTCGGATCCTTTCCGATACCTGACATCAAAATCATAGGTTGACAATATTAGCGCCCAGCGCTGTAACCGTGCTGCTGCCAGGCTAGGGATTCCCTTTTTAGCACCGAAAATAGCTGTTAACGGTTGATGATCCGTTTGCAAGATAACATTTTTCTGGCCATAAATATATTTATGGAATTTTTTTGCACCGAAAACCAATGCAAGTGCCTCCCTATGCAGCTGGGAATAATTTCTCTCGCTTGAACTCAATGACTTAGACGCAAAAGCGATGGGTCTTTCCTCCCCATCGATGACGTGAGATAAAATCGCTCCCACTCCCCTAGGACTTGCATCGCATGCCAAAATCAACGGTTTGTTCACATCATAATGAACCAGTACATTAGAACTACACACCCAAGTCTTGCTGAGCTGAAAAACCTTAGAACAGTTTGTTGTCCATTTCCAAGGAGCATCTTTCTTAATTAAATCATAAAAGCAACTCAATTTGTCAGACAAATTAGGAATGAAACGACCATAATAATTAATTAGGCCAATATAAGCACGCAATTCATCTTTATTGGTTGGCTCTGGCGCATCTCTGATCGCCTCAATGATTCCTTCTTGGGGGCTGATTCCTTCAGCTGACAGGCGATAGCCTAAATACTCCACTTCAGGCTGTAAAAATTTACATTTTTGAACATTTACCTTCACTTGGTAGTCACTCAATCGATGAAGCACCATCTCGAGTCGTGAATAGGCTTCTTGGCGTGTAGCGCCTCCCACCACCACGTCGTCCAGATACGCCACGGCCCCAGGAATACCATGAATAATTTTATCAATGGCAGCTTGAAACAATGCAGGCGCTGAAGAGAGCCCGAACGGTAGGCGCCGAAGACGAAACAAACCCTTGTGAGTTGTAAGTGTCAACAACTCCTGTGAAGATTCGGCTACTGACATCTGTAGGTAGGCAGACTGCAGATCCAATACAGAAAAATACGTGCACCCAGATAAGGCTGCAAAAATGTCATCAGGTTGCGGCAAAGGGTAGTGCTCATTTTGTATTACCTGGTTGAGCGTAACTTTAAAATCACCACATAGCCTAACGCCATTAGGCTTTGGAACGACCACTAGGGGTGTGGCCCACTCAGAACTCGTGACAGGGTAGGCTATACCATCATCGACCATCTTTTGCAATTCATCCTCAACTTTTTTACGACGTGAGAAAGGTACAGGCCTAAATTTACAAAACCTTGGGATGGATCCCTCCTTCAAAATTATGTGAGCCTTCACATCTTTTATTTCTCCTATTTTACCCTTAAAAACTGATGCATATTTATTTTTAAGGTCTTCTACATCATTTACTACGAGTGCAGACTGAGTTAGGTTAGGTACCTTAAAAGCGTCATGACTTTTAGGACTAAGCCTATTACCAGGCTTCGGGGCCTCCGACAGGTTACAAACCGCAGTTGAAAATATGGATTTCCAGTCAAAAACAATGTGATTCATCCAGTTTCTACCTAAAAGGATAGGTGAGTTTCTTTTACTTATGTCTACAACAATCATAGGCAACTTGTAACAATTATTATTATAAGTCACATTGACATCGATTTGGCCTACTACCGTAACTTCACTTCCAGAATAAGTGAGCAATTTTATGCAAACTGGCTTTAATTCTAGGCTTTGAAAATATTTTTCATAAATATCTACAGGGCATACGGTAAGTGCAGAACCCGTATCTATCTCCATCTCGAGCTCAACATTCTCTATCTCTAGTCTTACCTTGTAGCTAGATGCGGTGGATGTTAGGCCTAGGCCAATATTGTACAGAGCCATTTCTTGCAGCTCCTCATGTGGACTTTCAGTTACCTGGTGGACTTTATATTTTCCCGTCCTGTTGTGAGACTTCTCCTTGGATTTACAAGCCTTGCTAAAATGGCCTATTTTCTTGCATATGTGACATTTATAACTGCTGAAAGGACATTCATTAGCCCTATGATCAGTACTCAAACACCTGAAACACTTAAAAGAATTCTGAGAATTTTCACTCGGCATTTTATTTTTAGGCTTAACTGAAACGTTACTTTTGTGATTCACGTTCTTTTTAACATGAAATTTATTGACATCATGTACATTTTCCTGCCGATGAAACATTCCCGCGTGCTTCTCAGCCTGTTCCAACGTGAGAGCCATTGTTAAAGTTTTATCAAAGTCTTGTTCGTCAGATAATAATTTTTGACGAATACCTTCATTAGAAATACCCGAGATGAGTTTGTCCCGTAAAGCGTCTTTAAGAAACGATCCAAATGCACATGTACTTGCCAAATGCTTTATGGCCACTACAAAATCGGAAATGCTCTCGGCCGGTTTTTGTGAACTAGAATAGAAGACATATCGTTCCGCCACGACCAACCGTTGTGGAGAAAAATGTTTTTGCATAATTTCGATGAGTTCCTCATATTTCATGTCATCAACCTTTTTAGGCGACACAATATCGGATAATACCGCTAAAGTTTTTGGGCCTACAACCGTTATTAAAACTGATACTTGATTTGTAGCCTTGATGTCGTTTGCAATAAAATAATGCTTCAATCGCATAACGTAAGATTCAATGTTTTCTTCATTGCAATTAAATTCGGTCATCCGCCCGACACTCGACATTTTTACTACTACTAAAAACCCGCACAAAAGAAAATATTACATACGACTGCGCCACTTTTGGTAATTACTACTTGTAATTATAAAACTTGCTAGTTAAGAGAACCGACATTGCATACTCGGACTAACCTGTTGCATGAATGAGACCGAGGAATCGAAGTAGCCGCCTGACGTCACAGCGGTCGTTGGCAGTGCAGCCACACACACAAAATAAAACCACTCTTCTAATACAAGTTAGGCCTATACTATATTACATCTTAAAAACAGTGAATAGTGTTATACATGTATATATAGAACTCTCAAATGTTTTCTTCATGGACACTTATGTTGGCAGACCTGCCACACAAAGAAAGACTTTCTCTTCCTTCCCCTAGTGGGCCACTCATCTTCATGTTGACAAAGAGGCCAGTGGCCTTGAAATATTCAAGTTTTTGTTTAGTTGTGTGTCTATTATGTGTGCTATAAAAGGATGCCTTCACTTTCTAAGGTAAGCCTGCTTATCCTGTCCCTCACAATAATCCAACGACCTAGGCATTTAGCCCTATCCAAAAACTAACCTTAAACTGTTTAGTTAAATAGTTACATTAGGCCCCTCATAACTCAAAATTTTGAAAATTTAACAAATATTGCTCTCTGTGAAGTCGCAAAGTAAATCGATTTTCCTTAGTAATATTCATTAAATTTTTAACATTTTGAGGTATGGGGGGCCTTGACTAAAACTATTAAACTATTCAACTAAACACTTACCAAGTTTAAAGAAAATCTGTTGAAAAACTGCGTCCAAAACAGGGGAATAAAATACCATGTTTTAGCATTAAAGCCGTACGGTTAACCTTGCCGACTGTGCAACAATGGGCTACTGGCACAGGGGTGAAGATGACTCTTAAAAAACTGCGCAACATTCAGAGGACAACTTTGACCAATCACTTGGAGGGTTGAGATACTTTATTCTACAGTGTCTCACCAGTGCCGAGGTTGAGCCGCACGCCGCCAAGGAACTCGTTGCTCGCGAGCCGGTCGTGGTCCCAGATGGTGAGCTCCAGACTGCGGCCGGCGAGCTCCTCCAGCGTGAGTCCCTGGTAGGTGAAGGTGTGATTCCACGCGGGCGAGCAGCACTTGCGGACCACCGGCGTCTTCTGCTTGGAGCTGCGGCCCTTGTCCGGCAACAGGTAGCTGCGACAACACACAACAGTCTCGTCAGTGGAATTAACCTAACCTAACCTTACTATGTGATCATTTTAAACCGACGAGGGATAGTAAAATAATATTTGTTGGTTTATGAATATTGCCCTCTTTCTCTAGCCTTTGCTTATGGTCCCTTCCAAAAGTGCCAAATATTGAAAATCCACTGCTAGCATCAATTCAGTGCGAGTGGTTTACAATGTTGACCTTGCAGTGCGTGGTTGGCAATAAATTAGACTTCCTCTTTTTGTCTAAGGTTAAAATAATTAGATAGAGGTTTGAATAGTTGGTGATAGCTTTCTATGATCCTGTGTGAGGAAAAACCCAGTTACAAGATGCCCTCTATTTCAACAACCTACCAGAGCACATGAAGAGCGAACAACAATCAAGCCACTTAAAAAACAAGCTGACAGCATGGCTGCTGGAAAGACCACTCTATACTGAAGAGGAATTTTTCAATATCTATACTTATTTAATACGCTAAGGGTTTTTTTGTCTTGAGAACTCCTCCCACAATTTTCAACCGATTTTCAAGTTTTTGGTGTCGTTGGATAGGGCTTGGTCTGTAGTTGTTTCCGCCAAAAACTGATGTGAATCAGGCTGAAAATAAAGGCGCTATCCATCATTGTAATCTCAAAATTTCCCATTTAAATAAAATTGGGATTGAATAGAGCATTTTAAACATCTGTTAATTATCAGCTGTAAATACGTGTAGTTTTTGGTGATTAAAGATATTCACAATATTGAATTGGTCGGATGTCATTGATTTAGAGCTAAAAGTAACATTTGTATTGTAATAAAATAAATTGTTCGATTTCGAGCAACACGTATACTAGTTTGAACTAAACAATGTATTTAAACAATGGTCCAAGCTAACCAAATTGTAAATGATGCATGAATGTTCTCTATGATTATGTAAATAAAGAGTTGTCTAATTGTCTAATAATTGATCACATAGTTTATGGATTTAAATCACATGTTTAATTAATCATGGGTTTTATATCCAACAAAATCACAAAAATCAATCTCACAAATTCAAGTTCATTCCCCAATCTAAGCACCATAGCACATTTAAATTTAGTATGCCAGCATACTTGCAATTAATGTTGAGATGATAAGCTGTATTCACTCTGGATTGTACACATTTAACACCCACTCATCAACCCATAAGGCCTCCATATATTCCTCTCTATTTCTATATTACCAACAAATGTTTAATAATTTTTTCAGTCTTTCAAGCTAGTTTACTACACTGCCAAGACCAGTGATGCAGTGAGCTGAGGCAGTCCCCAGCGGCGCCCTGCCATAGTGTCTTGTATTGTGTTTTTGTGCCCCATTCCAGTACAGATTTTTAAGCGAGTGCCGCTTGATTTTCCACTGAGCTGACAGTACTAACGCTATTTTCACTGTGTGATATTGTTCTCACCGACGATTGTAAAGCGTGAAAGTGGACTTCAGCGATGGAAGATAAGGTTGTCATCCCAATATACCAATTGACAAAAGCGATAAGAAAAGCGAAAAAACACCCAAAACAGCAACAAAATTATGTCTAAATATTTAAGTTCATGCTAATGAAAGATATCGAGCCATGGAAAATGTAAAAAATAGTGATTATTGATGTATGAGAAGCACTGGAAAACTGGGAAGCTGATTGAATGATGATGTGCTACATTACAATAAGTCTACCGGTACTGTATTTATTAACAGCAACCTTGTTTTCTCCCAAATACACTGCTCGCTCTTGGTACAAACATTAACAGTAACTAATTTACAATGACATACTATATCCACTTCGACTTCCTTAAACTCAATGATTTTTGGAATCTACCACTTGCGCTACTCATCGCTCCGGCACAGCTAATTTTAGCACTGCACCACTGCCTAAGACATAAAGCCATAAGTGCTACATTCTGGATCCCCCCAGGAGACTGACCTCTTGCAGAACGGGTCGGAGGTGCCGTTGCTCTTGACGGCCGCCAGGTTCTTGGCCTCCTTCACCAGCACCTGCAGGCAGCCCTTGGTCTTGCCGCTGCTGTTGTCTGGAGGCACGAACTTGAGCCCCACGATCAGCTCTCCTCGAGAGCTCAACAGTTCCTCCAGCGGCTCCGTCTGCAATCAACACACAAGATAGATGATTGTTATCTTTAACTCCATTTAATGTGTTACACTTTGAAACTCAAGAAAATCAACAATTGAAATACAGTAAAATTAAAACATTACAAAAAAGAAAAGTATTTATACTATTTTCATAAAAAGCTATGTACACATATTTTCGTCTGTAAATATATTAAAAACACCCATCAACAGAACTGCTTAACAGCAGTTAAGCAGTTACTTAGTGGTAGGAAGTGTTTTGACTAAATTTTAAACATGAACAGTGCAAATAATCAGCCTTTTTAAATTAAAATATTATAGTGAATTTGGTGTTATTAACTGTGTAAAGTGTTGTCAATTGTAAATATTCTCTCTAATGGACATTAGTAAGTAAAAACTTTCAAGCAAGAAATACAAAATACTGTTAATTATTTCAACAAAAGTTACTCACTTTTACACTATGCCTAGAAATATGAGACACCATGTTGAGTGGATGACAATTATTACAAGCTAAACACTGACACTAAATTTGAACTCCTTCATTCCACAATATTATTTCAACTCAGAACTTTTGTAAAACATTTATTATTTGATTTTATTCAAGATATTAAATTTATTTATTAAAAATTAGAAAATTGGAAGGACTGACGAACTCAAAGAGATAAGCAGTGACGTCACATAGGTGACATGTACAAGTTTGCCTGGAGTCAACTTCGGCCACAACTCAACTACCTTATCAGCCATATCAGCAGTATTGTTCACCAGTAGCGCCAAGTCCATTATAAACTGGACTCTAGGATTGTCCTAGTCTTGGTTCTCCTTGCATTATTTAAACTACTTCTTTGTTCTTAAAAATTGGATTTTTCGTTCATATTAGGCCTACTTATTTATATAATATTAACTCTGTAGATATTTTAATATGTATTTTATTGTTTAAAAAATTTGAAGAATTGTTGTACAACCATTTTAATTTAATCTTTGAATAATTAAACAACTCCAAATAATAGAATCAATAATTTTATAAAATCACTGAATAATAGGAGACATTGTATAATTGTCTTATTGTTAATTGATCAAACTGTTCTTAATATTTATTGAATAAATTTATCCAAGCAACACCAGTGCTGTAATTTAATCAATTTAACTGCTATAAACAGAAAGTTAATGATATATCTAACTTTAGTGTTAATTAAAACCACTGTATCTCATTATATTATTTAATGCACTTTATTATATAAAGCCATATAGTAATATTTCTGTGGATTGTTAAAGGATATTATGTTTATGTATTAGGCCATCTTGTACTGAAATACTTATATTTTAAAAATAGAATCTTTTGGTAAAAATTAATTTACAACTGAGCAATGGTTGATATCAAAGTGGATCTTGTTCCAAGAGGATGGGAAAGGATAGAAACAGTCCGAAAATCAGGCTTAACTAAAGGAAAAACAGATGTGTATATAAAGTCACCAAATGGCAAGATTTTCAGATCAAAAACTGAACTTCAGACCTACATAAAGGAAAAAACCTTCCATTCAAAATTGAAGATTTTATATTCAGCCAAGTTAAAGTCAAACCACAAACAAAGGCGCCTATTCCAATAAAAATAAAACGTTCAAAAACTAAAGTTTCAAATGTATCAAATTGCACTAAGATATCTACATCGACCCCAAAATCCACAAAACAAGACATAACAGTAGTGTTACAAAACTCTGTTGACATCAGCACTGACTTAGCTATTGAGGGAACTGAAACAACACTGGTACAACATATAAATAATAGTACCAGGTTAACCGAGCCTTGCTCATTGGTTTTAATTCAGTTTTAATATTTCCACCAAAACCAATTATACCTCTTCACAGTTAACAGCTGTTTCAAAAAGTCTGCTTAACATTAATGTTTCTTTATTTTTGTTTACATTTCATTGTTATTTCGTTACCAAAATAGCAACTCATAAGACCAATGTTAAAAATTACGATTTTTAAACTTAAATTTAGACGAAATTCGATTTTTTCTGGGATTGAGTCAGTTTCTAAACTTATTTTTTGGCCAAAACACTCTTAAATGCAAAGTTTAAGCAAAATCTAACAGCTAGATTTCGAGATCCTGGAACACACATCCCTTCAGACATTCCTCGTATTATAGTATAGGATAAACAATACTTCACAGGAGTTGGGCGACAGTCCAACTCTAGGTAGAAAGTACAATAACAACAACAATCCCTCAGAAGATGTTACTGACACTACAGAACTGGAGTTGAGTAAAAAAATATTGGAACTATCTGAATCATGCAATCAATTGCAGTATGAAAAAGAAAAAACTGAAAGTTCTCTCCAGAATCTCGAAAAAGAGGCTGCAAATACAATCTCTCAAGCTCAAGCAGAAATTGATAAACTGAAATTGGAAAACACGATGTTAAAGGAACAAATACAAAAAAAAGAAGAGGATATTAGAAAGATAAAATCCCATAAACATGTTGACAACGTTGTAATCAAAGAAAATGTAAGCTTTACCCCAAAGGTCTGTGTTGACTGCAAGAACTACCACGATCGCATCAAAAGCTTGAAATCCGAGATCCTACAGCTCAAAAAAGATAATTTAAAGTTGATGGAAACGATTCTGCCGTATCCAGTTCCTGATGAAAACCTAAAAAAGGAAATAGAAACTTTGAGGGAAAATCTCTCAATTACCGAAGAAAAGCTAATAGAAATTTCCAACAGTTCCAATGAGATCATAAATATATTAAATTCTGATTTAGAAAATTTCGCTGTTGAAAATGAGAGGCTAAGAAGAGAAAATGCTTGCCTTAAAAAGGAAAGTGAAGAGATGTTTAGGGAACCAAAACCTACAAAACATAACAACAAACCCTTGCTGAAACAACCTTCATCAACACAAATAACATTAAGTAACCAATTCAGCTGTCTGTACCCTCACCAAGAAGAAAACAAATCTCCAATTCAAACAGGAAGTGAACAAGGAATAATAAATCTATCAAGTATCGAACAAGAAATTAAAGTGGCAACAAGAAAACAGAACAAAACTGTAAACCCATTAGCTGATGTTTCAATAGAAGACCATTCAACAACACCACACAAGGACAACAATAAATTGCTTATTCTTGCAGATAGTCATGGAAGGAACCTTGCAAACAACCTGTTGGGTATTTGGCCCATTGAGATCCAAACAAGTATAAGCTGTATTTTTAAACCTAATGCTTGTCTTGCAGAGGTGACAAAGGATGTTCAAACATTGACTCGTTCATTCTCTAAGGGGGATTGTCTTCTGGTCATGTGTGGATCAAATGATAGCATGGATCATGATGGGAGTAAGAACATAGTTAGAGGTTTGAATAAACTGATAGACTTAACATCCCACACAAATGTCATTGTAGCAGGCCTTCCATACAAACACCATATACCAGAATTAAATAACGAGATTAGTCTCTTAAACATAGACATTCAAAACTTAACAAAAGCAAAAAATCATGCCAGCTTCCTTCCAATAAATGAGCTTCCACGTAAATTTTTCACACATCACGGACTTCACTACAATAAACGAGGAAAGAAAAAAATTGCCTACATGATCAGAGATGCGGTTCTCCCTGCACCTGAAAAAAAACCTGGTCTTCGTTTACCCTCAGAAGTCCCCGAAAACTGCATCAAAGTTGTTGAAGCTGATATGATGGAAACCATACTGAATTGCAGAGACAACCCGGAGGTCGCATTTGCGCACACAATATCAAACGACCTAGACCACCACAGAAACATGAGTGCGGGGGTTGCAGTGGTCTTCAGGAAAATGTTTGGTAGGCCCACCCACTCAGACTTTGTTGAAAGCAGATTGACTCAACAAACACATCAAAGCGGTGCATCAGTCTTCAGCTTAGTCACCAAGGAAAGATACTTTGAAAAACCAAATCAAAATGACTACAATCTTGCCTTTGAGCAGCTGACCCAACATCTTAAAGCAAAAAAACTGAAGACATTGATCTGCTCGCCAATGGGCTGTGTCCGTGATCGGATCAAACCTGACGACTTTGCGAGCAATATTGTTAAACTGCAACGCTGTACTGGTGTAAATATCTTCATTGTATCATATGACCAACGATCAGCACGGGTTCTCCGCAATGGACTAACACATCCAGATTTCTTAAATAAATTGCAAGAAAATATTTTGAAGGAATCAAAAATTGAGAACAAAGAAGATACTCAAGTTAATTGCCAACCAAACTGTGAATCAACCACTGAAATTGTATTAAACTCATGCTCTCAGTTACCACCTAGTTCCCATGCTCACCCTACTCACAACTCTTCAGATCTAAACAGCACGTTCAGTAATTTTTTGTCAAATCTAAATCACTTTCCACCATTGACATGAAGATTAATGCATTTACTAATCTAATGAATAGCAAATATGAAACCCCATTGCTCAGTACAGTTACAACAAGTAATAGTAAAACAAATTGTATAATTTTTCATCAAAACATTCAAGATTTAAGGACTAGAATAGACTCTTTAATTATTACTTTAGAAGAATTAAGACCAGATTTTGTAATTTTAACAGAACATAAATTATTTAGTTATGAATTAGAAAAAATTAACATTAAAGGATATAGAGTAGTAAGTCATTATTGTAGAGAGGGTCGATACAGGGGTGGTGGAGTTTTGATTTTGGCAGCAGATAATATAAGTAATGTTAAAAATGTTAATTTGGAAAAATGTTTAAATGAAGAAAAGATTTTTGAATCATGTGTAATAGAAGTTAAATTTGATCGTACAAAACTTTTTTTAGCTGGAGTATACAGAACACCATCATTTAATGCAAACACCTTCATTAATAAACTATCAGCACTTAATGAGCAGTTGGTAAAATTGGGTAAAGACATTGTGATTGGCGGAGATATTAATATTAACGTCTTGGACAAAGGGGGGAAAAATGAACAGGAACTTAAAAACATGTTAAACGTGTTTGGGATGCATTACACTATTGAGATACCGACTAGGGTCACAGCACAGTCAGAATCTGGAATTGACAACTTCCTAACAAATGTAGACAGAACTCTTTACAAGGCATCATGCCTTGTTACTGCTCTTTCTGACCATGATGGACAATTATTTGAAATAAAGTGCAAAGGTAAACAAACTAAAATAGGTCAATTAAATAAATTTGGTCGTAAATTTAATAAAAATAATATAAACTGTTTTATAAAGGACTTGAAAAATGAAAATTGGAAAAATATGTACTATGCTCAATCAGAAAATAAATTTAATGAATTTTACAATACATTAATATATTATTTTGATAAAAATTTTCCTAAAGTGCGTTCTAGGGTAAGAATTGGAAAAAACAAAGTGGGTGGATGACGAAATAAAATCTGAAAGAGAAAACTTAATATACTTAGTAAAAAACCTAAGGAAAAGCGAGTCAGGGAAAGAAGCAATAAATAAACACAAGAAACAATATAAAAAATTGATTTTTGATAAAAAAAAGAATTACTTTGATAGTAAAATAAAAAAATCTGAGAATGTGGTCAAGACAGTTTGGGAAATTGTCAATTCCGAATCAAAAACAAATCCGAAAAATAATCAAATTAATTTAGTCAAGGATAAATTAGTTTACTCTGATCAAAATAATGTTAGCAACATATTCAATACATATTTTTCAGAGGTGGTTGAGAAAACTGTTATACCAAATATTGTAAAGGGTAGTCATGTATCAGCCTCAAAACCTTTCTCTAATCCTTCAACTTATTTCCGTATTAATCAAGTCACAGAGTTAGAGGTACTAAAACTAATATCATCTTGTAAATCAAAATTATCATCTGGTTTTGATGAGATACCAATTAAAGTAATAAAAGATGCTAAATATGAACTTTTAAAACCACTAACACACGTCATAAATGCTTCTTTTATTACTGGGATATACCCTGAGCAGTTAAAAATATCAAAAATTGTCCCAATCCATAAAAAAGGAAGTCGTGAGGAAGTATCAAACTACAGGCCAGTTGCAGTTCAACCAGCCATTTCAAAAATATTTGAAAAATGTTTTCTCCATCAATTGATACAATTCTTTGAAAAAAATCAACTTTTTAGTAATCACCAACATGGATTCAGATCAGGTAGATCCACCCTAACAGCATGCATTAACTTTGTAGAATCTGTTATTGAGGCTCTAGATAGGGGAGAGACAGCTGTTGGTGCCTTTTTGGACTTGAGTAAAGCTTTTGACAGCGTTTGTCATAAGACTCTCATTAAAACCTTAACAAATTATGGTATTAAAGGTGCAGCACTGGACTGGCTGAGCTCGTATCTAGAGGGGCGCCGGCAGTATGTCTCTCTAACTTACACAAATGAAAAAAACTAATTTTATAGAAACTACCAGATCTTCTTTAAGAACTCTAAAATATTCAGTTCCTCAAGGTTCAGTATTGGGCCCTATTCTTTTCATCTGCTATCTTGAAGGAATACCTGAACCTCAAAATTCAACTCTTACTAAATCAAACTTTTGCATGTATGCAGATGATATTAGTTTTACAGTTACCAGTAAAGACCTCCATTCAATAGAACAATCAACAGATTTAAGGGTGACTAATATAAACAACTTTTTGGCAGAAAAGAATCTTTTGTTAAATAGTGCTAAAACAGTTGTCATGGAGTTCTTTTCTTTTCCGCACAGAATCACCCTAAATTTTACAATTTAAACATTATGGATCAAAATTTTGAAATTTCCAATGAAACTAAATTTTTGGGGCTATATCTTGATAAGCATTTGAATTGGAACTTGCATATTGAACAAACTTGTAACAAAATCTCTGCTGGGATTTTGTTGTTGAGGAAAATGCAAAATCTTGCAACTGTAGAGACGCTTAAAATGATTTATTATGCCAATATTCATTCTCATTTGGCTTACGGTATAGCTATTTATGGCTCAACTTCTAAAAACAATTTAGATAAATTATTAAGATTACAGAAATCTGCCATTCGTATCATTCTAAATTTAACTCCTGAAACATCTTGTAGGGAACACTTTGGAAAACTTGGAATCATTACAGTTTACGGCCTATATGTTCTTGAAACAATTTCCTATGTAAAGAAAAATTTGGAGCATTTTTTAAGACACAGCCATATTCATACCTACAATACTCGGAATAAAGAAAATTTGTCAATAAAGCCACATAGAACCGAACTTTTTACTAGAACACCAACATACAATGGGATAAAATTTTTTAATGCTTTGCCCTCAAATATTAAAAATATTAACAAATTTGAAACATTTCGCAAAAGGGTGAAAGAATTAGTGACTGCTAAAGTTTTGTACTCCTTTGAAGAACTAACTTGGATTTAAGAAATAAATTGTTTTGAGGCTGAGGGATGTGCGTAATGTGTTAGAGCAAGAGTGTACGGTATGTTAATTTGTAAGGCTTGGCTTTGTTAAATGTATAGGAGCTTTATTTTTATTTTTACGATCTTTTTTTATTTTTGACACCATTCTCTGTACAAAACTGTACTTTGTGAATAAAGAGTTTATTGATTGATTGATTGAACTAACATGGCATAAAAGAAAGTGGTTTATGGAAGTTTCAGAGCTCTGGCTTGAAATATAAAAACAAGTCAGTGGACAAAGTAAATTGTTATTGTACCACAGCTAACATTGGTGTCTTTTTAATACTTTAATTTTGTAAAATTAAAATGAAATGTTGCAATAAATAAACAGAGAATTTGACAAAATTTAAGGAAAGTTTGCAAAAATATATTTCTAAATAATTTTCAGATAACACCTTTTTTATGGCTTTTGAAACTATTTTTGGGGATGTGACTTTGGTCTGACATTTATTTTAGAATATTTTGACAAAAATCTTAAAACTATCTAACTAACTAACTAAACTACTAAACTAACTAAACTATCAGCTGCGGTAGCTTCATCGAATGTCGAAAATAAAAGCACAAGACACAAACAGAACAAACACCAAACGTACATTTATAAAACAAACAGGTTTATACACACATTGTTGCACACACATAGCGCGGTACCGGTCGTCATTGCCGAAAATCGGCATCTCATTGCGGGAATGAGGACCGGTACCACGCAATGTGTTTGCAACATGTATACAGTAGACTCCCTCTTAACCAGCCGCCTTGGGATCAGACAGTGGCCGGTTAAACCGCTGAACCTTTAATAACTTTAAATTATAGTTTTCCGAGGCAGGAGTAAGATTAAAAATAACACTAAATATGGTATGGAATTATAGCTCCCTACTCATGTCCTAAACTTGTTTTTCCGGTGTACCGTAGCAAAACCAAATAATATCTAGACATAGACTGATAAGACAAAAAAAAACTGGAATTGTGATTCACTAGAATGAATGTAAACCAACAGTGAGGTAAAGAAACGTATTCACCATGAGATATAAAAACACGATTTCCAGCAAAAACATTTCCGAGATTGGTTAAAGCGATGTTATGTTAAAATATGGCGATGGCCAGCTAAAACAAAGTTGTTTTTGTGGCAGGGTAGGTCGGTTAAGGGGGAGTCTATTGTATTAATTTTTATTAAGATCCGTTAAGTGTTTCTTCTGTTTGTATCATGTGTTTTTATTTTTAACATTCGACGAAGCTACTACCGCTGATATTTTATTTGTCTGAAGATGACATTGCAATGGCGAAACGGTTGTTACGGCTTAGTTACAAGTTTTGGAGCTGTTTGACGAAGGGTAATCTTTATTTAATTTAATTATTGCTCCGGGGCTTAACAACATAGATTTTAAAGAATTTTCACTGGTTTAAATTAATTTGATTTTATAGCGAGCCAACTTAGTAAGAGATCAAATAATTTCAATATTTCATAACATAGTGAACTTCAAGACAGTGGACGGCGCTCACCCGTTCCTGCAGGGTGTAGAACTTGGGCAGTGGATCGTCGAAGACCTTGTTCTCCAGCGCCATGGTCACTTCTCCGAGGAAGTCATTGCGGCCGAACATGTCCGAGTGCCAGACACTGAGCCACAGCGTACGGCTCTCCAGCCCCTCCAGGGTGATGTGGAACTGCCAGGACACAATACAAGTTAAGTTGACACATTCACTGCTAAAAATAGTTTATAAGTCTTCAGAAGAGTTTAAATGTATTGAGACCCTTAACGAGGAAAGGTAAAACGGTTGTTGTTAGGTTGTATGGTTGCCTTTAACAGGCAATTGCGCAAGCTCCCGGAAAAACGGAATATCAAAGGAAGAGAAAAGGTGAGAGACAAAACATCAGACGGCGGTTTGACCATTCAGAGGACCAACTCCCGTGCTCCTGTAATAACTGATTTTCAGGCTCAAACAGGCGCAGGTCCGCTCTGCCCTCTAAAATGGCCAACCAACCATCCATTCAGGTTCCTCAGCTAGGGGTTTCCATGCCTACAGCATTCACCCCCTGCTATCTAGAACATGAACGGATCATGAAGGAAGGGAAATTTACCATGATAAAGTCCAAAAATGGCAAACAAATCCTTCGAAGTCACAAAAATATCCTTCGATGTTCACAATGTCTTAGACAATATTACATTTCTTGATTGTCAAAATTTCTAGAGCCAGTATTACTTAAGGTATTTACTCGATCAGACTGTGTAATATCTCAGTGGCGATGAGATCGCAGAAAAGTAATGGCTAGGACCAATTGAACATAGTAATATTGCCTGTCAACAAATTCACATGGCAGAAAAAGAGTCACAATAGCATCAGAATTGTGTTTAAGATTGTTTATAATTTATGTAATATCAACCATCAACAATTATTTAATACTTTATGACAATTATTTAGAAAATCTAAGAAAAGTAATCTCACCTGCAGACATTTTTATAAAATAACTGCAAAATGAGAAACTATGAAAATAAGCATTATAACATATGGATTGACAAATTATGGCAATTAATTACAGTTGTACTTGAATATAGTTAGTTTAATAGTTTAAAATTGTCCTAGTACAGTTGTGTATATATTACCTTTAATGTTTCTTCGAAAACAGGGTTCAGGGTGTGTTTCTTGACTCTTGTCTTTCGTTTTCCAGACTTAGATTTATCAGGAAGCAGGTACACTTTGACATATCTGTGAAAAGTCACACAGTTAGCGACCAAATAATCATATACATTAAAAATATTTATAATATAATTTCCAAGTCAGTTTGGCAGTTCTCAACCCGATTTTCATGGTTTATGTCTTAAATTACAAGTATTCTGATGCTCGTGTCATCCGCTCGTTGTGTTCTTTGATTTTTGTCCATGAAGTAAAAGGGGAATACTTTGTTATTGAATTCCATTTTAAACATCTGTTTAGGGTAAAACTTAGCATAACTGAAGAACAAATTTCAAAAAGAAATAAAAATACTGAAATATTAACAAAATTTCATTGATGCGTCGCTTTGTGCTGCACTGGTACCCCTGGATATATTATAACCAGAATAATGTTTCATTCCCAGAATTTTAAGACCCAAAATAAATAATAACAACTAATCACTAATGCTATTTTGTGTGGTTATGTATGAGGGAATACATTATTTAAAAAAGTAATATTTTTAAAATTCAATATGAAAACCAACAAAAATATAAAGAAGGGATTGGAAAACCGAAGAACTACAACATATTCATTTATAGTTCGAGAGTTAAAATGTCCCAAACATTAGTGGAATAAAAGGTATTTTCAGCTCGACAAATGGTACAGTAGAACATTGATAGTTCGACTCTCGGTAGTTCGACACGGTCTGTGACTACTTAGGATATCAGTAAGGACCGATAAAGTCTATGTTGGGGAGTGATAAAAATGAAAATGAAAACAAAATTGGGAAAGATTTTAATTTTGGCTATGTTACACAGTAGAACCTCGATTGTTCGACACTTGTATTTCGACACGGTCCTTGACAACTTAACATATTAATAACGACTGTTAGTGTCCTTGTTAGAGACTGACAAAGGTGAAAATGAAAACAAAGTGGCGAATGATTTGAATATTGGTTATGTTAAAGTTCAATTAAGTTATGGTTTCATTAAAATTTAGTGTTTCCTAAATTCAAATCATGACTTTTATGCACTCCTTTTTTTTAAGATTTCCCATATACTCCCTATAGTTCGACATTTCGATAGGTCGACACCCTATTAGTCCACAAAGTGTCGAACTACCGAGGTTCTACTGTATATAGTTCAATCAAGATATGTTTTCATTTAAATTTAGTGTTTCCTAATTTCCTACTCATGATTTTTATGTTCCCTGTAGTAAAATTTTCCATATACTCCCTGTAGTTCAACTTTTTGATAGTTGGACACTCACTAAGTCCACAGAGTCAAACTATAGAGGTTCTACTGCACTATAACCTTGGAGGAGTGGAGAGACTCACGGGTCGGAGCGGTTGCGCTTGGTGTCGACGGCGGCCAGGTCCCGGCACTGCTTGACGTATATCTCGAGGGCGCCCTGCTTGTAGTTGTACTGCAGGCCAAACTCCACCTCGCCCCTGACGGCCACTGAGCCGTAGCGGCCCTCACCCGCGCCAGAGTACACGCTCGCCAGCGAGTCACTGCGTGCCTGCAACACACATACACTTTAAAACTTCTTCCTGTTGGGAGGATGAGTTTAATTTATTCTTATCTTACTTGACCTAAACGGCCTATCGTGGTCCCTTTTTATTTATTTGAGATGTTAGCTCTCAACGAAGCCTAACAACTGTTGGATACTTATTTCCATTGGCCTTGATATAGCCTTACCTAGGAATTTCAACCTTCTCTGGACAACAGCTGGGCTAACCAGCCATAAGTGCTCGGCGGATTCTACCTCCATTGCACAGAATCTGTTGAGATCGGATTGATAAGTCCAACTTTTTTGAGAGGTTTCTTCAGTGGCTCATTGAAAATCGGAATCCCTATCAGTAATCTAATGTACCTTTTATTCAGAACTAGTAGCTTCTTCCACGCCTTTCTAAGTGGATCAATCAGTGATTTTGATTGTTTACCACTTGGAAGTTTGTTCCAATCTTGCAGATTCTGGACTTTCTCCCAAAATAGCACTTTGGTTTGTTCTACACACCGCAGGAGGGCTCTGGTCCAGTAAAAGATCATCTGAGCCTTACTTTGCCAAGGCATCAGCCTCCTCATTGCCCTCTTGCCCCTAGTTTTTAGGTATTCAATGGGTATCTTGCTGGCCTAACGGTTAGCGTCTTGGACTTCAGTTCAAGAGGTCACGGGTTCGATCCCAGGGATGCCCAATGACTTTGAGGGGTTTGGGCCGCTTGCCCTAAAAGCGTTTAGTATTCTAACAAAAATGCCACTGGCATACACAAAAAATAAAATAAAATAACTGTACAGGTTGCGTTAGACCTACCAGAATCAAAAGGCATTTAAAGACTTGAGCATAACTATAGAATTCAAGTATCACAGTAGTTAGTTGTTCAGTTAAAAAAATGCTTTGCGTTGTCTTTCCTTGTTTTGGCCAACGATTGAAGGTATTTTAAAACTCTCTTTGAATTTGATCAACCTTAATTAAATTTAATGAGCGGCTACCAAGGCAAAAGGAAAAAGGTTTTCAGGTAAGTCCACAGGCTTAACTTCACATCGTTGGAGAATTGGATGCTGAACAATGTAAAATGGCAAACAAAATTATTAAATAAAATGTATTATCTAAACTAAGTGACACTTCAAAAGTGAGAGAACAGTAAGAAAATAACAAATCTGGAGGAACCTCTCTTAGTATAAAAATGTTGTACAACATATTTTTACGGTATATTAACACGCAAAAACACTGTACATAACAACACAAAGCAGTTGTTGACTTTAATAACTGTTGAACTGCAATAATATAACCAAAGTCAAACTTTAAAAACAATTGTAAATATTCATATTGAAACATGTACAGTATTTTTCCGTGAAAGTTTTATCATTTTAAAGGTCCAGTGATAAAAAAAATTACTTGGATCTAAAAGCTTGGATAACCCATAATAGATGGACCGATATTGAGAAAAGTTGTCTCACATCAACCAACAGAGTGTCTAAACCACAAAGCATTAAATCCATCGCTAGTTTACATAAAACAGAGCAAGAAGATGTGTGTCTTCGCTGGATACTATATATAATCTTATTTAATCTTAAAACAAGTTACAAATAATTTACTGACTTCTTCGAGTGGTTGTCTTACAACCTTTCAAGGTGGCATTGAAAATTTGTGAAATAGAAGATAAATTAATCAGCAAACTATTCCCACCTATACAGACAGACAATGGAAAACCAAGATACAACGACTCATGTAAATGACATGTAAAAGTCATACTTATTACGGGACAACAAAACATTTATAACTTTATTTACATATCGATGGTTTTAGTCTCACATCATAATTTACCTTGAGCTTGTGGAATCCATCACCAAAATCGGGGGATCCTTGTGATATTAAGTCGTGATGAAGAGCGGTGCGGAAAAGCGGGGAGCCAGTCTGGAAAATTACGCTTATTAGGGGTGCGATCATGCAGTACAGGGTGCTCACCGTAGTCATAACGTTACTGCAAACTGAAGCAATTACTGTAAATAGCAAGCAAATTAACATCAACATGCTTCTACTAGATTAATTGTAAGTGCATATTATCACTATATCACTATATTGAGACAGGGACCTCACATAGTGGGTATTTTAACCTGAATATGAATGAGAGATGAGTGTAGGATGATTGTGGCGCGATCTTGTAGTCTTGTTACTGACTAAGGCCGACATTCTCCTTAGACAGGACTGTTAATTAATAGCCCAACAGCCAATGGTATCTAGGGACCTACAGTTTAACGTGGGATCCGAACCACTATTTCAACCTCCAATTTACGAATTGGTCTAATTATGAGGATGGTCCTTATGGATGAACTAATGTTCACTAGTGCGGACGTTAATCCCCACCAAGGAACATCGCATACACAAGGCATCGCTTATAACTATCCACAATTCGTGACCTCCAAGTAGCTGGATTACAGGACGTCGCCACCGTCCCAGTCAGATATTAAACACTGACAGAGTTTGGTTTGCTTCAAATTTTGTGAAACATTGTTTTAATTTATTTGGGTGAGGTTATACCAAGCAAAACTTGGAAGATCATGTAAGGCAATTGAAAAATGTGCAATCGTTCAGAAACTTGCTTGCACATATTTCTACAGGACAGCACTGGACGTTTTGCAATACAGGAGAAGCTCTTTTAACCGACCCCTATGGGACCAGACTATGGTCGGATAACGAAAAAGGTCAGTTAAATCGAATAATATCATATATACAAGTTAAAATCACTTAAACAAGTAGAAAAATTTTGCATTGTAATTCATTATTCCTAACACAATCAATTAGTTCCTGCACGAAATACAATATTGAGAGCAATTAAATTTGACTTGCTACAAAACGTATGATCGGCCTGTTGAAAAATGTAAGTTAATTTTAGATCATTATTGCAACATTGGCTTGCATAACGGAAGTTTATATATTCCTGGAAAACTGATGAGCGATTGATCTGAGGTCGGTTAATTGAGAGTTTCTACTGTAACATTGCTGGACCTTAACTTTCCATGAAAGAAACATAATATGCATCATGAGTGATTCTGAACGGTAAAAGCTGTTTGATAAAATATTGATAGGCACTAAGTCAATGAACAATATTTTGTACTGTACTTCAACTTCCCCTTACTTTTCATTAAAAAATCAAAGTTGCAAGGATGGTAATACAGTTGTACAAATCTGACAAGATCTTGACTTTTAAACAGAATGTAGTTTGAAAAAAAAAAATGTTTAGGTACTTCCTTTGTTAAAATAATTAGCAAGCTAAGCAATTATTGTAACCCTAACACTTTTATTAGTAAAATTTTTAGCGATTTGATTCCATCTAGGAGATGCAACGCAAGTTTCGATTTGTGAGCTGCCTGTTGGGTCGCATGCACATACTCGATGATTTTCACTCGTGTACTCTACTCTACTGATACTCACCCCCAGGGAGGCTCGAGTGCTGGGTAGCCTGTCGTCGTCCTCGGGCGTGCGAACACTGACAGACTCTGAGCAGACACTGGCGTCGTCCGAGACTGCAACACAAACGCACTGACGTTAACAACACTTGAGAAGCACGAGTAAAGAGTAAATACAGAACTTACAATTTTTTTTATAGCTCAAACTGTAATCTACCCCTCTTGAAGCTATACCTCATATGATCAATTTATTACTTACGCTTCAGTCACATTCACCTTAAATACATGCCAGATTGTGTAGGTGTCATTATCAAAGGATAATTTAAAGAGTGAGAAAAACTTCCCTAAAGTTTTAACTGATTATGCAGCACGACCCTATACGA
Source organism: Neoaliturus tenellus (assembly GCA_030545055.2). Classification (NCBI taxonomy): domain Eukaryota; kingdom Metazoa; phylum Arthropoda; class Insecta; order Hemiptera; family Cicadellidae; genus Neoaliturus; species Neoaliturus tenellus. The sequence goes on from CM061531.1 coordinate 21,657,281, forward strand.
TGGGCAGTACATTTCATGCCCATCAAGACAGCCCAAAATGTTTTTCATTCTTGAATATCCTCGTATATGTACTTCCCATTAAACTTCAGACGTATACGTTATCCTACACACAAATTTTCACTTAAATATTTGCCCAAACAAATTAATCTCAATTCTTAAATATTTACTAGTAGGCCTATGTGTGTTGTTTGAAATCGAGAATTGTGTGCTTATTTAATACGCTAAGGGTTTTTTTAGTGTTGAGAACTCCTACAATTCTCAACCGATTTTCAAGTTTGTTGTGTCCATTGGACAGGGCTTGGCCTGTAGTTGTTTCCGCCAAAAACTGTAGTTTTTGGTGATCACCGATATTCACAATACTGGAATAGTCGGATATCATTGATTTAGAACTAAATGTAACTTTTGTATTGTATCAAAATAAATTGCTCAATATCGAGCAACACGTGCACAGGTTACAAATGTTACTTTTAGCTCTAAATCAAGGAAATCCGACCAATCCAATATTGTGAATATCTCGGTAATCACCAAAAACTACAGCTGATTATTAACAGATGTTTAAAATGCTTTATTCAATCCCAATGTTATTTTAATGGGGAATTTTGAGATTTCAATGGTGGATAGCGCCTTTATTTTCAGTCCGTTTCTCTTAGTTTTTAGCGGAAACAACTACAGACAAAGCCCCTATACAACGACACCGAAAAGATGAAAATCGGGTAAAAATTGTAGGAGGAGTTCTTTACACAAAAAACCCCTTAGCGTATTAAATAAGTATATAGATATCCGCTTTGAAACTGATTACAGTATTACAATGAGGCGTATGAGGATCGCAACTTCTTCAGCTACCAGGGAAGTACGAGGATAAGAAGGCGAAGAATGCGTGTGTGTTTGATGGGCCGGTGACGTCATACCGGATGACCTTGAGATCAGCTGACCTGCGAGGCCCCGATGCGAGCGCCGCGCCGTCTATCCATCCGGTGGGAAAAATTGCAAAATGCTTCCTCTCCTCGCGAAATCTGTAATCTTCCAACGTACTTCCGGTTTGTAGTGACGTTTGTTCACGGTAAACAAACAGTTTACGTGAGATCCGCTCGTTCAAAAATTGCCAATTAGAATAAAAATGTTTCTCAAAATCCGGTCCAACGTATATGTTGAAGAAATCACGTTATTGAGTTAGAATCATGACATTGAGTAGTACGAACTGAACTGACATTTTTTCTATCTTTCAAAATAAAAATATACAGCTCAAATCGTGCAGTAGTTCAAGACCCAAAGCCTAAATGAAAATTGAAGCAAGATCATAGTATTGTAACAGGAAATGCCAATCAAATCTGGTTCAAAACAAAAGCCGACCGAAGAACCGGAAGTCATGATCCGGCGTCGGCGTGGGAGGTCAGCAGTGAAAGTGGTCCAGGACCTTACCTTACCTGGCGGGCGACTGCGGTGCTGCGCCGCTGCAGCTGTCGACGACTAATTCAACTATCAGGGAATTCTACAGGACAAAAGCTAACAGTGTAATAGTGTAATCAACATTTCAACCAAAGGATCTTCCACAGGAAAACAGGGCAATTTTTTCAACATAAAAGTTCTTTCACATGACAACAGGACAATATCAACCCTTTGACTTCCTTCTAAAAGGACAACTGTTTCAACCAAAGAGTTTTAAACAGGACAATAGGGGGTTTAGGACCCTACGGAATTCTAAAGGAGAACCGGTCAACTATTTCAACCAAAGGGTCACAGAGTAATATGACAATCATTTCAACCCTATGAACTTTTACAGGGAAACAGGACGATTATTCCAACTTGCGAAGGCCAGCGTTAAAGAAGTGATAGAAAAAAACTGTTCTTTTGTTATTTCGTTAGGGGAAAAATATAAAAGATGCTGTTTCCTGTGTCTATCGGTTCCCATGGCAACCGCGATGTTCCAAGTTCAGAGGATGATGGCAAACGGCGGAGACGTAAAAAACGACATTACGAGCGAAACACAAGACAAGGCCGGGAGCAGCGAGACATAACGAGCGCAAAAACGGTCCAGTCCACGGCGACGGAGGGCCACGTCGTGGTGGGAGGAGGGACAATGGACCAGCCAGCGGGGAGACGGCGCGGGACTGGGGAAGGGAAGGGCAGAGTCGATAGGAGGATTCTGAATGCATCCTCCACTGCACAAACCAAACTTGAAACAATCAAACAAGTTAAAGCTACCAGTTAACGAAGAGAAACCATGGCAATTCGTGGATGTGCGTGTTTTATTGAAGTGCATATTACCATAAGAACCGGAGTATGAATGCACCACAAACTGACTAGATGGTAACAACGAGGAAACCTGTGATTCTCCCATCTGCCTGCAAATTCCCTTTCTGGTTCCACCGGAACTGTTTCAAGAGAGAACCGAATGCAGAGAGATGCACTTGATCACTAAACTGGTATTTTATGCTTCGAACGAATGACAAAAATGTATAAGTAAACTACATCCAAATGAGAAATGATAGAATTTAAAAACGCTCTTCGGTCCCTTTATGTGTATAAAAGTGTTCATTTTCACATACCTGTACAAGGCTTCAGTTCTATAACCGTTCAAGTCACCGGCGTGATACAGTACTGTATTATCAAATTTATTCGCTTCCAACTGCGTTCATTTCTTCGAATTTCAAATAATCAAAGAAGTGGCCATAAAAAGCCAAACAACTTATAAAAGAGAAAGACCATTATTTAAGGAGCAAATTTTGTAATATTCAAACAAGCTATTCTATTGTACGGTATTCTATTTACTGTCATAAAATTATAGCAGGGAAGTGCAGAATAATAAATTTTCGATACAAAATCTGTTTACACTTTGAATATTACTTTAGATTCCTTTCAGTTGGTTCTTCTACTTCGACTGTTCAACTTTCCACAATTGAGGAATTCGCCGCGCTTCTTAGTGGTCTAACCGCGGGTCTTTGAGGCTTTACCGCTTATTGCTGTCTGCACTGTTACAGTACTAGATTTTTAGATCCAATTAACGTATAGGCGTAGAAAAATTATCGTAATTTTTAGTAAAATTATCGTACTATTAGATATGTTGTACCACAGAGTAAGGAACCTTTTAAAGCTTTGTACTCTGTGGTTGTACTGAATTTAGTAAAGATGACACTAAACAGTACGATTCAATCGTATATCGTGCACGATAATGAAATTATCGTAAAACTATGATAATTATCGTACGCCTGGGAACACTGCGGTGTCACGTGGACGCGATGATTGTGGCGGTTCGGTAACGGGAAACGTGGTTCGGTGGCCACCGCGGACCGCGCGCCTCCGGTTACACCACCGGACACAGGCGTGACAACACTATATACACCCAGTGGTGCCAACCTTTTAGAGGAAAACATGAGATTTCGTAGATTTTCAGAAAAAAATATATAGCTTGACAATGATTGAAGCTCGTTTTATCCACATTAAGTTTACTAAATAAGGCCAGTTTTGAGTTCTTATCGAATTGCATGATAAAAAATAATCCACAATATAGAGCGATTACATCAAACCCTTATAAAAACCTGAAATTGAAAACTTCCACAATTTATCGTAAAAACTTCACGAAATGTCTATAACCTCAACACGATTTAAAGCATTTATTTGGTTACCACGTCATATAGGCTATATATATACTATGACTCCGGAGTGCAAAATAATTAATTATAACAAATCGAAGAGAGAAAATCTTATACCATTGAAATATAAAAATAGTTTTTAATTTCAATCAAATGACTATTAAAGTCAAACGGACGATGCAGTTCGCGCACAAACGTATTGTGTGTTAATACTTCCGGGGTCACCATTCATTTGCGACTTGCAACTCTACATGAACAATGTATAACGATCACTTGGGACATAATAACTCGTGCACAAAGTGTAGGAACTAAACATTTATTTAAACTTAGTTTTTACTGTAAGCATGTAAATCTCTGAAATCTTCAAATGTAAGGAGAATTCACCTTGCACCAATGGAACTACTACTCATCATGACCTCGCAACCCAACTTTGGTATCATGACCAACGCGGTAGCGCTCCCATTAGGTATCAAGAAACATTCCTCACGTCTCCCCAATTCCCAAAAGCCTGCAAATTCAAAACCATAAATCAATCAGAGGCCCTGGTGAAAGTCGTTAAGGGCGCTCTGACGTCGATTGGTGGTGTACTACTAATTACAACAAAAAGGCTCTTGCGGCGCCCTAAGCTGCAGCCTGGTGTGGGGGTGACCGGCAGCATCGCACGTCGCACGTGCAGTCACGTGACGTGACGTGACGTGACGCGGTGTTGCCGTGGTCGTCGCGTCCGTGCTGCACCTGCGTCCACGTCCACACGTCCACGCGAGACACGACAATGCGACACGTACGCGACAGACGACATTGAATTACGCAACCGCGTCCACCTTGACTGTGGAGCATAAATCAAGCATGCTTGATTTATGCATCAAGCATAAATCAAGTATAAATCAAGCATAAATCCACCGTCTGTGGAGCATAAATCAGCGGCGTGTAAATCACGGATAATTTCGGCTCCGTGAAATTATTATACATTCACCAACTCCACGATTCCTTAGTCCACATCGCGGACAAGTCAACCCGTCCCAGCAAGAATTGGGCATTTACCGGATTGTGGTATTTGATGATTTTTCTCCGTAGATCGTGCAAATAAATTATGTTTAATTGGCAGGACGCAAATAATAACCTAAAACTGCGAATATGGTTGTAAGCACATTGGACAAGCAGAGTGCGATCATGTGAATAGGCGAGATATCGTTAGACTAAATGAAAAAAAGAATGGCGATGTAAGTGTGCAGAAATCATAGGCTATTGTACTGTAATTGTTATGTCTCGGTTATAAGACCCGCTAGGAATGTGGGTAGCAATAGCGGAATGGTTGCAATTTAAAAGAATGAGACGCAAAAAGCCAACCAATCTTTGTATTTTTTCGACAGACCAGAACATCTCAATTTATTTGATGGATTTTAATTAGATATGCAGGTTAAAACGATAAACTTAAATCCGGAACCGTTATTCTGCCATGATCAAATTATAACAATACATGTTTTCCCTTTTCAATGACATGGTTTAAATTTGTCTCATCTTAAACATTCGCGAAAACACTGTTTTTTACGAGCATGAACTACAAAACACCATTCTCGACTACAAATACCCATTCTAACCGTCGTTAATACCGAATTTAAATTTGTTTTTAAAAGCTTAGTCAAGCTGTTGTCAGCATACGGTACTCAATTGCTAGACAAAGACCATTAAATGGCTGATAAACCGTAAATAGAGATGGAATAATCTTTACTGTTCTACAGACTAAGATAATAGATAAGATAACGCCGAGAACGACCTAGTTGTGACGCCTTTACAAAACCGAAGTAACCACTTGAATTAACCCCAAAGTCTCCTTGATTCATCAATCCTTGACCAAACTTCAATCCTGATGGGAGACAAACCAAGCTTAAAATGATTTATTTTAAAACGAAGTGGGATGTTCATTTTATATCCTCAAGCCAAACAAATAAATGTAAAATTCATCAATTGTGTTAAAATTGTCTGATTTACTAATTAATTGAGCTTCTGAAGTGAAGAAAATATTAAATTACATTATTATACTGGATTTTGCGGTTGCATATACTGAATACTGTATATATATAAAAAATTTTAAGTTATAGGTGTATATCACGTAAACTTATTCTGACCTATTTTGTAACGAGCGCATGTTGACTTCAATTGACTTCATTGCCAAAGAAGAATCCAAGCTATATTCTATAGCAATCGTGAGTTAATAATACTAGTCAGCAATAACCGGCCAAATCTAAAAAAAATCTGCAAATCGTAAAGTAATAGTGCCTTGAAACAATATTATAGTTTTTCATACCTTCAAGCGCCTCCTCAACGAACGCCTGCCAGGCCATGGACTGTGCAGCGTATTTTAATAGTTGTAATGTAATAAAGTTATCTAAGACTCAGTGTGTGCAGTTGACATTGCAATCTAGAATAAACAGGGAATCGGTAGCGCAGACGTACAAGGAAATAAAACTGAGGGAAAACACACGTTTCTGAACGGCGATCTCCCGTTAGTTTCAGTGCAAGTTGTGGCAATTATTTAATTAATGATAACGATTATTTGTATTGCATTGGTGGTTTTAGCAGACGATGTTAAACTTTACTGCGCTGGCAAAAAGATAGTAAAGGTAAAACAAACCCGTATTACTTTTATCTTCTATCGTACTTGGGTATGTTAATAGATAATGGATTTTTTTATCGATGCTCGTTTTACACGTGATGACTCATGCAGGACAGTTACGACCGTTTGTGGGTTTAAGGGCAGATCGATAACGTGCATTATATTATGCAGGTTTGGGGCGAGGGTCAGTGGAGGGTGTGGCGGACGTGGCGGCGGCACGCAGCACGCGTCTAGCGACACGGACTCGCCCTCCACCGCCACCTGTCGCCGGTAAACACAAACACAAACACGGGCGGGGAGCGACGCACGGCTGTACGGCGCGAGACGGCGCGGTCGTGAACCAACACAACAGGCGGGGGATAAAACAACCCTCGGGGACAGGGGCCAGCCCAGAAAAAAGCGTGAGGGGTATACACTACAGGGGTTGAATGGGAAACCGGTTTCCATAGAACGTAATATCGTCCCCTGAAAAGGGCTAGGAAATACACAGGAAGATGGTAAGGGTTAATGTATCACATTGTGGAATGCAAACTTTCAATGTGCTCGATTACCGCACGCATAAAAACGTAGCTGAAAGGGGAAAAAATGCAGATCCGGGAAAAATACGAAAAAATAAGATTTTCACGGAAATAAAGAAGCCCATGATGACTGATAATGGAGGTGGAGGGGTTTTAATAAAAAACGTTACGGTAACCAGTTTAAAAGGAGATTCGATTAAATGAAGAGTGGGGGGGGGGGGGTGTGAATAAAGATAATTTTTTAGGTGTGTTTTTTCATGAAGGTGTCATGGTTCAATTTTAAACAACTGTAGGCTAAAGTAATGGTTAAAATAAGAATGATGACTGAATAATTACCATGGAAACGAAAACTGCACTTTCCAAAAGTCAAATTTGATTTGAACTAAATACAGTAGTGTAAATAAATGTAAAAAAAGAAAAAAATACAAAACGATTGATTTTGAAACCCAACAGAAATGAATTTTGAAGAGGTGGTGAGTACTAAATGCTTATCTTTTAGATGTAGAGAGTGGATCAGGAGGGAATTACTATAGTTGGTATTTCTAAGACTTCGATATACAACTAAAATTATGGAAAATACCAATTCAACAAGGAGACCAAACTCACTAGATAAGGATGGAGTAAATTGAGAGCTTGATCGAATTCTAGCGATTGTTTTTCTGTTGTAAGGCGGGCTATAGATTAGAACCGAGGCCGGCGAGAGTGAGAGCGTGAGATAAGGTATCGCCAGGCAGGTGATAAGGTGATAAGGTACGGCAGGTGACTCATGTTATCATTGGGCTGATAACGACCGCCTGCGCGATCCACGGTAGACTGGTTTGTTCACCTTTGGGTCTTGATAAGTAAAATTTATATACAGTAGACATTCGATTATCATAACGTGAATTATCCAAACAGTCAATTACCCGAAACTATAACTAATTCGGTGGGGAGGCCTTCTGGGAGGTATCTTTTCTCGTAGGTAACCTTTCTCTACACAACATAACCAAAACGAAAATATTTAGGTTAGGTTAGATGAAATATCACAGAGTGACCTGAGTGACAATTTATAACTGAGTGATGGATTGAGAATTCCGTCTAGCAGGTAATTATACCGGTGAGAAAAGTTACCTTCCAAGAAGGAATCCCCACATGAGGAGATCCCATTTAATGAACTGTTTAGTTGTTATAAATGGAATTTGATTGAACCTTCACCATCAGTCCCGATTAGTTCGGATAGTCAACAAAGAGTAATACAAAATAATCGGTAAAGAGTACAAAAGCCGTAGCGGTTAGAATCCAGCAATGATCAAATTACGAGGTTTAATTATCTTGAACAGTTAATTTAATTCAGAAAAAGTAAGGTTGTAATCCATCTGAGGAACAATCATATGGCATTGTAGGAAGAGTTTGGTTACAAGTGTTGAAATTGTAAGTTATTAACTAATTTCTTGGTTACATTTGTTTGGTTGCAGTGGATTTTTTTTAGAAGTGGAAATGAATCTTAATATAAATCAACCCTGTGATTTACAAAAGGGGTAAGGTTAGATGTTAGATGCAGTGAGAGCGTATTTTTCTATTTTGATATTGCTTTATATCTCATCTAGAAGGTTTACATCCAGTAAAAATAAAGTAGGCCTATGGTTATTTAAAAAAAATCGACTAGATTAAAATCTGGATTTTTATAGAAATCATGTGCGGTTCGAATTATACACTGTTCGGATAACGGAGGCGCACGGCCAGGATGATTGAAGTAAGGGTAAAGAATGACAAGCGCAACTGGACGCCTAGCACAGAACGGGATGACAGGACAGTTTACGGCAGGTTTTATAACTCCTGATAAAAACTAACAGCCCGACCGTGAACCTGTAATTCTGGAACCTCAGTTGGGCTCAGTCACAGGCAGTGTTGTGGTGTTGACTGAAGAAATTTAGTGAATAAAAATAAATCAATGACGGCTCAGAGGGTTTTGAAGTCAATTCCGATTCGGCCTTTTCTCCTTGAGAGCCGATGATCCATACCAGGACCGAGATGTTGCAACGCACCGCAGGCAATATTCTAAATATAGCCATCATAAGGTCACTCACCGTTAAATAAAAATAAGCCTGCTTTAAACTGAAAATGGCAGTGAAGCGTAACCATTTCATAATATAAGGTTTGGCGGAGGTGTCAGTGAAGGAAACTTAAGTTTCCCAATGAAAGTTATGACTAAAGGTGGAATTGATTGATTTTAGGTTTCTCTGGGTACATAGGCGTAACATCAGAGGAAGCACTCTGGTATCAACAGTAGGTACACTATACTTAAAACTTTCGCAAGGGCAATGAATAACGCCAAAATTGAATTTTTGGGCAAATCGTAACTTTCAATCGTAAACCAGACGGTGGAACGGTTAAACAGAGACGGAGCTGCGACCTCGATCGTTGACGATTGATCGTTGTCGTTGACGATAACGATCAGTAGTCGGCGAGTTGCGTCCACGATGGTATAACACCGTCACGGCCGGCTGCACGGACAGATTGGCGTTGGCGAAACAGAAAATAATGTTGCCGAAACGACAAGGCAGTAGCCCTCTAGTGAGCAGAGTTAACATAACAAGCTATAACTCCAACGCTTTCCCAACTTCTTCCCATCGGTCGAAAAGAAATGATGGAAGTCCAGGATTTCGAAGGTCGACGAACAATTAATTATATCAATAGGTACCTCATACGTCAGAAAACATTTATGAATAAATTAGACAATGTTTAATTTGCAAAGTTTTCTGACCATTATCAATCGAAAAGAAGTGGTTCAAAGAGGGGAATTTTGTTGTTAGGGGAAATCTGGCCGTGTGATTTTAACTTCTTGATAGTGACACTTTGTTCAACAGTGGACTAAACGACATAAAGAATATTTGATAAAGGGACCTTGATCCCAAAACTAGTCATCGAGAAACTAGTAAGATTTAAGACGGTCAAGGTATTGTAACCTTTATTAATAACAGACTGAAAGCAATCAAGGAGGCAAATAGTCATGAAAAGAAAAGTAGGATTAGCTCCAACAAAGAAGACTCTTCAATTGGAAATCCATACATGAAAGACATCGAATTCCAACGTACTGATCCCTTAACACCAGTTTTCTTTGAAACATTGACCCTCCTCAACCAAAATTGTGGAACATCGCGATTTAAGATGATTGTAGTGAACGTGTCTTTCATTTCAATGAGTTTGGGAGAAACTATAAACTCCGCATAAAACCTGTGGTATATTGTTTGGACTAGACGTGAAAATTTATTCAGTGTGGAGACCCAGCACGTTCGTGGCGTCAGAGGAGCCGACCAGATGATTATCATGGTAGAGGTGGAGTGATGAGTCGTCGCGTCATGGGATGACAAGCCGAGGGTCAGGGTCAGGGGTCAACGCGTGGACCAGGACCAGCGAAGGGTCACAGAGGACAAGTCCTGTCCTGACTCGTCTTGTCTTGGAGTCGGTATTCAACGACAGCGGAATAGCCAGTCCTGGAGCGAAAATGTTGCAAAGTCTCTCCAGCTACGAATGTTTGAAGTCATACAGCTTTATGTGAAGTTTAAGATTGGAAAGGTCCATGAAAGGTAATCTTGAATCATATTATTGGTATGGCTAAACACTTTTTCTATCAATATATGAACAGTGCAGTGAACTCTAATCGTTGAGCTTTTTGAAGCATCAAAATTACAGCTAATGCTGAATTGGCCTCAGTTTTTAGTAAATTCAAAGTTTGAAAAAGTCATTTAAATAATAAAATTACACTCAAGAGCAATAATTATTGCGAGTAAAAACTTCCTCTCAGTTAGGAGATGAAAAATTAGGCTTTTGGTTGAAGTGGGAAGCCTCATCAATTGATTTTGGTTAAGTTATAAACTAGATAGGTCTGTAATGTTTCGGGGTGTTTTAAGGAGTCTTCAAAATAGTTTTAAGTACAACTTACCTCTTTTTAACGCAATAACAAACAATTTTGGTCTTAAACTTACATGCCTTTTGACAACATTTAAACTAGTTCACTGTTAGTTCAGTTAGTTGTTCACTGTTAAGAAAATAATACCCCTTGGTCGTTTAGAGCTTTGAGTATATAAGGATACTGGTTGATTACTTTTATTTTACCAAAGAATATTGCTATATAAAAGATTTTACGATGCTTTTATGTGGGTAGACGGTCTAAAACATAAACAAAGACGTAAAGCGTTGAGTAGACCTGGGAGTGGTTAACCTTGGCGAGCGATCTCAAAGCGACGCCTTGAACTTTCATCTGATCCTTTAATATATCTGACATCACTTCCTCCCGGGATAGGTCAGTGAGCCCGCAGACGACTACGAACTGGACGGGAAATGAGGCTACCCAAACAAGACACTGTACAGTAGCGGTCACCCTTGAACTTTCATCTGATCTTTCAATATATCTGACATAACTTCCTTAAACGGGTTAATGAGCCGTAGAAGATTGAGAGCTAGAAGGTAAACTTAATGCTGTGATAAATAAATTGCTAACTAAACAAATCCTTCACCGTAGAAGGATATTTCTAGAGACCTTTCTGCTGAAGAATGTTCCTAATCTAATATTTGAAGAGCTGAACGCGGCACAAGAGGTACAGATGTATTTCCTCATCCATGTTTATTAAATATGTGAGGTTGGGTACTAATTTGATGCCTGATGACCTCTTAATTAAGCTACTTCCAAGTCCCAAAGGGTGCTTCATCTAAGCGGTATCTATAATAAGATTGACTAAATATGTCACGGTACAGTAGGAGTAGATTTTACGATAAAGGTCTAGACAGTGAAAGACTGCAAAAGAGTGAAATTACGACTGCAATGTGACACTAAGGCAGATTACTAAACACGGCAAGCCAAAGACAGAGGGGAGTTTCCTAAATCATTTTTCTGATGAATCGCACTCAACAAGATGCTTAACAACAAGATAAACTCAACCTGGTACACCGAATGAAAATATTTCTACAGATGACACCTCTTAAGAAAGGTGACATCAGAAAGGTATTTCTGAATAGTTACTGATCGTACCCGAAGTTGTATTGGACAACCCAAAAGCAACACATTTTGTGAGAACTTCCTCGAATTGCACAGTTCACGTTTCCTGACATGCGGCCAACCAAACGCGGCGGGTACAGTAGTGGCTACAGTAGGCCAGTATAACAGGAGCACCTGTACCTGACGTGGTGTTGGACAGCCAAAAGCAACACATTTTGTGAGAACTGCCTCGAATAGCACAGTTCACGTTTCCTGACATGCGGCCAACCAAACACGGCAGGTACAGTAGTGGCTACAGTAGGCCAGTATAGCAGGAGCACCTGGCACGGCACATATCCTGCCCGTGTCCACCGACCCGTGAAACTAGCACTGCTGCCACGGTGCTTTTATTACTCTTAGCTCAACGCAGCTCAGAAACTAGCCTTCGTTAGTTGAAAACCTTGGTGCAAAGGATCTTCTTGACGAGACTCGTTGGCGAAATAACTGAAGAAGGAACCCGCTCAAAGACTTTTAAAAGAGATGCATCCTGAAGAATGTCAATTAAATGAATTGCCAAAATCGTGAGGGCTCAAAGACGCAGAGTTTTCTCCATCATCGGCGTCCTTTTGACCGACAAAGTCCAGCTGGATGAGCGGGTTCATTAATGAATAGCCCGAACGACCAAATGACAGGGGTCAAACGAATTATCTACACTTGAGCAGGACCACCCAACAGACCCGCAACGGTCCCAGTGTTACGATCGTCAGTAATCGAAATACAATTAGAGGCTGCTAAAACAGCTTACAAGATTGTACTAGGGAATCGTTCCTAAATTGTACCTTGCAAAAAGGGTGATCATTTACTTTTTCAACACCAAAACAGTTGATAAACCAATACTGTATTTCAGATTTCAATTTTGAGTTTAAAAGGTATGCAAGATTTGATAGCGAGCAGGTTTTTGTACGTAATCCTCTCTTATTTTCTTCAGGTTGTGAAAATTAGCCACATATTAGCTTTTGGACTGTCGCAATGTTTATAAATAATGTACAGTAATTCTTTCAGGAAAAAAAAACAATTCAAGATGTCATCTCCCTCTTATTCTCCATGACATATTTACAAAAAATCAGCTTTTGAGACTGAACACATCTTTCTACATAATATTATATAGGAAAACATTCACCTGTTAAGTTGACAAAGATACAGTAGAACCCACCAAGCAAATGTGACAATAACTATCCGTAAATTATATTCAGTCCCTTCGAGAGTTTTTTGTTGTCAAATTTGATAGTGAAAAGGTTTTCCTGTAAAAAATGTGCTTTCAAGAAAGGTTACAATGCAAATATTGCAATATAAGACAATAATTCGAAAATATTCCCCATTATCAAGTGACGACCTCATTTCTGTTTACGGACATGCGCTATCCTATTTCCTAAAGGGTCGCACTGCAAACTCCCCGAGTAAAGCATAGTCCATCACACAAAGAAAGCGAAGCAGCGTGATAATGAGGAGCGTGAGCGGATGCAGCATGAGCTGAGCATTAGCGAGGCTGCATGAATATGCAGATGCCTGCCGTTTGCCGACTGGCTGGATTATCATGGTAATCCATCTCGTGGTCGCCATAACGAGCAGCGCCTCCCCCGCCTCCCGTGGTGACGATGACGACACGCGTCGTGGCAGAGGAGGCGCGTCGCTGAGGAAATCGGTGCTAAACAGGAGATGGCGTTGGCGTAACTTGGAGGATAATTGTCTGAAAAGTGAATTTCAGAAGACTCCAAGTAGTGGTTGTGATCTTATGCATAAAGAGGTAAGTCTTGATTTGAAAAAACCATGCGCTCTTTAAAACATTAATCAATTTCCGTTGCCTTGAGTGTAAAATAAACGGTATCAGTTAACTGACACATACTTTCTCCCAACAATATATAAAAAGGTGTTAAAAGCTCCAAACATTAATGTCTTGATGACTCAGTCGGATAGCTACCAGCTGAGCAGCGCTCGTTTGACCCTACGCGCGTCTGTGACTTTTAACAACGTACTGCGTTTACCGCTAAACGAAAAATTGAATTTTCTCCGCAACCACTTGACGTAGAGCAATAATTTTAAATACTGGATTATTTAGTTTTTTAAGCTTGATTTAATGGTGATAAGTAAAATTTATTTCGAGACAACAGCTATTTTGAAAATTCAAAAAATTGATTTTTGAAACACTTTTTACTCCATAACTTTTGAACGCGCATTTTCCCGGAGATGCGGGTGGTGTCATTTTATTCACCATTTTAAGCTTAATAAACCACAAAATTTTAATCAAAATCGTTAGAGCCGTTTTTGAGAAATTTTGATTTTTGACGATTTTTGAGGGTTTTTGGGGGTAAACTACCCTTAAAAATAAAAAATTCAAAAAAATGAAAAAAACGCCTGGAATTATCGTGGGTTTGGACCTACCTACCAAATTTCATCAAAATCGGACCATTGGGGCATTCTCTAGCTCTGTTTACATCCTGACACACATACACACACACACACACACACACACACACACACACACACACACAGACATCACTCCGAAAACCACTTTTTTGGACTCAGGGGGAACCAAAATGGATAAATCCACCAACAACTCAAATTCGAAAATTTTGACGAAAACAATACTTTCTCCATATACTATGGTATAGGGGGAGAAAGTAAAAGCGCTTAACTTCTCGACAAGTCCAAGTAAATCAACACAAATGTCGTAATGAACCTAGCCTGAAACAATAAAAACGTTGTTAGACAGTATGAGAATGAGCCCTGTTGATATTGATGTATCGTAACTTCAAAAGGCGAATCTCATAAAAGGTGTCGCTGGTGAGACATATTATGCGTAGAGATTTTCTAGCCTTGCTTTGAGATTCTAGAATTGTCCCCGAAATTCCTTCCCGAGGGACGAAAAAGAAAAATTACAGCTGGTGACGAATAGTACAATAATACATCGAAGAAGCTACATCGAGTGGTCAGTAAAAGAAAATTGCCGCAGAAATGAAATATGCTGGAAAATACGCCACATGAGCCAACATCTCGATTGGGAAGATAGGGAATTTAAATAAATTGAAATTATAGCCAACTTGAAGACATGCATTTACGTTGCCAGCATGACCTTATCCGACACCCAGACACCATCGTCTCCCACTCCCGCTCCCACGCGCCGCCCAACACCACACTGCACTTTACCATCGGGACCACAACGATGCGACGCTCCCATGGCTTGAGGAATATCAGAGGCTGGGAGACGCTGTGTACGCGGACGAGAACAACCTGTTAGGATAGCTGCAGATGGCCACACAAGCGTAAACAAAAATATAAAAATACATGATTGAAGAGGTCAAGACCCAAGAAATCAACCCATAAAGCTTACAACATAAGGGGTTCCCCAAGGATCCATTCTCGGACCTGTGCTTTTCAATCTCTTGATTAATGAATACTCACAATATTTTGTGTACATAAGCAGTGGCAGAGAACTTCAACGCTGGAGGAGTCTGACAAGGACAAGTTCTTGACTTATATCCTTTCATAGTTTTCATCAGGCTACTTAACGACCTTCCACACTGAATTTATTGCTTGCCGCTAATCAAAACAAGCGACTGAGGTTTCATATATTAGAAATCAATCGAGTGGTAGGTTAATCGCCTTACATCGGCGGAGAGGGAGAGCCGGAGCCAGGGAGTCTGCTGGCCCGAGCCCAGATGTGCCGCTCAAGGTCACCCCGGCAACTTTCCTGCGGGGAAAGTCCTTAGATCCGCCTCCTGCGGTCAGCGGCAATTAGTGGCCGATTCGATTGTTTACTTTCGATGACCTGTAACAGTCATCACAAATAACTTGTCATTCCTTCACCGAAGCACTAAAAAGTGAAAAACTAAATCGCAGAATCGGCAGGAAACCGGCAGAAACGTAGTAGGTCACAATGAAGAACCTAAGTAGAGAACGGAGGTTTTTGAACATTCCTCGAACGATTTCAGAGTAAACCTTGGCATTGCTGGACAGTCTCTAAAGTCGCCAAAGCCCTTTAGGGCGGGCATGAATCAGCAATGATTCCAATCCTTGTATTTTGGCAACATTAAAGTGGGGATTATTTATCCGGAATTTGGAATCACTAGTTTAGAGTCCCAATAACCAACGACGGAAAGGTGTAGTTTCCAATTTTGACAGTTACTCATTTGTAATCCCTTTACTCCTATGGTAAAACAATCGCCTAAACACCACATTCTGGAATCTGGGACTTTTCTTGCCGTTCAGTTACCTTTGAGGCAGTTTTCGCAATCCGTCACGCAGGTAACCCTGATCCGCGATGACTGATTATATAAACAAACCTAACCTAACCCAAATATTAAAATGTTACCATGGAGAAAAGTTACCTCCCAGAAGGACTCCCCCTTGAAAAAATGTTCCCCTTGTTTCTGTACATAGCACTGGATACCGTAAGGAGAATTAAATTCCTTAATGCAACCTTTATGGATTTTTCCATAGATTGTCTGGCAAAAGAAGAAGAGGCAAGAACTGCGACACACACAATAAAACTCCTGTTCTGAACAATACTCTCAGTCTCTCCACAAAGCATTGTAAACACAGGTCGCAGAACAAAGGGCGTGCTGCAGATACAATGATACCGTGGACTGGTGCGTGTGCGTGTGTGCGTGTGTGCACGCCTTGTTTAGCGCCAACCACACCCTCGTGGCACCTGTGCGGCTTCTACTTCAGGTGTCTGTTTACAATCAGGCCGCGGTGTGACGACATAGACGTACTGTAGCACTAGCATACACAGCGACTATACAGGCCAACTCGGACCTCGAGTAAAACGTGAATTGGTGTATTTTTTACTTGAAAACATCTGTAGAACAACTAAGATTACGATTTATGTCAGTCTAGTCAAAATTATTGGAACTGGGGCTCGCCCACTGGTCGGAATTCGACCAAAAACTCAATTTATCTTGATCATATTAGATTGTAACATCTGTTCTTCTTAGTTGTTTGCTACCATTTGTTATCAGCTGTCTAATGATTAATCAATTATCCTTCTCCCATAAGATTAACATTGAAACTTTGAAACACTGTAGGGCGGAGCCCAGAGGGCCGATGTGAATTATAGTGGGATTCTGCTCATCTACAGGATACTACCTTTTTAACGGTATGCGCGGATTTTTCCTAAGTTGCGCACAAGCTGAGAAAAAAGGAGGAAAAGAAACATGCTTGCCTATTAATATATAGATGTTTTATCAGACCTATATACATAAAACTGGTATCGTATAAGAGATTTTCTCGTGTGCTACTGTGCTAAAAGTGTGGATTAACATAGTTTTATGGTAAAATTGAAGGATAATGGATTTTTTTAATGTCAGGTTGTGCTTATTGCTAAAGGAGTGAAGAAAGTATGCATTTGGGTGTATCGCTTAGTAAAACTTTAAAGCGAACAAAAATGTAGGCCTTTAGCTATATACAATGTACAAAAGATAATCCCAAATTCTAACGATGAAAAACCTACCATAACAGTAATTTCTGTTTAAAGCTTAGAGCGTTACATTTTCCGTAGATGTGAATAGATGAAAAAGTCTTTCAGACTGATATGGATTGTCCAACGAAACCGAATGTGTCATTGAAAGTGTTCTCTGCATGCTAATGTGTGACCTTGACCCACTTCTTCGACAGGAGAGGCGCAGACGGCCGTGTTTGGGAGACTAGCTCCTCTGTTTCTGTTTGGTTGGGAAGTCCAACCTCGCATTTGGAGCGGAAAATTATAAATTTGTTCAATGAATTTAAAAACGTGAATGGGAAATCAGCGGAAACGTGTTCTAAATGATAGGTTTAAGTCACTAAATGGAATCTGCTGACGTACCACATTTAAAATCTCAACAATTTACTTGAAGGTTTTTATAACCAACAATAACGCGTTAAATTGGCTGACCTAGGGTTGTCGAATTGAAAACTATATCGATGAAAATTTACTCTAGGAAAATGTTTGACCTATAGAAGAAGTTTCAAATAACTGACTAACAAACCGTGCATCTATTATTGGAGAGTCCGTTTTTAAGATGGTCTCCCATATTTTACACATTTATTTGTTTTAAAACACGCCTTGAAAGAGTCTCCATTTTATGAAACGAATCCAATGAATACGTCTAGAGCAAAATTGGCTAGTTCCACTAAAAGTAGGCCTACTTCTAATATCCCTTGATTATCACAGTATTATCACAATTCGGTGGTGTTTTATTTTTGTACTAGTTCATCCCAACTTGCACCACGAACGACTCCAATCCGTATGTCACATCCCATTTCCTGGACTTTCTCTCGATATGCAGGCGAAAGTGGGTCCTCATTCTCACAACTTTGGGAACGACGGTGCTGGGAATCCTTGCTAAGTCAATGGGAACAATGTTGACCCGGTGAAGACAACTTGTACACCGACATTGAACATGCAAGACAAGGTTTAGCAAATTTAATAGGAAATTCGTTATCTCACTTCTTTTTCAGGTTTTTAGGAACGTAAGTTTTCTTAAACCACTAGTCCTGTGGGATTTACCTATTAGATGAAAAAGGACAGTGTTAAATTAATCTGTTTGCAATTGAACTACTGTACATAGCAGCTTTGGAGGTTATTGAACACGAATGTCCTCCCAAACAACCCGTTCCGGTGCAAACTCTGTAGGTTATTGCCGTCCTAGTCTGAACTCGCCAGGCGTTGCCAGCAGAATTAACGAGCTCCTTAAAATCGGCGCTGGACGGAAGGAGCGGTCACGAAGGTGATTTAAAATTGTAATGGACGCCAAGCCCGAGACGGAGACGTTCACGGTGCTCGGTGGCACGGCATAAGGCTTCCTGCGAACAATGGTAGGAAGGCGCAACGAGCTGGTGGACGTCCTCGTGGCATCGGCCATTGTGGTGAGATCACGACATGGAGTGCGTTACGTCATGTGACAAGGTGATGCTGAGGCAGCGACGTTGAGCTTCCAGCCGAGACACTGTCTTGACTCTGCCGGTCAGCCAGTGTAAATACGATGGTGAAATGGTCACTGGTTTTGAACATTTCCGGTTAGAGAGTTTAGTGTAAGGTTTTGATTTGTGTAACAACGGCCACAGTCCTGGTGGATTAAGGGAGAGTCTCGCTTATTGGGACCGAAATCTTTTCGGTTCAGCGAATTTTTGGAATAGACGGAGATTTTGCGTGATTTTTACTTTCTTAAACGGGGCGTATATCTAGGCACTTAATGGTGGTCAGACCGAGAAAGCGTTTGCTAGCGATGGAAATATTTCATTGTAACATAGCAAAGTTAGAGAACAACGATCTAACCACCGAAGAGCGGCCTCAACAGAATCACGACTAATGACCTAAATTCCTTGTTATAGCCTATAGACGATCATGATTTCCCTGGGTTTTAAGTGGAGAAAAATCGGTATATTTTTTTGACCAAGTGTGTTTGGAAGAGGCGAATTTTCGGATTAGCGGAGTTCGAAATAGCGGGAACCTACATAGATAGATTGTTTGGGAGAACATATCACATTTGCTTTTCATACAAACCATACCAACAGATGTCAAGTGTTGCGTTGAGAGGATGATTACACATTCGTGAAAAATAGTTATTGCAATGTTTTTAACTGGGAAGATCTTTTTCACTTCGGTTTTCCAGTTAAGATGAGTTTGTATCGGTATTTTGGTGGGCCGATAGTAATTGTTGTAATTTCATCCAAAATAATGTCTATGAATCACCAACCACAGTGTTAGTTACCTGGGGTGTCAAGCTTAAGGACTTTTAATGAGAGGAAAGCGGCACAGACTTTGTACCACGTAATCGAATGGAACAAAACCTCCCGGTCTGGTCATTGGGGAAATGATCTGCACCATGAGCTAAGCAGCGGATTCCCCCGCTGCTAAAATGTCCCTGCTATGATATTCCAGTTACATATTAATTTCATGAGGATTCCCTATTTCTCACGAAAGACCTACTGTACAATCGAGCAAGAACATCGCATGGTTGCAGTATCATGTTAATTTCCGTATCAGTGACTTTAGTAACTGATCCAGAACGGTATCCGCCTCTGCGACTGTGAGTGTCCTGCTGCAGCCGGCCTGGTCGGGGACGGGGGTCAACCCGCGATCGGAGGAAAGCCAACAAAAGGAGAATGGCTGCGACCGCGGTGAAAGTGGTACAGACCGCGACTGCGACCGCACTTTCATGCGGTTCTGACCGTCCGCAGGACTGGCGGACTCCTGGTGTATCCTTGAGGCTACGCTATTGTTATAAACCAACCGCCCCACCGATGTATAAAGCGAATGCCTTTGTTTACATTCTTAGATTAATTTTGCTCCCACCCGTTATGCAAAGTGAAATTTTACTCCTTGTAAAGGGGGCTAAAGTGAGTCTCCCAAGGGTACAACAATTTGAACATTTGGCAACAAAGTGCAGTAAAACATGGCAACGCTCTCGATAAGTCTGGAGAGTGAAGAGCCAGGTGATTATAAGCTGGCAAAAACTGACTTTCCGATTTTTGAGGCTAGATAGCAAACTCAATGGATAGCGAAGTGAGGGCTTATCAGCTTTTTTAAAATAATTTTATGTTACATCTCGGGGTGGGGGGATGATGTGTACAACATGATTCAGGAGTAAAATGCACCGTCTCCCTCGTAGATCACCACTCCTACTTCATTGTTGCCAACAATTTTCTTCTGGGAAACAATGTTGCACTTTACTCCCTCAATACACAAATAATTATAATGGAATGGAAACGCGTTCAAGCCAGTTATGAGTGTATTAACTCTATGCACATTTGTTTTTCTTAGCCCCCAATGAATAAATGCTACTAAAGTTCAGTTTAAAACCTCAGAAAGCTTAAAAATAATATTTTTCTGTATCTAAAACTCGACTTTTGGCGGTTTGATGCTGGTTCGATTTTCATGGGATAACTAGTTTAGCTCTGAAAGGCTTTTGCAGCTTGTGAAAAATAAAATGAGGCATGCAATTCGTGTACAATTATAGTTTCAGCTGGTAACTTTACTGTACGAGTATAGCACACTTTACTTCAGTTTTTTATACATAATTATTATGAGAGCTTGAAGAGTAAAAACGTATTCGTTACACAATAACTATAAAATAAAAAATAAATTAAAGTTTTACTGATTTGTTATGAATTTGCACGGATTAATAGGCTTGTATGTTTATTATTTGCTGACACTGCCTTGATTTAGTTTCTTTGTTCAGTGATTATACTGTAATATACAACAAACAGTATACATAGTACAAACAGTAGACCTCATAATGTACGTACAACTACAGGTGTAAAAGACTTTCAAAACGTTGTGCTTGTTCTGACAGTCTGTTGTCAATACACACAGACTCTTCCATACACCTGTTATTCATTGACATATTGTAGACTTCTTTAACCTTGGCTCTAATGGTTCGAAATTTCTTGAAAATTACGATAGTTTAAGAAAGACTAAAAGGTTTTAGATTAATACAGTAAAGTGGTTAATACCCCCGTCGCAGCAGACCTGCGTACTCAGCGAATTTCCAAACAATCTTGAGATATTGTACTTTCCCCATTAACACCATAGGAATGGGTATGTAGGTTGGCTGAATTGGGATGTTGTTAGAAAATGTTAGTTTTGTTAGAAAATGTAATAGTTACGAGGTAAATGTCAAACTGTATCAATTTTCGGCACTTTTTAATTTTCCCCATAAACCCCATGGGGGTGAGTAAGTAGGTTTGCCACCATATGGGTGTTGTAAGCAAATATCAGTTAAATCCTACCTAGTGAATGAACATACCAAATATTATCAAGTTATGGTGTTCTTTTCATTTTCCCCATAGACCCCATAGGGGTGAGTACGTAGGTTTGCCACCATGTGGGTGTTGTAAGCAAATATCAGTTGAACCTTACCAAGTGAATGTACGTACCAAATTTTATCAAGTTATTCCAATAAATAAGCGAGATACAGGGTTTTGTTGATTTCCCATAAGATTAACATGGAAAACCCATTTTTGGCTTTTCTCTGTAACCTGTTAAGCCAAGTTAAAAATTCAAAATATTAAATTGTTTGTTTGTTTAAGCTCTTTTAAATGGTTTTAGTTAAAATTGTTGAATTTTGAAAATTATGCTCCAAAAATGCAAAAAACCAATTTTTGACCCCTTTGAAACCCCATAAAACCCCGTTCCCATAACCCGATCATGCTGGTTTGCGAACTCATGAAAATAGACCTAGCCTTACACCTTCATACCAAATTTCATCAAAATCGGAGGTCCCTGTCAAAAGTTATCAGTACCACGGACACACACACATATATAATATATATATATATATATATATATATATATATATATATATATATATATATATATATATATATATATATATATATGAAAATGAACGGTGTTTTTGGCTTCTGGGGACCTCAAAATGAAAAAGTAACATGGTCCCGGACTTGGGTGTTACCATGGCTACTACCGTAATAGCGTATTCCCTATAGGGAAATTCGCTAAAAAGTTAAAAAATACTGAAAAAAACATCTGATATTGATTAATATAATATGACTCTACTATTAGGGCGTGGTAATATGACTTACTATTAGGGTTATAGGACTTATTATTTTAGTAAGATAAGGAATTTTAGTATAATGATGAGTAAGTGAATGATATCCGTAAGTTATTTAAACATACTGTGTTAAATGTGCAGTGCTCCACTTTACATCCTATTCTGCTTCTAAAGTCATGTAAAATTTAAAATGTACTCTTAAAATATAAGTTTAGATAGAAATCTTTTAAAACAATAAATAAACTCGAAACAGTTGGACAGGTTAGGGAGGGTGGAAGCCAATTATTAATACAGTTTTGTTGGCTTTTTAGTTTTACCCACTATGACACGACACAGTCCGATTGCCAGAGATAAGAAAACTTCTAACCAATTAAATAAATTGTAAGTAATATTAACCTCTCTTTTTCCTCAATCAGTAAAATTATCACACCCTGTTGCGTTGCGTGATTATTCGGCCATAATTCCTAGTAATAAACTTTGTGGCAGTAATTAACTTTGTTACCTCAGCACAATCATTTACTCCAATAAAAGGGACCGGGAAAAACTAGATTCTTACGACTCGATAAACTGGGTGACGTTTATTACGTTTTTACTACAGTTAGAAAATTAAAATAAACTGTCAAATGGAAACGATTGCATAACTTTCGTTTGAAAACTAACGAGTAAAACATTAATTTTTAATTGATTATAAAGGCTGGTTCACTCCTTCCAGTGGTGCAAGGCACGACTTAGAAGTACAGTCAGCATTTAGTCGTGCTGAATCGCTGAGTGTACTGTGTCTATGACGTAACTAGAACTAGGCATATCCCTGTACATGCACATGTTTCTTGGCTTCTCGTCACTAAAGCCGAGCTTGCCACTAACGTACGTATACGCACCCACTTTGCGAATCATTACAACCAGTGAATTTGATTGGTTTCGTGCTCTAATTAATCAATTTTAGTTAGTAAATTTTACCTTGGCTGCTGATGAAACCGAAACGATTTAACTTACTATTTTATGCTAGAATATGTGTCTTTGTCCACTCAAACTTCACGCATTTGCGACTTCACTCCTAATTTGGTTCACTAAAAGCTTGTAAGTGGCTCGTTACTATGCCTAAAATAATGAGCCTTTCTCTGACCTATGGAGAACGTCGGTAAGACCTATTGTTCCGCGGGCAACACTGCCAGTTGGCAAGTTTGACCTTTCGACCAAGGGCGCTGCTAAATTATTATATCAAAGACTACGGGAATTCTCGCGCTCCTAATTGGAGTGCGGTTTACCTTAACTGAAATAGGCAGCAGAACAATTTCAAGTAACCAGCCCTGTTGTCTTTTTCCCAGGAAATCTACGACATAAATGTTGCTGGTTTAGGACTAAGCAATTGATTTATGGTTCATGTTATGGTTAACGAACAACTCAACATATGGAGCATTTGAGAGCAGTCAAGTTGGTTTTATTTTCCATAAGACCAAACTAGTAATGCTAAACTTTTCTCTGCCTGGTTCAAAATAAATTGTGTTCGAATTTCAGTTAAATTTACAGTTCCTCTGCATTTTCTCACTGATCGTAGATCCACAAATAGTATCTATAGTAAATTATTTTACTCTGGTTTAAGAAAACGTTAAACGTACCGATCTATGTACTGTGTACTGCCCCAGTTCCAGGACGCGCGTATGTAAACAAAGTATCGTCTGTTACTGAATTGTACGTCAGCTGATCTCTGATATTCCGATCTTCGTGTAGGTCATTTTAATGGCTGGGGTGTGAATTAGGAGGGAGAAACAAGGCATTGTAAATTTATGACAAATAGTGAATCGCGGCTGTGTTGTCCCGTAAGTGTAAGATATTTATCAACTTGTACAGTAACAGAATTTCTGCATCAAAGCTATAAAATAAAATAAAAATACACAAACCCCATCTCTTAAGGTAGTAGCACCCCCCGTGCACGCGCCTATGCCGTGCCGCTTTATATTAGAGGGTTTTGTACCGAGACATATCCCAGTGGGCAAGTGGGATTTCCCTCTAATCGCGTGTTATGTTCGTCGTTCGTTGTTCCACTTTAGATCGTTTCTATGTCAGAACGCAGAAGGGATTAACTTGGTGTTGTGTTTATTTTGGAGGCTTTACAGGCTTAATTGTCGAATGAAGAGTTTTATCCTCTTCGTTATAATAAATTAATTCGTATAATCCCTTATGAGTTATAGGGACTTTGGAAGAACACCATCTGACAAATTATAACCCCTTGTGAGTTACTTAGTAGACCAATCCGCACAAAGTATAACCTCTTAAGATTTATACTCAGTATAACATAATTATAGCACCCTCTGAGTAAGTATTCTTCCTTCTGAGTAGACTTAGAAGAACGCCCTGGATACCAGTAGGACCCCCATCACGGACTAAGTATAACCCCTTATTATTTCTATAAGGGTTTCGTCTGTTACGTCCCTTTTTCTCTCGACCTACTGAAGCGATTTTTAAGATTGAGGTGTCATTTTAAAGCTTAGGATATACCGCAGTGACGAATGGTAATTAAAAAGGTCATATTGTTTCGGGATTCGCCCCGCTCGCCTTTGATTTATTTCCAGAGGGCGCTTTAAAATGTTGACCAACTTTTATTGCAAGTTCTTTAATGTGAATTGTAACTTAACAGCTGATTACCTTCAGATGAATTTTAAAAGCCAGATAGTAAACAAAAATAGATCTCTGTCACTTCATAATCAACATTCACGTACTGTAGGTGAGTTTCACTCATTAAGAATCATAAAATGCGCAATTTGCTCATGGGCCACCTCGTAACCCCTTATGACTGTACGCCCTCGGGCTAAGTATAAGTTCGCGTCAGTTATACTCGGTCGGAGGTTGCGATCCGATGCACCGATGCAGTGTGGGTGTGATGGTCAATAATCGCAGCAGGGTGAAACCTTACCGGCTAATCCTTCTCAGCTGCATCGCGGCTTCTCGCCAATATTAGGCATATACATAGGCCTTACTTACAGTGTGTGAGAGGATCATAAGTACCGGCGCATTCAAGTTTGATATTTATTTGACAAATTCACTAATCGCTGAGGCGTGTTTTCGTGTTTTTAGGCGCGGTGAAAAATGAAGTACGGTACATGATATTGAATTGAAGCAAAAGCCTTTAAGAGTTTTATCAAACCGTGCTGGTATACGCAATAATAATGACCACGTTGACTACGGCCTCGCCTCTCGGCCCACGCCGGCAGTCAAGGGCGTACCTGGCGATGCAACCTCCACCTCCAACTGGGCTGTGGGCTGTGGGAGGGAGCGCCACTGTTTATCAAAAAAATTCACAAGCCAGTACCATCTCGTAAGAAAATACGTTTTAAAGCGAAAGAGCTCTAAATACCAAACCATGACAAACACTAAAGTCACTTTGGACGTTCAAAGTTTACGTGGGTCTGCCCCGCTAGTAGCACTGGTTCCGTGATGTCACGCATTTGTATGACCCTATCCTAAAAGACGTGGAGGCCCTTGACTCAGACCCTCCAACTTCGAATCGGCACTTGGAAATCTCGTAGTCAAAACCAACGACAAGCTTTGTTCTGCTCCAATTGCTGAACTAATGTCAGTAAAGACATCTACGACATCGTTCGATCAACTACTGTGGAGCACGAAACCTTTCCCCATTCTGATTGGTACCTCAACAACCTTTACTTGAGAATATTAATTGTATAAGGGATTCGGTAGCGACTTTATGCAACTACAACGACTATCTTTCGATCGATACAACTCTCTAAACGACATGATCTACTTGTAAAGATTAACCAAGTGTAAAGAAACGACGCCTACGAACTCGTCCAATCAACGACTCAGCCAATTTACAGTTGTAACAATTAACTGCTCCGATACAAACGCTCTGTTCCGTTCCTAAGCCGACGTAGAAACTTACAAAAGCACTAAAAGTGCAAGAAACAACACATTATAAAGGACACAAAAATATGATGCAGACACCAACAACCTTTTTGACAAATATTATTCTATACTATAATACGTGCACTGTCTAAAGTGATGTATTTTCCACGATCTCGAAATCTACTGGGTAGATTTTACTTAAACTTTGCATTTAAGAGTATTTTGGCCCAAAAATACGTCTAGAAACAGCCTCAACCCCAGGAAAAATCAAACTTAATCTAAAACTAAGTTTAAAATTTGTAATTTTTCAACGTTGGTCTTATGGAATGTCATAAAGGCAACGAGGTAACAACGAAAGTTAAACAAATATTAAATAGAGTAATGAAATGTACTTACTAAATTCGAATGCAAACGATAATTTTGAAAAAGTCTTCAATCAGTAAAGAAAGGAACAACTTGTTTAACAGAGTATTGAAGCATTATTATTATACATCCTATAAGTCCTAAGTTTATATAAGTCCTAGCATAAAACGACTTTCAAATTATTTCCTCATCCGCAGAGACAGTTTTTCATAAAAAGTATTTCACTTTAGTAAAGTAAAAGGTATTATTCACTCAAGCAATTTGTGAACTATTTATTGTTATCTTGCTATGCAAACTCTGAGATGCAAACTTTATTTCCAATTCTGCGCATAAACTGTGGCATTGCCAAAATAAATAAATAAAAAAATATCACGGTACAGCCCCTAATTGGAGCGGACTTAACAACTGTCTATAAACTCAAGATCAGATTATAAAGTGGCATAAATAATATCAGCTGTGCGCAGAGGTGCCACTACACGAGCAATGAAATATCGCACTGCAACTCAATTAATCTGTCTGTTTTGCGTAACTTTTATTATTATGTAAGGCAAGAACGTGACGTAATCTCTCTGTAGACAATGCTGCACCCTCTATTGCCAACGTTGCGGTGCAAAAAGTCGACTCGAGCCAGGTTGGCAGACCTGTTCTATCGCAACAATGCTACTTCAGATAGTCCGCAATCCGCCGTTATTATTACAGTTTGTATCTTACTGGTCGAAATTTATAGAACGAGATTAGTGTAAGAAGTTAGTTTTCCTTCTATATGTAGTTGGACTTGTTTGTTTCGACATTATGAAACCCCTTATAACTACATCAAAAAGCCTTTTTAAACTAATCTTACGTTTGTTTTATTTAAAAGGTGAAAAACAAAAGTAAATGTAATTCAAATGAAAATAACAAGTCTCCAAAGTTCTTCAGATCCACAAAAAAATATGCACTTTAAGGTACACAAATTATAACTAAAGAACAAACAACTGGTCAAATACTGGTAACGAAATGGATACAGTACATCAAGTGGATTCGTCATCACGGATAATTAATTGAAAACCTATAAATTCATTTTACAAGCATAGTGAATTTATAAAATTACGAAATATATAAAGGAAACAAAAGCAATTGTACCATATCAATACAATTCGCGGATCTTTTCCAATGAAGTTTCTAATAATCGTTCTTACAATTTTCTACATCGCACTTTTAGCAACAATAAATTTTTCCTCAAGTAAAGAATACCCTACAACAAGTCTAAGGCTACTGAGGTACATGAGGTTGGACTCACCGACGCTGGGCGGGGAGGAGACGTTGCTAGGCGACGGGGTCTGGGCGGCGCGGCGGCGAGCGTCTCTTCTGGGGGGCGCCACGGCGCTGGACCGGGTGCTGTACCCAGGGGGGCGGTACCGCGCCGAGACCACCGACTTGGAAGCGCTCACTTGGTGGACACTGTGAGCCTTGTAGATGCTCGGCGACGCGGACGTTGGAGTCGTCGGCAGCCGCGGCAGAGAGTTGGTCGCGGCGCAGGAACTTTGTAAACTTCTCGGGAGCGTGGTCGATCTCCCGCTTCCTTCTTCTTCGGAGTCGTCGTCACCGTCATTAGAACCCCCAGAGTCCGGGACACTACTGCGTCTCCTCTTTTGGTGCCTCAGGCCCCATATTTTGTCTTCCACGCTTCCACCGATGCTGCCACAACTTCGAACTCGGTCGAGTTGCTCCCTGCTGGACGTTTTGAATAAGAGATCCCCAGCTGAGCGTCGCTTGGCGGCTAACGCTAGGGCTGAAGCCGACGCGGAGGCTTCCCCGGTGGAAGAGAGACGCTGTCGTGAGTCCGAAGCCATCAACGCCGACTCGAAACTTCCCCTCCAGCTGAATCTTTCGTTGTCACTAGCTTCTTGCCGATTCTCCTCGATCAGAGGGTCGTGCGACTTCGACCTCGGCAATGGACTGTAATCCTCCATCTCTTCTTCATCTTCGGTCGTCGACGTGGTGGACAACTTGTGTTGCAGCCGCCTGTGGTACCGCGAGGTCTTGGGACTTCCCCCCTCGGCGCTGGACACTTCGTGCATCAGAGCCACCAGTCTGCTGCCGATGTGCTGCATCACCTTGGCGATAAGCGGCGGCGAGTTGTGCGACGCTGACGAGTCCGAGCTGGGAGGGTCAAGTTTGCTGAAGGAAGCCACCAGCCGCTGGTACACGATGGCCGTGTCTTTGTTGACGCCATCGGCGGAGCTCGACACCGGGTCTTCGACGGCCTCGAAGTTGCTTATTATCTGACGACAACTCGCTGAGATCTCTTCTTGTAAAGCTGTTTTCTTATTTCCGCCCTCCAAATCGGAACTGGTGTAATCTGAGGAATCATATGAGTCGCTCCACGTATCCTCACTGCTCAGATACTCCACGATCTCTTTTACTTGTTCATCTCTTATACCAGGAACGGTTTTCATCAGTCTTGTCAATTCGGACTCGAAATGCACCAATTGGGGAGGTTTGCTCTTAGCACCCACGTTGGGATTCGAGACCTTCTGAGAAGCGACCATCGTTTTGAAGAATTGTCGCATTTTAGACATCATTAAGTTTGTTTCTTCGTCTGAACTCCAATTATTAAAACTATCCTTCCTAATTAAACCGGTTGGCGGTGAGATCTTCACCTGAGGCATCACAGTCTCTTGAGTTTTTGATGTTTCAGGAACTTTTTCTGTTTCTGCTTCTACGATTCCTGCTGCTTCACTGCTGCTCGCATCCTTATTTTCTTTCAACAGGTCGTCGCAGCTGCCCATGAACCCGCTGTCCCGACTCTGTTGCTTGTTGCGGCTGCTCCCGAGATCGGCCGGTAATAGGAACTCCGGTTGTGGGGTTTTATTCCCTTCATCGGAATCAAGCTCTTCTCTACCGCCTGATCCTGAGGGTTCCTCCGGTGTTTCTAATAATTCTAATGAGGGGGCCGACACAACCGAACGTTTCTTTTTCTTTGTACGTTTGACAGTGTCGAATTGGCCGTCGGATTTTTCAAAGGAGTTGCTGAGATCGTCGTGTGAGTCAGTTTCAGTGCTGGAACCCTCGGTCTCGGGTTGAGTTTCGTCCTGAGGTTCCGACTCGTGCAGGTTGTCCTGCGAGTTGGAATGCTGCCTGCCCGTTCCTCTCGCCCGCACCAAACGTTTCCTCCTCTGCTCGGGACTAGGTTTACCTTCACTATCACTCCCTACACTCCCATCCGAGTCTCTTCTACTACACCCTAATAGTCCCGATAAAAAGTACTTTTCTAACCTCGACGACGCCAATTCCGCTGGGTCTTTCCCCTCGTTTTCACCGTCGTCGAATCCCCCCAAACTTTCCAAACCTTCACTGTGTATCGAACTGGTTTCCGACATCGTATCCACCTCGCGGTTGTCCGATAGGCCGTCGCCCACGCCGTAGAAGAAGTACTTCTCCAACTCGGTGGGCCTGTTCCTCTCCATCTCCACCTCGCTCTCCTCGCAGCTCTCCTCGACGATCGTGTGTAAGGTGAAGTCGATGACGGGTCTGTTGTAGCCCCGCAGCTCCTCCTCTCTGTCCACATAGTTCTGGTCATCCTCGGAGCTCTCCTCTGTGGTCGTCAGCGGCTCGTCACGGTCCAGCTCCTCCACCCACGAGTCGTCGTCCGGTAGACCGTCCTCCAGAATGACCACGGCGGTGGTGCCGTTGCCCGTCACCACGTGTACTTCCCCGGCATCGCGGTCACTCTCGCGGTACTGCCTGGTCACCAGCGTGGTCGTGTCGCTGGTCACCACGTTCACCGCTTCCACACGATCCTGGACCTCCGGCTCCTGAGTGATCATCACCAGACTCGTGTACCGTCCCGCGCAGCTTTCTCCCGCAACGGGGCCGCCGGCCCGGATCTGACCTTGTTCCAACTCCATGGACTCCGTTCCGGAGAATTCGTCCGACGTGTTGCTTCCGCGCGTTTCGCACACTTTGCTGCACTCTTCGTCACTCCCCTCCACCGCCCGCGCGAGGACGAACTCCCCCGCACGAGCTATTTTATCACAGTATTTGATCTCGTGCGATAAAAACGCGTCCGTCTCGCTTATACTTTTCGGGCCGTAGTAGTCGTACGAGTGGTTATCTACCGAGTCGAGAGCACTCTCACTGTTATCTACCTGCTTATCTTCTGTGGTAGGGAGTGACAACGCCGCCTCGTGCTCAGACTCCGGCAGGTCCAGCTCGGGTCGTGGCACGTTACACTCTAGACTGTCCTGCAGGATGATCGAGTCGTTGTCCACGCACTCTATCCTAAACACCGGTAGCCCCTGTTTCTCCTGCTTGTCCTGTAGGATGGTCGACAGTTTTATCTCGTCCATGGCGAGGTTCTCGTGTCTGATGAGCGTCACTTCTCCCTCCTCCTCGTCGTTGGTCTGCGACTCCGGCAACTCTCCCAGGTCGGAGTCCGAGTCGTTCACCACGTACACCCTCTTGAACTTCCCGGACCCGGGGGACGACGACAGCGAAGACCCGCCACTGAACTCCCCCGACGAGTCATCCTCCTCCTCGCTGCTATCCTCGCTGTCCCCGTTCAGCCTGTAGCTCCTCTTGGCCGGCTTATCACTCTCACACGACGTGTCACTCTCCGACTCGTCTTTCGCTTCTTCCATTGAAATCGGCAAACATTCTTGTCTCACCGGTTCGTCAAAATCCTCTTGAAAACACTTATCCAGCTTTTTATAATTTTTCAAAACGACACCGTGCGTTTCTATACCCTCACTGATATGTAATCCTAAATTGCTATGTTGAATTTCTTCCTCGATGTTCTTCTCTACGTCATTCACTGCACTCTCACCTTTTTCAACATCACTTTTCTGATTCACACGATCAACTTCGTCCACGATTTCTATTTTACCACAATCGATGAATTTATTGATGTCGTTCAATATATCATTATGCTTGACCGGCACCGGTTCCACCACGTTGTCACTTTTCTTCTCTTCCACACCGCTCTGCACCACGGCGACGCCGCTGTTCTCCTTGTTGACAAGATCCTGGAAGTGCTTGAGCGCGGCGACCCTCAGCTCCTGGCTCATCTGGTCCCCCAGGGTGACGGTGACCAGCTGCTGCATGGACCACAGGTGTTGTATCCGGATGGTCAGGTCCGGCGGGGGCGTCCACGGCACCGGGACGAGCACGGGGACCGGGACGGGTATCGGGACCGGGATCGGCACCGGGACACTCGCGCACTGCCGCTCGCTCGGCGACTGAGCCACCACCGCCGCCGCCGCCGCCGCAGTCTCCCCACCACTCCCCGGCTCGAAGTAGTCCCAGTCGCACTCGCTGGTCACGTGACCGGAACACGTGGACGCGTCGTCTGCATCGCTCTGCAGCTCCTCGCGGCTGCTGGAGTCGCTGCTGCTGATGAACACCAGCTTGTAGTCCTCCCGTGGGTCGTCGTCCCGGTCGTGGCAGCTGTCGGCGGGCAGCGAGCGACGACTCCGCGGCGGCGTCACACCTTCCAACACAACACTCGGTCAGTCAAGACACCGTCAGTCCAGACGCTGGCCCACCATGCGGTTAGTCACTGGACATGCACAACACCGTGAGATCCTCTTCCCTCACCTGACTGTTACCACCCGCTCCTCAACTGGTTATGTTACACTTGACCCTTTCAAAATTAATGTGCGGTCAAAATACAGAATTTTATTTCCCACCACGGAAAAATACCCCCTCCCCCCATCTATCATCCTGATTTTCCATAGTCCCGTCTTAATTAGCGTTTATATTTCACCCTTAAAGTTCACGGGAGATAATAGTGACACGAAAAAGCAAAACAATGGCTTTGAGACATTAAACAGTTGCAATGCTGTTCAGTGGTTGTGATTAGTTGGATTCTTTTATAAGCGTCAGGAACTGAAAAAATAGGAAGGGGGCTAAAATCCACAATTCGACCACACATTAATTTTGACAAACTCTACAACCGCTCCTTAACTGATAATGTTAACTACACCCACAGCTTAAGTGATATCGTTCCACAACACCAACTCCTTAAGTGGTACTTGCGTTTTATAATTAGTGCGTGCGTGTTAGTAACCCGTGTAGACAGGAAGATGGCAGAGAAGATGAAGATAAATTATGTTACACCAGTAGAGAGTTACAATTAATTACAGAGTATGTTTGCGGCGAATATGTACAATTGTTTTTAACTATACTTGAACTGAAACTCTATCACATTCTCAGTAGGTGTTTCGTAGAAATAGGCATAAACATTTGTTTGGTAACCTCCCCCTAAAAATACAGTGGACACGATTTAAAAATATCAAAGCTTGTATTTTTTTATTACATTACATTGTGTAACTTACATAAATGTACTGCAGTGAGTTTTGTTAGTTGGTGATATAATGTTAACAAACACACACAGAATGTATACAAAACATTTCAGGGGAAGGGTTAAAAGTTTTACAGCGCAAAACTTCCAAAGGTGTATCAAACTTTAAAAAGTACAGATTGTTTATGCGTTATTTTACCCTTAACAAAGGAGAAACTCAAAATGATTAATCCAATGGGAATTTGTGTCAAATTAATAAAAACATGGCGTTGTAATTATCCTGGAACGAATAAATTTTAAAAATATTAACCCACCCTTTAATTATTGTTTAAAGGGTAATTAAGGAAATTACTTAAGAGGTTTTAAAGAAATTGTAATGTATCCAATAATTACAGAATGTAGTGAAGCCACTAATCTAATTAAAGGAGTGTTTTCTCTGGAGAGTTAAGCGTTGGACAAAGAAAGTTCGTTAAAGCCACTATTCAACACCAGTGGAGCAACAGCAGCGACGATCAGCGGCGTGACTAAATGAGCTCGTTAACAGAGGGAAAACACGAGATAATTGATTGGAAACAGCTGATTGTTCAACAATGGCCAGGGCTGCCAACCTGAACTGGTTAAATACCTGTTGTACACGTCATACTGTTGTATCGTCATTATTTTACACCAATACAATTTTAATTACATTTGTAGAAAATTTAGTTCTCGACCTCTACACAAGTCATTAACTAAGCATTGCTTTTAAAGAGGCATCCAACACGACGTACATTCATTAGTTAATTAACAATTAAGTAATTAATAAAAGCTGACTTTTCAACAAATATGACAATTGTTAGGACCTACGCAGTCAGAAATGTCATACTATCTTTTTTACAATTTTTTTACATTTTTATTGGAAGCTAACAACAAACAATCCTGATTAAATTTAACAGTAAGAAATTGTAACATCCTTCACTTAAAAAATAAAACCCTGTAATGAATGGCCATTTCAACTGACACACTTTGAAAACGATTCTGTAAAAGATTAAAGAAATAGAATAGAAATTTTTGGTAAACGCAATAGGTGGACAAAAATATTCTCATGAATATGTTAAATTCAAATTAATGTGTTTTAAAAATAATTGTTTGATTTGTATATGCTTTAATACATTTTAAATAAAAAATGATTGGAATGTATATGATCTCCGCTCCACGATATTATTTTAAAGGTACACCAACTAAGGTATTGAATACGTTTGATGGAGATGGCATTTTAGAATGAGCGAATTGTAATTTCCAACAAGTAATGGCACCACTTCCTGATTTATTATTTTTTTATGGAGCCAGTAGAAGTGAAAGTTTTTAAAGGCGTTAACCCAACCGATAACACCACTTTTCAGAGACTGCAGATCATATAAGTTAACAGCTTTTGGAAAATTCATGAGTTGTTTTCTTTACACACCTGTTTTGAATATTTCGCAGCAGCTGGTTGTTATGTTACGGTAACAAAACATCAGCTGTACTGTCGAACAACGTGACCCCAGATGTCTGGGCCGAACAATGTGTTTTTTGCATTAGGTAAACGGAAATGTTTTGAAGGCAACCAATTTAATAGCTGATTTTTAATCTTTGTTAATGGTGTAAAACTGTGGAATATTTTTTTATGATTCACTGAACGGATACTAGCTTAACTTACAATAATTTAAGCCGTATAATCATTTGATCTTGGAAATGTTAACGTTCATGAACGATTAGTCAATGAATTAATTTATCATGCAAAAAAGTATAACGACGTAAAAAGGAATGACCAATCTGGCTAGTAATTTAAGAAATAAAGATAGCATAACAATATGGGGAGTAAAATGTCAAATAACAAACAGAGTAAGTAACCATAATACGTAACAACTAAAGACACACTGTATGTAAGGAATAAATAAGCCGCCACAGTGGAGAGACTAAACATAAAGTGTAGCAACATTAAAAAAATACCATACAATAAAACGACAGAAGTCCTCATTCCTCATATGGGAAGGAATAATCATGCAGGGTACCGTAGGAAAAAAGTTTGGATACGGCATATCTTTAAAACAACCTATGAACATAGATAAAACTTTGCAAACTAATTTGGAATCTTAAAGTCTACTTCCCAAAGTACTTGACTTGAACGTTTAAGGGACCACGATCCACAAGGAGTCAGAAGAAAATCTTAAATTTATGCATAGGTCAAGATCTACATCAAATTATTAAAGGTTGGTATGAATAGAAAACAATGCCGCAAACCAGACCTTAAAGGAACGACCAAGTCAAAAATGGCAGGAGATCTAACTTGACAGTTTCCCTGATGACTTTCATCAAATACTTTTTTTATATAGGCCTACTTTATTTGAAACACCGACACACTCTGTGGTGCATATTTAAAGGTGAGTATGACTGAATGGTGAATGTAATGATTGTGATGGATCAGATGAGGTGTAGCTTTGTTACTGACAAATATCAGATGTTTCATTTGTCAGGATCATTAATTAATAGCCCAATGACCAAAGCAGGGGACTGGGACCAGTCCCCTAAAGGAAGTCTTGGAAAAAACGTCTTTGGCCTACATAGAGTACGTCACATTATACATAATTTTAAAGGGCTTTGCAATCTGAGTAATTTGCCACAAACTCAATTTAAAAAGGTCAAGTGTATCGGGAGTTATTGCATTTTTTGTTTTCTGCAACATGATTATAATGCAAAGTTAGATCACCTGCCATTTTTGACTGTCATTCTTTTCAGGTCGGGTTTGCCACATTGTTCTCTATTCATAGAGAACATGAACATTTAATTTTATGTAGATCTTGACTTAAATGCTTACACTGAAGATTTTTTTCTGACTCCTTGTGGACCATCCCCTCTTGAAGGTTCAAGGTCAATAATTGTTTTGGGAAATAAACTTTAAAACTCTACATCAATATGCAATGTTTTATTTTGTGAGTTAAACACTTTTGAAGACATTATATTGTTCCCAGCCTTTTTCCATCCTAATGTATATTGTATAACAAACGGAAGATAACACAACTAAATAATGAGAACTCAAAATCAAAACTATTATTAAGTAGCAAATCAATTCTTTTAATTAGGTGGTAGAATAATAGATTTAATGTATTGTCTGGAATTAATTTAATGTATTAGTTATTGACACTCACCCAAGTTCATTTAACAATAGGCAATGTTACATGTAACAAAGTTTAGTAATGCAGGCCACAGTAATATGGTTAGTCAGGTAGAAATCCACAAAGGAGACATTTACAATATTACCCAAATTCCTTCAACAGAGAAGAAGCTTGTATGGTACAGAAGTTTTATAAATTGAATATTCAATGTCTCTGTCCAAATCTAGCTAAGGTTTCTCATAAGCCCTAACAATTTTGGTGAAATAAATATGAGAAAATCTATTAAATTGAATGTTTATTATTTTACATATTTGTTGCTTAAATGTTACTTAAATACATAAGTTATACTTGCTAGGGCAAATGAATTTGATCCCCAATTCAACCTATCACCACCGAATTCAACATCAAACAGTACTGTGTATGTACCAATTATTGAAATTATAAAAAACCAGTTCTGAAAGTGAAAGAATTTCAAATTTAATTTCTCAACAGGCTAAAACTACGTAAGGCAATGTGTGGTGAACAGCAAACTATGAAAAACAAAGACCATCTAGCAAAAATAATCATTTATATATTAATAGGCAAGCATGTTTCGTTTCCTCCTTTTTTCTCAGCTTGTGTGCATCGTAGAAGAAATCCGTGCATACCAGAAAGGTAGGGTCCTGTAGTTGAGCAGAATCACATTATAATTTCCATCGGCCTCCAGGGCTACGCCCTATGGGCTTTTAAAGTTTCAATTTTAATCTTATGGGAGATGGATAATTGATTAAATCATTAGACAGCTGTTGTAATAACAAATGCTAGAAATCCAGGAAGAACAGATGTTCCATTTATAAATAATTTTAAATCTAATTGGCTCAAGATGAATTGAGTTTTTGGTCGAATTTCGACCAGTGGGCTATCCCTAGTCTTCCTATGACGCATACAATCAAAACAACATGAGGCGAACCAATGTGTGGTGGAAAACAGCAAATAGGAAAAACAAAGACCGAGCAAAAACAGTCTTCTCAAAGGACGGAGACAATCAAAACTACATGGGGAAAACCAATGTGTGGTGGAGGACACAAAACAATGAAAAACCAAGACCTAACTCTTCGAAAGGACGGGTACAATCGAAGTACATCAGACCGTGGTTCCTGTATCTCAACACGCGGTTTCGTCCGAGATCACTCGGCGTGTCGTGGCAACGCAGCTTCCTCTGGCCTCACATGAACCGCCTCCTCTCGATAAAAAGAGGCGGCTCAGCCATATCTCTAGGTGGGGCTTCCTGCTCCGGTGGTTGATCAGCCGTGTAACTGCGCGGGATTAAAATTCATGACCACCACAATAGCTTCTTATAAAGGCAATGGTTGATAGAAGGATGAAACTCTCTAAAAAAACTTTGTTTTTAATATATAATATTGTAAAACAGGAAGTGAGTTATATAAGGTCTTAAATTTATCCATGATAAACTATCTGAAATTAATAATACTTTTCCGTTTGCTAAGAAGATACCAAGATGAAGATAATTATTCATACCAATTCATGATAGTAATTGCTAAAACTATATTTCGGATTGATTGAAAAGATAATATATTAAATGGAACTCCCATTTAGAATATAAGTTCATCTATCTTAAAATCGATTAAAAATTTTATATCCTTGTTTGATATCATTTCTTTTATTTTACGATTTAGGCTACCTATTTAATTTGTTTTATGTGATGAAAGTTTTTCAAATGTGAGTAAAATGATCAAAGTTTTTCCTTGCCCTATAATTAAAAATATTAAATGCATAAGAAACCAGTAGTTCACCACCATTGCTACAATAAAAATAAAAGTCTCTAGAATTAATGCTAAAACCTAAAGCCGCGTCCACCCTGGCCGAACATTCATGGCGAACTTGTCCGGCGAACACCAGAAATCAACAAACATTTCTAACAAACAATTCCCGGCTATATGATTTACGTTCTAAAAGGTTAGTAACAAAAAAAAAAAATTGAAAAAAATTAAAGAAACTGCTTCAATTTCCCATTATGTTGAAATTTGGTATACTTAATTTTTTTCTCAGAGCTTGTGTTTGAAATGTCCTTTGTTATTCTAAAATATCTAAGATTTTATAATCCAGGTGATTACTTAAAAGTGGATGTTATTTTTTAATAGGTTTATCTCAACAGCTATACAACAGAATGCAGCACTTGTAATTGGATCATTAATATTTCTGTACTAGGAGAACAATGAGCAAAGCGAACGAGGTAGCCTGAATGGTGAGTGTATAATGCAGACAAGCCAGTAAAGGGGACAAGTGAGAGTAGCAAACGAGCTAATCCAATTGGCAAGTAAGCTACAATAAAATATTGGATATTTAATTTTAGTTCTCGCCTGATTGAAGTGGAATTGCAGCAGCATATATATAAGGCCTAAATGCACCACTAATGGGAGGACCGGTGCTACTAGGTGTGGCCAGAATCTTCTCTGACCGGCTCCCCTTTTCACCTTAGTAGCACACCTTTGTTCTCCTTTTTATTACTTTCTCCCCCCAAATACCA
Source organism: Neoaliturus tenellus (assembly GCA_030545055.2). Taxonomy (NCBI): domain Eukaryota; kingdom Metazoa; phylum Arthropoda; class Insecta; order Hemiptera; family Cicadellidae; genus Neoaliturus; species Neoaliturus tenellus. The sequence goes on from CM061531.1 coordinate 21,695,669, forward strand.
TAGTAGGAGTATGTTTTTATAATTCTCATATAAAGAAAGTATTGTTTTCGTAAAAAATTTTGAAATCGTTTGATGATGTATACATCCATTTTGGAGCCCCCTTTCCCCCTATATATGTGTATAAATGGAGAAAATATTAGTTTTGTCAAAATTTTAGAATTTGAGTTGTTGGTAAATTTATCCGTTTTGGTGCCGCCTGAGTCCAGAAAAGTACCTTTCAGAGTGATGTCTGTCTGTGTGTCTGGATGTAAACAGAACTAGAGAATGCCCTAATGGCCCAATTTTAATGGAATTTGGTATGTAGGTCCAAATCTACGATAATTCCAGGCGTTTTTTCATTTTTTTGAATTTTGGATTTTTAAAGGGTAGTTTACCCCTGAAAACCCTTGAAAAAACCTTAAAATCAAAATTTCTCAAAAACGGCTCTGACAATTTTTATTAAAATTTTATGGTTTATTAAGATTAAAATGCTGAATAAAATGACACCACCCGCGACTCCGAGAAAATTCGCGTTCAAAAGTTATAAAGCAAAGAGTGTTAAAAAATCAATTTTTGGAGTTTTAAAATAGCTGTTACCTTGAAATAAATATTACTTATCACTATAAAATCAAGCTCAAAAAACAAAACAATCTAGTACTTTGAATTATTGCTCTACGTCAAGTGGTTGCGGAGAAAATTCTATTTTTCGTTTCGCTGTTAACACAGTACTACTTTGTTTAAACGTCACAAGACGCGCATAGAATCAAACTCGCGCTGTTCAACTGGTAGCTATCCGACTGAGCCATCAAGACATTAATGATTTGAGGCAACACCTTTTCATATTCCTGGGAGAAAGTTTGTGTTAGTTATCGGATACAGTTTATTTATTCTTGTATGCAAGCTAATAGAAGCAGTCGATCAATTTTGCTGCATGAAGACTGCTTGAAGAGCAGTAGTGTTACTCAAACGTATTTAAAATATTGAACACAATAGTTATTAATCGCTAACATTCTGATTTCATGCGGGTGTTAGTCCATCAATAAATAGATAACACCAATGTGATAAATAATGTTTTTTATTTTTAGATTGATTTTAAAATAAACTGCGGTTGGTGAGGCACTTTCTTATCCGCGGAAACTTTCCTAGCCGGTGGATAGAGCAATTTGGCTCGGACTGGTGGCTGGGCCGCGGCCGAGCTGTTACGTCCGTCCACACTCTCCAACCGATCAATTACTCTGAATTACTCGTAATTAATGTTAATGAAGAGCCGGCGAGTAATTGCACCGAGCAATCATCCGTGTCTCACCCACTGCTACCGGGGAGAAATTCATATGTATGAGTAGAAAAGAAGGGTTTAAAAAAATTCATATTTTATTATGATGTAAATTTAAGCTAGGGTATCAACACGAGAAAGTTTTCTACTTTACTGAGAAAAAAATACGATGTATCAAGAAATAAAATATTGTGGATGTAAAAATATTTGCTATTATCAAGTCCCTCACAGAAAAATAGCTTAAGTATTGGAAAGTAATCCTCACTCTTTTTAAATTTTGTGAAGAGACAGGACTTGGAGTATAACAACTCCCCCCTTGGTTAGCAAATGTTTTGGATGGTCTACAAATAGTACATATTTCTTAGTATTCTTGTGAGAAATGAGTAGAGTAAAGTATAATAAAAATTTAAGATTGTGTTACAGAAATAAAGAATAAATCATTTTATTTATAGAATTAAAGTGATTATCATAATGTGTTTGTATATTTTTTATCCACGTCAGAGGCAATTTTTTAAGAATATTAAATCTATTTAGGGAAAACAATACTAATCCACAGATTTAATGAGCATTATCTGAGGATCAAGCAGTAAACTATTTGAATAATAATCTAATTTCTTTTTCATTGCTCACAGAAATAAATTTTCTTTTCTTTTTTTATGTAGCCAACTGTAAATAGAGACAACCTTTAACACGTTCTTGGTGGCATGATTTTTCTTGTACCTCACCACCATTCTTTATTGAAACCGCCACGCCTGCTGTAGCAGCAGCGCTGTCCAGGGGAAATCTACGTGGTCACCAAATACAACATACTACTGAGTAGTGCTGTGCAAGGTTTCAGATTTCTTGTTCAGATCCTGATCTAAAAATAAATCACATAGTATCGCACTGCAATTGGGGAGCGATCGCACCTTCCAGGATGGGGTTCCACATGGGAACGATCGCTCCCATGCTGCCGCGAACGTGTTAACAATTAATAATTTTAAGCTATAGCATTCTTGTGACCCAGGTTTGGAATATATTAATGATGAGATCAAATTACCTTGTCCAATCACTGGTTGTCAAAAGACGACATGTGTTGTTCCTTAGAACTTCATCTTTTTATTGAATTACTAGTATACGTGTTGCTCAAAATCGAGCAATTTATTTGAATTTAATACAAATGTTACTTTTAGCTCTAAATCAATGACATCCAACCAATCCAATATTGTGAATATCTTTAATCATTAAAACTACACGTATTTACAGCTGATTATTAATAGATGTTTAAAATGCTTTATACAATCCCAATGTTATTTAAATGGGAAATTTTGAGATTTCAATGGCCGATAGCGCCTATATTTTTAGTCCGATTTTCATCAGTTTTTGGCGGAAACAACTACAGACCAAGCCCTATCCCACGACACCAAAAACTTGAAAATCGGTTGAAAATTGTAGGAGGAGTTCTCAAGACAAAAAAACCCTTAGCGTATTAAATAAGTATAGATTTGACAAACCACAATGTATTAATACATTGGATTTCGTGGTAGTTGCATACTATGGACCTAATGAAGATCTAAGGATTGAAACATGTAGTCTTTTGACAACCAGTGATTCGACAAGGTGATTTGATCTCTTCATTAATTTTAAGCATGTGAAATTTTGAGATTTGCAAACTTATTTGTTGATCAATCAAAATTAAAGAAAGTGCAAGTTTAGTTTCATTCTTTTTACTGACAGCATTGTAGGGTTTATTGAAAAATCATATTAACTTTCACTAAACATGGCTGATCCAACATGTTGCCACTCTAGGACGACTAGTGATTTTTCCCTCTGTAAGATCATATATCCCACATAGCCTGTAACTCCCAGCCGGACGAGGTGGTACGAGGCTTCCTTTTCCTCCGTCATTAGCCCGCAGTTCATTACTGTGGTCCGGGCCCCTAATAATGCTGCACATATCATTATCTCAGCCAGTGTCCGCTACACGCTGCACAATACTAGTTACGCTCTCTAGCCCGCTAACATTACGGTGGCTACCACTACCGTGTAAAACTAATGCATCTTCTATCACAGATATGATATTTATGTGTTACCAAATCAGATGATTACTTTGTATTCTGCAAAAGATAGTGTTATGGAGTTTTTGAGTATAGTAGTAGCATTTATTTATTTATTTTATGTGTATCTACACCAGTAGCAACATCATTGTCAATACACAAATACACTAATTTTATTGACAATGTTGTGTCAAGTGTATTTGTGTATAGATAATGAATATACAAATAATCTAATGGTTATGTTCAACAATATAAAGGTACATAGCCAGAGTACCACTATTTATGTAACCGTTTATTGATTGTTTAATTCTTATGTAAATAGATTATTGTGGTGAATTTGAGGAAAAAGTTTATTATTGTTTTATTTGCAACCACTATGATTTCTTGACGATTCACAATATTGAAATGCAAAGATTTTAAAAACAAGAACTCTTTAATGTGGTTTTAAGTTGAGGCTTGCAATATAAAATAAAATAAAAATTGAGACCAAATGTGTAGATAAAACTCATTTTGACCCCTGTGGTGTCCCAAAGCCGTATATTTTAAGCCCAATCAGCATGGTCAAAAATCTTGTAAAAATAAATCTATTACACCTTCACATGCAGTACATTTTGCAACTAAAACCTAAAAACCAAAACTATATCCTTATCGAAAAGAGATGCGCTTCATTCTGGCATAAGGTTTTACAATAATCTGCTTGGTGATTTGAAAGGTTGCCAAAGTTTTGCTAAATTTAAAAAATAAATGAAATATTTTCTTATAAATAAAGAACCATACATTGTTGATGAGCACTGTCTGCTTGAATGAATACTTTTAATTTTGTATTTTTTGATCCGTTTTTGTTTTATTTTTTTATTTGTACATAATTTTGTATGAAAATAATTTTTTGTAAAATTGACTACTGAGATATGCAATATTGTAAATTGTATCTATTCATAAAATAAATGACTATGACTATGACTACTACAACAAAATAATCCCTAAAGATAAAGTGGTTCAAAATTGCATTTAGGGACTTCTGTTCCACATAAGGTTCTCACCTGCTATGTTTATTTACTTCAGTAGGTGGTAAATAATCTAGAGACTGCAATGAAAAATTGTTTTTAAAAAATCGGTAAAAACCTTTACTCAATTGAATTTTGAAAATTTATCTGATAATCTGAAACAGTGCACCATTGATTAAAAAAATAATATGATGAATAATGGAAATAATTTTGATTTATGAATGCTATTGATGGATTCTTATAAAATAAAATAAAGATTCCCATTGAATCATAGTTATTTTTTTATTTAATTTTAATTAAACCATGTGAGCGTCCTAAGCTGAAGAATTCCCTTTGCCTATCCAACAATGCCAGGAAGGCAGTGAAATGAAGAGTGGCCGGGTGCTAGGTACGGCCGGGGACATACAGCACTGGAGTCGGAGCACCCAACCATGAAGGTCAACCACCTCGCCTTCCTGTCACTTGCACCGAGCGACCGTCCAACCGACCAACCGGGCCAACCAGGCAACCACAGCAGTGGCAATGCAGGGCACAACAACTTCGGCTTCGGAGACAGCGGTGATGACACCACTTTGAAATACAGTAGGAAATTCAAATGAAGATGTACAAATATTTTGTGCCTGGTAAGTATATTTAATGGAAAGGAAAAATACCTTTTTTTAGTGTATTTAGTGTATCCGTTAACACTTGTGATAACTCTTGAACGAAACTTCTGATTTTGATGAAATTTGCTAAAGAGGTGTATGACAGCATTCATCAGATTAAGTTTGAAAACCAGCATTCAATCGGACTGTGGGAAAGGGGTCTTATGAGGTTTAGAAAGAGTCAAAAATGGGTTTATAACATTTTTTGTCCTCAGTTTTTAATATTTGGCAATTTTAACTTAAACCAATTAAAAGAACTTGGTGCCTTATTTTGAATAATATTTTTATCCAACAAAAGAGCTCAAAAAGAGGGATAGTTAGTGTGTCTGAGTATTCAATACAGCTAAAAAAATTAGGGGCAACCTGTAAATTCAACAAATTAATCTCCGTGATGGATTTTTATGCAGTCTGAAATCCCTGACCATTCAATGTAAGCTTTTGCCTTAAAGGAGATAGACGTATTTGGTAATTGAAAATGCAGATAAAAAAGTCAGGTCACCTTTTCCAGAGAAACACACAGGAAATGAATTTTGCTAAGCCTTCTTAAGCAAAGTTTCATAAAGGGGAAGGTCAGTTTAAGTCTAGGCCTACTTCAAACAATGGAGAAAATCAAAAGAATAATTCTAAGCAGAAATTTTACCTCTATGGTAAATTTCAAGACCATAAAAATTGTCCACACGTGGAGTATACATGCTTTTCATGCCAATGGAGAGGACACCTTTCGAATATGTGTTAATCTAGCAAATCTTGAGTCAAATAATAAATATAGTGCTCAATAGGAAACAGAAAGGTGCAGGCTGAGTTATTGTCTGTACTTGAGGCAGCGATGAGGATTAACCTCACGTTGGCTATACAGAGGATGAATATAAGCTCTTCACTATTGCTTATGCTAACTGTGCAAAACTGAGTAGTTTTACCAAAAAAAATGCTTGTAAATGATTTACCGGTGGAAATGGTCATTGACACTGGGGCTGTAGTTACCGTCATGCCTGATGATGTGTACTTCAAAACTTTTCACAAAGTCGAATCTAAACTGGAAGAATGTTTAATGAAATTGAAAACCTATACAGAGGAGTCTATAAATGTTCTTGGAAAGTTTCAGGCTAGAGTTATTATTGAAAAAGGTGTACGCCAGAATCTACCAATCTTAGTCATCGAAAGTACGGGACCTCGACAGCCAGTATTGCTAGGACGCAATTGGCTGGAAAAACTTCGACTGGATTGGAGTTCCATGGACCGTGGAGGACTGGATGTCGCTGACATGGACAAGAAGGTTCAACTTCTGAGCGGTAAGACCATTCCATTATTAGACAGAAATAAGACCTACAATTTGTTGTGTTTGTTTGTTTAGACAATTTGTAGACCTACTTGAGGGATTTAAGAAAAAGTATTTAATAAGTTTTGACAATATGATAGGGGAAATTAAAGCTTAAAACTATGGACTTAGTTTTATAGGAAAATGCCACTCCTGTCTTCTGTAAGTACACACGTAAGTGGTGCCACTGCTAAGAGGCACGACCGGGGCCCCTGTGTATAATGGCCCCGGTTGTGCCCTGCCAAATGATGCGACCGCGGTAGACGCTTTTGTCTCCGCGTAGCAGTGGCGCCACTTAGGTGTGTAACAGGCCTAAGGCACGAAATGTACCATTCGCATTAGGCAATGCAGTGGAAGGCGAATTAGAAAACTCAAAGAAAAATGGGATAATTTATCTTGTCACCAGATTAGAATGGGTTTCACCAATTGTAGTCGTACCCAAGAATAATGGATGTGTCCGATTGTGCAGGGATTTTAAGTCCACACTCAATCCATGGCTTAGGAGGACCAACCACCATCCGCTCCCAAATCCAGATGACATATTAGCTAAGATATCGAGGTCTAAGTGGTTTTCTAAGTGGGATTTAATGGCAGCTTACAGGCAGTTGAAGGTGAGCCAAAGCTCACAAGAGCTTTTGACTATAAATACACATAAAGGCCTTTTTAGGTATGATGTGACGACATGGCCTTATGGCATGACAAGCGCTGGTGCATTGTTTTAGGCCAAAATGAACATCATTTTGTCTGGGTTGGAAGGCACGGCATGTTATCTGGATGATATTCTGATTTTCAGTAAAGATATTGAAGATATGAGTCTTAAGGTTGATGCTGTTTCGATGCTTGAGCCATCACGGTGTGAAAGTTAAAACCTTTTAGAAAGATTTTTTTCAGATGAGCTTAAATTTCTTACGCTATCGTATTGATGGAAAAGGAATTCATCAAACCAAAGAACTCACCAAAGCGATAATTGAAGCCCTAAAACTGGAAAACGTCTCCCAATTCAGATTCATTCTGGGACTAGTCAATTTCTAAGGTAAATATTTACTTAAATTATCATCGTTGTACCACCCATTGTTTTTGCTTTTAAATAATGTGTGGAGTGAGGAGTGTGAAACTGCTTTTGGGAAATGTAAAAAGCTTCTCTTGAGAGACATTTTGATGCCGTATGATCCCACATTACACCCCGTTCAAAATTAATGTGCGGTCGAAAGACAAAATTTTATTTCCCACCATAAGGGAAATCCCCTTAATATCGTTCTTAATTCCCCTATTTTCTTTAAAATCATATGTTATTTTAATTTCGCCCTTGAAATTCAGAGTAGAAAATAGCGCTAATGAATATGTTACTTCACCTCGTCGCCGTTGCAAGCGCTTCTTTTTACATCTCAAACGTCAAAATATGAATATTTGTTTACAAAAAATCAAAACATTGGCATAAAGTGACATGAGATATTAAACAGCTGTACAAATTTTTAGTGATTGCGATTGGTTGGATTGATAGCAGTGGGAGGAACGGGAGAAATGGGGGAATTGAAATCTGCATTTCGACCGCACATTTATTTTGAACGGGGTATAGATATTGTCGTCACCACAGTTTAGTTAGTTCCGGTTACGGGATCGGGAATGTTGTGGCTCATACCTTAGCAGACAGTTCCGAGTGACCCATTGCTTTTTCGTCAAGAGCCCTTACTAAAAGTGAGGTTATGTACAGTCAGATTGAGAAGGAGGTGTTAGCCATTATTTATACTGTCAAAAAGATCCACAATTCCCTGAATGGTAGGAAGTTTACTCTGGTAACACATCATAGGCCACTCATCTTCCTGCTAGGCCTGTAGAAGGGAATCCCGATTCTCGCAGCTGTGCGTATACAACTTTGGGCTTTGACAATAGAAGCTTACCAATATGATATTCTACAAGAAGGAAAGCGAGATCTCAAAATTGCAGATGCCCCTCATGCAGACCTCTCCCATGTGAACAGCCTACAGAAGGTGAGATATCTTTTTTTTCATATTCACACCAATTACCCGTCACGTCCAATGAGATAGCAGCAGCAAAGAAGTTTGATCCAGTACTATCAAAAGTTTTGGATTTTACCCTAAATGGCTGGCCCCATTTTATGGATGATGAAAACATAAAGCCTTATTTCAGTAAAGTACTTAACTGACTGTTCAACAAGGGTGTTTGTTATGGAATAATAGGGTGGTGGTGCCCCCTACCCATCGTAAGGAAATTTTGATTTTATTACATTGTGAGCACCCAGGGGCATCGAGAATGAAATCACTCGCCCGCAGTTTTGTTTTCTGGCCGGGTATGGACTCAAAAATCGAGGGCATTGAAAAAATTTGCCCGCTTTGCCAGAAGATCCAAAAATCTGCACCTTGGCACCTTTGCAAACCTTGGGCCTGGCCTAAGCACAATTGGCAGATTTGGATTTTGCCACATTCGAGGGGAGGGAATTCCTAATACTAGTCGACAGCCACTCAAAGTGGATTGAAATTTTTCATATGACATCCACCAGGTCTAGGTCGACCATAGAAAAGATCAGACATTGCTTTGCTACATTTGGGTTGCCATCTACTTATAACTGATGGATGCCCGCAGTTCAACTACCAGGAATTTAAAGAATATGTTGAATCTAACGGGGTCCATCACATGGTGTCCGCTCCGTACCACCCGGCATCCAACGGGTCAGCAGAACGAGCCATTCAGACAGTTAAAGAGTGCTTTCCTAAGACAGATGACGCGTGATGCCAAACCCAACCAAGTACGTTCACTTCAACACCAAATAGATGCAATCTGTTTACCACAATATCCCCACACTATAACAGTTTGTCACCCTCAAAAGCTATCTTCAAATTTAAACCATAAACATATTTCAGCTTACTTAAGTCACATCTGGCGGGCCAAATGCTAAAGAAACAAGAAGGTATTGTCAAGAGCGCAAACACACATTGGGATTTCGATGCTTTCCCCTCGGTGACAAGGTCTATGTAAGAGAAGGTTAGGCAAGAGAAGGTGAATTGGCAGCCAGGTGTGATAATGAAGGCAAAGAGTCCTGTAACCTACATAGTAAAGGTGGAGAACCAAACTAGGTTCGTTCAAATTGACCATTTACGGAAGAACCTTTACAGAATTTGACCATTTACGGATAGGAACTATACAGAAGCATAAAGCAAACAAAATCACCATCCAAGACACAAGTGACAGCAGCCAAGAGTGAAACCCCACCACAGATCCTACAAGTCATCAGCAGCCCACAGTAACAACCAAGAAGGTGACGCGACACTCCGACGCTCTCAAAAAACCATAAGAGCGCCTTGAAGATTAGATCTGTAAATCAATAAAGAAGAAGAATGTCCTCCATTTATTGTAAATAGTTCGTATGAAGCAAATTGTTTTTGTTGGGAGATTCCAACAGACTATTTTTGTGCATCTTACTATAAGTAGGGTATTGAGGAAAGATTCTACTAGCTTAGCTAGTATAATCTATACTATACTACAGTAGAAGCCCTCAAATCCAGCCACCTTGGGACCGTACCACCGGCCGGATTAACCGGCGGTTTATTAAACGGGTTAAACTGAGACCTTAATTATATGTGTGATCCAACAATTAACTATTAGGGTATATTTAACAATGAAGGGTCTCATACTTGTCCAATCAATAGTATATCGACTTTGTAACAATCATGATTTGCTCGCTCAGATGTTGTAGGCCTAATAGCGCTGAAATGACGATCGGACAACGGACAAGCGATGAAACTGCGTTTAATGGACACTGGTGTTCTGCCAACGAAGGCACTATGTATAAATGGGACCGTGATAGCGACTAAATCCGTCTAGTTACCTAACTTCCTTGTTAGATCAGGCCATATATAAATAAAACACGAACAAAATGTTTTAGAAGACATCAGATCACAAAGAGTCAGAAAATCGGCAATTGAACTGATATATTTGAGTGATATAACATGGAACAAGTTGACTCTTGTCTTTTTTGGCCGGGGCCGGGGAAATGCCCGCGGCTGAACATTTAATTTCCAGAAGACCGCGGCTGGATTATCCGGCGGTCGAACCATCCGAGGTCAGACTAAAGGGCTTCTACTGAATACAATACTATGGTAAATTAGATATATTGTGAAAATTTTAAAATGTTGTCTGCTTTTTTGTATAAAAAAGTATGCTTACAGTTATTGGCTAAAATGGTACTGATACATCAAACGAAAACCGTTTAGAAGTAAACTTCGGTTGCTTATATCATAAAATTTCGAGGGAATAGGGATACCTACTAAAGAATTATTTCTACACTGACTTGTCCGTAAAGTAACTTGGAATATAGTCCTGGTATTTTAGTTAAGCAATTCACAAGGATCTTTAAACTATTGTAGACTCAAGATAACAGGAAAAATATTTATTTGAGAAAATGTTTGAAGATTTAAAAATGGCCTAAAATTTTACATGGAAAAAAATTACAGATTGTGTGTGGTCACACTTGTTGAATAAATCATTGTAAATAATTGAGACAGTCAATATTCGACAACCAAAAGTTTCCCAAACGTTTGGGAGAAAAAAAAACTATGAGTGGATGAATGATTTCAGAAATTGAAAAACTCTTGTTAGAACCAATATAAAACAAGAACAAAGATAAGAACAAAGAGTAAAATATAGATAATGTAGTAGCTGACAAAGTTTTCGAGCAAATTTTTTATGAGACTAATATATATGTGGAAGAGAAAAGCTCTATTATCCATCTCGGCAGTATACGAAAATTGTAATTTTTAGTCACAAATGCTGCTTAATGGTGAATAATTAATCATCTTATGGTGTACATTTTACTCTTAGGCAGTACTAATTTGAGATCTCGATTTCTGGATCGAAGTTCTCGATCTGGATGTCATGATTTATTTTATTAGATAGGAAAAATTCAATCTATTTCAAATTATTGGGCACCAACCACCTGGTTTATGGACCTTTTCCATCACTGATTAGTAAAAACAACGTTTCAAATTCACAACGTTTCGGGATCTGGAATCTGATCCCGTCATTAAGTGGAAGTATTAGTAAAAACACACCAGGTGAACCTGAAGAAGTCCATGGCCAAACCTGAAATCAGAAAAGGCGGTCACAAAAATTACATAATACACGAATAATGCACAAAGCTTAAACAGAAAACTGTGAAAACAGTCAAAGCACCAAAAATGAAAATACACTGCACCAATCAGAAGAAAGCACACGCCAGCAATGTCAGCAGGGCTGGGGAAAACTGTTGCAATGTTATAGACAAGGGTTGTTTCATTAGCGGGTAAAATGCTATGCACTACATCACTAGCCTGATAACACAAAAAGCTGGTGCATGTTATTCTTGTGGACATCAGGTGTATCATGTCACAGGCCTGACTCAAAAGTGGCATCTTTAAGCATCAAAGGAATGAAATAGCCCTTTTTTGTTTACTTTTATTCCTGCATGGTCCTGAATGCCATGCATGTAATGGCATCGCCCCAAATAACAAGGAGGCAACGTCATCACGTGCCTGGCATTGCTGGCATGTAGTTGGCTCCAGTGTAATGTCTTCTGATTGGTGCAGTGTATTTTCATTTCATGCTTTGTGCATTATTCCTCTTTCATTTAATTTTTATGACTTCCTTTTCTGATTTCAGGTTTGGCTACGGACTTCTCTAGGTTTACATGGTATGTTATTTACTAACTTTGTTATATTCTAGGAATTACTTCCACCTGAAGACGAGATCAGATTCCAGATCCTGAAACATGAATTTTTTTTAGTGGATGAACTTTAAACAAAGAATGGTCTATGGAGTTGAGCAGTGATCTTCAGTAAGAATTTCAAACACACATAACAAAGCTAAAGCGAGTTAACCCGAAAATTTTTAATAAGGATCACTGCTCCACTCTATATCAAAGTGGGTGTTGTCCATAAATTTATACTAGACTGTAGTTATCAAGTTATTAAACCACAGAAATCAATCTTGGCACACCAAACTACTAAATCGGATGCAAGCTGAGCTAACACCTAATGTAAAATGTCTAGCCCTATAAGATCCCAGAGTCAACAAAAAGAGTCAACAAAGGAGCCAACCAAAGAAGACAACAAAAGTTAGTTACTGGAATAGATTGTCTACAAACACAACTAAAAATTCTATAAAAAAATCTGTAAAAAAATCTAACAATTCTGTAAAAGAAGACTCATTTGATAAAAATACAAAAGATAGCTAAAACCTGCAGTCAAACTCAAAGCTGCTGTTTACAAAAAGTTGACAAAGAATAGCACATGAGTATTACAAATGCATTGACAATAAATAGAACGGCAAACGATGAAAATCTCAATTCTCCAAAGTGTTGGTCCTCATGGAATTTGTCTATTACATTTAGTTAAGGTATGTAAGTCACTTATTTTTGTTCTTGAGTAACAGTAGTGATCTTGAGCATACAGTGTTTTTCTGGTTGCAATCTATATTTCTTTGATTTTAAATGCTTCAACATTTTTTGAAAGACGTATTTATCATTTTATATGTGTAAAGGGTATATCTATGAGTTGCTTTAAAAGTAAGAGTACCATAATGTGACAAAATAATTTTATAGTAAAACCCATAAACTTGATGCATTGAGGACTAAGGCACTGTTGAGACTGGTGGAAATGAAGTTTCCCGGAGTCAAGTTTGTCGACGTTACTCCCGCTGTTTAGACCACAAAATATTTGCACTCAATTATGATCAGACCGCAGAAAAACAGTTGTTAGCAATGAAACCACATTAAATGCCAAAAATATGAACTGGAAACTGTAATATCAGCTTTCAAGGACATTAATAACTCAGAAAAGTAGCCAATGATGTAAGTTTGACATTACACATAAAATACACAATATGTTTTAACATACTCAAAAGTATTCGTGTTACAAAAAGCTCCAAAAAAGAATAACGTTCCAATCACCGACTACGACAACCAACTACTGAGCAACCCAGTTAAACAAGCTGCAACAAATGAACCCACAACATCCACCACCCAAACAAACAACACAGTGACTTACCTGGAGGAAGATTACGGGTGTCGACTCTACGCTTCTTGAGTGTGACTTTGCGGAATACAGTGCCCGTGATAGGCTCGATCACGGTGTCGTTGACGACTCGCTTTTCTACCAGAGGACTCTCCCCAGAGGAAGACACTACCGGGCTGTCGTGGCAAAACCGGTTTTCGATTACAGGACTACCGATGGACAATTGGTCCACCGAAGTGCTTTCGCTGATCGTGCGTTTGTCGATCCCAGGACTTCCGATACTCGATTCATTGTCGGTCACAACGGGAACCACGCTGTCTTCGATAGGTTCCGAGTCGGAGACTTTCTCTTCGACCGACGTAGCATCGTTTTCTTGTGTATCGGTTTCTCGGGTAGATTCGTCGCTCTTCTCCTGTTTGTCGGGTTGTTCGGTCGGCTCTGATGTGTTGGCGGTCAGGTTGAGCCGGTTGGTGAATGCGGTTCGCGCGATGAACTCGCAGTCGCGGTGGCGCGGCATGCTACTGTACGCTCGCATCTCGGGCGAGTTCCTCAGAGCAGCCCATGGCGAGGGGGAGGCATCTGCACAAGAAAAAGAACTTGATTAGGAAGGTTAAGAGATATTAAATATTTTTTGTGTCCATCCCATTATGGTTGACCAAATTTATAATAGGACATTGTCAGAGAAAGAATGAGATCAAATGAGATGAAGATTTTTCATTGTATACGGTTATACCCTTAAATTTATTGTCAGTTCTCAATCATGACAGTTTTTATCGCACCGTTTTTCATACTTTTGGGAGATTTAATGAGATTGATTTTAATTCACTTTGATGACATTACATAATATGTAGCAGAGTATTAAAATTCACATATTCACACATACAAATTCATATTACACATACAATAATAAATAAGTAAAGTTCACATCTATGTTTAACTGGCTGTGTAGCTGAGTGGTTGTACTGTTCGCCTTTGAATCCAAAGGTTGCCGGTTCGATCCTAAGGAAAGTTTGTAGGTTTTTTAAGGATCGATTCTGGACCCAGTTGCCATTTGTCATTGGGCTATTAACTAATGATGCTTTCTAACAACTGGTCGATGTTAGATAGTAATAAGACTGGGGTTTGGACCGTTCCCCGTCAAAACGTTAAGAAATGCCAATGGCGTAGATAGACACAAAACAAAAACAAAAAACATCTGTGTCTGAACACAAATGCTTAGGTAAAATGATTTAGGAAGGATATAATGAAATACAAATGTCTAATACCACTAAAACTACGTTTCCATTATTTTTAAATTTATCTAACCAGCAATTAGTTACAAGTTTTGCTCTGATTCTGATATGTTTCAGAGTCTGCAATAACGGCCGCCATGGATTTGCATTCCCAAAAGACTAATGTTAAATTTCAAACATCCGCTACATCTTTAATATTGGTCGAAAAAGATTCATCTTCATGTCATTTAAATGTAATTTGAATATCTAGGACATTGTGAAATCAAAATCACAATTATAGAGCGATTTATGAGATTAACCTACTGATAAAACGCGTCCATTTTCAAACAAAAAATGTTGAGAATTCTTTGTTTCTTATTAATCAAACAATAAATAATGCAAACTTTTGATTTTAGAGCCCTAAGTATTAAAATTTCCTTTAAAGTGAAGAAGAATGTTTTTGACCAATATTAAAGGCGTAGAAAATGTTTTAAATTTAACATTAGTCATATCGGAATCAAAATCCAAGGCGACCGTTACTGCAGACTCTTCAGTAATTTGTGCAACTGCTGAAGAACTGATCTTGTCAACTTCTAAAAAGGCATTTCACTGTTTACTTTATTTGGGCCAGTCCACTAACATTGCCACAGATCAACTTTGTTGGTTAACCCTTTGAGAGTTTCAACGACTAATCAGTTTGGGTTATGAGCGAAATTAGATCTTGTTCTACTAATAATACATTCTACCCAGGGTGTCCATGATTTAGCCCACAGATATATATTGACCGGCGGCCTCGATGTATGAATTTTGATTGGCGAGTGCCTCTACAGGTAAAGCAAGTATCAGGTAAAGCAGGTATCATCGGTCATCATTTGATGAGTATAACAAATGAACAGTGTAAATTTATTTAAAAAAAAGATAACTTAATAATAATAATAAAACTAAAGGGTTAAAGGGATAGGAAAAACAATATTTATTGCTGTCTACATGAAATGTCTATGTGGTGTCATGTGGACGAGTCAGTTAAATAGTGGTTAAGACGACAGACTTCAGGTCTTTGGCAGCGATGTCGTGAGTTCGAATCAGCATTTTGCCAGGAAGTTTTTATCAGTACCATTCACCTGTAGGCCTACTGTAGCGGTTCATTCCTTTAACTTGTCTAATATGATCCATAGAGAGATCAATAGTCTATCTGGACTTGGCAAAGGAAGGTAAAAGGAGGCTTGCCAACAAGGCCAGAAATTAGACAATTGTTCCAAGGATTTCAGCTTGAGATTAACCTTTTATAAAAACCAGGTGGTGTTTGGCAGAAGCTCGTTTACGTTCGCTGCGCCATTTTCCTGTTCAATTCTTCTTTTTCATTCTGTGAATCTTCTTCATCTCCTTTGTCTAGTCAGCTTTGACTAAACAAATGAGATGAAGAAGATTCACAAAATGAAATGCTTGCTCTTACAACCCCAAAGGAGATTATAAGATCACCGGTAATTTTCTCTAGAGTGTAAAGTGAATATCAAGTTTGTTGGTTCATTTTGGTGAATTGATCCAAGAAGAGAATCATTGTGAAGAATAGTGAAAATTAGTCACAAGCCGTTAAGTATTGTGTGGCAAGGCTTCAAAGGCTCTGGGCTTCATCATACAAACTTCAAAACATGGCTTCAGCATCACTATATATGGGATTTCTATACATTTGCCTCGTTCGCTCTGTTTTCACATACTGCAGCATATGCTCTCCTTTGTTGCATCTGGACAGATTGACTATCGAAATAAAATCCAAAGTAGATTTCTTGGGGTCAAGCTGGGATACAAACACATCACGATCCTCATCAACGACATCAAACTCAACTGGGACTTAAATCTATATTTCTTAGAAGAGGATGAGCTGGTGTCTAATTCCTTGTAAGATCCTTATTTGTCTTTCCCGAGTTGCTTAGTCGGATGAAATTTTAAGAATCTTGAGGAACTAACTACCTAATGGAACCTCTACACTCTTAAAATCTTTGCCAACTACCACAAACTTTTTCTTGCCCAACATTGACCTCTTCAACACAACATTCAAGAGTATCAAAATTCTATTCTTGACAATAAATTGTCAAGCCACTAAAGCCTTTGTCAAAAGTCCTTCATTTAGAGGCAGAGTGGACTCAGCATTGATTTCAATAACTGCAGAAAAAATTTTAGGTCTTCAAATCTCATATGGATGATGTCTATCATCTCCATTTCTTCTGGGTTGTATGTGGTCACTAAGCTCAAAAACAAATATAATATACATGGTTAACAACTTCCGGTCTTGATAGTTTACATCTGGTACACCCTGTACATTGAAATTAGTGTCAATCAATAGAGTGTAACCGGTTTACCTAAAATAACACAATTTGTTTTTGTGATAAATTAATTATTTAAATTTTAAAAGGGGTATACGAGTGGTCTGGGACACTTTGTATAAGATACAGGGTTACTGTGACTGTAATGACTGCTCAGCATGAAATGGGATTTCTTACCCTGCCTTGGCAGAAAACTGTTCTGTTTAGCAATGCCAGTGGTGATCGTATTGCCTAAAATTGTACCGGTATTTAAATTTGTCTATAGGAGAAACTGACGTGAAATTAATTGTTTTGTTGTAAAAAGTATTTTAAATTGTTGCTTAGAAACCAATTAGAAACTGTTGAAAACTTTATTTAAATATTTGAAACTTAACTCAAGTCATGCAAATTGAACTAAGAATGTCTAAATAGTGAAAACTAATTGCTCGTCTGAGCAAATAAGAGTACTAAAATAGTGATAGGTGGAATAGGGTGGCTGATTCTCTTTCAACTTTATTAATATATTATCTATAGCGCAGTGAGATTAAGACAAGACTGGAAGTCCACCAAGAGTGAGCAGTCAATTTTCATACCTTTCTCATCACAGAAGTAAATCAATGATCCTAAATTGAACTAATCACAGAAATTTTGTCCCTATAAATGAGAAATTTTAAACAAGATAAAAGTTATTAAGAAAATTCCAACTTCAGTTCATATATGTTTTGATATTTCTGCTTAGTTATGATCTCTGAAAAAGTTTCCTGTCCATAAGGTAAGAAAAAAAATATAATATTTTTTAAAATTTTTATATTGGTTTTCGATCAGGGATTAGTCGAATCCTTTCTCTTCTTTAATCACAAGCCTAACGTGGGGAATTTTCACATGTACCTGTCTTTAGTTGAGTGTTCTTTACCCCATAGTAAAAAAATTTAGAGCTACGTTACGCTCAAGGATATTAATGAGATTTGTGACCTCACTGACATGGAGAATTTCCCATTGACTTGTTTGCTTTTTTAAATACATTTACCAAGAGGCCTTCAAGTGGGATAGGTTAGGTTATAAGAGTGATTCTGCCACGAACACAGACTCTGCAGGTTTGGCAGTGTGGGTGGAAGGAAGAACGGCTTTGAGGGGTGGTGGAGCCATTGCCTCGTTAAGGAACTATTGCTTGGACCACGGTATCTACCAATGTCAGCTCCTGTAAG
Source organism: Neoaliturus tenellus (assembly GCA_030545055.2). Classification (NCBI taxonomy): domain Eukaryota; kingdom Metazoa; phylum Arthropoda; class Insecta; order Hemiptera; family Cicadellidae; genus Neoaliturus; species Neoaliturus tenellus. Next base: position 21,713,640 of record CM061531.1, read on the forward strand.
TCAAATATTCTTTCAGAAATACCTTTACTGTATTAGTAAGGTGGGGTCACCCTGTGTTCTTCCCAAAGAGGATAATGTGAATAATAACTTCTTTGTGTGTGTGTGCTTCAAGGAAGAGATAAGTCTTGGTGTTCACCATTAAGTGGAACATCATGCTACTAAGAGAGAATTCATAACTGCAAATGGCCTTCGATTCCAATGCCATTGAAAGAACTGTGAAAAATTATGCTTCTAGATTAAAGTAAGGTACAGGTTTGATTCGCTGAGATTTCCTTTAGTCAGGCAGCCAGGCAGAACCTTGTGCAAAAGCTTCCCAATCTGGATTTGCGTAGCCCTCAGGGGTTTGTGGGTTGTACTTGCCATCTGACTTTTTGCCTGACTGATGAACTCTTTTGATTTGGATTGACTTTGCCGAGTACGCACCTTGTAGGTCTCTTTTCATTAAAGAAGGGTATATTTCTATTTGTAGCTTATGTTTTTATTTTAGATGTAAACATAAAGATCTGGTTCCTTAAATCAAAGGGGTGACTGTCATGCAAACTATAATTGGTCTCAAACAGAATGATGTTCTTTTTTTCAGGCTTAGAAAGCAATTCATACCAACTTAGCATGAAGCTATTAGGCAAGAAGCTCTTCCAAGCTCTGCCAAGTGATATTAAAAGCACTCAAAAAACTTCTCTTTTTAAAAGCAAATTAAAAAATTTTTGATTCAGAATAGTTTTTATGACGTAGGTTTTCTGGAGTACGGTAAAACCCCATAAAAAAAATAAAAATGTTATATAGGCTCACCACATATAATTTCAGTCTCCCTCCCCCCAAAACCTAGCCTAATGTTGTCCTAACCCCGTTAGGCAACTGTGACGAGCTACACACCACCACTACGTGGACAACGGAGCGCCGCGGGATGTATGTATGTATGTATGTATGTATGTATTAAAATTATATTGTTTTACAGCTTAGAACTAAGTAAGTGCATCCAAAATTTTGCAAACAATCTCCAGTCAGTTCTAAGGACTTTTACTTTGAATATAGTCAACGAATTCGGTAATTATACAGAAGAACGTACTCAATCTTAAACTTTTCCATATTGAGATATCATCTAGATTATAAATAGAGAAGCAAAGAAAAGAGCAAATAGAGTGTCGGGAAGGCGATAACAAGCGGTTATTACCGGTTTATCGCAAACTAAGATAAGCAATCAGATAGCGCGGGCGATGTCTAACCTGTCTGGCCCGGTGCACTGTGCAGTCGGTGGCCAGTGACGAGTGATGTCCGATGAAAGTAACCTTCCGCTCCAAGTTTGCAACGAATGCGAATTCACTATCATAAGTAGTATTGAATTTTCTTCATCAAGTAGTGAAGTGCGAAATTTTTTTTACAATCATAGTGCGTTACCAAAAACAAAGACTTGCCCGTCGTGTAACAGTGATATGTGGTTAGATGTGGAACATCACATGTTCAGATGTAAGAAACGGATCGAAACTGTGGACAAACATAAGAAGAAAGTAAGAAAACAGTGTAATACTTCAATTTCCCAATACGAAGGTACGTGGTTCAAGCGGGGTAAACTTTCATTACAAACCATATTCCGATTTTCACTGTTCTGGTGCTTAATTAAACCTCCTCGGCAAGATTTACTACGCAATGAACTAAACTTATCACCAAATACGGTTGTTGACTGGGCTAATTACTTTCGTGAAGTGTGTTTTCAAAATTTTCTGTGAAATTGTGACCCCAATTGGAGGTCCCAATAGTGTTGTGGAAATAGACAAAGCAAAAATTGGTAAAAGAAAATACAGTAGACTCCCTCTTAACCGGCCACCTCGGGACCAGGCCGCGGCCGGATAATGAATTGGCCGGTTAAACCGATGTTTATTTAAGAACGCCATCCCACAATTTTATATGACCTAAATATAATTATTACTTGAAAAACAACCTTAAATACATTACTTATATTTTATATTATTATTTACAGCTAATATCCACTACCCATGAAATCCACAACAAACCTACACTAATAATAATTTGTTTCTTTATTGTGGTCTACTGGATAGTATGTCCACACGCATTACTTCCGGTGGCATTCACTTCCGTCCAGGACATTATAGTTTAATTGGTTTGAGGACGTCAATATGAAATAAAGTTGAATTGAATGATACATTAGATAAGAAAACTTAGTTTCCGGCGAAACGCGGCCGGTTAAAGCGATGTTGAGATAAAAAATGGCCGGTTAAAAAGATGTTATTTTGTGTCAGGGTAGGCCGGTTAAAGCGGTGACCGGTTAAAAGGTGGCCGGTTAAGAGGGAGTCTACTGTATAACAGGGGGAGAGTAGTTAACGGTAATTGGGTTTTCGGTGGCATTGATCGCGATACAAAAGAAGTGTTTTTAGTTCCTGTTGCGACCCGTGGACATGCTACCTTGTTACCAATTATAAAACAGTATATTCGGCCAGGCACAACAATAGTAAGTGATTGTTGGAAAACCTATAACTGTTTACAGTTTGAAGGTTTCCAACTCCTTGCTGTAAATCACACATACAATTTCGTCGACCCGGACACTGGCGCACACACCCAGAACATTGAACGTACGTGGCGGGAAGTTCGCTCCAATGTCCCTAGATACGGTAACAGTAAACAACATTTTCACGGCCACATAGCCGAATTTTTGTTTAAACATAAGTACAGTAACTACAAAACCCGTCTCCATAATTTGTGGTCTAATATCGCAGACTTGTACGCGAAAAAGGCACAAGAACAGCCCGCTAACTCTTCAGTTCCTGATGATTCTATCACGGATTCTTCACATTCTTCAGATTCTTCAGAATAAATACAAGGTAATTAGTCGTTTAAATAATTGATTTTAATCATAGTTTATTCAGTGTGCTATGGCCCGCGCCGGTTTATCTAATCAGTGTGCTATGGCCCGCGCTGGCGGGGGAAGGTTTACAGCGCGCTGCGGTGATAGGCGTTGTTAAGTTACTAATATTTTGGTTATACGTCCTTATATATCGTCGAAATACATTTCCCGATGTTTCATTTCCTGTTTTCTATCACGTTCAAGTAGTATTCTCAATGATATCTCAAAATGAAAATGTTTAAGATTGAGTACGTTCTTCTATATAATTACCATGAATTCTTCAGTACAGTAACACCCCACAAACTTGCTGCAGTTGTTAGCAATGGAACCACGTTAAATCTAAAAAATACCAAATGGATATTGTAATGGCAGCGCTCAACGACAATCATAATGAAGTAAGACGAAATCAACCCCGCCGAAAACAAGTCTAAAGACATAAATTCCATCTACTGTCAATGATCACGAAGCAAAAAACGCTGCAAAGAGAGATTGGAGAGTCATGATGTAAGCCCCCGTGAGTAACCAAAACAGAAATTGTTGTCTGTTAGCCAAGTGACCACAGGCACATTCTGGGGTCTGGTTAGTAAATGGTGTGAACAATTATTTTCTTGGAATAAAACCATTGTGTTAGTGTTGTACCTGTACCTTTCATTACTAAAGTGATACTGAAACTTTTGTATTACAGTGATTGAGAGTACAGATAGTTTGTGACAAAAACTCCATAGAAGGGTTTATAATGTTACTATGAACTCTTATACTGTCAAATCACAAAATGTAAGTTATCTCATCTCAGCTCACCCATATTTATTCCTCCATAATTCTTACATCTATTGAAAATAGGTGATGAGCGGTTATTGTGCACCTTTATGTATCAAAGATCATAAAACATCACCTTGATATAAAGAACCTATTGTATATTGATGACCTTGGTATTATACCCCGTTCAAAATAAATGTGCGGTCAAAACGCAGATTTAAATTCCCTCAGTTTTCCCATTCCTCCCATTGCCAAGAATCCAACCAATCAGAATCACTGAGAATTTCTACAGCTGTTTAATATATTATGTCAGTGTTTTGCTTTTTTGTAAATATTCTAATTTTGACATTTCAAATGTAAAAAGAAGCGCTTTCAACAGCAAGTAGGGGAAGTAACAGGATCATCAGTGTTATTTTCTACTATGAATTTTAAGGACAAACTTAAAATAACATCTGATTGTGGAAAAATTCAAGGAATTGAGGAAGGTGTTGAGGGAATTTTCCTTCTGGTGAGAAATACCAAGAATCAATAAACTTTATTGCACAAAACGTATATATGAGCTGTACAGTGTACAGTGTACAGACAGGTGCATGGTCATTTACATTATAGAGTGACTACAACTAAAACTACATATTTATTTTCCTCTAGCTTTTTCACCTTTTTTAGGCTAAATTATATTCATTAGTCTTCCAAAAATCCCTGCAAGTTATAGTAGGTTTTTCAAGTAACATAAGTTTGGCCTTATTGAGAAGTTGCTTTCCATCAAGGTTGGACATAGTGTTTGGTATGTGAATAAAGATTTTGATTGCCATATATAAAGGACTATTTTCAAATAGGGTTAATCTGTGATTTGGAAAATTATATGTTTTATTACGTGTGTTGTAGCTGTGTTTACTCTTATATTTGCTAAATATGTCTGGTCTTTCAATCACCATTTTTATAATTTCTAAAATATAAAGACTGGTAACTGTGAGAATTTTGAACTGTTTAAAAAATTGTCTACATGATGTTCTTCTATTTTTTTGAGCTTATGTTCTAATTATACTTTTCTGGCCAATAAAAAATCTTTCTACTTTCTTTTGCGAGCCCCAGAGCACTATACCATACCTTAGTATAGATTCTGCATATACCATTCTAGCTTTCGACCGCACATTTATTTTCAACGGAGTATAGGAAGTTTTCACATTCCCCTTCACGTCCGATATATTGAGGATATATTGTACATTGGCCCCGTGGTCGTACCTGAGAACGTCCAGGAACGCTGCAGGCTCCGCTTGACGGTTTCGACGGCAGCGATGCGGTTCTCGCGCCGCTTGCTCGGCCGCCGCACAAACTGGTTCATCCACTCCCCAGACGCGGCTGTCAACTCCCTGCCAAACAGTCCAAACAGTGTTAACACGAGGAGTATAACAAATCTCTATCTAAAAAAGTTGCAATACGTACCATTGATTACAAGTGACATATAGATTTACATTAATTAATTAATTAAGAGTTATCTTCACCCCTGTGCCAGTAGCCCATTGTTGTGCAGTTGGCAATGTTAACCATACAGCTTTTAATGCAAAACATGGTATTTTGTTTCCCTGTTTCGGACGCCGTTTTTCAACCGATTTTTTTTTAAACTTGGTAAGGGTTTAGTTGAATAGTTATATTAGGCCCCTCATACCTCAAAATTTTGAAAATTTAACAAATATTACTAAGGAAAATCGAGTTACGTCACAGAGAGTAATATCTTTTAAATTTTCAAAATTTCGAGGTATGAGAGGCCTAAAATAACTATTGAACTAAACACTTACCAAGTATAAAGAAAATCGGTAGAAAAACAGCGTCTGAAACAGGGGAATAAAATACCATGTTTTACATTAAAAGCCGTATGGTTAACATTGCCGACTGCGCAACAATGGACTACTGGACCAGAGGTGAAGATGACTCTTAAGCCAAATATAAAAAGGACCATTACGATACAGTGTTACCTAATGATACAGGTTCTAGATAAATAAGAGATTTTCATTTTATAAAAGTAGTCTCATTATAGAAATTAGAAATTAAAATCAATTCACACATCAGCTGATTGCTCTACGATTAATGTTTTAGTTTTTTGTTAAGTGCCTAGAATGTGATCTAATGTAGGTGAAAACGATAAAAATCAAGTGGCAACGAGTCTGGTCACTTTTTGGATGTATGTCCAAATAACCCATAAATGGTCTATTTGAATATTACTTTATTTTTATAATACTTTACCAAAAGTAAGTTAAAGTGTTGTATGAAACTATTGCAATCAGCAACGCGTGAAATACTTAGATCTCACTTGTGGCTTAAAGGCCTTCTAAATACAATCATTGCATATAGGGTGACCAAACGTCCAGAAAAACCAGGATTGTCATGTCATGCAATGTCCAAAAAAATTATATCGGGACACCTCAAATTCCCGGAATTCTGTTTTTGAAGAGATTTAAAAAGTTATTGAGACAAATATAGGCCAATTAAAATTGTAAAAAAGTGATTTAATTTATATCTTTTCTATAAGCATACAGTTAAATTGTGCTGTTGCGGAGTTGCGTCCTATGTATCTGCAATTATGTAAACTACATTAACCAATGTTATTTCACAAACCACAATGGACTAGTTTTCATTTCACATTTGTCAGAACATTGTTAGTTGTTGAGGTTATGCCAGAGAAGCTAATTATATTAGTTAATTAATTAATTAATTTATTTATTAATTAGTATTGTATCTTGCTGCAAAAGGAGGTAAGGAGGAAGGGGAGGTAAGGGTACATATTTGGAGTTGTCCTGGTTTCTTCTGTGAACGATTTGGCCAACCTACATAAACTACTGTCGTATAAATAAATGTGGACACTTATGTACTTATGCACCACCAGGGTGTCTATTGCCAAGTAGATACAAAAATCAGTGACTTTTCTGTGACTTTTAGGGGTGAAAAATGTTAAAAATCAGTGACTTTTTTGTGGTCTATTTAGATAATTTTGGGGTGAAATTGCGCAAGTCGGGAAAATTTTGCTCACAATCGCCTTATTTTCTCAATTTATACAAAAAATCTGTGACTTATCTTGCATTTTAAGGAAAAATAAGTGACTTTTTGGTGAATTTCGTGACCACTAAGTAAAATACATGATTTCCGGTGACTTCAGTGACCAGTAGACACCCTGACCACTATCTGTTTGGGCAACGAACATAATAAAGAATAATCAAAGCAACACGAGTAACTACTATCTACCATACCTACACTTAAAGTGTGTCAACTGTTAGCAAATTGGCCTACTGTTACACCAGTGGGTCCAGATATTCTAATTATATTTCACCATTGATACTTGGGTAAACTTGATTGGTTCAAGCTTTAGTAAATATGTTTTGACAAAATTTTTAGTGGTTCCAAATTGGTATCCAAGCAACAATTAAAACTTTAATCACAATAAAAAAGTAATTTGTCAATTAGGTAGCTTATCTGTAGGCCTTAGAAAATTTGACACATACGGGACCAGGACCTGATCAGATTACAGAAGATAGTTTACTGCAGGTCATTGCATTATAAAAATGCCAAATAACCTTCCGTTACATGGTAAAAGGTACAAAATAAAACCTGATCAAATTGGTTACAAAACAACAAACCACTTAAATAGAGCATAGAATAACAACTAATGTGTTGAAAATGTATCACAAGGACATTTGATAATGAGACTTATTTCCACCAAAGGATTGTCTGATTAAAGGACACGTTATACAAGTCCAGTCAAGTCAAAATATCTTTATTTATTAAGTACATATTAATGTACATTAAATGGCGTCATTTATACTCCAGTACAACTAACTTTAACTTAAACCTAAGAAAATAAAGCATTAGATTTTACATATGTATCTACATTTTGAACAAAGAATTACACAAAACATAAATGAAAAATATAATTTTGTAGTCTATTCTTTATTGGGGGGTGGAAAAGAATTCCTGCAGAGAATAGAGAGCAGATAGGTTTTTAGTTTCCTTTAAAATTTAGGCATTTTTTCTTCATTTTTAATGTCATTAGGTAAATATTTTAAAAATTTTAGTCCTATGTAAGTCAGGTTTTTTTCATAAAATGTTAAATTATGTTGCATTGAAGTGATGAATTTTTTATGTCTGGTATTGTATGGGTAGCTCTTAAAGTCAGAGATTTCTAAATATTTTTTTTTTTTTGCAATTATGGATGTGTCTAAAATATATTGTCCATAAACTGTTAAAATCCCTAATTCTTTAAATTTGTCTTTTGCTGTTTCGTAATATCTCAATTTTGCTATGATTCTTACAGCCCTTTTTTGTAATTTTAGTATGCTATTCATATTTGATTTTGTGGTTGAACCAAAAACTGGTTGAACCATAAGCCATAAGCTACAACAGAATGTCAGATTATCAAAAGCCTGCAATATTTAACATTTTAATCATAAACAAGTTTTCACCATGGCACTATTAGTATTAGGTTTATACAGACAATACAAGGTTTCTGCGGAATTTCAATTTTCCATTTCAGGGACCAAGGTTAACCCTGAGAGGGACAGAGGTCACACATTAAAATGTTAGAATGAGCAGATGCTAGGGTTGATCACTGTGACGTGATCAAAGTGTATGGACAAAATTCCACAACACAACTCAGAAATCGAGCGTGCAATCTTGGTCCCCCATTGGATACAGTGTACAGGGCGCACTGAACCAAGATGGAATTTTTTCTCTGACCTAAGCGCACAAAAACTACACCCTGTCACAGCAGACCTGCGTACTCCAATAATTTCCAATTGAATTGCATATTTTTTATTTTAACAAAAAAAACACCAAAGGAATGAGTAGGCCTATGTAGGTTTGCTGTCACGAGGTGTTGTTAGAAAATATAGGTTAACCCTAACTAGTTAAGGTAAAGATCAAAATCTTATAAAATTATATCAAGATTTGACACTTTTTAATTTTCCCCATAAACTTCATAGCGGTCAATATGTAGGTTTGTTACCGTGAGGGAGCAAATGAAGACCTAAGTGAAACCCCATCCAGCAAAGGTACATACTAAATATTATTATGTCTGTAAATAAGCAAGATAAAGGGTTTTATTTATTTTCTATAACACACAGAAAATAATTTTTTGTGTTCTCTGAAAGGCCCCGTTCAAACTATACGACTTTTAGCTGTGCGCCGTCGACAGTGGTCAAAAGAGTAAGAATAAGAAAGTCGTATTATTACCATTCCTAGTGATCAAGTTATTTTTCTTACTATTTGACGTCGCGCCATCCTTGGCAAACAGCAAAGTTGTATCATGTGAACAAGGCCTAACCAGTTAAGCTAAGTTTAAAATTCAAAGTACTGAATTATTTGTATTTTAGAGTTATTTTCAATGGTTTCAGTTGAAATTGTTGAATTTTAAAAATTGAGGTTGAAAAAAGTCATAAATCAATTTTTGATTCTTTTAAAGCCTTATAAAATCCTGTTACTATAATCAGATCATGCTGGTTTGATTTTCAATTGGTTTGATTGGTTTCAAATTTCATCAAATTTGTTTTACAAAAAAAGAGTTCTGAGAATTGATGTGAACAGTAGGAACCATTGTAAGCCTTTGTTTAAGTCTTGGAGTAAATACCAGTTTTATTTTTGCTAGAACTATTATTACAGGGTGTCTAGTTTATTTCTCTTTAAAAATTCAAGACTAATTCCAGACTTTTTCAAGACTGTTTTAGTTTTTTCAAGACTGCCGCATTACTCGACGTATTAATATCTATCTTACATTTAACAAAATTATTTACATAGTTGTCACTTATATATTTGTTTTTAAATAGTACACACATTCCTTACATCGACCAGATTTAATTTTGTTGTTGGATATAATCACTATATGTTTCACTGTGAATACAGCATTGTCAAGTGATACAAGAACATAATATCTATCAAAGGATTGGTCAAGGATTAAAATACACAAAATTAACTGTGTTTCTACCGTGTTTTGTCTTTTTTTATCCTTGACCAATCCTTTGATGGATAGAAGGCTATGTTCTTATTTATATCACTTGACAATGCCATATATTCATGGTAAAACATGTACCGTAGTGATTATATCCAACAACAAAATTTGAGCTACTCAAAGGAAGGCATGTGTATACTATTTTAGTCTTCAGTAGCAGTTTAGGGGCTAATATAATGAATTGTAATATTTTTTGTCAAAAACAAGACCATTTAAAATGAAACTACAAAATTATTACTTTTTTAGAAGAAGCATTAATAATTCTTCAACAAAATTGAAAATTTAAATGGTTTGAATTAAAATAATGCACAAGTTTGTTATTCTATTTTTTAACCCTTTGTCCGTCCTTCGTAGGGTGTGTGTTCTGTTTATTTATTAAAATAAATAGGGTAATACAAATACTTTCAAAAATTCAATATGATAGCAAATTTATGGGAACACATAAAAATTTCATATATTTAGTAATAATTAAAGTGTTGCTTTTCCTTGTTTTGTTTAGCTTGTAGGCCAATGTTAGTAAAATTCATTTTCCAACATTGTCTAGTGTAAACAAATTTTGAAATTTTACATACTATTTAATAGAATCGTGACCGTTTGTTTGGTCTGCAGTTGCAAGCGTTTTGATTGGGGATTACAAGCGTCTCTGGTTAGCAATCTTTATCAGAGCGTCTTAATCGGCGATTGCAGGCGTCTCCATAGTTAAATTTTTTTTAATTTCAAGACTAGACTGAAAATTCAAGACTAATTCCAGACTTTTCAAGACCATTATTAAATTCAATACTAATTCAAGACTTTCCAGATTTTCAAGACTACTAGACACCCTGTATTATATGTTAGCCAATTTAGATTATACTAGCTTTTTCCTGCGGCTTCGCTCGCGTTATTCGCTGTCAGGTTTAGCTCGTTCGCTACGCTCACTCGCCATCATGCTCACCCTATATCTAAGTAATCGCTGGAATACCTCAAATTGGAATTGTCATTGAATTCGTTTTTTAACCAATAAAAAAAAGATAAAATCGATTATCAGATTTTTATACAGAACATTTTTTAATCTTTGGTAGAAAAAAATTCTTTTAAAATAAAAAGTATCCTATGTTACTTCTGATACCTCCAAGAATATGTGTACAAAGTTTCATGAAGATCTGTTGAGTAGTTTTCGCGTGAAAGTCTAACAAACAACATTACATTCACATTTATAATATTAAGTTGGATTCCTGTTAATAGCTCTGTTCACTCACACTTTGCTGACAAAGTAATTTTTCAGTCAGTGTAATTACTAAGCCACCATTATATCAACTTTTGAATTAGGTTAGAGGGGTTTTAACTTGTTGTCATTTAATTATAAGTGTTTAGATCATAAGAAGTTCAAATCAACCTTGAAAGCTTTACAGTTAAATTTAAGTGTTTATGACACTGATGAATTTATAAAAAATCTGATATCTAGTAATTAGTTTTGAACAGATCTTCATTGTTTTGTAGACATGTTTGTAAAGTGTGACGATGCCATTCATGCAACAATGTGAAAACGGCAATAATGATTTGTCATTTGAGGTTCCTTTCAAAAGTTATCAGTATCTAATATTGAACAGTATTTGTTTAATCTCATATGTATGTGTCCGTACACACATATATGAAATTGAACGAATGATGTTTTTGGCTTCTGGGGAACTTAAAGCGAAAAAGTATCATGGACCCGGACCTACTATGAATACTGAGGTTAATAACGTATTCCCTAGAGCGAAATTCGCTGAAACAAATAACTAGGTTTTACTGACATGTGTTTGAAGCAGACGGTGCACAGCCAGTCGGAGGTCTGGTTGGTGGTGTACTCGCGGCAGTTCTTGCACACCCTGTGTCGGCACCAGCGACAGAACGCCCCTCGGTTGATGATCCGTCCGAGCTCTGTGCGACACCTCGCGCACGCCCGCGCGCTACTCCCACCCTCGCCACTCTTGATCGCTCCCTTGCGTCTCGCTGCTTGAAGCTCCGACTTTAGTCTCCTGCAACAACAAACCGCATCGGTTAAATGGGCGGTTTCCACAACCAATCCTTGCTATTAGTTTACATATTTTTTGTAGAGAGTTACTTTATTAAACCAAATACAAACCGATTGCATAATGAGGACATTATGATACAGATTCCAGACCAATGAGAGCTTGGCTTTTGACGAAAGTAGTGTTATAATAGGTTAAGATGGTTTGGACATATTTTGAGAGGAGAGGAAGACTCCACACGAAGAAAATACTTGGTAGAAACCCCGAAAGCAGAAGACCACCAGGACGACCCAAACTAAGATGGAGGGATCAGTCTAAAAAGGTTTAAGAAGACTGGGAGGGAGTAAAAATGATGCTCAAGACAGAGACATCTGGAGACAGTGTGTGGGCGAGGTTAAGTAACTCTTAGGGTACCAGTGGCCACTCCTGCAGTGGTAGTTGTAGTATAATAGAAATAACGCAATTATCACACCAGCTGATTGTTGATTTACAAAATATGAGTGAGAACGATGATTAGATCAAGCAACATGGGGGAAGGTTACATTTTTGATGGGGTCCCCTAACCTATAAATAATGGATATTTGTTTATTACTTTACTTTTACAATGCTTTACCAAATTTAAGTTGGACATAGATAAAGTAGCAACATATGCAACGCTTGTATTCATCCTTTAAGAAACTTGTGAAGTATTTAGAATACTTGGTGCATAAAGGTCTTATATTAACTACCATTAACATACACACCAGAGACAATTCATGCCTGAAAATGAATTATGTAGAGCACTTTACTTAAGATACACTTCATCCTGCACATATTTTAAAATTGGCAGTCTGCACACTTTAAATTTCTTGGGTACATCATCAAATGAACCCGAACCCACTCTTGGAATTAAGTAACGCTGAAAATTTATGCTGAGGATATGCCATAACATTTTCAAAAATTTTCACAAATTAAAAAATTTGTACGGTTTTAAATCTTTAAAAACCATTTAATCAAATTTTTGTCTACAATGTTGTTATTTAACACCTTCTGTTTGAATGAGGGTAACAACATAGTTCAAAATTATATTTTGTAAGGAGTTTAATTAATATCTTTTGAAAAATAAAGGTCGTCCGACTCTTTTATGATAAGATACACTTTAATGCTTCCCCACTGGACTTACACAAAGAGTTGGACAACTTTTGATTTATAGATTTTACAGTAAGTAAAAATTACTCTAGTCATGGAATGTACCCTCGGCTTTACAAAACATTTTAAATATGTGTCAATGCATGGCTTACTCAAGGGGAGATGCACAACTAATTAATAAAGGAAGTAAAGAATATGTCAGGGACTTGACTCGATGATGCTAGAGCATAACTATTCAGCTCAAGGTCCAGATCTACAGGAAGAGGAAGGAGGTTCCACAAGCAGAGCACTACTGAAAGCTAAGCAATTATTACAAGGTGTTGCTGAAAATGGCTTTCAGTGACTTAAAATATACAGTAGTCTGTATGATGGATGAGATAAACACTAAATTATACGTCATTTAAAAAATTTCATCTTCAGCCTTTTTTTGTAATTTTATAAAAAATGTTTGTTTTCCCCTCAAGTGAACAAAACAAAAAGCTGAGCTATAGTTCAGCTAACCTGAAAAGATTTCGCGACAAAGAAACTTGAGAAAGTTTGTTCATTCCCCCATAAATACCATTTGCAGGTTTACTTTTATTAAGTGCTGTAAGCACAATGATTTAGTCCCAACACTTCCTAGTGAGGTAAATGCAAAATATCATTAGACCTAAAAGGTTACCAGTTGAGCTCAAAGATCATAAAATTTTGATTGGTTTTCAATCAAAATTTCAAATCTTTAATTCAAAAATATAAAAAGTAAAATGCTGAACCCCATTTTTTATTCTTTTTAGGCCCAATAAGACTTTTCCCTGGGTCAGGTCATTCTTCTTTGTGACCTTAAAAAACCAATCTCTCCTTACACCTTTTATACACGGTTTCATTATAATCAGACCTTTATTAACCACATTAAGTGTACCACCAATATAGAGCATAAAATACTCATGTCTTCAAACAGTGGCTACAAAACATTACAAATATTCTAGAAACACGTCACGACTCAAGGACTAATTAACAAAGGAAGCAAGTGATACATCGAGGACTAGACTCAAGGATGGTGCAGCACTCAAGGTGAGGTCCTGTGGAGGATGCAGGATGTAATGGAGGCAATTACCTCGGTAGCCATGAAAATAGCTAACAGCGACTTGAGATGCAGTCCTCGAGATGCTGCCTGAGATATACTAAATGAGGTCGTTCCTAGGTATTTAATCTTGCTCATTAAAGCTATTTCTAATAAATGAAGTGTACCCAACCTTCGATCAATTCAATTCAATTCAATTTCAAACACTTTATTCATTTATGTACATATATACATTGAATGGTGTCAAACATATTTATACAATTTGGAATTAATCATATTGTACAATACAATAATAAAAATAATAATAATACGGTCTATATAAATTAAATACTGTATACAAAGTCCTCTTTATATTACTGTAGGCCTATTTCATTTAAGGAATACAGAGTTGTACTTATTAAATAGTTTTTGAGATCCGTTTTGAATTTTTTTTCATTATGTTGTTCTTTTATGTATGTAGGTAAAAAATTAAAAAAGACCGATCCAGCATGTAAAGGCTTTCTTTTATAAATCTCTTTGTTGTGGCTTTGATAAGCAATATTTTTTCTATTTCGTGTAAAATGGCTATGGATGTTTTCATGCTTAGGTAGAGAACCAAAAACACTTTTGACATAAAGAACAGTTTTATAAACATATAGTGAGTAGACAGTCATGAAGCCAAGTTCAGAGAAACGTTGTTTGCAAGAGGCATTTTTTCCAGTTTTAGAATAATTCTTATTGCTTTTTTTTGTAATTTTAAAATTGAATCCATATTTTGTTTTGAAGTACTGCCATAAATTTCAATGCCATAGGATATGTGCAATTGTATGAAGGAGAAGTAAACTGTTCTTAAAATAGACATATCACAATAATTAGATAATCTTTTTAAAGCAAAAAGAGCAGAACTGATTTTTTTTACATATTACATTTACATGATCAGTAAAGTTTAATTTTTCATTCAAATGAACACCCAAGAATTTAACAGAGTTACTTAAATTTAATTCAGGATTTGATGAGAAAGGACTTTTTGTTTTACCTCTAGGATTTGAAAAAGATATTAAATTGGATTTTTTCTTATTCAAAAGTAAGTTTTTATCAGCCAAGAATAAGTCAATATTTTCAATTATTGTTGTGATGCTTCCACTCACTAAATGTTCATTTTTACTACTTAACAGTAAACTTATATCATCAGCATACATGCACAGTTATTGATGCAAAGTTATGAGTTATGAGTTATGAATGCACAGTCAAGTATCCAACACGTTTATAGTAAACACTAGCATATGTGTTGCTCGAAATCGAGCAATTTATTTTGATACAATACATATGTTACTTTTAGTTATAAATCAATGACGTCAGACCAATCCAATATTGTGAATATCCTGTAGTCACCAAAAACTACAAGTATTTTTTTAACGATTACAAAAGATAAAAATGCTCCCATTGCGGCAGATATGTATACCTTTATGCGGATTTCTTTATTTGCAGTATAGATTTTTTCAATATCATTGGGTTGTGTATGCAGGTTGGCTTCAATGGATAAGAGCATTTTGTAAGCAAATACCAATCACTACCTAGCTAAACTAAAATTTATTGAGTTCTGAAATTGTTTTTAATTCCCTTGACACAGTGGGGGTGAGTACCAATGTATGTTTGCTGCCAATTGAATACTTCAAGCAAATATAAGTTATCCCTACCTAGTGCAGGTAAACACCAAATGTTATCAAGGTATGTAAGTAAATAAGCAAGATTAACGATTTTGTAGCTTTGCCATAAGAATGACAGTTAAAAGAGAGAAAAAATATCGTGGTCCATCACCATAATAGCGTATTACCTGAAGAGAAATTCCCTAAAATATTATTATGCCAAGTAAACATCTTCATCAACAGCTGAACAGAATTTTCTTTCTTGGAGGGAAAAGGGATTTTCATTGTTACCGCGGAAATTAATTGGCAACACTGCAATGCAGACCGCCAGCGCGAATCGCGATGCACCTGCACGCTGCACTGCAGAGCTAAGAGCTGCACCAGTCGGTCCCGTTAGCATTAACCGGCTCCGCTTAGTCCGACCCCGGCTAGTCCGGTACACCACCTCCAGTGAAAGTCGACTGACTGGTCAGCGGTCGCGAGCCATCACCCACCAACGTGCAGTCTCCCGCGCTGGACGAACAAACGGAGGTTTTGCACTGCACCTATCACCTTTTCTGTTAAAATGTTCGTAGTTCATGAGAAAAAACGGTGGGATTTCAGTTCGACAATAAAGTATCTGAGATTAATAAGGGGAAGACGCATTTTGCCGATCAGTTCCGGCACAGATAACTACGGTATACATAATGAGATTGATTCCACGTCTATGAAAACTGAAAAATAGTGACTAGATCACATTTTGTGAAACATTATCCTTCTATAGCTGGCCTTTTAGGTCTTAAGTAAACCAAGTAAAGGCAAACAGATTGTGATAAAAGTGGAGGTGCAACTATTCTCGTGACGCAACTTGTACGAAGCCTTTCGTTGGAGAATCGACTTTAATTAGTGGTCGAATGTTCTAACCATCATCAGCGCAGTTTGGCCGCTCACATCACATCACTATCGATCCTCATCTGTTCACGTTCGCGGTGGCTACTGTTTACAGCCCGGTTTGTATGTAACCACACGGACCAGCGAACCTCTCGTGGTCGGGCATTGATGTGTGGTCAGGGGTTGGTTTAATCCGTCACGCATTCCTGGTCAATGATAACCATATTGCGGTGACAGATCTAATGTAACCAATGTGAAGAAATAGGAAAACACGGTTCAACTTCTAAAAGAAACTGTCGTAAAATTACATATAAAAACTTAACGTGTTCCCTTATTCCTATGGCACATGTTATAATAATTAATTGTGCTATGAATCATCTCGCAAAATAAAGTTGTGTATCACGTTTGTACAGGTCCGTCCCTCGCAAGATTTAGCATAAATTTATTTCCTTAGGTTTTGTGTTCCTGTGTGATTACTCTAAAAATGCATCTCCAAACATCGGAATTGGAGCTAGCCTACTTACCTAATTGCACGACTGGTATCCTCAATAACAATTATTCACATTCCATAATTTCACATAGTTAAAACTACTAGCATGATTACAAAAAGATAAATCGCAAAGACTAATATCACAGTAGTTTGCACAAATTTATATCAAGTCGCTCTCACTCCGGAGGAATTACATATTCGATAGTTTTCAACACACTGGATTGTCTATTCATCTGTCGAAGGAAATGAAGAAACAAGCCGAGATGATAGAAATTGCAGACACACAGTTCTCGGAATAGAATACAATTAATTGCCCGCGCCGGGTCCGCCCTCGCCCTCGCGACCGATCGCGACTTGCGACATCCGGGCACGGTCACGACACGAACTGCGACAACGGCTACACAGTCACGGCAAGACCCCGCTACAGCTACAACTTCTACAACTAGGAGTGTACTGCAGGGTGTCCACTTTTATAGTTTGTCTATCGGAACTTGCGTCTGGGCCCCTGGCTACCTGCGGCCGGCCCGGGTCGCTCCCCCGTCTTTATGGTCCTCGCGCAGCTGTTTCAGTGATGAGTCACCTACTGGCATAACTGTTGCTCTCTTTAATATTTTTACGTGTGCCGAAAAATCATATTTATTTTAATATATTTGAAAAGTTCGCATAAAAATAAGAAGAATGATACCAAACACGACACAATTATGTTTCCAAACAATGTTTATTTTAGATATTTTTATTAACAAATCCTGATTTATCATAAACATAACTATGTCGTGTTTGGTATCATTTTTCTTATTTTTAT
This sequence comes from Neoaliturus tenellus, assembly GCA_030545055.2. NCBI lineage: Eukaryota > Metazoa > Arthropoda > Insecta > Hemiptera > Cicadellidae > Neoaliturus > Neoaliturus tenellus. Next base: position 21,731,214 of record CM061531.1, read on the forward strand.
GGGAACTTTTCAAATATATTACAATAAATATAATTTTCCGGCACACGTAAAAATATTAAAGAGAGCAACGGTGATGCCAGTAGGTCATCACTGAAACAGCTGCGCGAGGACCATAAAGACGGGGGAGCGGCCCGGGCCGGCCGCAGGTAGCCAGGGACCCAGACGCCAAGTTCCGATGGACAAACTATAGTGTCTTAGCTTTTCATCTAGTACATGTTGCCAATTTTAAGAACCCTAAAACATTTTACACATGATTCAGTACTGTACTTTGTTCTTAGTTGGGTATTTTTGAAGACTTTTCAGAATTTCTTTATTTTTAAGGGGATTTGTACAGACTTGTTTTTTGGCGCATATTTTCAACAAATAGTTATACTGTAATGTTTTAAATGTCTGCAATATGTAATCCAATTGTTGATAATGGCAACTAGTTTCGATCCCTCCTATGGGATCATCATTGGGCCGTCAAGGATATGTAGAATGGTTATCTCTTCACGTGAAGATCGTCGATGTTTTCAAACCATTAAACATTTACACATTCATTCACGGGCACGAACATTACGAACATTATTGATGAAAAACACAAAAAAACTAAAAACTGAAGAATTGACACGCGACGCGCACCGGAGTCTGGACTTCTCTTCCGTCCATCATCCTTGACGACCCGATGATGATCCCATAGGAGGGATCGAAACTAGTTGTCATTAAGCAACAATTGGATTACATATTGCAGGTATTTAGACCACTATAGTGATTCTCTGTAATCTGGAGGCTAATAACCACGAAATAGAGAAGCTATAAATGCAAAAATTGTTCTTAAGGGTGGAGAAATGTACTGTTCCCAATTTAACCACTAGGATTCCCAGACAGTGTACAGTAGACAAAGACGAATGAAGTTCTTTCGAAGACTTCCTTGAGGAATGCTCCTTAGTATATTTTCTCTGTAGCCTTTGATTTCTAGTGTAAACATTTCCCCACATCGTTTACTCAATTTTAAAGAAGTCTCTGATATCAGCTTCTGGTGGAACGACGAAATGCATGTAGACAAATGAAGTTACTACTGTATAATCAAGCTAGATCCAACAGAGTCCGGCGGATTGTACCGGACTACGGACTACAGACGTGTGGTGCGTTTTGGCCGCCCGGGGCGACAGTGGCGGCACGTGTGGCGCTAAGGCCTGCCACACACTGCAACAGACGAGGCGAGGCGAGGCGAGGCATTTTGACTAAAGGCGTCTTGAGTGACAGAGAAAGCATTGGCGCTTATGGAGCCCCACACACTGCAAGAGGCGAGGCGAGGCGAGGCGCGAAGACGCGGACAGGCGTCTTTAGTCAAAAAGTGCAGCAGGCAAAAATTTCGTTTCGTCGACAGTCACTAACAGTCAAAGCGTCCTGCGCATGCGCGAAGTCACGTGACACCCCGCACTTACCTGTCGTCTGTTTGTTTACGAGCAGTTTTGGCTTCTTGAAGTTGTTTGTTTTTGGATTAAAACAGTTGTAATTAACTATTTAACAGTTGTATTTGTGAGAAACATGGATGGTGTAGGTGAAAATATTGATTCTCCTGCAAGTACACACGAAGGAAATGATGAATTGATGAACTTTTTTTGGATATTAATAAGTTATTAGTATTGGTGGAAAATAATCCACCAATCTACAACTTATCACAAAAAGAACATCACAACACCAAGATATCCTTTCCAAAATTTAGAATGGAATAGGAAAGGAGTTGAATGTACCAGTTAAATATATGCTATAACTATCAACTTAAGGCTGGTATTACACTATCATAGTTCTATGACAGATATTATCATATATTTGATAATATAACTGTGATAGAAACAAAATATTATGTATTTTTAATTGGTTTTTAATTAAACTTTATAAGAATTTTTCACATTTTTGTGATAAAATGAATAAAGAAACCTTTTGTGTGGTTTTATAATTTTATAGTTTGATGATTACAATTGGTAAATTGTTTGTAAAATTCCCTCCCTTTGAATGGACTATGAAATCGCGCCAAAACTTTAGCGCGACTTGCCTCATCGCCCTCTGCTGTGTGTGTCCGCTTCGAGACAAGACAAGTCAAGTGACTTGCCTCAAGTCGCCTTGCCTTGCCTCGTCTGTTGCAGTGTGTGGCCGGCCTAATGGGCGGCTCCGCGGCCGCCCCGCCCCGCCCCGGCGTAGCCCTGACCCCGGGACACTCACCGGGCTACACCGGACACACTACACGACTACACTCTACACTACTACAGCACACAGCACACAGTATCGCGGAGGTTAAAGTGCTCAAGTGACCGATTGTGTAAAAACTGATCCAAGAACAATTTCCAATTCAATGGTAGAGCTCTGGGTCGTTACTTAGCGGGCCGGGTTCAATTTTCCGTTCGAGGACAAAAAGATTATTCGGCCGCTCATGTGGTTCGGAAGTCACGTTAAGCCGGTGGTTCACACGCATGTAAAATTATTACGCCTTTCAGGCGAAGAGATCCGTCAGTTAATTGCTGATCTTCTTCCACAAAAATCCATGAGATATTTATTTATTTAGCCCATATCTTTATTGACGAATACCTTTTTTAACCTCATACCAGAGAGGACATTTTTTCAATATACTCCTGACACTGTTATTTGGGGGAATATGTGCACATTCAAAATACTACGAATTGCATGTTTTAAGAAATACATTAATGCCAAAATGAACGATTCGTAGAGTAGAAGTTTTAGCAATGCCGATATTTGAATGCCATACTCAGCGGTTGCAGTCACCTTATAATAGCCTCTACTTGGGGAACCCAGGAAGTATATAAACGTTTGGAGATTTCTTCGCGCATTTGGCCAGTTATGCTAGAAATGACTGGCGATTACAAATCTATATGAAATTTGACATATATAGGCCTATAAGTTAGGTAGTCTACAGTCAATTAACAATTTTTTTAATATCCATTTCTGAACGGACACACATAGTAATTGACGAGTACAACATAATGAATCTTCTCTCCAAAGTAGTTTACGGTCACTAGACCTACTAAAACGACAACAAGATTTCTAATTGAATACCAAAGAGATTTCACTGATGAGCGAAGAAGATTTACGGATAAATTACAGAGATTTGAGGAATCCCGAGACGGCGGCGCGGCAGCGGCGTGGCGTGACCCAATCCGGACAATGGGCATCTGACCTCGGCCGCGCTAACCTCTAAACCCAGGGTCCGCGTCAGCGCGGGCAAACCATGGGCAAGCCTCACGGTAGCGGGAGCGACGACGACAATGGAACTGACGCAATGATAGGACAAAGGAACATAAGCGAGCGAACAACCAATGTTGACCGCTTCATTGTAAGCAGAGAAGACCTATCGTATATCAGTTAAAATCTCGAGATGCCACTGAAATTTGATCGGCGATTTCAAAATTGATGTATGCAACGAAGGTCTACCAGTGCGTAATCTGTGACGTAAAAGTTTATACAAACTATGGTGTTCATCAAATTAGAAAGTAGTCACTTCTGAGTCATCCTCACTCCCGCAAAAGACAATTTTTTCAGTATAAAAATCTTAAAATTTTGGAAAATTTAGTTACTTTTCTATCTAACTGAGAGATAGATTTTAACATTTTCCAACTTTTAGTGTAAGAGAGCTCTAATTTAGACTGACTATTCCGAAAACGATTACCAAGTTTCAAGAAAACCTTTTGGAAAACGGTTGGAAACAGGGAAATAATTGTATTTCCAATTTTACAACCAACCGTTTTTCAATAGATTTTATGTATTACATGTTTTGCCCAAAAGCCGTTCTTGGTGGAAGGAGAAGGTTGGAGGAGTAGAAAAACTCTTGAAACTCTAAACAAGTATAAACATTATAAACATGTTATTTACGTTGAAGTAGTGCTTATTAATTTTACCAAAGTGCACAGAACTAGTAAGCTATTCAGAGAGACAGGGGGTTTCTCTTGCCCTAAATAAAAGTTGTTTACGTTTGAGATAGTCGTTTCCCCTTTCTTACAGGTTTGAACCGAACTCGCTTTTGCCAAGAACGCGACATTTAAGAAGATTTTGTCCAGAGGTTCAGAGCCATTGTTTTCAGGATTCGTATCGAATCGCATTCGAAACGAAAGGCCATCGAGGGAATGAAATGAGTATGTCGGTGGGATCGTGATGGCCACGACGTCGTGTGCTGTAACATCAGAGGCCCTGGGTGGTCCCGGACCTATAGTCCGTCCGGTCTACCATGGCACCTAGGGGATTAGTAGATACCGTACTCGACTCACGCTCTCACACTCACTTTAATTTGATGTGAATAAAATTATATTAACATTTAAGACTTTCAAGACTTCCACAGTCCCTCATGGTGTGAAATTACAAAATTGGTCCCCAAAAATAGATTTTTGCCTAGAACATACACAATATCGGACAATTCCGGGACTTTGGGACATCCCGTATATTATAACATTCTTCCTCTTCCTAAAGCCGCGTTTACACCGGAGCTGTAAACACGTGTTGTCAACTATTTGTTTACAACACATGGGAAAACTATTTTCCTATGTGCCAAATTTTGGTATAAAAATGTTAACAGTACGTGTTTTAGCATGATTTTGGTGGTATATACCTTCTCACCGAATACAAAGCCATCAATATCCTTTGATCTCGAATGTTTACAACATTTGTTGTCGATGATTACAACAGTTTTATCTTTACGTTTAAGGGGGCATTATAACCACTCAGCTACCCAGCCAGCAGTGAATTTTAACAAAACACTATTTAAACAATAAGAAAACATAATCTACAGAAATAGTAAATCGTTGAAAAACGTAATTTACAAAGTTTTTTATGTCTAGTTGCAAAAAAAGAGAGCATGGTTCTTTAAAACAAAAAAAACCAACAAAATTGCAGTGCAAGTGTGATTTGTAATTTTACGTTGCTTTTGTCATGTTCTTATACAATTTTACCGTTACAAACTACCAAACACTTCGGCAAGGGCAATTAAACTAGCACGCACGCAGCAGGACGATAGAAAGCAACATTGTAACTCCCATCAGTACTGCAGTTAGTAACACCACAGAGTACAAAGCTTTACAGAGTGCTCGCCCTTAGTTCCACGATAATGCCGCTAGCTGGCGCGGCGGTCTCGAACGGGCTGGATTCGGCATTTCCCGTCCCGGCCACGATCCAGTGTTGCCACTCTGCATCGCCCGCCACGCACGCGCACGGGCGACATCATGCTAGCTCGCTGGCTCCGCTGCGCCGTCGTACGACCGTTGTAGCGGTTGCACTGGTTCTCGTGCATTAATTTTTACAAATTCTTCGAATCTTTAAATTTCCTTACTTAGTGCACAGTATTACAGCTGTAATCAATAAAAACATTAATGTTTTTTGCACTTCTTAACACATTCAATCTCAAAATATAAAATAAACACAAAATTAAATATTTTGCAACAATTTAATAAAATAAATAGATTTTATACCAACCTTTTTAACTCTCTATCTGGAAAATTAAAGCCCATCCCATCTGCCTTTTCACTTTGTTACTGTTGTGAGTTATAATTTAGGTTATTCTGAAAGTTTTATTTTATTGTAAAGCAAATGTTTGGGGGTTTCTGTTATAAATATTGGTACTATTTACGTACTGTATTGGTCCAAGACACCAAAATAGTAAATATTTTACTGTGAAAAAGTGCTTAGGCCTATGATACCCTTGTCGTGGGGTCCGTGCAATCAGTACGCTTTATCAAATGTTCACTTGTAAAATTTTTTTACAAGTGATAATTCCTTACTCTGTGGTAACACATTCTCAACACAACCTAACCCGACACGAAAAGCACGGAACGAACCTATACAAGCATGAAACGTAAAATTGAGGATGAAACGAATATTGTACTGATAGATTTGGACCAGTTTTCCTGTTTACTTTTTTCCACAATCTCAAAAATGTTGTCGTTGCTTAATATTAAGAGTCAGCAGTATCGGCCGCCTGGAATTTTTCTTCTCATGACACTAATGTTAAATTTTAAACAACATTAGTAGGTTTAATAAAATTTAATTTTGCTGCATCGCTTCCGTCAGTTAAAAAAATAAATACACCATTCACGATCCACTGCGATTGCTGACGGATTTTTAAATCGGGCAGGCGATTAGTTGAAGATCTTTTTTTTCATTCAAGAACTTTGCCTACTGCTTCTTTCTGAGTACAAAATTGATAGGAAATTATGAATTATTGTGGTTTGGAGCTTCAAACGTAACAATACTCAAATTATATAAAACTTTATATTAATTCATCTTCTCTTACTTTCTTATACACGTAGGCCTACTGCCAGGCTTCTGACAATTTTTTGCACCGAGAAACCAACTGCTGACTTTGGAAAGTTATTAATTTCTCTCCGATACGCGGCTGGATGCGAAATTCGATACTCAAACTACTCTTATAACGGGAAAGCCACACATAAAGGAATTGGGACGGAGTAAAAAATAAGAAAGCGCTACTCGACTACTCGACAATGGTGTAAGTTACAAGAAGCGATGATGGAGAAAGCAGAGACATTCGGGAGCACGAATCCCCCGCAGCTCAAGCGAATATGCGTTGACAATTATAAACAATATATCATGCAAACAATATTAACATACCTATGCTTAACCAGGTAAGATCCATCTTATTTGGAAATTTATCGGAATTTTACTTTGCCAAAAGCTTTTAGAGTTAAAAACCATACGTTTCGGGAGCAGGGAAACTCATTCGGTTTACAAATTACAATACAAAGAAATCGCAACAAAGAAATCCCTATCTGCCCCTTTCAAGATTACAATACTAACAAAATGAACACATAAACAAAAATTTAAAACAAAATAAATTTTTAGGCTACTTTATGTGATAATTATTTTGTTAATTGAGAGGGTGGGGGCCGAAGTTAGATGACAAGAATCAAGAAAAAGTTAACTGTTATTAAATATTAAGTTTATAAGTTTATAAAGTGAACTGGTTAGATAGATAGGTAGGATTTTTCTTTGTGAAGCAAGTCGTGGTCACTTGAAAGCGGGCGAGTTTCCTTACTACCCAAAATGTAGTATAGTTTTAAACACTAAAAACGAAGAATAAATTCTGATGGTTTTCAAAATAAACCATCTCAATAATGGATTAAAAAAATACTGTCCACGTCTTCTCTTTCTGCCTGGCAAGGCTTTTTGGGAACCATTTCAACACTACCACTATGCTAATGATTCGTGAACATAATATAGGTTATCATGTAGGACATTAGGCAAGGCAAAAATTAAAACCCGTGAAAATGCGCGGGTTAAGTCGCCACCAGAATCAGATTAAAACATCTTCATTTCGTTGGATAGGATTACAAGTTTGTTTTCAATCTTTTACCATTAAATGTTTTATTTCGATATTTTAACAGTCGATCCTTATCAAACTCAACGAAAATAAAGTGAAATACTTTAGTCAAAACATTTCAGATTACAGCACTTCCAGATATTTAAACTTACTGATGGAATACAAAAATAAGAAAAACGAAACTAGGAACTCTTATTTCATTGAAACGCTTTATAATAGGGGTTTTAACAGGATTTGACAAAAACTCCTTTAGACGAGTTTCAATTTCGGGTTTCGTTCTACCATTGACTATGAATACGTATTCATAGTCAATGGTTCTACCCTACAAAATCAACACGAGACAACTCGGATAGGTATGCCATACAGTAGACTTTCGCTAACTCAAACCCTGATCACTCAAAATTCTCGGTACAGTATCTCGAATTTTTTTCAGTCCCCTAAGTCGAAAAAACATACACAACTGAAAATAATTTTACTATTATATTTTACCGCTATAAGACGGAGATATAAAAAATTATCTGTAAAACTCGAGGTTCCTTGGATAGGTCGAATTAGAAATTTCCCTTTTATTCTACAACTGTAATTTAACCTCTTTATATCGAAGTTTTCTCTATGGATTTCCGCAAGTCGAAAGCACAGCGCAGAGGTAGACATGAGTCGGTGATCCTATTCCAATAGTGTTTGTCCGCTGCCATTATACTTTTCATTACCTCTGTAAGTCTAATTACATAGATAACACTAAAATTACCCCTGTAACTCGAAAAATTCTCGTCTAGCTAAGACTCGAACATAAATCGTAGTCTCGTGAGTCGACTGTGCAAGAAAAACACCACTCGACGTCGAAACAAAACAAACCCGCGGTTTACGAGTGTGGAGGGCTTAAACGCTGTGAAAAGCGAGGCGTCGGGGCGCAAAAACCGCCCGGAGGGCCATTTCGAGTTCAACGACGTCCGAGCAGTCCGCGCGGCCCTGGGCGGCATCGCAGAACAATGTGCCATTGTGGAGAGCGGAGAGCGGCGCGGCGTCTTCTATATACGGGGCGGTGTCCGCCGGGGCTCATTAAAATATCGTCACTATCGGGCCAAGCGGGAGATGGAAACGGCGTACAACAAGGTCGGCTGTAACGGGGACTGAAAGTTTGTGATGTCACAGTTTCACGCGTTTCAAAAGTACAAACTACAATAGTTTTTTCTTAGCGAGAAAATACTTTAAAATATATATCAATGAAATTAAAATGGCAAAGAACTACCGTAAATTAAAGAGTCTTACGCGGCGCGGTAGGAATCTAACCCTCAATTTACAGTTGTGCGATTCTGAGGCAAACACAGCAGCGAGCGTGAAACCTTGATTGACTGTCTAGCAGTAAGTTTTATTTTAGACCACTTTAAGACTAAAAAGCAGAATTTAGTGACAATTCACAATTCGGAAATGTTGATACTCAAACCGAAGAAAGAACAATTTTTTTGCAATAAAACTAATTATTATTAAACTCATAATGAGCCTCGGAAAGGGTGCGGTGTTGAAGAAACCAAGTAAACATAAACAGTTGATGTTGCGAAGTGTTGTACCAGATAACCAGTAGGGGTGACCGAATACATAGCGAGAAACCGTCGGCGCGTGAAGATATTCAGGCCGTCTGGCGTCGTTTGGTAAAGCACCCCTGCGAGGCGGATTTTGCCTTTAGTCTGACAGATAACTAAGTCTTCTCTGAGAAACCTAAACCTTCTCTGTTCATCTGAACAAACCTAAAATGAATATTATAAGTTATTTGGCTAGGCCTAATGGTTACTGAGGAGAAAATAACGCCTCATCCACACTGGAGGAGTGAGACGACAAACCATTAAAATTACTGGCTGAGTAATTTCTAAAACTTGATAATGTGCTTTAATTGATAGGATTACACCGACCTACTTAGACAATCGAATTGTTACCACGATCTATGTCATGGTTAGGATATATCAAACTATATCCATACGCCATAATCGCCTTAAAATTTTTAAAAATATTTCAAGGCTACAACATACATACAAAGTGCAGCTTTGGGTAAAAACAAATCTAGTAGTCGAAAATCAGCCAAATGTAAAATTGCATAGACTTAACATTATCAAAACAAATGCTCTTGAAATTATAACCACAATTATTGCGAATGGATCTATACAAAGACCTTCTTTCTGAAAAGATTTTTCCATATGGTAGGTTACGAGTAAATATGGATAATTACGAGCCTATTCTAGTTTTAAAATCATTACCTGGAAGAAAATAAAGAGCACAAATCTGTAAATGTAAGGACAAGCCTGAATTTAAAATGCCGTCTCGCAATTAATATAATCCGGGAAATGGTACCTGTTTCTGTTAGAAGAATGGATCTCAAGGATAGGAAGAATGGATCAGTCCACAAATCATCGACTCTTAATTTTTCTGTTGTCAGTAATGTATGTAATGTCATCCTTATTTTAAACATTGAAATGATATGATGGATTGTCTTCACAAACAATCAACCATGTATTAAATTTACAGTTATGCAATTCTTACATATTCTGAAATCTTGACACCTAAACAAATTGTTTAACAGTAAAAAAATGGTATTATAAAACAAAACTCACTCTTCATCGGTGAACTCAATGATGGTGTCGGCCATTTTGTTCAAGCCAGAGCCGTCATGGCGACGAGAGCTGAAAGGAAAAACCTGTCAGAGGAAGAAGTAATGGGAGGTGAAGAGGAAAGGAGGAGTTGGTAGTCAACTTCAATAGACTACTAGATAACTTACACGCTTAAAAGGTGGAACAATGGAAAGACATTTCAGGTGCCGACATTCGAAAGTGGATATTTTCACCTTCCGTGTCAATTGAGATTACAATGATAAACATGTGCACGTGGGGGGTCGTCGGTCGTCGGAGAGAAAGGTTTTGACGGAATACGAAACCGATTCACCACAATAATCATCACTGATGGGGATAAGTAGCTAGGGAAACGTGTAATTCACTATGAGGAGCTAAATGTGAAAGGGTTGATTCTACTTCCTCATGCAAGCTTGGAAGAAATATGTTTATGCAATAGTATATTGGTAGATTGAAATGTACAGGTAGCATACATCTACATTTGCTAGATTGAATTTTTCTGTCACTTTAAATGCCCTGTTTGGTTCTCTGTCTAGAACCGGCTACCACTCAACTCAAGCCTCTTGTAAATGATTCAAAATTAACACGTAGAAACTAAACAGACGAAACTCTAACATATCAACGGAGGGTTGCTACCATTCGATCGACATTTGGCTACTGGACGAATTTATCGACTTTTGGAAATAATATGAACAGGTTAAATAAATCAGGAAACCAATTCATCGACATGTTACTTGATCGCATGTTCATTTTACCTCGAATAACTCGTTGACGTCTACCCTGACCCTGTTTCGAGAAACTTAGAACGTTTCCCATTTTCAAGTATCTTGCTGACCTGAAGGTGCATCCAAACCATATAAACTGCCATGAATATGTATAACCTCGAACAAAAACACTGTATCGAATGATTACTAATTTTTGGCTGTAAACTCTAATAATGTACTTTCTGAAATATAGTTGACCCAATGGTGAAAGCAAAATTAATAATTGTCCATAGTTAAAGATCGGTCTGTGAAAGTGGGATGGACAGCACCAATGAACTCTAGCCATACGTTAACCTCTAAAACAATAATAATCCATACCCCTATTCCCACGTGTAATGGGAGAATTCCTTCCGCCGTCTGGCTGCGGTCTCGCCACAAATTTACTGCATGACTCACTCGCTAATTGCAAGGTAATTGTAAACACTTTCTCACACAAATGCGAGGTGGTCGCTAAAATTGAGTTTTTGGTTGGTATGAATGGTGTCTAAAATGTCTGCCTTGCCCTACGTAATTTTTTTACTTTTGACTCCAAAAGCCAGGAAAGCGACAACATCGGTCATACTTCGAACCACACATTAATTTTAAAGTGACCCAAGTATCGTATTTCAGCTACACTGACGAAATTACACATTCGTTATGATGCTGACTTGAAGATGGTCAGAGTCTCGTTAGAGTCCGAAACGTCAATAAATAAACAAGTCGAATGATGCTGACCTATACATTTAACCACGGTATTAAAATCTATTTCCTCCACTGTCAGCCCATTCTCGACTGAAATGCACTGAGCTGCTGAGCTCGACTCGAAGAAAGAGAAACAACCACCCGAAATCATTTTTTTTTAAGTAGGCCTTTTTTTAGAACTTTTTTGGGATATGCGGCTAATCCAGATATACCAACCAAACAAAATGACAACTCAGTTAGCTTTTTCTAGAAAACTCTTGCCCTGAAGGTAGTGGACGCAAGTGGGTTATGCTAAACATGGCGAAATCACCAACGACATTTACGGGGGTCAATCAAAATAGAATTTGTTTTGTAGGTGACCCGTGCCAATAAAAGTAAATGCACCTGACAATGGAGGCACTTTAAACTTAACACCTGCCCTGATGATGGTCGGACGTGGGGTAGCGAAACGCCGTGAAAAAGCCGTAATAACTGATCAATTACGAGATTAAAATAATTCCCACAAAAACAGCATTTTAATTAAGAAATTTTGGAAATACTGCATTTGCCCTGAAGACGACCGGACGCTGGTGGGGTGTACGAAACGTCGCGCGTGGTGGCGTGGACCGTAGCCCGTTGTCCTACAGGTGTCACGTCCGCGTCTCGGATGGTCCGAGGAGGAAGTGATTGCTATTCTCGGCGGATCTGCATCGCAGCAGCAGCGGCTCGAGGTCGGTGAACTCCGCGAGTGTGTGACTGGCCGGGCCTCGCCTAGTCCGGTCCCCCGGTCAACCGGAGCCGCCGCCGCCGTCGAGCTCCTCCACAACGGCGCGGCGGCGGCGGTGCACTCCGGATGTCCCGACGACTGAGCGATTCTACACCTGAACAAGCGTGATGCAGTCACCTGACTAGTTACTGATCTGTAATTTTCTTTAGGGACTGTCAATTTTCGAGTGAAAACTAGAAAATGGCATGGACCTAAGACCCGAATATTTGGCCTTGTCTAACAACTAGAAATGTTTACAGATCGTTGAGAGCTTTTTAAGCGTTTTAGGGAGGGTTTGACGCTTTGTTGCTGACTCGACTAGAGTAGGTAAGTTAGCTGAAAATATGGCATTGAGATAATAATCAGAAACACAATCTTTAATCAACTAAGGGAGAAAGGGCCATTAAACCAAGGCTTCTACAAATATTATCAAGAATTTGTTTACAAGGATTAAAATGTTGAATGAAAGAGGATGACTTGATGTACCAAAGAACGTCTGAAAAAAATGAAAGATCACAAATGTTTTGATTTTATGTGTTGAGTCTATACTAGAGACTGAGAAAAGAGCAGAAAACACCTCGAAATAAACATTTTGGTTTGTTTTGAAATGATACTTTAACATTAAAGGTCTTCACATTATAAAATGACGTTAAAGTTAATAAGAACCTCCTGAAACGGTTATGAACAACCTAAATCTGGCAGCATACGTCATACACTCAGGTTCCTTGAACGGAACATGAAGAGGGTAATAAAAGTCAGAGAATACAATGTGGGAAGATGGGGGAACAAAGATGAATGGAGGAAAACCATTAAAATGAGAATATGATGCCTCACACGCTTCAACGCCTTGATCCCTTGTCTTCATTGACGCTTGAAACTCCGAGGGAATACACGAAAAATAACTCCCTCAAATCAAGAGTTAAATTGCATCCGAAAGTCAACGCCACAGATCAACAGGCATTTAGTTTTAAAGAGAAAAAACTGCTCTAGAGAGATCATTAATTGGAGTGAAAGCTAACTGTTTATTTGTCTATCATGGCAACGTATTTTACGATGTTGCCTGATTTATTTATTTGTACAGACGGATAATATTCACGTTTTTAGTCAGGTTCAATGAGTTCACATGAGGACAAGGTGTAACTGTTATGATTCTTGATCATATTGTTGTGAACTGAACAGTCTATTGGATTAGAGTGGCAAAATGTACTTGTATTTACTAAAGAAATAATAGGTGGTCGTGTTGGAATTATTTGGTAAAAACATTTTCATAAGTAACCCTGGATTTGGTTCAAATAGATTGTCAAATGGACAAAGTTGAAATAAAAAGTTTCAAACAAGATGATTCAGAGTTGGAAAAGTCTCGTTGTTTTAAAAAGGAGGTAGCCAATTTTTTTAAATCGGGTAGGCAAGTGTAGCAATATTGTAGAACAGTGAAGTATTGTTGTGGTGTTGGCTACAACAGCTTTCAGAGCGTGTTGCAGTGTTACACGAGATGTAAAGCATTGTTGCAGAACAGTAAAATATGAGTTACAGAACACTGGAGTAATTTGTAGAACAATGTTATTTTTATGTGGCACAGTGTTGTAGAGAGGTCTTATAAAGTGCAATGGTGCTTTAGGACACAGAACAATGTCGCGGGGCAGCGACGCATTGCTGTAGAACATTACTACATTATTACACTGTTATGGGTCAGAAGAGATCCGATATGTGAAGTAATGGAGCTAAATGTTAGTGTTGCAGAGCAGTAAAGCTTAGAGCAGTGCTGTAATTTTTATATCTATTTACGTAAGTGACATGCTTTAATAGGGAACGTTCAAAACCGTGGTCTCATTACCCAACGCCGATCTTTTGTTAAAAGCGCAAAGCTCTAATATTCCAAAACCCACTGACAAATAGCAACGATCTGCACAATTATACCGCTCGAACCGGTGACCCCAGGATTATAATGTACTCTGATATCCCTGGAGACAGTGTGTTGTAGTGTAGAGCAGTGTGGCTGTGGCTGTAGAGCAGTGTGGTTGTTGTCGGCGCGGTGAGCGGTGCGTCAGCAGTTGCATTGTGCAATCGCTAGACTGGCGAGGGGCGAGGGGTGACCGCCTAGCGCTGCACGATCCGGGACACCGCTACACGACGCTGCAATGCTGCATGCCCGCGCCCTACACTCTACCTCATTTTAGACCACGATACCCGCGCTACAAAAATGGTCGCCCCCACACCCTGTAGATCAATAGTCGGTCGGTGCGGGGAACGAAAGGTGAGGGCGAAAATCGGGATTCATCAGTCTTCGAAATTTGGTGAAGAATGTAGAAATATTAGTACTACTAAACCCCCTCGTTATCCACAAGGAAGGGTAAATATCTGTACGACCCTCCTGGACGGAGACGAATGAAATACTGTACTAAGTCTTTACTAAGCATGGAATGAAATCTGCATGGATATCAGGCTGAAGAAGAAAGAGTGTGGAAACTGTAACACCGCGATATACATTTTCAGGGTTGAAATTATGACAGCAACTCGTTTCTCGCAGTCTAAAAGAAGAATTCTCATAGCCTACCGTATTGTCCAGAAACCACATCAAGGACACAAGAGCGTTGCTATTTCTATAAGAATTTTAGAATTCTCTTGCCATCCTGATTCCCAGTTTGGTTTATTTCAGTAGTTTATTCAAAGCAATCGATCGTTGAAATTTTTCTTTTCGACCAGTTTCTTGACAAGCATTTAATAAACAGTGAACTTTTATAACGATAAGCGTTTTAAAGCTCTATACAATCGATCAGAAAAAATTTGAATCAATCTGTTACACTGAAATAAATCAACAAGTGATCCCTTCTGCCAGGTAAATTTTATCGTCGGTTCACAAGGATTTCGCAAACCAATTCGCAGATAGTCTCCACAGTAATTTATAATCTAAAACAACCTATAACCTAAATATCGTTATTTCTTGGTTTTACCGAGGAGAAAGATTGACGATGACAATATAGTTACCTGCCAGAACGCCCCCCCCCCCCCATCAACGGAGCCACCTCAATGCATCAGTCAATGATTCAATGAATCGTCAAATGATTGCAGTATAATTTAAAGGTGCAAACGCAAAAGATTATGCTGCGCAAATTCCAACTAAAAAGAGTTCGACCAAACAAGTAAGTGGAGAAGTGTTGGCATTGTTGTGCAAATTTCAACTTGCTACCGACTGTTGTGATGCTAACCGTCATCTTTACCATTGTCCGTGACTCTACCTGTCAGCATTCTCGCCAATGCTTACTTCAGCTGAATACTCTTAATCTACGGTACGCGACTGACATTTTCCTGTAAAAGCACTGTAGTTGACACTGTAAAACTTGACTCAGAATTATCCGGTCCCATCGCGACGTCCGTTACTTTACGCACTTTACGCAGGATATTGTGCGAACGGTATTTCGACGTTGGCAACCGTACGCACGGCTCATTGTTGGGGCAACGGAGTTTTAATGTAGGCCTACATAGTTACCGGATAAATCTTTTCCTCTCTCACTTTGGCCGCTATGCATCTAAGTGCCTTTTGTTCTAAAACTGACGTCGAGATTAAAGTCTAGAATACATATCTCTCTTCCTTGTGCTTAAAGCAATCATATTTAACACACCTGTGAAAGAATACGAATGTGTTTAATATAAGTCTGCTGCATTTTCTACAAAATGAATCACACTTTTGAAGGGCGCACTTTGAAAAAACTATTGCGTGGTTACAACATAATTGTTTTAAATTACAATTGACAAAGTCGGGGAAAACAGACTTGTTACGTAGCGATCTATAATTTGAACACTAGCATCAAGGATTTCTTGAGATAAGACGTCAACCAATAAAAAAAATGCGCTAATTAGTTACAATTGTTTAAGAGTCAAATTTTAACCATCATTAAAACATGACGTCATTAAAGCACGAACGGAACTTTGATGATGAATGCATTATATTAGAAGAACTCCGTTGACCAAACATTTTTCTCCATGCAGGTTTGCCAGGATTATTGCCACTTCTTTCTACAATGTAACAATAGGCCTACGAAAGTTATCCAATGCTTCTTATTGCAATGGAATATGCAAAACTACTGTATATAACAACAAGTAGGCCTATGTGTTGCTGTGAATTTTTTTACAAAAATATATAGGGTCGAGATTCCAGATTACACTATTAAAACCTCGGTTGCAGGATTGGCAAATATCTTTGTTAAGCTGTGAACGTGGTTCCGCCCCCCCCCCCCCCCCCCCCCCAACTCTGGCGATCGTTCATATCGAAGAAAACTGAGCTTGGTTTAGACCATTATTAGGAGGAGATATTCATTTATATAAAGATACCTTTAGGTTTAACTGAGCGTTATTTTTAACCTAAGTATTTTAAAGTTGAAGTATTGATGTTAAAGAAAAATTAGCACGGAACAATTAGAAAATTCGAACGTTGTGAAATCAAAATTATGCAACCTTTGACGCCCAGTAAAAAACTACTGTATTCCGACTGGTCACTTTGAGTTCATGTATTACAACGGTTCCGCAAATATTTACCATCCAGCTTGTTTCTGCTAAAACCGAAGGAACTTTACAACTACATTAGGGAGTATTCGGTTAAAAAGAGACCTTTTAAACATTGTTATTTTTATCGGGTAACCCGTGTACTTTGGATTTAATCCATTAACTTACATATCACATTTTTATCGAAAACCACCGGATAACACATTTAAAAACAAAAGAACCGTTTCCTTAAAAAGACAATTCTTTATGACCACAGAATTACGTCAATTCCGACAGTTCTATTTATAGGTGTTAACTACTACTGTATTGGGTAATGCCTTACGTTTTGTTTATCGCGTCATTTTTGTACGGCTCAGCAACATGATGATGAAACACTTATTTCCGTAATGTTTATCAAAAGATCTACAAGAGCGTTTCTCGTTGAAAACAATTCACCAAGGATTATTTGCTGTTTGTCGTCTATTGGTCAGCAGTGGATCTTAATTGCTATTTAATTGACCTGTTTCTGTTTCTAACAGATTATTATTAAACTCTGTGGCGACTAGAAGTACAATAACCGCAATGTACTCGTACTTAAAATATTAGCCTACGCTTTAATTACGAATTAAACACCTACAAAAACATCGCAATATATGCAATAAACGTATTAATGCACTTTAGACATTTTATATGTTTTTTACGAGTTCGCCTGGTGAACGATGTAAACAGACATTTCAAAAACTGATTTCTTTGCTTTAAATGTTATCCTTTAGCTAACAATCAAACAAAATTGTCTCCAAATCAGTGGCGGAAAAATTAAACACGGAACGAATGATGATTCGCGACCGAGGAATGTTGGCACATGAAGGTCAAGGTTAGCTGAGAAAGGGGGACGAGCGAGGAAAAACACAGGGGTGGGAACACACGGGGTGGAAAACTAAAGAATCACTCAACATGTTCAACACAAAACACAAAGAAAACTTGTATAAACCTTGAAACAGGAGACGTGGAACTGACAACCTGACAGAGACACAACACACAACTGTAGCCGCGGAGAGCTGAACGGCTGGCAGAACGGCGGCGCCAGGTGAGCCAACCGCGGTAGACCGACAGGTGAAATTTACCTCCGATAAATGATAATTTACCTTCCGGTACCAACATAAACCACTACTTACAAGGTAAATCTTGTAATTGATTGGGTTTTATACACCCCGTTGGAACGAAGATTTACAGTTTCGATGAAACAAAAAACTCGACAACCAATTACTTTTGGAAAGTCGATTTTTAATTCATAACCGAAAACAAAGGTTTAAAATGTTATCTAATAAACAATTTACGTATGGAAAAAACTGCAAAGAATAGATTTTTAAATGTTCAGTACAGAAGTACGGATCACTAGAATCGTTTTCGGAATATCTTTATGAGTTCATCACATAAGAAAACCGGTTTAAGACCACTGTAGCAAACTTTTTTTTAGAAGAGTCTAATTAAAACATGAATAGGAATTAATACTAGTCACTGTCTCATCATTTCACATCTTTCGGGCAATAATAACCGACTAATACACATTCAAGAGTAGTGGGAAAAAGCCACTTCTAAACCGGAAGTGACGTCAGCTGCCAGGGCAGCTGCAGGGGTCAGATGGTGTCAGCTGCCAGGGCAGCTGCAGGGTGCAGATGGCGAGAGCATATGCCCTGAATTTGAAGTAGAATTGGGCATGAATTAAGAGTCAGTTGAAAAGTAAAATTCAACTGTGTTAACTAAACTCTAAAAGTTGAACAAAAATTAAGAGTAAGATCAAAACTGAAATTCAACAGTTATAACTGGGGGCCTGGAAAGTATGTCAAGGTCATCCAGAGTAAGTTTTAAAAAAGCCTACCCAACTACCACCAGAAATAGTTCAAAGTTGAACTAGTTGGTGATAGTGGGATAATTAATTCATTCGTGCCATGGGAGAGGTGTTTATTGTTTGAAAGTTGGCGATTGAATGAGAAGCGCCGCCTAGGGAGAGGGCTTATAAAATGGCAACCTTCTCCCCACCACCCCTTCCCCCACTCCTTTAGACCAATAACCGGTCGCCGACTCTATGTGGTGAAACTGAACTAGACATGGCGGCCGCCATGGATAAGTCTAACCTCAAACCTTAGCTTAGCTGAAGAGAATAGAGGAGCATGAAGTAGGAATTGTGGTGACAGCGCTTATATGAGGAATAGTAGGGGTAAAATAAAAAAACTTGTTGAACACAGTCGATAGGTGTAACAAGTTCAAAGTTGTTGAATTGTAACATAGAATGCAAAATGTTGTAAATAACATTATCATCAACATTAACCTGCGAAGTCTTTGAGTATAATGGGTTAAAACTGTACTTCTTTCTAACTCTATTTAAATTAGTTTTACACTTTGAAATTGAAGGTTTAGAAGTACTTCGTAATATGTGTTGTGTTCGCAAAAGCTTTAATTTTAAACATTGTGCAGTCATCATAACCGATGTGTTAAGTTCAGAAGTTAAAATAAGACTGAGATATAAAATGAAGTGTAAAAGAAATTGAAACAGAAAGCCAGAGTAGTAATTTTATAGGTTAGAATTTACGAAGGCTATTCCATGGATAATTCTAACCTCAAACCTAGTAAGTGAAGTAGTCATAACATAAAACTAACGAGAGATGATGACCGAGCGGATGCGAGGCAATGAATGTTTGTAGCGCGATAAACTACCCACCTTTATAGAGGCAATAACTCCAGCCAGATGGCGGCAGATGGCAAGCAAATGACTGGTTGACCGACTTTCACCTGAGTAGTAAGAGAAGTAGGGTTCTGTGTCTATCCCTACTCCTTGGGGTCAATGACCGACCGGAAAGGTCAATGACCCCCCCCCCCCTCCCCCCCCTCCCCCCCCGAAAAAATGGAGCCCCCCCCCGAAAAAATGGAGCCCCCCCCCCCTTCCCCCACTCCTTCCCCCACTCCTTCCCCACTCCTCCAGGTCAATGGCCGGTCACCACCGGTTGTTGACTTTATGTGGTGAAACCAGACTAAATATGGCAGCTGCCATGGATAATTCTAACCTCAAACCTGCTGCGCATGCAACAAGTTCTCCGGATCGGAATGAGTCTATGCTATGCGCATGCGCCTAGTCCTGTATTACTCACTTTAGCGCTACTGCACATGGATAATTCTAACCTCAAACCTTGGATTTGTGTTGTTGCGCATGCGCCGCTCCCCACTCCTTTGCCTTCCTTTTACACTGGTGCGAACTGGACTGGATTGAACACTGTACTGGAGTGAAACAACTTCCCCCACTACTCGAGAATCCGAGGAGCAATACGAGCCTGATCTTAGCGTCAGTCGTCAACAAACTTTCATAGCGAAAGGTTGTTGGCGACTCAGCAAGAGGTTTCAAATATATAGTAGGCCTATATATATTTGAACTTCTTCTACTACGTTGCGTTTTTTAATGCAATGTGGTATGTGTGTGTGTGTGTGTGTGTGTGTGTGTGTGTGTGTTTAGTTTTAAGTTGTATTTAATTTAAGAAATAATTTGCGCATTGCGATGTTAGTTATAAGTTGGGTTTAGCATTAAGGTGTATTAATTTTAAGAGGTGTTTAGCATTAAGGTGTATTAATTTTAAGAATAATGATGGTATTTGGTTGTGTTGAATTATTTGGTTTTTAATAATGATGTGTTGTTAGTTTTAAGTGTTGATATTAATAATTTATGTTGTTGTTTTGCCTTTCAGCTAGATGTTAGGGGGTAGATTAACTGTAAATTCAGAAGTTCAGTTGAACTTCACTTAGAAGGGGTGGGACATCCGCAAATTGCGGACTAGGTTTTTTGCATTTTGTTTAGGAATATGATGGGTGGGATTAGTTTGGGTGGGTGTTAGAGTTGCGTTTCTGCATTAGCTGTTCCAGTTTCCCTGAAATTAATGGTTACGCTTTGATGCGGACGGGACGTTACGCTTTGATGCGGACGGACCAGGGCCTCCCTGCTGTTCCAGTTTCCCTGAAATTAATGGTTACGCTTTGATGCGGACGGCCCAGGGACCTCCCTTGCAGAACGTAACTAGTGGGTTGGGAGTGGGAACCGCTAGGCAAACAGGGTGGTGGGAACAGTATTACTGTTCCCATCACCTTGGATCATTATAAATCTTGAATGACCTTGACCCACTTTCGGAAGGGTCAATGACCCCCCCCCTCCCCCCCCCTCCCCCCCTCCCCCCCAAAAAATGGAGTCGATTTCCCCCCCCCCCCCGAAAAAATGGAGTCGATCCCCCCCCGCCCCCCCTCCCCTTCCCCCACTCATACCCCCACTCCTTCCCCCACTACGGGTGAACGACCGGTCATGACCTGAAAAATTAAAATGGCTATAACTTGATAACGGATTGACGGATTTGGACAAGCGATACATCATTGAAAAGGTCTATGTAAGACAAACATTTTGGTAAAAGAAGAATTTGGTTATCTTATTTTAGTCAAAAGTTATGCGAATTATTTTAAATAAATACCTTCTCTTTCCCCTTTTCCCCCACCTCCCAGGTCAATAATCAGTCTCGGCCAGCTGCTACCCCTCTCATTTGCATATTGTTATAAAAGACGCACCGACTGCGGCTAACATTTCATTCTGATTCCAGACGTTACGCTGCGAACTTGGAGCCACAACCATGTTATCTCTGCCAACTACAACTTCTACTTTAACTTCTACTTCGACTTCTATTTCTACTACGGCTGTTCCTGCACCTAAGAAAACTCTTCGCCTCAAAAACCTTCCTGATTGCCACAAGAATCGACTTGCATCTCAACCTTCAACTTCTGGAGCTATTCTTCCGCCAACTAACACTTCTAGACTTCGTAGTATTTTTTCACCGCCTTCGCCTTCAAAGGACTCCGCACCACCATCAACTACTATGCCGCCACCGCAGAAGCCAGTTCACCACCATCCTAATACCCCTTCCGTTGAAACCATTGTTCATCGTCTTAGCACACCCATTATCCCACTATCACCATTGCCTCCTACCCCACCACTTAGTACACCTGAAGATCATACCTATCACAAAACTGAATCCTCTCAACCTGCTACTAAATCATCTCCTAAATCAGCTCCTAAACCAGCTTCTAAACCAGCTCCTAAACTTACTCCTAAACCTACTCCTAAACCCGCTCCTTCAGAGCAATTTCAATTATTACAAGAACAGCGTCGTAGGGCATTTAGCCGTCCCACTACTTGCCCTGAAATGCTTACTAGGGGAATTAAGAAAGGATCACCTTGTGGGAGGAAATGTGTAAAAAACGAAAGTTTTTGCCGTGTACATGTCGTAAAACACATTTCTGAACTACAAGTGACAGAAACCCCCACTGTTGAATACCAATCCAAAATTATTGGTGTGAAAGGAAATAGGCTTAAGAGAGGTTGTGTCTATTTTTTTGAAAGTGTTATTGACAACGAACACATTTTGGCAACTTGTAACGGCGTAAGATATAATATTAAAGTGATTGAATCCCTGCGCAAAGAGAAATCCGTTTATGAGTTAGACTCTAAAGACTATCTCCTCAGACACAAACTGGATGGTATTACAAGGTGGGGGCGTAGCAAGTAAATTCACATAGCTTTTTCCAAATTATTGCTTAAAAAAATACTGGGGGAGAAACACAACGCGTTATAGCGTTGTGTTTCTCCCCCATTATTTTTTAACACTCTAAGTCTCGTGACCTACTAACCTACTTCCATCCAAGTAGTAAGAAAAGTACTTCCCCCACTCCTTTGGGTCGATGACTGGTCATGGTCAGCACCTACCCCTCATTTGCATACTATTATAAAAGCGGAGCGAGCGTTGGTCACCCCTTCATTTTTCTTCTACACGCCGCTCTTGTCGTTTCGTCTCTGCTGTTTATAATATTTCTTGCTTCAAAATGCCTCCTCATCTGAATGAAAATTTTAATTTTTCTGAAATTTCTGATGTTTTTGAACAATCTGAAGACACTTTAAGTAACGACAGTGAAAGTGAAGATGATGAGGACGATGATGATTATACTGTTGAACTTAGTGAAGAACGTAAAGTCATAGCAATTGATCCACAATTTCCATTTGATACAATAGAAAAGTTTATGGCTGAAGCTAATAAATGGTTGGACTCAGGATGTTATGTACGAATTGACTCTTTTATATTGTATGGTGATAGTCATTCTTTCCTTGTCACACCAAATGACAGAGACCGCATGTTGCAGTGGGCACAATCTATGATGGAGTGCTACGAACAAGGTGTGGACACTGGCGGCTATTTTCTTGCACAACTAGTGTAATAACAAATTACCCTTCCCCCACGTAGTGAAGAAGGAAAAGAAATATTAGGAATCTAATTATAATACTTCCTTCCACATATAAAGAAGAAGGGGAAAGGAGTGGGGATTATAAAGTGGTGGGGGAATGTGTATAAATGCAGGTTGTTTTAAGAGACTTTTATTATTATTGTGGCTTTAGCAGAAACAACATGGAGTTTAAATCTTCAGCAAAAATAAGGAATAATATAATAAAGAAAGAAATTCGCAAGAAAGAAAAGATTGAACTTATAAAATTACAACTTATAATACCTTCCATTGAAATTGGATGTAGCAAACTAAAGACTTTGGTGAAAACTAACGAATATTTGTTACAATTGCTAAAAACAATCGAAGAGTTGAAGAGAAAGAATGGACATTCTACATAGTAAAATTTGAACATTTTAATATAAATAAGTAAACTGAAAAAAGTAGATGTAGAATAGAGAGCGAGGAATAGATCACTTTGTGGTAATGGACTAACATGCCACTTAGTGCTCTATTCCTCGTTCTCGCGTTAAATTGGATTACCTTGACCTATTTGTTTGACTGTTAGAATTTGGTTAACACTGTTGAATTTCAGTTTTGAACTAATGTTTATTCTTGTTCAAATGTTAGAGTTTCTTAACACTGTCGAATTTTAGTTTTGAACTAACTTTTAATTTATGCGAATTTTTAATTCAACTCTAGTTAATTTATGTGCAAATTTAGTTCAACCAAGTGCCTGTGCTCTAGCCATTTCCACCCTAACATTTGTTCTTTCAACATCTGTCCCATAACATCTGTCCTAATAGATGTTTGGAGGGCAGGTGTTTGGTTTTAAAAGTAACTAAAATTAGTTGGGTGGGGGAAAGTTAGTTAAAGCTTGAATATAAAGAAGTATATACTAAAACTCCAATGGGAATAAAGAACACGAATGAACAATTAGTTTGTAGAAGGTTAATATTTTTATTTAAAAAGTTTGATTTCCTTGTATAGTGAAGAAGATGAAATAGTGGTGGGGGGACCGTTATAAAAGGAGGAACGCGAGAGCCCATTTCATTTCTTGGCAAAATTTCGAAGAGTAAACATCTCAACATGTATCGTTGCGATAAATGTTCGGAATCGTTTCACGATGAAATTCTATTAGACTGTCATAAAGAACTAATTCACAACAACCCAGAAGAAAAACAAGAACAACAAGAACAAGAACAACAAGAAGAACAAGAACAAGAACAAGAACAAGAACAACAAGAAGAACAAGATGAAATAACAGCAACATCTTTAACTACTTTACCGAATCTACAAGTATTTGCATTACCCGGTAAAGTAGTAATGCATCATAAGATTCAAAATGAAAACTTGAAGCTAGAAGAATTTATTAGAGAAGCAAAACCAATCGTAAGTAAAATTTTAAAAGAAGAATTGAAAAGATTAAACTTTCTTAAATTTGGTTTACTACTAGAAGCTATGTTTATAAATGTACAAGAAGAATTATCACCAAGAGGATTCATAACAAAAAACCGAACCATTATGGAAAGTTCAAACATTGATTCAATAATAGAAAATTGTATAGAAGAAATATTAACAAAAATTCAGGAACACGAAGGAAGAGGATCCGGATGGAGTCTTACAAGTATTGAAGTATTAGATATAAGAGTTCACAAACATGGATATGGACTAATGGGATCTAGTTACATTCCTTTACCAAAAAGAATTGAAAATACAAAATCTTGTGTTAATGTTAAAAATGAAGACAATGAATGTTTTCGTTATGCAATGACAGCTAAATTTGTACCACCACTTCATGTGAATAGACCTAACCAAGAATATGAAAATCAAAGATTTAGATACAATTTTCAAGGAATCACTTATCCTGTATCACTGAAAGATATATCAAAATTTGAGAAGAAAAATCCTGGTACGTCTATCAATGTTTTTGCATTAGATAGTTCAAACAAAGTGTATCCTTTACGTATTGCAAAAGAAGAGCTACCAGATCATACGGATTTACTACTACTAACGCGAGGAGATGTGTCTCACTATGTGTACATAAAGCAATTTGATCGTCTTGTTAATAAGCAGCTTTCTAAAGATCGACACAGAAAGTTAATTTGCAAGAGATGTTTCAATTTTAAACGAGATGGGCTACACTCAAGAGAATGGTTACAAGAGCACAAAAGATTATGTAACAATAATTATGAAGCAAAGATTATTTTACCTTCGGAAAGCAGAGCATTTGTTACATTTGAAAAGGTTCATCATCAGTACCGTATTCCTCTAGTTGTGTATGCGGACTTTGAATCAACACTTGTTCCTGTTGAAGATGAAAATTGTGAAGCTAGAAAAAGTGTCAAGTATCAAATGCACAAACCAAACAGTTTTTGTTTAATGGTTAAATCAACATTATCAGAAGAACATTTAAACAGATATGGATTAACTTCAGAACCTCTAGTATATCGTGGTGAAAATGTAGAAAAAATATTTCTTGATCACTTATATTCAATAGCTGGAAATGCACAAAGATTATATACAAATATTGTACCAATGAAACCGATGGAGGAAGAAGAAGAAATTCAACATGAAAATGCAACTCGATGTTTCTTATGCAAAAATGATTTTACTATTGAGAATTATAAAGTTAAAGATCACGATCACCTCACAGGTTATTACAGGGGTGCTGCTTGTAATAAATGCAACTTAAGCTATCGTTTACCACTATTTATTCCTGTGGTTCTGCATAACCTCAGTGGGTACGATGCTCATTTTATAATACCTGAACTAGGAAGAGACGACGGTAAAATCGATGTGTTAGCTGAAACTTCAGAGAAGTTCATAAGTTTTTCCAAAGAAGTTGGAAACATGAAACTAAGATTCTTGGACTCCTACAGATTTATGCCGTCGAGTTTGTCCAAACTTTCAGAAAATTTAAGAAGATTTCATCGAAACAAAGAAGATTGTAAATAACAACAAACTGGATTTGGTACTTCGGAAAGGTGTGTTTCCATATGATTACATAGACAGTTTAGAAAGATTTAATGAAACATCACTTCCGGCTAAAGAAGAATTCAAAAGTAAACTTTATGACATGGACATATCTCAAGAGGACTATGATCATGCATGTAAAGTATGGAACGATTTAGGATTTAGAACATTGGGAGAATATTCAGATTTTTATGTTAAATTGGATGTAACTTTACTATGTGATATAATGGAAGAATTTAGAAATACATGTTTTGCAGCATATGGATTGGACCCTCTTCATTCGTACACTTCACCTGGATTAGCATGGCAAGCTATGTTGAAAGAAACAAATTGTAAAATACAACTTCTTACTGATATAGATATGGTTATGATGTTAGAGTCAGGAGTTCGAGGGGGATTGACGCAAAGCGTTACACGACATTTCAAGGCGAACAACAAGTATCTGCCCGATTATGATGCATCAAAACCAACAACATTCCTGGGTTATTTTGATGCAAATAACTTATACGGATGGGCAATGTCGAATCCCCTTCCATATGATAATTTTAAATGGATAGATCCAGAATCGATTGGAAACATAATGGATATACCGAAGCATGGTGAAACTGGTTACATTTTTGATGTTAATTTTGAATATCCTGAACATCTTCATGATCAACATTATGATTTACCACTTCTTCCTAAGACTGAAATTTCCCCTACTGGAAGATGGCCAAAATTAATGATGACTTTAACCGACAAGTCTCGATATGTTGGACACTACTGGATGATACAACAAGCTTTAGACTTAGGATTGAGAATTACAAAAATTAATCGAGTACTACAATTTTCTCAATCTTGTTGGTTAAAACCTTACATCGACAACAACACAAGAAGAAGAGCCACCGCTACATCAAGTTTTCAAAAAGATTTTTTCAAATTAATGAATAACGCAATATTTGGCAAGACTTTGGAAAACAAAAGGAAACATAAGGATATCAAATTGGTAACTGATCCAGTAAAATTACAGAAATTGGTGCAACAACCAAACTTTGGTTCATCTATAATTATTAATGAAAATCTAGTTGTTATTTCCATGAACAAGAAGTCAGTTACAATGGATCGTCCTTTGTATCTTGGAATGTCAATCTTGGATATATCAAAAACACATATGTACGAGTTTCATTATAAGAAGATGGTTAACTATTATGGAAGAGAGAACATTGGTATTGCATATATGGACACGGATGCACTAATTTACTGGATTAAAACAAATGACATGTATGAAGATCTACGCACCTTTATATATAAAGATGATTTCGACTTTTCCGATTATCCTAAGGATCATCCAAATTACGACTATGACAGAAATAAGAAAGTATTGGGAAAATTTAAAGATGAAACAAATGGTGTGCCGATGATGGAAATTGTAGCATTAATGTCCAAACTGTATTCATTTCAACTGTACATAAACGAGAGGAACGAACATCAAGTCACGAAGAAGGCCAAAGGAATAAAAACTTCTTTCCTGAAGAAGAATGTACAGTTTGAACATTATAAAAGATGTTTGTTTGAAAATGTTGAAACAACTGCAATGTTCAACACTATTAGAAGTTATAATCATCAACTTTTTAGTGTCAAACTAACAAAGTGGGCATTAAGCTACAAAGATGACAAGCGCCATATTTTAGAAGATAAAATTAATACTTTACCATTCGGCCACTACTCTCTAAACCCTATCGACCAGTAAACCTATTCTTCGTCCTCTACCTTCTTCCTTTTTCCTTTCCGTAAAGAAGAGGGGACATGGCAAGCCCAATGCCATGTTCCCTCTTTTTTACACTAATATGAAATGGCCTTGACCTATATTCAAACTATATAAATGAGAATAAACTATTCTATGGATCAGTATTTTTACATGCAGTGTACAAGCAACATATGAAGATGGAAAGTGTGAAGGACAAGATTGTAAATGAACTACATAAACCAGCAAGAAGAAGATTTCCAAGAAGAAGTACAATCATTAAAGGAATGAATGATCTTTATCAAGCTGATCTCATTGAAATGATACCGCACAGTAAATTAAATAAAGGATTTAAATATATTTTAACAATTATAGACTGTTTTACTAAAATAGCTGACGCTTTACCAATGAAGGATAAGACTGGTAAAAGTGTTACAAAAGCTATGGAAACCACAATACAAAGAAATAAATTTAAAATTAAACATCTACAGACCGATGATGGAAAAGAATATTTTAATAAAGACTTTGGAACTTTGATGAAGAAATATCAAATAAATCATTATTCTACAAATTCTGAAGTTAAAGCTTCAACAATTGAAAGATTCAATAGAACATTAAAAGGTGCGATGTATAAACAATTTTCAAAAAGAGGATCATACGTGTGGTATGACATATTACCACAACTTATAAAAGAGTATAACAACAAATATCATCGTACCATTGGAATGAAACCTATCCAGGTAAATAGTGCTAATGCCAAAATTGTATTACAAAGCATTAAAAATAATACAACACCGAAATTGGAAAAATTGCAACCAAAGAAGTTCAAGGTCAACGATAAAGTTCGTATAAGCAAATACAAAGGTGTATTTAGTAAAAGATATCTACCAAATTGGACTAATGAAGTATTAACAATTTATAAAGTGCAACCAACTATACCTGAAACCTATTTATTAAAGGATAACAAGGGTGAATTACTTCAAGGTGGATTTTACGGACACGAATTGTTGAAATCAACAGTCGGTGATGTATATCTTGTCGAGAAGATTTTACAAAGGAAAAAGGATATGGTTAAAGTCCGGTGGTTAGGGTTTGATAAAAGTGAAGACTCTTGGAGTCCTTCAAAAGACTTAGTATAGTTGTTTAATAGCTCATTGTGTGTTTAACCTTTATACAAGATGGAGATTGTACAACAAAAAGACCGATTTAATATCAATAACATTGATGAATTGACAGTTGACAATGATAAGTTAAATCATGGAAAACATGGTGAATTACTACCAAATACGATAAGATGTCTAATAACTGGTCCTTCAAATTGTGGAAAAACTAATGTTGTTTTTAACCTTATAACTAATCCTAAAGGATTGCGTTTTAATAATATATACATTTTTTCAAAATCATTGCAACAACCAAAATATCAATTATTGGATAAAGTACTTGCAAGTGTACCTGAAGTGAATTTTTACAAGTTTAATGCCAGTGAAACAATTATGCAACCAAATGAAGCAAAACCATTTTCTATTTTTATATTTGACGATGTTTCTTGTGAAAATCATGACACAATAAGGAATTATTTTGCTATGGAAAGACATCATAATATTGATAGCATTTATATTGGTCAAACATACAGTAAAATTCCAAAACAACTTATAAGAGACAATGCAAATATGTTGATCATCTTCAAGCAAGATGAAACAAATTTAAAGCATATATATAATGATCATGTAAATGCGGATATGCCATTTGAAAAATTTAAAGAGATGTGTGGCAAAGCATGGAATGAGAAATATAGCTTTCTCGTTATTATGAAGGAAGAAGATATTAAAAATGGTAGATATCGTATAGGGTTGGATAAATTTGTATTTATGCGTTGAACTACCGATGCTACATCTAGTTACACGTTGAACTTCACAGTGTAAACATGGTGAATCAAGAAAAACTATTGAAAGAAATAAAATCACTCAGTGATTCTATTAGGATGAAGAATCGTGCATTGAGGATGGGTTTAAGTGAAAGAGAAGAATTTCTAGAGACTACATTTAAACCTATTACGGAACCTTTAAAACAGATATCAGAAACTATTGGTAAACCTCGTTATGAAGGAGATGTTTTACTACCAGTTTCTAAACAAGAAGTACAAGCATTAAAAAAAGAAGAAGATGATGATTCATATACAAGTGCTAGTGAGCAAGAAGAAACAAAAGAAGAAGAACCAATTGTTGAAAAGGAAGAAGAACAGCCAATACCTGAAGCTGAACAATCTATTCCAAATTTAACTCAATTGAGTAGCGATATATTACAACATGGACCTCTTGGAAGAAAATATATAATGAAAATGCTACATGACATGAAATCAAACCCGAATTTGAGTAGATCACACGTATACGGAGCAAGAATTGATGGGAATGAATTGAAGATTGGCGATTCAAAGCTTGAAATAACACAAGACGATTACATCATTATTGGTGAGCATAGATATAAAGGAACAAAAGGATTATATGAATTAATTTTTAAAAACATACCACTAAGATATTCATCCAAAGATTTAAGTGTTTTTAAGGAGATTCTACAAAATACTAACGCTCATAAAAGAAACTACTTAAAGGATGGAATGATTAATCGTTCACGTGCAACAAAATATAACATCGTTATAAAAAAGTTGTTTCCTCCACGAAAATTGCCAACATTACGTACTGCACCAGCGGTAAGACAACCACTGAAAAGAAAATCTTTATCACTTATGGATTTATCACTTCTTGAACAACATGGTAAAAAGAGTAAAGGAGATACTTCAACATCTGGTAAAGGATTGATGAAAAATCTATACAATACAAATGTGATTTACTACAACGATATCAATAAATTGGTTGATAGAATGAGACTATTGCATGAAGCCATGGAAGCCGGTCATACAGGTTTGAATAATGAATGGGTGGCTCTAGTTGATGAACTTAGGAATCGCGGTATAGTCGTATAATTGTCCGTGGATATAAAAGAGGTGCAAGCATAAGACGTATCAGTTCTAACATGAGCGTCGACAAGTTCGGACGGTACTCCGCTTTAGGAGTGCAAGTTGGAGAAGACAGAAAAAGAAGTGGATTACCGCAAACACCTGAAGGTGACTATAGCATAAGTAATAAACGTTTAAAACTAGTTAAAGATCCAGAAGAAGATACTGATGGAGCAAATTTGAAGACAGTAAAAGAAGCTACTTCAACATCATTAAAATTACATAAGAATACTTACGATGTTAAATCACATAGATTAATTAATGTTGGTAAACCAACTGAAGGTTCTGATGCAATTACTAAAGAGTACTTATCATCTGAACTTTTAAATACTTTAAAATTGCAATGGGGTAATAACTTAAAAGATGGACAAACGTATAATGCTGGAAATTATAGAATAACCAACGTGGGAAATCCCAAAAATGATAAAGATTCAGTTAATAAAGAATATTTACATTCTATAATACCGGAAAAAACTGAACATGGATTTTCTTTTTATAAATTTATTATAAATGACATTGGATACCCAAAGGAAGACGGTGATGCTGTAAACCTAAAATACATCAAGGACAACTGTATTTTACAAGATGGTGATGAAATCGATTGTCATGGGAAAGTGTTGTCAAATGTAAAGTTCGGTTCTCAACCAAAAGATGCTGTTACTATGGAACAATTATCTAAAGAATTAAAAAAGGAAACATCCAATTTTGTAAAACATGAAGATGCCGTGTTAAAGCGGGGAGATAAATTTATACATGGAAATGAAAAGTTTAATTTAATGCAAGGAAATAATGATGAATGGGATGCAGGACATAAAACAATAACAAATGGAAGATTTGGTATAAAAGATACAGATGTACCTCTAATGGTGCAAACATTAATTGCGAGTGGTGGTACATTAGGTACATACAATGGTCGTAATAGAAGAATAAAAGATATTTATCCTGGTTACGAAGAAAATGATTGTGTTACAATGAAACAAACAATAACTTGGGATAAACACTTTGGGACCCAATATGATGCAAAGATGAAGAAAATAATTAATATTTTACCAGGTGAAGATTCAAATGATGCTGC
Source organism: Neoaliturus tenellus (assembly GCA_030545055.2). Taxonomy (NCBI): domain Eukaryota; kingdom Metazoa; phylum Arthropoda; class Insecta; order Hemiptera; family Cicadellidae; genus Neoaliturus; species Neoaliturus tenellus. The sequence continues at coordinate 21,762,903 of CM061531.1, forward strand.
TACTATTGGACAAGTCATAAAAACATCAAAAAGTGATTCAACAGCTTACACATGTAATGATAAACGTATTATGCAATTACATGATCCTCAACATCCAAAAGATGCTGTAAATTTAGATTGTTTAATAAGAATAGTGGGCAATTTACTTATTGATACCCACAATCATATAGCTAGTACAACGAGTCATGTGATGATTCAACCCGATGAACGAGAAGCTTGGATTAAAAATAGAATTATAAATCAGTATATAATTAATTTGAATAACTAAGTCTTTAAATATAAAAGATTTTGCACAAGTTATTTATTTGTGTAAAGTATCTCGTGGAGTAAACACGCCAGTTATATAAGACAACATAATGAAGACCGTATCGCTCAGTCATCGTCAAGACAGCGGCAAGAGAGGACGTGGTATAACATCAGCTGCATTATCCCTGCTTAGACGGATTCCAGTTGGTGCTGTTGTAAATCGAACGATAGACGCTTTACCATACGAATTACATCTGCCCGGAGGTTATCAATATTGTGGACCTGGAACTAAGTTGGCAAAGCGTTTAGCAAGAGGAGATCCTGGAATTAATAAATTAGATCAAGCTTGCAAGGAACACGATATAGCATATTCAAAGTATAAAGATTCAACAAATAGATCAATAGCAGATAAAATTCTAGCGGAAAAAGCTTGGCAAAGAGTAAAATCAAGTGACGCAAGTATTGCAGAAAAAGCATCGGCTTGGGCAGTAACTACAGCCATGAAGACGAAAGCAAAGTTAGGTGGTGGAAAACGTCGCAGAGGAAGACCTGCAAAGAAAGGCGCTCCCAAAAGAGGTGGAAACATTAAAAAAGGACGTCGTAGAACTCATAAGGCAAATGTAAAGAAGACTTCTGTTTGGCAAATGGTAAAAAACGGAGCAGGTTTATACCTAAGACCATACCGTGTGTACTAAATAAGAAGAGTCAATTGATAATTCCAAATAAAGCCTTAACAAATCATCAGTTAAATGATTATGTGAAATGTTTGAAAATACCATTCTTTCGAGGAGTTTTTATGAAAGATGCATTACCAACTAAAATATGGAAAAATGAAACTGGAATAGTAAATTTGGATTCCACCTATGGTCCAGGCACTCATTGGGTATGCTATAAAAAACTCGGACAAACTATTTACTACTTTGACAGTTTTGGCAATCTACCACCGCCAAAAGAACTGCAACATTATTTTCGAAACTCCAAAAACATTTTTTACAATTACAAAAGAGAACAACCTAACAATACTGAAATATGTGGGCATTTATGTTTGGAGTTTCTAGCGAAGAGTGTCAGTCAGCTTTAAGATGTCATCGTATACAGTGTCACTGAGTGGAAATTCATCCACATTGAAAAGTACGCTGTTCCCAGCATTGCGTCTATCCAAGGAAAGATTATGGGAAGCGGCATTACTTGATTTGACTACCTACAATTCAATTCCTAATGTTACAGAAGGAAAAAACAATTTACTACATTATTATGAAACTAAGGATGCTGCAGGAAAATACTCAGAATTGAAAATAATTACATTTCCTACTGGAGCATATGAAATTGATGACATAAACCAATTATTACAGAAACAACTCGGAGAAGACAATATCACCGTTAAAGGAAACAATAATACTTTAAAAGCAGAAATAACTTCGAAATATTATATTGATGTCAGCTTGGAACAGTCGATTGGCAGTTTACTTGGATTTACAGATATAAAAAAGAAAATCTTAACTCCTGGAACTACTCATTCAGGTGATTCAACTGTAACAATATTGAAAGTAAATAGTATTGATGTCACGTGCAACATTATACACGGATCGTATAGAGATGGAGTTAATCAACATATTTTACATACATTTTATCCAACAGTGGCTCCCGGTTTTAAAATTGTTGAGAAGCCACAAAACTTGATATACCTACCGTTAAACACCAGTTTCATTTCAGACATCGTACTGAACATATTGGATCAAGACGGTCATAGTGTTGACTTTAGAGGAGAAACAATTACTATACGGATACACATCAGAGCAGCAACATAAAAGTCAACATGGGATTATCATTTAAACCACAATGGAAGAGTCGGGAGCTCAGTAGCTCCTCGACATTGGAAGAGTTAACATCGGAAAACATTCGTTTTCTACAGAAGATTGGATTGAAACTTAACAGCGATGGATATCCTGGATATATCTCAAGGACCAACGTTCGACGAAACACTATGGGAGAAGGAATATCACACGCACAACCCTTACACTTCATCAAAATTAAACAATAACGATGAAATAAGGATCCCCATTCAACAACAAGATATTTACACTTTACCGTGTGAAAGTTACTTGTACATCGAAGGACGGGTATTAAAATTGGATGGAAAAACTGCTTCAACAGTTCCTTTTATAAATAACCCGATGGCATATCTTTTTGATGAAATAAGATATGAAATATCAGGGGTGACGGTTGATTCAACAAAAAAGGTTGGTTTAACAACTACATTGAAAGGATTAACATCATTAACACCGCATGAGAAGAATTCAATAGTCACTGCCGGATGGGTTGCCCCCGATAAAGACACTATAACACCAGCTTCCAACGGTCACTTTGATTTTCATGTACCTTTACGATTGCTTTTGGGATTCGCTGAAGATTACAAACGGGTAATAATAAATGTCAAACAAGAATTAGTATTACTCAGATCTTCAACTAATAAGGACTTGATACTTGCAGACCCTGCAACTACGGAAGATAAACTGGAATGGCAACTACAGTTGGATAAAGTTGTTTGGAGAGTACCTCATGTAAGATTGGCTGATGAACATAGAATCCTATTATTGAGAAAGTTGAAATCTGACCGTGATATTGTGATGCCATTCCGAAGTTGGGAATTTCATGAATACCCTACACTACCTCAGACAGAACGACAAACATGGACCGTCAAGACATCAACTTACTTGGAACGAGCAAGGTACATAATACTCGGTTTTCAAACTAAGCGAAAAGATGTTATCACTGCAAATGCTGGTCAATTTGATCACTGTAAAATAAAGAATTGTAAAGTTTTTCTAAACTCTCAATTCTTTCCCTATGACAATTTGAATGTCATGTTCAGCAAAAAACGTTTTTCCATTTTATACGATATGTATGCAAGATTTCAATCATCATATTATGGAAAGACTAATACACCACTATTATCACCTGACCAGTATTATTCCAAGGCTCCAATAATTGTAATCGATTGTTCAAAACAAAATGAATCGGTAAAATCATCAAGTGTGGATATAAAAATTGAAATGGAATTTGAAGAACCAGTAGCGGATGGAACTTCGGCATACTGTCTAATTCTACATGATAAAATAGTTACTTACACACCGCTGACCGGAATTGTGAAGAATGTACTTTAAGAAGAATTGTACAACAACTGCAAATTTTTGAGGTTAGAATTATCTGCTTTAATTTTTGAGGTTAGAATTTCATTTGTGAAAGACAAGTTGAAAACAAACAATTATGTAATTGTATAAATTTCAAGGATTTACGAAAAATATAAAAGCGAGAAAATAATTAGTAGAAACTTCATTCTATCTTCAACCGTCGTATGGGAAACATCATTCGCAAGATGAATTCTACTAACGGAGAAGAAAATACACCTCTAATGGATGATAATAGTTCAGATATAGAAAAACAAGTTGAACGAGAAATGGACGAGTTCCTAAAATTCAACAAACATAAGAAGAGAGAAGAAGAAAAAGCTGAAAAAGAAGTAAAAAGGAAGAAGGTTGAAGTTAACATTACAACCAATATTTTAACAGAAGTATTTCTTCGGATTATCTACCCAATTTCTTCATGCATGACAAAAAGTATATCAGTTGGAATTTTAAAATCAATGGATTATTCACCAATTGTTATTTTAAATCATGGAAACAAAATGGTTACTTTCAGTGAAACTACTTGGGAATCTCTCATGAAACATTTACATCTTTTGGAGTGCTATTTAAGTAACAACACATTTGGAAGAAGAACAAGATTAAGTTTATTGGAATCAAATATTGAAGTTGATATAGTAAAACATCGTGGAGGACAAATTGTTCGCTTCAGAGATTTAACTACACATAATGTTAAATTATATTTCACTAAAGAAGAATTTTACACTTTAAGTTGTACTACCGGTCCCGTCACCAGATATTTGAAACAACTAATATTTTCAAGTGCAATAATTAAAGACTATCTAATTGATACATTGGACAAAAAACCTTTTGTTCCAATTTTATACGGTCCCGTGGATACTTCAATCTTTAATAGAATACCTCAAGAAGTTGAAATGTGGAGACAATTAAACAACTATCACACCAATTTTAATATTGATGAAGTGGCACAAGAAGTGAAAGAAGAAGAACAATCCTGTCTGTTATAAACATCGGCTCATTCAATTTTTAAGTCAGTTGTTAGTAAGACTTCATCATGAATAAACGGGTTTCGTTTTCTAATGCGCCACATATAATGGAAGTTAAAAGAGGTATAATTGAATTTCAAGCTTTCCGAGGAAATGATGGTAATTTTATTATTAAAGAATTAGTAATCTTGGACATGAACACATCAGTAGTTTATCATTATTTGTTCAAACCTCCAGTACCATTTAATAGACTAACAACTAAAGCGAAAGTTACAAACAAATGGTTGAACAAACATTTTCACAACTTAAGATGGGATGAAGGTTTCATTAATTATAACATGATGCCGCACATTATGAATCATTATTGCAAAGAGTTTAAAATTATCTACACAAGGGGATTGGAAAAAGCAAATTGGATACAATCATTTACAAGCAACGAAGTGATTAATGCAATAATTGATAAAGATTTCCAATGCTACTTCAACGAACTTTGTATTTCATCAAAAAGTTTTAAACATCGAAGGTCGCAGTGCGCTTTAAAGAATGCCTACCGCTTGAATAATTTCCTTCAACAAACTGGTGGGGGTAGTGTCAGTGGTGGGGGTAGTGTCGATTATAAAAGTGAGAGCGCTACCATGACACAGCATGAGTATTATTCAAACCTCCGAAGAGACAACATCTCCGACGGACATTCTTATTAACAAGAAGATTAACAACAACATCAATATGGCATCACAGAACTTACTTCAAAGTTTAGTTGATCAGTTCAACGCTCATTCTAAATCATCAATTCTACCTACAAAGAAATGTTCTGAACTAAAAGAAGAAAAACACTACATCATTCATACTATTAAGAAAATGGAAACTTCAGTAGGTGATGCTATAAATTGCACTTTGAGCGAGGCACCTTATACAATTGGTGATGAAGCAAAATTTCAGATCTTCTTACCAAAGCGCTTCGTACAACTACTTCAAAATGAAGATCTTCGTATAATTCAACCCGGCGCACTCTATTTGGTATCACATGGACCCAGTGGAAACAACTCTACTGAACTTACAATTCATGTAACACCTACTACTGATTAATTTGTACATAACATTGTAAATATTTCTTTGTATTTGTTTTTTCAATAAATATGATATAAAACAAAAAAAAATAAAAATAAAAAAAGCAACATATTGTAATGTCTTTGTACATTACAATATGTTGCTTTTTTTAAAAATTAGACAGGATGACCTTGACCCAATTTTGTATAATTATAAAAGGGGAAATGTACTTGCAAAATTCATCAGTCTACTGCTACCTTTCATACCGTACACATCTCGCTCTTAATCCCTGAATATAAAACTGCAACATGTCCCTAAAGGTCAAGTGTGCATCTTACGATACTAACACCATAACAACTTTTGAACAACTCGAAGATTTAACCAACGAAATGCGAGTTTTACTTACCGGTGGTTATCACTTAACTGTTGATGTTAGTGCTACTAATACAAGAATGTTCACTAAAACAAAATATTGCGATGATGAAATATTTATTTCTACACAACCTACAACTTCTTCATCGCCAACTGGTCAACATAACATCAAGTTCCAAAAGTATTACCAATGTTGAATAACTTTTGACAGACAAAACTACAACTAAAGAATCACATGATCAATATGAGTTAATAAAAAGGATGTGATACTTGTATAAATAATCATTTGCTTCTCAGCTCTCACCACGACAAGACCTATTTAAGAAAATGTTGTACAGAATGATGATTCAACTTGATGGAAAAATCTATGGAAAAGACTACAACACCATTGAACAAATGACCCAAGATTTAGATGTATTAACTAAAGAAGGATATCAAGCTAAATTAATTTTAAAATTTCCTGAAGTACATCCATTATCAACAGAAGAACTTGTTGCTATGGCTAAGGCGGAGAGAGAGAAAAAGTCTGAAGAAAACAAAGAGAAACAAACTTCCTAAATTTTAATAATCCTTACACTTGTAAGGTATAATTTTTTAAAACTCCATTTGGATGACCTTGAAATTACCCCCACCACTTTTCACAGTACATAAAACTCACTATTCAACACTATACACTCTTATTCTTTCACTGGACTCCGCAGCGTCAACATGGAAGAGCAAAAATACAAGTACAAACCTCGTTACTGTTGTGAACAACAGTGTACAGATTTAGGACCAATGATGGTGGATGGGTTAGCTTGTACTAAATGTGAATTCTTCGGATCTTGTTATTGGAAATGCAAAACAAAACAACTACCACCACCGGAATTGCGAACTTTAAAATTTTACAAATCAAGATATTTTCATACATGTTGTCCTCAAAGATGTTTCAAATTTCACCCTCTAGATCTTGCTCATTGTCAACGCACCAATTCTCATCAAGATGATTTTTGTACACATATGATAAAAAGATGTAAATACAGATCAGATTGGTATTCCGATCCTGTAGAACCATCAAATGTGTAATTTCAGTTTTACACTCTTTTTTAAAACTTCATTTGGATGACCTTGAGATTTCCCCCACCACTAGTTCTAATTTTTATATAATATTAAATCATTCCACTTCCAACACTCTAACTAACAACATGGAAAACAAATTTATCAAATTTGAACATATAATAACTGACAGGGAGGAGATGGAAGAATTGTTTCAAAACTTACTTTCTGTCATTGACGAATATCCTATAAGATGGTTCAGAATTGTAGTTCAATATTTAAATCCTGGTGAATTGTTTTCTTCATCAAGTGAAGAAGATGAAACAACTACTTCGGTTCAAATAATTGAATTAAAAGATGGAGAAGAAGAACTAAACGTTTTATTCAATCATAAGCTCAAGGTTCCCTATATAAAAGCCCCCTCCCTAGACAGCCCCCCTCCCTAGACGCCTGCTCAAGGTCACCATTATATAAGCCCCCTCCCTATGCGCCGATCCTCATTCCATCACCGACTCTCCAATAATGAACAACTCTCCATTGGCCCGAATGAATTCTAGTTTTGAAATAAACTCTAAAGAAGAGTTACAAGACATTTTTAATATTTTACAAGAACTTGTAGATAATTTTACAACCATCAAAATGAATTTGGAAATAACATACGATTGTCCTATTTGTGATAAGATTGAAAGTTCGGACGAAGACAGTTTACTAAATCTAACTCCTGCACCATCTGACACTACTGATGGTAATAATGAACAGCAAAATATTTCCCCCACCACTTCTTTGTAATTCTTCGTTCCCCCCACCACTTCTTTATTTAACTAACATTTCTCGCTTTCACTTCTCATTCCGTCTTCAACTTTTGAACTATCAACATCACTTGTTTTAAAATTTCAAACACTACAAAATCATGATGGATATGATGGATGAAGTTCCCTTCATAACTAGAATAGAAGAGGATAAATTGAAATTGGAAATTAAACGATTGGAAATGGAACGGGAAAACCAACTCGAAATGTTACGTTTGTTCAAGCTTTTCAAATACATCATCTGGGGACTCTGCGTTTACCTTCTCATCGTCGTTGGTGTTTGCATTTACAACTCTGTAGTTCATCACAAAAGTTCAACTTGTTTAAACTCTGCTGTTGCACATTAATTATATGTTCACAAATAAAATTCAAAATTTACTTCAGCCTATCCCACTATCACCAACTAGTTCAACTTTGAACTATTTCTGGTGGTAGTTGGGTAGGCTTTTTTAAAACTTACTCTGGATGACCTTGACATACTTTCCAGGCCCCCAGTTATAACTGTTGAATTTCAGTTTTGATCTTACTCTTAATTTTTGTTCAACTTTTAGAGTTTAGTTAACACAGTTGAATTTTACTTTTCAACTAACTCTTAATTCATGCCCAATTCTACTTCAAATTCAGGGCATATGCTCTCGCCATCTGCACCCTGCAGCTGCCCTGGCAGCTGACACCATCTGACCCCTGCAGCTGCCCTGGCAGCTGACGTCACTTCCGGTTTAGAAGTGGCTTTTTCCCACTACTTTCAAGACTTATTGTAGCCTGTAATTGATAATTATTTGAGGTTAATGCGCAAGTTAATATGACATCTCCTCCCAATATCTCCTCAATAAATCTATAAAAATTTAATTAATGAGAATAGTGGGGTTCTTATGAAATTAACATAAATATCTCTTATATACAATCAATTAAGAGGTACAATATCATTAAGAGGAAAAAAATAGAAGAGTGGCCAAACCCAAAAACCAAAATACTGTCAGTTTATTAAAGACTACGGATTCTTCTTGAATTTTTAAACCTATCGTTTTTAGTAAGGCTATTAGGGTAAAGCCTGATAAAATTAAAATTCACAGATCCATCTCTGTCGTGAACTTCAAAACAATTGCGATTTCTTCTCGGTGTCGACGGCAAGAATGTGACCGGTGAAACAAAGATCGGATGTAACTAGAGACAAGAGCAGAACGCCCGGAGACGGCGCAGGACCGGTCCGTGCGAACATGAGAGGTACCGACACCGGTGACGTCACCATAGGAGCCGACGATACACCGGCACTGGCGGCGGTACGATGAGTAGCATCAGCACCAATAACGATATTACGTGTAACATCATAAACCAAATAAAATTAGTTGCATAATGAGTTCTCAATGAAACAAAAGTCACTTTATGATACGGGTTCAAGACCAATGAGAGCTCGGCGTTTGACAAAAGTAGTGTCATTGTAGAAATTACAAAATTCGCACATCAGCTGATTTTTCAATTAAGGGTTCATGTTTTAGTTAATGTGTGAGATGTATTGTGATAGATAACGACGATTAGACAAAGCGGCATCGGGTGTGGTGGCTATATGTTTTGTTTGGGTGCCGTCTACCCCATGCCTACCCTATAAATCATTGTCATGTTTTACTTTATTTTTACAACGATATACCGGGTGTCCATTAGGTCTTGGCTTGATAAAGAAACCGAATAGCATGAAACAGTTGGTGGTTAGGCAGCGTTTTATATTCAGTTTTAACAAGTGATTTCTTAAGTTTTTACAGCAATGCACAAACTCAATACACTTATATATGAGAGCCTTTGGTTACTTTTTAAAAACTGTTTGGAAATTTCGCCTGGCCTTGAATATTTGCTTTTGTATCGTATTAAAAGTAAACTGCACTGCGGCCAATGAGTTGAGCTAAAGTGTTAACAAAATTAATGAGAAGACACTAGATTAAATTCCCTTGAAAACAATAAATGAAAGATGCGCTGTAATGGTGTTCATACAGCAAAGCTGATACAAAATCAGGGCAAGACTGACACCCGGTACATCATTTAACAATCTGGGTGTGTGACACCCCCCCCCCCCCCCCCTTTATGCACACCCGTATACTGGAACCAACTAAGACGCAGTGAGGTCTTGAACCGATACGCAGGACGGTAGATAGAGATAGAGAGACTGTTGTGAGATCTTCCTACAGTCCTGTCCTGACCGAGACGGCAATACACTGGTACTGACTGCGATACGATAGGCGGTTTTAGCGAATTCGCCTTCATAGGGAATAAAGAATACGGTACTAAGTACACAGTAAGACCTAGTCCGAGCCATATTATTAATTTATTTTCAGATCCCTTGCATGATATTTCATAATAACTCGAGTTACCTAACGAGAATTTCGGGTTATAGAGGTTCGAGTGAGCGAGGGCCTACTGTATATTCAATCCTGATTCATAGAGACAACAAGGCCTCTTTGAATCCCCAAGACCCCTGAACTCCAAAGCGATTTAGGCAAACCCTTATGTATTTGATGCAGGTTCGTTGGTGCGATAAGTTGCAGTGAGGAGAAAGGCCGCGAGCGTGTAAATTATTGGATAAGCGTCAATAAATCTTTGGTTATATTCTTCCAGGAAGTGAACGTACCTAATAATGTACAATTCCCATCGCACATTACGTGATTCGTGATGCCTTCCATTTCTACATAATCGGAACAGGGGTTCGGGTTTGAAAAAGAAAGCAAAACTATAAACTAACAGGTTTGAATCAGCCTGTTTACGAGTACCGCAAGTTGACTTGCTTGGCTATTCGATTGCTCTCTCTTCCGGGAGAGAAATGTAAGATGATACAAGGTAATAAAAAGTTTAATTGGTTGTACCAGGTAGATGTACTAAAAACATACGGTGATGGCGAATACAGAGGAAAGTATAAAAAAAGTATTGCGCACATTCTCCATAAATTAATACTCAGGGGCGAACCCAGGGGGGGGGGATAAAGGGGATATATCCCCCCCCGAAATGTTGTAGGATAAAAAATAAAAATATGCTCCAAAAATAAAAAATAATCTATGACAAATGGTTAAAATATTATTTTCATACACCAGACTTTTATAAACAGATATAAACGCCAACTTATATAAAGAATACGGTAATAGGGGTTTAATTGCACAATGCAAAAAGATAAAATTGTAATATTACATCCAAAACAGGTCATTTTAGTTTTGGAAATTAAATACGCTATTTATTGCGCGTTGGCTTTACTGACGAGTTCATATACAAAGCGTCACGTCGGCACTGTCGAGTTCTTGCAATTGGTTCTAAGCGCACTCTAATTCACTTGCAGTGCTGCCACATCTAACTTATTAGTTATTTTGTGGTTTTGCCTTTTAGTTAGTCTTAGAGATAACGATAATTAATATATTTTACGATTTTTAAGTAATGTATTTATTTTAGAATTTCTTAGAGACTGTAGACTATCATCATTTAGTGTACTTCATTTGAATTTTGACATCTTGATTCTTTTTTAAGAAGACACGATATCTTTTGCCTTGATATATGCACTGTTAAAATAATATAATACTTTAAGTTACAATAGTATTAGGGCCTACTTTTATTAGTTATTACTATAATTAACTCTGACTCTGTATTCTGTGTCTTATATATAAATCCCATATTTACCTCTTGATGAGTAATGTGTTTTGGTGTTTTTAATAAACTTTAGACTATAACTGTTTTTTGCACTTTATTTCCAAATGTAATTTTTTTCCAGTTGTAATATAAAGTCAACAAATTATTTCCAAGTTTAAATAATAGCTTGATCCCTTTATTTAATATTCAAAACCCATTAGTTTCACTCCAAATTATAATGGAGTAGAGGTCTGCATAAAGTTAAATTAATTTTAGCTTCTGAAATTCACTAAAACTAACCATTTAGTTTCAAAAATTCCAAAATTTTCCGGAGGAGGGCCCCCGGACCCACCGTGTTCTTGGGGAGTATTCCATACCCCTCAAACCCCTAAACCCCCCCGGTTTTACCACTCCGCAAAAAATATCCCCCCCCCCCCCGAAATTGAATCCTAGGTTCGCCCCTGATTAATAGGAAACAAAGTTTCAAACGTTTCAGGATATGGAATTTAATTAAGAAGGGGTTTAAGAAAGGGATATAGATCGATTATATTGTAGGCCTATACCTGAATACTGTTCGCATTGTTGCGCTACCATTCAGTAGTCAAGCGGGTCAAAAATTCATAGTGCAGTGCTTCACCTACTCCCATTTTGTGTCTTTATTTCTAGTCCTATTAGTCCTATCAAAGTGAGAGAGGTTAAAAAAGATAACGATTTGGCATATTTGATTCGTTTTTTATTTTTTTTTAATTTAGAATCCATAATGTCTCAATTTCATCAAAGTTAAACCATTATAGCTTACTATAGATTCAAAATATTACATAAGAGCGAATCAAATAGCCCAAATCTTTATCTTTTATTTAAAACCCCTCCCACATTTATCGGACTTACAATAAAGTCACAAAATGGGAGCAGGCGAAGCACTGCATGACGTTCTGAGAAGAGCCCTTTCACCCCTCTTAAGCCTTCGACTAGGAAATACCTAGAAATCCAGGCGAAACTGAATTAAAGTAATTCATTAATTGTGAAATCAGTCTCCAAAACCCTAAAATTCCACATCTACGTATTGAATTTCGGTTTACTAAAAAGTAGTCAGAATGAAATGTCCGAAATAATCTCTCAATAGAATTAATTAGCAGTAGACTCAACTACTGCCGATGCTAGTGGGACTGTTCGCCATGATAGCGCATCGTTGTTTTTATTTTCATCATCGTGCGCGTCGTTCGTTTCAAAGTGGGTGGTGTTGTGTGTTAATTTAACTTAATTTAATTTTTTTATTTGGAGAATTGCAAACTCTTGAAGCATGTCAGCTTAATTGTATATTGACGAAATTGGACCATCAACGGGGTTAACGTTTTCTATTTAGTCAAGGGCATGATGTGAAGAATAATTGTCTAAGATCGGAATGCAATGATTCATAATTTTATTTATGCAAGTGAACTACAATCAGTAAACTACAAAGTTAATTATGTAAAAGATTAGGAGTAGAAAACTCAGGATTGGAAAACCGACATGTTATCACGTAGGCTATGCGACGTTATCGTTCTGAGCTTTGCTGCACAGCGACATTCTGACTCAACAGCTGCAACAATGGCCAACTCAGCGCCTAATGAGTGTTCTGCGACTAAACGCCCCGCCTCCGCTAATGCCTCGATCATCAAGGCATTACACGTGATGTGGACGGCATTAGACGTAATGTCCACGGCATTAGCCGTACACCGCTATAACCTAGCCGGCGCTTTGTGGTTGCTTTAGAAAGATTCGATTCGGAGTTACGACTTATCGAAATAGCCTACTAAGTACTTTTTTACAATAAATTGCAATAAAAATATATATCTATACTTATTTAATACGCTAAGGGGTTTTTTTGCGTTGAGAACTCCTCATAAAATTTTTAACCGATTATCAAGTTTTTGGTATCGTTGGATAGGGCTTGGTCTGTAGTTGTTTCCGCCAAAATCTGGCGAGAATCGGATTGAAAATAAAGGCACTATCCACCATTGAAATCTCAAAATTTCCCATTAAAATAACATTGGGATTGAATAAAGCATTTGAAACATCTGTTAATAATCAGCTAGATAAATAGATGTAGTTTTTTGTGGATTACAGATATTCACAATATTGGATTGGTCGGATTTCGTTGATTTAGAACTAAATAATGTAACTTTGTACTGTATCAAAATATATTGCTAGATTTCGAGCAACAAAGTAAACTAGTATTTTTTTAAACAGGTATTTTAAAATTAGTTTACACATAGTCAGTAACAAAAATAATTTTCAAAGTTAAAATGTTAAGTGGTGCGAAATTCCTCTTCGTCAATTGTTATAGTGACACACGAGTTCCACAAGTGTCTAAAAGCAACACCTCGCGAATCGTTGATCATCGTTGTGCACTTGATTTCCGCACTATCTGCACTGCAGTGCTGTTTTGGATATGACCGCTGATTATTGCGACACCGATCGAACACTACCTCAAACACAATGTCCTGCCTCCCAACCTTCCTCAGCGTCTCTTCTCTACCCTCTTAGTTGAATCAATTACAGTAATTTACTGTAAAAAAGTTATTTTCTCATAATTATTTTGCCAATCGCTCTTCTCCAGTTTACAATAATTACAGTAGAACCTCGATAGTTCGACACTCCTTTTGGTTCAACAAGATCCGTGACAATCTATCATGTAAGTAACGATCAATAGTGTCCATTTAGGAGACTGACAAAGGTGAAAATGTTAATAAAGTGGCAAATGATTTGATCATAATGTTAAACCTTAATCAACTTATGGATTCATTGAAATTTAGCGTTTTCTCATTTTATCTCATGATTTTTATGCTCCCTTTGTTAACATTTCCCACATTCTCTCAATAGTTCGACATTTCGAATCTTCTATTCCCACAAAGCGTCGAACTACCGAGATTCTACTGTAATTCCATTTATCACGATTCCAACAATTTGAACACAATTCGGCTGCCATATATTTGATTCTAAAAACCACTTCCAACCGTGGGGCAAAAGGAACACGAGCTACTACGCTATTGTGGGTGTAGCAGAGAGAAGGGGAAGGAAGGGGAAAGGGCATTAGTGGAGCACAGCCCGAGCGCGGAGACAGAGACAGAGCAGAGGCGCAGGCGGTGGGTCCAGTCGAAGGCCAGAGCCCGGAGGCCGCGCCGTTCCGTCTCTATGCAGCCTAGCACGGCACACGGTAGTTTACGGGGCTATAAACAGCTGTTTCTAACAGTGTTAACGGCACACATTATCGCTACACGCCACTCGCCTTGATATACTACATCTGGTATCACACGCTACACACTCATTCATCACTCACAGTCTTGAAGTATACCTAGCAAAGGCATCACGCCCATTCCACTATAATACTTCATAGTCTAAAAATACGCTAGACTGGGTCTATGATGCTATGAGGGAGGATTTTCCCGGATGTAAACATTGTCCTTTATTGGGTTCTGTCGGCCATAGGCAACAACCATTTCGTAAAAACGATGGCAGATAAAACATAACGTAAACTACTGGCCTTTCTAAAATTTTTTCACAAATTTTAGGTATTAAACTTAACGCTATTCTTACAAGGGAGTCAGACGGTCCGAGAAAGCGGCTAGCTAGGAGAATGGAGAGGACAGAATAGGCAAGGTTTAAGTCAAAACTGGTTCCGTTTTCTTCGTTCATGTGTCTTAAAAAAGTTACTTCAGAATATTGTAATCTACAGCGTAAAATAATAATCACGCATACCGCATTCATATAGCAGTGAGAGAACGAGACTACTGTAACAGCTAGCTCCTGACTTTGAAAAAACGAACTGATGTCAATCAAGCTATAATGAAAACATAGATTAATATACTCTAAAACAACCTGACCTAACCTCCGTTATAGACTTCTAGATCAATAAAGGCTCACCATTTGACAGTAGTAGTGTCATTATGGAAATAACGCAAAAGAGAAATAGTGCAGGGTCCTGAGGCGAGAACTATCAGTCGATTGCTGGCCACACTTTATAAAAGCCATGGGATTTACAATAATTATTTTTCATTAGATTCAGGGATAAATATGTAGCCTAACTTGTCTTTTAAATGTCGGATTAGGGACCTTTTATTTAGCCCTTATAACTTCAATTCGTATATATGTGCCCCTTTCCTGGTTTCTTATTAGAAAAAAATATCCAATAGTTTCATCCCCTTATTCTTATACCCCCTTTTTAAATTACATGCTTGAAAAAGAGTAAATTTTACCAGCCATTATTAGCCTCGATGGTCTGAAAATAAAATGTATTTTATACAGTACATAAAAGAGGCAGTTCAGAGATTCAACGCGGTGAATAGAATCGATTGGTACCCCTGTTTCCTTTACTGTGACCGGATCACGTGAGGTTAATCACCTCCCGCTCGGGCATATCGGAGCACCGTGAACGAAAAAACCCGCCAGCGTGCGTCATATATACGATTAGCGCACGTTTTAGCCATGGTCGGGCACCGCCTGTGTACCGTTGCACCGAAACGTTGAACCATCGCACCGATCAGTGTTTCCCATTCGCGGTTGTTATCCCGTTTTGGGGATTTTAAGGCCATGAGGGGATTAAAACGGAACGATTGGATTTTTTTACCATTTGAAAAGGGGACACGCTTAAATTGATTACTAACTTTCCGTTTTTAATTTACTGTAAAAAATTATGTAGATCGTTTTTTACTTATTTTTTCACACATATTTTAACAATATTAGTTTCTAAATATAAATAAATGATATGGTGTATGAAGAAAAGTTAGATATGCACAATACGTGGGATATTGTAGCTAACAATTTTTTTGAATAACATTGACTATTTATTTTTTTTATATACTGGTACAAGTTCATGTTTTTGTAAAAGTAGGCTTACAAAATTGAATAAATAAAAGTGTACAAACTGTCTGGTGAGATAATGTCTGTGGAAATTAATTTATATTTAAGTAATGTTTAATAAATAAAATATGCAATTTAAACACATATTGGGGGAGGTTTTAAAGTTCCATATGTAAGCGGGATAAAACGGGATATTTTAGATAGAAAAACGGGATTTTAAGGAGTTTTTTGCCGGAATCGCTGGCGCCAACATTAACATTGGTCCATGAAAACCAACCGTGGGAATACTAGTTTTGGTTAGTGCAGACTGATATCCATGTAAAACAAACGTAACAAATGGAAGGATCACCAAGTATCAAATATCATTATGTCCATGATCAATTACAAAATTATTAAGCCTAGTGTAGATTTGGAAAATTTGACCTGTAACTTTACTTCATTGATTGTTCTAGTGAAATAATTTTAATTAGGAAATATCCTACAGCAGACTCTCGCTATCTCAAACCATGATACCTCAAATTCTTTGGTATCTCGAGTTATTTTCAATCCTCTTGAAAAAGTCGATTAAAACCATACAGAGCTCAAAATAAAGATATGGTTATATTTTACCTCTACTAGTTGAAGATATACAAACCCAAAGCTAAAAGTTTAGTGGAAAGTCAAATTGCAATTTTCCCTTTAACTCTACAAGTCTTATCTATACTTATTTAATACACTAAAGGGTTTGTTTTGTGTTGAGAACTCCTCCTACAATTCTGAACCGATTTTCAAGTTTTTGGTGTCATTGGATAAGGCTAGGTCAGTAGTTGTTTCCGCCAAGAATTCTTGAGAATCAAACTTAAAATATGGCAATATCCAAAAATTAAATTTTAAATTTTCCCATTAGAATAACATTGAGATTGGTTTGAGCATTTTAAACACCTGTTAACGTACAGCTGTAATTTTTTGTGATCACTGATATTCACAATATGGGATTAGTCGCGGATTTCAAAGATTTAGAACTAAATATAACTATTGTATTGTATCAAAATAAATTGCTCGATGTCGAGCAACACGTGCACTGGTAGGTCTTTAAAGAAATAAAGTATTATTGTTGTGTCATGATCAGTAGGGGATCTCTAGTCTACATTATTACGTAATTACATTAACTAATATTATTTAGACACCTTTATCCCCCACATCTGTGAAACTGTTATTTTTCCATCCTTCTCAAATTTTTAACTACAAGTTTGTTATATATTATTTTACAAAAAATGACACATGTAAACAGGCAGGTTCCCTGCAACGAACGAAGCAGGAAGGAATGTGAGGACAAAGACGACTGCAAGTGTAATTGATAACGACCAGAGGCGGTATGTGAAGTCAATCCTCCCGTTGACCTTGTGCCTTGTAGCTCTAGTTCACCTACCATGAGATGCAATCAATAAAACATGATACACCATTCCTATCAGCTGTATAGTGATTCTACAAAATATTGTCAAGGAAATTAAAATCGTTGTAGTGACCTCATTTTGTGTACAGGATGGTTGAAATTTGCACCCCCCTTAACTTTTGAATTATTTGAGATATTTGGAATCAGTTTGCTGCAACCTTCTCTTAGATATGAGGAGCTACAGTAATGATGGTTAGTTTTAAACAATTGACATAAATAAAATCAAAATCAGACCACTAATAACAAAATGGTGCCCTTAAATGATTCAAATATAATCAACCAGGATAACAAAAATAATCTCTTCATTTAAAGAAGTCCATTAAGAAATAGTAAATTAATGCACCTTTTATTTCATCAGATGTTCAAATTGCATTCCTTGTATTTTTCCTATATTTTGGAGAGTTTGATTTTTTATTTGCTATTTATTTTTTTTACTACCACAGTAAAATTCTGTTTAAGACGCGGATAGTCAAAAGTAATTTTTAGTTTTAATTTTGTTATTAGTGGACCGATTATTAATTCCTTTATGGCAATTGTTGAGTTTCATCAAAACCTACAAAATTATGTGAAAGTCGACTGTACTTCCTATTTGGAAATTTTGAGCTAACCCCTACCCCCACTACCCTAAGGGGTAAACATTTTAAAACTAACCATCATTATTGTAGCTCCTCATATCCAAGAAGGTTGCTGCAAACCGATTTCATATATCTCAAATAGTTACAAAGTTAAGAGGGGTCGCAAGTTACTTTTCCACCATCCTGTATAACATAATACTTGAAGTGGTTCTTTTATTAATTCAACTTCTCCCTTATTTATAGACCAATTTATAAGACTGAAGAGTTTAAAAAAATTGGGTCCTTCCACAGTTTTTTATAAGATTTTCAATATCTTTAGTCTGAACAGCATGGGCAGAACCTAGAGGTCGATTTGTCCTAAAGATTATCATGTGAAATTGTTTCTGTCGAATTGCATAATAAAACAGCTCTTGATAGAAAAAGATAGTATAACAGAATTGAACACGTACATCAGAAGAAGTAATCAAACTAATGAACTTTTCAAACCAATTAGATCAATGCTTTATATTGCATAGTGAACGTACCCATAGGAATCTACATTTATTAGAATAAATTAAAACTATTTTAAGTAGTGAGAAGATAATCCAGGAACTGTCACTATGATGTTTTCGTTTTCTCCTAAAAATTAAACAGGCTAAAGAAACAATCCCTAATTTGAATTACAGATATAAAATACTTTAGTCAAGTTTCATAATGTGAAATGAACAAGACAAAAAATAAATGCGATATTAAACATTTATTAAGGAACATTTAAGCGTTTTTGTTTTGTTAGCGAATTTCCCTATAGGGAATACGCTATTACGGTAGTAGTCACGGTAAGACCTAAGCCCGGGACCATGATACTTTTTTGTTTTGAGGTCCCTAGAAGAAAAAAACACCGTTCGTTCAAATTGATATATATGTATATATATATCTATATAGGCTATATCTATATATCTATCTATATATCTATATATATATATATATATATCTATGTGTCCGTGAACACGATAACTTTTGAACGGAACCTCCGATTTTAATGAAATTTGGTACAGGGGTGTAAGCCAGCGCCTACTAGGTTGAGTTCGCGAACCAGATTGATCGGACCATGGGAACGGGGTTTTATGGGGTTTCAAAGGGGTCAAAAATGGGTTTTTGGAATTTTTGGACCCTAATTTTTAAAATTCATCAATTTTAACTGAAACCACTTAAAAGAGCTTAAAAAACAAACAATTTGGTATTTTGAATTTTTATCATAGCATAACTGGTTACGGGGAAAATCCAAAAATGTGTTTTCCATGTTATTCTTATGGGAAATCAAGAAACCTTGTATCTTGCTTATTTATTGACATAACTTAATCAAATTTGGTATATACATTATCTATATAAGGTTTAACTTATACTTGCTTACAAAACCCACATGGCGTCAAACCTACATACTCACCCCCATGGGGTTTATGGGAAAAATAAAAATTCCCAGAGTTTGATACAATTTTGTGTTTACATTCACCAATTATTGATTAACTTAGATTTTCTAACAACACCCAATGGCAGCAAACCTACATACTCGATCCTATGGTGTTTTTTTATGGGGAAAGTAAATAATCTGAAATTCCATTGGAAATTCGCTGAGTACGCAGGTCTGCTGCGACGGGGGTATTTTAAACATTTAATCATTAATCATAGACCAGTACTAAATTCAACTAGGTATTGTACACCACCACTAAAACCATTCTGAAAACAGTGTTTACCAAATTTGGATAATTTCAACTTTGTGAAAAACTTATGCCATTTTTAAAACTAAGCTAATGTTAGTTCATGAGTTATGAAATATCGTCACAAAATTATAAATGGTTACAAATGATTGTGACCTAAATACGAGGTTAAACACACAACTTTTGGCTTCACATTTGGTGAAGTTATTGAACTCTGGTTACTGGTTGTTAATTCAAAATAATTAATTACCCACTTATGGTACTTATAAAATGCTGCTCATTCATATCACCGTACAAACATTTACAAGTACTCGTGTTCAGTTTTAATATTTGTGTCACGCATGTTAATGCATTTAAAAAAAAAAAAACAAATTAAATAAGTAGGCCTGAGTTTCATTCTTTAAATTTATCAAAATCAATTCCAAGAAAAGCTGACTAAAATACTTGAGTTAGAAAAAAGTTGATTATAAAGCACGATAAACTCCCATTTAAACAATTTTTTAGTTAGGAAAAGACAACCAGAAAACCGTGGAAATATGATTGCATTTCTTTCCGACGTGCTTACTCCCATCTTGGCCCCGCCTTTGGGTGGATCAGAACACTAAACAATGCAAATGTTATTAAAATCTCAGTTTAAAAAAAAAACTAACACAAAAGCCTAAAAATAAACATTTAAATAGTTGTAAAATATTATGCGTTAAACAAACCTTGAGGTAATAAACCTCCACAGATTCATCCAATTCAACTACATTTTGTTATCGCAAGTCTCTATGTAAAAATTTAGGTCCCACAAATAAATTAACATAATACGTGCCAAATTAAACATAATACGTGCCAAATTAATACAAGGAATAAGTTAAAGTAGCATCTAATGTGTCGGAAATTTAGATGTATCACCTATTTTATGCCCATTTTTGCAGAATTACAATTAGGTATGACATTTTTGTTATCAGTCGGCACATCCCGGCAGCTGGCCTAGTTGGGGCATGAAGGCCATTGATAAGGGTCTCTTATCACCTGAGCTTCCTCCTGGGGCTGGTGCTAGCATAATTGATAAAACTGTGACCCACTCTCTCCTGACAAGACTGGGTTTAACAAGTATGACAATACACAATTTGGTCTAGTGGGTGTATTTGACTTGAATCGGAAGAGATCCTTTATCAAATTATTCTTTAATAATTTCAATAACATGTTTAAATCATCTTTATACTCAGTATCAACTGTCCCTCTTTACCTCTTATTTTCTTCTCTGTCGCAGTATGTTGTACATACAATTCATAGCAATAAGTATGGTTTTAGCTGGTGTGAAACGGGTGGACAATATTGATAAAATTTAAATATCATTACTAAAAATGAATCCTCCACAGAAATGTTTCAATACTTCCAGCAATACCTTCAATACCTATGTTTCAATATATATATGTTTCAATACCTTCTGCTGTTACAATTAAAAAGGAGAACATAAGTAACAATAATAAAGTAATAGTGTGATTATTTATTTCAAGGTATCGAACATGTTACATGTCATTTACAAAGTTATTTTTGTAAAAATTTTATGTATAAAGAATTTGAATCATCTTTTCAATTACATATTTTAAGAGTATTTAATTGCACCTATTCTAATTTTATTTAAATCCAAAATTATTTTCTTTCTAAAATAAAATAAAACAAAATAAAGATGAAAGTACTCAGTTAAGACTGGTTTTTTTCTTTAGCACTACCTAGTTAAAACCATCATTTCAATAACAGATTACGCCATTTTATAAAAATATATCTTTAGATCGGTTTTTACAGCACGTTTTTCACTACCAATATTAGTTTCTTAAAATGAAATTTCATTTTACGTAGTACAAAATAAAAAAATCATCCGATTCTTTACATGTACTTCCAATTCTTTTTTTCCTTCCTACATTATAATTCTGCAAGTATAATCTCTTTAAGAAATTATGCGCTTATAAGCCTGTGTAAGAAAATAGTATTTTTCATCACTAAAAGCAAAAGTGGGTCCTTTTGTTGAGCAATTAAAACGATTAAGCATCAAAAAGACACTTTTGCTCCAAATGATGAACAAAGTTTTTTTATCATAATTCGAAATTAGACTTTTTATCGTTAAAAATATTAACTATAAAGTTGTATTTTCGAGGTTATATTTACAAAGTAAGTAATATGCAGTGTTCACATTTCTGTTATTTACAAACAATGCTCTATACAGGGTGTCCAGCTTCCACCTTTACAAACTTTTCCAGGTTATTAAGCATCCCAAAACAAACAAAAAAATCCTATAAACATATGTCCGGAAATGCTTCGTTAAGCAGCTAGCCGCCATTTTGTTTTTTACACTTAAGAATTTTTATTTCCGTAACGGGTTGTTGTATGGAGTTCATATTTGGCATATACCTTAATCACACCAATGCTCATTTTTAGAAAAAATATTATTTTTTTCTCATCAATATTTTCAAAATGGCGGCCATTTTAAATTTTTAAACTCAAATATCTAAAAAACCGTAAATTTTATAAAAATTTTACTAGACACAAAAAAGTTGACAAATTAAATTATCTAAACAGTGATACCAAGTTTGTAAGGATTCGACAACAAATAACGGAGTTATTGAGATTTTTCTCTTAAAATTACCTAAATTGGTATTAACCATAGTACAAAATCTGTGTTTTTCTACAGGAAAACCACCATAACTCCGTTATTTGTTGCCGTATCCTTACAAACTTGGTATCACTGTTTAGATAATTTAATTTGTCAACTTTTTTGTGTCTAGTAAAATTTTTATAAAATTTATGGGTTTTTAGATATTTGAGTTCAAAAACTTAAAATGGCCGCCATTTTGAAAATATAGATCGGAAAAAAATAATATTTTTTCTAAAAATGCGCATTGGTGTGATTAAGGTACATGCCAAATATGAACTCCATACAACAACCCGTTACGGAAATAAAAATTCTTAAGTGTAAAAAACAAAATGGCGGCTAGCGGCTTAACGAAGCATTTCCGGACATATGTTTATATGATTTTTCTGTTTGTTTTGGCATGCTTAATAACCTGGAAAAGTTTGTAAAGGTGGAAGCTGGACACCCTGTATAACGCTTGAATTTCAAATTTCTGCTCCTCAACATTAATAAATCAATAATAATATACTTATCAAACAGCCGATTTTTGATTCCTAGGACCTAAAAAATTCTCCAGCTGATTTTTCAGCCCTAGCACAGAAAAGAATCGGTTTTGGTACTATTGAAAGAACAAAAAACAGGCTGATTTTGTGCAGAATGATAAAAATGACTTTATTTCATGTCAAAATTACACATTTTCATGGGTTAGATATTCCAATAGCCTACGTTACTCACAGTAAATGTCATCATACAAGGACGGCGCCGTATGGACTGTCAGGACCAAGGTGGGTTTGTCCTGTGGGCTCCACTGGTGGGCAATGCCCACACGGCTGACCCCCCCATACACTCACACACATCTGGTCTTTATTGTTTTCAAAACTGCACCGCGATCACACCCACGACACTCAAACTGTTGCGTCACCAGACTTACGACCTTTTGTACCGTATGCGGTTGCCGTTGTTTGCGTTAGTCACCCGATGTCAACAAATATTGCTGGAATGATGTGGGCGATATGTGTTAATTTATGTAATTCCAATCACCTTGATAAGTCTTCATGTATCCATTTTCAGACACTATATTAATTGAGAACTAACTTTGCAGTATTTAACACTAAAATTAATTTAAAAATTTAATTTTTTTATCTAACAATTTTTAAAGTAGTTTTGCATTTAGTTTACTTATGTTAAATATTTATTGGATGTTGGGCACTCATAACACGCTGGGAGCGATTTTTCAAATACATTATCAATGGTATTTAATCAAATATGTTCTTGCATTTAGTTTACTTATGTTAAATATTTATTGGATGTTGGGCACTCATAACACGCTGGGAGCGATTTTTCAAATACATTATCAATGGTATTTAATCAAATATGTTCATGGGTAATTGGAAACTCTAATATGAAAGTCAGTGCATAAAAATTAGGTTAGGAATATGTAAAATGTAAAGTTATTGAATTAAACTTTTTCAACCACAGGAAAAATTTTACAAATTTGTTCTTTGATTTACTCCATTCTAAAATTATAAATTTACATAATAAACTTATTTTTTACTCAGTAATGTCGGTATCAATAGAACAGGCCGGTCAAGGTCAAATCAAGGTCAAAATCTAAATTAGCCATTAGGTTATTTTATTTTTGTCATGTAGCTACACGTCAATGAATACAAAAAAATAACGAAGGTTACATCCCATGTTAAAAAGAGGGAATTTTTTTTGCTGGAAGCGCTAAACTGAAAATGACGACTCCAAATAGAGACAGCGCCAGCGGAATGTAAACATAGTGAACAAGAGAGGGAGATATTAATTTTTTTATTTAATATTGCATTGTTAAATACATCCCTTTAAACATAAGTTACTATACCTAGCTTATTTGGTATCATTGGGAATTTTTTTTAAGAGAATAATTATTTCAAATCATTATATTCTTTATTGTTGGGGCTTTGTCCTAAGAACTTTCAAACTTTTAATGCTATTCTTAAGGAAGTTATTTGATTTAATCATATGTTTATAAAAATAAACTATTCAAGTGTTTCACGTCGCCATGGTATCCCGCTATTTTTAAATTTGTTTACTCGATGTTCAAAATGAGCACTAAAGTAGCCTGCATTATTTGTAAGAAGAGGTCAAGTAATGGAAAACTGTCATAGGTTCATCGGTTATGATTTGTGAGTGTGCGCACGTGCACGAAAGAGAATCTTTGCTGGTGACCACCTGCAACGAAGTTAGAATGTAAACTGACTAATAGGTTACTGTCTCGTACACACTCTCAAGTTGAAGTGCGCTACTATATTGACAAAAACTTTCTTAACCATTTTGTTTATAAGACGTGTTCTTCTTTATTTTTTGTATGCATTGTACATGTTAATTTATTTAGCTTGAAGTTGAATGACCAGTTCTATTGATGCCACCTATAGTATCAAAAAACAAATAATATAATAACAAAGTTAACTGTTTTTCATTTATAAGTGATTTTTAACAAGCCGTGTTCCATGACTATTTAAGGACATTATAGTTTTTTATCAAAGAATTTAGAGATTTTTATTATATGACTGGTCTATCAAACCACTAAAGTGAAACAAACACTAAAGTTAAATGATAGTGATAGAAGAGATCTAATAAAACATTATGGTCCACTATGATATGTCTTTACACCACAAAATGTAACTCGTAAAATAAAACTCTGGAGCAACACTCACACTATTGACAGTGGCTGCCGGTGAGTAGAGACAACTGGGGGACTCTTTTTTCATTATTTTATTTTTATTCATACAAGCAAAGATAGGTAATCTCATAGATACTCCAGGAAGCAGTTCAATAAAAGGGTTATCTTTTTTGTTATTACTAAATTTATTGATTCTTCTATTAAATGCAAGCACAAGCATTGCTTACGAAAAAAAATTGCAAAAGAAAGAAAAAATATAAAAACAC
The DNA here is from genome assembly GCA_030545055.2 of Neoaliturus tenellus. NCBI lineage: Eukaryota > Metazoa > Arthropoda > Insecta > Hemiptera > Cicadellidae > Neoaliturus > Neoaliturus tenellus. Next base: position 21,788,247 of record CM061531.1, read on the forward strand.
ACAACACACAACCCAAATTCTTCCAAGCAACTCTTTGCTGTATTTTCGATACCTCGTTTTGGCACTTTCTTCAAAGTCACTCATTTTTCCTGTGACATGCACATATAAAACCTACGAGTTCCCATAAGCTCCACAAAACTGCTGCACACAAAGCGACTTTGTTAATTAACACACAAACAAAATCATATCAAGCCACAGTTTAAGATGATCCACAAATGAGTGAACAACACGAGTGGATTGTTGACATTTTTAATATTACTAAGTTACTGAGTAACAAAGGTATAATTTGCGCGATAATTTAACTTAGGGAGACGCACAAGATGGTGCGAAGCTCTGAAGCCTTTTAAGAAGATCACACATTTTCCAAACCCAACGACCTCTTAGCAAGATCACATTTTCCAAACCCAACAACCCCTTAGCAAGATCACATATTTTCCAAACCCAATATTTTCTTAGCAAGATTACATATTTTCAAAACCCAATGTCCTGTTAGCAAGATAAAATTTTCCAAACCCAACGACTTCGTACCAAGATCACATATTTCCCAAACCTAACGATTTCTTAGCAAGATCACGTGCAAACATCGCCCTTTGCTATGTTTTGTTTGTAATGAGAGAAGCAACATGGACCCTGTTGTTTTTTATACGTTTGTAATGTTACGGAAACGTCGCCGGAAGAGAAAAAGGTGATAATCCAGATGAGTGGGGCAGCGCATTCAGTGAACACTGTGAGATTTTCAAGGGGCGCGTTCTACACTTGTGTGAAGAATTGAGGCTGTACACACTTCAATCGATGCATCCTTTTTCTTATTCCTAAGCTGGTATTCATTGTGGGAACAATCCCAGAATAGGTCTTGACTTCACTGCTTTTATAACCACTTCAACATTAAATTCTTCCATTTTAGCGAATTTCCCATAGGGAATAAGCTATTACCGTAGGTCTCATGGTAAGATCTAAGCCCGGGACCATGTTACTTTTTTGTTTTGAGGTGCCCAGAGACCAAAAATAATAGTCATTACAATTTTTATATATATATATGTATATATGTATATATGTGTCCCTAGACACGATAACTCTCGTAAAAATGGTCCGATCGACAACAAATTTGGTAGAGATGTTTAATCCTACATTTATTCGGATGAGTTCGTAAACCAGACGTATCGACCTACCGGAAGGGGTAGTTTTTGTACCCCAAAAATGGGTTTTTTGCATTTTTCATATGTAATTATTAAAAATTTTTATTTCAACCATTGGATTTACCTTAAAAAAACACACAATTTAGTATTTTGAAGCTTTGCTCTATCTCCATTGGTTACCGAGATATCACAAAGTCTAAAGACAGTACATTGTATTTTGGGGCTCCAATGTTAATCTTATGGCGAATAAGGATGTGTTAATATTTCACTTTTTAAGCAATATTTTTGGATGAAACTTGGTATTTAGCTTAATTTGGATGAGATTCAACCATTTATGGTAAAAAATCTTGGTTTTTGTGCTTATCATGGCAGCAAACCTGCATACTCTTTTCCCATGTTAATCATATGGAGAATAAAGATGTGTTAATATTTCACTTTTTAACCATTATTTTTGGATGAAACTTGGTATTTAGCTTCATTTGGATGATATTCAACCATTTATGTAAAAAACTCTTTGTTTTTTGTTCTTACCATGGCAGCAAACCTGTATACTCTTTTCCCATGTTAATCATATGGAGAATAGTCAAACTCATTTACTTATAGACAGATATTGAAGAAACTTAGTACATGGCTTCATATGGTAACAAATAAATTTTTTATGCTAAACATACCTACTTTCAGTGTTCCCCATGGCAGCATACCTGCATACTCTTTTTTTCTTTTCTTTTTAGCGATTTTAAATCAGCACGATCAGAGGAAATGATGGATTGGCTCCGGTCTACATGAGCTCGAATGCCGCTTCGCGGCCGCGACCGTAGTGCTAAGCGGGTTTTATGTCTTTTTACTTTTATTATAAAAAGTTAAGAGTTAATCTCTATCTTAATTAGTTAATTTTAAAACACGATTCCCGTAAACCTCAGCAGCCATCAAACTCGCCTAGCGCTACGGCCGCGAGGTGGCATTCGGTAACGTAGTTCGGGGATACTGAAAGATGGTAAAATCTACAATTTCGTTTTAAAGGTGTGCTCATCTCTTTGAATAATGACTATATATTTAACATTAACCAGATAACAATAATTTTTTTAGGAATAAGCATTCGTCATGTTTGAAAATCAGCTAATAAGAACTAACTTATTGCTAAATTTAATTTTAAAACTTAGTTTTATTCCTTTTTTTAATATATGAATAAGATAAAAATATTTGAAAAATAATTAAAGCAATAGAAGCGATAAGTTATTTATTTTTTGACAATTGCAATGGAATGACCGTAAATTATAAAACAATAAAACAAAATTGTAATCTATGCAAAAGAGGTTTAATATAATATATAGGTTGTTGCTAATGAGTTATTTAAGTACAGTACAAAATTTTAGGACATTTTAAGTCGGCTTACAGAAGTTTTAATTCATAGAAAAGATGTTAAACTGGCCTATAAGAATTTTACTTAACCCAACATTAAACTTAATACAGTATACTTAAATACGTAACATCTAAATGGAAAGCCATTACTCATGCGGGAAAACACACCTCGTGTGGCATACCCCATTATATTTAATGCTTTTCATATATCTCGCATGTTTTCATGCTGCGTTTGTAAAAAAAAAAAAAAAAAAAAACGCTTGTGGTCGCATTGTCACAGCGAGTATTGCGGGTGAAGCCGCGGTAAAAAGGTACTATTGTTTAAACTTTTATTACAATGAAAAGGCAATTTGAAAGTAAATAGTGATGAATATACTGGTAATAATCGGATATTTTAAATTAGTTATTTATAAAAAAGGAATTTACAAAACATGCTTAGACCTACTAGTATATGTTTAATTAATTACATGAAACTCTTATAGTAGGATTCACGAAAATAGTCCGATGAGAGTCGATACATTGTTGCCAAATTTATTCTGAAACGCATTTTTATACTGTGTTACACATGGTAAACATAACCACAAATGACAACATTGCATGGCGAGAGGGGGTGAGGGGGGACACAGCTGTTAGAATTTTCATCGGACTATTTTCGTGCATCTTACTATAGCAACTGCAGCAAAATCAAGTTTCAAAATTGGAGTGAAACTCAAAGCAAAAGAAAAGTTTCGGAACTTGGTTACCGAGATATTACAAAGTCTAAAGACAGTACATTGTCTTTTGGGGCTCCAATGTTAATCTTATGGAGAAGAAGGATGTGTTAATATTTCACTTATTAACCAATATTTTTGGATGAAACTTAGTATTTAGCTTCATTTGGTTGAGATTCATCCATTTAAGGTAAAAATTCTTGGCTTTTGTACTTATCATGGCAGCAAACCTGCATACTCTTTTCCCATGTTAATCATATGGAGAATAGGCAAACTCTTTTATTTATGGACAGATATTGATGAAACTTACTATATGGCTTTATATGGTCGAAATAAATTTTTTCTATGCTAAAAACCTCCTTTTAGTGTCCCCCATGGCAGCATACCTGCATACTCTTTCCCTATATCTTAAGGAGAACAGACATTTATTTCCCTATTTATGAGCACGTGATGAAATTTTGTTTACAAGTTTAGCTGGTCAAAATTAATATTAACTTACTAATTTGGAAATTCGCTGAGTACGCAGGTCTGCTGCGACGGGGGGTATTTAATTTCATAACGCACTATTCAAAGCAGATGGATGACTGATATGATGATGATTTGAACACCCCACCCTTGCAGTTTAGGCGTGTGCCCGATGGTCGTCACGAGATGCGCGCAAAATAATGCTGTTTATAAATTGCTCCATATGTTCCAATGTAACTGAGACGGTCGCTCGACACATGTGATGTAGAGTATGATGTCAGATTTTAGCGGGCGAGTGTCGGGCAATGAGTATTTAAGTTCATATCTAACGCAATAGAATACGTGTGTAGGTCGACGCGCTATATGAAAAGGGAATAATAGGGGTGTTCAGGAATTTTTCCTTTTAAATAACAGAACTGCAGCACTACAGCTTTAAAAATACTCCAAAGTAGATAGATATAATGCAAGAATTGAAAATATGTTTATCCAATTATTTAATTTGTTTTAATTAGATTTATTTTTAATGTCACTTAAATGCCACATAATAACAACCAATTAAAAAAAAAAAAAAAAAAAAAAAAAAAAAAAATTGCAGGTACTGGTATAAAAACCCAAAACCAATAGACCAAAGAAAAGATATAATTTCTTAAATAGAAAAATTTACAAGATAAGATCAAACTTTTTAGATTTTTAAACATATACATTACTCTGTTTCTATATAGGCCATACCACACTTAAGTTAAAAACACCTTTATATACAGGTACCTAGTGCAATAAAAATATTGGTTTTAGCTACTCACATAATATGAAATTCATGGCGAATGCGAATGATTTCATCTTTATGAACCACAGACAAAATTTTAATTCTTTCCTCTTCACTCAAATTTGACAAAGCAGGCTCCAACAAAGCATCCCGACAGGTCATGCCTGGAAAATACAAACAGTTCTTTCGGTTGCTTTAAAAACGATGAAGATAACCTAACAAAAACATTGATAAAGTTCAGGTCTGTTAAAATATCTATGAAGACAGTACATAACAACATTAACACACTCACTAAGTTAACTTACGTGTACAATTATACAGAGAAAAGAGTTTCTATCTTTGCTTCTGCTTGAAATGCAATGTTGTAAAAGCATTATTACCCATTGTTCATCAAATGGATCATAACCTGTAAAACTGTTAGCATTTAATGTTACTTCAAGCATTCTTAGTCGGCCTGGTATAATTAGGCCTAATTAATGTTATTTATAAATATTTTACAATGAAATATTTTACTGACAATCGAAAAGAAATTAGAGCATACAGCTAAATTGACTTACTTTAAGGCAATTAGGTCTATTTGATAATTGAAAAATATTAACCAAGGGACTATAGAAAGGAATGTTTTTATAACAATCAAGGGGTTACGCAACTTAGCTACAATTAATCTTGCCATACAAATTTACCAGTTCCAAGAATAACTTAACTTTAACTCTTAATATTTAAATACTTAATAAGTTGATTAAATTCAAAATTAAGGGCTGTTTTTACTTGTCATGTTGTAAAAAAATCTTAAAAATAATTGAAATCTTACTTTTTTTAAATAACATTAGTTTCATCAATGTACCGCAATACTCAATTTTCCTCTAAAACAATATTTTTACTTATTTAACTTAGTTGTACTCGTATAAGCACATAAGTGGTCCATCTATCAGTACTATAGATCGCCGCCTGATTGAAATTCGACATAAAGTTCAGATTAAAAATATTTTATGGGACATTCTCAGAAATCATGACATTTGCTTTACCTGTACAATTAAGTTAAACTAGGTTATCACAGCATTGGAGCTGTAATAGTTACAGACTTATATTTATTGCTATGTAATCTTATTAAAAGCAATTTTTTGTGCCTGTTTATATTTATTTAAACACTGTGACCTATTTCCCATACCCAAAATCTCACCCAAAATCGTCGCTGTTCCCTATTGGCATTTTACAAGTTTGAAGCTTTGGCATATATATTTGGTGTAAATATTATCAGTTAAAATTACTTCCTATAATTTCAATTTATTATTTCATTCATAAAAACGACTTTGTAGAGAACAAAAACAGGACGGTAATGATCAGAAAGTGGTTTGAACGCTTGATTATAATAGGTTTAAACATTATTAATTCATTACTAGGCTCTATTAATAATTTGGTTATTAATTTGTTCCCCTACTCTTTTGTGCTATTTAGACTAGGAGTAGGCCTACGCTTGTTCCACGCGTATGGGGATAAACGGCAACATAAGCCAGATAATCTTAGTTCCACGCTATTAAAAATAAAAATAAATGAACAATAACACCTCTATCAAATTACACATATTAACTACACAGAAAAAGGTTTTAATTTTGTCCATTGAAGATATTTGATAACCATTAGATACGTTTTACAAATTTTATTATTTTAGTAAATATTTTCTTGGTACTGTATTATTATTTTTTTAACAAAATATATATTATAAGTATTCATAACCTATTTAAAAATACTTCATAAATAACAAATAACTGTATTATATTTAGTGCAATTTCAGTACAATAGGCAGAAAATTGTTTCCAGGCCCGCGGTTTGTATGTGACGCGCTATGGGCCCGAGAGATGATTGCGCCCCCCCTTCCTCCACTCCCGTGGATATGAATCACCAAATAAATAAAACCAATGCCATAGGCATTTGACGATTTGAGACGGGCATTCGCAACATAACAACAAATTGAAACAATGACAGAACTATTTTTATTTTGTTCATTTTCGACCGCTAATAATGCGGTTGCGCATTGTTAAAGTAAAAAAAATGTAATCTTGCAAATGTAAACAACATTGCCAACTAACTATCAAGTAGCAATACGCAGAGTGCAGGCAGTGGCAATGATGAGTCATGAGTGGGAATCGAGAGTGGAGAGGATTCAATTGGCGAACTATTTGTAGGTCTACCAGACAGAGAAGAACCTGCGCAGAACCACGATCTCGAGAATTGCACGCACCCAGGGGCTATGGTGGGGGGGACGGTGGGAAGAGGGTGGGGCGTCGCGGCAGGGGAGATGGACCCGTGGTAGGGATTAGTCGTTGGCGGCGTTGGCGCGCCGTTCGGGAGAACGAGTGTTCCTGTCTTGTCGCCTTTCCGCACTTGTGTGCTACACAGTACAGTACGCGCTGTATACTGCGACCTCTAGTGATCGCAAAACATTTATCATTACTACTGTTATGAGTACAAAAGCCCCTTGGTTATGTACGTCAAGGTCAAAATCTGCTTGATAAATTGTAAAATATTTTCTTTGTCGCGTTCCCAACAAACCTATGAAAGCCCTTGGGCCATTGCGCCCCTTGGCCCTTGCGCCCGGGCCCATTTACAAAATCGGCCCTGATTGTTTACATTTAAAACATGTTACTCTATGTCTGACAACAAACAACTCAATCGCCGTTTAACATAGACTTAAGCACCGTTATTTACAGCCCACAATGCGTTTATTATGGGAAATTAAACTATCTCTCATTACTACTTAACAGAATAACTTCAGAAACGAAATTGACCTTACAAATTACGCCGAAAATCTAGTGTGAAAGTTTGAAGTCGATCTGAGGCATCTTGCAAACGTAATCGTTCAACAGTCGTATGACCAACAGTCGTGTATGAGGATTTCACTCCTCTTCGATCCGTTCATCCAACTAATCCAAATAAACTTTTAGGACAAAATCCAATGTCTGAGCAGTTAGATCTTATTTTTCAGAATCTTTAACTGAATAGTTACCATTCTCTTCAAAATTGTAGAGTAACATACATGACTATTGGCAAACATGTGAAAGCTTAAACCTTAGAGAGAAGCTCCGAGGTGAAAGAAGTCCCTTTAAATGAGGGCCTTTAAATAAGGAGACTTCTTTCCCTCTAACAATGGGTGACTGTTGTAGAACAGGGGGTCCTCATTACCAAAATGCGTTTTAACCTTTGACTATTTGCTATTCGGAAATGCAAAATTACAACATAAGACATATTGATAATCATTAACCCCAGAGTAACCACCAATAAATATATTGAAAAGGCCTACTTAGAAAAAGTGAATAACCCATTGTGTTTAGAAGTAAGGTTTGTAAGCTTTTATTTAGTGCAAAAAAATGTAATTCAAACAACCCGCTTAAAATATGTAGACCTACATATTCACATGTAAGTTTAGCATACGGCTTAAGCTAATTTCTATCTTAACCTTTTAAATCTACTTAACTTACTGAAGGATACAACAACTTTTTTTCCAAATGTCTATTATCCGACTATATATTGAGCCAGTTCTTCTTTAGTCCAATTCCCATTCCACAGGTTCAAATATATTGATATGACGAAGTTTTCACATTCTCCTTCAGGTTTGATTCATCAAGGTTCCAGAGAGTATTAATGTGTTATTGTTAGTTATGTAATTTTAAACTAATCTCCCTGAAGATGCCGAACTTTGCCCGAAGTGAAATGTAGGCCCTAACTTACATTGAAGAGACAAATCCCTATCTTCAACTCAGAAACTGAGGCAAATTAAGGTAATATTCCTACACATTGTTTACAAGTTCTTAAAACTGGACATATGTAAATTGTTTTTAAGTTAACTTAGTGTGAGCAAAATTAAGGGCGAAACTTCGTTATCCGTCTCCACCATTATTATCAATGTGGAAATTTCGATATTGCGTTTGAAAATTGAGCGATGAAACCAATCGAATCAACAACGATACTGTGAAAAGATTTTTATCATAATATTAATCTAACCCAACAGTGTAACCGTAAACCTCCGCCACTTTAATTGACAGCGATGTTTATAACAACAAAATCTATGGTGTTTGGAAACATTTAAAATGCATATTCCCTCAATACAATAGCAAAAAAAAAACCTTTCTGATTTGTATTTGGCAGCATTTGTGTGACGCCATTTTAGATCTAGCGAAGCGAAGTCTGCTTCTTCTCACAGTTTGAATGCACAACTAGGGTAGGCCCTAACTTGGTTAGTTTATTTTGTGTTGTTCTTTGGTACAGGTTACATTAGCTAAAATTTTTACTTTTCAGTTACTTGTTTGAATATATACAGTACAGTACACTCTCGTTCATCGGAACTAATGTGGCGGACGGCCGGTTCGGATGTCAAAAAATTCCGATGAAGAGTCCGCCGTGAGTCATCATTTCCGCCCGTACGGTGACCTATCGTGATTGTATTCACTCTTGTTTTTAAGATAACACAAGAGATTTTATGAAAATAAGGCACTCAAACTTTGAACATGGTAACAATGAACCTATAGAAATAAAGACAACGCAGGAAATAAAGATCCAAAATCGTTATTCTCATATTCCATATTCATATTCCAGCAGTCAACTGACTTCCACGTAACACAGGTGCAGCCGCGACGCGAGACAGACTGAATGATTGAATGACAGTTTGGGAAGCGGTCAAAACGGATGTTCACTTCCTGCCCCCTTCCTCTTTCTATTTTTGTTCGAATACGTACTCCACGGCCTCGTAAATCACATTGATGGGTACAGATTATGGAAAACGCCTGATGACGTTTGATGCAAAATGTGATACTTCACTGTTGTGCGGATAGAACGAATGGAAATTGAATGCGCTAAAACGGAAAAATTATTTATTTCGTAAGAAAAAAAAATTAATTATATCCAGATTTTCAGTTCCGATGAAGCGGAGTTCCGATGTCGCCGAGTCCGATGAACGAGAGTGTACTGTATTTGTTTGTCTGTATTGTCAAAAGGTTTATTTCATTATATTAGAACGAGAAACTAAATCAGGTGATAAAATCGTAAACTTAATCGTATCATGTAATTGTATCATCGATATAACAGCAATATTATCGCAATATCGAAATTTCCACATCGACAATAACGGTGGAGACGGATAACGAAGTTTCGCCAAATTAAGTTAGCCTGTCGATTTTTCTCAACAATGAAAACATTATAATTGAACACCTTTTTAATTCTTAAACACAGGTCAGATTAACCTAAGAATACCCTTATAATTTCTACTAAACTTGAGATCTACTTACCTAGATTGCTGTGTTACATACTTCATGCAGTAACTTGAGACTTTTCTAAACAATGTTACAATTTCCGGTTTTAAATATTTGAATTACTAAAACGGTATTGTAATCGCCAGAAACTGTTCACAATCCTAAATCTAGGCCTACCACATTTACTTCAACATGATACGCAAATAATAAACAATTCGAATTAAGCCTAAACTATCTCACTAACGAATCCCAGTTTGAAGCTCACGATCACTTTGCATTGAAAGCGGGCATATTGCATTCAACAAGTTGTTTTGACGTTTTGTTTTGACTGGTCCGTTTCTCTGTTCTCGTTTCTTGTTTTTTGTTGCTTGTTGTTTTCTTTTCTTTGCCTTTGCCTAATGATGCAGTGCTGTTCCAGAACGACAACATAACATAACTATAGATGAAATATAATACATTATATAATATAATACATGTATTATATTTCATCTATAACTTAACATAACACTACTGGATTTATTTATTTATATATTATCCCATCCCTGATATTTCCCTAATAAGACTTGGTTGACATATATAATAAAATAAGTAGAAAAGCATAAAAATACTGATAACGTAAATCACTGATTATAAATCAAAGATTCAAAGATTCAAAGATTTTATTAAGCCATTCAGTTTTACAACAATAGGCTACGTCTAACAATTAAATGCTAACTAAAACTAAAATACACTTCAAAACAAGAAATAAGAATCAAAAAGCACTGCAAACGCACACAGCAAACCATGCACAATACTTACAGGTTAAAATCTGTGGCATAACCTACCACCTATCGAACGTATGCGCATTGTAAACTGTCATATCGAAACTGTCCTATTGTACGGATTGAACAATGGAAATTAACTGAGTTTTTTATATTTTGACTTACAGAGCTGTCAAGTAGGCACCGCAGGGCAACCGGTGCATTTTATGGGCTCTTGTGATTATTGGACACTTTTTGATGGAGCCTCCGATCGAACCGATCGGACCATTTAAACGGGGTTTTTAATGGGGTTCAAAAAGGGTTAAAATGGGTTTTTCTAATTTTTGGATCTCAAATTGATTAACTCAACAATTTTAACCGAAGCTATTCAAAATAGCTCGAAAAAAACAATCAATCTGCCATTGTGAATTTTTAACCTAGCTTAACAGAACGGAGAAAGTTAAAAAATATGCTGTTTATATAATATTCTTAAGGAATCTTAAGGAATATCAACAAATTCCTCAATCTCACTTTTTATTGACATAACATATTAAAATTTGGTATGTACTTGTATGTACATTCATACGGAAGCCCTGAAGGGCCAAAGAGTAAGCGGTCATTTTTTACACCGCCGTGTTTGAAACACGGCGAGCCGTCTTTAAAAGTCGGCGAGCCGTGTTTGGAAGGCGGCGAGCCGTGTTTGAAAGGCGGCGAGCCGTGTTTGGAAGGCGGCGAGCCGTGTTTGGAAGGCGGCGAGCCGTGTTTGAAAGGCGGCGAGCCGTGTTTGAAAGGCGGCGAGCCGTGTTTGAAAGGCGGCGAGCCGTGTTTTAAAGTCGGCGAGATGTATTTGAAATTCGGCGAGTATTTTGATAAAGTAATTAAGAGTAATAATTAGATATCTGATATTAGATTAGGTATATGACTAGATTTAATCTCATTTGCAAACTAATTAAAAAATATTACAACTTTCATGCCAGATTTCTATGAAATCAGAGGTCCCCAAAACAAAGAAAACTGTTTGGTTATGGTCATCATAACAAATGCACAGACTATTTTTGCTCCAGAGATTTGATTGTTTTGGTTGTTTCAATTTTATAAGAGGATGAAAATCCGTTTAAGAGTCAATAAAAAAGCTTTTAATTATTAGTCTTAGTTAATTTATCGAAAAGCTCGCCGAATTTCATATACTTCTCGCCGACTTTCTAACACGGCGATCGCCGACTTTCTAACACGGCGATCGCCGACTTTCTAACACGGCTCGCCGTCTTCCAAACACGGCTCGCCGACTTTTAAACGCGGCTCGCCGTCTTTGAAACACGGCTCGCCGTCTTCTAAACACGGCTCGCCGTGTTTCAAACACGGCGGTGTAAAAAATGACCGCTTAGTCTTTGGCCCTTCAGGGCTTCCGTACATTCACTAGGTAGAATGTGAATTATTTTTGCTTATAACACCTATATATAACATAGGCATACCTACATACTCAACCCCATGGGGTTTATGGGAAAAATCATAAATACTACAATTGGAAACATTCAGCATGTACATGCACTGATAAGAAGTTATTATCTATTTTCTTACACCCCTCGATCCTAGCAGCAAACATTCATCTTCATTCCCATATGGTGTATATGGGAAAAACAAAAAAAAATACCAAATGGTATTGGGATTTCGCTGAGAATGCAGATCTGCTGCAACGGGGGTATTTTTACCATTGACTTCACATACTAAGTACTTAGTATATAATTCAATGATGATAATGCCATTAAAAGTTTACACTTAATCACCAAACAGATTGACTATACATAGTCAATAACACTATTCAAGAGATTATGATAGTCTGTTAGTGAGAAGGCCATGCCGTACGGTACTAAAAAATCTAAGGATCGATTTTTATGGGCAAAAAATAGTTCTAGTAGTTAATAGTATAAATTGGAATTGAATGACGATAAAGCAAAAACATCAGAAAAGAGTATAGGTAAGTATAATCACAGGAATAATTCAAGTAATACATCCGTTTTAACGGAAATTTATAAGGGAGTGAGCGGCTATAGTACAGGCGAAAAAAATGGTACTTTTAAAAACTTCCTGTTTGCAGGTTGAGTCGAACCCTCGGTATCTCTTGCTATAATGGTGCCGAAGTCCAGCGCACTAACCACTACGAAACTGACTCAGCCAGGTACCGCTAATCATATGTTCCCTTTACTGCCGATCGAGGGTGCACTTTTCCATTGACCAGGGACGTTCGTTGCCAACAATTGGGGACGTTCCTTACCGCTGATTAGGAGCGATTTTATCACCTAATGAGAGCGCTTTTCACCTCCGATTGGGGTTGTTCTTAACTGATGATCGAACGACAAAGAGTGCTCATCGAACATTGGTCAGCGGATCAGGTTCGATATTTACCGTCAACTAGGGACACTCTTTTCCACCTATCAAGCGGGGTTGCGTCTCTCTACCACAACGGTCCCCCTATCTTCTGTGTCTTAGGTGATCGCCTAATTCACCTATGTGGTAGAACAGGCGTATGGTCAAATTCAAATTATGGACGCCCTGCCTGGATGTGAAATAAAGGTTGGCAAAGTGGCCTATATATCCAAAGGCACATACATCCACTATCTGATATCGCCAAAATTTGTACTTGTTTTAAAAGAGATAACTTATGGCATTGAATGGTGAGCTTTTTGGCACTTTTCAGAAAACGTCAAGTTCGTTAGCAAAAGACTTGATCAATAAAACTTTATATATGAACAATTAAAATACAGATTGTTTTTTTTTATAATTTGAATCCAATATTTTATGTTTTAATATTCAAACTTTTGATTTTGCATGCGGAACTTTTGAATGGGAATAATTACCTGGATCGCAAGGAATGTTACTGAGAAGGGGTGGTGAAGGATGGCAGCACTGGTTAATAAATTGTCTGCATGTTGACGATTGACAACGGAACGGGGGAACGGCTGCTACAGGGACGACGAAGCCGACTTTCCCCTTCCCGCAACCAGCATCTCATCCATATTGTTATTACTTTGGTTAATCTCACGTGTACATCAAACAAAAAGTTTTAACAACCTTATAGAGTATTTTTCCTTCCAGCATGAATTACGACGATTATGAGCAGGTAAAATTAGGCTCAGATTAGTTCCTCCTATCGAGATTAGGTTTGAACCTTTCAAACTACTACTAACCACTGCGAGGTTAAGCTTAGTATTCATTTTTTCATCCAACTTAGTCCTATTAAATGAAATGATTTTTGTTATCCACCCCATAGCTATCAATTATGTTTGCAATTTCAATATTATGATCTTATTAGTAAAGCGTAATCAATTTATGAAATATATTTATTTAGGTTATAGAATTGTACAGCAGAACATTGTTTACCTAAGTTATTAGTGACGACCAGTGTTGGGGAGTAGCCCGCTACTTGTAGCGCGCTACTGTAGCTCCGCTACTTTATTAGTAGCGTCAGTGTAGCTCCGCTACTTTTGAAAATAAGTAGCTTGTAGCTGTAGCGAGCTACATTTTTAGAGTAGTTGTAGCAGATTATCTAGCTACTTTTCTCGCTACTTTGGTTTCAATAAAACATAATAATTCATCATTTCATGGCTTTCAAATAAACACGAGAGAAGGTTAGTTAGCTGTTATGTTTCTCGCTCATTTTAATTGAAGATTAATTTCAATCCATTGCGACCACCAGACGCTCCGAGTACCATAACCACAATACAACATGGCAATCACCAGTCTTGTTCTCTTTTGTGTTTGCTAACCACTAGAGGCGCTAGTAGTATTCTTCTACTATGCGCCTATATTATAGAATAGAAACTAAACTGCTGCACTATGCTTGTGCACCGCCAGGATCGCTCAGATCAGGAATTAAGGAAAGGAATGTTTACATTGGACCCGAATATGTTTATCCACCGCAAAAGAGGTTTGTTTACGTTTTACCAACCACGTGACTAATTCCAGACTTATTATTTGTGGGATTTGTCACGTGATAGGCAAAAACGTAAACAAACTGCTTTGCGGTGGATACTTGTGAACGCCCTCGATAATGAGAAACGACGCGACGTCAAAGAATGCAAATAAATAACCAATTAATTGTTACTGTAAGACTACTGGCATAAAGACTCAACAACATAACCTCAACCACCTTGAATGATGTTAGATGTTGATGTGAGCGTTTACCGTACTTCCCAAACTCTGTAAATTCGTACTTAATACTTTTACAGAGTGCTTCATACTTATTCTTTTTCTGTAGTATCTAATCTAACAATCGACCTCATTGCAATTAGTAGGCCTAAAACAAGATTTGCGACAAAACTTAAGAAGCTGGTTCTTCTTGTGTGCATACGCCAGCATTAACCCTACCTTGGCCGGTCTAAGAACAATGTTATAAACTTGTGGAGATAACTTAATAAATATTGTTGTTTACGTCTTTGATGTAAGTCTTTTTATTAGACAATTTATATTTTCATACCAATATTCTGTTTGCATTACCTAGGCTCCATAAGAGTCACAAATTATTATATTAAAATGAAAATATGTCTAAAAACAATACCAAAAAAAGGTATAATTTAGGCCTAGGTTATATTCATAAAAACTGAATTTTACTTTTTTAAATGAAAAAATGGGTGGTTATACATCACAAGAGAAAAAAGGACCAGATTGTGACAGTATAAAAGTAGCTTAAATTGTAGCGAGCTACTTTTAAAAAAGTAGCTAGCTACTTTTTTGAAAATGTAGCTGTAGCTGTAGCTAAGCTACTTTTTTGGAAAAGTAGCTGTCGCTGTAGCTAGCTACTTTTAAAAAGTAGCTTCCCCAACACTGGTGACGACATACCGTATACCATAGGCCTAGGCAAAACTTAAGCTTCCTGCTTCGGGGATCAATCCATTCATATTGATTGTTAAATGAATAATAGAAGAGTAACTAGGCCTAATAATGGACTAAACCCAACCAATCTGATCTAGGCCTACTAAATTTCTACAGACCTTGATTCTTATAAACACAGTTTATCTTAACAATCTAAAGATAGGCCTAAATAAACACAAGATTGTAAATATTGATAATACTGTAGCTGAAATTGGATAACAAACTTTAGCTGAGTGGTCTTCCCCTCATTAAAAACTACATTTACAGCAGCCAAATGATAAAGTTACGGTACGAGGCTAGGAGGCCGAGGCCTACTTTCAAACTCTAGTTTGAGCGATGAGCGCAAGATCGCTCATCAAAAGAGGAGATGAGCACATGATCAATACGTCTCACTTTAAGTTTAATTTTGTTCAGGTTGGGTTTGTAACTGTAGGCCTACCTAGGCCTATTTTCAAAATTGACAAATATAAGCCTCTAGTCTTGGCCTACATGATTTAGCCTACATCAGTAAGCAAAGTGCCACTCATCTTTTTGCCACATTTAGCTTATTCTCTGTGTTATGGAAAAAGATATAATAAAAATCAAAAAAGTAAACTCCAAAGATACTTTATTAAAAAAATTGTTTGGTCTTATTATGAAATTTTACTATATTAATACCTACCATTTATTGCAGGGGTATGGAGCTTACGAATACAATCAGTATGACTATGGAGATCTTCACACCGGAGACCCTCAACGAGACATTGAATACGATCGTCAGCACTTCAAAATGCCTGAAATGGTCAAGAAATTCCTCCTATACTTTTGCAGCACATTGAATGATGGATTGATTTTTGAGTTGCAGAATATTTATGAAAATACGTAAGTTTTTTATGTTTACAAACGGTTGGTTAACTAGGAATTATCGCACGATGTTTTAAAATTCCATCTTTCACTCAAGGAGGATTACTTGTCAAGGAGGATGTTCTGTTGTTAACCCTGCGCACCATCCCTTTATAAGTAAAGGCTTCTTCCGGAAAGAGAAATAATGATAGGGTAGCAAATCAGGTTGTGTTCTCCTTTCTATGTGTTCACTTGATTGTATTGCTTTTTTATTAAAGTGACAAGAGCTGAGAAAACAATGTTCCCAATATCAGAAGTAAATTGCTCGTTGGTTTCCGTCGTCGTCAGCATCTGTCTCATTATCTCTCACGGCCACGAATCCGGGGACGGATAGTCCTACTTAAGCATTAATTCATGTTTCAATAGGATTTTTTTGCGTTCAATTAAAATTTTTCGAGGTAGGCTATACAGTATATTACGGTTTGAACTCTGAGATAACATTGAATTTGATTGGTAGGCCTAATGGTTCGAACTATGGCATTTTACCAGTACTACCGTACTGTAACTTAACATGTAACAGACACATTATAATGCACACACAGCAATCTAGAATTTGATTTCTAGAGGTTTAAGTCCAAACAAATTCTTGTTATAGAAGCTGTATTATGTTTTTTATGTTACTATATATCACTTTAGATTATTGACATCTTATTTTTAGAGTCCCTATTAGAGGTTTTTAAGGGAACAGGGAAAATTACTAAAAAGAGGTTTTCAATTATTGCGGTTGAATTTAGTGAGGTTTATTTATAGCTTTCCAAATAATCCTCCTTGTGTTCAATGTGGATAGGCCCTATTTCAACATAAAAAATAGCCTATGGATCATTATAAAATTAATGGCCAATTTAAAAAAGGTAAAAAAAATGAAAAAATAAAATTCAAAAACAAGTTATTTATTAGTAGTTCAAAGTAAATGAACTACAGAATAAAACCTTACACACAGCAGAGCGTCAAAATTTTATTTGATTTTTCTGATTTCATTTCATGGATACACACAGAATTTCCTCCTCGCTCACGTTTTTTTTTTATCTTGATAAAAAAGTGATAAAAAAATTGTAAAGTCAAAAGTTATAAGCTATATGCTGAAGGTAAATGTAATTACTAACACCTACATAAGTTAAAATGAGTTTATATTGATTATTGTGTTCTTTAGACCAGAAAATGTGCCTTATTTTCATTTCAATCTAAAAAAACTCACTTAAACTTTCCATATTTTGATAAATTATTTATTATTTTTATTTTAAAATATAATAAAATGATAGTAAAGAGTATAAACTTTCAATTGATATAAATTTTTTAATTATTTTTTATAATTTGATATTTTTTAATATAGAAAATGTGATTGTGAGGGAGTGAGCGAGGGGGAAAAACGCCGTGAGCGAGGGGGAATCGCCGTGAGCGAAGGGGAACTAATAAATGAAAAACTAATAAGTAAATAAGTTGTATCAATTAACAATGCAAGGTGAAGTAAAAATAAAATGTATTATTACAATGATAATAGCAAAGGAATTTGCTTTATTCACGACTCATCCATGAGCGGGGGGGGGGGGGGGGACGCGAGCGAAGAGAAAATGTTGAAGGTCTTTAGTTTTTGACCCGACTATACCGGCAGTATTGCGCAACCCGTTGTTTGAGGTTATACCGGCTTCATAATCAGTTCTAAAACTACCATTGCTAGTTTTGCTGTTATAATTATAAATGAGTTATGAGGAGTGAGCGAGGGGAACAGCAATTGATATATGCATGATTTCTTAACTGAAATGTGATAATAACAACCTAAATATGACGATTACGATGCTGTCGTCCACAACATGTAACTTTCATGTAACTTCGGCCGAGCGCTACTGACAGGAACTGAAGAAACGAAACGGTCCGCGGCGATTTGGCAGAAAATTCAAAACATCGCTACACTTTTATTGGTCATGTAGAGACACAGAAATAATGGTGAATTATTTTGAAATCGATCTGATTTCAATAATATTATTACTTTATTTCAAAATATAACTGTTATATGAAAATCATGGGCATTTTAAATAGTTATTTTTTGTTAATTTGCAAGGCTTTTTTCAACTGAGAACTTAAGACTCTGAGGCATGGAGACAGTGAGCGAGGGGAAAAATTAGACACATACCGTATTTTTTTTTAACATTTATTTTCATTCAATAATTTGATTTAAAGCAAGATCATGTTTAATAATATACTTACCATTTCTACAAAGCTTCATTTGCATGAAAAAAAATATTTTTGTATTTTTTTCCTGCAGAGACTCAAATTGGCCATTAATTTGATAATGACCCATATGTATTGATTAGTTTACATTTAATGAATTACAAAGTGTAAAATAGGATAATCTCTAGAGTATTTTATGTTACAACCTTAAATGCTTTGCAGAATTTAATTCACTGTCTGGTGATAGCCAATAATGGGGGGGGGGGGGGGTCACACTAACTCTGGTGGCTTTGATTTGGCTTTTTAAAATTATGGCAAATCTAATTGTAAGGAACAACTATGTTCAGGGCTTTAAATGTTGAAATTTTAATGAAGCAATTTTTCAGGTTTCCTAAGCTTACGGAGAAGTTTTTTGACAAGCGACCTTGGCCTGAAGAGGACGAGGTTGCTCACATCATTGATAATGATCAGGTAGGCCTAAATGTATCATTGAATGTGTGAATATATTTTCTTATGAATTGTGAAATATGATGCTAATTTTAAACACAAATATTTAGGTATTGCGTCATTTATTACAGTGATTTTGTATACAGTAGTAAAAATCTTAACTGGACTTCGCTTAACTGAAACTCACACCCCCTAAAGCAAATTTTAAGGTGAATATGGCTGAAAGGAGAGTTTAATGAATCTGATGATTTGTTTAGCTTTGTAACTGACAAAAGATTAGATTAATTTGTTACAATAATTAATAAATCCATCAATAACCAAATGAACAGAATCAGATGGGTCCAGTTTAAAATCTGCAATAAGCTATTAATTTTTCCACTAAAATAGATCAAACCGGCAACCTTCAATCCCCGGCACCTAGTGATTTGAAGATGAGGTTTATAATTACCCAGCTAACCAATCAGATTCACTGGAATTGGGGGTCCGGCTTGGATTTAGTCTAATGATTACCTACCGATACTCTACTGTAAATGGTCATCATTGTGTCTTACTTTACCTAGCAAAATTAATATATTTTTTAAAATTAGCACACCATGGACAGTTATTTTATGATTGTTAAAATTTGAACATAATTGAAAAAAAACCATTAAGTTTCAGCTTTAGTTTAACCATTACGCCTATAAAATTTATGTTTGTTTTAGATCTTCTTGATCCTGTACAAAGAGTTGTACTACCGCCACATTTACGCTCGCGTGCCAGGCGGTCCCACTCTTGAACAGAGGTTCGGATCATTCTACAACTACTGTGATCTGCTAAATTACATCCTCAGTAAGTTTTGGAGTATACCATTATTATTGTGTATCATCAGTATGTCACCCAAAATAAAATATATAAAATAATTGATTTGTATTTCATAGAAGCTTTTTATTGATACAATGAGTACCAATGAGTGAATAATATTAACCCTTTGTTGCCCAACCACTGAAAAAATTGGAAAACTAAAAAAATATTTGCTCGAAGATGTTTATATGGATCAAATTAAGTTATTAAATACCTCCATGGTTACTTGTAACAATCAGGGGAAAAATATTTTGTTTGGGACTTGAGGGTCCCGTTGGGCACTGGGCCTAGGTTGGTAGGAATTACTCCGGGACTCTGAAGTCCCGTCAGTCACAGTGAATGTAATCAGTATAATGTGTATTCTATGTATGTGTAATATATGTAATGTGTAACGATATGTATTTCTTCTTATTTTATCAATTGTTTCATGTAAAAGGGTGAAATAGTACATAAATTACAATAAATGTCCATTTTATTAAAATAAAAAGATAAATAATCACATAATATATAAAATTTAAAGTAAAATTGACCAAAGATATAGGCCTATTTGCCAATATGAATAATATGACTCATATGAATAAAATAAAAATTAATTTGATTTTAATTGAAAAAAAATCTAGGCCTACAACCTTTAGCAAAATTGGCAAATTTTAGGCCTTTATTTTATCAATTTTAGGCAAATTTTAGGAAAATTTTACCTGGTGATTTAGGCCTACTTGCCCAACGGGACCTGTAAGTCCCTCTCACATCAATGGGTAAATAAAATTACTAGTTGTCATAACAACATATTAGTGGTGTTACAATAATGCCAAAGTATACAATAAAACAATATAACAGGTTTATTGGGTAAAATTACAATATTTACTTTATTTGATAATTGTGTAAAGTCAATGATACAGCATTGCATGCGACATTCGTACCTCTGTCGAGTCCAGTATGTGCTGCAACCTAGTGGACTAAGTTAGAACTACGAGGACATTCTAATATTGTTGCTAGGCAACAGCTACAACCAATAGCAACCCTAGAATGGCTTCATTGCCAGCTGTTTATGAAAAAGCCAACCAATAAAATACCGGGACTTAGGAGTCCCGTCGGTCGAGAAAGGGTTAATTGGAACCAAGATGATTAAAATGTCTTCAATTTGAAAACTTCCAAATTTTTTCTGCTCTGTATAATTTTGTATAAAAAATAAAAAATATAATTGCAAATAACGTTAAGTCTTATAATTGTAAAACCTGTATGTTGATTCGTTTTTACAATGAAAACATAGCCAACCCCATACAGCCTTGTCATTCATCTGTTTTGACACACTATTACCTGTCCGCCACAAGTTTCAAGGTCATTACACAACCACTTTCTTCCCCTCGGACCATCTCATACCGTACTAACTGGCTGCTTTGATTCCAAGACTCATTAGTTTACGTTTAGACTCACTATTTTTTACAGTGAAAGAGTGACATACACAGCTTGATAACATCTGCAGATGACACTTTAACAAGTGCTCTCAATGCATGTCTTTTTGAACTGCTTTTATTAATTTTATTTTATTTTTTGTTTTTCAAGAAATTAATATAGTTTATCCAATAAAGTTTGGTATCTAGATGAATGCCCAAAGAGTCTTACTTAATAAATTCAGAACATGGAGGCAAATTTCTTAGCTTTAAATGTGATCCTCTTTGTTTACCAATAATCCAGAGTGAAGAAACGTTCCCTTCTGTTCCGTCGGACCCCCGGTGACTCAGTTTCCGTTGCAGGTGCCAAGGAGCCGGTCCCGCTCGAGTTGCCCGACCAGTGGCTGTGGGAGCTAGTGGACGAGTTTGTGTACCAGTTCCAGTCGTTCTCGCAGTACCGGGCGCGCCTCATCAGCAACCAGGACAAGGAGACGGAGCTTGACTACATCAAGAAGAACAACGAGGTGTGGAACGTGCTCAGCGTGCTCAACGTGTTACACTCACTCGTGGACAAGTCCAACATCAAACGTCAGCTGGAGGTGAGAATCGGAAAATCGTTATACAGTATCAGAAGAGTATACTCGTTCATCTGACTTGGCGATGATCAATCTCTTCATTCAAACTTATAATCTGTATTTTAATTTTTGTTTTTTGTTTTTATCCCCTTTAATCTGTTATCCGTTATTTTATTTATTTATTTTTTTATTCACTAAAACAGATTACATTCAAATTCCTATTGCTACTAGCTGCAAAAGCCAGATGTGGCTTGTCTGCAGCTCATATTTGCAAACAAGTCTGAAACACAAAAGTCTTATCTTTAGTCAGTCCAGTCCTTATCTCTCAGGTCCACCAGGCAACTAACACAATCTGTTTATATCCAATATTTCTTCAATTGGAATTTTTCTTTCTATTTATTGTGCACACAATATATCATTATGCACTTATCATTATGCATTACATATCATTATGCACACAATACAGGAATTTATCACATTTTCCATTGCCAAACGCTTTTTTTATAATTTGCCTCACTCGATGTGATTGGAATGGGAGTGCAACTTCACCAACTTCGCCTGTGTTACAGGGAACGCTGATAATAGGGCTTGAAGATCAATATATAGATTTTCAATATCTTATTATTAGCATATTTATTGTATTAGTTCAAATCAATGATAACGAACCTAACCATAATGGTTCACCACAATGACAGAAATAATTACTTATGGCCGACTTCATTTCATCCAAATTTTTTGCCATTTGATTTCGCCGTCCGCCTCATTAGTTTGAATGAACATGAAAGTACTGTAGCAACATGACTAAAAAGACAGCTATTCTATATCTTTATGTTGTAATTATTGCTGAAAATATGATAAATGTGATGTAATGCGAGGCATTCAAATGTTGATTTTTGTCTTATCTCTCACGATAGACATAACAGATGAGGTGAGTTTCATGTTGTTGGTTTACCAAATATGTCCGCTGTTACGATAGTACCGTCACTGACGCTGTTTCACAGGTGTACGCCAGCGGGGGGGACCCCGACAGTGTGGCGGGCGAGTTTGGCCGTCACTCGCTGTACAAGATGCTAGGATACTTCAGTCTCGTTGGGCTGCTGAGGCTACACTCGCTGCTTGGTGACTACTACCAAGCAATCAAGGTTCTGGAGAACATCGAACTGCATAAGAAGGTTTGTAACTGTTTTGCCACACTTACAAAGAGTGTAGTGTCCTGCCATCCATAAACTCCTGCTTTTATTTAAAAAACAAATTAATGTCCTAAAAATCATTGTTTACAGTCGCTTGAAAAATTTAGAGTTTGGGCAACAGTTTGAAGTCGAAGGATTCTGTATACTTTACTGAGCACTTTCTATAAAATGCCTAAAAATCATAAAACCTAATGATTTGTTACTAATCAGAATGTGGCTTCAGTTAGATTTAAGGGTTAATGTGGTAGTTTTACATAAAATTCGCTCTTGATATATTAATTTGTTTCATTAAACCACTCTGGAAGAACCACCCACATTTACAGGAAAATCCTAATGTCCTTGGTAATATTACTGTACCTCAACCTTATCATCCATTGCCCATAAACATGTAAAGAATTGTGCAAAAATATCGAACTAGATGAAACCTTCTGAGGTGTACGATTTTGAGCGGAAGCCACTGAAAGAAGGCCATTCTACAGCATTTAAAAGTATGCTCATTGGTAGACTTCTTTCACTCAATCTGTGACTTCTACTGTAAAAGCAACTATTTTTCCAAACAATATAAAGTACACCCTCAAACACTTGCAGTTTTCAAGAGTCCCCATATTACTACCCGATAAAGACGGTATTAACAGAGTGGCAAAACTGCAGTCAAGTTATTTGTTCAATAGTGAAACTCAATTACCAATTGTTAACTTCAAGGAGTAAGAAAAAACTTTTATTGGCGGGCGGTATGTTTTGAACTAGTACCATAAGCATCATTTGTTTAAACTCTTTGTTTCAGTATTCTACTTGTTTCAGTTTAAGTTATGTTCAATTAAGAGTACTCTTTATTTCATGCTTTAAATCTCCTTTTAGCGAATTTCCCTATAGGGAATATGCTATTACGGTAGTAGCCATGGTAAGACCTAAGCCCAGGTCCACTTTACTTTTTCATTTTGAGGTCCCCAGAAGCCAAAAACACCATTCGTTCATTTTTATATATATGTATATATATATATCTATATATCTATGTGTCCGTGGTACTGATAACTTTTGAAGGGGACCTCCGATTTTGATGAAATTTGGTATGGAGGTGTAAGACCAGGTCTATTTTCATGAGTTCGCGAACCAGCATTGTCGGGTTATGGGAACAAGGTTTTATGGGGTTTCAAAGGGGTCAAAAATGGGTTTTTTGCATTTTTGGACCTTAATTTTTAAAATTCATTAATTTTAACTGAAACCATTTAAAAGAGCTTACAAAAACAAACAATTTGATATTTTGAATTTTTATCATAGCATAACTGGTTATGGGGCAAATCCAAAAATGTGTTTTCCATGTTATTCTTATGGGAAATCAAGAAAACCCTATATCTTGCTTATTTATTGGCATAACTTAATCAAATTTGGTATATACATTATCTATATAAGGTTTAACTTATACTTGCTTACAAAACCCATATGGCGGCAAACCTACATACTCACCCCCATGGGGTTTATGGGGAAAATAAAAAATTGCCAGAGTTTGATACAATTTTGTGTTTACATTCACCAATTATTGATTAACTTAGATTTTCTAACAACACCCAATGGCAGAAAACCTACATACTCGATCCTATGATGTTTTTATGGGGAAAGTAAATAATCTGAAATTCCATTGGAAGTTCGCTGAGTACGCAGGTCTGCTGCGACGGGGGTATTTTATTAGTTACTTTCACCTCACAAAAAACCACCAGTTGCCTAGAATCCAAGATTGATAGATAGCTTTAATTAATGATCAGGGCGATCTCCAGCTCAATATTGGCGCTGTTTTGTAAAGTTACTGGTATGTTAAGCAACACTTCAACTTGACTACAACCATATGATTGTCCGCAGAGCCAGTATTCCCACGTGCCAGCCTGCCAGATCTCCACCTCGTACTACGTCGGGTTCGCCTACATGATGATGAGGCGCTATGCCGACGCCATCAGGACGTTCAGCTCGATCCTACTCTACATCCAGAGAACCAAGCAGCTCTTCCAGACCCGAACCTACCAGAATGATCAGGTGATTGTCGTTTTAAGGGGGTAAATCTGGTTTGTGTGTAGAACTTACTGATAAAATATCATTAAAACGCTCTATTGGTCGTTTACCTCTATGAACAGCCTCCCAGTTAATGGACACAAACTTCACCATTCATACAAACTGGACTTTCTCCTGGGACGCTTTCAAGGTCGGAACTAATTCTTGATAGCTGACCCGACCGTAGCGGTTGGTGGTATGAATCTTCCTCTGAAGCAGTGGAAGAAATTTATCTTCTAAATTATCTAAGAAGAATTTATCTTCTTATTCTGAAAGCCTGGTGGCTGGCTAAATGAGCCATACAATATATATATATATATCGGTGGTTTGTTTTGGATAAAAAGAAGATAGTGCAAGACTCATGTTTTATATTAATGAAATGATGTTTATTTATGGTGAGCTATCTGGGAAATTTCAGAATAAAATTACAACAGAATTAATAAAAAATTATTTTTAAACTGTTACCTACTGATTTAAAGTTTTAGTAGTAACAAAGTCCCATATTTGTACTTGTGGGAACTAGCAGATTCTTATTTGGACTTAGTTTTCTTTGAATATGTCTTGAAAAACGGTTTTGTACACTAAATTTGTTCTCAGCCTAACTAATGAATATTATTTTTTTCATTTTTGATCAAAATGGCTAAGAGTATTCTTGAAAAAGAAACAATTAATTAGTTGTCAGCTCTATAAACTTACTTGTCAATTCTTACTAAAATCATTGACTGAGTAGCCTTACAAATGTGTTAGAGTTTCTTCAGGTAGTCAATAATATAATGGTAATCAACTCTAACTTTGTTTGCAATTAAGGTGAAAGAAAGAATTTTATTCCCCACCATAAAAAAAATCCTTCCCTACCTACCATCCTCAATTCCCCTATTTTTCTTCTTAGTCAGCTGATAGGTTAATTTCGCCCTTGTAGTTCATATCAGACAATAGTGCTGATGATCAAGTTCTAATTTTACTAATTACTATTGCAATTGCTTCCTTTTATACATCAAACTTCAGAGTAATTATATTTGTTTAGGAAAAATCAAACCATTGTATAAAGTGACATGAGAAATTAATCAGCTATAATAATGTTCTTTGATCCTGATTGGTCATCCTCTTGGCAGAGGGAGGACGGGAAAACTTGGGGGAATTGAAATCCACAACACGACTGGCACATTCATTTTGAATACATTTTAGCGTATGATTAAAATTATATTTGAGCTCAGCATGACTTTATAGTAGAACTCTTCTACTAGTCCTTTAAATTGGTTTCCAACATGTAGCAATTTGTAAACTTAGCCGTCCCGTGACCCTCTTTAGATCAACAAGCAGACGGAGCAGATGTACCATCTCCTCGCGATCTGCCTGGTGCTGCACCCGCAGTGCGTGGACGAGAGCATTCAGCAGGTGCTACGGGAGAAGAACTACCACGAGAAGATGTACAAGATGCAGTACGGCGACCTGGACGAGTTTGAGGCGTGCTTCATCTTTGCGTGCCCCAAGTTCCTTTCGCCGGCGCCGCCGATGCACCCGCAGGACGACTATGTCAAAGAGGCGATGAAACACCAGACGCAAGTGTTCATGGATGAGGTGCGCCAGCAGAAGATGATCCCCACCATCCGCAGGTACAGCGTGGAAGTCAAACTTTAATTAATTATAGTGTCAAATTATGTAACCTAGTAGAATATTACAAATAAAGTTGGTGGGGGAAGCTCCTAGTACAAATCATGTCATTTTGGATCTTCGATATTTTCTAATTTTTCAACAGTTATTTGTATCTTTTCTAATGTGCATTTGGTACCTAAAGATGCAGTTAGTTTATTTGTGTGCAAGTGTAAAGCAAGTTTTTTACATAATACAACCAGTTGTCGGATTCATCCTGGATTGGTATCGTTTTAAAAAGTGATAAAGTTAAATAAATTAGATTTTTTCAAAAGTATACAGGATTATTTAGTATTCAGTGGTGAGATGATAGGACCAGAGGTAAGCCCAAGTTTTAAGCCAAGTAAACAAGGTAGACAAGTGAGTGATCCGACCTTTATACCTGTGGCTGGTAAGCCGACAATGGCCTCACTCAATGGACTGTGTTTATGTCAAACCGAATAAGCTTACTTAACATATGCGCTGAATTAGCCAAGATATAAATACTACTAAAGACTTTGAAACATCTCAATTGATTTGGAAAATTTTATATTAAGGTACAACCTCACTTATTCCAAGTTTAAGGGACAGACAATTATTCTTTGAATTAGAGGAAGTTTGAAATGATATAACAATGAAGTTTTAATTTAAGAGGTTAATTTAAGTTGGATTCCAACTATAGAATTAAACATTTTTTAAAAATAAAAAATAGTTAATACATAACATGTTTAAGACATTATATATAAATAAGTAATTCAGTTCATACATTATTGAAAGATAAAAAGTTTAATGAATATAATAAAAAAATTAGTTTGGAAGGATTGCATGTAAATAAAATTAAAAAAATAAATGAAAAGAAAACTAAACACTGCATAAAAGCAAAAACAATTTGCTGACAGAATAATTTTAAAGATTTTTTGTTGTTAAGAAAATGTTTACTGGATTAAAGTCTATGGATATTGGCTACTTTGGATCCGTTCTCACTTTGCATATGATGAATAGTGAGAAAAGCTGAGATAATCATTGCTCCCAATAATATAATTTGACTGCTTCACAAACATATGGGTAGTTTCAATCGCACATGGAGCATTTTTTATGACGAAATGAACTCGGAATTCAAATTTGAAATGTAGGTATTGACCTTGAATTTTGGAGGTAGGTAACGATTCTAATTATAGAAACAAAGTTAAAATTTTAACGGCTTGAGTGTGAGCAAATCAAATTCTAGAGGCTATATTTTGTATCAAAAATACTTCGAATTATCAGTATATAATTTTTTATAAATTGCCTATTGTAGAGGTTTTTGAAAAATTTGAATTTGTGAGATTGTTCTACTGTATTAGTCAGATGGCTAGGTTAATTAATTTATCTTCTTTCGCTCTTATCCTACTAGCAAACAACAAGAAATTAAATAATAAACTAAAGAGGTTGCTCGAAAACATGCCAGCAAAAGTAGAAAGATTAGGGAGTCCACTGCCACATAGTCACTAAATATTTTATGTTAAAACCTATATTTTTTTACTATTGTGCCAGTAATTTCAGTATTTTTCTTATTTCTGTTGGCAAGTTCTCTAATAACCCTTTTTCTCTATTCATTTGTAACCTGGCCTTCAGCCAACCTAACCTCAAATTCTGCCCAAACAACAACATATGTCGCTCTTCATCAAAGTATCTCTTTTCCAGTTACCTAAAACTGTACACAACCCTACCGCTGTCCAAGCTTGCATCATTCATGTACGCGCAAGATCGGAACGGAGACATGGAGAAGAACATACAGGAGCTGCGCATCCACTTGATGTGTTTCAAGCACAAGATGAAGAACATTGTGTGGACCAAAGGCACTTCGGGCCTGGAGGGCACATTCCAGTCGGGTTCTGAACTGGACTTCTACATTGACAATGACATGATTCACATTGCGGACACCAAGGTGGCGCCTCCTTATGGAGACTTCTTCATTCGGAAAATCCACAAGTTCGATGAACTGAATCGCAAGTTGCAGAACATCAAGATTCAGTAATTGTGGGGGTTTGAGCATTAAAGGTTTTCATATGTATGATGCAGCTTAGTTATTTTCCTTCTTGGACTTTTCCCAGTAATTTTATGCTTATTTTAAGTATTTACATAAGATGTAAGAGAATTAGAAAAAATACAAATGAAAAAGTGAGAATGTATTTTATTGTGATCACAGATTTAATACATTATAACTAATCAGACAAAATGCACACAAACTGTCAAAATTTACAACGACAAACAATAAAAAATTAAACTGTTTTGCATTTTTATAAATTGAAATAAACTGATCCTAAGACAAGAAAACAATACAAATCACTAATAGAAAAAATAAAATCTTAAAACTAACTGTACAGTTGACTTGTGAATGTTTTATTGCATGAACTTGTCCTTGTGTTGTGTGAGAATCCTGGCAGAAGACTTGGCATCTAGGAAGAGTTCCGCCGACTCTTGGACGTCTTCTCTTGATATGGCCGAGCGTCCGTTCACTTTGGCCGTCAGGTAGGCTGGGGTCAACAGTTGGACTACATACCTAAGAAAAAATTATTATTAATTCAGTCTCTTATATAGAAAATGTAAAATTATCAACTAATCAAAGTGATGCAAGAGATTTTTTCAAGTGTCTGTACAAAACCTAGTTAATAAAATTTTTGATAATGAGTGAAGATGATTGTAAATCATGATTCATTTGTTATTTTTATCTCTGGAACTAAGTGACAATGTGGTTGCTGAGTCATAGTCATTTTAGTACCAGAGATAAAATGAACAGAGCAATTTTACAAGTGATGTATAATTTTTTTCTACAAAAACTGTTTTCATGCAGCCAATCCATATAGATAAGAAAGCCTCGTGTTTGTTAAGTTACACTATATATAACTCAAAATCAGCTGAACCGATCTGGCAGAAAATTGGACATTTTAAAGATATTTTTTACTTTATTGCCTATATGGAAACATATAGGATACTTTTTAGCCAAATTCCTCCATGGGGTTCCGCCCCACACGTCTTCTAATTTATAATATTAAATGTATGAAAGCATTATTTTGTTTTTGGACATCATTACATTTAGGAATATTAATTCTATAAACAGCTGTTCTCATATAAAGCATGGAGGTAAGATTGGAAATAAAAATAATAGAGGATATTACAGGATTGCGGCGAGTGAGCGTAGCAAATGAGCTCACCCAATGGGCAAAAAACTCGTCTGGTTGGCACTGCAAAGCATGGGGGTAAGCTAGTATTTATATAAAAGTTCAGTCTGGAAATTATCTGAAAGATATGCCTTGTTACCTGTTATATGACTGCGCACATAAAAACATTCCTCTATTTAGAACTATTTGAAAGATTATATTTATTTTCTAATACATGAAAATTTCTTCCAACCCTACAAGATTTTCTCCTAGTTATTTATATAATACAAGATAAATAAGCCATAGAACATAATTATGATTTTTTAAAATTATCTTAGGGGGCATATTCTTGGTTTCAGTGATTACTGATGTGGAAATCAGTAGTTGAGCCACCTACTTTAATCTTCCTAAATTCTTTTTTTTTTTTGCATGAAACTGTGAAATATTGGGGCTATAATCACACAAACTACCTGTATATTTCATTATTGGTAATGAACTCTACCTGAGAGTGGTTCGGGAGCCGATGTCACTCAGTGCTTGCAGAGCCTCTGCGTCAATACTGATGCCTTCCGTCTGAGCCCGGATCTTCACAATCTGCTCAATCTCTTGACGGGAATACGGCAGAGTGCGGATGATTAGAAGCCTATCCAACAAGTCCAGCGGAACACCATGGGGCGACACTATATCCTCCGTCCCTCTAAACGAACACAAGGTTGAGAGTGAGGAAACTGGCAGTCAAATTTGATCGGCATTGCTTGATTGAGTAATGCTACTGATAAAACATTTTCCTCTAAATTCGTATTTATTTTCTTAGTTATTTGGAATTTATTTGGATTAAATGATGCGATAGTAAAAAAAGGAAACAATTGGTAATTCAATCTGAAAAAGGCCCACTGTTAATAAATTCTCTGTAGGCTCTAGACATCTAGAAGCTTCTGTGAACACTAATTTATCTGGGAGCACAATTATATCTAACTTGAATGAATAAAACTCCTACACCATTAAGAAGGAAGTTCCTAAAAGCACAAGTTTACCTGACAACGCATCGACCCCTGTTGGTTGCGAATATGACGATGGGAGCGATAGCGCTCTCTAATGCTCGGTGCAGGTACGTGAATGTTTCAATGTCCAGCATGTGGACTTCGTCGATGAACAACACTCCTGGCACCAACTCTGCAATTCCCTGGTCGATATACTTGTTCACCACCTTGTTGATTTCTTTCCTAAGCTTATCTGCAAAATAAACTCAAAATGTGAACAAAAGCATACAAAAATCCTGGCTTGTTCAAAACTAGTTTAGCTTAAAAGTCAAAGCGTTAATATTTTTAGTTTTATTTATTTTGTTATCAATATGGATATCGATGTCTGATTGATGAGCATAAATTAATAAACAATGTTTAGTTAACTACTTACTAATTTTAAAAAGAAAAGTTTTTAGATTTGACAAATTATTTTGGTGGCTGTGTGGTATATGGAAAAATTTGAATGAACGTAAGTTGGCTGTGATTCATTGTTTTCATAGACAAGATATTTTGAAAATAAGATTTTGAAACTTCTAATACGTAACAGTAAACTCCCGATTCAACAATAAAGGACACATATTATGAAGAGCACATATCTGCCTGGAGATTAAAAATTCAATACCTTTTTCTACTGAACACATAGTAAATAGCACATTAAAGGCGCTGAAACAAAAAAAAATTTGTGTGTAACGAAATCGAGATTATCACTTTGGATGAAGTGGATTTTGGGTGTCGCTGAATTGGATGAACAATAGTGTGGGCCTACTTGTACTGTACGGTATTACATTTATTATAAAATCATTTAAAGCAAAGTATAAATTTAAGCTATGATTTGGTTCAGTTACAATAATTACCTGCAAGTAAATGGCTAGCAGAACACCCATTACTAGTTGTGCTATTTTAGCTTTTAATCCAATTAAACACTGCCATAGTGGTTATTTAGTTCCTTACGGTATGTTTTGTTTGTGATGGTATTTGAATCATTCTTTTTATATTGGCTACTCATCACTAGTGATGAGTAACCAATATAAAAAGGATGATCCAATTAAACACATTACAATAACAATTTTGATTCCTGAGGGGTAAGCTTTCTTTTAAATGAATCGTTGCATCCTTTAGAAAAAATTATCCTCTTTGATGTAAAGTAGACTCTCAAAAAGTACATTATCTAGACTTGAATTGTGTTTTTAAGTTAATGAAATAACAGTGGCTGGTTTGTTGTTTGTAGCCCATAAAAACAGTTTATTCCCTCACTAGCTAAGTTATTTAGTATTTTTACTATGATGCCTCCAGAACTATCGACAATCTTCAATAATCTGACAGGGTTATGGTCTCTTATGAGTAAAAATATTGAGAGTTTACTGAGGTTTGAATTTTCAAATGACATCTGCCAATTTCTTAGTCGAGTTTATCTCTGACCTGTGATCTCGGTCTTCTTAGACTTCATCAGCTGCCCCATCATGCTGAGTATGTCCTGGCCGCCCTGCGGTCTGGCGTTGGCCACGTCAAGGTCATGCAAGGTTACGTCCTGAATCACCTCCTTCTTCTTGTGAACGTCCCCTTTGGGTAGGGGAACGTACTCTTCTGCCTTTACAACAAATTAGGATTAATGCTTTCATTTTATTAATTAGATAGGTATTTAGAAAAAAATACAAAAAAGCTTTAATATCAACCTTGAACTAGAATGATAAAAATATTAATGTACAGTAGGCTTAAAATAAAAAAATTTGAATCAACAAATTTTAAGTTCAGTACACAAATTGGGGGTGCCTGACTCCCCTTTAAAAGAAGATTAGGCATATAGAGTAGGGTGGGTCGAAAAAAATTTTTATTTTATTTTCGAAACGCTTTAGTGCAGAAAAGTTGCCTACTACAATAAGGATGAAAAAAGTGCATATAAAATATTTAAATCGGTTAACATCTTCCGTTCGCGCATCGGACTTATAGTTTATGAAAATTTCCAAAATCTCGTTATTTTCAGAGATTTTTTTAAAAGTTATTAAACCTTAACAAATAAAGAAGCTCTACGTTTTTATGCTTATTTTAGCATGTAAAGAGCGTAAATATACTATATTCGGTTCAAAAATCCAACAATTACCGTTCGCGCAACGCCTCAGAAAAAATGGAAATTAACCAATTTTAGCGATTTTACTGTGCAGCTTTTGTAAGCAGACTGAACTGTTTTGAACAAGAGTGCACTGGTTTGAGATGGATTGAACCGGTTTGAACTAGATTTAGTCGTGGTATATCCCCTCCCTGCTCTAGCCCCCTCCCCATCACTACCAACTCGGCCTTGTACTCGCCGCCATCACATGTTTTACTCTTCAGTCTGTCGTAGTGCCGCGCTCTGTCTAGAACAGTTTGAACTCGCTTTGGTGCCATGTGTGACTTTCGTGTTGTGAGCCACTCCTTATTGTGCATTGTTTTGTGTTATTTCCTCGACGTATGTCTTAAAATATTAAGTGATGATGAATGAATCACAAGCCTTTCTCACTGGGAGTGTGATTGCCGACTCCAGACAGGAATTTTACTGTCCTATTTTTGGCGAACCAAGAGGATTCCTTGCAAAATAAACTGCCCACATATGAATGTGGTTTTTGAT
The DNA here is from genome assembly GCA_030545055.2 of Neoaliturus tenellus. Classification (NCBI taxonomy): domain Eukaryota; kingdom Metazoa; phylum Arthropoda; class Insecta; order Hemiptera; family Cicadellidae; genus Neoaliturus; species Neoaliturus tenellus. The sequence continues at coordinate 21,821,456 of CM061531.1, forward strand.
TTTGTAATGAAGAGAGATACAATCTTTCCCTCGTGAGAAACAATAAAAATGTGAGTTTCGCCAAAGTAGCCTCTATGGTAGCGAAACAAATCAAATGTTTGTATGATAAAGCATCCATTCTGTCGTTGTCTGACTGCTGAATTGAAAGCTGATTGAAGTTATCACTATTCTTATATTAAGATAAGGAAGTCATAATAAACGTGATAAAGACAAGCCTGTATTTAAATGTAGGCTAGACGATTTAAAGCCTACATTTAAATAAAGGCTTGTCTTTATCACGTCTATACGACTTCCTTATCTTAATATAAGAATCGTGATACACTTCAATCAGCTTTACAGTTCGGCAGTCAGACAACGAGGGAATGGATGCTTTATCATACAAATATTTGATTTGTTTTGCTAAAGTAGAGGCTACTTTGGCGAAACTCACATTTTTATTGGTTCTTACGAGGGAAAGATTGTATCTCTCTTCATTAAGCACACAGCATCTCTCTTCTCAGCATCTAAGAACACATTCATATGTGGGCAGTCTATTTTGCAGGAATCATCTTGGTTCGCCAAAAATAGGACAGTAAAACTCCTGTCTGGAGTCGGCAATCACACTCCTAGTGAAAAAGGCTTGTGATTCATTCATCATCACTTAATATTTTAAGACATACGTCGAGGAAATAACACAAAACAATGCACAATAAGGAGTGGCTCACAACACGAAAGTCACACATGGCACCAAAGCGAGTTCAAACTGTTCTAGACAGAGCGCGGCACTACGACAGACTGAAGAGTAAAACACGTGATGGCGGCGAGTACAAGGCCGAGTTGGTAGTGAGGGGGAGGGGGTTAGAGCAGGGAGGGGATATACCACGACTAAATCTAGTTCAAACCAGTTTAATCCATCTCAAACCAGTGCACTCTTGTTCAAAACAGTTCAGTCTGCTTACAAAAGTTGCACAGTAAAATCGCTAAAATTGGTTAATTTCCATTTTTTCCGAGGCGTTGCGCGAACGGTAATTATTAAATTTTTGATCAGAATATAATTTATTTACGCTCTTTACATGCTAAAATAAGCATAAAAATGTACAGCTTCTTTATTTGTTAAGGTTTAATAACTTTTAAAAATCTCTAAAAATAACGAGATTTTGGAAATTTTCATAAACTGTAAGTCCGATGCGCGAACGGAAGATGTTAACCGATTTAAATATTTTATATGCACTTTTTATCCTTATTGTAGTAGGCAACTTTTCTGCACTAAAGCGTTCTGAAAATAAAATAAAATTTTTTTTCGACCCACCCTAATATAGAGTCCTGAGAAACTTCAATGCTTCAAGAGTGTCCAAGTATGCTAATATGCTTTCACAGTAGATTCTAGACCGACTAGAATAGTATGGCGTTCAGCCGGTCTGGATTAAATCAAGCTTGAATAATCACTTGCCATTGTGATGATGACCAGCTAATTGACAATACTTATTTACATTAACAAGACTATTCTGAGAAAAAGATTACCCATTTGAGTGGACAAATTAATTTACAAATAGGCTAAATCATTTGCTGTGAATGAAGAACTCGCGGTTGATATGTAGAATTGTAAATTACTCTCCTATCACTGCACAACTTCCGACAGCCTATAGTAAATTACAATAGCCTAGGTCTGAATTGAAAATAAGAATCACCTAAGGTGAAAACTGCTTGAAGTATGAGTACAGTACTGATGTGAAATAAGATAATATTTAAAATAAACACAAAGATTCATTAAATTTCGTTTTCCATAAAGAACGTTCTATGACTTAGGTCCTGATAGGAGCCCAGATTTATTCATTCATTGGGCCTACCTCTAAATCGAACTCTGTGGCGAATGTATCGCTACGGCCTTGTCGTTTCACTGCTCCGCTGTTAGCCTCTATGTAAATCACATCCCCCGGCTCCACCTTCTCTTTCTGCAGGGATTCGTATATACTGGGATCGAGCTTCAACTGTTTTGTGCCTTTGGCTGTCTTCAATCCGATTATTACGTGAGAAACAGTCTTGCCATACCCTGTCAAAAGCCATTATCTGTCATGCGTGATTTAAAAAAAGGCTCAAATAGTTTTTTGTTAAAAATACTCTAGGCTACATTTACTAATTGCAAAAATGTAGGGTAAATGAATTTAGAGCTTTAACTAACTTTGCTAATTTACAGGCTAACACTGTAAAATATACGGTGTCAAATTTAAATGTCTTAAACTATTCAGAGCTAATATCTTTCAATTTGAGAATAAAACCATAAACTTTTAAAATTAAGTTGATAATCTGAGTTCAGAGTTTGGTTTACCTCCCATGGGATTTTCTGTCTCAACCGGGGTCAATTCTGTAACTTCCCCTTCATAAACTTCTTTGGTTTCTTTAATTCTGAGTCCTATTGCTCGCCTGAAGTTTTCCATTAAAACCTCTGTTTTCTTGATCTCTGAGCTGTAGACTTCTGAGCCAACCATGAGACAGAAAGGTACCTAGATCACAGAAAGAGTACGATTATGATTGAATTACCATATTAGAAATAATAAAATTAAAATTTACGCATCTTAAAACTTTAAAACACTCAAGGAGAGAATCAAAACACAATATTAAAATAAGCAACGAAAAATCTTTGATTAACTCATTATTAAGCACTAAATACGGTAAGTAATGAAAATGATTTATATACCGGTAAATTATTAAACTGATGATAATTTGAACATAGAATGTAGTACAAACATGGTTATTTAAAAGTTAATTATTAATACAACTCCTAAGTAATTTTAAAAGACAAAATCTATAGATATCTAAATAAGGAAAATGGAAAAAGTAGAAAGTAGGCCTTTTTTTAAAGCATTTACATTAGAAAACAACATTAGCATACACCACTAACCAATGATGGGATGATGGGAGACATAATTTTTTACTTTCTTTTTTCGGTGTTACCCTTTTACCTCCAGTGGACCATTGTGGCATGAGACCCATCGTCTTATAACTGTTAAATAATCTTCATAATGCAATTATGCTGTCTGGCTACGCTAAGGTTGAGTTAGGTAACGAGGATGATGTCGAATTAATTTCATTTTGGGAAGATTTTACGGAAAACTAGGAAGAATGTAAAAACACTCACACAGTAGATATATATATGAGACATGATTATGACCTAAATAGGATCCAAAATAGTTGTCAGTAAAATAAAAATATTTTTAAAAATTGAAAAGGGTACTTAGTTTATTTATAATGATAATAATTACAATTAATATATATATTTAATTTGTTTATTTCTATAATGTCTTTTATTTCCTGCAGCAGTTGATATTCTTATGTTATGTTATCCCTTGAAACAGAATCTTAATCTGCCGTCTTAACCGGATAACCTAAAAAGGCGGGTTAAAACGGAAAATTATGTAAAATACAGTAGAACCTCGATAATTCGACACGGCCCATGACAACTTAACATGGTAATAGCGAAAGTTAGTGTCCATGTTGGAGACTGACAAAGGTGGAAATGTAAGACTTAAACAAAGTGGCGAATGGTTTGATTATTGGTTATTTAAAAATCAATTATGTTTAAGTTATGGTTTCATTAAAATTTATTGTTTCCTAATCACTATAATATTAATATAATCTAATATATTAATTAATATAATAATTAATATAATATAGAAAGAGTATAATATTTTCCTTGGTTGAGTATTGATCATAATTTTTGATTGTGATTGTAGTAGATGAGTATGCCTACCTCAAGTAATTGATTAATAGAAGTAAAACATTTCAAAGCTATTAATACCAAAATCTATATTAAATACAATGTTAGCCTCAATACAATACCCTACCTTGCTGCCAAGTTCTTGAGCTATGGCCAGGGCGATGGCAGTTTTCCCTGTGCCGGGAGGGCCACCCATGAGGATAGCTCTTCCTGCCATTTTCTTGGACTTAATCATATCCACCACAATTCCAGCAGCCTAGAAACATTGTAAAATATACTTGAGAAAAAATGTTTAAAAACTTCTTGGTCAGCATTAGGCCTATACTTTTTGGTGCTGTTACTCCAAGGTTGAAATAATAAATCGTCTTCCAACACTACTCGGTATATTTACACTTACACTATAATTGTATAAGGTAAATATATATGAGGGATGTTATAGTGGCGATTGATTTAGACCATTCACACCGGTCATCATTCATCATCAGGCCCAATTCGAGACTCACCAGAGCTGATGATGACCAGTGTGACTGGTCAAAATCGATCGCCACTACAACATCTTTCACATATTTACCATGTATCCAATTACAGTGTAAGTTTAAATATATCAAGTAATGTTGGAAGGCATCAATACCTGAATTATTCCTGTCGCTAAGAATAGTCTCTTATCGCTCAATACTTCTGGTGTGCTTCCTTCCCAATATTTTTAGTTGCTATTAGACCCTTGAGATCAAATTTAATGATGTCAATAAATTATCTTTAGTGTTTTACAAAATAGATAAGTATAATGTTTAGTTACTATCCTAATACCATAGGCTAACCAAATAAATTACGGTATAGTGAACCAGTGATATAATAAAATAAAGTTGCTAACTTAACCTTCCGAGCGTTAAACGTTAATTTTTTGGCCCAGCTTTTTGACCTTTGGGCGTTTGCATCGATTTTTCAACGGTTAGAAAACGTGATGTACCGTAACTTTATAGGCCTATTGAATGACAGAAACGCAGCCATGAATGCTAACGCTACTTCGGGAAATTCTAAGCTAGGCCTATCTGAAAACACCCAAATCAAATGGTGGAATGTGCTTGTTATTTGAATTTTGGCCCGGAATTGACACCCCTATCCCTAAGCTAAGGTGTAACAAAACATCAAAAAGGGGCTGCCAAGTCATAACTTAGTGTGCTTGAGAATGTGGCGAAACTTTGTTATTCAACTCCGTCGCTTTTATCGATGTTTAAAATCACAATACTACTAACTTATACCATTTACCAAGTCCTCTTCGCCATGGCTTTAAGATCGCGGATTCGTGAGTGCTTAATACGCCTATAGTGAGGGAGTTGAATTCTTATTCAATACCAACAAAGTGCGACTGACACGATAAGCAGCCTAGACTTTTTAAAGTTAACTATTTAGCCTAGGCTTTAATATTGAACCAGATGATCTCACCTACCTCTCTAGCACTTTCCTGTCCTACCAATCCAGAAGCCATTTGAATGGCATTTCCATTTTCATCAAGGCCCAAGCCTTTAATGTGACTGTGTGATGATATACGTTGGGTTTTGACCGTGCTTTTCACTTCTTCTATTTTCATCTTTATAACACTGAAAGTTGTTGATTATTAATGATACTTGACAGACGCCGGTTATTATTGTGAAATTTGGACTTTTCCAACTAACCTTAATTCGCCTCTAGACAAACGTGTTTTCGTAACTATGGCTACGGTCTTTGTCAAATCAAAATCAAAGACTGTTAAAATAAAATTGAAAACAAGTGTTGGCAACATGTCAAAGCACTTTTCCCAATTCTTAGATTTTTCCCTTATAGTCAATGCCCTTAGTCCTTAATTTTTTTAACTCGTGGAATTACCGCAGCTGATGTTTTACAGACAATATCACCTGTCAGCTGAAAAAGATTCGAGGAAAAAATAATCAACACGAAAGGTGAGGTGAATTAAGCCTTTTCTTTTCGGTTTCACTTACGTTTTATTTTACGACGTGTTCAGTTCGGTGATCAGCTATCTGCTTAAAAGTTTTCGGTGGTTATGTATTTTTAACAAATTAACTAATTTGGCATATTGTAATTGTTATGTGAGAACATTGTTATGTAAGAATTGTTATGTGTTATTGTTGTAATTGTTATAGAAATTTTATGTGAATCTCATTACGTCAAAGCGTTTAAACAATGGTTTGTATTTAGTTTTTTAACCTTACAAATTTGCTAAATATCAGAATTTTCTAATGCCTAACTTGATAATTTGTAGCCTACTTATTTTTCAGACCATATAATTTACCAAAATATTGGTTTTATAAATTCAAATAAATTACCGCAACTTTATTTTATTATATTACTTACATTATACCGTAATGGTATTAGGATAGAAACTAAATTGGTTTTATAAATTGGCAGAATAAATTGCATATTTATTCTGAGAATTGCATATTTATTAGAGTTTGATCATAAGTTGATCAAACTCTTGTCCCTCAGAAGTTCAAATCAAAATCAAATTACTACCGAAAATATTTAGGCCTTGCCAAAACATATGGTCATTATTTTTAATATTAATAACTTAGTCAAGCATGTTTCGTTTCCTCCTTTTTTCTCAGGTCGTGTACATTGTAGGAGAAATCCACGCATACTGTTAGAAAGGTATAATCCTATAGATGAGCAGAATCCCATTCTAATTCTCATCGGTCTCCAGGGCTAGGCCTATGCCCCACAGGCTTTCAAAGTTCCAATGTTATCCTAATGGAGGAAGGATAATTGATTGACTCATAGACAGTTGTTGTAAAATCAACTGCTAGAAAAACAGGAAGAACCTTCAGCTATCAAATGATTTAAAGCGCCATAGGTTCTCAGGACTGCAGAGAACATGTATACTTAAGGGTTGTTTCATTCCTTTGATGTTGAAAAATGCCGCTATTGAGTCAGGCCGGTGACATAATTCATGTTATGTCTATAAGAATAATATGCACCAGCTTATCAGGCTAGTGACGTTTTGGGTACGATGTTTTACATCGTTTTACCAGCTAATGAAACAGCCCTTGTCTATTACATTACAGCAGTTTTCCCCAGTCCTGCCAGGGTCCAGATCAACTAGTCACTAGTCACTTTTTTCAAATGCAAGAAAAGTCACCGATTTTTTGAATAAATAAAGAAAATAATGCTATTTTGAGCAAAAGTTTTGTGACTAGGCCTAGTAATTTCACCTCTAAATTTTATTAAAATAGACACGTAAAAGTCACTGATTTTTAACATTTCCCCCCTGAAAAGTCACTGATTTTTGTATCTACTTGGTAGTAGACACCCTGCTGAATAGCGGGCCTTTCATTGTGTGTTGACCATCAGATCGCTAATGCCGCATCAGGTCGCTAACTCATTAAAATTGAATACATTTTGTTACTGTAAGTTACCTAATAAGTTTACATTTCTGATACAATTAAAAAATGTTTAGTTGCTTTTTGAAAAGGCGCCTAGTCTTTTTTAGAACAAAATTACGTTATTACAGTTTTTTAACTTTTTGAATCAGCTTCATGTAATTTGAAGCGTTGGTAGAATGTAAACATTTAACAGATTTTTTTGTATTTGATTACTATTAGGCCTACCGTTACCAACAGCTTTTTTTTTGTATGTCTATCTACGCCAGAGGCATTTTTTAACGTTTTGACGGGGAACGGTTCAAACCCCTTCCCCTTCTTGTTACTACGGTTTTCCCCTTCTTGTTACTATCTAACATCGACCAGTTGTTAGAAAGCATCATTAATTAATAGCCCAATGACAAATGGCAACTGGGTCCGGAATCGATCCTTTAAAAAGCTACTAACTTTCCTCAGGATCAAACCGGCAACCTTTGGATTCAAAGGCGAGCACTATAACCACTCAGCTACCCAGCCAGTTAACCTTTGTCGTTGACCTTGAAGAGGGAATTGGCTGCATCAGAGAAACACATTGTTGTATCTCCATTTAAAAACTCACACATAAAACAAATAATTAATTTACATTTTTCATGGCGGAATTCACCATTGGCCTCCAAGCAAGTTGGAGAGGTCCGCACTTAAAAACTCGTTAACAGAGTAGAATGGATCAGGGTGTCTACTGGTCACTGAAGTCACTAAAAGTTACCGAAAGTGACAGATTTTAGTTAGTGGTCACAGAAGTCACCAAAAAGTCGCATATTTTTTGTATAAATTGGGAAAATAATGCAATTGTGAGCAAAAGTTTTGCAACTCTAGCAATTTCTCCCTATAATTTTCTAAATAGACCAAGCAAAAATCACTGATTTTAATAACATTTTTCACTGCCAAAAGTCACCGAAAAGTTACTGATCTTGTATCTATTTGTCAGACACTCTGTAGATGTTCATTCAGGAGACTTTAAAACTTGTTAGCGAACCTCCAGTCGACTAATACTTTGTCCAGCCTTGGTAGCTTATTGTAAAATCTGTAAGCGCTGACAAGGAATGACTCTCGGGTTCTTGCCAGTCTAACATGTGAGGAACATCTAGCTGGTACCTGTTTCTTGTCCCATGGTCTGGTAGTTGCCTCTGGTTTGGTAGTTTGCAATCTGCTCCTTGAATAATAAAAGCGAGTTGAGGATAAACTGGTTTGGAACTGTCAGGATTTTAAGCGGCTCAAAAATTGGCCGACAGTCCGATTAGATAGGGTTTAGATAAAAATATATCAATGTTTATTCTGTTAAATAGCCTAATTCATTATTTTAAGAACAAATTTAATGTTTACAAATTTACTTTGGAATATATGTTATATTTGAGAATGTTACGAGTGTACAACAAGATTACGGTACGTCTGGTCGTCAACATCAGAGATCAGGTAAACATCGAGATCCATCAGGTAAACAACGTCAGCGATCTGATGGTTAGTGGTCTGAGCGATTTTGACTCCTTTGTCTAAACTGAACTTGCAAACACCATATTTCCAAAAACCAAACAAACTTTTTGGTTAAGGCAAATATCATTGGTTGTCATATTTATCGTAAATTATTGAATCATTTTTATATACTAGTTTCAAAGTTATAAACGTTAGCTACCTGATACATAATTACTGATATTCATAAAAAAAATACTGCTAAATAGAAGCTTTGTGCAGAATAACTCCAAAATGAATCCACTAAAACAACTAACAAATCAACTCCTGTCACATTCAGAGGTAAACTGACAACAAAACCGTTTTTCTTGGCGAGTTTTCCTTGATCTGGCAAGAATTTCAAAATACCGTGGCTTATACGATTGGCGCCGAATCGCAGGACATACATATATTAACAAATAATGTGTTTTTGTTACTATTAAGTTTGAAAACACTTTATAAGCCTATATGGAAATAAAGTGTATTGAAGAATATGAAAACAAGTTCAAAGATAGTTAAAATATTTTATTTATAAAATAAACTGCTTTATGTAATGTCTGCCTGGTGAGGACAGTTAGCAACCTGACCAAAATGGCTTTAAAATATTATTTTCATCACTATAAATTAACAAATCTACATGGTTTTCATAGCCACAGGGAGTTAATTCATAGAACTATCACTGTGTGTTAGTTGGTGTGTTTTACTCATTTACCGAACCATTTAGTAAACTAGTTGTCACATCACTTGGTTTTTAGGGTACAGGTACAGAGGATGAAGGTACTGTTCCTCAACACGGTACAGGTTCTCCAAAGAAGGACCCCACGATAACCCTCAACATGGATGCAACCAGTCCAGAAACCAGCGCAACAAGATCAGATACTGATGAATACGAAAGTGATGATTCCATTGAAATACCTCCTAATATCCCTCCTCAACTGCCGCCAGGTAAAATCACATCAGGGTATTTATAGTAGGCATAGGCTACTCTGAAAGTACTTCTAACATTAGGTAATTAGTAGGCCTCCCTGTTTTTGAAGGACATTCAAATTATTTCTTTGTATTAGGTAGCCTATAATAGAATCATCCAGTTAAAGATTAGATGGAAATAAATGTTTAAATTAAGTTGTGTTCTAATTTTTGGTTAGTCAAATTGTTTTGAATTAATATTTGACTGTTATTGGTCTTTTGTGAAAATCTCAACAGATTTTTTAAAACTAGGCTATAACGTTGTTTTGTTATCTAACTTTGGGCCTATCGTTTGTTGATGAATTGTTTCCAATTATACTCAGTAATATACAATGTGATTAGTCTTTTTACCACCTTTTTACGGCCTATAAATTAATTTCTAATTTTTCATCATTTTTTAGCAGAAACAACTACAGTTTAAGCCCTATCCAACGATGCCAAAAACATAAAAATCTGTTAAAAATTGTAGGAGTTTTCTAAAAAAAAAAAAATAAATAAATAAAAAAATAACATAAAATAAAAAAAAACCTTTAGAAAGCGTATTAAATAAGTAGATATATTTAGTTAATGGTTGAAATAACAGACAAAACTATAAGTTTTAAATTTTACAGTTAAGGAAACTTATTTTATTTTATTTATTTATTTATGTATGTTTTAATTTTACATCCCATTTTACTTATATTCTAACCAGAATAATCAAAATCATGATTCAGATTCAGATTGACTTTTAAGTGGAAAAATAAGGTTTACAAAAGATTTTAAGCTGGTCTCTGCAAGTTTGTTTTACAATTATTTGAAGGGTCATGATAATGCTTCAATGTTTTTGTTGTGTTGTAGACCCTCTGATCGTGGAGAACTTTGACGAGAACCTCCCGTCGACAGTTACTCTGCTGACAACCCCGGAAGGTGTCAAGGTCTACCTGGTCGGCACCGCCCACTTCAGTATTGAGAGCCAAGATGACGTTTCTGCTGTAAGTTTGGCCTACTATCTTAATGGGTAGAAAATATCCTAAGCAAATGTGAGATATTTGCATTACTTGAATGGTCAGGTTTAAGCCTGTGCCCACCACGTAGTTGATCAACACATCAACTCCTTCGAGACATTTGAAGGATTGTTATCTATAGACTACTGATCCATGTCTAGGCGCTCTAATGTATTTTTCATCCAGTACAAAGCCTACTCTGAGCGAAAATTCGGAAAAATTTGTCAAAAAAATATTGATAAACCCTTGTTGTTTTTTTTGTTGTTTTTTTTACTATTGAGTTTTTTTTTTCTTCAAAAGGATAAAAAATACCTCAATGGTCCCATAAAAGACTGTGAATTGATGAAGTCTATTTTTCCTGCTAATGTTTGTGATTAAAACAATAGAACTAAAAGAAACAAAAATGTTGATAATTTATTCAAACCAAAACATTAGGAATGTTTGGTAATTTGGTTATTTAAGTAGGTTGTCTTATGTAGATTTAGAATCGAAAGATCCCTTTAAATTTTGAAACTTTGCTAGGTCCTACTCACATCAGTGTGTTGCTTGGGTTGCAATTATTAATTCTCATTGCAATATGCTTAATCTTTATTTAAAAGCTAAATGCCCTAAATACCGACAATGTACCAAATACCAACAATGTCACATTTGATCGTGAAATATAATTCTCTTATCGTCTGGACTAGCTACTTTCAAAGTCAGATGAGTTTGGGATCTTATTTCCTACAAGAGGAAATAAAAAGAAACAGGTTTTTACCTTATCTGAATGTGGTGCTTGTAAGTTTGGCCTGCCCTTGTTCGTCTACAGTGATTTCAGTTAAGAATCTTACAGGTTTCCACTCTGAACATAGAGATCTGCACAAGTAAATAAGTATTTGGAAATTATATGGTTATAATAAACTCTGTAGGCTATTAATTGGAAACTGAATAAGTAGTGAAGTTTTAAATATTAAACTTAAACACTGCCATCTATGATCCTTGTAATTTAATTCACCAATGTCAGTATTTGAAGCAATATTTCATCACCTCACTAAATTCCGACACAGTGTTGTCGCCATTGTTGGTATAGGCCTGCAAAACTACTCTCGACACTTTGGGAAACTATAAAAATTTTTTTTTGTTATCAAGGGTCCTATAATTTATTCAAGCAAGCCTGACCACGACTGGAGGTAAATCATCATTCCTGGCTTGAGGTGGTGGAGGGGGAGCAGCGATCCTATTCATTCCTCTCATATGATTTGACTATAACACGTTGTGTTATCAGTCTGCTGATTTACCTTTCCTTTCACATACTCTAAATAAACAAGATTTATTTTAACAGGTGAAGTAGGCTGCTTCTCAAAGGCCATAAACAATTATTCCGTAATTTTTTAAACTTCTTTCAGGTGTTCTGAGATCCGGGAGTAGTTAGGCGTGTTTTTGTGTTTGTGTAAATAATTGTCCGTGTGTGGTTGTGTTATTTTAAAATTTGACAAGGGTCAATATTTCGCCACATCTTTACAAAACATCAGCATATAACATTTGCAATAGGCTAGTTGTTTCTCATTCGTATCGCTCTGTTGCCAGGTGATCCGCAACGTGCGGCCGCACATCGTCATGGTGGAACTCTGTCGAAGCCGAGCCAGTATTTTACAAATGGATGAAGAAACTATTGAAAGAGAAGCCAAAAATATTACATTTGGTATGTTATTCATTGTTTCCTACTGATGTCTATTTAAACCTGTAATACACTTTTCCTAGTTGAACTTGACAGTAAACAATATATTTTTTGAATGTACTAAGGAAAAACTATTTACTGAATCAAGGCACACATGAATTAGAATTTAGTTTAAGAGCAACTAAATCAACAAAATAACAGATATCTAAGATAAGGTTGCAAAATGTAAGAGAAAGGCATTTAGCCAATATAATTTTTTATTTTATTTACATGCAAAAGTGTTAACAATAGTATTAATATAACATGAAATTTTTTTAAATTTTTGAGACAACAATATATGAAAAGTAAAAATACTTTTAGTTCAATACATGATGAATGGTCTTGCTTTGAAATATAAAACTAGTTTTATCTTTCAACCTAAGCATACCTCAACATAGTTACATAACTTCACAATTGTCTGTCTTGAATGTCTGCCAATGTGTAAATAAAAAACATCGGCTGTTCATGGAAATATCAATTTGATTAAACGAGTTAAGTATAAAAAAATGTGATGAATAAAATATTTATCTCAATTGCTAAGTTTTTTATTGTTTGTATAAAATATCTATATATTAATACGCAAGCATGTTTTGTTTCCTCCTTTTTTCTCAGCTTGTGCACATCGTAGGAGAAATCGGCGCATACCGTTAGAAAGGTGTTGTGCTGTAGATGAGCAGAATCGCATTATAATTCCCCTCGGTCCCCAGGGCTACGCCCTACAGGCTTTCCAAGTTTCAATGTTAATCTTATGGAGAAGGATAATTGATTAAATCATTAGACAGCTGTTGTAATAACAAATGTCAGAAAATGAGGAAGAACATATGTTTCATTTATAAACCGTTCTAAAACTAATTGGCAAAAGATCAACTGAATTTTGGTCGAATTTCGACCAGTGGGCGATCTCTAGTTAATATAAAAATGGCTCAATTTTATTTTTATTATTCAGTTTTATTATACACCCTTTTTTGGTGTATGGGTTTGAAAGCCGTTGCACTCTTGGATGATACTCTAGGAAGTAAGTTAAATGAGAAAAATTTCATAAATAACTTATACACTGTTAAATATTTATCTGTTTTTTTAAGTGTCTGTCAGACATTGGACTGGAATTAAAAGTTCAGCTTGTAACAAGACGATCCAATCCACGATTTATCGTGTTAAGATTAATTTTTTAAAGATTTTACGGCAAAATATTTTTATTTTGATTTATGTAATAATGTATGATTAAATGTGTTGAATAGTGTTTTTTTACACCTTACAAAATCATGATAATTAGAGATTCAGGTAGACTAATAGTATTATTATTCCTTTCAACTTTTGTTTATCCTAAGTTGTTTAGCACTTTTTATTCCTGGCATTATTTGTTTCTCTCGGCATTTTGGTTACTCAACCCAGTGTTGGTTCCCATGGAGGGTCACAGGTAAAAGGTAGTGATGGCAAAATAAAATCGATTTTTCGGAAAAATCGATTTTTACCATTCGATACATCGATTTTTTGACATCGATTTTTTGTTCACGATTTTTTATCGAAATCGATTTTACTCTTTCGATACATCAATACATCGAAAAATCGATTTTTCAAGAAATTTTGACATTGTAGTGATGGCAAAATAAAATCGATTTTTCGGAAAAATCGATTTTTACCATTCGATACATCGATTTTTTGTTCACGATTTTTTATCGAAATCGATTTTACTCTTTCGATACATCGATATATCGAAAAATCGATTTTTCAAGAAATTTTGCCATCACTAGTAAAAGGGCTCCTTCTGTTATGTAAATTCAAACAAACTCCTTTGACCTTCAAATAACTCTTCTGAAAATGGTTTGTTGTAAATACTTTACTACCTAAAAATTATGGTACTTATTTGTTATATGGATGCCACTTGTTTAAAAGGTTATTTTATGCTGGAAACTTTAAAAAAATGCTTAATTTTGTAGAAGATGATTAAATGTCTTCAACATTCTGTGTTGAGCGGTTTTTGAGTTCTGATTCTTAAAAGAAAGTCAAGTTCTGGAGAATCTCAATAAATGCATCTTCCCCCCACAGATTCGACACCAAAACAACGCTACTTCTCAGATAGATTGCATCACGCTGCGGTTGTAGGTTAGGAATGTTATGAAATGAATTTATTATTCCACAAAACAGAACAAAACAAATTTTAGATCATATATATATATATATATATATATATATATATATATATATATATATATATATATATATATATTATATAACTTGTTACAAACAAGAGTATTTGGAATTAGAACTCCACACTCGCCTGCGGCTCGATGGGGGCTCCGCCCCCATGCCCCCTCAGGGTTTTGCCCAGAAATTCGTTAATTGTTGTTTAAGTCGCATATAATGAACAGATTACATATGAATATAAGTGTTTGTAAATGAGCAAAATAGCAAAATAAATGAGTTTGTAAGTTTATTTATAACATAAATTAACTCCCACGACTGCAGAAGTAACCTAAATTTGAACTTGTGCAACTAACTCAATCTAAGGAATGAAAATATATTCGCCTACGGCTCGTTTTCAGACACTCTTTTTCCAAACCTCCTTCCCTAATTCCCCCGAATTCTATAAAGGTTAATGGAGTTGTGAATAAATTTTGTATGTAGGTATTGTATAAGTATTTAGTTAAAATTATAAAATTCATATAAATAAATATATGAAAAAATTAAATGGATAAACTGCATAAAAATGTGCAGTAGATCATCGAAAACAATGAAAAATTCCTTTAAACCAAATAATTTAAAATCTTAACAAAGTGAATAAAACTTGCCAAAAACCCCTTTTATTTACAAAAATACTATTCAGTTACTATCCTTCAATTAGTTGTGTTGAAATTCCAGGGAATAACATAACGATCCAGTAATATTGAACATACAATGATAAATACATAATGTAATATTGGCATTCATTACAATTCCTTCATTTCAGTTTTTAATAATGTAAAACTTTAAATTTACCTAATTTCCTAAAAAATTACTGTCAAGGCAAATAAAAAAACTTCAAGTTTCTAAATACAATAATACAGTAGTTACTAACAATCAAAGTAAAACAATCAGTTGCTTGATATAGCAATTCGTTCCGACTCACTTTCAATAGAAGAATACGTGATATTGAAAATCATCATGATAATTTTTAGGTTTGATAATTTAATTGATATTGGTACTGTGCAAGATATGTCTATGTGCAAAGTTGAGGTTCTTAGTAAAATATTATAGTAGTTGTAAAATTACGTCTACATGGGATAAAATTCCCCACAAAAATAAATAAACATTTAATTATGTTTAATTGTGTGGACTGGGGGGCGAAAATTCATTGAACCAAACTTGTAGTAACTTGAAAGATGTTCGCGAGGATTGCCTCAGATGTTATAATTTGGCCGCTAGAGTAGAAAAAAAATAATGTCATATTTATTTTGGGTAAAAATGTTTGGTCGCTAAATTTTGAAATCAGATAGTTTTCTGGGGCAGGAAATAAAAAAGCTTTTTTATTTTAAATGAAAATACTGTACTGCCACCTTTTTAAACTAAACATTAATTTATTACGCACTAAAAGATAAATCAATTGTGTAATCTGCTATTTTAGTTAAAATTTTTGTTGAATTGTAAAATTTACATTAGCATGCTATCAGGTAAAGTCAATGATGTACTTCCTAAAGCCGCGTCCGCATTGGCCGAACATGTTCGCCGAACAAAGTTCTTCCGAACTTTTGTTTGTTTGTTGCTAACCGTTTAGTATGTAAATCATATGGCCGGTTAATTGTTCGTTAATAATGTTTGTTGATTTTTGTGTTCGCCGAACAAGTTCGCCACGAATGTTCGGCCAGTGCGGACGCGGCTTAATGAGTTCGTTAGAAATTAAGTGCCATCCCAAATAAAGAACCAATTTTTGGGAGGACTATCGTGCAAATATGATACTGTCTTACATACCAACCTGGCACCTCTTTTAAAATAAAAAAATAAAAAAAAACAAATTGTGCCGTTGTAGGTAAACACATTTTGCTCTGTTGATTGACACTGATTTCAATACAGAGGGGACCAGACGTAATTTTGGAGCAACTTTAAAATTTAATATTTTAAACCCTAATCATACTGATTTAGAATAATAAATAGCATGACATTATTTTTTTTAACTGGGGAAAATTTAACATATATTATGTCTGAACATTTTACATATAACAGAACTTAGCAAACATGTAAATGTCTAAGAACCTCATTTAAAATAATATACCATCATAAAACATCAATTATCACGTGATTAGTTTTACTAAACATTTAAATACATGTTCATTAATCTCCGTCATGTTGTAAATTTAATAAAAAAACTTTTTGGACCAAACTGACAATTTTTGTTGGAAACGTATTTAAAAGAGTCTAAGACATTTTTGTGCCGAGACATTTTTGCTTAACCTAAAATGCTCAGAGAAGAATGAGGAAAATCTAAATTTTAACCTCAAATATTCAATAAACTGCTAAAATTACGCGTACAAGATCAAATTGTAAAGTTTTCTTAAAAACCGTGTAAAACTAAAAAAAATTATTTAAAGTGAGAGTTAGTATTTGACATCAGTGACTTCCGGTCTGGAGAGGTAATTTCAGATACACCCTGTACATTGAAATTACTCTCGGTGGATAGACCGCTTTACCTATAAAGGCACAATTGGTTAATGTTATAAAATTTCTTAAAAAGAGTGTTTCGGTAATCCGCGACTCCCAGTATGTTGGCAATTTTCTCAATAATACAGGTCGGTAAGTTTAGTTCTCGCTTGGGAATCACTCTGTAGTAAGTAATATATAGGAGATCTACATTACCGACTTTTGACGAATTTCTGATACCCCGATGAGTGAGTCAGTCAGTTACACATTCGGGAGTATATAATTTAGATTGGCAGAAAGCCTATAGGTGAAGTTCGAGTCCATCAGTCCAACCAAAAATAAAGTCATATCGACAATATGTCGAAAATTCCAATACAGTAAAGTAAGAGAAAGGATTCAGCTAGCTTACCTGAGAAGATTGTGTTCAGGCAGCATATAGATACACATAAAAATACACATTTTTCACTAATATTTCGTCCTTATGGAGGACTTCTTCAGAGGCTCTTCTTTCTCATCTACTCTGAAGAAGTTCTCCATAAGGACGAAATATTAGTGAAAAATGTGTATTTTTATGTGTATCTATATGCTGCCTGAACACAATCTTCTCAGGTAAGCTAGCTGAATCCTTTCTCCAGTTTTGTCTACGCAATCAGCCAAAAGGCTCTTCCTTACAAACTAATACAGTAAAGTAAGTAATTCATATCAAAGATAACTCAAACATTTAATCACCTGACAAATCAACTGATAATGTGGAGTGGTGGAAAGATTCTCCCGTCAACGTCCCGACCTTAGATTTTTTTTAACGACCGGAATTATTACTTTTTGCTACTAGGTGACTTTATTTTAAATATTAAAATTATTTTTGACATGTTGAGGAATAAAACCTAACCGCCTTAGCAGTAAACTAGTGGCATCTGGATAACAAACAAGTACCACCACAATTTTGATAATTTTGAATTTTAAGTTTTCTATAATTGTTAATTTTTAATTGCAGAGAAGATCATGGCGACGGTGAAGGAGAACGGAGTGTTCCACGGGCTGATGTACACTCTGTTCCTCAACCTGTCGGCCCAGCTGACCAAAGAGCTGGGGATGGCTCCAGGGGGAGAGTTCCGCAGAGCACTGGCCGAGGTGATATATCACACATACAAGTCAGCGGTCCCTGTTGATTAAAGTCGGCAAATGTATCTGACCTATATGGTACAATCCTAATTCAACGTAAAGTGAGGTTATGAGGTGTTGTAAGCCACATAGTAGAGTAGCCTACTGCTATTTTGAAAACATGCCTATCAAGGACACAGTTTTGTAGGAAAATATACTTATTTCATTTGATTTAGAAACATGAATGGCAGTTTTTTTGGTGAAAACATACATTTTTACTAAGAAGTTCATCTAATTTTTAGGGAATACTGTTTAATAGGTTAACTTATACTAAAACTAAGAGTCTAAAACATCTGTTACTTGCCATTTAATGTTTTCCAATTGACATTCGAAGATATTCAACATATTTCAAATCAAATAAATTGGCAAACAAGGTTCCCAAACCATTGTTGAAGAAACACTGGCCAAATATGACGAAGCAGTGTGTAGAGCCATCACCTTGTGAGTTAATTTTTTGAAAACTGAAGGAGAGTGATTGGTCGGGTGGGACGGAGTGACGAGTTCAGTTACTATTGGTGATCAACAGTCCTCTAGTTTTTCAGTTTTCATCAAAGTCATATTTTCTTAAGCCTTCAATGTACTGAATTTCTTCACAAGCTGAACAAAACTGGGTGGAGCCAACAGTAGCAAATGCCATCTATTACACTTTAACAAGTCGCTTCATTCATATTTTTCTTTGAATTCTTCTACTTGTATTTCTCTAAACCAAACAACAAATACTTTGGAATTGCTGGACTCAACTGTTGTAACATCAGACCGAGTACCACCATAAATCACCAAACATGTATGTGAAGAACACTTTGAAATAAGTTGAATTCTTTACTAGGTTTCCCTCTGTAGATTTATCCAATTGAACTATTTCGTATTATTTTTCAGGTGAGGTTGCTGCCAAATTGTGTGATTCACTTTGGAGATCGTCCTATCCAAGTGACCTTGAAGCGAGCGCTCTCCATGCTCAGTTTGTGGCAGAGTTTGCGTCTCGTCTGGCATCTGGCATTCTCGAAGAATCCCACTACGTAAGTTGTCGGTACCTGCATTTTTTTCACAATAATGTAGTTGATTATCCAAATGTCAATTATCCGAACCCTTAAATGGCCTATTAATTCAGTGTCCAGTATTAAAAACAACCTAGTTCAAAAAGTTAAACAGAGCATCTACAAATAAAAATAAACTTTGACTTTTACTATGTACTAAATAGTTTTTCTTGTAGTAGGTACAGGATATTAATAAATTATTTGTATCCATGCATTAATACTTTTTCTTGAATTTATTAGGCATTTTAGACGGTAAATATTTTTGTGTTTGATTATCCAATCAATTTGATTACCGGAACTACCACTGGTCCGAATTAGTTCAGATTGTCGCCTCCCCACTGTATGCTCATTTTTTAAACAATCTCAATATATCTCCGAGATAATATTTTACTCTACAATTTTAAGAATAGTTTATGATTTTACTAAATCTTTTAACCTCTAAATAAGGTGAAAATAAAAAAATTATAAGTGTATAAAGGATACAGAACTATACACTTCACGTTCAAGTTCTTGTTTCATTTATGACAGAACGTGAATCTAATAGATATGTCTAAGTATTAGGGAGTCTTATTGCATCCCAATGAAAATGTATACATATTTAACACATCACATGATTTTTCGTACAAGGAAATCCACTTTTAGTTTTTCAATTTATTTGAATGATTTTGGTTTCATTCCGAATAGACCTTGACATGATGTTTGTAAAGTAAATGGTCCATATCTATATCTATATATATAATACGTGATGCCCTTTTTTTGTTAACACTACTCCTCTCTTATTTCTGGACCAATTTTAAAGTTTGATGTGTCAAAAGAATGGTCTCAGTTTTTAGTTTTGCAATAAGGTTTTAGATTTTTGATATTTTAATCCTGAAGCTCACGGGAAGCCCTCGAAGTTCATTTTTTGTCCATAAGATTAACATGGGGAACAATTTATATTGAATTGCTAAATAAAACAGCTATTGATAGTTAAACAAACAAACATATGTTAAAAGCTGAATACAGTACACTCTCGTTCATCGAACTCGGCGACATTGGAACTCCGCTTCATCGGAACTAAAAATCTGAATATCATTAATTTTTTTTCTTACGAAATAAATATTTTTTTTATTTTAGGCCTTCAATTTCCATTTGTTCTATCTGCACAACACTGACGTATTACATTTTGTATCAAATGTCATCAGGCGTTTCCATAATCTGTACCCATCGATGTGATTTACGAGACCGTGGAGTATTCGCACAAAAAGTTTGATTGCCTTATTTTCATAAAATCTCTTGTGTTATCTTAAAAACAAGAGTGAATACAATCACAATAGGTCACCGTATGGGCGGAAATGATGACTCACGACGGACTCCGCTTCATCGGAATTTTTTGACATCCGAACCGGCCGTCCTCCACATTAGTTCCGATGAACGAGAGTGTACTGTATAAGCAAATTGAACTGGTACTGAAATCACAATTCCATACTTTAATACGAGGAGTGTCTAATCTGAGGTTTTAACCTTTCCTCAAAATGTAGCAGGTAGATTTTGCTTGAAAGTTTTATTTACGCATATTTGGGTGAAAAATAAGTTTGGTAATTTAACCCTGGAAAAATTCATTTTTGTTTACGAAAACAATTTAGGAAATTGAAATTTTTGACATTGGTCTTATTGGTTGTCCGAGTGGTATTGAAACAATAATGAAAGCTAACAAATATTAAAATAGAACACTAAATTTGTGTGCATGGGTTTTCAAACTGCTGTAAACTATAAGGAAAAGGGATAGTTGGTTGTAAGTGTAATAACCTTTTTATTTACTATTATAGCATTTAAACATGTTTTATGTAGAACGCTACAAATATTAAAAAACCTGTGTAAATGACAACATTTAAATGTTTTTTTACCTTCAGCATAGAAAACAAGCTTATTACAAAAATGGTTTTTATAAAGTGAAATTTTAACTAAAATAAAAATGCCACTAAAAACAAAATGGACCATACCAACAAAGATGTAGATTCTCTTAATTTTTGTGATTTCTTTATTTTTTAAAATTTTGTAATGTCATGGAAAGTTAAGTTAAAGAGGATTTAGGCATAAATAGTAATATGGACTCATTCACTATGTCATTGACTACCTCATACAGTAGTACTACAAAAACAGCCGCAGTGAGTGCTGCATAACTCATACAGGACTGGGGAGTAATGAAATGTTGACTTTTATTCTGTTGTCATTTACGTTTTATGTTTGATGAACTATGTGGATCCAACATCTGTGAATTTAATCTAAATTTTATTGGAGGGTTTAAACAAAAGCCCTAAGACATATCGGCATAAGAACAACTACGTAATCTTAGCTAATTTAGACCTAAAAGAACGAGCACCACATCTCAACACTATCACATTGGGAAGTTGGAGAATTATGAATGAAGATCGATCGATGAAACACCAATAATGTTCTATCTGATTTTCACTATAATGAAATTTTTTTCAAAGTATTACCATGGAGCAAAGTTTGATCACCAGGTACCCTAATAAATGCAGCGTATTGCGCTGCACAGGCCCCCTAGAAAATCCTCTAATCCATGTAAACGATGGTTAAAGTCCTTAAAGTTAATTATTTACTTATTTGATTTGCGTTGGTAAGGAAATTAATTGATCTTCAAATTTAACAGCTGTGAAGAGTAAACACAGTACATCATCGTCTACCTATACATATAAAAAAATTTGAGTTAAACCATGGAGTGATACTGGTTAATAAACTACATTAAAAAGGCATAAACCAGGACTGGGGAAAACTGCTGTAATGTAATCGACAAGGGCTGTTTCATTATCGGGTAAAACGATATAAAAATTAGTACCCAAAACGTCACTAGCCTGATCAGCTGGTACATGTTATTCTTATGGACATCAGATTGATTACGTCACCGGCCTGACTCAAAAGCGGCATTTTCCAACATCAAAGGAATGAAAAAGCCCTTCTTTTGTTCATATGTCTCTGCAGTCCTGGGCATAAACAGTAAAAAACATTGACATAGAAACATGTTTTGTTGTCAATAAATTGTGATTTAAAGTAACATGATTTAGAGTAACATGTAACTAGTACAAATTAGTTTTATACATAATTAAAATCCCAATAAGAAATATCCTAGAAAGCTTTTAACGCATTGAGAGCTTTATTCGTAATTTACAAAATATTAGTCTGTTGCAAATGTAATTGGTATGCTTTGCAGCGGTAAGTGTTGCTTAGAAGTGTTTGAGGTTAGGCTTTCTATAAGTAGTGGTGTAACGTTTCAACGTTATGTCTGCAGCAAGGAAGAAGTGGAGAAATGCAAGCAGAAGGATTTGCTGGACCAGATGCTGAAGGAGATGTCGGGAGAGTTCCCGGAGCTGGGCCGCGTGTTCGTGGAGGAGCGGGACATGTACCTGACGTACTCTCTGCAACTGGCTACTCGCCACCAACCTCGCAGGATCAACAGAGAAGGTATTGCGTAGCAGCGGACGTGCAGGCTCAGTAGAGCAGTCCTGCTAATCTGATCAAATCTGGAGTGGACCGTTTGGGTTTAGCAAATTTTTGGAATGGGCAGAATTCAGAAATAATGTAAAATATTAAATTTTTTACTTCTGCCGTTTACTTGAATTGGGCGCATGATAACAGAACGCAATGGACCATGACAAGTGGATGCTCACGGTGGAACAGCATTAAACAACAGTAAACACTTATGGAAGGTTGTTTATGATTTTTTATAGATTTTTGTAAAGTCATTGATTTTAAATTTGGGAAGTAGTGGTCACCCTGACGATTTAGGAGTGTTTTGAGGAGCCAGTGGCCCTCTAATGCTATCCGTAATGTTGAAAGTGTGCTTATCCTCAAATAAAAGAGAAGATGAACCAAAACAAAATCCAAGAGAGTTTATTTAAGTCGTAAATTGTAGGTTCAAATAATAATACAATTAGAAATTAAATAAACTATTTTTATGTATACTGTTGTAATAAAACACAAATGTTATATTCAGTTTTACATAATGGGTTTTTTATTTGTGTCTAGGTTGGCAATGACACTGGAGCGGGTAATTTATTTGTGTTAATGTTGGCAGCACCGGCTGAGCAGACCCGCGTGGTGGGGGTTGTGGGTATCGGCCACGTCCCCGGCATCAGCAAGCTGTGGGGAACTATCAAGGACGAGGACATTCCACCAATCATGATGTGAGTAAAGTAACCGTCCTGCGGATAGGCCTATCAAATATTTTTGGCAAGGAGATGTTCTTTTTCTTAGAAAAAGTGATTATCAGTCGACTCCATCTCGTTCGGATTCCGATGGTCCAGAGAAGTGAGGTCCGAGGTCTTGGAAGTGAGTCATCAGCATGCGCCGGGTTTCTCACGGTCAAAATTTACAGGATTGAATGTATCTGTTTTATTTCTGGCCTACATGTAAACTACAAAAACCTCAGTTCAGCTTACGATTACGCTTGTTGAGGATAGTCGTACAACAGTGTAGCTGATTTTACTAGTTACTGTACTGCATATTGTTTTGTGTTTATTTGTAGTGCTTTAAAATGTAGAGTTATTTCCTATTGTCTGGTCTTAAGTTTGTTTTTATCAATGTCTAGAAAATAAGGTTCCAACAAGTTGGTAAAAAATTCTTGTAATGTTTAGGTTATAAAATTGTCTTAAAATGTGATTTATAATTACATATACACTATTAAAGATTGTAATTTACATGTAAACAACCACTCAATGGTCTGGAAATTTGTTTATCCAGTGGGGATGGACGGGTCTCGAAATTACGAGAAATTTTCGAGAAATTTTTAATCTCGTTTACAGAGACGAGATTTTATTTTGACCGAGATTTTTCGAGACGAGAAATAATTTGTGAATAACTATAAAAACGGGTATAAATAATCTACGAATTCCTAGGCCTACTTTACTAGCAATTTAATACTGAAAAATAAATTATTTTGAAGCAATGTGAAGTGTTTTATTTTTCCTATCCTCCTCACAACTACAAACTTAATTTGCCAGAATAAACGGGTTAAACTGCGGTTGGACTTCCAAGACCTGGACTGGACTAGGCTGCAACTGCACGGACTGTTAGTGGTAGTTAGTCAACATAGCTAAACTTACTGATTTATAAAATAATTCATTTCTTTGATAAATCTTTAGAACATTGGGAAAACTTTATAAAATTTGACATTTAATTGCTTCAAGACAATTATTTTAAACTGATTCAAATAATTTTTTACAACTTTAAGAGCTGTTTTGACATTAGCAGTAAGAATAGTAGTGACAATCATATGAATGACAAGATGGTCAATCAGATTTAATAATGGCTAACCTCAAATATCCCACGTAATACAATTTAATTTCCCTTTCACACTCTGCAGAGTTCAGCTATTTTAAGCCAAAAATGCTTAAAATTGGATGATGGTTGATTTTATTTCAAGGTTTGGATACTAAAAAATACTGAATGTGCCTATTAACAACAACTAGAGATCGCCCACTGGTCGAAATTCGACCAAAAAATCAGTTGATTTAGAGCCTGTTAGTTTTAGAATGTTTTATAACTGAAACATCTGTTCTTCCTCATTTGCTAGCATTTGTTGTTACAACAGCTGTCTCATGATTCAATTAATTATCCCTCTCCCATAAGATTAACATTGAAACTTTCAAAGCCTGTAGGGTGTATCCCTAGGGTCCGATCTGAATTAGGATGGGATTCTGCTCATCTACACGACTATACCTTTCTAACGGTATGCGCGAATTTCTCCTACGACGCACACGAGCTGAGAAAAAAGGAGGAAACGAAACATGCTTGCCTATTAATATATAGATTGTTGAACAGCAATAAATAGATTGTGTTACATGCATAGAAAATCAATGGTCTTACCAGAACCATACAGGCTTCATGGCTATACTAATGCTTGCCTTTATTCAGTTAGGAGCAAAATAAAAACCTTACTAGTCTTGCCACTAGCAGACGAAAATCAAATCGAGGGAATTACGTGAATTCCAAAACAGTGAAAGTTATACAAGAAGCCCCTGTTGTAATATAACAACCGGACTTGAATAGTTTGGAGAAATGACAATGAATAGCAAATAAAATGGGAACTGAAGATTTTCTTATGGACAAAGACAAAGAACAAGAGAGTTGAAAATTTTGATTTCTTGTTAGCCTCCCGGCCTCTAGGCTTGTGGCTCATAGTTAGTAGGCCTATGCCTATTACAAAAACTGTGAGTGAGGAAAAGTTCTTATTTGGAAACATTTTGAAGTAAGTTAACCAATGACTCATAATTATTTGTTTATTCAGGGTGTCTAGTAGTCTTGAAAATCTGGAAAGTCTTGAATTAGTATGGAATTTAATAATGGTCTTGAAAAGTCTGGAATTAGTCTTGAATTTTCAGTCTAGTCTTGAAATTTACAAAAAAATTAACCATGGAGACGCTTGCAATCGCCGATTAAGACGCTCTGATAAAGATTGCTAAATAGAGATGCTTGTAATCCCCAATCAAAACGCTTGCAACTGCAGACCGTAAACAAACGCTCACGATTCTATTAAATAATATGTAAAATTCCAAAATTTGTTTACAGTAGACAATGTTGGAAAATGAATTTTACTAACATTTGCCTACAAGCTAAAGAAAACAAGGAAAAGCAACATCTTAATTATTACCATGCAATTTTTATGTGTTCTATAAATTTGCTATCATGTTGAATTTTTGGATGGATTTATATTACCATATTTATTTTAATATACCAAACAGAACACACTCCTACGAAGGACGGACAAAGGGTTAAAAAATAGAATTACAAACTTGTGCATTATTTTAATTCAAACCATTAAAATTTTCAATGTTGTTGAAGACTTAATAATGCTTCTTCTAAAAAAGTAATAATTTTGTAGTTTCATTTTAATGGTTTTGTTTTTGACAAAAATATTACAATTCATTATATTAGCCCCTAAACTGCTACTGAAGACTAAAATAGTATACACATGCCTTCCTTTGAGTAGCTTAACTTTTGCTATTGGATATAATCACTACGGTACATGTTTTACCGTGAATATATGGCATTGTCAAGTGATATAAATAAGAACATAGCCTTCTATCCATCAAAGGATTGGTCAAGGATAAAAAAAGACAAAACACGGTAGAAACACAGTTAATTTTGTGTATTTTAATCCTTGACCAATCCTTTGATAGGTGTTATGTTCTTGTATCACTTGACAATGCTGTATTCACAGTGAAACATGTAGTTATTATATCCAAAAACAAAATTAAAGCTGGACGATGTAAGGAATGTGTGTACTATTTAAAAACAAATATATGTAAGTGACAACTATGTAAATAATTTTGTTAAATGTAAGATATATATTAATATGTTGAGTAATGCGGCAGTCTTGAAAAAACTAAAACAGTCTTGAAAAAGTCTGGAATTAGTCTTGTATTTTTAAAGAGAAATAAACTAGACACCCTGTTTATTGTTTTAGTGAAAAGTGTGAAACATGAAAGTGAAAAGTGAACAAAGTAACAGTAACAGAGGATTCTCTTTTTATATTTTATTAAATGTAGGTCGTAGGTCGGTAGGGTTTATGGTCATTTCTTCTCAATCTTTTTATTGGGTACATTCCTTAACCTTTGGTTAAGAAAGTGACCTTTAAACATCAGTTTATTAACATAATCAGCAATTTACAAAGTAATATTTGTTCCTTCACATAAATCAGGATTTAACAATGTTACAAAATCAGATTAAAATCCCGAACGCACATTTCTCGTCATGTACGAGAAAGAAAATCTTGTCTCGATCTCGTCTCGAAATTTTATGAGAATTAAAAATTCTCGTCTCGTCTCGAACTAAAAATCCGATCTCGTCCATCCCTATTATCCAGACAATGATCCATCCCGAGCTGTCCGAAATAGAGGGAGTCAACTGTACGTTGTTGTTGTTATTGGTGGATAAGGAGACCCCGGCCCGAACCGTTGAGCACGTCTGCCTCTAATGGGCATTTTGCGCAAGCCCCCGGTAGGATGGGATATTGAAGGAAGAGAAAGGGTGAGACACGGGACTCTCCACTCATGTTCCAGTTAGGGGTTTCTATGCCCATCGCACTCCTCACCCACTGCTGTCTTGAACTTATGTCCCAGCTAGGGTTTCAGTGCCCATAGCATTTCTCCTCTTCCCCTGCTGTCTACATATGTTCCAGCTAGGGGTTTACATGCAGTGCGCACTAACCCCCTTGCTGTCTTGAACATGAATGGATTATGAAGGAAGGGAAATTGTCATAGCGGCTTACTTAATTGTCCAAAAGACTAACCACAGTGTTATGACAACTTCGTTTGCTATACCCAATGTCAACTTTGCAACTAGTATAAACAAGTTTTAAAGTTGTCCTGGGATATTTGTCAACTGTACTTGTAAGATATATTGAAAATTAAGCTATATTAAAACTTTGATTTTAACGAACTTATAACCATAGGAACTTGTGCTACACATTTGACCAGTTGACAATATGAACAACTTGATTTGATTTTAAAAATAAGGTATAATTTAAGATTACATTGTTTTAAAGGAAAGATAAATACTGATTATTTGTGTTGTACTAACTGCAATAATTGAACCTATTGTTTAATACCTGGAATTGTTTGAAAACACCACACCTGAACACATGACATGCCATCCTCATGTCAGCAGTTTTATCTTGTCTCTAAATTAATTCAAGATAGCTTTAGGTAATGACATCATTGTATTTTTCTATGAAATAATAATCAAAGAAATTGCATTATGCCCATAAACAATACACTGTAAGAGGCTACCAGCTCAATATAAAAGTCTATAAAAAAAGAAGCACAAGTGTTGCTGTAGTTTATGTAGTTTGTTGTCTGTTGGTTTTTCAATAAACTCCTGACGAGATGCGCTCATGATGCACTTCATCTCCATCTCCATGATGCACTTCATTGAACCTCAATAATTGTAAAAACTCTTTGTCATTAAAAATTTTAAATCAGTTAATATACTTAAAACTTAATGATATTTTGTATGTTAAAAGAAATAACTATAGAAACAAAGGTAGTGCAATTTTGAATAAGAAAATATAACTATTCCGGTTCCACTGTAAATGTAAAACTCCAAGTCTTATTATTACCATTAAGGTTAGTTAGAAAAATCTCTTTGTTGTTAGGTTTGCAAACTAGGACCATTGATAGCTAGCTTACCTTATAGAAAACTATTTTCAGGCTTATGGACAATCATGAAACACTTTTTTTATGTGTCTTTTTTGTGCAAGCCTTTTATCATCTAATATAATTTTAAACCATTGTTTTGACAAACTTTACCTTGTTTGTAGCATAAATCAAAATTAGACCTCAAGCTTATTAGACCTTGGATAACTCAAGGTGTCAGGGCTTGGATGATTAGGGGTGTTCTGTATTGCCATCCAATGTTTGGTGTATTCTGTTGAGGCGCTGCATTGTAATTTCGCTTTGCCCGTCATGTAGCATGTCAATAAGTAAAAATCATGGCCGTGATCGTGTTGGCAGGATCCCACCTCCATCACGGACCGGCCAGGTGGTCAAGGCCACGGTCAAGGTGTGTGTCGTGGGCGTGTTGGCGTGGGGCGCCTACAGACTATTCGCCCCCAAAGCGCTGTCCCTGTCATGTAGCATGTCAATAAATAAATAATCATGGCTGTGATCGTGTTGGCAGGATCCCCCCTCCATCACGGACCGGCCAGGTGGTCAAGGCCACGGTCAAGGTGTGTGTCGTGGGCGTGTTGGCGTGGGGCGCCTACAGACTATTCGCCCCCAAAGCGCTGTCCCTGTCATGTAGCATGTCAATAAATAAATAATCATGGCCGTGATCGTGTTGGCAGGATCCCCCCTCCATCACGGACCGGCCAGGTGGTCAAGGCCACGGTCAAGGTGTGTGTCGTGGGCGTGTTGGCGTGGGGCGCCTACAGACTATTCGCCCCCAAAGCGCTGTCCCTGTCATGTAGAATGTCAGTAAATAAATAATCATGGCTGTGATCGTGTTGGCAGGATCCCCCCTCCATCACGGACCGGACAGGTGGTCAAGGCCACGGTCAAGGTGTGTGTCGTGGGCGTGTTGGCGTGGGGCGCCTACAGACTATTCGCCCCCAAAGCGCTGTCCCTGTCATGTAGCATGTCAATAAATAAATAATCATGGCTATGATCGTGTTGGCAGGATCCCCCCTCCATCACGGACCGGCCAGGTGGTCAAGGCCACGGTCAAGGTGTGTGTCGTGGGCGTGTTGGCGTGGGGCGCCTACAGACTATTCGCCCCCAAAGCGCTGTTCCTGTAATGTAGCATGTCAATAAATAAATAATCATGGCTGTGATCGTGTTGGCAGGATCCCCCCTCCATCACGGACACGCCAGGTGGTCAAGGCCACGGTCAAGGTGTGTGTCGTGGGCGTGTTGGCGTGGGGCGCCTACAGACTATTCGCCCCCAAAGCGCTGTCCCTGTCATGCAGCATGACAATAAATAAATAATCATGGCTGTGATCGTGTTGGCAGGATCCCCCCTCCATCACGGACCGGTCAGGTGGTCAAGGCCACGGTCAAGGTGTGTGTCGTGGGCGTGTTGGCGTGGGGCGCCTACAGACTATTCGCCCCCAAAGCGCTGTCCCTGTCATGTAGCATGTCAGTAAATAAATAATCATGGCTGTGATCGTGTTGGCAGGATCCCCCCTCCATCACGGACCGGCCAGGTGGTCAAGGCCACGGTCAAGGTGTGTGTCGTGGGCGTGTTGGCGTGGGGCGCCTACAGACTATTCACCCCCAAAGCGCTGTCCCTGTCATGTAGCATGTCAATAAATAAATAATCAAGGCTATGATCGTGTTGGCAGGATCCCCCCTCCATCACGGACCGGCCAGGTGGTCAAGGCCACGGTCAAGGTGTGTGTCGTGGGCGTGTTGGCGTGGGGCGCCTACAGACTGTTCGCCCCAAAAGCGCTGTCCCTGTCATGTAGCATGTCAATAAATAAATAATCATGGCTGTGATCGTGTTGGCAGGATCCCCCCTCCATCACGGACCGGACAGGTGGTCAAGGCCACGGTCAAGGTGTGTGTCGTGGGCGTGTTGGCGTGGGGCGCCTACAGACTATTCGCCCCCAAAGCGCTGTCCCTGTCATGTAGAATGTCAATAAATAAATAATCATGGCTGTGATCGTGTTGGCAGGATCCCCCCTCCATCACGGACCGGACAGGTGGTCAAGGCCACGGTCAAGGTGTGTGTCGTGGGCGTGTTGGCGTGGGGCGCCTACAGACTATTCGCCCCCAAAGCGCTGTCCCTGTCATGTAGCATGTCAATAAATAAATAATCATGGCTGTGATCGTGTTGGCAGGATCCCCCCTCCATCACGGACCGGATAGGTGGTCAAGGCCACGGTCAAGGTGTGTGTCGTGGGCGTGTTGGCGTGGGGCGCCTACAGACTATTCGCCCCCAAAGCGCTGTCCCTGTCATGTAGCATGTCAATAAATAAATAATCATGGCTGTGATCGTGTTGGCAGGATCCCCCCTCCATCAAGGACCGGCCAGGTGGTCAAGGCCACGGTCAAGGTGTGTCGTGGGCGTGTTGGCGTGGGGCGCCTACAGACTATTCGCCCCCAAAGCGCTGTCCCTGTCATGTAGCATGACAATAAATAAATAATCATGGCTGTGATCGTGTTGGCAGGATCCCCCCTCCATCACGGACCGGCCAGGTGGTCAAGGCCACGGTCAAGGTGTGTGTCGTGGGCTTGTTGGCGTGGGGCGCCTACAGACTGTTCGCCCCAAAAGCGCTGTCGGACGCTGTCAACCAAGTGCCTAGGTAAGCCTCGAAACCTGTATGACCAGCATGTTTAGATTTCACCTACGTTTAAGCACTTTGTTGGTCAGCATGATTGTATATATGGTGTCAGGTGTAAATTGTATATAGTGGATGATAAAAAAATCTGAATTTTTCTAGTTGGAGGTGGTTTGGTAGTGGCATGACAAAATTGACTTTTTCGGGGAAGAAAAAAAAAGATTCAATACCTGTAAATCGTACTAATTGTGGCAAGAATTTATGATTCGATAAATTCTGGCTACTTCATAATAGTTTACAAAATCTATAATTTTAACGTCACCATAATTTAAAAAATCCTTTGATTCACCCCTGCAAGTGTCTTTTTAGTTAAAATACTACACATTATTTTTCTATTTTCTTTTTCTTTGCCCAGATACCTATAGTAAAAATGCCAATAACAAATATTACAAAGGCTTCATTTAACAATTAAAATAAAAAAATTCTATTTCTTTCGTGGATTCTTAACCCCATCTAAAATCTTTACAATCGTAAGGTTGCGGATTTCTGTTTCTGATTCTGTTGCCAGGTCAAGCTCATTGCAATTAATAAAGCCATGTAACGACAGATTTGCGTTAGATAGTAACTAGATAACAAGACAAGGGTTAGAACAGTTCATAATCAAAACAATCCAAATGCCACTGGCAAAGAGAGAGACAAGTTAAATACAAAATAAAATCTTGTTTTACCAAATACATTAGTGCCAACTAAACAAGTTGCATCTTTCTTATAAAATTTCACATGGTTTCACTGATTGTGAAATGTTATGTTAATGGCTCAATTTTATATGTAGAAGTTAGAAGTATTTAAGTTTTTTATCAATATTATGACTTTTTACTTGCGACAAGGTGAAATATCGACCCTTAGTACTCAAAAGAGTTCAAATAATCAATTAAATCATATCTGACACAAAAATGATTCCATTAATAGTACAATGTCATAGCTAAAAAATCTTTTTAGTAGGTAAATGAAAAATTATCAACTATTATAAGCCGTTATAATTTTATTTCACTTATTGTACCTATTATACTTGATGAATTTTTGTTAAAAAGCTACAATGTTGAAGATAAGTGATTCCCTTCATAACTATTTATCTAATAAAAACAAAAAATTGAGATAAAATTTTTAAGTCCAGCATTAGTTTTTCAAAATTATTGTTGTTTGGAAATAAATTTTATCCCACCATTTAAAAATAATAATATTACCTGCCCAGTGTCTAGGTTGTAAGAACATTAAATTTACAAAATTATTAACAAAAATCTCACTGTAGGTTACTAATAAGTTAAAAACTCTGGATCTAAAGCTAAAGTAACCTAATTTTTCACAATAACAACTTAATATTATTTTCACTTTAAAAGGTGGTTTTAAACACTAATTTCATCTGGAGATACTTATTGTTGTAACATGTTTTTACTTTTGCTTAAACTACAGTTTTTCACATATAAATTTCTCTCCGATTCAAACAGTCGTTTTGTTTTTAGGAAAGCTAATTCATTAATGAGACAAGTTAATTCATTACTGAACCAAGTAGAAGTGTATGAGGCGTCGTTAGCGCATATGAAAACTCCCTGATGCCTTACAGTTTTCTTCCCTCTTCGAGATTTATATTGTATATTAATATGTTTATTAACAATACAAGTAATTAAATATACACTTTTTGAATGGAAAATGTTACAATTAATTGCAGATGGTTTGCATAGCTAAACAAAACTTGCATGTTTGGCAATTTTTGTAAGTTTGTGTTACCACTGCAGTAAAAATAAAATACAAATTTTTTCAATCGCCTTTGTTTATTTTTATTTAATAACTTATAATTTTAGATGTCTATGTCTCCAAGAAAATAAATACCAGCAAAAGTCAGTCAAAACAAGAACAAATATAGCTTTTTGTTATAAATTTATTTTTGACCATGGGAATTATACATAGTTGAATTTGTGGATACTACACCCACAAAGGCTCAAAAACACAAAATAAATCCACACAAGGACACAAGAAAATCCCACAAAATATTTATATTAACGCATCCTGTAATTTTAGCAATTTGATTGGAGGAGTAAGATTTTGCAGGCCCATACGACTCCAATCAGAAATTGGAACAATCCCAATCCCAACGATCTTTGAGGATCATGTAAATATATACTAATAAAAGGAAATTAGTTGACTTTCCTCTGGGGATAGAGAGGAACTGTAAACTATCCCTCCACAGGAAAACGCCATAATACTATGTTGAATAACCGTTTCACAGTAATACTACGTCAGTAAAATCAGTATACTTGGTACCTGATTTTTTTACTTATGTATTTTGTTTGATATAAAAAGAACAATATTAAATCAACATTTTTGTGGGTTGTTTGAAATTTTTAAACTATCTTAATGTCATTAATTGAGTGTTGTTTTACAAAATAAAGAAGAAAGTCAATATAAAAGGGTGTTATTGTAGGACTCTGGAAGGTCTGGTGGCAGTTTCACAGCCTGTTGTCGCAGCAGTATCTTCCCATTGGAAAGAAATAATTGAAACCAGAGTCAAAATGTGGCCGACTCCTTCATCAACTTGAGTTTCAATTTCAACTGTATTTTAAACAACATAAAAAATAAATTATTAAAATATTTTGATTTCAGAATCTCTCACCGCCCCTGGGAGTTATTTTGCAGTTTTGGGACTTGAACGAACTAACTGGTTTTGTGTTTATGCTACAAATTAATCGTTAAAATGTTATTTGGTCCTCATAATAAAATAAACTTGTTTTGTTGGATTTATGGTTTCAGAGTGTCTTCACTTGGTTGTGGTCAAGTTTTGAATTTTTTTTGTGTGTTGTGTTTGTGTTGTTTTTAATCGATCTTGTAAATGATAAAACAATTTTTGTATCATCTTGTAATGTCATAAATAATCCTCCCAATTCTATTCTTATATTTTAAAATGTATCACCAAACCTTCCAAGTATTGTCAGGTTTGGATTTTATCATTGAAATATTAGAGTATTATGATACATTTTGGTAATTTGAGAAACCGCCGACTGTAAATCAAATATTTAATTTGTTAAATATTTCATTACAAAACAAACATGATAAAATAAATACATTAAAACCTCTCATATCCGACTTTCTCACAACCGACCGATATCCGACCTAGTGTCACAATCTATTTGTTCAAAATTGAAAGAGTGACTCATCTGCTCTATGCTTTGTTTTTCTGTCACAAACTCACTTCAACCTTGTTTGTTAATGTTCAAACATTTTCACTAGTATAAGGAAGTTTATTACTGTACAGTATAGCTGTTTTCTATCTGACAGGTATATTTTGTTCCTTCCGATATCCAACCACCATTCCAACCTTGCCATTCCATTCCACCACCATTCCACCATTCCATGGTGGCATTTCCTTGCCACCATTCCATTTGGCCATTCCAACCTTGCCTTGGTTCCATATGAGGTTCGAGTGTGAGAGGTTCTAATGTAAGAAAATAATTACACCGTTTTTTAAGCCAAATTCTAATAAATTTCACTAAAATAAATAACTGCTTTAAAATATAAAAAGCTGGTACACTCACAAGTTATAAAAATATAACAATGGTACCTTCTTTCTTAATTGTTTGTCACAACACTATTTTTTTCTTATGCACTCAATTTGTATGGTTTGTTGTTTACTATTTATTATTTTTTCACTAGGTTTTGCACCTGTTTAGCATTACACATAAATTCAGCATGAGCGTAAATTTAACATTATTTGGGTTTTGTTTCAAACACTAATAATTCTGGGAGTAAAAGAATTAGTGATGGTAAAAACACTGAATTTCGGGGGGTTGTTAATGATTGTGTCTTAGCTGGTCATTTACTAGCCGTATGCCTACTCATTCGAGGGTCGTCCACAAAGTAACCGCTATTTTGAAATAAAAATAAACCAGTTGAGATACAAAAATTGTATCACATACATGTCAAAACTACAGCTTTCCTCAACTTTTCTACTTATTAACCAAACAAATTTAGGCACTTATATCTTTTAACAGTTTTTGAAATTCCGTCGTTAAAAAATCTGCCGCCTGAGAACGTAGCCAATCTGTCACAGTGATTTGAAACACTTCATCACACGCAAAACCTCTGAGATGCAAGCCACCGCTTTATGTACGGGAAAGGATGGAAATCACTGGGAGACAATCCTGGGCTACCAGGGGTGTGGTCAAAAACATCCCATTTTAACTTTTCCAAAAGTTCTGTTGTTGCTTTGAGCTGTGTGAGGACGTGCGATGCCATGGACAAACACAACGCCAGATGTCTGAAGACTACAACGCTTGTTTTGAATCACTCGTCGTAGCTGAACCCATTGACGGACTACACCTTCGCTCATAATATTTGGGCCATACACCGCACTCAATTCACGATGAATTTCAGCTGCTGTGTAACTTTTCGGCCCCAGGAATAGTGTTACGTTTACACCACACACACTTGGCAGGATTTTCTGTTGTGGAGGTATATTTCACTACAACTATAACTATTATCACGTGATAACAAAAGATCGTGCGACCTGCGAACAATGCTCTCTCTTGCACAACTAGAAGCACACTGAATGGCTGCGCACAGACGCCTATGTGAGAATGGCGGCGCTACCCACACTACTTATCGCGCCTTGCCCAAACAGCGGTTACTTTGTGGACGACCCTTGTATATATGTATAACGTTACAGAAGGCTCGTAAGCAATGTAGAGGAAAAAACAAGCCTTTTTGGGCTTGGAGTTCCAGTTTATATGATTGAGATTATTACTAAAAAAGAATTGCACAAGTTTTTAAAGCAAATGCTCTCCTAAGTACCAATGTTTTAAGAAGAACAAAGAAGAAGGATTTCTGCAGCCTCTACAATTAATCTAGCAGTTTTGTTTTCATATTCTGCGATCATCTGGGAATGCCAAGAGGAAGATGAATGAGCTGGTAGTTAAATTAGTTATACAGTCTTCTAACTAACTTAAGTATAACATTCGGAGTGCATGTTATAACATTCGGAGGTGCATGTCATGAGCAAGTAGTTTGATGAGATGGGTTGGGTTTTCCTAAAAGGTAAATTCCTTCTCAGATGATGCTGCGGAGATTTTACATTACAGAGATGAGATGAATAGATAAAAAATTCAGCATTGGTTAGTAAAAATCATCTCCTAGGCTTATACGTAAAATTTTTGTTTGTGTAGAAAGCTTTAAAATCTGAGACGAAAAAATTACCATTTGATTTTAATGCCAGGCAGTACCCCACTTTTAATGTTATGCATAAAAACTCTAGTAAACCGAATGAATGAATGTAATTCACTAAAGCAAGCAAAAAAGTGTGATTCTATCTCATGAAATTGTCTAAAAATGGTAGTTGAACAAAGTATCTTTCTCATCTCTATCAAATTGTCTTTAATTTAGAATCTCTTCATTTCTAAAATAATATCTGATTCGTAACAAACTTAGTTTTAACTTCTTTTTACAATATCATTCGGACAAATCAATTTTTACTTCAGTTGAAAGGTTTTTATTTTCAATTTTTTTCTATATTTAAACTTTATTATTCTACTAGCCTGAAATGGTTGTACCGATTTATTATTTCGGTTGTGCATATATCTGTTATGTTTTAATTTTTATGTTTTATTTAGCAGCAAAATGTCTTCGGAAGGTGTGTACTTTATATATAAGCTTTACGTATTTAAAAATTACCTCAACATGTTGTGTAGTAAGATGTGTTTATTGTATTACTCCCTATACTGTATAAAGTGATGCTTGCATTTTTAAGCTTAAAACTATATTATTGTATTATTTTAATTAAAGAGAAACTAGTCATTGTTATGTATTTTTTTATAATTTCTCATGTACAATTTGTTAATTATGTAAACCTGTTTTCAAAAAGAAAATATCAATGAGGAAGGAACCATTTCTGAGGAAATGACAAAAATGACTTACCTACCATTGTTGTTCCTAAATACAACTCCACCTACTTGCCACTAAACATGCGTTTCACTATATTAGCCCACTTTACATTCAGGCTTATTTTCAAAAATTCTTTCTTATTTATTGGTGCCCACAGTTCAGATATTATTTTTTAAATTTTTCACATGAAAAATGAAGCATCTTTTCAATCACAAAATCAAAGCAGGCAAGTCTGGTGAATCCTATACACAGACCTGAGTTCATGTAAGTTTTTTTCTTGTTTAGTCACCCGTGATACTCGTTTCTAAGTGGGAATTGTTTAAATTTGATCAAATAAGCAATTGTATACTTTTTTATGTTGGAAATTAACTACTTACTCTTTCAAACCATGTTACTTTGGTTTTAAAGGTTTAAGTGTTTTTATTATGTCATAAAAAAATGAACCGCCAGAACGAATGCTGATAAAAGTTTTAAGAACAAAAATATTTTAGTTCCTTTGTAGTTCAAAATTCTGTGTTTTAAGACTTAAAAACCTAAAGTAGTAATTTTCCTTTAAATTTAGTGGATTACGTAACCTGTTGAACACTGTATATTTGGTTATTGAATCAGTAGCAATGAATACATAAACGTTAAGAAGGTCACATCTTATGGACGAAATGGTCAGGAAAGTTTCGGTCGACGTAGTTGCGCACTCCACCATGAGAGCGCGCACGAGACAATAACAAGTTTAGTCAGTTTACATTTTAACTTCGTTGCAGATGGTCACCAGCTAAGATCCTCTCTCGCCCTTACACACGCCCACTCACTACTCATACATTACAGTAAACTCCCGATTATCCGCGGAATTGGGTGGCGCGGCTGCCGCGGATAACGAAAATCGCGGATAATCCGTAACATGTTGAAAATGGAAGAGAATAAAAGAAAAAACATTTATAACATGATAAATCAATTTATTGAATACAGTATGACGTAAAATAATGTAAACATGAATTCAGTAGCTTAATAATTACACCCTCTTAAAAAAAGTCAGTTAATTGTTTTTGTTTCTGGCTTTGGAAACACTTTTTTATCCGTGATTGAATTTTTCGTAACACAAGTTTTTCAGCTAATTGTGCGTCTTTGTCCTGTTCCTCTAAATAATGGAGCAGTTCGTTGACGTCCGCAACGAAAGATACCAAACCAGGCAACACAATCACTATACCCGATAAAAGACGAACAATACAGTAAACATCGACCGGCCAGCGTCAGCACTCACGCGATACTGAATGTCTGACTAGAGGGGATAGTTTGGCCACGTGAGTAGGCGGGGCCTACGGCTGTAGGCGGTAGAGAAAGAGGATAGGAATGGTGGGAGGGGGAGTTCAGCGACCTTGGCGCAAACGCCTGCGTATTGTCGTCAGTGGCTCGGAGATTGCGTACCAGCCTACTTTTCGAGTTCTGAGAAGGCCTGCGCGTGTCTCGCTCGGAAAAAACTTGTCAGTTTGGTCTAACTTTTTATTAATGGGTATTTTATCGCTTTTCGTAACACGCGCGGATAATCCGCACCGCGGTTAATCCGCTCGCGGATAATCGGGAGTTTACTGTACCTAGAATTACTCAATCAGCTGTAATATTTCAATCATACCTTTATCTGAACATAATTATATTTTATTTAAAATGTTAAATCTTTTAGGTTATTCATAAGGCGTAGAGTACATTAGGTAATGATACCGTAATATTACAAAATGTTTTGAAAGTACGTAAAAACTAAATAACATATTGAATAATAACATTTTTAACTCAACCCGACTGAAGTCGGCGAACTAAGTTCAACAAATTTAGGCTGCTATAATAAATGATGAACTATTTTTATGTGTACGGAAATGAATGGACGACATGCAGTTTTAACCATGCGATCGCCATGAAAGGCTCTTATATCTTTAAAAATGCAATTATGTCATAACATCTAAGTAACTAATGAAAAATATTAGATACAATAATCTACAACAATCTTTCCTTATCAATTAAAACACTTTAACTAACTTTTAAAATAACGTAAAAACAAGACGTAATTTTCTTTGCAATCTCTAAACTCAGTCTGCTTGTTGTTATTTACTATAATTACACGTGTTGCACACTCCTTAACTTTTGTTCAGTTTTTCTTCATTGTCTTTCACGCTTTGTCGTCGCTACGAGATATATTTCACCGGAAAGCGAAAAAATGAAAATCTTCCATCCCGAGATCTGTTATTGCAATTAATATACGAGCACTTTCTTCCGCCGCTTGCTGTTGTGCTCATTTTGAATCCATTAAAATAAACGAATTTGAAAATAGGGGGATACCATTACGACTTTAATCATTTGTAAAATATAGTTTATTTGAAAACATATGATTAAATGAAACATGTGATTAAATCAAATATCTCCATTAGAATATAGTTAAAATTTTTGAAAGCTTATAGGACAAAGCCCTAAAAATAATAGGATTTAATGATCCAAAATAACGATTCCCCTTGAAAAAAGCTTTCCAATGACACCAAAGAAGCTAGGTAACCTATGTTTTAAGGGGTGTTTTAACGTTGAAATACTAAATAGGAAATTTAATATCTCCCTCTCTCTCGCACTATGTTTACATTCCGCTGGCGCTATCTCTATTTGGAGTGCTCAAGCTCAGTTGACAGCGCTCCCAGTGGAAAAATTTGTCTGCCAATTTTTAACATGGGATGTGACCTTCTTAACGTTTATGTATTCATTGTCAGTAGTTTAGTCGGGTTTGCTCCTGATTGGTAAAAAAAAAACATTATATTTCATGCTTTGTGTCCACTTTAAGCTTTGGTCTTAGCTTAAGGTTATGAAAGAAATTTGAAATTTGTTATCATTAAATGTTTACAGTGTAGATTTCAAACTATATGTTTCCAGTAAGTGATTCAAATCTCACTTTAAGTGAACTCAATCTATTTATCAAGGTAATGTACAGTAGAGAGTCAATTACCCAAACATCAATTATCCAAACCCTTGAACGACTTACTAATTCAGTGTACAATATTAAAGAAACCTATTGTAAAACAGCATACATAATGCAATTCTAAACAAATAAAAAAAAAGTGTAATATTTTTGGTTTTGATTACTTTTTTTAAATACAAAGCCTACAAATTATTTTGAAGTTTTTAAAAACTTTTTACAGTCAATGAAGTGTTATTTGGTTGTAAATTGTAAATGATTTTTGTGTTTAATTATCTGTACAGTTTAATTAACCAAACTGCCTTCGGCCCTAATTATTTTGGATAATCGACTACTCTCTACTATAGCTTTGGTTGTTCTTAACATTTTATCCTGCCAAAAAAATATTCACCAACTGAATCACAATAGACGCTCAATAATATAATGTAACAGATCTGTACACGAAAAAAACAATTTTTTTTAAGATGATCATTTTTGTATACTTTTACAACAATGACGATTTTCATTATCTAAGAAAATTGTAATACACTGGATTTGGTCACTCCGTATTATTGAGTCCACTGTAATTCCTTTGATGGGTTTGTTTTTTATTTTGAAACAATTAATTTTGTTGCAGTCAAATATATATTTCATTAGGCTCATCTCAAATAAAGCTACATTCTGAACACAGATCTGGTTATTGTCACAATGTGGTAAAATTTTGAGTTTTTCACAATGTACAGACTTCTCATGACGTGGCTAGAAGATACAAGTTTTGTTTCTACGTGACTTGGCTGAGTATACGATTCATTTATTATATTGGTTAAATGGTCGCATGTTTTGACTGGCCAGGTTATCAAAACTTTGCACGCAGCTAAAGTAAATGATTTTTCAACTCTTTGTATAATCAGACCTATTTTTGGTTGTAATTTATTAATCTTTACTACACTGTTATTACAATACTAAGCTACGCATAAAATCTGAGTATGTATATTGCACAATTGTGCCCTTGGAGGACAAAAGTGACCTTGGAAATCAAAATGGTATGAATGACATTGTGGGTTACGTAAGTCTTGTTTACTACTCAAAATTTATAAAAGTTATGAATATAGTTTAGAAATAAGGCACAGAAATTTAGGGTTTTCCGATATTTTGTAATAAGAAAGGTCAGCAAGTAAAACTTCCTTTTCTACCATGAATTTTGCGGGAATTTACCAGAAATATTTAATAGCAAACCAATAAAAACTGCCATGTTAATTATTTTCTTAAAGAAAATAAATGATTTTTGAAGGATAGTTGCATCATATTTCAATAATTTTTCTTAATGTTCACGTTTGTTATTTACATTCCATTAAAATATTTCACTTTATGTTGCAGAAATGTAGCAAATTTCATCAAAATTCATGTCGGTCACTGAAGGATCAGAGACACACTTCGTGGACGACTACGGCCACGAGGACCCGAGAGTTTTCTACACCGACACCAACATCCCCGGCCCGGGAGTCAACCCTGGCCTGCTCCAGGTCTCGTTGTGTGTCCAGTGCGGCTGCGAAGGGAAGTGTGACATGGATTGTGCTTGCGTAAGGTTCTCGGGTCACGGACTCAACTATGTAAACAATCGACTGAACAGTGAAAAGTTATCTTCCAATTCGTTTATCCTAGAATGCAATGATCTGTGCAAATGTTCCTTAACTTGTGGCAACCGTGTGGTCCAGTTCGGACCGAGACGAGATCTATCGGTGTTCAAAACCGAGCTGAGAGGCTTCGGACTGAAAACCAATTCACTCATCGAGTCGTGTAATTTTATTTGTGAATACGCTGGAGAGCTGATTGGCAGAGATGAAGCTAAAAGGCGAGCTCAGCATGATCGTTCCAATTATATATTCGTGTTGAAGGAGCACTATTGTGATTCTGTTACTGAGACTATTGTTGATCCTACTTGTATCGGGAATATCGGCCGGTATATCAATCATGGTTGCCAACCCAACGCTGCTATCATCCCTGTCAGGATCGACTCGCCTATTCCGAGATTGGCAGTGTTCTCCGTCAAGGATATTCAGCCGGGTGAAGAAATAATGTACGATTACGCGAGTGGTGGCACTGGTGTCGGGAAAACTCCTTGTTTTTGCAAAGCGGCGAATTGCCGTGGTTTTCTTCCTTTTGATAAAGATCTACTCACCTAAATTTTACATTCCACAGTTTAACTGTAATATATCATATTTGTACATAGACTATCAAATTTTATATTTTTAATTATATTTCTGTATTGTTGTTGTTAATAAAGTGGTTTATATCTTAGTTTGGTTAATTTATTTCTCTTTCTTTGTTTTTTTGACAAATTTATCTTGTTTCATCCTTATGAAATTGGGGCTGGGCTTCAGTATTTTAAGCTATATTAACTTTTTTTCTTAAAATTATTTTCATTGTGTCCAAATTTATTTTAGTTTGAAATTTTTAGTTGTAAATATTAGAAACATTTGAGCTAAATATTAAATCTCCTTTCAGTAATGAGTAAAAATTTTGATCCTGATTCGTTTGTTGTTTTTCTTCATTTTTCAGAATCATTCAGAAAGTGTAATGGGTACTTTTACATAAGAGCTAAAAGCTGTAATTATACATTTTTTGTGACATGGCCTCAAATCTGAGTGAAACTGCAACATGGGTGACAGCAAACCAATTGTAGTCTAAGTGATTTACTTGTTTTATTGTTTGCTTGTGAGAAAATGCACTTCCTCATTTATGGTTAAAATAGCATGCAGACAATTCAGGTTTTGATATCCAGGTTTCAGTTTTCCAATTTTCAATGTAGGAGTATTAACTTCAATTGCAATTAAAGGTTGATAGAGATTTAAGGTAATACAGTAAATATTTTTCGACTCTCTCACTAAAATAAATATCATCTGGAATCTAGCTGCCTAGAATGAAAGTGGTGTAAGTCACTGAACCTTAGTTTTGAGTTATTAACGTTTTTTGTGAAACTAGCTGTTAAAAAATCTAGGTTACATCTATAGAAACGATTAATTAATTATACTCTGGATTGTATAAAAGCCTAATACTTTAATTGATTGTTTATATAGCATAAAACATACATTTAGGCTGTTTTTTCGTTGATTTTTATGGATTTGAGGGACTTACACCACTTTTCGCTGTGACTTGAGTGGCTTGGGTTGACTTACACCACAAGATTATGTCATTGGGTCTTCTACTTTATCGTCATTACCCTTATTATTTACCCTTCATTATCACTTAAATATCATAAAATCACATATGCTCCATAACTCACTAAATAAAAACAGTTAACATTAGCTTGTCACTCCAATGTGTGACTTACACCACTGTCATTCTCAGTCCAACAGCTGTTTCGGTTTGTTGATATTATTGGTGCTGCTCCTGGTGGCCAGTTTTTGAACTATTGACTTACACCACTATCATAATGAACAGAGGAACTAAAGAGAAACCTATTTTTGTATCTAATTCAAATTTGCAAAATTTTGACTTACACCACTTTCATTCTAGGCAGCTCAGAGGAATTTGTTAAAAAAAACACAAATGTAAATTACAATTTATTGGTGTTATATAACATATACAATGATAAGAGCATACAAACATAGATGGAGGAACATTCACTCGTCAGACCCAGCACAAACAGACACTTCGTCAGCAGATCTGCGTCAGAGCAAGGCAAGATCAGCGGGAATCAGCAGCATCCTAACCTATCACAGATCGACCTCGGTGGTCGACAGTCCCGACCACTCAAACACATTACAATAACCAGGATTAGATTAACCAGTGCTCACACTTTGTATTGCAGCTTGGAAAATGATGCTGTAATTGCTTTAACAGTAAGTATTAAGTTATTGACTATACAACGCTCCCCGTAAGATTCAAAGTTCGGAAATAAGTTTATTCACAATAACTTTAAAGTCAATGAAAATAATGTTCAGAAGAGAGAAGATAGTTTTGTATCCA
Organism: Neoaliturus tenellus; assembly: GCA_030545055.2. NCBI lineage: Eukaryota > Metazoa > Arthropoda > Insecta > Hemiptera > Cicadellidae > Neoaliturus > Neoaliturus tenellus. Next base: position 21,865,053 of record CM061531.1, read on the forward strand.
GCTATCCTGAATATGGAGCAGTCAAAAACTAATAAAAAGGAAGGTTCTTTGACAGTATATCAACTGGCAATTTAGAAAATCAAAACCACCAAAAGCATATCTGCTGACAAGGCATATGTTTCACATTCGTAATCCCTATATATAATACAAACTGAAAAAAGAAAATTAAATCACATTAAATTTACATTTTAAGTTGCCACTGCCCAGCCTATCTTTAAGAATATGACAATAATTTACTTTCGGATCTAAAATCGCTGAAAATTTTGATTAAATAACTTTAATGAGCAAATTACAGTTAAAACTAATGACTATTACTAACTATATAATTAACTTTACATGTACAATACACGGGTAAAGTTAGTTTTGTACAGCGGTTTTACAGGCACTTTATCACTTAAATACATTTTGAGTACAGAGATTCAATGTAGGAAAGACACAAGACAGTGCAGGGTGATGTGAGCAAAGTATGTACAGATCTAAATGATAAATTACATTTTTGGTGAGTAATATTCTTCTACTGTACTGAGAAGGTTGAGTTCAGACATATCAACAGATTGATGGTAAAAATTTCTAAACGGTTTCTAATTGTAAATATTAGGAAAGGTGTTTTAAACTCTTAACTGATTTTAGCGAAAGTTTTTGCTTTTAAAAACAAAACTGTCATATATTTTGTTCATATAACCTGCTATTCCCAAAAATGTAACTACAGTAGAACCTCGATAGTTCGACACTTTGTGGACTTAGAGAGTGTCGAACTATCGAAATGTCGAACTATAGGGAGTATATGGGAAATTTTAACACTGGGAGTATAAAAATCATAATTTGAATTTAGGAAACACTAAATTTTAGTGAAACCATAACCTAATTGAACTTTAACATAAACAACATTCAAATCATTTGCTAATTTGTTTACATTTTCAACTTTGTTTGGCTCCAACATGGACACTATCGGTCATTATTAACATGTTAAGTTGTCATGGACCATGTCGAACTATCAGGAGTGTCGAACTATCGAGAGTCGAACTATCGAGGTTCTACTGTATTACAATGCATTATAGCGTATGTCTATTTTATGCCGTAAACAAAGCAGTAATCTCGGAGTTTTATTTTTTGTCCAAAACTTGCTGCACCTGTATAAAATGGCACTTAAACCAATCCTTTTATTTGTGAATTTGTTCATTATAAGAAAAAAACTCAGCCAAGTGTAAAAATCTAGTTGTTTGAAAACCAATTTGAAAAATACCGATTTGCGAAAGCTACAAACATGTAAAGGATTCAAGAGTATTCAATATGTACAAAGACGATCTACCGTAAAATATGAACGCCTAAAATAAGTGGTAAAATAAAAGATTAAAACAACACAACTTCTCGATAACAAGATCGACCGCATTGCGTGCGGTGACATCGGACATGTGCTTAGCACGGCCCGAGCGGACATTTTTGGCACCGTCGGTTAAGCGGGGATCGGTTAACCTCTCTTCATCTTGAGCACGATGAGCGAGATTGACAGGAAGAGGATGATCCAGGTTATGGTCGAGACGAATCCGAGCCAGACGTCGGGCTCCGTGATGTACCAGCCGCGCGTGAGGATGGACCGCAGCGACGTGGTGGCGAGCGTGAGCGGCAGACACGCGGACACGTACTGCAGCACTAGCGGCATCCCCTCCACTGGCCAGATGACACCTGGGGCACACACAATTGGTTATGTTAGTGGCAAAACTCCTTTTCCCCCCACCTGTTATGTAAAGTCAAACTTTGCTCCTTTTATAACGATAGAGCAGTGTTAATTTTGTCTCCCTAATGGGGTAAAGTAGTACTTTGTTTCCCAAGGGATACAAAGTAAACACATAAGGATAAAATTGACAATATGACAATACAGTGCAGTAAAAACTGGCAATGTTGTCCCCATGCCTGGAATGGAAGTGAAAAACTAGCTGATCATACGCTGACAACAATGAATGTTTCGAGGTTAGATATTAATAGCAACCAACACAATAAGATATTGATAGCCATGGTTGTGAACAACACCACTAGATTTTGGGTAGGGGAAAATGATGTGTGTATTTTGGGAGATAAGATCATTGTCTATCTCTGGAAAATGGTTGAATAATCGGGAAAAAGGTGAGGTTAGGTCGGATTGTAGTGTAAGGTTAGTTCAGATCAGGGTGTCTGGTGAGGTTTGGTTAGATCGGGGTTTAGTGTGAGATTAGGTTAGGTCGGGTAGTTGTGTTAGGTTAGGTTTTGTCGAGGTGTAGTGTGAGTTTATATTATGTCGGGTGGTAATGTTAGGTTAAGTTTGGTCGGGATGTAGTGTGAGGTTAGGTTAAGTTTGGTCGGGATGTAGTGTGAAGTTAGGTCGGGTCGGGTGACTCACCGCTGAGCAGCAGTGTCGGGTAGAAGCTTCCGAGCGCCAGCTGGATGGCGTTCCTTTCCAGCTCACAGATCGCCGAGATCACAAAACCTGCACAAAATGGATTTACAGTACTGTAGATTAACCAACTCTTTTTATAAATCTATATCTTTTCAATTATGAAACATTTTCTGGGAAGAGGACAACTCATTGAGTGTTAATCAGTCAATGTTTGCCAACTTCAATATTTTCTTTTTTCAACAAAAATTTTGTTGAAAATAAATTTTTATTTGCTCCCATTTAAATAAAAATTTCAGCACCCCAGCCAACCGTACACCATATTCATTCTACATAAGGAAGTTTATTTGGATGGCTGAGAATGAAGATAAATTCTTTCTAATTCTCATTCTGTTAACATATCATATTGCACTCTCATCATTAGTAATATGAAAAGCAACTCCAAAATATTTTAAGCCTCAAACAATTGAAAAATGAAAATGTTAATAGTTGTGATTGGAAATTATAGTTTTGTAAGTCTTATAGTGCTTAGTCCACTCAGAAAGTATGCTCTCGTAGGCTTTTAATGCATTTAAATAAATGGAGATATTAATTTTTAATAATGTCTGCTGCAGTGAACAGCTGTTACCTTTACATTTTCTATTTCTTGTACTCTTTACAACTTTGTTTTTAATCCCAAAGCGTTTATATTGAGTTTACTTACCGAAGCACATTCCACAAAGACCTTGAAGAATGGTTAGAATGATGACTAGGAAAATGTCTCCCTTGCATTCCACCTCGAACACGACGATCATGAAGATGAGGACCAGAGCCGTTTGACCGCACATGACGACAAACTGGGTGATGACGTGTGAAAACAGAATCTCTACCGGAGTCACGCCTGAAAAAAAAACATCAAATGAGGTTCCCGTGTGTTAAAGTTTTCACTTTTGGCGCCTAGCAATAATTGAACTGTGCAAAATTTTCAAACAAGTCAATTTTCAAGTCGTAAGTTGATAATTCTATTCATTCAAATAATCATGGAAAACTGGTAAATGGTGAACATCCCCACACCTTTTTAATATATTTAACTAATCTCTGGGTGGTTTAGCTAGTGCAAAAATGAATAATAAAAAATAAAATTAAAACAAGGAAAATTTTATTTTAATGAATTATTAAAACAAAAATCCAACCAGGAGGAAATACTCATCAGTTTCCAAGCACTAATTTCATCCAAGCATAGCAGTTCTAGCTTTTTGTAACCACCAAAGAGCTAAACACCAATAACTGAGGTATTTCTGAGTTAGCTGACTTCTTATTGTACCAAATATTAATTTGTAAGTGTCCTCACAAAATTTGTTTAGTTTGTCATAATGAGCCTACGTACCTGCAACCCAACTTCTGTCTAGAAGACCTTCCATTCTTTCAATGATGAGAGCTGACGATGTTAGAGCAACAGCCAAGAAGAAAACAATTCTGAAAAAAAAGAAAACATTAAATTGATAATTTATTTCAAAATGCTTACTGGTACTATGGTAAAAACTACTGTTTCTCTATTTAAAAGACACATTAGTTTAATTATGTAATAAAGACACCCTAAAACTAGTAAGTATAGTATGTTGCTGCTGTAAGTATAACAAAGAACCTAGAGGTTAAGGATATTAGCAAAAGTCAAAGTCAAAGTCAAAATATCTTTATTTATTAAGTACATATTAATGTACATTAAATGGCGTCATTTGTACTACAGTACAACTAAACTCTAACTTAAACCTAAGAAAAGAAAGCATTAGACTTTACATATATATCTACATTTTGAACAAAGAATACACAAAACATAAATGAAAAATATATTTTGTAGTCTATTCTTTATTGGGGGGTGGAAAAGAATTCCTCCAGAGAATAGAGAGCTTTTTCTATAAGATAGGTTTTTAGTTTCCTTTTAAATTTAGGCATTTTTTCTTCCTTTTTAATGTCATTAGGTAAATATTTTAAAAATTTTAGTCCTATGTAAGTCGGTTTTTTTTCATAAAATGTTAATTTATGTCGCGTTGAAGTGATGAATTTTTTATGTCTCGTGTTGTATGGGTGGCTTTTAAAGTCAGAGATTTCTAAATATTTTTTTGCAATTATGGATGTGTCTAAAATATATTGTCCATAAACTGTTAAAATCCCTAATTCTTTAAATTTGTCTTTTGCTGTTTCGTAATATCTCAATTTTTCTATGATTCTTACAGCCCTTTTTTGTAATTTTAGTAGGGGAGAGGTGGGTATAACCGGGTGGTTGGGTACAAACCGGGTGGTCGGGTTTTGACCAAGTAAGTGCTGGTACCTGGCGATAAATGCCGAAATTAACATGTAGTTGGAGAGGGAAAGTGGCGGACATTGCGCCATTAGTCTCTGAGCAGAAATATGGCTATTAAAAGCGTTTCTTTGTTTTTGATATTTCGTTTCCTAATGTTACAAACAGTTTGATCGCCTACTACAGAAAAACTACATGAGTTTCAGTGAAGGTGACTACATTGTTGTGTAGTCTATGTCTTTATCTTTACACTGATATAAGAAATATCTCAAATTAGTTTTAAGCACTCTGAATATGTTAAGTTTTTGTTAGTTACTACCAATGGGGTGAAACCGGGTATGACGCGCGGGGTAAAACCGGATGGTATTTATACATGTTATATGATGTAAATATTTAAAATTTGATTTTTCACTCATAAATTAACTGAATATGTTATCTTTGATACTATTTTGACTTAATTATGTGTACGTAGTAATACAATTTTAGGCCTATTAAAAATTTTGTTTTTTTTCTATTTCCCATATACTTAACATGTGTACCCGGTGTTACCCCACTAGTGGGGTGAATCCGGGTACTTGCACCTTTTTTACAAAAAAAATCGCAGAAAAAAAACTATAAGACTTATCAAGTTTTTAAAAGAAGCAATTCAAAAACAAATAAACACAAGATAAACTGAGACATTATTTAAAATTTTCTGTATAAAAACATGGCATCTACATGTCACTAAAACTTAGCCACCCGGTTATACCCCACTTTCCCCTATGCTATTCATATTTGATTTTGTGGTTGAACCATAAAGGCATAAGCCATAAGCTAAATGAGAATGTATGTTTGCAAAATATATATTTTTCATTGTTTCTTTATTACAAAAGAATGCCTTTCTAGAGAGTGAATAAATTCCTGAACTTAATTTTGATAATAATTTATCCACATGTGCATTCCAGCTTAAGTTTTGGTCTATGATTAGACCTAGAAACTGTACACTATTTTTATTTTCTATTTGTTGTCCATTGTACATTATAATTGGATCAATTATCTGTTTGTTTTGTTGTGTTTTGAATACTATGTAGTTGGTCTTTTTGGCATTAAGTGTTAATTTATTCCGTTCCAAGAAATCGCCAATGTTTTCTAGTTCAACAAAACTTAGGATCTCAACTTCTTGGAGTGTTTCAGCCGATACCCTAAGGTTTGTGTCATCAGCATAAAGACAATGATTATTTTGAGGCAAGCTTGATAGTGAGTTGCCTGCATCATTAATGTAGCACAAAAATAATAGAGGACCCAGAATTGACCCCTGAGGAACACATTTTATATACTCTGTTTCTGAAGAAAACTTTAAAATTGTATTATCTGGGGTTTGATGGGTAATTTCTACAAATTGACAACGACCATTAAGATATGATTGAAACCATTTTATAGCGTTTTTTTGTATTCCTAACATTTTAAGTTTATTTATTAATTGATTGTGGTTGACACTGTCAAATGCTTTTGACAGGTCCATGAAAATCCCGGTTGTTATTTCTCCTTTGTCTACTGATTCAATTAGAGATTCAATAAACATTACTGCTGCAGTGATCACAGATTTTCCAGGTCTGAAGCCATGCTGATAATCGTTTAACAATTTGAATTCCTCTAAATATTTTAAAAGTTGGTTATTAACTATTTTCTCATAAATTTTTGAGATCACCGGGAGAAGAGAAATGGGCCTATAGTTTGACACAGTTTCTAGTTCACCTTTTTTTTGAATTGGTATAATTTTTGAAATTTTTAAAATACTAGGGAACAATCCAGAAACAAAAGATGAGTTTATTAGATGGCTTAAGCAGGGGTGGACTGACACAATGAAAAGGGCGGTGGAATGGGTACAATAGGGGCGCCCTATGTATATATAGCGTTCATATTATATATATATATATATATATATATATATATATATATATATATATAATAAAGAACAAAGAATATTTGTTATACTGTACATGTTTCGACTATCATGTCATTTTATAGCAATTAAAATTGTAACCTTACAATATTAACAAGGTTATATTTCAATTCCTTGAAAATGACAATATAGTTGAAACATATTTGGAACTGTATCTTAGAAATGTTCGATTTTGTTTGTCATTTCAGTGACGTAGACTTATTTAGCTTTGAAGACATCGGCAAACTTGGCCTAGCACATTTTGAATAATGTTCCAAAGTGCAGCCTACTAGCCTCCATGCTTGGACACAGTCAAGATCCTTCGTTTGCAGCTAATCTGGAAGTGGAGTGGTGTGCTAAAAAATCATCAAGAAAGTCATTGCAACGAGGATTGTCTGGAAACTGCACAGTTTCTGCAAAATACAATTAGCATCGTTCCAAACCTTTGCATTGAAATCATTTAAACTGCTTATTAATGAGAGGGTTGTTATTGGTTTGATTATGTTAAATCTAACTAGTGTACTCGTTGCTCAAAATCGAGCAAAAACTTTCATTCATTGTAAGAGTTAAATTTTCATTCCTTATAAGCAATTTTGGTAAATATTTTTGGTAGGACTACATACTTTTTGTCATACCAAGATCACCTTGGTCTTTCGTGTTTTAAAGTGCTTAATAATTATAGCAGGTTTTCTTGCCAGTAGTGACACCAAGTCCTTTTGGTCACAAGCTTTAATTTAAGACCACTCAGATAGTTATACAATTTTGAAATGTTTATAATTTTTCTCTAAATATTGTCCTCATGCAGACGTAATCAGTAATGCAGTTCGTTAACCAGGTACACTCTTTGGTTCAACATAACCTTTTACCGACGTAACCGACATAACCGCTGATGTCCAATGTTTACACTTTACAGCTGTTAACTTTAAAATAAAACAATTTCACTATTCATGTTAATCAAATGGGAAAATGGAGAACTTTGAGGGCACATAGCACCCTTTCCTTTAAATGAACATTTAACAATTACCCATTTACTTTGGAAACAACTTCACGCCGAGCTCTTTCCAAATAACAACAAAATGTTTAAAATCTTTTGAAATCTGTGGGAAGAGTTCCTTGTACAAAAAACCATGTCACGTATTAAATATGATAGATTAGCCAATAAGAGTAATTATAGCCCCCAGCCACTAGCAACCTTCCAACGATAACATACTCGTACCACGTCGCAATCAACGAGGTTAAATAGATATAGAGTGCTCACCAGATAGGGAGAGGTGTCCCTTTTTGACTGGCGCCATGTTACCCACGATTCCCGCCGTTTCCTTGGTAACCAGTCCTTTTTTTACACTTTTCCAACAGTAATTTACCATTTTACCCACACCTATCCGACGTTTCTATGGTAACCAACTTCAATAGCCTGCTCACAGACCATCAAATCAAACTAATTTAAAAACAAACAACAAATAAAAATATGTTTTAAAAATATCATCAGTAATTTTTTAAGCTTGTAGCGATCAATCAGAATAGCTAAAACTAGTAACCAAGGAAACAAGAGTATAGTAAATGCCAAAATTAAAGAGACTGGAGGCAGGTAGTCCCGACCCGTCCTAATCCTTTGTTCATAGGCGTCATTTCAGCATTCTGATTGGGGGGGCAAGATTTTCATAAGGTCATACCCCCTCCCCCCCCTTCCTAAAAATACGCCAAACCTCTTAAATTTCGCTAAAAACTGTCAATAAAAGCTAATTCTGTCCATAAAATGTGAACTTATAATATAATCTCACAAACCCATGAAAACAATACCCTAATGCATGTAAACTTTGATTATATAACTTGTTTCTATTTGTAGAAAGTCATTATTCTTCTGGAACTGCCAGTGGTTACTGTGATGTAAAACACCTTGAGAAATTTAATGGGTTTAATTGGTTAATGGATGCTAAATCGTTAAAATAAAAACATCATTTTATAACTATTTAGTTATTTTTATTGTATATTATTTACAACTCTAAAGTTTTACAGTCGGATACATAGACTAAAACTCCATAGGTTTGTATGGTAAAACACATTGTTTTATCTTTATCAAAAATTAGTTTTTGACAAAGCACCTTTGCAGTCTGCCATATAAGGGACAAAAAAATCATTTAACATTTAACTATTGTTGGTTAGGATCAGTACAGCTACGATATATTGCCCATTACATTACCTAAAAAAACTAAATTGTTATTGAGGACAAGAAAGGTAAAAAATTACTCAGTGATTAAAAAAAGATAAATAATGATTTACAAAAACATCTATATATACGTGATACGGGTTTTTGTACAAGAAACTCCTCCCACAATTTGCAATAGATTTTAATGATTTCATTGCCATGGATAGAACTCGGCGTGAAGTTGTTTCTAAAGTGAATTGGTAAATTGTCCATTAAAAAGAGGGGACCTACAAGTCCTTAAAGTTCGTAATTTTCCCATTTGATTACCCATCAGTAAGGAAATTGATTGATTTTCAAGTAAACAACAGTAAAGTGAAAACATCGGACATCAGCGAAAGTACTATATCTACCTTTTCACACGAAAGAGGTTATGTTTAACCAAGGCAAGGCTTCTGTCTACCTGAGCCCGAACGACGCGACGTTACCAAATGCCTCCTCGCGGCCGTAGCGCTGGGCGAGTTTGATGGCTGCAGACAGTGCAAAGGTTTACGGGAATCGTGTTTTAGAGTAGAGTGTTTTAAGATAGAGATTGTCTCTTAACTTTTTCTAAAAGTAGAGAGACGGATCTCGTCTTCTCTGGTTTTAGAATTTTTAAATACAATTTCTAGTTTCAGTTATAACTGTCTAAAATCATCTGTTTTTAGTGGCAAAAAGTTTTATAGATGCAGAGGTTTACGGGGATCGTGTTTTAAAACTAACCAATTAAGATAGAGATTGCACCTTAACTTTTCTAAAATTAAAAAGACGTGTCTCTTCGGCTCTGTTTTTATAATTTTTAAATACAATTTTTAATTTCAGCTATAACTGTCTAAAATCATCCGTTTTTCTCGATGCAAATGAAAGGGTTTTTAGATCCCTGTTATCTTTTGCTAAATGCAGCCTAGAGCTACAACTAATGTGTCATATTAAAGAAGAATAACGGTGCTAAATTTCCTTTCTTACACTTTGGTAATCTCACTTTGGTAGTGTTATCAAAACTAATGGAAAACTTAAAATAAAAATCGAGAAAAACAGATGATTTTACACAATTATAGCTAAAATTAAAAACTGTATTTAAAAATTCTAAAAACAGTGCCGACGAGATCCGTCTTTTTACTTTTAGAAAAAGTTAAGGTGCAATCTCTATCATAATTAGTTAATTTTAAAACACGATTACCGTAAACCTCTGCAGCCATCAAACTCGCGGAACTCGCCTAGCGCTACGGCCGAGAGGCGGCATTCGGTAACGTCGTTCGTGCAGGTAGACCGGAGAAGGGACTTCCTGCGCTACACATGACGATTGCAGAATGAGTTAATTTAAGAGTTTTGTGTAAATAATACAAAGTAGACATTTTGTTAAAGTCTGATTCAGAAGTTTATAATTGTTATAAATATTTCACCATATTACATAACCTAAATTTTAATTTCCAATTTTAAAAAAATCACCGAAATTATTGGGGGGGGGGCAACTGCCCCCCCTTGCCCCCCCCCCCCCCCAAATGACGCCTATGCCTTTGTTGACAAAACATCCCCTACTGTAGCGCGGCCGGCCGGTACGGCACCGGAATGCCGCCCAGGTCTCGGGGAATTCTCAGAATTTTGGTCACTGCCAAAGGTGTAACTCCTATTTTGTCTGAGGTTTATCCCTTTTAAAATGGTTACTAAACATCGTAGAACTATGATTCAAATTTTGTTATAATCGTCTAATCAACACGCAACACATAATCCATGAATTTTTATTGTACGTGCATTGGTTCGATTATTGGATAATTGAGGCAGTGACCAAAATTCTGAGAATTCCCCGAGACCTGGGCGGAATTCCGGTGCCGAACCGGCCGGCCGCGCTACAATAGGGGGTGTTTTGTCAACAAAGGATTAGGACGGGTCGGGACTACCTGCCTCCAGTCTCTCTAATTTTGGCATTTACTATAAAGTGTGGGATGGTTGCCAAGGAAACGGCGGGAATCATGGGTAAAATGGCGCAAATCAAAAAGGGACACAAAATTAACATGTGATGAGCACTCTATATCTATTTAACCTAACCTCGTTGGTTGCAATCGTCTCAGGGTGACAGCTGTTTCGCCGCACAGGTTAGCCAACTATGTCGAGTCAATGCTACCACGAAAGAGTTCCTATAAACAACTACAATGTAAGAGTTCCCAGTTGGAGCAACTTATCAAATTTAAACCTTCAATTTATATGAAGATAAACGAAGGATGTTTAAGTCATTAAGTATAAACATGTTGAAAGTTTGAGAAAAAAAATATATATATATTTTTTTTTAATCATAAATGTTGTGCTCTTGAAAAATATTTTAAAATTCCTTATATTGAAAAAAAAAAATCCTCCGAGGGGCGCCGGGGCGCCTTGATGGGCAGGGCGCACCGGGAAATTTCCCGGTGTCCCGGCGGCTCAGTCCACCCCTGGGCTTAAGATGGATTTTTACTCCCAAAACCCAAAAAGTAACTAGCCCTTTATTTCTGGTTTCCCCTGCTGCTATGATTTAAGTAAACTATTTTATTTAAAACAAATAGAATAATGTATGTGTTAATTAATAATGTCATACTCAGTTAATCACAGTATGATTTTTTTTAAACTCAATCGGGCATAGTCTTTAAGAACAATTTTGAAACTTTGCCTCAAAAATTGAATGAAATAACCTAATACTATACACAACAATTTACTAAATCCCCTAAAATAATTAATTATTATTATTACTAAATCCCCTGAAATTTAGGGACAGCGTCATAAACCTAAACTAAAAATGAAAGACACTTACGTTAAAATAACACCAGGTGCGACGAAATCTGTGAAGCTGGGATCATTACTGCCATAGATTGGTTCTCTAAACTGGAAAAGAAACAAAATAGTTACGATGAGAATCATAAATGTCAATAGAAGAAAGAATAAAAATATACAAAAATCAGAGGCATGTTTAGCCAGAAATAGTCAGACATAAAGATTTATCAAGAAACAATTAAATTCTAGAAGACATGTAATTTTATTAACTTATAATTAAATTATAAGTTTAGTGTTATTTAAATTATAAATTATTTTTTAATGTATGAGTTATTGTGTTGGTTTTCTAATCTCAAAATGTAAATTCTTGCCAGCTTGTAATCAGCTGGCGTTCTGGTCCTCTCTCTAGTGTGGGGACAGCGGTGCGAGTTTGGACAGTTGCCTTTGGAAGACAAAATACTACTTTGTCTCCTAAAGACAAAGTAAGACTGTTCACCCTTTTTACGAGAAGTAAAAAATGAGTTTACTTATGGTGGTGGGAAATTTTGTTTCTTTTTTTTCTAAAGCATATCATTGCAATAAAAATTTGTTTAAAATTATTGTGAGGAGTGATTTTCTTCAATGTTTTAGCGTGATGTCTCCGTTGAGTTCTGACCTGTATGGGTATGTCGGCCAGCTTGGGGTTGTTCCCGCAGTCGGAGAGCAGCTCCTGGGCGAAGTCCCGGTAGGCAACCTGCAGGTCCCGGTTCAGCATCAGTCCGATCTGTTGATCTGCAACACCAACCGTGGGTAAACTACTGGATCTCGATTGATATATTGCGTGTTTCAAATAGGATTTAACACCTTAAAAAATAACTACATAGGCTTATTAAAATTTAAAAATTCATAATCAATAGAGGTTCGATTATCCGAACTAAATGGGACCAGGACCACCTCTGACACCAAAAAACAAGGATAATACAAAGAATAAGAAAAGACAAGAACATCGAGCATAAAACATAATGGAAACTATATAAATACAATGTATTATACATTGAAAGTAATGGTTAAACAGTAAAATGCTACACTTTATAACCCTCGCCACGTAACATGACGAATGAATTTGCACTACTATTCAGTTAAAATTATTGGATAATCAGCTGTTCTATGAAAATTTATTGCACGTAATGTAAGCTCAATGTTTTTGGAAAAAAGTACCCCCTCGCCCATCCCATCTGTTTTTGGCCATTCGTCGACTTATGTGGCGAGACTTTTAGTATAACTATCACTGACAATTATTTTCCAGTCTTCAAGGACGTCTCCTTCATACTTTAGTTCCTTGTTTCCTAACCTCCAACTTGTTCAAGTAACCATAACCTTTTTGAATACTTTCCCTCCAATCCAACCTTTTAATCAGTTTGAACTCTTTCTTTATCTTATTTCCAAAGATATTAATTTACCATGATCAAACCATGTAGAATATCAAAACTCAATGACAGTTGTATAGTAAAACTAATGGGTGTAATAGACGAAATAGCATAAAATTACTGTAGATTCCATCAAATATCACTGTGATTAGCAAGTCACGCAGGGCACAGCCGAGCATTTTAGGCGCGTTTGGAGTGGACCAGTCATCAGGAATTGAGTTTGTGGGGTATTACTATATATTATAATATTTTTCCAAATGATTTAAGTTGTTGAATGAAAAAATATTTAAAACGAGTTGAAAGTTGAGATGGTGAAGGATAAGTTTCTCATTATGCGTTAAGTTACTCATATTTCAGTTACGAATCAACGCCCACTTACTCGACATGTCCAGCCAGACGCGCATCTCACTCTGGTCGAGCGTCTCGTTGTCAGCCTCTCGGCCGAGCGCCATCCTTGCGACTAGCGCGTCCGTGAAGTTCTCAGTGAAGTAGAGCGCGCCCCACGCATCCCCCACCTCCACCGCGTGTATAGCGCTTTCCGGCGTGTTGTAGTACTCCTGGACAGAGACAAACAATCAGTAACAAATGACTTACACCATTAGTAAACAGTAATTTTTTAATGTAAGCCAAACAATTTTGAAAATACTCCTTGGTTCTGATTAGGTTTACAATTAAACTAGGAAATACATCAGGTAAGGAACATCTAGCTTAACGGAAAAATAATAATTTAATTCAGAGAGGAAAAATAAATAATATAAACTCATCTTGACCCTGGTTTTTGAAGGCATGTAAAGTCATTGGTCTTGGCTACAAAGCAAAAGGTTAGGTCAAGCTGCAAGCTGAAAACTAAAAACCAGACCTTGACCAACAGGTTAGACAAACTTTTCTTTTCATGGTTAAAGGAAGGGAGAAGATTATAATGAAGTTTTAAGGTTGGTTCTGTAATGCTGGTGAAAATGGGAATTGATATTTTCAGTTGTGTTTACTATTTTGTGTTTACTACCGCTACACAAAAATTATCTAAAAAAGTAGTTTTTAACTCATTCTAATGCTGGTGTTGTTGCAAAGGTGGTGGACATGTTGACTCACTTTAACCATTGTATCATTCCGCAAGTGTTTGACGTATCGACAGCTGAGCGTGGTCAGGTTGCAGCCGGGCAGTATCGGACAGTCCTTGGTCTCCCAGTCCATCTCGTGGTTGACGATGGCGATGTGCAGTCCCGTCGGGTCCCGTCCGATCGCCAGGCAGAACAGTATCACTTGCATCACAGGCAGCGCGAAGATGAACAACATCACTCTGCAAAAGACATGTTTCAAACTTATTTGTAAGGTAAATGAAATAAAACGTTGTCTTTCCATTTACGATCAGAGCCCAATATTGGCTCCTGATGACGGTTGGATAGTGGAAAAACTTTTGGATAAACATTGAACCGCATTAAATGAACCAAAGATACCGATAGACTATTGCAGTATCCTCCGTCAATGATACCACAGAAAAGTGGCCGCAGTAGCAAAGGAATTGCTTATAATAGCTGCAAATTCCATGTCATATCGATGATCAAGCCAAGAAAGACTGCTGAAAACAGGGATTAGCCATGGTCAAGGATTTACGGCATACTCACGAGAATGGAGTTACCCAGAGTGTCGTGTGTTATCAACAGTCAAGTTTTTTTGAATTTTAATATATTTCAAGAAGATAAGTAAAATTAGAGATAGGCTGATTGTAATGATCTGCAGAGTTGTTTTTAATTTTTGTTTTTAGTGCCAGTACATGATTGCAATCATCGCAATGTATCAAAATAATAAATGTGTACTTTTAGTAATGCCGTTTTATGTTGGTAAATCAAATTTAAATAAATTTTGGAGTGCTTGAAGTTTGAAATGAGCCCCCAAAATAAAATTACTACAGTAGAACCTCGATAGTTCGACACTTTGTGGACTTGGAGAGTGTCGAAGTATTGAAATGACAAACTATAGAGGGAGTATATGAGAAATTTGAACTTAAAGGAAACATTTAAGTTTAATGAAACCATAATTTGATTGAATTTTAACATGATAAACATCCAAATAATTCTCCACTCTGTTTACATTTTCACCTTTGTCAGACTCGAAAATGGACATTATTGGTCATTACTGACATGTTAGGTTGTCATGGACCGTGTTGAACTATAGGGAGTGTTGAACTATCGAGCGTCAAACTATCAAGGTTCTACTGTATTTCAAAAGATCTTCTAATTTACTAACTATATTGTTAATCTGTTCCTCATTTCTATCGCACTATGCGATAATTCACATAACCTCAAGAGGTGAGAGGTTAATTAAAGGAAGAGGGTTGATGAATTTTTTGTCATAACCATTGAATAAGTGCATGTGATCAATGAACCAACTGGTTACCATTCTCCTAATCATGCTTTTCCACCTCAACTCCCTTCTTGCAATATATTTGTTAATGACATATCTAATACTATTATCAGAAATATGATTGTTCTCTTTCGCGCAACACTCACCCCACATTTCTCCACATCCGCAGGAAGTTCTTCTGCAGCAGAGCCTTGGTCTTGCCCTTGGTGGTCAGGTTACAACACCAGTCAGAGCAGTCCTCACATTGAAGAGCGTCGCTACTGCCTTGGCCATGCTGAACACAACGTAGAGAGGTTTACGGTCAATAGGAAAAAATAGAAAACTTCAATAACTAGCCATAAGCAACGCAAAAAAAGATTGTACAAGGGCAAATTGTAATTTATATTTATTTGATAAAATTTTTACAATTAAAAAAAAACTAGAAAGCACATGCAGTAATTAAATATTTCGTAATAATTTGAGTTTTATTTCCTTATATACTTCTTGGCAGTTTAGAATCTTCCAATTTCTGATCAAACCACAGTTAGCTGAGTCGGTTTCTTACAGTTGATGTTCTATAATATTTTCTTTTCGGTAAAACATGTTTGTTGAGGTTTGAATGTAACTGGAATAACCAAAACCACTCACATCGTAATGTCCGTTAGCATTATCTTGGATAAGAACTTCCTTTGATTGATGAAAATTGAGTCCCACCACTCCGCTCTCTTCCGTGACATAGACGGGCTCGTCTTTCTTACTCCACTGAAGAGTTGCCTAAACCAACAACATTGCATGAGCAGAAAAACAGGTACCAAGCACATCATGAAATATGCACTTCAACAACACTCAATACAAAAACATTGAACACAATTACGCTCCATTACCATTACCAAACACAGCTTCGTGGAATATTCTTAACATAGGATGAAAGCCATTATAATAAAAATTATTTGAGGTGAAATACGACTTTTAAACAATTGGTTGAATCCCATTAAAGGGGTGTAAGGAGAAAGAGAAAAGATACTTTTCATTACCTTTCTTTTTTTTTCATCCCGGGTATGGATAAAAGTTTAACTAAGTGATTGTTTAATTACCAATGGAAATCACGCCTTTTCACCGACAGAAAACAAACTAAACCCAACTTTACTGCAAAATTAAAACATGAAAAAAGCTATGTACATTAAAGCTCTCAGCTCAGCCCTCTGTCCTTTCCTAGTTTCTGCGGCTTAACTCGCAAAGCACACTCCTCCACTCTCGACTGACCTCCTTATCTAGAGAAGGCACTGAATGACTCAAAGCAATTGCTATATTACTCAAACCTTCCGCTTCCATTTGCTTTTCATTCATCTTTTCAACCTTGATTACTTCTGCAGTTTTTTCCGCATCTTTTGGAGGTTTTTCTGCCTTTTCCTATATTGAAATCTTGCATTAAGTTGAAGAAATACATCTTGGTTACATTGCAGTAAATTAAAAAGGAACGAATTTTCTACAACTTTCTTTACATCATACATAAAAAATATATGTAAGTGTTACTTTCAAAATAATAAAACAAATATGTTAAATGAGTCTAATTTATGAAATTAATTAATTCTTTATTGATTTACAAAAGTCACATATGCTTGTCAAAATTATTAAAAAGTATTAATAATCTTACTCCTAGTAGTTGTTAAAGCTGTCTAACTTCTAAAATACTTAAATTATTATTTTTATGAGAAAACCCTAGAACATATCCTCCTTTAATTAGCTAAATAATATTTTTTTCTTTTGTTTGGGATATAATTAGATTATACATAAATTTTTACAGTAAGCAATAATCATTTTTATAGTAACTTTCGGTCCTTTATGAAAAGGGACATTCTTATACCTTTAATTTGTGATGTGTTTATCAAATTACTAAGCCTAGATAGATTGTGAACAAGTTGTCTGCAATTATATGACTTAATTTGCAGACCCTTGCAATTAGTCATGTATCTACTACTGTAATCATAAGGAGATCATGCATGGAAAACTTTGACTTCATAGTTAAAACTGTAACCCATATTATAGCTGTAAAATTAAAAACTGCCAAAGTTCTCATTTAAAATCTGTGATCCAAGGGAATTTCTTGGAATAAATCACAAAATAATTCCACCGGATTGACCTACAAGAGAAATGTTGTTTGAAAGATTGACGTCCTGGACTGCCGTTTCGTTTCCTTGCTTGCGACTGAGTTTGAGGAAGACTTCCTCTAGACTCTGGCAGCCGTACATGGATAGCAGCACCTGCGGCGACTCCTCCGCCAGCAGACGACCACTCCTCATCAGTCCGATCTGCGGAACAGACAACGGTACAGTCAGAGGTGAAGGAAGAAACTCGTATCTGATATACTTAACAACCACTGTATGTTTAAAAAATTGTTGCAATGGATATGACGTGTGTTCAAGTCTTGAATATGTTTTAGTTTTTTAGATTCAAGATCCCGAAGCGTCATCAACATTGTTTTACTAATGATTTAGTGATGGTGAAATCCCACAACATTTTCTTAATAGTAACATAAAACATCATCACCAACAATGAACTTTGAACCAAAATCAATTGTATCCAATTAGAAAATTATTTTTTATACAGAAATTTTAATTGATAAAAAAAGAATCATAAATTGATGAAGTGAAAATATAGAAGCTATATTAATATGATAAGGATTGAACAAAAACCTAAAGAAACTACAACAAACACTTTTGATTCAAACATGTTTGTTGTTGATGACTGCATCTAGAACCGACTGTGAATATTTGAAACGTATTGAATAAGTCAAGGCAACCTGGTCAGTGACGGGGCAATATTATCATTAAGAGAAAATAGCAGTTGATAATTGCAGTTTTAACCCTGCCTCTGTCACCAATATGTGCCCATTGCATGAATACAACCCATCAAGAAGTATCATATTATTTTCTTTCAATTCTTAATGTTGATTGGCTTTTGAAAATGATTCATTCTTTTCTTTAAATAATTATTTTTAAAGATGAGTGCAAAACAGTATTGTGATATTCTTCACATTTTAATAAGTGCGGTATTTTTTGGGAATAGTCAACTCAATTTAATGTACGTCAGGCAGCGACTGCAGTTTGTTGGCAGTGATTGCAGTTTTTAAATAAATAAAACTAAATCTATTTAAATGAGACATTGGAAATCACGTTTTTTGATTTTTCTTTTTGATGGTTGTCGGCAGGTTTGTATCCCCAATTCTTATGTTGAAAATACAGAATAAATTACCTTCTTCTATGAGTGTAAGAGGTATATAGCCTCAAAGGTCAGGTCATCAAATGACCAACAAGATACCATTGTGGAGATTTTGTTTTATTTTGAAAAAAGTGCATAAAAATATTCTATACTATGTAAAATTTTTATTTCTTTAATTTTTCACTGATTTTTTATTTTATTTCAGCATTACCTCCTACGTCAGACCTGTTTAAGTGAGAACTGGATAAGTAATGTTTTACTGGACTACCTAGGATTATTAAACTTTCTTTAAATCACATACCGTGTGAGCTTGCCGGGCTTCTTCAATGTAATGTGTGGTTATGATGACAGTCTTGTTTCCGTCTTTGGTTATCTGAACCAAATGATTCCATATACTGAAAAAATTATACAAGTTTAATCTCATTTTTAAACACACTTAATGGAAATATCCATTGAAAAGAGTTCAAATTCATATTCAAAGATAAAAAATTAAATATAATTCAATAACTTTGTGTCAAAAAATATTTTTTTAGATTGTATATAAGACAGGTGGTGGTATGACGGAGGGAGGGCGAGGAGGGCCTACCTCTGTCGGAGGAGGGGGTCGACTCCTACGGTCGGCTCGTCGAGGATGAGGAGCTCTGGATCGTGCATCAGAGCCACAGCGAACGAGACTCTCCTTTGTTGTCCTCCACTGCAACATGCACACATGCGGTACAGACACAAATACAACCCCTATGTTGCATCAAAAAACATAAAGTCACCAAGCAATGCTTCTAAGTACAATAGTTTTTCTTTCATAATTTCCAATAATTAATTTAGACTGTTGATTCTTTAAAACATCAAAATTAAAATTTTTTTACATTTACATTTTTTTACAATGTTATTGTTTTTTATATAGGGTGCGGCAAAAGTCAGCGTACCACTGCAGGCCGGTGAGCCTCATTTTTATCTTTCGCGCTGTTATTATCTCTCAGTGTTACTCTTTATCTAATCTAACGCCTAGTCATGATTTATTTTGTCTTAATTTTTTCGATGAATGGATTGGAAGAAGAGGAACTATCGAATGGCCTGCTATAGGTCCCCAGACTTAACTCTGTGCGATTTTAGTTTGTGGGGTTTGTTAAAAGAACACATGTTTTCGGAGAAACCTCAAAGTTTAGAACATGTAAAAGAATTAATAACGAAACATTTTGATGTTTTATTCACACCACAACTATGCAACAAAATCTGTAAATCAGTGTTGAACATTGAAAGGTGCAACAAGTATATTGACAATGATGGTGGTCACTTTGAGCAGCTTCTCTAACAGGTACATTAAAATAATACTGTTATAGTTATGTTTAATACTATCTACAGTTTAACTGCATTTTCGGTTCGCTGACTTATGCCTCACCCTGTATATTGTAAATGTTAAAAACGAGAATTAATTTATGTACTTTTTATTTTTTTAACTGATGGCTTTTTATTTATAATTTGAGTACTTGCATACAAGTTAAATTGGATTAAAACAGGTCTGATCGATGTTTCAAAGTAATTCTAACCTTGATAATTTTAGGTCTCAAACTGTGGAAAAACACACTGTTATGCACAGTATATCTCTGCTTCTTATGATAACTACCCACAAAAACCTTTTATTTGCATAGCAAACATTTCTAATAAAAAAATCAGCATGTAAAAAAGTTCATTCGTTATTGTATTTTTTCAGCCATTCATTCTTATAACAACTCAGTCAAAAGTAATAATCGTCTCTGTCCCTCAAAAAAATTAAAGATAAATAGTGTTAGCTCATAAAAAATGCTGTCATTTGAAATCAAGCCTCGTCAAGATAATCAGTAGTTAGGATGACTTTGCAGTTACTATAATTACAAATTTAAGAGACAAGTGGCAATCAGGAGTATTTTTGCAATTTCAAAGAATTGTAAATAAGTGCATGGATGATTAACATAACCCGTGCACTGGTGGGTACCTGAGGTTTTTGACGAGTCTGTTTTGACTAGGCAAGTCGAGGAAGTTGAGAAGAAACTGCAGTCTGTCATTGATCTCTGGTGTCTCCATGCCGAAGATCCATCCAAAGTACATCATTGTTTCTTTTATTGAAAATTCTCCATATAGTGCTATTTCCTAAAACAGGAATGATGCAATGATTTTTAATAATACTACGGCTTAGAGAATTGTAAACATTATTACAGTTAGTGATCTAAATAATATTAACGTCTTTCAAAACTACTTTCAGTGCAGAAGGTATTCAACTCAAAGTAAGTACTGTACCGTACTCTTTCCTCCACAAATACATGCTCTTTATATACTAAAACTTTAAAGTTTATATACTTAGCCTCCAGTTGGCTGAGTGGTCTAAAACCTCTGGTCTTCGGAGCTTGAGTACATAGGTTCAATACCAACGCTTGGTGGTTGGTATGAAGAACACACCTAAGATTGCAGTAAGGCTAAGGGGAAGTTACAACTTCAGAGTCGCATCCTGGTTCAGAAAGCTACTAACACAGCCTTTAAACCCTGATAACTATACTATATTGTACTACCATACTGAAAGCTGACTTACTACATTTCTCATATTTTTTATGTTTATACTTTGCAGTTTGTACACAAATATTTCAGTTTGAATCTCAATTATAAGACATTGCCCTCTGAGGAAGCATCTGCTGCGCATGAGTCTCTACAATAGGGGATCCGGTATGCAGGAAGTATTGGTAGACAGACAAGAAACTGCAGATCACTTGCTATTTTACTGCACGGAACTGGAAGAGGCTAGAGAGAGAGAGAGAGCCTTTGGCAGACTACGGAAGGGCGCTTTCCTTCCTCAAGAAGAGCTTGTTTGCAAGCTGCAGAAGTTTATCAGATTTCTGAACAAGGATGAACTTTGAAATGCAAACGGGAAGCGCAAAAATCTTATGCGGCTGACGGGCCGATAAATTATAGGTCCACCCCAATGAATGAATAAAGGAGATGTTTTAGTATTTGCTTTATATTTCTGCCCGGGTGCCACCTCGAATACAGCAATAAGTTTATAAGTTAAGGAATGCATACTGGTTCAAGTCACCTAGTACTTTGTAATGAGTAAGTAAGTACCTCTAGCAAAAGTACCTATTACTCTTTGACAAAAATACTTGTTACAGACAGGTAACTAAGCAGGCACAAGTACTCGAGTACAAAACAACAGGTTTAGTGATAATAGTCAAATTAATTGTATTTTATTAATAATATGGTATTTTATTCCTGAAAAGCATCTTTTTCTTAGGTGGTTTCTATAGTATTTTGAACAGAGTGTTTGCGTCCCTGCTTGACGGTTTTACTACCACAATTCGTCAGCTGGAATTTATCAGCTAGCTTCAGCCAACTGTGGCAAAACGATATTTTTGTCTCCAAACCGGGACTGAGCTCTACCACAGAGCTACGGCCGCTGCCTCCAATTATACCATATTTTAAAAAAATGAATAAAAATGTTTAATGTTTTTCAATAACTCCGGACATTATTAAAATTGTGTTAGGAACTTACTCATTTGTTTATTTCTCTATTACTGCAAGAAAGAATGGAGAGCAGTTAAATTAAAATTCAATGTAAATATGCTTGAAAAATACCCGAGTATCTTAAAAGTATCAGGGTACTGCTTTAGCCAGCGGTACCCGCTACCTGCTATGGTACAAAAACTAGAGAGTAACAGGTTAGAGTAACGGATACTTGTAATGGTTATTTGTACCCAGCTACTGAGGAGTGCCTGTTGTAAAGGGGACTGAAAAGTAACTGTTTAGCCCCCCTACAATAACAAAGAACGTTGCCGTACCTGAGGCATGTAGCCCACGCGTCGGCCCGGGACACCACTTCCCTTGGTGCCAGGTTTGCCGCCCAACACCCAGATTTCTCCGGTGTCGAGCCTGCGCCGGCCGACGATGCAGCTCAGCAGAGTCGTCTTGCCGCAACCACTGGCACCCAGCAGTCCGTAGCTGCCAACAGAAACATCATCAATATTATTGGATCATAATGGTTTACAAATTTGTAAATGATAAAATATAAATCAACATTTTGTGATATCCAACTAGTAAAACAACTTTCCTAGATACATCTTCTAGTTACTATTGCTTAAAGAGCTACAATAGTTATTGCAGTCACAATTTAGGGAACCCCCAGAACAAAAAAAGCTGGCTATCCTTTTCAATATTACTTCTACGGTTTAGTCTGAGTATATGAATCCATGGCTAAACATCTTTATTTGGCAAAATTATAATAATTTTATAATTTCTCAGTCAATTGTTTTTTTTTTTTTTTTTTGTACAACAGATGTTTGACTTAGGCACAATTAGCTTTACCTTGAGCGGATGCTCTCGGCTGGCACGTCCTAGCGTTTTCTGTTTTGCGCAACTGCTGAGGCATGTGTGTTTGTGTGTGTGTGATAAAAAAATATTTTATTTATCTATTTTGTATATATTTTGTGAATATTAGTCAAGCCTTGCTGTTTTAGTTAAGTTTTTATGTAAAGAGATTCAAGTTACTCATCTGTTGTTAGTATTTTTGTTCATATTTATCTCTAACTTTGCCTGATTAAATAAAGAATTTTTCATTTCATTTCAATTAGATAAAGAAAGTCTTGTTAGGTCTATTGCCCAATTTAAGTAAGGGTGATACTAGACAGAGCAATTTAAGAATTAATAAAACAAATTTTATTTCTAGTAGACCAGTGTTTCTCAACCGGTGGTACACGAAAGTAATTCAGTTGGTATGCGAGGGAAAAGCAGAAATAAAATAAATCCAATAAGCGAAAAATTTAAAAAAGTGTTTCTGATTGACGTGAGGCCATCGATGGACTATTTTTGTGAATCCTACTATAGCAAAGTAAATTATTATCAAGACTCCCGTTTTCAGAGCACATTTATACTAAAGGCTGATTTTCACGCCGCCAGCTGGCATTCCGGTGGAGGTTTCCAGTCACTGGATGCTAGCAACTAGCGCCGTGTAAACAGGCTTTGCCAGTCACTGGAGAGGCCAGTAAGCCACTGTCGCGACAGTAGCTGGAGGCGCCAGCAGGACAAAAATTTTGATAATGCCGCCAGTTGACTCTCATTGTTTAAACAGACATGTATTTTAACAGCTGATTGTTATATTATTATATTCAAAATAAACACGCACAATATTCCAGTAGCTGGCAACAAGCAAACAGCCACATTTTGAAGCGTCAGTGTGCTGGCATTCCAGTCAGTGCTTGCCAGTGCCTTTCCAGTTAAATTTCAACTGGCATGCCAGCCACTGGCAGCGTGTAAACCAGCCTTAAAAATTGATCCTTATGTGTCCAGTACTCCTTGTCTTAACTTGAATTTGAATCGATACAATTATTTGTTAATGTGTAGAATTAAATTTGAGTTTGGATGGTACAGCAAAAAATTTCAAAAGCATCAGGTGCATGAGAAGGTTGAGAAACACTGCAGTAGACTATTTCTTTTATGAAAGAAATAAAACCACTTGAGTTTGATCTTGGCTTAACAGAGTCCTAGGCTATCTTGGAGTATAGGGCTGGGCAAAGACCACCACAACAAAAATAAATTGGTACAGTCTTTTTGCAAAATAAATTTAGACTCTTATTACTAAGACATTACCAATATATATGGCGATCAAACTTTGTATCAAAATCATATTGCTAAAAACAAAATATGCAATAACTCCCGATCCACTCGACCTTTTGAGGTCGTTTTTGTGGCAAATTGCTCAGAATGCAAAGCCCTTTAAAATGATGTATCACATGACGTAGGCCAATGAAGTTTTTCCCAAGACGTCGTTTAGGTACGTCGCTAGTGGATGTCGTCAGGACAACTGCATGGGGCAACCTCATATTACACATCATTTTAAAGGACTTGGCATTCTGAGCAATTTGCCACAAACTCGACCTCAAAAGGTAGAATGGATCAGGAGTTATTGCATTTTTTGTTTTCAGTAATATGATTTTTATGAAAATTTTGATTGCCTGCCATTTTTTACTCGAGAACCCTTTAAAGGCAGGGTTTGCGGCATTGTTTTCTGTTCTTAGAGACCTTTAATTTGATGAAGATATTGACCTATGCTTGTAAGATATTTTTCTGACTCCTTGTGGACTGCCCTACCCCTTGGAGACCCAAGGACAATTATTAGTTCAGGAAGTAGAACTAACTAGTAGTAGTTGGTTTTGTAATTGTCATTCAAAACCAATTAGCAAACTTTTATTTTTATTATTTAAATACTTTTAAAGTTCTTATATCGTTTCCAGGATTTTTTCCACCCTGGATAGTACATCAAGCAGTATGGTGGATTCAACATGTAGATTTATAGGTAATACAGATGTAGATGTATACACCTTCAACATCAACCGGTTTAGATTTATTTCCCTCTGTTTTACAAGTTTAAGTAGTATTGCTTGATACACCTTCGTGGCACCTTGAACGAACAATGTACAATGAGAAAGCAAAACGTTGTCAAGCGAGGGACTTTGCCTGCACTGATCATCATAAGCTAACACTTGCGGGATGATTGTCGAGAATCAGTCGTAAATGTTTCCCTGCACCTTGGCCTTGGCAAAGACACTCGTCATTGGCGTCACCTTGTACCTTGTAACGCATTAACATCTGAGTCTTCCACTGAATTTCCAGAGATTTAAGTATGAGTTCAAATTCACATGATATAATTTCACATAACTTTAAGAACATGTCATTTTACTGTATAGTAATTACCTAGAAATTTAATGTACGTTTAACAACCAGTTGGCATTAAATAATACATTGTCAATGTTTTACTTCTTGATTTCAGTTTTCATATAAGGTCTCAAAAAGTAAAATGTTTTAAAAATTCGGTGTACTATTACAATGTTGATACTTAACTTATATCATTAATTAATTATAACATTGCTGACATCTAAATGCATTGCTGAATAGTGATAATATCAGTTCTAATAACGTGGCAAACTAATATTTCCTACCCTTATGTGAATATGGTTTGATCATACAGTCAAGGAATTCTAAAATTACAAATCAATAAAATGATAGAAACTTCTTTCAACAAAAATAAGACTCGGTATCAAAATATTCTTGCACTTTGCACTATACAAGTAAAAACTTTCTGTAGTTTAAAATGATTACCTTCCCAACATTGTTTTGTGTCTTCCAAAATACATATTGACTTGAGAATGAGAGCATTCAAGCTTTTTTGAAATTCATTAAAATGGGATAACACTATAAAGTTGTAGTAGATGTACTCAGAGTCCTGCTGAGCGGTTATTCTATTTATTACCCTTGCTAACATAGAAATCAACAACAATGACAACAAAAAATTTGACATAGTGTTGGTAAATCGTTTTGACAATCCAGTAGCCCACCTCCCATTTCACTTTCCTCCTTGGTTTCCTAGGAGGTGTTTTCTGGAATATCGAGACAATGAAATGGATGACTCTAATATCATAGAACATGCTAAGTAGAATAAGTTTTAATTTTTAGCGAATTTCCCATAAGGAATAAGCTATTACCGTAGGTCTCATGGTAAGACCTAAGCCCGGGACCATGTTACTTTTTCGTTTTGAGGTGCCCAGAGACCAAAAATAATAGTCATTAAAATGTATATATATATATATATATATATATATATATATGTATATATGTGTCCCTAGACACGATAACTCTCGTAAAAACGGTCCGATCGACACCAAATTTGGTGGAGATATGTAATCCCACATTTATTTCGGATGAGTTCGTAAACCAGACCTATCGACCTACCGGAAGGGGTTGTTTTGGGGGATGTTGTACCCCAAAAATGGATTTCTTTTTAAAATTTTCATATGTAAATTTTTAAAATTTAAAATTTTTATTTTGACCATTGGATTTTGCTAAAAAAACAAACAATTTAGTATTTTAAAGCTTTGCTCTATCTCCATTGGTTACCGAGTTATTAAAAAGTCTAAAGACACATTGTAAAGTCTAAAGATACATTGTATTTAGGGGCTCCAATGTTAATCTTATGGAGAATAAGGATGTGTTAATATTTCACTTACTAACCAATATTTTTGGATGATATTTGGTATTCACCTTTATTTTGTTGAGATTCATCCACTTATGGTAAAAAATCTTGTTTTTTGTGCTTATCATGGCAGAAAACCTGCATACTCTTTTCCAGTGTTAACCATAAAATGGAGAATAGGCAAACTCCTTTAGCAATGGACAGATATTGATGAAACTTAGTATATGGCTTCATATGGTGAAATATTTTTTTTTATGCTAAAAACTTACTTATAGTGTTTCCCATGGCAGCATACCTCCATACTATTTTGCTATATTTATCATAAGGAGAATTGACATTTATTTCTTTATTTATGAGCATGGGATGATATTTGGGTTACATGTTTATCTGGTCAAAATTAATATTACTAATTTTGAAATTCGCTGAATACGCAGGTCTACTGCGACGGGGGGTATTTTATTAGAGACCTTTAATTTGATGATCCATGCTTACATTTAAGATTTTTTTCTTACTCTCTGTGGGCCGCCCCCCTAAAGAAGAAATAACATTTATAAAACCTGATGTTGGGAAATCTTAACAAGTCAAGTCATGAGTCCAGGGAAACTGTAAGAGTTTAAGGACAAGAAAGACTGTGACATAATCGACTCTTGTAAGTTGCTTTCTGTTGATACTTGTCAAACAGGTCAGTCATTTTGAGATCCACATAATGAGAACATTTAGAAAAGGCTCATCCAGGCACAAGACTTTATGATTTAAAAACTAGTGATATATCACACACATTGTGTAGTCATTCTCTGGTGAGATATTTTTTACTTGGCATTTCCCATGGGTGTACAATGTTTCCTCGACAGATTTTTGTTGGAATTCACTTATTCCTAGGACATCCCTGGATTTTATTCTGGATAACATATGATTTCCTGGACATTTTCTCAATATCATTGTGGGACATCCTCGGAATATGCTTAAGATATAATTTCACTAAGTTATGAAAATTGCAACAGTCGCTCGCCACAAGTCTGAAAGTGTTGCTCAGGCAATACACACTCGCACTGTGATGGACACTGTTTGTTATCGCGATTTTTCAAACAGTTAAAACGCTTAATTCGACTCAGTAGTGACCTTTTGACTCAGTAATGACCTTAAGCAGTTCGGGAGCCCATTTGAAAAGATAAAATTTAGAATCTAGATTATATACTCCCGAATGTGTAACTCACTCACTCACTCATTCACTCACTCACTCATCGGGGTATCAGAAATTCGACAAATGTCGGTAAAGTAGATCTCCTATATATCACTTACTACAGAGTGATTCCCAAGCGAGAACTAAACTTACCGACCTGTATTACTGAGAAAATTGCCAACATACTGGAAGTCGCGGATTACCGAAACACCCTTTTTAAGAAATTTTATAACATTAACCAATTGTGCCTTTATAGGAAAAGCAATCTATTCACCGAGAGTAATTTCAATGTACAGGGTGTATCTGAAATTACCTCTCCAGACCGGAAGTCACTGATGTCAAATACAAACTCTCACTTTAAATAATTTATTTTAGTTTTACACGGTTTTTAAGAAAACTTTACAATTTGATCTTGTACGCGTAATTTTAGCAGTTTATTGAATATTTGAGGTTGAAATTTGAATTTTAAGCAAAAATATCTCTTAAAAAAAATGTCTTAGACTCTTTTAAATACGTTTCCAACAAAATTGTCAGTTTGGTCCAAAATGTTTTTTTTATTAAATTTACAACATGATGGAAATTAATGAACATGTATTTAAATGTTTAGTAAAACTAATCACGTGATAATTGATGTTTTATGATGGCATATTATTTTAAATGAGGTTCTTAGACAACGTCTGGTCCTCTCTGTATTGAAATCAGTGTCAATCAACAGAGCAAAATATGTTTACCTACAACGGCACTATTTGTTTTTTGTTTTTTTTTGTACAATTTTAAAAGAGATGCAAGGTTGGTATGGGACACCCGGTAAGACAGTATCATATTTGCACGATAGTCCACCCAAAAATTGGTTCTTTATTTGGGATGGCACTTAATTATTAACGAACTCAATAGGAAGTACATAATTGACTTTACCTGATAGCATGCTAATTTAAATTTTACAATTCAACAAAAATTTTAACTAAAATATAGTCCAGGCAATTAACATTAAAAAGAAGGTATAGAGGGAAATGCATGGAACACAATTTTTGACTTTGCAGCTTTGTTTGGACTAGTTAGGAGGTGAACATATCAAAAGTCCCCGCCTCTAGCCCTTGTGCCGGGGGGGAGGGGGGGGTCAGAAGGTCCCATTTTTGGGTTTTTCGCTTATATCTCCGAAACTATGCGTCCTAGCGACATAACCACAATATACAAAATGAAAGCTGGTTAAATTTGCTACAAATTACATACCAAAATGTTTTCAATATCTTGCATAGTTTTCGAGATATCAGCTCTTGAAAGTCGGTAATTTTGGAAAAAACCACTTTTGCCCCACAAATTTTGCTCTTTTTAACTGGATAACTCTTCAACGACGCACCCAAAACACAAATACCTTTTATAGGGTTGTAGATAGTTAAAATCACATAAAAAATTAGATATTACTTTACTATTTTAACTATTTTATTTAAAATTTTATAGCAAATTTAATATTTAGCTTGAAATCTGATGCTTCGCGGCAATTTTCATCTAATGAATCTTTCAAATTCTCATCATTCCCAGTCAACACATTGGCCAAAATATGCACCACTATGTATTTGTAGTTAGTACTGGGACGTCTAAATATCATAGACACTCATTTTAGAATATTGTAGTTGTGGTCTATATACCTGGTTCCTCAAACTTAATTTAAAAAAAAAAGATGTATACCATTATAATGGGGAACATATTGTTGCTACGACTCTCTTTGTGCATGTACAAGTGATATTTGGAGGATTAATGAATTACAAAAATTAACTCAAAACAAAATTTATTGCTTTAGAAAACTTTAATTAGCCTAATAAAAAACATTACAACACTATGTCAATTTAAATGTGTCAAAAAAACATTCCTGGGTAAATTTCTTGCTTTCTTGGGGTGGGAAGGACCTTCATCCTCGTCTTTGTTTTCATCTTTTCCAATATCTTCAATAAATTCGGCATTGGTATCTTGTAGCGAAACAGCCAGAGAATCCTCTTGTTCTTCTTCATCTTCAGAGTCAATATGAGGGCCTCCATTGAGGCAGTTTCCCTGGCAATTTTTGCATGCTATTGAACATTTAAGGTTCGATTTTTTGCAGCCACACTTTGAACTGTCACAGTCTTTCTTGCATCGGCAGAAAACCATTTTCAAAATGTCCTCCGGGGCAACGGTTAGCTCACTGTGGACTGGAACCAGGCAGTCGTTCTCAATCTTCCACCCATACATCTGAGGAGGCAGTTCATTTCCCAGCCACAGTTGAACTTGGTGGAATGTTCGTAGGGAGTGCTGTTTTACTGCACCCTCAGTTGGAGGCAGACAAGAGATATCAGGCTTGATGGTGGCCACCGATTTTAAGAATGACTTGTACCTGTATTCGTTGAGGGAAGTCTCTTTAGCTGAAGCCCCATACCACCTCAAGATGCAGGTTTCACCCGCCTTCTGTACTTGAGCGGTGGTAGAGAAAGGGTCTGAAAAGACCGTGGCTGCTTTCTGGACCTCTTGCGGCTTCATATACAACTTTGCAAAAGCAATCTTGCTTTTTCGAAATACGGCAGATGTTGTGTCGCATCCAGTAAAGGCGTGCAAAAACAGCACGTCCTTGAAATCTTGTTTCTGTAGTTCTTTGGAAGAGAAGAAGGAATCCCTTGTCTTTCCACGGCCAGGCTTGATGAAGGTAATGTCATACGAATACAGGTACAAGTCATTCTTAAAATCGGTGGCCACCATCAAGCCTGATATCTCTTGTCTGCCTCCAACTGAGGGTGCAGTAAAACAGCACTCCCTACGAACATTCCACCAAGTTCAACTGTGGCTGGGAAATGAACTGCCTCCTCAGATGTGTGGGTGGAAGATTGAGAACGACTGCCTGGTTCCAGTCCACAGTGAGCTAACCGTTGCCCCGGAGGACATTTTGAAAATGGTTTTCTGCCGATGCAAGAAAGACTGTGACAGTTCAAAGTGTGGCTGCAAAAAATCGAACCTTAAATGTTCAATAGCATGCAAAAATTGCCAGGGAAACTGCCTCAATGGAGGCCCTCATATTGACTCTGAAGATGAAGAAGAACAAGAGGATTCTCTGGCTGTTTCGCTACAAGATACCAATGCCGAATTTATTGAAGATATTGGAAAAGATGAAAACAAAGACGAGGATGAAGGTCCTTCCCACCCCAAGAAAGCAAGAAATTTACCCAGGAATGTTTTTTTGACACATTTAAATTGACATAGTGTTGTAATGTTTTTTATTAGGCTAATTAAAGTTTTCTAAAGCAATAAATTTTGTTTTGAGTTAATTTTTGTAATTCATTAATCCTCCAAATATCACTTGTACATGCACAAAGAGAGTCGTAGCAACAATATGTTCCCCATTATAATGGTATACATCTTTTTTTAAATTAAGTTTGAGGAACCAGGTATATAGACCACAACTACAATATTCTAAAATGAGTGTCTATGATATTTAGACGTCCCAGTACTAACTATAAATACATAGTGGTGCATATTTTGGCCAATGTGTTGACTGGGAATGATGAGAATTTGAAAGATTCATTAGGTGAAAATTGCCGTGAAGCATCAGATTTCAAGCTAAATATTAAATTTGCTATAAAATTTTAAATAAAATAGTTAAAATAGTAAAGTAATATATAATTTTTTATGTGATTTTAACTATCTACAACCCTATAAAAGGCATTTGTGTTTTGGGTGCGTCGTTGAAGAGTTATTCAGTTAAAAAGAGCAAAATTTGTGGGGCAAAAGTGGTTTTTTCCAAAATTACCGACTTTCAAGAGCTGATATCTCGAAAACTATGCAAGATATTGAAAACATTTTGGTATGTAATTTGTAGCAAATTTAACCAGCTTTCATTTTGTATATTGTGGTTATGTCGCTAGGACGCATAGTTTCGGAGATATAAGCGAAAAACCCAAAAATGGGACCTTCTGACCCCCCCCTCCCCCCCGGCACAAGGGCTAGAGGCGGGGACTTTTGATATGTTCACCTCCTAACTAGTCCAAACAAAGCTGCAAAGTCAAAAATTGTGTTCCATGCATTTCCCTCTATACCTTTTTGTTGACTGGACTAATAGCAGATTACACAATTGATTTATCTTTTAGTGCGTACTAAGTTAATGTTTAATTTAAAAAGGTGGCAGTACAGTATTTTCATTTAAAATAAAAAAAGCTTTTTCACTTCCTGCCCCAGAAAACTATCTGATTTTAAAATTTAGCGACCAAACATTTTTACCCAAAATAAATATGACATTATTTTTTTCTACTCTAGCGGCCAAATTATTACATCTGAGGCAATCTTCGCGAACATCTTTCAAGTTACTACAAGTTTGGTTCTATGAATTTTTGCCCCCCAGTCCACACAATTGAACATAATTAAATGTTTATTTATTTTTGCGGGGAATTTTACCCCATGTAGATGTAATTTTACAACTACTATAATATTTTACTCAGAACCTTCACTTTGCACATAGAAATATCTTGCACAGTACCAATATCAATTAAATTATCAAACTTAAAAATTATCATGATGATTTTCAATCATGATAATGTGTATTCTTCTTTTGACTGTGAGTCGGAACGAATTGCTATATCAAGCAACTGATTGTTTTACTTTGATTGTTATTTACTGACCTGGTCCTAGGGCTAAAACATACGTCCTTTGATGTGTATGGTAATTTTAATATTTTAACCATTATTTAACATACTTTTGTTAGTAACTACTGTATTATTGTATTTAGAAGCTTGAAGTTTTTTTTATTTGCCTTGACAGTAATATTTTAGGAAATTAGGTAAATTTTAAAGTTTTACACCATTAAAAACTGAAATGAAGGAATTGTAATGAATGCCAATATATTTATTAAACTACAAATATCGTTCTTTTGCCTTCCTGTTTTGTGGTACAACCTACTTCCATCAAAACAGATATTTTTCCCCACTTCCATTCTTTCTGAAATACACTCCAGTCATAAGTTATCATAATAGTATCTCCAATTTTTTTTACACATACAGTTCTGATCGTAATACCTAGAATAATACATAGTTAAGTATTATTTCACAACTCTCGATTTTTTTATTTTTATATTGAAATGAGGCGAACTAAGAAGGGGATTCAAACGAAGAGCCGTAGGTTATTCAGCGAACACAACGAGTGGTATTGGAGTGGAGCCCTCAACTAGCCTCGTTGCATGAGAGTTTTATAGTAATTTTTATAGTAATTACGGAATTGGGGTAACCAATTAGGGGGTGGACCCTACATCCAGCATAACCTAGAAATATTTACCTAGAATATTTACATATATTATGTAAATTATTATCATTTCACAGTTAAAATCTTGTTAGCGAATTTTAAATACGAAGGGGTACTAAAACCGATTCATAGGAGTTTTTCAAAGCTTTTTTTACTATTGATTGTGAATTTTATGTATTAAACCGTTTTGTTACTGTCTTCAACGTATAGTTCTTCCGTGGAACTAACTTATTACATACTTGACTATTAATTATTCTACAAATTTAGGGCAACCCCTAAGGGGGCATGGGGGCGGAGCCCCCATCGAGCCATAGGCGAGTGTGCTCTCTAATATCTGAGTATTTTGCAAATCGTTTTCCTTTAAATTGTTTGTTTTGTTTTCCATCGTATTGTAATGGCAACAAAATTTTATTGCATTGAAAGTGGTTCCTTTCACCAAGGTGATGTCCGCTTTGATTCCTATAGCAACAACGCACAGTGTGTTGCCAGTGCAGCTTGTGCGCTTGCTTGGAACTACTTACATGGTGAATTCTCTTCACCTTTCATTGATGGAATTCTCATGGCAGGTGACAGTTTGTACAGAGAGTCTCGCCATATGAATTGCATCAATAATAGGTATTTGTTTTCCGAAGATCTTGTTGGAGATATAATTATTATGGGCGAAAAAATCCACATTGCAGACATATCTTACGTATGCAATGGTCTTTATCCATTATCCGCGAATGAGTTGTCCAACTCGGCCCATCATTTGTCTAATATTTTGGAAGACACTTTATCTACTGATTCACTTGGGGGTTTTCTGTTAACGGGACAGATGAATACAGTAGCCAATTGGCGTGATGATGACATGTTGTTTGTTTTTGACTCTCACGGAGTAGACGAAAAGCGTAGACACAGCTCAAACAATGATGAAATTAAAATATGTTTTAGAGAATTTTTAAATGAGTATTGAACAAAGAACAGATTTAAATGTTAGGTTCTCCTTTCATTTTCAATTTATTTTAGATTACTAATTAAAATTCACCCCAGGTTACTCTTTCGGCCGAATTTCGCATTCAATGAATTAACTGTGTAGCTCGTGCCGTGATCTTAACAAAATATACTTCTATTACTTTGTACAATAATTAATAGACAGTTAATTATTATCTTTCCGTTTTATTTATATTCAGTATTTTACATTATATTTTAATACACACTTAAAAAATGTTTTTAAGAATTTTTAAATTACTATTGAACAAAACAAACAGGTTTTTATGAATAAATTATTATTTCACAGGTCTCGATTTTATATTCTTATAATTAGTAGTTTGTAATAGTAAGGTTTTTTTGCGAATCAACCCCGTTTTTATTCATTCCTATTATTTTGTTTTCATGTTATTTAATTCTTGTTTTCGCTCATTGATTTCAATGTTATACGCTATTTCAGTGATTTAAACGTCTTTCTTCTATCTCCTGAAATTTACAAGTTTTTATTTGAGTTGGGTGAGGCATGGGATTATGTCAATTTTCTCATAATTGTATCTCTAGTACCAGGTTAACCGAGCCTTGCTCGTTGGTTTTAATTGACTTTTGTTATAGTGTCATGGTAATAAAGCTATTAAATCTACACCAGACTCTTCACAGCTAACTGCTGTTAAAAAACTGCTAAAAATTTATGTTCCTTTATTTTTGTTTACTTGTAGTTGTTATTTCGTTACCAAAAGAGCAACCTATAATACCAATGTTAAAAATAACGATTTTTAAACTTAAATTCAAACCAACTTAGATTTTTCCTAGGACTGAGGCTGTTTTTAAACTTAATTTTGGTCCAAAACACTCTCAAGTGCAAAGTTTAACAAAATCTAACAGCTACATTTCGAGATCGTGGAACACACATCCCTTCAGACATAGCTCGTATTATATTATAGGATAGGATACATAAAATTTGTAGAAATTTAAAACTTTATATTTAGCTACCGAACAGAGAAATATTTGTTACCATAACTACTACTATTAAAATATAAGGATAGCAACAACAACAACTATAACTCTTTTAATTGAAATTTCTTTTCATCTAACACAACAACAATCGTCTAATCTAAAGTATATATTTTTACCAGCATATCACCTAAAATATTTACATAAATAATTATAAATTTACATCTCAAAACTTTTAAACGAATTCTAATTACAAAGGGGTATTAAAACCGATTCATATGAGTTTTTCAAAAGCTTTGTACAATTTACAGCTATTGATTGTGAATTTTGTGTATTTGACGATTTTGTTACTGTCTTGACTGTGCATTTCTTCTGTGGAACTAACGTATTTTAATCTTGACTTTTTATTAATTTACGAATTTAGGGCAACCCCTAGGGGGTCTAGCCTGTTCGGTACTTGAGACTAAGAGCAATTAACAAATTTAGGGCAACCCTATTAGGGGGCATGGGGGCGGAGCCCCCATCGAGCCGTAGGCGAGTTAGAAAACTATACAATCATCCCATTCTAGTGTGCTGGACTAGTAAAAAACTCTATTGGACTCTACTTCACATTTTATTTATTAATAAACAGAAATCTTTTAATGATTTCCAAATGTCTCGAAGTTCTTTTGAAGAACTGCTGAGTTATATTAAATGTCACAAGATGTGATACATTACTAAAGAAAGTGGGCCTACTGCAGATGAATCAATTATCCAAATGGTCAAATTTTCAGATGGCTTATTACTAA
This sequence comes from Neoaliturus tenellus, assembly GCA_030545055.2. Lineage (NCBI taxonomy): Eukaryota > Metazoa > Arthropoda > Insecta > Hemiptera > Cicadellidae > Neoaliturus > Neoaliturus tenellus. The sequence continues at coordinate 21,900,628 of CM061531.1, forward strand.
GTAACATTTTTTCTTGATTTCTTTTTAATTGAACCTGTATATTATTTGAATGAAGTCAAAGAACTGTTAAGTGGTTACAAATGGTAGGCCTAGGCCTAATAATTTTCGTGCTTTACTATCGGTACATTTGGATTACCATACGTGAACCAACCCCTCTCTTGCATTCCCCCTACAACACCTCCTTCTCTTCCTGATACCGATCGTATTCTCTCTGGTAGTGACTCACATAGTGCCCTTGGCGACGGTCATGTTGAGGTTGCTGAGCACGTGGTTGGGATGGTGGCTGGGCCCGTAGTGTTTGAACGCGTGCCGCACGCTGACCGCGTTCTGCCGCCGCGTCCACACCGTGCTCTGCTGCGTCTGCAGCGGCGGGTGCGGCTTGCCGTTGCGGTGGTCCGCCGCCGTCACCGCCCCTCCCACCACCAAGTCCGGAGAGTCCATCGTGTTGCTTCCTTCCCTGCAACAAAAATGGTGAGTAGTTAGTTGCTGGAAAATAATGGTAAAGCTTGTATTGTATTACAAGATTAACGAAACTACACAGCAATAGTTATTCCTACAAGAGAGTAATGTGAATCATTGTCTACGGCGAGGGAAAAAATTTAAAAAGGAAGACAATTAACTATACTCCCATAATATACACAAAAACTTTTACTCTTCCCGAAATTCCAGAGAAAAAATGTAGAAAAGATAAGCACTCACTCTTAAGCCAACTATATACGGTCTCCACAGAGGGACAAAGTAGAACTTTACCCCCTCTTTACAAGGAGTAGTTTGAACATAAAAGGCGGGTAAAATTCATTTAGGCTAATCTTTTATCGCACAGGAACGCTCTTAAACAGTTTAGTTTGACACACAACCCTTTGCACTTTTAAGCCTACTTCCAATATTGTTTTCGCAAAAACTCCAAAAGAGCATGCGAAAAACTCTAAAGCAGTTTGCACTGAATTCGCAGTTAAAAACAAAATAAAAATCAACTTTGACATAATTCACAAAAATCTTTCGTTTTTTGTTCTAATAATTTTTGATACACTGATTGTTTTTTGTAATATCCATTCGAGTGTCGGCCAAATTAATGATTACCATAGTCTAAAAACCGGAAACTGGAGTTTTTTACAAAAACGGCAACACCCGATCATAGGAGTGCAAAGTGTTAAAAAGGTGGCAAAAAGTAGTAACTTCCAATGGCAAGAAAGAAGGTTGTTTTTTCTCTCTATTTTATACTTTCAGGTTTAAATTCTTTAATTTTAAACATGACTATATATGTTATTTAAAACAACAAAACATAATCAATATCTTATCTAAACAAGCACGTAGTTTGAATTTGGTTGTTTTTACTTCACTTTAATCACCATTCAATTAGGTGTTTCTGGAGAAATAAAAGACCAATTTTCAAATTGGATAAATTTGGTGAGACCCTTTTTTTATCTGGAGACACCGTTTGAAGACACGGATGTCCGGTTAAAAAGAAAAGTTCACTAACAGCCGCTTGCGCTCTCAGTACTCATCGACAAAGAAAAATGTCACTACAAACCCCGGGTCCTAAAACACAATCAATACTGCCCCAAAATAGTTGATGGCAAAAATTTACGAGATAGAGAATAACAAATTACAAAGTTTGACATGGAAATCATGAATCATTACGATTTACTTGCCATGGTTGACCTTAAGAAAACAAAACACTACAGTCCTTGCTGACGATCATAGGTTAAAAATGGGGTGCCAAAACAATAAACATTACATTGATGGTTGAAACTTATCACAGTTGCTTTTTAATACAGCTGATAAATAACAATTTATTTGACTCAACAACTGTTACTATTGCTGCACCCAAGGAACTTAGAACATAAGGTAGGTGAAATCATCAACAGAAAATAACAGATTAGTGACGAAGTTGGTGTTTTAGCTGATAGTGGACATAATATTGTGATTGTGTATTTGTTTCACTGAGTGACTTTTTTCAACTTTCTAAGTAATTTAGTTTTTTTTATTTACTGGGTAACTAGAAAAACTTTATTCTAATACTTGGTTTCATTTGTATTTTTCATATTTAGATAATAATTGTCAAGTTAACCAAAAAATCTCTATTCAAAACGAAACATAACCTGCACACAACATCTTCTCGGATGACAACATCTGTTGTAAACAAGATTAGAAATAATGTGAAAGAAGGCACAATGTCTCAAACCCCTAGTTGTTCTATCGAGATGAATAGTGACAATTTCATTTTTCCTACCAAACGGAAACTCGTTTCAGGTTCGGTATCGCAACCAAAACGATATGTTTTAGACCCAATTCAGTTACATAAAGCTAACAAGTTTCAAGTTCTTTCAGACCATTCTTATGCGGCCCGTGACGACGCGAACCATCCGGACGACATGGACGATACACCCGACGAACAATCTCAACCTGTTAAAACAAAAATACCCCCTATCTTTCTCCATGATGTCAACAATCATCAGGAAATTATAAAAGACGTAAAAAATGTAGCTAAAGCCACCTTTTCTACCCAAATCCGCGGAACAGCCTTAAAAGTAAACCTATCTACTATTGATGATTTCAGGAGCTTGACTTCATTTTATGACACTTCCGGAATCAAGTACCATACTTTTCAACCTCTTCATGATAAAAAACTCCAGGTTATCATAAGAAATGTACCTACTTCCCTCACCGAGAATGAGATTAAAAATGAACTTGCGGACCATAGCTACCCTGTCATTAGTGTAACACGATTATTGAACAAGAATAAAATGCCAATCCCCTTATGTTCCGTAGACTTGGAAAACAATGATGATGGTAAAGCCATTTTTAAACTTGACACCCTTTGTTATGCAATCATAAGTGTAGAACCGAAGAGAAAATCCAAACAAATTCCTCAATGTACACGCTGTCAAAGGTACGGCCACACGAAAAACTTTTGCAAACTCGATCCTAGATGCGTTCGATGTACAGATCAACATCATTATTCCGAGTGTCCTCGGAACAAAACCGATACTCCTCAATGTATTAACTGCGGTGAAAACCACACTGCTAATTATAGAGGCTGCCGAGCATACCAAGAAATAATCAATAATAAGTCACAATACAAGAGTACTAAGAATTTGAAAACGTCGAAGGATCCTTTGCCAAATTTAAATTCGTCTACCGAATTCCCTGCAATTAATGAAAATGCTACATCTTCGAAACCTACTAGGCCTACTGGGAGTAAAAATTCCTATTCTAAAGCTGTAGCTTCCTCACCTCGTGATTCTTCGTCCGGCACAGACAATCAAGTCACAGATAATGGTAATGCTAACGACGCTCTTTCACAAAGTTTAGAACAAATAATTTTAGACTTAGTTAAATCCTTTATGCCTGCTTTAAAAAAGATTATCACAAACGTTATTAGCTCTGTCCTCTCAAATGGATCAGCTTAATCAGTTTTATCTCGAAAATTTAACCCTCCTTAACTGGAATGCCAATGGCCTAAGAGACAAAAGGGCAACATTCATCTCATTCCTGTTCCGCCATAACATTGATGTTGCATGTGTTAGTGAAACACATTTGACTCCCACTGAAAATTTTAAAATTAATGGATACCATGTGTATAGAGAGGACCGACAAGAACCTGTTGCTTCTGGGGGAGTTGCAATTTTCGTAAGAAGAACTTTAAACCACCATCATATAATTTTACCTCCATTCGCTTCTCTAGAGGCGGTTGGTATAAAGCTTCATTTAAATGATGGCTCTGATACTCGAATTGTCTCCTTGTACAAACCCCCTAACCGGAGACTACATGGTAATGACCTACAGCTACTTTTCACAACTTTTGACTCAATAGTTGTTCTGGGTGATTTAAATTGTAAACACCAGGTATGGGGCTGCCGAAAAACAAACCCAAATGGGAATCGCCTCCTTCAATTTACTAATGATCTAAATGTTATGGTCTCCGCTCCAGATGAACCAACCCATTATCCGTGGCAACCACGCTACAATCCTGACATCCTCGATATAGTTCTACACAAAAACTTCAACGCACCTGTAATGCAAGAAGTCTTACCTGAACTCGACTCTGATCACTCTCCTGTTATTGTAACCTTTTTCGTTCATCCTCAAAGAACTCTACCTCCGCAACGATTGATTAATGGAAGAGTAAATTGGGAATTGTTTAGTGTTGAACTAGATACAAAATTGCCGAATAATATAATTCTTAACTCTATTCCCGATATAGATAGTGCCATTCAGTGCTTCACTGAAAACTTAAAAACCTGTGTAAAACATTCTATTATTATACCTTCAACTCCAAAACCAAATAACTTCTATCACCCACCAATAAGAATAATGTGTCTCATAAGAGAAAAACATGCAGTTAGAAGACGCTGGCAACGATACAGGCTACCTCATCTCAAGAGGCAGTTAAATGAATTAACTAGGCGTGTCAAACATGAACTTGATGAATACCGAATAAGCTGTTACAAAAAATATGTTTCAGATATTCATCCTAGTGATTCCAACATGTGGAAGGCGACGAAGCGTCTATTAAATACCCGTTCAGTAATTCCAACTTTACTAAAAGATGGTACAGCTTATGAGAGTGACTCTGAAAAGTGTGAACTTTTGGCCGATTATTTTGAAGCTGCATTTCAGCCAAATGACACAATTGCTGGTGATGAAATGGAAAATATAAACGAGACAGTGAGAGCCACGTTTTCTTCTGTGGAATTGCCTATGAGGTTTTCTACGAGTTCCGAATTGAAGTCAATTATAAAAAAATTGCCTTCACGTAAATCGCCAGGATATGACCTTATCCCAAATATTGTCCTAAAAAATCTTACTGACAAAGGACTTGCCCACCTTTCTTCCATTATTAACGCCTGTCTATCAAAATCATATTTTCCCAACACTTGGAAACATGCAGAAATTACTGTAGTTCATAAACCAAACAAACCTAATAATTCCCCAGCAAGTTACAGGCCGATAAGTTTACTCACAACGCTATCTAAAGTCTTTGAAAAGGTAATATTAAAAAGGTTGGTTCAACACATAGAGGCTGCTAATGTAGTTCCTCCCCATCAGTTTGGATTTCGACCAAAGCACTCAACTCTTCACCAAATATTAAGGATTTATGAAACAATAGTACGAGGTTTTGAAAGGAAAGAGCATACAGTAGCAGCATTTCTTGATATTGCTCAGGCATTTGATACTGTGTGGCACGATGGACTGATATTCAAGTTGATTGATTTTGGTTTTCCTATCTACATAGTAAACCTCGTGAAATCTTTTTTGCATGAAAGAACTTTTTCTGTAAAAGTAAATTCTTCTGTTTCCACAAGCCGTTCGATCAGAGCCGGTGTTCCTCAAGGTTCTATACTTGGACCTGTGTTATTTAATCTTTATATGTCTGATATACCTGTACCTGAAGATGCCTCGTTAGCCCTATATGCAGATGATACGGTTCTCCTTTGTCAAAATTCTGATCTGTACGAGGCTGCTAACTCCTTGCAATCGTCTGTAGATACACTAATTGCTTGGTTTTACATGTGGAAATTCAAACTCAACTCGACAAAATGTGAAACTAAGGTGTTTTCATTGAGAAAGCATGCTTTGCCTCATGAAATCCAAATTTATGGAACATTTCTGCCTTGGAATCCGGATGATCAAGCTGTTAAGTATTTGGGAGTGTGGCTTGACAAAAAACTAAATTGGAATTTTCACGTTAATAAAAAAGTAACCCAAGGTTATGCCAGGCTGTCAAAATTGTTTCCTTTAATTAACCGAAAATCTCACTTGAAACCTGCATGTGCAATATTGATATATAAAACGATAATTCGACCTTTAGTTATGTATGCTTCTCCTGTCTGGGGTTTAGCAGTGTCCCACACTAAACTGAACAAAATTCAAGTCCTACAAAATAAAATTTTAAGAATTGCAGTAGACGCCCCTTGGTTTGTTCGTAACAACCACATCCACGACGAGCTTGGGGTTGAATCTGTGTTCAACTTTGTTTTGAAATCCAGTAGAAAATTTGTCGAAACCTTGGACTTTGTACCTGGTGCTGTGGCGTTTCAAATTGGTCACCAAACTCATAACAGAAGATTAAAAGTAAGATTGCCACAAGATTTCCTAGCTGGACTGGACTGAAAACCTACTACCTTTTCGTTAATTCCTTCCTTTTCATGTTATCTGTTCACCTTCTTTTGTGTTCTGTTAAGTTTATTGTCATTTACTGTTACGTTCCAGGGTGTACCTGAATAGGCCGAGCCCACTAATGTCAATATGTTTGTTACCTTTCTACCTGTGTTAAAATTTCTGTGTATAATGTAAATTCATTGATCCAGAATAAATATATTGTAAAAAAAAAAAGCTGATAGTAACTGTCAAATAGATGTGATGTACTTTGGTGCTTTTTCCTTCGAATCAGCTGTACTTTGTCACCCACCGTTAAATTAGAGCCTATTCTATTTTCGGTGGCTGCACCTTTTCCGATTAAGGTGGTAAAAACTATAGTAAGATTCACGAAAATAGTCCGATAAGAGTCAATACATTGTTGCCAAATTTATTCTGAAAAACATTTTTATACTGTAATACACAAGGTAAACATAAACACAAATGACAACATTGCAGGATGAGAGGGGGTGAGGGGGAAAGAGATGTTAAATTTTCCATCGGACTATTTTCGTGCATCTTACTATAATAAGGTTGACCTTTTTACCTTCTCTCCTAAGGAATTAATAAGCCAGACAAGCGATTGTTACACAATTTGTAAATTCCAATTGCTTGATTTCATAGTTATAGTGCTGGAAAGATTTCTTAACTTGACAATTATTATTACAACGAAAATGTATTTTTCGCCCTTTTACGAACCCCCATGAAACCCTTTTCCAGGTTCAATTGTTCTAGGGTATAGAGAATCTCAAGCAAGGGATATTTTACTAAGATTGCCACCACTGGCCGCGCCTGTTTCCCCGTATCCCTTGTAGCTCCGTTGCCAATTCCCCAGTGATTCCCCACAATAATTCCCTTTGTCGGCCGCACAGATCACCTTGGATTGCGCCGTCGCTCTGTCTCTAATTATACGTTGCTTTTTGAGAGCCTTTTAACTGCGGAACTTTCCCATGATGATATTACGCGCAGGAACGCGGAATTCAATCCCACTCTGTACTTACTGAAAAATGAGAGTGTGCTATTGTTGTGGCTTTTGAGTTATTTTTACATCGTACTGTCCACGTTGTAACAAGTTGATAGGCAATGTCTTTTAATTGGTTGATCTCTTAGGTCTTTTATTCTGAACTCATTAATCAGTTAATAAATTACAGACAGACGTTGATTTTTTTCCGTAACAACTATGTTGTTAAGAATTTGTTAGTAGGTTTTTTAGAAGATTATTCCATAGTTTAGACCGATTTGGTAAAATAAACCCATTCACAAACCATAAAACTTACCGAATGTCTTATTGAGACTTACCCGACATATCTTGTGTTCTTATATAGACTTTTCACCGTATTGTAACGTATTTTTTTTAGAAATCAAGCTTAGTGGGGAATTATTCCGGAAGCCTAAATTTTGCACTAACCACCATAAAAAACCATAATGGCGATTTCAGTGAAGAATTACTTATCAATCTTTAAACGGTCACAACTAATCAATATCTTTCCCACCCTTCCATTCTAGTAAAACTCCATAACTCCAATCACTTAATTAATCACCTTCTAAGACGCTGACGCAACCATAGGGAAAATTAAAGGCGAATATGAATGAAGTATGAGCGTAGAAGTGTAGAATGGGTAAGATGCGTTGTGTAGATTTGTCACCTTCTAAGACCAGCTGATTCCTTAGACAGATTCTTTTAATTAATAGCCAAACAGCCAATGGCAATTTTAATCCACAAACATTGGTTTCATCATTTAGAGCTTCAAGCACGGTCAGCTTAGCGATTTAAATGACACCGTAAACAGTAACAGGTGCGAAGATACGCACAAAGAACGAGAGCGAGAGTGTGAGAAAGCCCGGCCGCAGCCAAGGTCGTCGCAACAATGCGGCTGCAACGGGGTTCGCTGAACCGGCAAGACGACGCTCACTTCTGGGCAATCTCGGCCTTCCGCGGGCTTGACGAGAGTCAGCTTCGCGGTTCTGGCGGTCTTGTAGAATGCGGTTGCCCAACTTACAAAATCATGCTATACTTAAACTCTAAGAAGAAGTATATGATCAGTTAAGCGAGCTTCAGCTTTATATATTTTACGATATTTCCTTCTGTTTTAGATTTAGGAACATCCTATTTGAAGCAAAATATTCAAGAATGTTACACTTGACCAAGTTTTTGAACAGCCAGGATGAAATTTGTTCAATTCTCATAAAGTTTGTAGGTTTGATCAATATTTTTTTAAACTTGATCAAGTTTTGCTTCAACTCGTAAAATTAGACTAAAATAGTGCACGTGTTGCTCGAAATGAGCTATTTCTTTTGATACAATACAAAGGTTACATTAAGTTCTAAATCAATGACATCCGACCAATTCATATTGTGAATATCAGTGATCACCAAAAACTACAGCTGTACGTTAACAACAGATGTTTAAAATATTCAAACCAATTTCAATGTTATTGTAATGGGAAATTATCAAATTTAATTTGTGGATAGCGTCCTTGTTTTAAGTCCGATTCTCATCAATTTTTAACGGAAACAACTACAGAACAAGCCCTATCCAACGACACCAAAAACTTGAAAATTGGTTGAGAAATGTAGGAGCAGTTCTCTACACAAAAAAACCATTAGCGTATATTAAAGAATTATAGATAGATTTGGACAGATAAACATATTTTAGCCTAATACTTGATGATCAATTAAGAGATCTGATCAAAACTATTTACGCTTGATCGAATTATTTCCGGAAAGACACAATTTTATTGAAAAATAAAAGACTAAGCGGTGGATTGTTTGGTATGTTCTTATATAAATGGATCAATATCTTCTAATCCTAACAGTTACTCGAGCGAAAAAGTACATTTTTCATTGGAAGATAAAAACTCCTGTCAGATGACATAAAGTCTTGGCGAAGAAAGTCTGTTGGGCTTCAAAAATGTGATTACACAAAAAATTTTGCTGCTCTAAGAAGAATTATGAATTTATGGCCAGTTAGGTAGACTTAGGATTTATATATCTTACGAGATTTGTTCGGGCTTCAAGATCTGATTTATTAACATCATATTTGAACTAATATGCTACAAATGCTTAATGCTAATACACTTGATTGAAGTATTTGAAAAGTCAAGATGGACTTTGTTCAAATCCCATAAAGTTTTTAAGTTTGCTCAATATTTTCAAACTTTATCAAGTTTTCCGTAAGTTTTCAAGTTTTCCCTAATTTCTTCAGGTATAAATTTATTAAAACTTGATCAAGTATTTTGAGATTTTATCAAAAACATGCACCAGAAAGACACATTTTTTATTGAAAAATGATCAACCAAGAGGTGTATCCTTTGAGTTGCACGAAGGAAGAGCCTATTTTTTCAATGAAAGATGAAACTCATAAGAACCTCATAAGATGAACTCTCATAATATGAAACTCAGCCAGTTGTTTCAGACTTAAGAGTTACTAATATGAGTTAATTCTGTCTGGCTTGAAGCCCCTAATAGTACCAAATGCCTATCGTTGAATACGTGGCAATGTAACTTCTTCCTTGTATTTCCACTGCTCTATTTCTTCATCAAGCTGGTTGGAGCTGAGAAGAAAGTGTCCATCTCGGCCGTCCGCTTATTGCAGTGTCTGCGCTGATCGTTACATAACAATCAGCCGTGACTCACGAGTTCGCTGCTGATCGGATCAACAACGCCCCCCGGCCCAAGGTCAGCAGGCGGGTAGGGTCAGAACAGCCGCACGTGCAACTGGTGGAGAACTCAAGGAGGAAATCCTGAACGGAGCTTGAACTTGATTGGTAAAAATGTGCCATGATCAACACTCTAAGGGATAGTGATTTTCATTCAATAATCAAGCGAGTTTTGATTTGTTCCTTTCTTCTGGAAGGTAAATTTTCTCGTCAGTACATTTACGTGCGAGATGGATTTCCATCCGTTTTCCAGTTAAGTCTTGGTAACTGAACATTTAAACCAACATAACCTAAATATTACTATTTTTAAGTATAACCGTCGGAAAAGTTTTAGACGAGAAAAGTTACCGCCAAAAGATCTACATCGTGATTCACCTTCCTCTTGATTGATGATGGCGAACAGAGGTCCCTTACCATGCTTCATACTACCAAGCTACCCTTGGTAGTTCATGGGAGGCCTACAATGGTAACTCTTTCTACTATTGATAAAAAGCAACGCACTTTATTTGCGTACCAGATCAAAAAGTTTAAACGAAGGATGAGGATGAGATACGAGAAAAGGATTTCAGCCTGCTTGGCATTGATTGCTAAAAGTAATAAGTGGAGGAGGCGTACATATTTTACAAAAAATGGCACCTCCCGAAGGGGAAACAACCAATTCAACCGTTACCATTCTATAACCAATTAAAACTGTTTACTGCAATTATGTTCTGCCTGTTCCATTAAATTAACAGATCTCCAATGTGATGAAACGAACATCTTACAAAATCTATTTACTATGATTAAGGATTTAATTAATTATGGAAATAAATATAAATAATTTACCTAATTTTAAATTATAGGTCCTTTTCCCAGTACAGTGCTTCTTAGTTTCATAAATTAAATAATAATACTAAATTCGTGTATGTTGAACATTTTTGAGCGGCGACTAATTTGATACTATGAAAAGATTTTTGACTATAAATTCCTTTTACTGAGTGACCTGAAGAATATTATTATCTAACTTACAAATCCTTTGCAAAAACTCTTTCTGCAAGAAAATAGCTTTCAAACCAGAGAATTTCTTAAAGCCCGATCGACCTAATGGTTTTATGGAAAACTTTGGAACAACGTCAAACACTCATTTGCACGCAAGTGAATCAGTTGCCCGAAGGCTCGAACGCGAAATGGACAACGGAAGCGGAATTGTTTCTACAATTCCCCACTTATGTTTTTGCAATTCCGAATGATGTTTACGGCAAAGTTCCTACGCCCCAGGAGGTGTCTAATGTGTTAACGTCCGGTGGTGACGGGCAAACACTAGCTCCGTCGTGGACAACCATCAGGAGGCAGTGGAAAGTTGGGACGACTTCTGGCCGGTAACTTTTAACGTTGGTAACCTTTCTCGTCAGTAACTATTCACGTCGGTAACTTTTTTCGTCGGTAACTTTTCTTGTTTGTAACTTTTACTGTCGGTAAACTTTCTAGTCGGTAACTTTCCTTGTCGGTAACTTTTTTCATCGGTAACTTTTCGTCTCGGTAACTTTTTTCGTCGGTAACCTTTCACGTCGGTAACTTTTCACGTCGGTAGCTTTTTACGTCGGTAACTTTTCTTGTCGGCAACCTTTCTAGTCGGTAACTTTTCTAGTTGGTAACTTTTCTGGTAGGTAACCTTTCTTGCCGGTAACTTTTCTAGTCGGTAACTTTCTCGTCGGTAACCTTTCTCCATGGTAAAACTTCAAAATTATAATTTTTAGATGATCAGTTACCACAGAGAAGAATTACTTGCCAGAAGAATTACCTTCAGAAGGAATACCTCATAAGTGAAACGATACCTTGGACAATTTATAGCTCTTAATTTTGTAGAGCTGCTTCTTCGAGCGTTTCAAGGGTTTTTTTCAAGGGCTAGCTTGACCATTAACTCGCTAGCTGAGGCAATAATAATAGAACTAACTAAAAGGGGTTCTATTTATTTAAGCCATCACTAAAATTTTGTGGGCAAATGCATTAAATTAAAAGTGAGCTTTGCCCACTATGGCCCGTGAGGAAAGATTTGATACTATGGAAGCAAATGCAATTTGAATAACTAACAGGTAGCTAAAACCTTATTATCCTTACAGGCTGGATATTTTTTATGTCTGGCAAGCGCAATTAGCTAAAAACCAATGCATATTAGATCATGCGATCCAACAAGTCTTGTCATCAATGTGATACAAAAATACAAGCCATTCTAGTATTACTGTATGATTTAAATTTATTATAAAATTATCTATTATAAAACAGAAGAAATATTTTAATCAAGTTTATAATTTTCAACGGAAAACGTAAACGAGTTATAGGTAAGTAAGTAAGAAGATAGTCGTAGAGTTGGATTCGTCAAGTTTCATCAAGATCCTTCAAGTTATAAATCATCATCGAGTGGAAAGATCTTCAATCATCTATGTTCATCAAGAGGGAAATCTTCAACTTCAGACACCTTTGAGATTAAGTTAACCCATTACAGTGACTGACAAGGAACAAGGGAAGCGGAACACGTTTGCTGACAGGGACCGGTGTCGATCTAGAGTTTGTGGTATTTGAGTTTTTGTCGGATCAGCACGAAGTAGTCCAAGGCAAGTGACGTCTTGGTTGGCCAGCTCGGTCAGTTGATTACAAGGTACGCAAATACCGGCATCCGTGGGTGCCAACTGATTACATCTGTGCCGATATGTTCTGTCAACTAGTTCAACTTGAACATCACAAGGGCGATCGAGTGCGAGAAGTTACTGCCATGGTTGGGAATCCACGTCGAGAGCTACACAGAGTCTGGTTCTTCATTTCGCTCATTCGTCACACAGTAATTTTCTGCCTGCGCTCTGCATCAATTTTCCACCTTTTTGCATCAGGGAGTACTTGGATGAAAAGTATGTTTAAGTAATTATCTGAATCATTAGATCTATGATTTAATAACGTGTAATATTAACGTGATTGAAGGTCGAGGGCCATATTGTTTTTTTTTTTTTTTTTTTTTTTTTTTTTTTTACTAGATGCTAGATGATTCATATTCATATGGATTACTATCTTATATGTGTCTATTTTTATCGGTTGAGCAGTTAAGTTGGGATTTCAAAGACCAAACGCTATATAATTTGTTTGTTTGTGCAATCAAGAGGATAAACCTACAGATAGATTTGAATATATCATAACAGGGTGCTTCGAATGGGTCTGCACCGCAACATTTTAAATGGGCAAAGCAGCAGTAAATTACTAATCTACATAATGTAAAGAAAATAACGTTTTTCTCAGTTTGATGATGATAATTCGACTCCATAAAGTAGAAATGATAGTACAGTACCGATAGTTTTTTCCACTGAGAAAGATGGTGACTGCAGCGTCTTAGGGTATAAAACGGAGACTGCTCATACAAATATTATTTTAAAAAAAGTATGACCTCAATGTTTACAGAGCGCTTAAACCACAAATTTGACAGAGTTCACATCAAACGCCGTCTAATTCCATATTAGCTTTTCGTGTTTAAAAGCCCTAGTGATGAGTTGAACTTATCTAATTCCTTATGAACAATTGAAGAAGAGTTAATTACGTGCAACAGTTGGGATTGCTATTGCGAGCTAGTGTTGGTATATGCAAACCGCAAACTAAACTTAGCCTCACGAGAAATGTGAAACAACTGAAGTGCAAAATGGAGTATACTTCTAGTGTGATGAACTTCTACAGCAAGAAATGTTTATACTGTCAAATTAAAAAAAAAAAAAAAAACCCCGCTTAGTTATTATAAACAAAGATTTCTATCTCTCTGCAAATATAATTTCTTCTTTACCAATGATAACTACTCTAAACAATGTAAAGATGCAGTGAGTTAATTGCAATCGGAGACATGTTTTAATCGTGATGGAATTAGTAAACTCCCATTTGAGGTTAGGCATCCACAAAAACATTAATCGTAGTGGAACAATGAGCTGAGCGCATAATTTATGTCAGGGCAGTAGTGGGGTTTGGTTACTTTCAAAACGGAAGTCGTGCCAATTGCCAGCCGCTGCCGGCCAGCTGCCATCGGCCAGCTGCCAAATCAGTCGCTGCCGCCATATGCCATGCCATATAGCTTCCGGTGGGGGAGGAGATGTTATTTGAAATTTGAAATTCAACTTGACAATTGGGTTATGGAAAGTATGTCAAGGTCATCCAGAGTAAGTTTTAAAAAACCCTATCCCGCTACCACCGGAGTAATAGTTCGGAGAGTGGAACTAACTCCGGTGATAGCGGGATAGGTATAGAATTAGGTTTGTGAATTTTATTTGTGAAAAACATACAATCAATGTGTGACAGCAGTGTTTAAACAAGTTGAAGTTTTGTTATGAACTACAGAGTTGTAAACACAAACACCGACGACGATGAGAAGGTAAACGCAGAGTCCCCAGATGATGTATTTAAAAAGTTTGAACAAACGTAACATCTCGAGTTGGTTTTCCCGTTCCATTTCCAATCGTTTGATTTCCAATTTCAATTTATCCTCTTCCATCCTTGTTACAAATGGAACTTCATCCATCATATCCATCATGTTTGTGTTTTTTTGAAATTTTGAAAGAAGCGATGTTGATAGTTGAAGAGGCGAGGATGGAATGAGAGTTAAAAGAGGGAAATGTCGGTTAAATAAAGAAGTGGTGGGGGGAAAGAGCGTTGTTACATAGAAGCGGTGGGGGAAAGATGCTGCTCATCATTTGCCTCAGAAGTTGTGTCCGACTGTAGAGGGGTAAGAGGAGTAGTATTTAGTAAACTGTCTTCATCAGAACTTTCAACCTTATTACAAATAGGACAAGCGTAAGTTATTTCCAAATTCATTGTAATAGCGTTAAATTTATCTATAATTTCATTTAAAGCATTAAATATTTCTTGTAAATCATCTTTTGAGTTTATTTCAAAACTAGCATTCATTCGTGCCAATGGAGAAGTGTTCATCGTTAGAGAGTTGGCAATCGAATGAGGATTAGCGCCTAGGGAAGGGGGCTTATATAATGGCGACCTTGAGCAGGTGTTTAGGGAGGGGGGCTTTCTAGGGAGGGGGCTTCTATATAGGGGACCTTGAGCTTATGATTGAATAAAACGTTTAGTTCTTCTTCTTCTTCGTCTTTTAATTCAATTATTTGAACCGAAGTAGTTGTTTCATCCTCTTCACTCGATGAAGAAAACAATTCACCAGGATTTAAATATTGAACTACAATTCTGAACCATCTTATAGGATATTCGTCAATGACAGAAAGTAAGTTTTGAAACAATTCTTCCATCTCCTCCCTGTCAGTTATTATATGTTCAAACTTGATAAATTTTCCTTCCATGTTGTTAGTTAGAGTGTTGGAAGTGGAATGATTTAATATTATATAAAAATTAGAACTAATGGTGGGGGAAATCTCAAGGTCATCCAATTGAAGTTTTAAAAAAGAGTGTAAAACTGAAATTATACATTTGATGGTTCTACAGGATCGGAATACCAATCTGATCTGTATTTACATCTTTTTATCATATGTGTACAAAAATCATCTTGATGAGACTTGGTGCGTTGACAATGAGCAAGATCTAGAGGGTGAAATTTGAAACATCTTTGAGGACAACATGTATGAAAATATCTTGATTTGTAAAATTTGAAAGTTCGCAATTCCGGTGGCGGTAGTTGTTTTGTTTTACATTTGCAATAACAAGATCCGAAGAATTCACATTTAGTACAAGCTAACCCATCCACCATCATTGGTCCTAAATCTGTACACTGTTGTTCACAACAGTAACGAGGTTTGTACTTGTATTTTTGCTCTTCCATGTTGACGCTGCGGAGTCTAGTGAAAGAATAAGATTGTATAGTGATGAATAGCGAGTTTTATGTACTATGAAAAGTGGTAGGGGTAATTTCAAGGTCATTCAAATGGAGTTTTAAAAAATTATACCTTACAAGTGTAAGGATTATTGAAATTTAGGAAGTTTGTTTCTGTTTGTTTTCTTCAGACTTTTTTTCTCTCTCCGCCTTAGCCATAGCAATAAGTTCTTCTGTTGATAGTGGATGTACTTTAGGAAATTTTAAAATTAATTTAGCTTGATATCCTTCTTTAGTTAATACATCTAAATCTTGAGTCATTTGTTCAACAGTGTTATAATCCTTTCCATAGATTTTCCCATCAAGTTCAATCATCATTCTGTATAACATTTTGTAGAATAGATCTTGTTGTGGCGAGAGCTGAGAAGCGAATGATTATTTATCAAACTGTTACATTCTTTTTATGAACTTGACATTGATCACGTGATTCCTTAGTTGTAATTTTATTTATTAAAAGTTATTCAACATTGGTAATACTTCTGGAACTTGACGTTATGTTGACCAGCTGGCGATGAAGAAGTTGTAGGTTGTGTAGAAAAAAATATTTCATCATCGCAATATTTTGTTTTAGTGAACATCCTTGTATTAGTAGCACTAACATCAACAGTTAAGTGATAACCACCGGTAAGTAAAACTCGCATTTCGTTAGTTAAATCTTCAAGTTGTTCAAAAGTAGTTATGGTGTTGGTATCATAAGATGCACACTTAACCTTTAGGGACATGTTGAAGTTTTGTATTTAGTGATAGAGAGTGAGATGTGTACGGTACGAAAGGTAGTCGTAGACTGATGAATTTAACAAGTTGATTTTCACTTTTATTATCACACAAAATTGGGTCAAGGTCATCCCATGGAATTTTTAAAAAAAGCAACATATTGTAATGTACAAACACATTACAATATGTTGCTTTTTTATTTTTTTTTTTTTTAGGTTTATATCATATTTATTGAGAAACAAATACAAAGAAATATTTACAATCTTATGTACAAACTAATCAGTAGTAGGTGTTACATGAATTGTAAGTTCAGTAGAGTTGTTTCCACTTGGTCCATGTGATACCAAATAGAGTGCGCCGGGTTGAATTATACGAAGATCTTCATTTTGTAGTAGTTGTACGAAGCGCTTTGGTAGGAAGATTTGAAATTTTGCTTCATCACCAATTGTATAAGGTGCCTCGCTTAATGTGCAATTTATAGCATCACCTACTGAAGTTTCCATCTTCTTTATTGTATGAATGATGTAGTGTTTTTCTTCTTTCAGCTCGGAACATTTCTTTTTAGGTAGGATTGTTGATTTTGAATGAGCGTTGAATTGTTCAACTAAATTTTGAAGTAAGTTGTTTGATGCCATCTTAATGTTTTTGCTGATGCTAATCTTCTTGTTAATAAGAATATCCGTTGGAGATGTTGTCTCTTCGGAGGTTCGAGTAATACTCATGCTGTGTCATGGTAGCGCTCTCACTTTTATTATCGAGACTACCCCCACCACTGACACTACCCCCACCACTGATGCTACCCCCACCACTTTGTTGAAGGAAATTATTCAAGCGGTAGGCATTCTTCAAAGCACACTGTGACCTTCGATGTTTAAAACTTTTTGATGAAATACAAAGTTCATTAAAGTAGCATTGGAAATCTCTATCTATTATTGCATTTATCACTTCATTGCTTGTAAATGATTGTATCCAATTTGCTTTTTCCAATCCTCTTGTGTAGATAGTTTTAAACTCTTTACAATAATGATTCATAATATGCGGCATCATGTTATAATGAATAAAACCTTCATCCCATTTTAAGTTATGAAAATGTTTGTTTAACCATTTGTTTGTAACTTTCGCTTTAGTTGTTAGTTTATTGAATGGAAATGGAGGTTTGAACAAGTAATGATAAATTACAGATGTGTTCATATCCAAAATTACTAATTCTTTAATAATGAAATTTCCATCATTCCCTCGAAAAGCTTGAAATTCAATTATACCTCTTTTAACTTCCATTAACTGTGATGCAGTAGAAAACGAAACCCGTTTGTTCATGATGAAGTCTCATCCACAACTGACTGTTATTACAAACACGATTGTTCTTCTTTTATTTCTTGCGCTTCTTCGTTTATATTAAAATTGGTGTGATAGTTGTTTAATTGTCTCCACATATCCACTTCTTGAGGTATTCGATTAAAAATTGAAGTATCCACAGGACCATATAAAATTGGAATGAATGGTTGTCTGTCCAATGTATCGATTAGATAATCTTTAATTATTGTACTTGAAAATACTAGTTGTTTTAAGTATCTAGTGACAGGACCGGTAGTACAACTTAAAGTGTAAAATTCTTCTTTAGTGAAATGTAATTTTACATCATGTCTAGTTAAATCTTTGAAGCGAACAACTTGTCCCCCACGATGTTTGATTATATCAACTTCAATATTTGATTCTAATAAACTTAATCTTGTTCTTTTTCCAAATGTGTTGTTAGTTAAATAACATTCCAAAAGATGTAAATGTTTCATTAGAGAATCCCAAGAAGTTTCAGTAAAGATAACCATTTTACTTCCTTGATTTAACATAACAATTGGTGAATAATCCAATGATTTTACAATTCCAACAGATATACTTTTTGTCATGCATGAAGAAATAGGGTAGAAAATTCGAAGAAATACTTCTGTTAAAATATTTGTTGTAATGTTAACTTCAACCTTTTTTCTTTTTACTTCTTTTTCATCTTCTCCTTCTTCTTCTTTCTTCTTATGTTTGTTAAACTTGAGGAATTCATCCATTTCTTGTTCAACTTGCTTTTCTATATCAGAACTATTTTCATCCATTAGAGGTGTATTTTCTTCTCCGTTAGTAGAATTCATCTTGCGAACGATGTTTCCCAAACGACGGTTGAAGATAGAATGAAGTTTCTACTAGGTAATTTCCTGCTTTTATATTTTTTGTAAAATTTTTGAAATTTATACAATTACATAATTGTTTATTTTCAACTTGTGTTTTATAAACAAAATTCTAACCTTAAAAATTGAGGAAGATAATTCTAACCTCAATATTTTGCAGTAGTTGTACTAATTATTCTTAAAGTACATTCTTCACTATTCCGGTCAGTGGTGTGTAAGTAACTATTTTATCATGTAGAATTAGACAGTATGCCGAAGTTCCATCCGCTACTGGTTCTTCAAATTCCATTTCAATTTTTATATCCACACTTGATGATTTTACTGATTCATTTTGTTTTGAACAATCGATTACAATTATTGGAGCTTTGGAATAATACTGATCAGGTGATAATAGTGGTGTATTAGTCTTTCCATAATATGATGATTGAAATCTTGCATACATATCATATAAAATGGAAAAACGTTTTTTGCTAAACATGACATTTAAATTGTCATATGGAAAGAATTGAGAGTTTAAGAAAACTTTACAATTCTTTATTTTACAGTGATCAAATTGACCAGCATTTGCAGTAATAACATCTTTTCGCTTAGTTTGAAAACCGAGTATTATGTACCTTGCACGTTCCAAGTAAGTTGATGTTTTGACGGTCCATGTTTGTCGTTCTGTTTGGGGTAATGTAGGGTATTCATGAAATTCCCAACTTCGGAATGGCATTACAATGTCACGGTCAGATTTTAACTTTCTTAACAATACGATTCTATGTTCATCAGCCAATCTTACATGAGGTACTCTCCAAACAACTTTATCCAATTGTAGTTGCCATTCCAGTTTATCTTCCGTAGTTGCAGGGTCTGCAAGTATTAAGTCCTTATTAGTTGAAGATCTGAGTAATACTAATTCTTGTACTAACTGTTCCAGTTTCCCTGAAATTAATGGTTACGCTTTGATGCGGACGGGAAGTTACGCTTTGATGCGGACGGCCCAGGGACCTCCCTTGCAGAACGTAACTAGTGGGTTGGGAGTGGGAACCGTTAGGCAAACAGGGTGGTGGGAACAGTATTACTGTTTCCATCACCTTGGATCATTATAAATCTTGAATGACCTTGACCCACTTTCGGAAAGGTCAATGACCCCCCCCCCCGAAAAAATGGAGCCCCCCCCCCCCCCGAAAAAATGGAGCCCCCCCCCCCCCGAAAAAATGGAGCCCCCCCCCCTTCCCCCACTCCTTCCCCCACCTCCTTCCCCCACCTCCCGGACCAATGACCGGTCATGACCGGCTGCTAACCCCTCTCATTTGCATACCGTTATAAAAGCCGAGCCAGCCGCGGCCAGTGTTTCATTCTGATTCCAGACGTTACGCTGCGAACTTGGAGTTATAACCATGTCTTCTGTACCGACTACTACTTCTACTTCGACTTCTATTTCTACTACAGCTGTTCCTGCACCTAAGAAAACTCTTCGCCTCAAAAACCTTCCTGATTGCTACAAGAACCGACTTGCATCTGAACCTTCAACTTCTAGAGCTATTCTTCCGCCAACTAACACTTCTAGACTTCGTAGTATTTTTTCACCGCCTTCGCCTTCGCCTTCAAAGGACTCTGTACCACCATCAACTACTATGCCGCCACCACCATCAACTACTATGCCGCCACCGCAGAAGCCAGTTCATCACTATCCTAATACCCCTTCCGTTGAAAAAATTGTTCATCGTCTTAGCACACCTATTATCCCACTATCACCATTGCCTCCTACCCCACCACTTAGTACACCTAAAGATCATACCTATCATAAAACTGATTCCTCTCAATCTGCTACTAAACCATCTCCTAAATCAGCTCCTAAACCAGCTCCTAAACCTACTCCTAAACCCGCTCCTTCAGAGCAATTTCAATTATTACAAGAAGAGCGTCGTAGGGCATTTAGCCGTCCCACTACTTGCCCTGAAATGCTTACTAGGGGAATTAAGAAAGGATCACCTTGTGGGAGGAAATGTGTAAAAAACGAAAGTTTTTGCCGTGTACATGTCGTAAAACATATTTCTGAACCACAAGTGACAGAAACCCCCACTGTTGAATACCAATCCAAAATTATTGGTGTGAAAGGAAATAGGCTTAAGAGAGGTTGTGTTTATTTTTTTGAACGTGTTATTGACAACGAACACATTTTGGCAACTTGTAACGGCTTAAGATATAATATTAAAGTGATTGAATCCTTGCGCAAAGAGAAATCAGTTTATGAGTTAGACTCTAAAGACTATCTCCTCAGACACAAACTGGATGGTATTACAAGGTGGGGGCGTAGCAAGTAAATTCACATAGCTTTTTCCAAATTATTGCTTAAAAAATACTGGGGGAGAAACACAACGCGTTATAGCGTTGTGTTTCTCCCCCATTATTTTTTAACACTCTAAGTCTCGTGACCTACTTTCATGTGAGTAGTGAGTAAAGGATGGTTCTGTGTCTGTGTGCATTCCTTCGGGTCAATGACCGGACCTGAAAGGTCAATGACCCCCCCCCCCGAAAAATGGAGCCCCCCCCCCCGAAAAAATGGAACCCCCCCCCTTTCCCCCACCACTCCTTCCCCCACCATTCTTTCCCCTACCACTCCTCTGGGTGAATGGCCGGTCATGACCGGTTGTCTACCTACATCTAACCGTTATACTAGCTACTCCAGAGTCTTCATTCCAATCCGTGAGACCACTGCTGCAACATGCCTACTCTATTAGAATTATGTTTGCGACAGATAGTTTCAAATATAGTGTTGGCGGAACTTGCATTTGAAGATGGAAACCTTCCACTAACACTACGTCAAGAAGTGTATTCTTTTTATAGGGAAAATTTTGGACTTTTTCATTATCTTCAGTATAAATTTATGGATGGAACAAATATGTGTCCAGAATGTGGTTCGGCTGCAATAGGAAATGGATTATTGGATTTTACAATAGATGGTGGAATTTATGAATACAAATGTTACTTGTCATATAAGTTTATCATCCCAGAAGAAGAAAAATGTGATATTTGTGCAATTAATTTGTACAAGTTTACACAAGCCGATCCTGCTGAAATCCATTTGGAAAACAACATTGAAGTCCCTTATTTTTTTATGCCTTAAGCTCCATAGCAGTCCACCAAACCCAGCCAAACGGCCCTTTTCAGGGCCACCTAAGACTTAAATTTAGGGATGTAAGCTATTTAGCTTACATGCGACTTAGCAGAAATAAGTTCTGGTACATGGCTAGTTTGATCCGTGTAGTAGTAAGCAAAGGAGGGTTCTGTGTCCATCCCCACTCCTTAGGGTCAATGACCCCCCCCCCCCCCGAAAAAATGGAGCCCCCCCCCCTCTCCCCCACTCCTTCCCCCACTCCTTCCCCCACCTCCCGGGCCAATGACCGGTCATGGCCGGCTGCTAACCCCTCTCATTTGCATACCGTTATAAAAGACGCGCCGGCTATGGCTAGTGTTTCATTCTGGTTTCTTCCACCACTCTCGTTGCTTCGCCGCTCTTGTTGCTTTGTTCCTGCCAGTTTTAATATCTTTATTTTTAAAATGCTTCCTTACTTTAATGAAAATTTTAATCCTTCAGAAAATGCAGATGTTTTTCAACCACCTGAAGATGGTTTCCAACATCATGAAGAAAATGCTTTCCAAGAACATGAAGAAGATGTGATAGAAGACATGGATAATAGCAGTGAAGATGAAAGTGAAGATGACAGTGAAGATGAAATTGAAATTAATGAACAATTCAAAGTATATTTTATAGAAACACAATTCCCTTTTGATGTAGTTGAAAGATTTATTTTTGAAGCACATAGATGGCTAAATTTAGGATTCAACATTATAATTGGTTCACCTATTGTCTACAATAACAGTAACTTCTTCCTTGTAACTCCAAATGATCGAGAACAAATTCTTACTTGGCAGGACGATGTGATGAGATCATACGAACTGAACATTGGTGTTGGGTACTTTGTTGCAAGAGTGGCTTAATAACCACATTACCCTTCCCCTACCTCCACCCTATCCCTTCCCAATCCTTATTCCTTCCCCCTCCCCATATTTAAAATTTATAAAAGTGGGGCTATGAACCTTCAGGTTTCTAGTCTGTACTCGCACTTTGTGCCGTGAAGTACATCTCTTGTATTTTTTTCTCCACCTTTTAAAATATTATTTATTTGAAAAAATGCCTCCTAATGTGAATTACCATTTTAATTCTTCCGAAATTTCCGATGTTTTTGTACAACCTGAAGACATTTTAAATAATGATAGTGAGAGTGAGAGTGAAGAAGATGATGATTATAGTGTTGAACTTAGTGAAGAACGTAAAGTTATAGCAATTGATCCACAATTTCCATTTGATACAATAGAAAACTTTTTGGTTGAAGCTAATAAATGGTTAAATTTAGGATGTTATATACGAATTGACTCTTTTATATTGTATGGTGATAGTCATTCTTTCCTTGTCACACCAAATGACAGAGACCGCATGTTGCAGTGGGCACAATCTATGATGGAGTGCTATGAACAAGGTGTGGACACTGGTGGCTATTTTCTTGCACAAGTAGTGTAATAACAAAATTACTTTTCCCCCCACCCTATACCCTATCCCTTCCCAATCCTTATTCCTTCCCCCTCCCCATTTTTAAAATTGATGAAAAGGCAGGCTATGAACGTCCAAGTTTCTAGTCTGTACCCACACCTTGTAGCATCAAGATGCTTACCAGACTTGATGGTTTTATAGCCAATGATATTAATATATGGAGTTTAATAACAAACTTACGGATAAAAATTGAAGAAAAAATTATGGGAAACAATGAGCTAGGAGTTATTGTTTTTGTTTCATTAGTAGAACATTTTGAAATTTTGTATAGTATAAAAGTAACAATTAACAATATTAATGAACTATTTCCTTGGACAATATTTATTCGCAATAAAATTGAAGAGCAGAAAATTATAGTAGATGTGACAGCAATGAAATATAACCTAGATAGAGAAGAATAGATACTAACCCCCTTCCTATTCCTTTGTTTTGCAAAAATAGTGGGGGTAGGAGTATATATAAGACTAAGTAAGCGATACATAGTTTGTTATTTGAAGTAAAAGAAGTAGTAAAGAAACATGTTGTCTAGAGATACTCCATTTATTAATTATTCTCAAGTTAAAGATGTTTTTGAAAGCACAAATGAAATACAGGAAGAAAACATAGAGGAAACTTATGACGAAACTGATAATGATTCTATGATGGAAGAGGAAGAAATGGTACAGATTGAACAAGAACTATTTGAAGAAATGATAAATGATAGTGATGAAGATATAATTAAGGAAGCTATTGAAATATTTATATTGGATTCATCATTGGAATCACCCATATCACCTTTACTGTCTTCTGAATCTGAATCTGAATTGGACTAAGGTACCCCCACTATTTTGAAGAAGTAGTGGAGGGAAAATATCCCCACCACAAGTTAAAAGTTGGTGGGGGAATGTTTATAAATGTGTTAAATATTTGTGCAGGAGATCAGTCTTAAAGAGACTAGTGACCGAAGATGTTTCGTAAAATACCTTTTGATCCTTCATACTACAATCTGTTTGATATACATCGTTTTCCAGACATTGAGGAGAAATTGTACAAGAAATTTTGTTCTCTACTGGATAAACCACAAAAACTACCACCTAATACTTTTACCTACAAGCTACCTATCATGGACAAGGACGATGTAAGCAAAATACCATTGGTTCAAGTCAAATTTTTGGAAGAAAAAATTCTTGTTTGTGTCAGGGAAGTATTTCACAATGATTATTCAAAAAAATTGGCTTTCAACTTTATTCAAGAACATGCGGGATCTGAAAGAGAACAGTATCCCGAACCATATTACAAATATCTTTTCGAGAATGGAGCGAGTGTAACTGTAGAAATAACCATTACATTAGTATAACTCTCCCCACCACTGACGTCTCCCCACCATTGGCATCTCCCCACTACTGACTTAAATTTGGTGGGGGAATGTGGATAAATGTGTTGACTATCTGTGTAGAAGCTTACTCTTCGAGAAATTGTTGATCAAAATGTTTCATCATGTACCTTGTGATCCGACTTCTTCCTTCAGGGAAAAACAAAGATTAAAACGACTAGAAAAAGAAAGACAAGACCGAGAAGATATGAAGATGGAATTTAATAGACTACAATTTCAAATACCAGGAATTGAACTTGGAGCACCAAGATTGAAAACTCTCCACTGGGCTGGAAGTTATATCAAATTTTTGAAAGTACAAGTTGAAGCAAGAGATCTAAAATTGAAAACATTAGAAATGGAAAATCGAGAATTGAAGAAATTAATATCACACATGTCTGGTAATACAACTGTTCAAGAAGGTGAAGAAGAAGGAAAAGAAATTTTAGGAATCTAAATTATCAGCACCCCTTTTAGAGAATAGGGAATAGATCACTTTGTGGTAATGTAATAACATGCCGCTTAGTGATCTATTCCCAGTTCTCGCTTAATATCCGATGACCTTGACCTACATAAAAGTGGTGGGGGTAAGAGCATATAAAGAGATAGTTATGGATATAACTTTCAGTACAAGTCTAACACTATGGACAGCTTGTTAGTTTTGTGTTTACAACAAATTATCAATAATGGGTTTCTTTACCGTTATATAATAACATCAAATAAATGTGAAATACCTCAACCAATTCGTGAAATGGTCATGAAATTTAAGAAGGACAATAGTGGATTTGGTATTTATCTTGCTTTTATTTTTGAAGATGGAACAAAAATGTGTCATGATTGTGGAAAAGCATCTGTTTTAGACTTTGAACAATTTGAAGATGATGGAGGTAAATTAGTTCACCTTGTAAAAGGCCAAGTGATGAAATTTGAAACAGTCAAGAAAAAATGTAACATTTGTGCACAAAACTTGTTTGAATTTATTAAGTATAGTGCATTAAAATCATGATATCCCTTCTACATATGAAGAAGGTGGGGAAGAAAAAGAGTGGGGATTATAAAGTGGTGGGAGAACTTGTATAAATGTAGGCTGTTTGAAGAGACTTTTAATATTGTTGCAGCATTTGTTGAAACAACATGCAGTTCGAAATTTGCCATTTTAAAATTAAATATGAAGATTGGAGCTCTGTTGCAGGATTTGTCAAGTCTAAAGAAGAAAATCAAAAGTTGCTAAATGTACATTGCTATATTCACAATGAAGAAAGTCATGACAAAATAATGGCATATTTAAACATACCTAATGTAACATCAGAAAGCTCTGCATTTATAAAATATTTAAAAGAAGAAGATTTGGATGTGACCCTAGAAGTTTGGTATCTAATTTAAATTATTGTGGTGGGGGGAAATGTAGAAGTTATTGGTGGGGGAAATGAGATAAAACCAGCAAAATTGTAGAACAGAATTCACTCTATACAACGATGGAGCATCCTTCCACAACACCTGTATTGGCATCTGTGGATTGGCATCAAAATTATCAACTAAATACTTCAAGTTCAAATTGTTATGAAAATCATCAGCCTAGCACTTCAAGTTCAATTTGGTATGAAAATCAGCAACCGGCCACTTCAAGTATAAATTGTTATGGAAATCAGCAAACTATTACTTCAACACAAAATTTCTATGAAAATCAACAGCCGACAACATCAACTAATTTTTGTACATCAGTATTTAAAGTATCAAAACCCCATTTGGAGTGTAATAAGTTAATATCAGCTCAATCAGGAAGAATCAGGAAAAACACATACATGAGAGAAAGGTGCAAGAGAGAAAGGATAGAATTTACAAAATTACAGTTAACAGTTCCCTCTATTAAAGTGGGATGTACTAGAATACAAACTTTGCAAGCAACCAATGCATATTTGTTGGAATTGTTAGAAAAAATTGAAAAGTTGGAGAAGAAGAATGAACATTGTAAGAAGTAAACACTCATTCCCCCCAAGAAAAACAAAAAAAATAATAAAATAGTAAAATGAAAAAAAAGTAGATGTAGAATAGAGAGCGAGGAATAGATCACTTTGTGGTAATGGACTAACATGCCACTTAGTGCTCTATTCCTCGTTCTCGCGTTATATTGGATGACCTTGACCTACATTAGTAGGGTGGGGGAAATTGAAAATGGTGGGGGAAAGTGTATAAAGGAGAAGCCTACTGTAGAGGAATCACTCTGAAAGTAAACTTGTCAGAAGTATGGACTTGACCACAAGCAAAGGAGAAGATAGAAAACAAAGATTTCGAGAAATGGCTAAAGTAAGAGAGTCAAGAATAAGGTTGAGATTTTACAAACTACAGAGATTGATTCCTGGTGTTAAGTTAGGAGAAATAAGATCAAGAACGGTAGACATGGCGGCTGATTACATCAGTTACTTACAATCGGAATTAATGATAAAGGAAGCAAGAATAGAAGAGCTGGAGCACAAGATAAAACAACATATTGAAACATCGTACAATGAACCTATAAATTGTGTAATAAAAGAAGAAGATGTAAAAGACTTAAATTAAACAAAAAAATGAATTTGGACTTTGGTTATTGATTGGACACTTCTTAGAGAATGGGGAATAGATCACTTTGTAGTAATGAATCATCATGCTGCTTAGTGATCTATTCCCAGTTCTCGCTTAATCAAAAATGACCTTGACATACTTAGCAAAATATCATATAAGCCGGATCAAAAACAGTTATTCCTCATTTACTGGAAATGGCTCCTGTAGACAACACCGATTATCCAAGGAAATCTATGATTGAAATATTGTATAAAATTCAATTAGAGGATTTAAATATGGAAGAAGATGAAAATAATAGCGAAACTTCAGAAGTAGAAACTATAAATGATATGGATGTGGATGTAACAACATCAGAAGAAGAAAATGCCAATGATGTGGAGAATGAAAATTTGGATATGGATGTAGTAATATCAGAGTCTTCGTCATCATTTGAATATGAAGAAATACATATTGAAACTCCAATTCATATAGAGAATATTAATGAAGAATCTGTTAGTAGAAGATTAATATTTTGTCCAAGACGTTTGTTTTCTTCTGAAAGTGAAGAAGAAGAAGATGAAATAGTAGTGGGGGAACTATTATAAAAGAAGGAAAGGGAGAGCTCATTTCATTTATTGGCGAAATTTTGAAGAGTGAACACCACCAAACATGTATCATTGCGATAAATGTTTGGAATCGTTTAATGATGATATTCTGTTAGAAATACATAAGGAACTAATTCACAACAACATAGAAGAACAAGAAGAACAAGAAGAACAAAATGAAATAACAGCAAGACCTACAACAACTTTACCAAATTTACAAGTATCAGCTTTACCCGGAAAGGTAGTAATGCATCATAAGATTCAAAATGAAGATTTAAACTTAGAAGAATTTATTAGAGAAGCAAAACCAATCATCAGTAGAACTTTAAAAGAAGAATTAAAAAGATTGAATTTTCTCAAATTTGGATTACTACTAGAAGCTATGTTTATAAATGTACAAGAAGAATTATCACCAAGAGGATTTATAACTAAAAATCAAACTATCATAGGAAGTTCAGACATTGATTCAATAGTTGAAAAATGTATAGAAGAAATATTAACTAAAATTCAGGAACATGAAGGACGAGGATCAGGGTGGAGTCTTATAAGTATTGAAGGATTAAATATAAGAGTTCATAAACATGGATATGGACTAATGGGATCTAGTTATATTCGTTTACCAAAAATAATTGAAGATACAAGATCATGTGTTAATGTGAAAAATCAAGATAACGAATGTTTTAGATATGCGATGACATGTAAATTTGTACCAAATCATTGTAATGAACCAAACCAGCACTATGAAAATCAAAGATATAGATATAACTTTCAAGGAATTAGTTATCCTGTATCACTAAAAGATATATCAAAATTTGAAAAGAAAAATCCCGGCACATCTATTAATGTTTTTGGATTAGATAGTTCAAATAAAGTTTATCCTTTACGTATTGCTAAAGAAGAACTAGCAGATCATACAGATTTACTACTACTAACACAAGGAGATGTATCTCATTATGTGTATATAAAGAAATTTGACTCTCTTGTTAATAAACAACTTTCAAAAAATCGAAACAAAAAGCTGATCTGCAAAAGATGTTTTAATTTCCAACGAGAAGGAAGACAAGGAATGGAATGGTTACAAGAGCACAAAAGATTATGTAACAATAATTATGAAGCAAAAATTATTTTACCTTCAGAAAGCAGAGCATTTATTACATTTCAAAAAGTTCATCATCAATATCGTATCCCTATAGTTGTATATGCTGATTTTGAATCAACACTAATTCCTATAGAAGATGAAAATTGTGAAGCTAGAAAAAGTGTCAAATATCAAATGCATAAACCAAATAGTTTTTGTTTAATGGTTAAATCAACATTATCAGAAGAACATTTAAACCAATATGGATTAACTTCAGAACCTCTAGTATATCGTGGTGAAAATGTGGAAACAATATTTCTTGACCATTTATATTTAATAGCTGAAAATGTACAAAGATTATATACAAATATTATACCAATGAAACCGATGGAGGAAGAAGAGGAAATTCAACATGAAAATGCAACTCATTGTTTCTTATGTAAAAATGAATTTACCATTGACAATTATAAAGTTAAAGATCATGACCACCTTACAGGTTATTACAGGGGTGCTGCTTGTAATAAATGTAATTTGAGCTATCGTTTACCACTATTTATTCCTGTGGTTCTCCATAACCTCAGTGGGTATGATGCTCATTTTATAATACCTGAATTAGGAAGAGACGATGGTTCGATAGATGTATTGGCTGAAACTTCAGAAAAATTTATAAGTTTTTCTAAAACAGTTGGAAATGTCAAATTAAGATTTTTAGACTCCTACCGATTTATGCCGTCGAGTTTGTCTAAACTTTCTGAAAATTTAAGGAAACAAGATTTTATTGAAACAAAAAAGATTGTAAGTAACGACAAACTGGATCTCGTACTTCGGAAAGGTGTTTTCCCATATGATTATATAGACAGTTTAGAAAAGTTTAATGAAACATCACTTCCGCCAAAAGAAGAATTTAAAAGTAAACTATACGACATGGACATATCTCAAGAGGATTATGATCATGCATGTAAAGTATGGAATGAATTAGGATTTACAACATTGGGAGAATATTCAGATTTTTATGTTAAATTAGATGTAACTTTATTATGTGATATAATGGAAGAATTTAGAAATACATGTTTTGCAGCATATGGATTGGACCCTCTTCATTCATACACTTCACCTGGACTAGCATGGCAAGCCATGTTGAAAGAAACAAATTGTAAATTACAACTTCTTACTGATATAGATATGGTTTTAATGTTAGAATCAGGAGTTCGAGGGGGATTGACACAAAGTGTAACCAGACATGTTAAGGCTAATAATAAGTATCTGCCCGATTATGATGCATCAAAACCAACAACATTTCTAGGTTATTTCGATGCAAATAACTTATACGGATGGGCAATGTCAAATCCCCTTCCATATGATAATTTTAAATGGATAGATCCAGAATCAATTGGAAACATAATGGATATACCAAAGCATGGTGAAACTGGTTACATTTTTGACGTCGATTTTGAATATCCTGAACATCTTCATGATCATCATTACGATTTACCACTTCTTCCAAAGACTGAAATTTCCCCTACTGGAAGATGGCCAAAATTATTAATGACTTTAAACAATAAGTCTAGGTATGTTGGACATTATTGGATGATACAACAGGCTTTAGACTTGGGATTAAAAATTACAAAAATTAATCGAATACTACAATTCTCTCAATCTTGTTGGCTGAAACCGTACATCGACAACAACACAAGAAGAAGAGCTGCTGCTACATCAAGTTTTCAAAAAGATTTTTTCAAACTGATGAACAATGCAATATTTGGCAAAACTTTAGAAAACAAAAGGAAACATAAGAATATCAAATTAGTAACTGATCCAGTAAAATTACAGAAACTAGTGCAACAACCAAACTTTGGTTCATCGGTAATTATAAATGAAAATCTTGTCGTCATTTCTATGAACAAAAAATCAGTTGTATTGGATCGTCCTTTATATCTTGGAATGTCAATATTGGATATTTCTAAAACACACATGTACGAGTTTCATTATAAGAAGATGGTTAATTATTATGGAAGAGATAACATTGGTATTGTATATATGGATACGGATGCACTTATTTACTGGATTAAAACAAATGACATGTATGAGGATTTACGGACCTTTGTATATAAAGATGATTTTGATTTTTCCGATTATCCTAAGGACCATCCAAATTACGACTATGACAAAAACAAAAAAGTATTGGGAAAATTTAAAGATGAAACAAATGGTGTGCCGATGATGGAAATTGTAGCATTAATGTCTAAACTCTATTCATTTCAACTGTACATAAATGAAAGGAATGAATATCAAGTCACAAAAAAAGCTAAAGGAATAAAGACATCTTTCCTAAAGAAGAACGTACAGTTTCAACATTATAAAAGATGTTTGTTTGAAAATGTTGAAACAACTGCAACATTTAACACTATTAGAAGTTATAACCACCAACTTTTTAGTGTCAAACAAACAAAGTGGGCATTAAGCTACAAAGATGACAAGCGACATATTTTAGAAGATAAAATTAATACTCTACCATTTGGCCACTATTCCTTAAACCCTATCGACCAGTAAACCTATTCTTCGTCCTTTACCTTCTTCCTTTTTCCTTTCCGTAAAAAAGAGGGGACATGGCAAGCTCAATGCCATGTTCCCTCTTTTTTACACTAATATTAAATGACCTTGACCTATATTTCAACTATATATAAGAGAATAAACCATTGTATGGATCAGTATTTCTACAAACAGTGTGCAAGCAACACTTTAAGATGGAAAGTGTAAAGGATAAGATTGTAAATGAACTACATAAACCAGCAAGAAGAAGATTTCCAAGAAGAAGTACAATCATTAAAGGAATGAATGATCTTTACCAAGCTGATCTTATTGAAATGATACCACACAGTAAATTAAACAAAGGATTTAAATATATTTTAACAATTATAGACTGTTTTACTAAAATAGCTGATGCTTTACCCTTGAAGGACAAGACTGGTAAAAGTGTTACCAAAGCTATGGAGACAACAATACAAAGAAATAAATTTAAAATTAAACATTTACAAACGGATGATGGAAAAGAATATTTTAATAAAGATTTTGGAGCTTTGATGAAAAAATATAAAATAAATCATTATTCTACAAATTCTGAAGTTAAAGCTTCAATAATTGAAAGATTTAATAGAACATTAAAAGGAGCTATGTATAAACAATTTTCAAAACGAGGATCATATGTGTGGTATGACATATTACCACAACTTATAAAAGAGTATAACAACAAATATCATCGCACCATTGGAATGAAACCTATCCAAGTAAACAGTGCTAATGCTAAAATTGTATTACAACGCATCAAAAATAATACAACACCAAAAATAGAAAAGTTACAACCAAAAAAGTTTAAGGTTAATGATAAAGTTCGTATAAGTAAATACAAAGGTGTATTTAGTAAAAGATATCTGCCAAATTGGACTAATGAAGTATTTACAATTTATAAAGTGCAACCAACTATACCTGAAACTTACATTTTAAAGGATAATAAGGGTGAATTACTTCAAGGTGGATTCTATGGACATGAGTTGTTAAAATCAACAGTTGGTGATGTATATCTTGTTGAAAAGGTTTTACAAAGGAAAAAGGATATGGTTAAAGTTAGGTGGTTAGGATTTGATAAAAGTGAAGACTCTTGGATTCCTTCAAAAGACTTGGTATAGTTATTAAATAGCTCATTATGTGTTTAACCTTTAAACAAGATGGAGATTGTACAACAAAAAGATCGATTTAATATTAATAATATTGATGAATTGACAGTTGACAATAATAAGTTAAATCATGGTAAACATGGTGAATTACTACCAAATACTATAAGATGTTTAATAACTGGTCCTTCAAATTGTGGAAAAACTAATGTTGTCTTTAACCTTATAACTAATCCTAAAGGTTTACGCTTTAACAATATATATATTTTTTCAAAATCATTGCAACAACCAAAATATCAATTATTAGATAAAATACTTGCAAGTGTACCTGAAGTGAATTTCTACAAGTTTAATGCTAGTGAAACAATAATGCAACCAGGTGAAGCAAAACCATTTTCCATTTTTATATTTGACGATGTTTCTTGTGAAAATCATGATACTATAAGAAATTATTTTGCTATGGGAAGATATAATAATATTGATAGCATTTATATTGGTCAAACATACAGTAAAATTCCAAAACAACTTATAAGAGACAATGCAAATATGTTGATCATCTTTAAGCAAGATGAGACAAATTTAAAGCATATATATAATGATCATGTTAATGCGGATATGCCATTTGATAAATTTAAAGAAATGTGTGGTAAAGCATGGAATGAAAAATATGGATTTCTCGTTATTATGAAAGAAGAAGATATTAAAAATGGTAGATATCGTATAGGATTGGATAAATTTGTATTAATACGTTGAACTACCTATGCTACATCTAGTAACACTTTGAACTTCACAGTGTAAACATGGTGAATCAAGAAAAACTATTAAAAGAAATAAAATCACTCAGTGATTCTATTAGGATAAAGAATCGTGCATTAAGGATGGGTTTAAGTGAAAGAGAAGAATTTTTAGAGAATACATTTAAACCTATCACAGAACCTTTAAAACAGATATCAGAAACTATTGGTAAACCTCGTTATGAAGGAGATGTTTTACTACCAGTTTCTAAACAAGAAGTACAAGCATTAAAAAAAGAAGATGATGATGATGATTCATATACAAGTGCTAGTGAACAAGAAGAAACAAAAAATGAAGAAGAATCAATTGTTGAAAAGAAAGACTAGCCAATACCTGAAGCAGAACAATCTATTCCAAATTTAACTCAATTGAGTAGTGATATATTACAACATGGACCTCTTGGACGAAAATATATAATGAAAATGCTACATGACATGAAATCAAATCCAAATTTAAGTAAATCACATGTATATGGAGCAAGAATTGATGGAAATGAATTGAAAATTGGTAACTCTAAGCTTGAAGTAACTCAAGACGATTATATCATTATTGGTGACCATAGATATAAAGGAACAAAAGGATTATATGAATTAATTTTTAAAAATATACCAATAAAATATTCAGCAAAAGATTTAAATACTTTTAAAGAAATTTTACAAAATACTAACGCTCATAAAAGAAACTACTCAAAGGATGGAATGATTAATCGTTCACGTGCAACAAAATATAGTATTGTTATAAAAAAATTGTTTCCTCCACGAAAATTACCAACATTACGTACCACACCAGCTGTGAGACAACCTTTAAAAAGAAAATCTTTATCACTTATGGATTTATCACTTCTTGAACAACATGGTAAAAAGAGTAAAGGAGATACTTCAACATCTGGTAAAGGATTAATGAAAAATCTATACAATACAAATGTTATCTATTACAACGACATCAATAAATTAGTTGACAGAATGAGACTATTGCATGAAGCTATGGAAGCCGGTCATACTGGTTTAAATAATGAATGGGTGGCTCTAGTTGATGAACTTAAAAATCGTGGTATAATTGTATAATTGTCCGCAAATATAAAGAAGTTACAAGTATAAGATGTATCAGTTCTAACATGAGCGTCGACAAGTTCGGACGCTACTCCGCATTAGGAGTGCAAGTTGGAGAAGACAGAAAAAGAAGCGGATTACCGCAAACACCTGAAGGTGACTATAACATAAGTAATAAACGTTTAAAATTAGTTAAAGATCCAGAAGAAGATACTGATGGAGCAAATTTAAAGACAGTAAAAGAAGCTACTTCAACATCATTGAAATTACATAAGAATACTTATGATGTTGAATCACATAGATTAATTAATGTTGGTAAACCAACTGAAGGTTCTGATGCAATTACTAAAGAGTACTTATCATCTGAACTTTCAAATACTTTAAAATTGCAATGGGGTAACAACTTAAAAGATGGACAAACATATGATGCTGGAAATTATAGAATAACCAACGTGGGAAATCCCAAAAATGATAAAGATTCAGTTAATAAAGAATATTTACATTCTATAATACCGGAAAAAACTGAACATGGATATTCTTTTTATAAATTTATTATAAATGACATTGGATACCCAAAGGAAGACGGTGATGCTGTAAACCTAAAATACATCAAGGACAACTGTATTTTACAAGATGTTAATGAAATCGATTGTCATGGTAAAACATTGACAAATGTAAAGTTTGGTTCTCAACCAAAAGATGCTGTTACTATAGAACAATTATCTAAAGAATTAAAAAAGGAAACATCCAATTTTGTAAAACATGAAGATGCCGTATTAAAGCGGGGAGATAAATTTATACATGGAAATGAAAAGTTTGATTTAATGCAAGGAAATAATGATGAATGGAATGCAGGACGTAAAACAATAACAAATGGAAGATTTGGTATAAAAGATACAGATGTACCTCTAATGGTGCAAACATTAATTGCTACTGGTGGTACATTAGGTACATACAATGGTCGTAATAGAAGAATAAAAGATATTTATCCTGGTTACGAAGCAAATGATTGTGTTACAATGAAACAAACAATCTTCTACAACAATAAATGATGTAGAAGCTATTCTTCAATCCCTTGTCGGTTTCGACTGACCTGTATGATGATCACCGATAAACTGAACTCTTAAAGTTCAGTCTTTTTTAAAACCCCCTCCATATGACCTTGAAGCAATTATCCCCTCTCCTTTATACACTAACTCCTACTTCAAAAATTAACACCATCTCCTCACCCCTTCTCCACCCTTTCATTTGATTTAGCCTCTCCCCACCTGAAGCTATATGGCATGGCATATGGCGGCAGCGACTGATTTGGCAGCTGGCCGATGGCAGCTGGCCGGCAGCGGCTGGCAATTGGCACGACTTCCGTTTTGAAAGTAACCAAACCCCACTACTCAGGGCACTACTTTTGTTAAATTTCGAACTCTCATTGGTCTTGAATCTGAATCATAAAGTGACTCCTGTGTCATAAAATGAACTCACTATGCAAAATGTTTTGTATTTGATTTAATAATGTACCTTCTTACTTATAATTCTTGACACTTATTGCAGCAACTTTCGTAGAACAGAATAAATAAATCACACTTTGAACACGTTTTAACACTTTGCACTGAGACGGAACATTGCTGATCCTGATCCTGATCCACGGACCGGTACGGTGGAGGTGGACGGTTGTGGCACACCTTGGATCAACCTTGCCATCTAGTATCGGAGGATAACCGGTGTGTGGCTGCGCTGCCGCTGCCGAACCGAGGGAAACGGGAGTGGGCCTACCGGGTGTCGGGTGGGCAAAGGTTACAATGAAATTCTTAGTCTGGAGAACCAGGTGATGTCTTTGGTCGCAAAACAGTCAATTAACTTTTATTTAGCAAGATTTGCATTCGACGCAATAAGTTGTTCAATTTTGCATAACGGTATCGTGAATTTAAAACCACTTGCATAGGGATGGTTTATTTAAATTGGAACGCTTCTCTTAGTTCTATAGTTATACTTCTATAGTTAACTGGCTTGGTAGCTGGGTAGTTAGTACTCGTCTTTGAATGAAATGGTTGCCGGTTCGATTCTGAGAATAATTAAATAGTAGTTTTTGAAGGTTCGATTTCGGACCCAGTTGTCATTTGTCATTGGGCTATTAATAAATTATGCTATCTAACAACAGGGCCAAGTAACAATACAAAGGGTTGGACCGTTCCCAATCAAAACGTTGAAAATGCCACCGGCGTAGAAACATACAAATATAAAAACTGATAACAGTCATTCCTTTGTTGTTTCTTATCCTTTTATCGAAGTATGAAATTTTTGGCTCTTTCCGAGATGATTATTTTGAAGAACATAAAAATTAATTATAAAGTTAAAAGGGATTGGTATTTTAATAAAATTTCTAAGTCTCTAATTTGGTTTTCCGTTCTCTGGAACAGCTTTAAATATTAAAATATTGCATTTATTTCATACTTAATGCATAATAAAAATAATGTTTGAACTTCTGTATTACTGGAATTCGTCTTAGTGAATTCGCTTCTGTCTGCAATGTGGTAGTCTATAATTTGCTTTACTAACTCATCTAAACCTATTGAGTTAGGCAAATTCCAGTAACAAAACATAGAAATAAAGTTTGCTCCCAACCAACAGTCATTGCTCCGGAAGAAGAAAGATAAAAACGAACAAATTTATAAGTGGAGAAATGTGGCCAGTCATGCCACGTTGAGAATCGTGAAGTAAAAGATGAAGCAACTGCCAGTGATGTAACCTGAGCCGAACCTGAATCAGCTGACAACCGGTGTACAATATTGCCAACATAACAGACAGTGAGTGTCCATCACTGGTCATTGATTATACTGATATATCAACAAGTGTAATTGTGTTGGTATTACAGGTTGGTGATGATTGAACAAAGTGATACAGACTCAAAATTAGTGGAGATTGGTTGTAAACTTAAACGCTACACCATATCAGCAAATGCGTTTTATTTCTCTTTTTATACGGGGGGAAACGAAACAATAAATTATTTTTACAACACATTATGTAATACATTATATTCACATTATGTACATATGGCGATTCTGTAAAGACGACAATTTGTACTAAAAAAAGTTTACCACATGGTACCCTCGTTGTTGTTGTTTTATGTATTTATCTTTATTTTATAAATCTTTTAAAAGCCTATAAATTGGTAGACTATTATTTTGAATAATAATGAAGTTTATGTAGTCTACAATTAAATTTAAAAATCTGAATTCTGTGTTATAAGGTTTAAAGGTGTTCTCAATTTCATAGCATAGTTTGTTTAATTACCATGGGATTATAGTCATAGCTATGGCCAAAAACAGCTGGGATGGGTGAGGGGGGTGGAGGGGGTACTTTTCCAAAAACATCGAGCTGACGTTACATGCTAATTTTCATGGAACAGCTGATTATCCAATAATTTTAACTGAATAGTAGTGCAAATTCATTCGTCAAGTTATGTGGCGGGGGTTATACCATATAATTCATTACGTCATCGAACCTTGTAAAGAAACTATGTGAGGTATTGCCCAACCTCCTTTTATCAACCTTGATATCTAAGGACCAAAGACCGAGAAGTCCGTGTTTACTTGTACGTGTCAATGGTTTAGATGTCCTTGACTTCGGCCGCCTGTTCCTTATTTGGGACCAGTAATACACCAATTTAAAGAGAATAGAGAAATCTACAAACACAGGCAGAAATAATTCTTTAAATTGTCCGTACCACAATGAAATGTGAAATAAAAACAACAATTAATTCCTAATAGGTTTCAAAGATTTTTGATGTGCTAATTCTATTTGTCAAAATCGAAAAAATTACCATGAAGTACGTGCTGTACGCTTTTAGATTACTTTTAATCTTATACTATAATACGAGCAATGTCTGAAGGGATTTGTGTTCCACGATCTCGAAATCTAGCGGTTAGAATTTGCTTAAACTTTCCATTTAAGAGTGTTTTGGCACAAAAATAAGTTTAGAAACAGCCTCAATCCCAGGAAAAATCAAATTTGGTCTAAATTTAAGTTTTAAAATCGTAATTTTTAACATTGGTCTTATGGGTTGCTGTTTCGGCAACGAAATAACAACTAAAAGTAAACAAAAATAAAGAAACATTAATTTGAAGCAGTTTTTTAACAGCTGTTATCTGTGAAGAGTCTGGTGTAGATTTGATAGCTTGATTACCATGTGACACTATAACAAAATTGAATTAAAACCAAAGAGCAAGGCTCGGTTAACCTGGTAGGCCTACTTTGCTGTTTAAGTTAAAAAAAGCATTTTAATATATAGTATGCCATCTAAAACGACAGATTTATAAAAAAAGCTTCGGAGGGGTATTGGAATAAAGAATGCATTCTATTACTAACAAGATAGGAAAAGATCCCTAAAAATCTAGCAATTAAACAAACTTTCATAGCCTACTAAATACAACAATTTATTGCAGAATGCTTTGTAGTGTAAAACACATATTCATTGAAAAAGTGCAGTTTGTTTTGCACTTTGTTATTTATTTCATAAATTTTATTTGTTGTTGATTTCCTTGTTAAGTATAATAATAGTTTTGAAAATGCGAAATGTAAGCTATAATGTGTTTTTTCTATATATTTTTATATTATTAAATTGCTTGATCTTTTTTTTATATAATTTATAGTGTTTATGTCAAGAGATAACCTACCAACCTGACGGACATTATTGAATTGTGTTAAAAAAAAAATAAAAACTGGAAGCAAAAAAATGGAAATGATTATTGTAAAACAATGTAATTTTTTTAAATATATCCCTAGTGGATAACTTAATTGTCAATAAAGAAAGTTGAAGCTTTGTAGTTTTTAAGGATTTTTAATCATATTATTATTCGTAGTAATACACATCTAAAATCTTTAACCATAATTTTACATTATAATAATAATCAAGAAATCACGAGTGTTTTGATTGTTGAAACACGTGAAGTTTTTTTACAAGCTTTGTCATCAGTTTAAGAAATATCACCAAAGTCGAGTAGGCAGGTGTGAAATTCCAACTGTTACTTGAGGGGGAGTTTTTTTGAAAAAGCGGGCTGATGGTATAACCACCTGTGGACCCCCGCAGCGACCCTCATAACTTGCGTCTTTTGGCTGTTCTCCCACAAGACTGAGCGAAACAAAGGACCAAACCTGCCATCCATATCCATAAATTGTGTTACAGATCAGATGGTGTCTACAAGTTATGACCACAGTTTTCTTTGAAAGCTTCAAAAACTTAGTTGACAACCTTTAACAAGATTGGTTAGGCTTCAAATAGTCTAAAAACAATTAAAAATATTCCTCGATGAAATCATTGCTTTTTCATGTTATCAATCAAGTCTTTTTCTAAATGTTATATTCCTAAAGACCGAAATATTCTATTTTCAATGTTATTATTGTGCACTACCCACCTTCAAATTTATGACGATTTAAATGCGGCGAAATCTTCAGCCTTGTCAAAATTTAAAACAACACAAACACGGACATAAAAGCAGTCAGGGTCAGTCGCTCGGCTCTTTTGAATAAAGTTAGAAACCAATAATAACGGGAAACGTTTTTCATAGTTTCCCGACCACTATGAAAAACGTCGGGATTAGTTTGGCGAGTTTGTAGACTGTTCTTGCTTCTGTGTCCATGTACCGGTAAATGTCCGTGTGTGTTTGGGTTCTTTTAAAATTTGACAAGGCTGAAGAATTCGCCGCATCCGTACAAAACTCCGCCATAAACATGAATGAGGGTATTGCCCAATAATAAAATTCAAAATACTAGTTACTCCACCTAAAAACATGTCTTTTAAAGAAACAAAATATTTTATTCATACAGCTAGTAAGCAAAATTAACTACCGGGTTATTAGACTGCAGCATTAATTAAAACACGACAAGCTAATTAATTGTTATGTGAAAGATTTGTTACATAAAATACATTGTGTTTATAGAAGAATGCTGGGATTTTGTGCAGGCACTACTGAAAAAGTTTTAAAACTACTTAAACGATTGAAATGTCAAATTGAAGAGGAAAATAATAAGTTTTTCCATATCTTAATACTTTTCAAAGTGAGCTCCGTTTGTTGCTATGTAGAAATCAAAGCGGTATTCATTTACATAGAACGTAATACAGCTTTTTCACAGCAAAGCCAAAGTTTAGTCACATTCTATACAGTAAACAAAACGTACTTTTTTAACTTAATTTTGAAGTGTAAATAGTTTTGTTATCGTGAATAGTCTTTTAGTGGCTCCCGTTCAAATTCACGATATTCTTTTACAAATACGCTGTATACCAGCATGAATTTCTCGTTTAAGATCAATTTTAAATTAGGCTCATTAGCCGGATTTTATTTCTATTGTCACGTTGGGACCGACCGTCTC
Organism: Neoaliturus tenellus; assembly: GCA_030545055.2. Lineage (NCBI taxonomy): Eukaryota > Metazoa > Arthropoda > Insecta > Hemiptera > Cicadellidae > Neoaliturus > Neoaliturus tenellus. Next base: position 21,941,196 of record CM061531.1, read on the forward strand.
GCAGTGAACGGTAATCAGGCTTACAGGAAATTAATAACGCGCATTAACGGAAGTGCGAGAGAGAAAGCTGCCAATTCCGGCGTTTACGGAACCACCACGAACGATACGATCCCCGAATTTGGTGATGTAAATCGGGGTATTGCGTGGGTCTCGGGAACTCTGTCCCACCGGAAGTAATTTGGACCAAATTAGTTTATGATCCTGACAAATGAATCAGCTGTTCTTTGTCAGTAACAAATCTACACCTCATCTGATCCATCCATGCACCCATCACAATCACCCTTCAGACACATTCACCTTAAAATGCCCACGAGATTGCGTTGATGATTTGAATCAAGCAGCTTATCTCATACTCTAAAACAAGTAGGCTACTGTTTATAATCTTTTTTCTGTCTGTCGGGTTTTTATATCTTGTTTCAATATGGGGGTTTTGGCTACGAGAAATCAATTGAAGCTGGTTCCACGACTTCCAAACTGGGAAGAATCCAGTTTCTACCTTACAGCCCTTTAAAGTTCTCAGTTTAATGTTATCCAAAGTAGCAACTAAATTTGACAAAAATCAGCTGATAAGTGTAGAAATTAAACCAAAGTGTTACATTTTCAACCTGTTGTTCATTAAATTTACACATCAGAGTACAACACCCTATGGCCTCGCGAGTGAGCGAGGCGAATGAGCTCGTTGGGGACGAATGAGTGGAGCGAATGAGCTTGTCTTGAAAAAGAAAATTACATTTTATAATTTTACCGAGCAAAAAATCAGTCCCTATGTTACTTATTATTAAAAAATGAAAACTGAGACTTAAAAATCAAATAGCCAATATCGAATTAACCTAAAAGTACGGTAACCTAATTATAGTTAATATGTTGTGTAAGTTATAAAGTCTATTAGCAAGTAAAAAATTCTCAGATAAATAACAAACTGGTGATTAGTTTTATTTCATGTGAAGGCTCCTATATTAACATTACATAACTTTCATAGGGTTTTTTACTTGCAATTCCCACAACATCGTATAACATGAGGACGCTTTGTTCGCTAATAAGTAATTTGAAAGCAATTTCATCTTAAATTGGTTGTAAGGACTGCGATAATTGTTATGTTTAGTAAAAACTGAATTGTTAAGATTGTAAAAAAAAACAAACATTTTACGTAAGGCCTGTTTGGAAATAATAAGTTCAGCGAGTAATCAAGATTAAGAGGAATATATCTGTACCTCATTTGACAACATTAGAGTCTAACCACATTGTTTAAACTGTTAAATAATTGGAAAATAGTTTCGACAATTTTTTACAGCTTAGGTCACCTTAAAATATAATTAAGTCCGACTTCCAATTACCTGGTCAATAAAAGAAATGAAAGATAAGTCACATATAAATTACGGCTGTTAATCAACACTCATAAAAATGTTTTCACTTAACATGATGAAATAAACAAATAATTGAATATAAAGACCCCTTTGCAGAAAACCTAAATACTCAGTTCATGACATAAACATAATTGGGAACTAAAAGTTAACCAAACTATTACACAACCAAAGAAAGGTACTATTAAAAATGCGCAAAGGTATTAATAGTTACAAAAATTGAACATTGGTATAATTAACCTATTTTAATTACAAGTTTCATCCCATCAGTGATGATAATTTCATCCACAGAGAGCGCGGGACTCTTATCAGATGAGTTCAAGGGCGGGAGAACATGCGATTCATATTGTACAGTTTACCAGGCCTACCACCGTTGTGGTTGGAAAAATGAATCACAACTACGGTATATTTCTAACTGTACATATAACATGAAATATCTTGGCCTGTGATGACCGTTTACAGTTCAAACAATTGGAGTAGAGTGACAAAGTTGCAGATTGTCACGGACTGTTTTTAGAGCCACATGTTTACCAATTTGAATCCAGAAGTGGACTATGTCAGAGGCCAAGATATCCTGCGTTATCCGTAACCAGTAATTCCAAGGGTTTACTCTGAATCACAAACTGATGTCAGGTATTGATCACGCTGGATCAATATTTCACAAGGAAACGTCCTCTTCATGCATAACTTCAGAGTACAGACAGAAACTGACAATGGTAATAAAATATTCAGTAAATCGATAAATATTCATTCTCACTTTGTAAATGCAAGAAGGGTAATATTTTCAAACTGTACTATTATTTCAGGTGGTTTTCTTCAATTATGCAAGTGTATCATCATCATCTCTGTATAATGAATTATTATCCTCTATGCTTGTAATTTGCCCATGACTGCATAAAATTTACATCATATTCATAATAAATAGTTTTGGGAAGATATGCGCTGATAGTGTTTTAAAATAGTGTTTTTAGGCGGAGTAAATTCAATAACTATTTTATATTTGGGTGGGATTGAAAATTATTGAAAAAAGGAATTCAGTAATTAATTTTTTTATTATTTAAAACAAAATATATGTTAAGAGTCATCTTCGCCCTTGGGCCAGTAGCCCATTGTTGCGAAGATGGCAATGTTAACCATACGGCTTGTAATGTAAAACATAGTATTTTATTCCCCTGTTTCGGACGCCGTTTTTCGACCGATTTTCTTTAAACTTGGTAGGCTAAGTGTTTAGTTGGATAGTTATGTTACGCCCCTCATACCTCGACATTTTGAAAACTTAACAAACATTACTGTTTGTAACGTTGAAAAGTAACTCGATTTTCCCTAGTAATATTTGTTAAATTTTCAACATTTCAAGGCATGAGGGGCGTAGTATAACTATTCAACTAAACACTTACCAAGTTTGAAGAAAATCTGTTGGGAAACGGCGTCCGAAACAGGGGAATAAAATACCATGTTTTGCATTAAAAGCCGTATGGTTAACATTGCCGACTTCGCAACAATGGGCTTGTGGCCCAGGAGTGAAGATGACTCTTAATGCAGTTAAAGTAATATGTTAACATTAATTTATTCCTGAAGTTACGTATTTCACTTACGGAGACATTATAAAACATTTTAATGATGACAATCATGGTGTACGCCACATCTTTCTTGGTATGCCAGCCAGGCGGCTGTGGTTGGATGGTTGGCCGGCGCGTGGTTGGTGGTTGGTGTCGGTTGAGGTGTTGCGCCGTGTAATTTATTACGTCACTCATGTTAACCGCCAAAGTGTTGCCATTGCTCAACCCCGCACGAGCGCTAGTTCCTTGTTGACGCTTCTTTAGGAGAGGAGACTCTTTGTTCAGTTATGTAGTTTGGAGACGCAGCGGAATTGGTTTTGTGTCATTGATTATTATATCCAATAAATTATCTTTTTCAAATAACCGTTTAGTTAAGAGTACCATTGATTCATTACAAATTTTTATTACAACAATTTGACAACTTTAGTTTTTCATTATTCATTTGTTATTGAGGAAGAAAATATCCTTAAATCTTAAATTATAATTAACATAATGATTTGGAAAAGACTTATTTACTTCTTTACAAAAGGGAAACTTAATATTTTTCCCCTTTCATTATCTTCTATATATTAATACGCAAGCATGTTTCATTTCCTCCTTTTTTCTCAGCTCGTGTGCATCGTAGGATAAATCCGCGCATACCGCTAGAAAGGTTTAGTGCTGTAGATGAGCAGAATCCCAGTCTAATTCACATCGGACACCAGGGATACGCCCCACAGGCTTTCAAAGTTCCAAAGTTAATCTTATGGAGAAAGGAGAATTAATTGAATGAATCATAAGACAGCTGTTGTAAAAACAACTGCTAGAAAATGAGGAAGAACAGATGTTTTAGTTCTAAAATGTTTTTAAACTCCTTGGGTTCAGATCAACTGAAATTTTGATCGAATTTCGATCAGCAGGCGATTTCTAGTAACTATGAATACAAATCACCAACCTCTCTTTATAAACACCCATGAAGATTTGTTACAAAATTATTTGCTTCGTACATAATGTAGCACAGATACTACACAAATATTTGATTGAATTAGATTATCTATGATTGGAAATTTTTAAGCCACCCAACGTGGAACTATAAATTAATTCATACGTGACCAAAAGACAAATCTAGAAGAAGTTGTCAGGGACATATATAGATTAAGGGAATCAATTAACTTTAGATTTGTGTTTTAGATTAATGACTGCCGCATGCGGAAGTATCAGAGAACACCAAATAAACAACTTTTCTCACAAAAAACCCATCCTTAACTTTTTAGCATTCCTTAGCTTCCCGATATCAGAGTCCTTGGAGACAGTGCTGTAACTCTGCACATTTTTTGGACGAGCGCCAACGTTTTAAACGCGTCGCTATGGTCTTCCTCAAGGCAACTCAACATTGTCTAGTCGCTTCCTCACTGTCTCACTGCGAAGCTCCCAGGGAATGTCTGGTTAACATCGCGTACACGAGACTTCTTGAAATACAATCACCTTTTTACCACAAATAAGTTATTTAGTTTACTTGCCGGTTGTTACTAATGTAGGGACTATAACATAAAATGACAATATGAGTATGGGGGAATGATTATTTGATCAGTCTTTTATGATATCAATTTAATCACAAGATTACTTAATTTATTGCCCTCTTCATTATGAATCCTCGTTTGTTGGAACAGGGTTCAGGGCATAGAACTATAAACAGATAAATAAACTGCTTATGTTTAGAGTTAAAATTTTCAGGGCTGGCTTTGCTGTCAGAACCATTTCATAAATACATTACAGTATAAATGACATAATCCACGTGGTTGCTTTTGAGACCAGAGCTGCCACCACATTTTACATGAACAATAACATCCAATCACTACCTACAAGGTGATTGATTAAAAATTCAAAGATACTGCTGTTGGGATGATTCACCTTTTCATAAACACTCTTCGTTTACTACCAGCTTTATAAAAATCACTGTATGCATACAGTCTGTTGTTTTCCTGCTAACAGGGTGGTTGATTCCAAAATCAGGGCTACCACTACTGTTGCTGGGATTCAATTCTATACCTAATAAACAGTTTCCCCCGGTAGATACCGGGATCAGGGCTGCCGGTATGAATCATGTTGCCAACTTTCCGGATTGCTCAGACCCGGCCTTGGCTACTTTCACTCTCTCCGAGCGGTTTATAGTTCGCAACTTCTCAAATGTCTGCCGCCGTTCACAGCGAAACCGAGGGAGTAACAGTTTAATCGTGGCTGCAGGTTACTTGAGAAACGTTGCTGTGACTTTGGACTGTGACGTGGCATGTTACACCGATTTGATAATGATTACAATGATTAGGTTACTCATAATTCGTTACTCATTCTTTTACATCGCAGTGAGTCAAGAAATGTGCGAGACTGGATGCTCATTGGTCTTCTTAGAAAGGTGTGAGGATTCAGACGGACAGACAAATTATAAATAGGTCTAATGAAATAGACTACGGCGGACAATTTTTCAAACCATTGTTCTCTTTTTTAGTTTTTATGATGACTCTAAATGATGGACTCTGGATTCGTCTATTATTCTAGAACATAGCAAACTCGATGAGGTAATTTCAACGCTCATATGTTCAAAACTTTTGATTAAATCCCAGAAAAGAGCTGGAAATCTACCTCTAACTGATTAAATCCCGCCAAACTGCAATCACCAGAAGATTATTGAGCTCATCCCACAAAAAAGATCAAACATAAGCAAAAATTTCCTTACCAATTCTACTAATGACTAAAACGAAACATTCTGTGGGATTTTACATCGTATCATACATCAGACCTCAGTGTTGTCCATTCTCCACGGTCCAGTTTGCCCATTACGTGGACGTGAGCCGTAACTGTTACCTCAGCACACACGCACGCTCACGCCACATGTAGCGCAGTAAGGCACGGACCGACGGACCACCCCGCGGTGACGTAATGGCGGCCAAGTGGGTCAGCTTTGCAGCGGAACTCCGGCGTTTCATCAGCACCAGGACGATCGGTCTACCGGAGGATCTCCGGGGGTTGTGGGAGGCTTGGGATCGTAATTATACGTGAAGAATCGTCCTATAGACCTATGTTTAGAAAGGGCCCCGGCTGCATTTTTTATTTCAATGATGGATTGCGCCTTAATTTAAACTTGGCGGAAACAACGGCAGACCAACGACACCAAAAACTTGAAAAACGGTTGAAAATTGAAGGAGTTCCAATTACTAAAAATATTCTTAGCGTATTAAGTATGTAGTACCAGGTTAAACCGAGCCTTGCTCGTTGGTTTTAATTAACTTTTGTTATATTGTTTTAGTGTCATGGTAATCAAGCTATTAAATCTACACCAGACTCTTCACAGATAACCACTGTTAAAAAACCGCTTAACATTGTTAAGCAATATGTTATTTGTGTTTACTTTTATGTTATATCGTTACCAAAATAGCAAAACACAAGACCAATGTTAAAAATTACAATTTTCAAACTTAAATTTAGAACAAAGTCGATTTCTTGTGCTGTTTCTAAGCCTATTTTTGGGCCAAAACACTCTTAAATGCAAAGTTTAATCAAAATCTACCCGCTAAGTTTCGAGATCGTGGAACACACATCTCTTCATACATTGCTCATATTATAGTATAGGATAGATGGATCCTGACAAATGAATCAGGTGACCTTGGTCAGTAACAAAGATCACTTGATCCATCACACTCATCATACTTACGCTTCAGTCATGTTCACCTTACTGTACCCATCATAAGAGTTTGTCGGTGTATTAAGAAATACATCTAAACGTGCATAAAGATTTTTACTTCATAAATATACTTTTACTTTATATTCCATGATTTAACTTCCTTGTGTACGAATTAATGGATGAACAGCTCTTGCTGGTTAACTGCGTTTACTATTTACAGCTGTTAAATTTGAAAAATAATTAACTTCTTTATCAGTGTCAATCAACGAGATTAAATAGATATAGAGTGCTCATCACATGTTAATTTTGTGTCCCTTTTTGATTTGCGCCATTTTACCCATAATTCCCGCCGTTTCCTTGGCAACCATTCCACACTTTACTCTCGTTTCCTTGGTTACTAGTTTTAGCTATTCTAATTGGTCGCTATAAGCTTAAAAAAATCACAGCTTATACTCTTAAAACATCTGATTATTTGTTGTTTTGTTGTTTGTTTTTAAAACCAATTTGATTTGATGGTCTGTGAACAGGCTATTGAGATTGGTTACCATAGAAACGTCGGATAGCTGTGGGTAATATGGCAAAATACACACGGGGAAAGCGTAAACAAAGGACTGGTTACCAAGGAAACGGCGGGAATCGTGGGTAAAGTGTCGCCAGTCAAAAAGGGACACTTTTCCCTATCTGGTGAGCACTCTAGGCCTATATCTATTTAATCTCGTTGGTGTTAATTATATGGGGAAATTACGAACTTTAGGGTTTGTAGGGCACTTCCGTTAGGATGAATAATTGTATCAATTTACATTACATTGCTTGAAGTAACTCCTTGCATTTATTTTATTTTATTTTTTTTATCTTTGTGTGCTGCATGGTTTGTTGTAGTGATTTGTGCATGGACTGCTTGGACTATTTATTTATTTATTTGTAAGTCAAGAGGACCAATTAATGATTTGATTTGTTAGTATTAGTTAGCTTTAAGTGACTTAGCCAATTGTTACCAAACTTAACGGCTCAATAAATGAATTTGAATTTGAATTTGAATTAAAAACAACTTCATGCCGACTTCTGTCCAATGACACAAGAATCATTAACATCGGGTTAAAACTGTATTATGAAATCATCTGGAAAAAGTAAATACAACTGTACAACACAGTATTTACATTTTAAATTTTTGTCTCTTTCTACGATATAGGCTCTTTACGACTTGTTAATAGCGAATCGACAAAATTCTGTAGTGTTGCTGGGCTGTACCATGTATCCATCGTTGACTTTCTGTTGGATAGCATTATTGATAGCCCAATGACAACTGTGCGAACTCCGTCGCATACATGAAAATATGGGTATTTAGTTTAAGCCTTGAATAACCTTAGGATAAACAAAACACTATTAAAAATAATCAATAACTCTAGATAAATAATTGAAAATTAATTATTATATCAGGATGATAAAGTCAATAATTATTATTGCAAAATAACAATTATTATATAAGTTGCACTGTAAAAGGTAATATGACCCGAAATACTGAAAAGCTATTTTAAGAATGTCATACTTCATCAAAACAATATATTGTGCTATGAAAACAAGAAACTGGCTTACAACTCGACAGCTCATATTCTTGATTTGCTCAGCCGGTTAACATTTTGTAAATTTATTTAGATTTCTTCATTTGTCGGAAAATCTATACGAAATTTTATAGGGTTCAAATATTAACTCTGTGAAATTATTCCAAACACTTCAGCCCTCAAATTCATTCATATGTCTGTGTTTTATTATACTGTATTTGTTTAACGTAAAGAAAGAGAAAAACATTGATAGAATTACGAGTTTGATTTGTAGCCTATTGATGACTTAAGAACCATAATAGTAAAAACACGCATGGACTACAACTCGAGTAAATTAAAGTTTTAAGTTTTACATAATTGCAATTAAAATATTCTGATATGAGGGAACTATATCCGGTTACGTTTCTATAATTATTTTATTACATGATCGTTAAATATGAGAAAAACATTAACACATACTGTAATTGATATGAATATGCGCTTGTGAAATGTTCTGTAACTATATAGGCCTAATTTGTATAACTTTAACTATTTTAATTTTCTTTACATTATCTAATATTTGTTCTGTCCAAACTATCCTATAATAGAACTATTATAAATAATTAACTTTTACCTTTGACTGCGTTTTTAGTCGAAGCCAGGTGTTCAAAGTTATCATTGGTGTTGAAAGTAACCACGTTTGAAGAGCTTTCGTTCAAAATGACATTGGCTGTTAACCGATCGTTTTAAAAAGGTTTACTCTTGTTCCAATGATCACCATTTTAAAATGAGAGCAGCTATTACGAATAAATTATCGGTGTCAAAATAGTTACCGGTTTCTGGTTTACGAACTGCCAATGATTTTAAGATTATGCGTTTGTTACTTTTCTATATTAAGGAAGTAGGCCTAATAATTAAAGTGCGACTTTGCGATTTCCCCCCCCCCCCCCACCCCCATCAACAATGTTGGCGTTAATAAACATTGTAGCTAACAATTAATTGCGTTAGTTATTTTGGCCAACGAGGTTTAACTATGTATAGAGAATGCTACAAAGATAGGGGAATCTGCCTCTTGTAGAGTGACACCATTTTACCCTCGATTCCCGCTGTTTCCTTGGTAACCAGTCCTTTATTTACAGTTTCAAATTTGGTATATATCATTTTATCCTTTTATCCATACCTGCCCGTTCTAACCAACTCCAAGAGCCTGCTCACAGACCATCAAATCAGAGTGTTTTTTTAAAATAAGCACCAAATAATCTGTTGTTTTAAAAGTATTATCAGATTTTTAAAGTTTGTACCGACGATCAGAATAGCTAAAACTGGCAACCAAGGAAAAGAGAGTAAAGTGTGGGATGGTTACCAAGGAAACAGCGCGAAACAGTGGGTAAAATGGCGCAAATCAACAGGGAGCAAAAAATTAACACGTTTTTATGACTCTACATGCACTTTAACCTCACTCATATGCATTTTATGCATCACTCTATATGCATTTGGGCTATTCGCTTCTGCTCAGGATATAGCGACAGCCGTTTTTCATTGCTCTGTTGCCAGTATGTCTCCCAAGGACAGAAAGCACTACTTTTCTCCCTAGGGGAACAAAGTTACACTTTACCAACTCATCACATGAACCTAAAGCAGTACTCCGCACCGGTGACCGACTGAACTACGTTGACCGACCAGAATGAGGACGATCCCGCTAAAAGCCGCCACTCATTCCCTGCTTTCTACCGCAAACAGAGACATCTTTGTTCCAACAACGGCGTCCGTTGTTCTCGAACCTCTGGGACATTTACAATTCAAATCTTGATTCTGTTAAATTTTACAGTCTATAAAGTAAATACACGCGGCAAGGCCGTAACAATGAGTGTTGATTCCAAATTAGCAGCCATATTGGTGATTAAATTATAATTGTCGGTTCGGCCTTCGCTACAGGGCTTTGTTGGGGACTGAGCTTCGCTGAGGATGTTCCTGTTGGTAACAGATAAGGATGTGACGGTTTCCGTGATGACCGTGCATCTTGGAGTTGATGGACAAATGAGATCGAAGTCATTGCTTTGATTAATTACGGCTGTTTTGAAACATTTGTTAGATTATTACTAGAGTTGTACTTTTACTGGCAATTATTACATTGGTAATTAGAAACAGTAATTAATGAATGTAACATTTTCGACATTTATGTCTGGTATTTCAAAAATACTTACTAATACTTGCACCAAGCAAAAGTTTTGTTTTGAACTTTAAAAAATATTAATATATATTAAATTGGTTGAAATGGAAAACGTTAAGATTTTATAAAATCTTTTTTCATTGCATGCGAGGGACTCAAATTTGTACTTTATAGTGCTATTGTTATTTCAAATTAAACACCATCATACAAGAATAGTATAGTAGGCTTTATTAAAATACTATATTAACAGAATCCGTCTTAATCTGTTCAATGAGTTATATCTTTGATTCTTCTTCCAAAGAGTTATAAGAAATTATTTAAGAGTCTGCAGTACCCGACACCTTGGATTTTTATTCTTATAAGAATAATGTTAACTTTTAATATTGGTCGAAAAAGATTCATCTTTATGTCATTTTAAAGGACATTTTAATATCTAGAGGACTATGAAATAAAAACCATAACTATAAAACGATATTTTAAGAATAAACTATTTAAATAACAAGTCCATCTTCGAACAAAAACTTTTGAAAACACTCAATCAAACAATCAATACTATAAAGCTTTTGAACTCATAGTACCCTAGATATAAAAATCTCCTTTAAAATGACATAAAATGGATTTTTCCCAATATTAAAGGCGTAGCGGACGTTTTAAATTTAATATTAGTCAGCCTCTTAAGAAGATTATTGTTTGTGAGGTGTTTGCGTTGTTTAAGAGATTATCAATATTTTCCATTAAGAATGGTGATTTCCGCAATAATCCTTTATATAACTATTTTATCCTTCAATGAGAGTACTTTCAAACAACAGTCATTAGCGATTCTCTGAAAATCCAAAATCTCTGTACTTGAGATAAACAAAATTATCAGATCCAACTTGAATCGAGTGGTCTAAAATAGCGAAGCTGACACTGTCGAAAATAACCCTACTTTCACCTCGTGTTGTGATGCGTTGACGAATCTTCCCGCTGACTTAGACAACAATCAGCTGTTTATGCATTGTTACAGCGAGTAGACAGTTGAGTCCACGCAACTTGGCTGAAGTTCAACGAAGTGGCTAGAGATCACGTGAGTGAATAATATGAGAGCTATGTTCTGAGGCGCTAGCGTTGTAAGAGGAAGTTGTAAGTAGAGAGGGAAGGAGACGTCAACACATTTTGTTACTTAGTGAAGTATCATGATTTCCAACCAAGAAAGAAATCAAGACTAAGATGGAATAGAAAAGCGTTATGTAAATTAAGGACTAAATACACTGGAAACTTCCCTTCATGGGCACCGCAAACCTACTCCCTAAGGAACATGCTTATGCTTATATCTTGAACACGGAAGCAAAAATTCTTACATAAAAAGTTTAGTATAATAGTTACAAATTACATTTTTTCCTTAGACAGAGAAATAATAAATGGAGTATTGACAGCTTAAATGCTGTACTATAATAATTCGAGGAGTGTCCATGGTGATGTATCTATCGATACTGAAATGTAGCCGGTAGATTTTGCTTCAACTTTCACTTGAGAGTGTTTTGGTCCAAAAATTAGTTTAGTAACAGCCCCGACCTTGGGGAAAAAATCGTGGTTGTCTAAATCTAACTTAAAGAATTATAAGTTTTTAAACAACGGTCTTAGAGGTTGCCATAAAGGCAACGAAATAACAACGGAAATTATACTTAAATTGACCGTAAAGTTTTAAGTCGTTGGTTTCTCCTCTCCCAAAGTTCCAAAGCCACGACGAGAAATCAATACTCTATAGGCTTCTCTTTAACTCATTTTTCCGTTAGTGTACTTCTGAATGATGAAAAATCTAGTCATCCAAACAATTTACATTTATTTCGATTACTGTATTGTATCTAAACTGGCAGAAAAACGAACGGAACTGAGTCACAAGAACTGATAGTGGGAATCCCTGTTGGCGTCTTCTCATTTTGTTCCTCCCTGGACGCAGGAAAGATGATGCAAAACCAGTCGCCTCATCAGCAAGATCACGCGCAGTCCAGAGCACTGGAGGTGGATTAGGAGTACTCTAATTGTACACAGCAGTAATGACAATGTCTTGCAAGGTCATGCCCCAGCGCTCAGCTCTGCTGTTTTTGTAATAATAATCTTTAAACCGTGCGAAAAAACATATTCCTGTTCGTATCCAGGTGAGCTAAGTTCTGTTACGTTATTACGTTTTCTTTACTGATTGTTAAGTACATCATGGATCTTATTTTGGGAAATATTGGTCTTTTACACTTACAAAAGTGGTAAAAAACAAACAATTTAGTATTTTAGATTTGTATCCTACTTTTACTAGTTACGGAGAAATTTCAAAAAACGTTTTCCATGTTACCATGTTCTTAGGTGATCAATACGAAACCTCTCTACATCACTTATTTATCGACAAACTTAATAATTTTATATGTACCTTCGCGAGGTAGGAATTAATTTATACTTGATGAAAACGCCAATATGACGGCAACCCTTCTTACTCATTCCCTATGAGGATTTTATTGGGGGAAAAAATAAAAATTCTTCATAAAATTTGGTTTGTACCGTACCTTTATTAGGTTGTGATTAACCTCATTTGCTTCTAAAACCTCTAGATGCAGCAAACCTACCTACAATATTGAGCTATGCCACCTTAATATGGGGACACGCCACTAACATTGAAAAATTATTTAAAGCACAAAAAAAAGCAGTACGAATAATATGTGGCGTAAACCAAAGAACGCATTGCAAACCATTAATGAAGAAATTGAACATTATGTCTCTCCCTTCAATTTTTATTTTCCAAATTTTACTGTACACTAAAGAAAATATTATCAAATTTCCAAAGAACAATAATGATTACCGATATTCAACAAGATATAAGTCAAAATTAAAAATGGAACGAGTAAAATTCAAGAAGACTCAAAAAAGCTTTACATATTTAAATATAAAATTATACAATCATTTACCTGATCATATTAAATGTTTAGATTTGAAACAATTCAAGAAAAAACTGAAGATTATTTTAAGTGAAAATTGCCTCTACTGCATTGAAGAATTCTTTGAAATTAAATTTAATTAATTTTAGATATAAGTATTATTATAAGAAATTTATTGTATTTTTTTAATATTGTAATGTGCCTCGTGGCATCCAAACAATAAACAATAAACAATAAACAGAACCCCATATAACGTTTATGGTTAAAATTACACAATCACCAAATTTTAATATAAATTCGCTTAGTATGCAGGTTTGCTGCGACTGGGGTATTTTAATACACTTTTCACCCACCCTGAGTATACTCAGTGCTGCAGTTTTTTCTGCCAACCCCTAGAAGATCCAGAGGAAATACATCACCGATGAGAACGACGACGACACCGCAGTTATCAGGAGTTGTAAACAATGTAAACATGCGGAATATCGCAAACACGTGACCAAGGACACCCGGTCGCGGGTTCCGGGGAGACTAGAGACCCGCGACTCGCGGTAACGGGGCTTCCGCGTCGAGAACTTTATGGCAGCGGCTGAGGACGAATCGGCAGAGGGATGTAAACGAACTACTGTTTATGGAAATGAGAGGGGCAGAGAATTTCCCTTCGGAAAATAATACGGTAGTCAACACTGAAAGACTTAGGCCAAGGTCTATGTCATTGATTAGTGTATATAGTTAATGGTTAGGCATCCAGATTCAAAAAGCGTTCATTGAATGCCGTATATAGTCATACGTATGGTTAACTACCTAAATCTTTTAAAACGCCTAATATTGTGGAATTAGAAGGTATGCGAAGGTATCCTTGGTATAGGTATCATTTTGTATTTCAATGTGTTTGGATTACAGGAAGTACCAGGTTAACCTTGCTCGTTCGTTTTAATTCCCTTTTAATATAGTGTCATGGTAATAAAGCTATTAAATTTCCATCAACCAACCATACCTCTTCACAGTAAACAGCTGTTTCTAAAAGACTAAACATTAATGTTCCTTTATTTTGTACACCTTTAGTTGTTATTTCGTTACAAAATTAGCAACGCATAAGAACAATGTTAAAGATTACTATCTTAAAACTTAAATTTAGACCAAATTTTCCATGGGATTGAGGCTGTTTCTAAATTTATTTTTGGGCCAAAACACTCTTAAATGCAAGGTTTAAGCAAAATATACCCTGGAACACACATCCCTTCAGACAGTGATCGTACTACAATACTGGATAGGTAGGATGAAATAGTATTTTTTATTCATTATTCATATTGAACAATACTTATGTGGAACTTGTGAAAATTTTTGTTAAAAACCAATTATTTAATCGTTACCAACCATAATCGATTCAAAAGAGATTCAGAAACATGTTTCAGAAGTTTATCCCTAAGTAAAATAAACTAATATTTACTTGCTTATTAAAATCGTGCTAAAACTTGGTATGTACACTTGTACAGTATATATATCCGATTGGAGTTCAAATATTTTGTTGATTATGTCACCCTAGCAAACAACATACTGAGTTCTTAATATAGAAAATATTAACTCAGATAAATATCAACGCAGATACCATTAAGAATTCGCTGTCAGAATTCGCCTACTCAGGTAGATCTCTTTCCAAGTTTTTTTCTTTTTATATATAAAATACAGAAACACCTTTCAATGAATGTATTTAATCGTCTTCTTAAAAATTTTACCAACCCTAGCATAAATAATAGATAGCAGTGCTACAAGGTCATATTTATACTGAATGACCTTGAATCAACTAAGAGAAATCAGCGCCGACAATGAATTCTGACCCTACTCAAAATATCAAAGTCTAACAGAGTCGATTAGAGCCTAAACGGTGACATAATCTGTCGGGCGATTGCTCAACGGGTGATGTTGATTGGTGATGTTCGGTGATGGGTGACAAGGACGGGCGCGGAGATGCAAGGGTCTAGGACGCGACCAGTCAAACCCACCGTTCAAGTCTCTGGCTGGAGGTAGGGCGCGCCCAGTGTGTGCAATGGTATAGAAGGATACCTCAAGAATTTGAGGACATTAAAATAAAAAAATATGGCATTTAGAAATTACATTATTTGTTATTAATCGAATACTTACGAGTACAAATAAACAACTTTGTTTTATGAATCTAAAATGCATTTATTGTCATACTCACTAGACGATAATTTCTTCCACAATTCGGGCTATAATTTCAAATAATAACAAAAACCTTGAACAATTTGTTCGTGGAAGTTGTATTAAGTGAATGAGATTGATTTTACGAAATTAAAGCGTTGTTTCCGTCGATTCTTCTCATTTCTCCGGTGACATGCGTGCTCCATGATCAGTCTGCAGTATGTGGAAATAACTTTCTTTCTTTTTTTAGTTTGTTTGAGCATCTTGTACTCGAAATTGCATGTGATCTACATTCAAATTACAGAAAACTAACTAAATTACTACATAAACTTAAGTAAATTGCAAAAGCAAGACATTTGGGCTTTTAGTAAAAAACTTGGAGGAGGAGATTTTTTAAAAAAAGGAAGCCATGTTTTCCATAGAGGCGTTGTCTCGAACCCCTATAAGTGCCACTGCGCTGATTAGGAAATTTGCGTGGGATATTTCAGTTTATGATAATATTTTATTAATAAAAAAGATCAATTGAATCCAAAATGATCATTTGGTTTCAAAGTTATCACTAAAGGCTAAACTAAATTAGATTCAGTCATGAACGTCCAGCCACTGTTCAAAAGGCGAATTTGGTTTGGCAAATAATAACGTCACTATTTTGTATTTGTATTTTGTGTCTTATCTACTTGTATTCATTGCTATCTACGCCTAAAGCATTTTTCAACGTTTTGATGGGGAACGGTCTAAACCCTAGTCTTGTTACTATCTAACATCAACCAGTTGTTAGAAAGCATAATTAATTAATAGCCCACTGACAAATGGCAACTGGGTCCGCAATCCACCCTTTAAAAAGCTTTTAACTTTCCTCAGGATCGGACCGGCAACTTTGGGATTCAAAGGCGAGCACCATAACCACTCAGCTACCCAGCCAGTTACTATTATAAATTATTGACTATTATGAATTTTACTTTATGAATATTCATAAAATTTAGGGCGGATTTAATGTATAGGTCCCTAACGAAAGAAGAACATTTAAGAAAACCTCTACATCGTGTTAAACTCATTAAATCATTCCCCTACTAAGTTTCAAAAATAATTCCTACAGACCCTTATTTTGAAGAAGTATTTTCCCAATTCACAATAAGCTATGTATTTTCAACCAGGCGATAATTTTAAATGATGATATAAAGTGAGCCCCGAAACTTATTAGGAATATTATCTAATGGGAAAAGGCAATCATGAAGATCAATGCAAGATTTGATAGGGCCTGTGTAACTGATTTGTTTTATTTTAAAAGCCATGTTTTTACGTAAAACTGTGACTCATTTGGAACAACGTGAGAACATTGTGTTTTATCTAAAAAATGTGCTTCCGATAAGCTTAACCGATTATGAACACGTGACAGAGACAGAAGGTCGGACGCAAGACTTTGTTGGGTTGGCCAACCTGTGACACAGAGTAAGCACGGTTCGTGCATTCGGCGTTCAAAGCGACAACAATCAGCTGTTGGATAACAATCGACTATCGTGGCTGTCCCGTCTAGTTGCGACACGGCTGTGACAATCCACTGCTGTAGTGTAGAACCAAGATCAGTGGAGGGCAAAAGTATTATTGCTTTTTAAAGGTTTCCAGCATAACTTTTTTGTATTCCAGATGGTTAAACGGAAGTCGAGCTATAAAGATGTATCATTACACAGCTGATTGAATGGGTGGGTGAAGCAATGTTGCTTAAGGTACGATATTTATTGTAATGGTGCCATGTTACTTTATTTTACAGTACAAGGGAGACCGAGCTTTTTTCGTATGATTAATAAGCTTTACTTTCCTTTCTTAGACAAAACTCGTTCCTCCGCTCACTCGCCAAGCCGACATTTGCTGAACCACAGGTTGAAGATATAACACTGGGCTGTTTATATCTACAATTAGTTCAATTTAGTGGCTAAAAAATCTCCATAAGGGTAACATGGGAAATTTGAAAGGCTCTAGGACAAAAGTAGAATTTTCCCAGTCATGGGACCAAATCCAATCGATTCATCGTGACCAAAATCCCCCCATAATAAAAAATCCTTGGACAAAAAAATCCTGAACAAACAGTGCTTGTTTTGGAGTATAAGATAATTTGGAATCTATATATTAATACACAAGCATGTTTCATTTCCTCCTTTTCTCTAAGCTCGTGTGCATCGTAGGATAAATCCGAGCATACCGTTAGAAAGATATAGTCCTGTAGATGAGCAGAATCACATTCTATTTCGCATCGGACTCCAGGGCTACGCCCCACAGACTTTCAAAGTTACAATGTTAATCTTAGGGGCTTATAGACGGGGAGAGTAGCACGGTGAGTGCGGACGGTGAGTGGAGGCCTGTTCACATCGCTTCTTGTTGGTGTTTTCCATTTAAAACATAGGAGAATGGCCGTTGACGACAGTAGCGTTAAACACATGTCACTGTCTAAATAGGCTTATTCTACTCTCCTGTTAAAACTTAACATGGAAATGTACAGTTACTTTCCTGGACAGTAAAATCAAAACACATTTGATTTTACTCACCGTGAATGGGAGAGTGCTTGATTATTTTGTGATCACATGTTTTTATTTTTAACGCTTTTTGTTTGTTATTGTTTTATCTGAGGTTAAGTTTTGATTTTGTAAACAACTAATAGTTTACCATAGAGGCTACTCCTTTCTTCCGAAATGGTATTTCGGAAGAAATATGATATTCTTCCGAATATCAGAGTGATGATTATTCCAACAAAAATAAAAATTACAGTGCACTGATTTTGCTTCGAAATGGAATTGCTGAAAATAGATTTTCAAAGAAACACTTAATAATTAAATTTTCATAAGCTGTTGTCTGCACGTTGACGCTATATTTTTAAATTATTAAGGACGATTTGTTACAAATAACAACAATTTTTAAAAATATTAACCTGGTTAGGTATTTAAAGCCATTACACCACCCATCATAGGATTATTGTTGGAATAACAAATTCTCGTATTGGTATAAAAATCTACTAATTGAATCTTTCTACTTGGCCCATATAATTTACCACATTTTGTCTTGGGAACTTAGAAATATTAGGCAGTGCAGTACATTTGTTTATGAGAAGAAAATTGTCCGCTGGGTTCTTGGGTTGCGAAAGGTGACACACTCGAATTTGCTTGATTCTATTTATATGTTGCAGAGAATTTTAAGCTTTTGCATTTATTCCTTGTTTTGTTCATTTTTTGCTCTCTTAAAAAAACTTTTAAAATGTATTTTTCATAATGGAGTAAACTTGTTTTTTACTAGTGATAAAAGATTAGCTGTTGTTTAATTAAATGTGAACTGGTTTTTGAAATCTGCCCCGTGCACAGGCTTTGCACGCGAGGACCTTTCTCATGGATTATCGTTTGTTCTGTATGCATGTATTTATGGAGAATAAATATTATTGGATTTTAAAAGTACCATTTTTTCCATTCCACTTGATTTCCTTGTTTTGAAATTAAATTAATTTCTAGGTGTATGCATAATAGTATAGGCTCGTTCAATAACGGAAAATCTACCGGCCGACGAACACACAAATTGTCGTCGTCGGCGGCATTACCACAGTTACGAAAAAAATGTATAATTCATCAAAGGAATTTACTGCAAATTTTAAGGATCGATTTGCATTATACGCGGGCTGCAATAAAAGACATACAAAATCAATAAACACGAAAAATTTGTCATTGATCAAGCATGATCAATGATCCAAACTTTTCTAAATAGAACACTTCTTTTTTATTTATCACGCAATCATTTTAAAATATGATTCCGAAATATTAAAAATAAATTTTGTATTCATTGTTTTAACTTAGAAATTTGTCAGCTGTAGTATACAGTATACATCAATCAAGATACATAAATGGATTTATACTACCTCTAATGAGATAATCATTTAGTTACCGTAGCAAAAAGTAAGATGGCAGCACCGAATCCTTATAATAACCTACAGCAAGAGCGATGTGAACAGGCCTCCACTCACCGTCCGCACTCACCGTGCTACTATCCCCGTCTATAAGCCCCTTTAAGGAGAAAGGAAAATTGAATGAATCATTAGACAGCTGTTGTAAAAACAACTGCTAGAAAATTAGGAAGAACAGATGTTTTAGTTCTAAAATGTTGTATAGCTTCTTGGGTCCAGATCAACAGAAATTTTGATCGGATTTCGATCAGGAGGCGATCTCTAGTATTAGTAAATATAACTAAACTTTAAGTAACTATCAAATCATCAATGATCAATTAAGTTATGAGCAACAAATTACCATAACTCCTGTTATTGTGTACTTTAAACCCCCTTACTACAGTAACGGCTAAAACGAACAATCTCTTACGCAAATGAAAACAATTATTGTTTTCGGCAGCGTTGACAACACTCGTTGGTAACAAAGATTAGAATGTTGATTTTAATGCCCTTTTACCCATATTTTACTCCTTGGCTACTACCACAGTTGGCAAAGTAATATAAACTTATATTGACATTGGTAAATCAAACAGAGTTGTGAAGTTTACCGGATACAATCATAATGTAAATCATATCGCGGCTGGAAATTACCCATTTGATTGTGGGAGTAGCCATAGTAAATAAGTTGGAAAACACCTTTATACCTACGCGTTCGCAAGTTGAAGGCAATCCAGTCTGAAATTGGCGACCTAGGTCGTCTCATTGTGATTTCCCCTTTATGTAAAAGAGTAGGTTTGTGTTGACTACAAATTATAAGGAATTAATATAATAAATACATGACATTCACATGGACGCATTGTTAATCTGTTTATGAGTTCATTGTTTAACAAACGATAAAATTAAATAACAATTACTTTTTTATGAAGAGATTATAAAAAAACTTCTGGGTCCGCCCAATTTTACGACCACGTTTAAGAAAGCCTTAAGTCAAGGTCAGAATTATCATGATAATGACCCGGAATATTCGATATTATTGCAACTGCAGCCTTGATCTCAGAAGTAGAAACGAATGCGATTCAGACGGACCAATGAGAGAGCCTTGATGTACCCCTGTGACATGGCAGTCAGCGCACACACTCGGCAAGGCTGCTTCCGCTCAGGTTGGACAAACTTGGCAAAGTCAAGGTCGGACAGCTTCTGATGGATGGCGAGTCACAGGCGGAAGCAACCCGGTGACTCGGTGACACCGGTAATGACCGATGAGTGGGCTGTGTTCTGGTGGATGGAGGAGAGGTTGGAGGAAGTGGCTTGGTTGATGATAGAATGATGAAGGAAACTGCCTTCCTTAGTGACATATGGACGATTGGGTCTCGTCATAGAAAATTCTATTGCTTGTCATTCTAGAAATGCCAGTAGTAATTAATTATATTGGCAACGGTAGAATTGAGAGAACGATTAAAAATAATATAATGTGTTTGTGTTCTGGAAACTCCGTTGAAAGGATGATTGTTATCTAAGGGATTTCAATATTAGATTTCGATATTATAGATAAAAATTTAGAATCTTGGTTGATAATCTTACTGTATAAGACTTTTTTCAAGAAAATTCATACTTATAAATTATTGAGCTTTCATAGTCCTTGTCATAGATTGTTGTAGAATGTTATATTTGAAACAGAAATAAGATTGAGGGGTTGTTTTGAGGACTTATTTACTACGTACGAATACAAACAATCCTGGAAAAAAACTCACGCTGATTAATATACTGGTATCACTATCAGCAGTATCATATGCAATGCTATTTATCTTAGATATGGATCTGTATAATTTTAGTAAAAATAAGTAAAATTATTAATCGACCTCCATTTGGCAATAAGATCACAGACTTGTTCTAGATAGATTCAATTCTATGGTTAAATCTTTAGTCAATCGAAAGAAGTTTCAATGGATCCTGGGATAGGTACTGTTGCAGGAGAGGGTTTGTTCGAACATATGCAAAAGAATGACTTAGCGACTGTGTGGTCTTGGGAAATCCTGACAAAGAGAAAAAACCGGATAATGGCTTGGCAAACCTTCCACATGGGTGATTGAGCGGAATTTGAGACAATACTTTTAAATGATATGACTGTGGGAATGAACAGCTTTAGTTGTTCCTGGCACTGAGCAGGAACTATTGAAAGTAACATTATGTGAGTCGGGACACAGCACGAAATGCCAAGATGAATTTGACATAATGAATTTCCCATTAATTTCCGACTGAAGTAAACATGTGACATATCAGCACTTTACTGTATTTCAGACCTTGGTTGGTACATACAAAAAGCAAGGAATACCCTTGAGCTGGTTAAGGTTTGGTAAAAAAGTGCAACATAGGAAATCAATCAGCTTAAAAAATTAGGTGTTGTATGTAAATGAATAGGGATTCTTTCGTTGTTTCTTGTTAACACTAAAAAAGTATCCTTAAAGGACTTAAATTTCCTTTTAAGGAAAAACGAGTAAATAACCTGTTTCAGGAGTCAAATAATGCAATACGTAAGAGGTCTTGGTTATAAACCATATTACTGTAATTTGATAAATCAAAAGCCCCCCCTTATGTTCGGGTTTTTTCAGTAAAATAGGTGCGGATTTAACAGGCAAGCACATACCTTTTCCTCGTTCTTCAGCTTGTGTGCATCAAAGAAGAAATCCGTACCTACCGTAAGAAAGATAGTGTAATGTAAATGAGCATGAACCGATTATAGTTTAACATCCGTAATCAGGGCTATGCCTTATATGCTTTCAAAGCTTCAATTTAAATTTTATGAAAGAACTATAATAGATTGAATTATGTTATTTTGACAGCTTTTGCAATAAAAGATTCTTGTAAAACAGAAAGAACGTATGCTTCATTAAAAACCTATTTTGTCCTGATTAACTGAATTGGTCGAATCCCCATCGTGGGTGTTCTCTAGTCAATTCAAATATAAAATTGATACATGAAACTAAAGGCTAATTGTTTGACAATGCCGCATATTATCTTTTGATGTCAATGTAAAACAATAGTCTAAAATATAGGCCTACATGAAACCGAGCGAGACACAGTGTAACCTTTAGGTGTCTTACATGTTTTGAACCACAGAACGAAACCCAGAAGTTGCTAATGTTAATTCTGAAGCACCCGGTATCCACGACATTCCGGCAGGCGTATCAATAGTACACAAACGACGGTACGGGGCCAGCTGTGTGGCCGGCCTTGAGGATCCACTAGGTATTAGGCAACTCAATCTGGTTTTCACACTAGCCACTGTTCTACTTTGCTCAAGAGAACCTCGTGCCTCTATAAAATATAGGGTTTTAACAGTGAGTAATACCAATGGTAATACACACTAACGTTAATGGACTTCTCGTAGCATAGGCGTGTTTGAAACCAAACGGTGATGAGACCTGCTGCGACGAACATGAAGTACAAATGACACATGATAGGTAAATAAGTACTACCAACGTACAATGAATGCGGAACCAAACACGTGGGGACTTTTTGTGGGGAAGTGAGAACGCCGCCCCCGAAACACAGATAGCACCACCAAGATGGTAAGGATTATGCTAATTAGTTGAGTGGAAATAGATGACGATGTATACAGAACCGAATAAGTAGGGACATCCTTATGGGGAAGTGAGAACGCCGCCCCTGAAACACAGATAGCACCACCAAGACAGTAAGGATTATGCTGATTGGCCGAATGGAAACAGATGACTAGAATAATTTATATAGGTTTGTTATTTTTTTGATTTTTTGTAAACAAATATGCTCATTTTGACATTTGAGAGGTAGAAAGAGCGCTTCCCGTGACACTAAGGAGAAGTAATCCTAGCATCAGCGCTTTATTTTCCTCTGGTTTTCGGGGGCAAAACTAAAATTTTTTAACATGGGATGTCCCTACTTATTTGGTTCTGTATACATTGCACTACTTCAAGATAAATTCGGAAAATAAATAATTATACCGAGGAGTAACTTTTGTTTTTCAATTATACCTCGATAACCACACATCTCAGTATTTCATTTTTCAAGCAGGAATTACGGTTAATTTGTAGAAATACAAAAACCTAAGCTCGATTTTCCTTGAAGAATAAATTAATATATTAATATATTGAATATATTAATGTATTGAATAATATATTAATATATATGATTAATATATTAATATATTGAATTAATATAAAATACTAATTATATTAATTGTTGCGGTCATATTAGTTGTCTAATGTTGACAGGCTGCATATCTGAAATTGAAGGGCAATTTCCCATCAATCGATTCTGCCGTCAATACTGTTTATCTTTTTACATTGAGTACAACTGTTAGAGTAATTTTAATATAAAATAACCCGACTGAATACTATCCTAATTTACTGCCCAAAAGTTCATAGCACATATATCTCTAAATAAATTCACAATGTTATCAAGACGATTAGTCGTTGTCTCCAAACTAAATCTGTAATAATTAAACTGTCTCATTATTGAGATAAAAATACAAGAGTAAAATAAGTGAACGGTTGTGAAATAGAGTTGTACAAGATATTTGTACAAGAGAAGTACTGTATTGATAACTAGGGCAAACAAAAAGCGTTATAAAAGTGTTTGTCTACCACATTCACGTAATTGAGCAAGTTCGAATATGTTCTGGTATTTTATACATTATTTAATGAACCTTCCGCCTTATTTAATTTAGCCTTACATAACCTTATTAAACGAGGCTCCTGAAACAAGGTAAAGGAAACCAAACTATATGAAACCCATGATAAAACTGGTACGGTACTAAAAAATAAGCAACATAACAGAAAAATGTAACATAGTAAAACCCATCAAAAATCGTTATGGGCCTTAAGAAAAGAGTGGGAAGCTCATTTTAAACGTTTTCTAAACTGTACGAGTAATAACGTTGTACTAGATTAATTCTAAGTTTATAAAATATTAATTTAATAGCAAATAGACTGGCATCAAGGCGGTTTAAATATAACCGCCTTATATGTTGTGTTTTTTTTTATTTGAAAGTACTAAACATATACAAATATTCTGTTTGTAAAAAAATGCATAAATTGATTTAAAGAAAGGTCAGTTTTCCAAGATAATATCCATATGTTCGAGCGGTGCTTGGATAGTAAAAGAATGCAATAATTTTGCAGTAGTAAACAAAAGTTTAAGTTGTTGATTTCAGCGTCACCTCTGTGGCGTCACCAAATTGATTGGCTTTCTGACGGTAATGAAAATAAATGGCTAATATGCACAAACGTGCGTCGGTTATGATATTTGATGACGTTTTGCTTAGATAAATGAACATAAGTGATTAAATATACAGGGTGATTGAAAAGTCACTGACGATTTTATTTTTGTTATTCCATGGAAACTATACATGTTACATAAAAAAGTAAAATAGCAAAAGAGAGATAATTTAATATCATTTAATGGTTAGGTTTTGTCGAAATATCAGACAACAACAGGGTTTGGTATTAAATGCAATTGATGCAAAAAATGTTTAGCTGCGTTTGGGCGAAATTGCATTAGTATACGATGTTTGAAAATCAGGCAATATTAGTGATGATGGAGATCATAAAATGGTTCATCACTTCATCATAGATTATCATTTGATGCTCTTCATCAAAACATCGATTCTAATAACAAAACTGATTTCAAAACATCGTATACTAACACGATTTTGAAACACTCCCCTTAAATAAAAGATTTGAAATCAATTGCATGTAGGTAGTAATTAATCTATCGACGCCGGTTTTTGTCTGATGTTTTAACAAAACCTAACCATCAATAATGGTTTTATTTACCTCTCTTTTGCTATATTGTTTATCTAAGTGACCTGTATAGTTTCAATAGAGTAACAAAAATTTTCAATCACTCTGTAGATATTGTGGGTGTAAACATTAGTAGCCTACTTTCTCGTTTCAGAATAACAAACTTGGATTGTTTAATTAAATGAAAAAATATCAAATTTGTTTCATGCGCTCTTTTTTACAGTACTTAAATATCAATAAATAAATTCAACATATTAATTTTGTTGTTCAAACAATGTTTTACCTAACATATAGAAAAATTTTGTAAGTAACTAGTTAACAATAACGCAGAAATTTGCTTACATTCTGCAACAAAACATGAAATGAGTTCAATTAAAGCTATAATTATTGTCAAACAATATTGTCTGGTTATGTTTGATTGCCATTATGGCTAAATAGGCCTACATTGACTTACAGTGTGTGTAAAGTGGTAGATGTAGTTTGGCTTTACAAAATTAATTACGTTTAGGACTGATAATTGGGGTATTTTAAGTTATCAGAAGCCCAAAATTGTTTTATAAAAATCAAAGAAAATGACATCGTCGAATTTTAAAATCTTAATTAGAGAAGTTAAAAACACGCAACGTAACATTTTGTATTCCGATCTTTTTTTTAATTATTCTTTACAATATGGTAAAAGCAATACCAATTGGTAGTTTCATTTCATAATCGAATAAAAATAAAATAATTTCTCTTTAAAGTGCTTTTGAACATTTTTTAGACTTTTTTTGAACATAGCCTACCTATGAGACTTCACAACTATTACGTAGGCCTACACATATTGTAGATCCCTAAGCAATTAATTATTCAACATTAACATATTTTATTCAGAAAACCTAACTGGTGCAATGTGTTTTCGCGGTAACGATTACATAAAATAATCGTCACATTACTGGAGCATTTGATATGGTTTTCAATTAAAATTTCCCTTACGTTATTGTATGTAATACGCCTGGTCTTTATTAACGAAGAATTATATCCCTCATTTATGAAATCAACAGCATTTTACTATCATAATAAATTACAAACATCATAATTCCTAAATAAATACGATTATTCACAAAAAAATTAAACTTATTATCAAATTATTTCGCTACCACAGTAAATACTACCAACGATCATTATTTTATTTTGCGGCGATGTTATAATTTTCACTTCGCGAATTTCACAAATCACCCAGTGGGATCCACACACTATTTTACACCATTAGAACACAAATGAGGACATTTTAACACCATGTGGGTAGCGGTACCTGTGTGAAGTATCAAGATCCAATATCCAAAGCTACGGCGACACAAACACACTCGCGCACTCTCGCGGACTGGCTTACTCTTACTACTGACTAGGCGGCGACTATCCCCTCCCCTGCCGACCAGACTACCCCCCACCACCCCCGCGGCACCGTCCTGCAGCCGGCCTAGAGGTGCATGGGGTGCGTGAATCATACGTGGATGCTGCCGGGCCATCAGCGGTGACGCAGGGAGAACGGCTGGAAGTATTGATCTGAACTCATCAACTGCTGAAAGATAAATATGTGGGAGTCATTGGGATTGGAGGGAATCGATTTGCAATTTAAATATCAAGAGAATATCTTAAATGCTTTAGACTTCCTAAACTATCAAAATAAGTCAGCGAAGACAAAGCGTTGATGTGGAGGCCCCAACTAGCCTGTTCAGTACTTGAGACTTTGAGCTATTAACAAATTCGGGGCAACAACCCAAGGGGGCATGGGGGCGGAGCCCCCATCGAGCCGTAGGCGAGTCTATTTTTATATTATCACTAAGTATAAATGTAATTTTGAATAACTATTTGTACCGTATATAATTTATGTACATTCAATTTGAATAGGCAATATTTCTAAAAGTATGTATCCATAAAGTAATTTTGGACGGCGACCATGAAAGTCGGCACCAAAACCTGTCCATCGGCAAAAATCATCGAAGCGTTATTAATGCCACAATGAAAGTCGGCACCAGGAAGGTTTTGCAGTGGCCTCAGGTAGTCTCCCCTCCACAGCGCCGTCTTACCCCTATTTCTCTTGCCTTTTGCACCCTTGCTAACTCTCTCACTACTTCCCTTAGATCAGTGCAGGGTTCAGCTCCATTGATGATTTTGACATTCCTCTATTGATTACCGTCGACCCTTGGAAGTATTTGCTGCACCGATGGTCAGTCGGGTGCTCTGTTCCCAATTTTTAAATCGCACGCGGTCACTCGTTCTTTAAGACAGTAAAATGCGGATAACCTACTGAGACAGTAATTTGTTACTTACGAACAAATACCTCAAGTATTTATTTTTTTAGGTAATATGTGAAAGAATGTACATTTTTGGGAGCGGTAGGCCTACGTTAGATGATGTATTTAAACTTGTAAAAAATAGCCTATACACGTAAGTTCGTTACAGTTTTGTCCTGATGCATCTGCAAATATATAACGTAAAAGATAAGAAACGCCTAGGCATACAGCCTTTTATAAAGAAACAATTAAGCTGATTAATAGTAGAACCGGAACATAATAAGTTCAACAATCCAGTAACATCATTTTGTAACGATGAATTTTAGCTTTTACGAACCGGAATCTATTAAATACATTCGTCTAAAATATAATAAGAGTTGTCACGATTTATTCATATTATCGTGTAAGATATGTCGTGGTCAAAGTTTTATCAACAAATAACATTAAAATCACAAGTATGGAGAGTAAAAAATGTATACTTAACTATACGTTAATAAAACCATTAATTTAAGGATGATTCCTAAATTGGTAGATAGTCAATAAAATGTACTCTAGATTAATATCGTCTACACAGCCTGTAATTTTATGCAAATAAGCCCCGTCCGTGAGTTGGTAATGACATTGGGGGTTTCAAGTTATCACAGGGGGTAATGGTCAGAGAGTGAATAGTGATGATGGGGTATGAGCGTGAGGGGAGGTAAAAGTGGAAGGAGGAACCGGCGTGGCAGGTGCCGACTTTCATGGTGTCATGGCGGCCGCTCCCGGGACTGGTGCCGACTTTCATTGTTTTTTTATAGCGACTAAGAACTGGTGCCGACTTCCGAGGTCCCGTTTTGGACAATTTTAACCGTAAGTCGTTTCCTTTAAAAAGTATTATTTTTCACTTAGGCTTAAAAAAACAATCTTTCAATCACGTTCAAACATCAACAGAGTCAGTCACACAATCTAAGAGTGTGTTTTTATTATTTTTGGATGGGACGTTTTGATTATAGTAGGCCTAGGGTTATACTTTACTTGTCCGAGCTTAGAGCTCAACTAGTTCAAGGTCGCCATCCGTTAAAGCTTTATAAAACTATATGACGGCAAAGTTACAGGTGGGCCACAGCTGTTTGGGTTACAGCAAACTGTAATTAGTGCCTCAATAATTATACAACACGGCATAACTGCCGAAAATACTGCTGCAATTCGCTCACATTGTGCTCTTTATCTTGGATTTAAATTCACTGAGTAAATGGTAATGTAAAAAATTAAAATTGAAACAGTTCCATTAAAGGTGTGTACGGTAACTGGTCGGGTTTGGAATGTCTCAAGAATTTGGAGGTGTGCGAGTATTGGTTTTGATTAATAACTGGGTATTTGGGACATTTGGGTGCTCTAGATACCAAGCTTTGGTTAAAAAAAGATTTGATAACAGGTTAACCTCGACTTAATTTTTTATTGTCCCCACGAATCTTTATTACCAGGAAAACGTTTACTGCACTGAAATCAACAATTTATATTACGTTTCCTACAGCAAATTACACCAAGAAGTGTTTAAAACTGGGTATAAATTGTGTAAAAGTTAAGTAGTCTTCTTTAACAAAAACCTTTCCAATCATAATCGCTTTCTAGTAATGAATACACCTAAAAATCTCAAAATGGTCAACATCTGTTGAGTTAGCGATATTTTAAAATCTAAAGTTAAAATAACTTCGCATGATTTTGCACACTATCACTTTTAATTTCAATGTTCTTGTGTTTTTTTTTACGTTTTATTTCTTCAAGTCACGACTAAATATAAACTTTCAATTTTCCTATGCCGAATTCAATCCCATATCCAGCAAAACTCGTTGATTTACAAAAAATGTCGATCTTCATAAATTTTAACTAATTCTCAGAGAGCTGTTGGGTTGGTCGAGAAAACAGGCAAAATAAATAGTAAAACGTACTTAAAGTTTATAAGTTTTTTTTCTTATCAGTTAGTAAACAAATTAATGAATATAAATCGTGGAGCACACCCACATCCTGAAACGCGAGTTTATCTCATACAGACTCCGTATTGCTGAAACAACCAACGCTCAAAACACTGACAGCTGCTACAGAGAGCAAGTATCTCATGGGGTTTGCCCCACCGGATGTCAGTACAAGTCCAGTCTCCGTCTGCGATGACGCAGGGGAACGGTGAAGGCCGGCTCGCGTCAGGTGGAGACGACCTCCGTGACGTCATAGATCGGACCATCGCACCGTCTCGTTACGTCACTGACGATGCACACTGCCGAGGAGCAACGGAATATTTAAGCTAAAAGACAACAGTGGGTGAAAAAATGGGGCTTTTTAGAAGGGGGCCCCCGCTATTTCAATTTGTCATACTAGAATTTAATGTTGACAAATGAGTTTCTAGTAAAAATAGGTTTATAGTAAAAATAGGTTTATAGTAAAATATTCAGTGGTCGGGCCTTATTAATCAGCCGTTATTGTATCTCACGTCAGCCCCCTACAGACGATCAGTTTTAACTGTCAGTTCTAACTGACAGTTAAGACTAACAGTTAAAAATGATCGTCTGTATGCTAGATTTGGACTGAGCTCAGGCCAAAAAACTTAATGGACTGATGAAATTTTGATAAATCTAACTGGCAGATCGAACTGACAGTAGTCCGAACGTACCGTGTATAGGTATGGTCACCTCAGTTTAGTCGCTCAGTCTAGCCATTTGCCAAGTAGGCTATCGAAGTGTTGCTGTGAGTCTCTCATGTGGAGTTATTGAGGCCCGCATATTTCTGCCTTCCTTCTTAATCAACGGAGAAACTAGTCAAAAAAAGTTCCAAATAGGTCTCCTCGCCCATCTTTAAATAATTATGCCAGTCCTTCGGATGAAAACTAAGCTCTTTCAAAATATATTAACATTTGAATATTGTTCCCTCTTCAATAACTAATCCCCCGTATATTTCTCATTCTTCTTCTCTTCCGTCTTTTTACAATCACGCACACAACTGCACTATACAGTCAGAGTTCTTCGTCAGTCATTTTTTTCAGCGGCAAACAGCTTGTCAACAGACGTCACAAACTCAACTGGTATACCGAAGTAGACTGTCAGATAAAACTGACCGTGTGGAGGCGATTGGAGCCTTCACAGTTAGTTTTAACTGATAGTTAAAACTGACATTAAGAACTGACAGTTAAAACTGATCGTCTGTAGGACCTGTTCTGGTCTACTAATACTCTAAAATCGAACCTATAAAAACCAGGGTAGTGATCAACTGACTACATTTGGTAACGCGCAAGTGCGATAAGGTAACGGTTAATTAATAAAGCAAGGTGTTAAAAAGATTAAATAGAACATTCTTATACACGATGTACATGTTTTCCACGCATTCATAGCCCTCTTAATCCACCAAAAAATATGGTAATAACCTTTGGTATTCAGGTTATTTTAATTGTTGGGGCCCTCTTCTAAAAAAACCCCGAAAAAATTAAATTAATTTTGTCCAAAGCCATTTAATACCGAAATTTCAATACTTTCGGGCTACAGGGGTGCATTTACTCTAAATTACCTGAAAGAAAATTAATAGAAATAAACTGTTATTAAAATTAATTGAATGATTTACACTGACGTTTTCTACGTAGCATTTGTTAACGCAAGAGGGAATTCCTTCCATCGAGACAAGTAGTCTATGTAACATCTTGCTGCTTCCAACGATGACGTCACGCTTAGATAGTTTACGAACTGTGGTATAATTAAAATCAATGTGGAACTGATGGCTACGTTTTGTGGGAAAACAAAATTGTTATTAAGAAGAAATGTGGCAAATTCAATATATAATTAAAAATTGCATTTATTGAGGAGGTTTATTGTTAGAAAAGCAGGCTAAGCTTTCTGGAAATGTCCTGTACAAATTAGATTTTACATATAATCAACATGAAGACTTATTATACTTTTATTCACTAACTAAATTAAACATTCAATTCCCTCACAGCGATAAACTACAGTTGTCGAGGAATTAAATACAATTGATTCATAAGAATAATGTTCGAATCCCATGTATCACTTTAGCAAATGTTTTCAAAGTTAATGCAAGACAACATAAGCTGAAAATTACTCAGTTGACCAGAAGAATTAGTATATTTCATCACTAGTCCGGAAAGTGGTCTTTATCGGTGCAAGATCGAGTACCGATTTACCACTTTCGGACGAGTTACGAACAGTACTTTTCACCATACCACCTTTAATAAATTTACAGTTTGGATAAAAAATCAATAAATTTTAACCTATATACCCCCTCTTACATTGTTATTTGTTTATCTGGCAGAGGCCGTACCTCAGTGGTAGAGCTCTGGGTTATCACCCAGCGGGCCTGGGTTCAATTCCCGGCTAAAAGATCGTTCGGCAGCTCCCGTGGTACGGAAATCACGTTAAGCCGTTGGTCCACCTGCATAGAAACTAAAAAAGTGCAGGCATTTCAGGCGAGGAGAACTATCAGTTAATTGCTGATCTCCCTCCACTAAAAGCCATACGATAATTCTATATATTAATACGCAAGCATGTTTCGTTTCCTCCTTTTTTCTCAGCTTGTGTGCAACTTAGGAGAAATCCGCGCATACCGTTAGAAAGGTATAGTCCTGTAGATGAGCAGAATCACATTCTAATTCACATTGGAATCCAGGGCTACGCCCCACAGGTTTTCAAAGTTCCAATGTTAATCTTATGGAGAAAGGAGAGTTGAATGAATCATTAGACATCTGTTGTAAAAACATCTGCTAGAAAAACAGGAAAAACAGATGTTTTAATTTTAAAATGTGTTTAAGCTTCTCGGGTCCAGATCAAATAAAATTTTGATCGAATTTCGATCAGGTGGCGATCTCTAGTTATTATTATTTGTTTATCGTGTATTTGAACTATTTACAGCTGTCATTAAAAATAAAAAAACTTGTTTAGTACAGTCTCGAAAAGCACTGTTTCGTGGTCTAGCCCCGAAAACTTTGTTTACCAACACGTTTATCCAACCCACCGGGAATCAACTAGTTTCGATCACAGCTGACCGTTCCGAAAACAACGTTTATCACAATGGTATGATGAAAAAGACTTTAAAGTAGATTAGGTAAACAGGATTACAAGATAAGAAAACAGGATTAGCAGTTTAACACCAAATATGCGCTTTACAACGTTCCAGGCTGGAGGGCGCGCCAGTCGCGATGTCGCAAAACTCGGACCTTGAGGCTTGTGGCGCGTTCGTCGCTTTCTCAAGTTCAAACATAGTTGCGCCACCGGCTTTCTACAATTTTGTAACAAGTGGCCCTGCAAAATATTCAACATCAAGGCCTTCCCCGTCCAGTCATAGTAATTGGTGAACAACACATTTACTTTTGATTCCTCCAATAACATATTTGTTATCGGGCGACAATAAGATTCGAAGGGGGGAAAGGAATGAATGAAACGTCGGAAAGACTTATGCTAATGCGAGAGGTCACGATGGTCGAGAGGGAGAGGGGGGAACAGGTTCCTCTGGAAGGTCATCGGAGGTATTATCCGCCGCGGAGGTCCCCGTCAGAAGACTCCAGGAAGTCTCGGAAGGTTTGGCATGGTTAGAAATTGTCGTATCGTCATGAGGAAATCATCGTATCCGGCGTCAAAAAATGGTACGAAGAGTATTTTTATAAATACTCATTTGTTGCTGTGTAAGATTCATCTGAATATTCTCGGTCATTTATGACATTTCAGATAATGACAAACTCTGTACTATGAGTTTTTTATTAATTTAAAAGCCATGTCAATCAAATGAAAAATTAATAAATGATTGTAAAATTATATTGCTATATAAATTAAATTGAATTGAACTTAACAAAAAATCCTTCACTATTAGTGACCTGACTTATTTTTGTTCCTAGACGGTTTTTAATACAAACTTGCCTGGCATAGCGATGATATTCCGAAAAGTATTTCTTTGGTCAGTTTAGTAATGAAATGATTGATAGTTTTAAAGTTTTACTCAGAGTTGTGTAAAGAACAACAACACTTCTAATTCTCAACAAGACTTCTTTTATAATTTACTCTTCATTACTTTGGAAGTATTTTATCCTTTCATCGTCTTTTACACTTAGGCACATTGCTATCACTGTTCGTTTTTTGTTTTCCAAAAATCTTAATCTCTATAGATTTTTTTATATATGTGAGATCAAATGTTTACCTCAATTTTTTATTTTTTTATTTTCGACTAGTGTTGAGAGAAGGAGCAATGAAAGTATAAAACTCGTCATAAAGGTACATTTGGACTATACTTCTTGACATGTTTTAAGGTAAAAATTATCGTACCAACAATGGAATTGTCGTATCTACATCGTGCCCGAGGCAGCACTGCAGGTCCGTCCGGGGTCGGTGGACCAAAATGACCATCGGGTCCACAACACCCAACGACCCTTGATTGCCACTTCAGGCTCATCTACCGCAAGCGGCAATTGCACCCGGACGCGAACCGCGTCATTAAAAACGGCGCGAGAGTCACGGTTTTCATTAAAAACTTCAATTTTGTTTTACAACGCCTCTCCATTGTTGTGGCTGCCATGCTGGAATTGTTTTCCTCAAGCTTAAAGGGTAATACCTATGAATACAATAAATTTGCCTAAAGTTAATTTTGCTAACTTAAATCCTTAAAATATCAAGTTTTTTTTTAGAACAAATTTGTATATGACGTTCTTGGATAATGGAAATATTTATTTCTATTATCCAAAGCAATTTTGGATTGCTTGGAAGCAATTTTGCTTTCAAGTTTACCATGAAATATTTAGAATTACTCACAAGACAAGTTCCAATGAAATCTCCTTACCTGAAACAAAAACAAAATCAATTAGACAAAACCTTAAACCACAACACAAACAACTATGTATCATACAGTAAATGTTTTTATATTATTATTCGATGAAAAGAAAATTAAAGGAGGTATGGAATAACATTATGGAAGTTTTTAAAATTAAAATCCAATTAAAGTTTTAAACGCTCAATTCTTGTTTCCTCTATGTTAATTGTCCATGGATTTTCACGTTTGTGGAGGTCAAGCAATGATTGTATCGCGGGAACGTGAGCGCTACCTACAAATGACTAGTACGAAGTGGTTAGCGATTAGTGGATGCCCGGAATTCAAATTGTCAATGCGACTTTGCCATGTCACTTCCTCTACAACCAATCATATCGCTTCGTGTAGAAGACATTTTTAAAAACACCCAAATGGAAGCGAGTGGTAAGCTCCTAACCATACATTTGGGCAGAGAAAACGCGTGTGTTCCACTTGCCCCACGGTTTCGGGCCCATCTCAAAACAGGACACTTGCCCCACGGGGTTAACAGTCAGAAAAAATGACCGCTAAGAACAGGACACTTGCCCCACCAGAAGAGAGGGCGGTACAGCCCCTCCCCCAACGTCCTGCTATGCTCTCTCGCCCCTCTCTCTCTCTCTCTCTCTCTCTCTCTCTCTCTCTCTCTCTCTCTCTCTCTCTCTCTCTCTCTCTCTCTCTCTCTCTCTCTCTCTCTCTCTCTCTCTCTCTCTCACTCAAAATCAAAAATTATAAAAGCCTCAACGTTAATATTTACTATACTATTTCATAGTAGCAGCCATGTAACTGATTTCTTTTGTCCAAACAGTATATTATTACAAGGATTATTACAGTATATTATTGCATTGTGTAATTAAATTATGGTATTTAATTAGAATAAAGATAATTTGGGCAAATGATTATTAGTTAATATAATATCATTCTCGTGTGATTTTAAATTAATGTTTCATTTTCTATTTAATTAGGCCTACAGTAAACAGTATGCAATATTCCAAAGAAAAAACTAGTAGACATTAAGCATTCTTGTGTTTTATACTAAATATACCACCAAGCCGGAGAATACGATAACTCTAGGAGTACTTTTTTACCATCACAACTCTCATTCTCGCGCCACGGAAAGAGGGTTACTTTAACTTACAGTTTTATGGGAGAAACTGTTTGCACGCTCTCTTATTTTGATGTTAGCATTTTGTATTTCTTTTAATACTCGCATACGCTATTTATTATTGAATCTTGATATCGAATAACAAAGGAATCTTTATTTAGGAATGTTAAGTGATCTATTCTGCTCAATTAGAGGGTCGCATGCAGTCGTAATGTGAGTAAGCGAAGCAGGGGGCTACAATGCAATTCATACGGGACTGTGCTTTATGATGACGTCACGCAACAGAGCATTCTGCAACCACCAGCCAAGCCGAGTGAGGGAGAGAGAGAGCGAGAGAGGCGAGAGAGCAGCAGGCCGTTGGGGGGGGGGGGGGGCTGTACCGCCCTCTCTTCTGGTGGGGCAAGTGTCCTGTTCTTAGCGGTCATTTTTTCTGACTGTTAACCCCGTGGGGCAAGTGTCCTGTTTTGAGATGGGCCCGAAACCGTGGGGCAAAATGGATACACCCGAGAAAACAAGTAACCAAAGCGGAAGTTGTAGTCTGTTAGCTACAGTTAGTGAGATGTAGGTAGCGTTCACGTTCATTGGTTCATGAATGCAAACAATGTGTTGCAATTACGTCATTTTATTCCTTGGTCCTTCCTTAACAACTAATCTAGATAACCAACCATCAATAACCTTGTTTATCCCATGTTCCATAACTAAATAGTTACAGTTGCCTTGCTGGAGCGCGACACTGCGTAACTAGCATCATTGATTATAGTAGAACGTAGACAATGTGAGAAGATTCCCATTGAGCCATCATTGTTGTGATATCATGGCAGACGATGTCTTCCATGGCTTCCTCTTCCCAGGAGGCGGAAGTAGATTAATTCACTGCCGGTGCAAGTGCAACATGCTTTGGATGTTCAGGAAGTTGAGAAAAGCTCGGAGAGTGTCTACTTACTACGATTACGGGGGAGAGGATAGAGCATATGTATAAGGAATTGTAGACATTTTAGGCTATATAACAATGTTTAGCGTTATCCATGGATTGAGGATTTTGGAAAGAAAGAGAATGCAATGTTAGTCATTGGGAAAAGCTCAGAGAATATCCACCAACTACGATTCCGAGGGGCTGAGGAGGGAAGCATGGATGAAAAAGTGTAGACACTTTAGGAACTTTCAAAATTGTTGTCGTTATTCTCGAAGAAAGGTTTTTAGAAAGAGAGGAGATAAAACATTTGCTCTAGTTTCATACAATTTAGGTACATACGTCTCTATGTACCTAAATTTCATGTTATTTAATCAGAAAATCTAGTATTTCAGTATTGTAATATTTTGTCTCCTTTAATAAAAATTTCACATTTATATCAGCTCTACCCATTACACAAATGATAACTTTGTTGGATTGCATTTATCAAGCGGAAGTATCAACTTGATGGTTTACGGATTGTTTTAAAAGGGAGGGAAATACAAGCTCTGTAAAGGAAGAAGCATAACTTCTTCCCATGTCAGCCGAATAGCTTTTTTTTGTGTTCCGGATATTAAGCGTCTAAACTAAAACTGAAGTCAAGTTACGTTATAATATTTACCATTACACAGCGGATTGAAAGAGAGAATGAAGCAGTCTTGCCATGGGTACGATATTTATCTAAACGACACCATATTACAGTACTCTATTTTAAATTTGGATTATTAGTTGATAACAAACCATTAGGTAATGACCAAATTACAAATTATCAATCAAGGTAAATCTAAAACCATAAATTCTACCCTCTTTTGCTTTGAAATTCCTTATTTTAGTAATTGTTGAGACAAAAAATTCCCAACGAAAACGAGAACGAATGTTGTTTGCTGTTTTTTTGGCATCACTTGCCGGTAGGCGACATCCATGGATGTCGCAGAAAGTGACACCATTGCTCTTATGGGATGCGGCTCACCTGGCCCTGGCCTACAGTCACCTTGAGGGAAATACGGAATCAACATAGAAAACCCGACATGCTCTAGGCTGTACAGTGCTTATAAGAAGAGACGTATTTAACTGTTGGAATTGTTTGTAGAAGATTTGATTTGTTATTCAAAATATTTGGGTCAGTAAGTTTTTTTTATGTTTTTGAAATGAGTCATGAAACATCCTTCCGCAGAAGAACTCTGATGTAATTTATCACTGGTCTTACAAGAGCAGGAAAGCCGATATAAATGAAAAATGTTCCGTGGCTGGAGTCCCCTCTTAGATCACGATCATGACTTTGTTTTGATGTAAGAAGTAGAAACAAGAAATGTATTTTGAAAGGAATGGTTGACTTAACTCATTGAACGGAAGGCATTGAAATAAAAACTTCCGATTCAATTAACTTAGTAATAATTGAAGATGAGAACTTAAAGACGCAATAGTCAAAGCAAAAACACAGCATATAGATTGTTATGCCAATAACAGTAGCAAACAAGTTATCACACTTTTTATGAGTTTGACAATCTCATATGTGTGTTTTATGTGCACCCTGAGTAATGTATAGGCCTACTAAGAACCAGTCTTCGATGTAGGTTAATGCGTTTAACTTCAAATATTTACCATAATGGCGAAACATTAAAAAACATCAATAGTAATAATCGGGATGTGCTGTTATTACTTGTAGGTCTACGTTACGAGTTTTTCTACAAATGTGTTTCTGTGTTCATATATTCAATGTTTTATGTGTTTTATGCATTTTTTAAAGTTGTTGACTGGGATGGTGGCATCATCCTATAATCCAGCTACTTGGAGGTCACGTATTGTGGATAGTTATAAGCGATGGCTTGTGGATGCGATATTCCCTAGTGGGGATTAACGTCCGCACAAGTGTACACTAGTTCATTCATAAAGACCATCCTCATAATTAGACCAATTCCTACATATGAGGTCGAAATTGTGGTTCGGATCCCACGTTAAACTGTAGGTCCTTAGATACCATTGGCTGTTGGGCGATTAACAGTCCTGTCTAAGGATAGTGTCTGCCTTAGTCAGTACCAAGACTACAAGATCGCGCAACAATCATCCTACATTCATCTCTCATTTATATTCAGGTTAACCCACTACGTGAGGTCTCTGTCTCAAAATAGTGATATAGTAATGTTTTTGGGTCTCGTAATCAAGCACTCTTTGATTTTTAAATATGGAAATAGGCTAATTAACCTAGACAATTGTTCTTTCTCGTCCTTTAAAACACATTGAATATGATCATACTACTTTCTTTTCAGAGCAACAGGAGTGATTCGCAAAACAGTGTTTCAATGCAGTTACTTGATTATTTTGTCGAAATAACTTGACGTCAAGCCTTTTCTAATGATACACAAATTAAAACAATCGAATTCAAATGTAGATGGACCAATTGTATCGAAAAGTGTAATGACGAATAGGTATATTTTGACATAGCTTGACATTAGACTGCCCTAATACCGAAGACTATGGAATATTAAAGAAATCTCCTCCAAGCGTCTGGGATGGTGTAACCTGGAAAGCCCTCCACATCGGTCCCACTCACTCGCCTCTCTGGCTGGATGTTGGGACACTGATGTGTTAAGTAACCGATTCCATTACTGGCATTCGATAAGCGTTACCGTCGGCCTTCGACGTACATTTGACATTTACTCCCATCTCCATGGGACACCGTGGTCCAGATTAATCTTGGTGATTTCCTCACTGGTGTAACAAATTTACTAAATTCTCCACTAACTTTAAGTGGTGATAATCCTTTCAGGATCATTAGTTTGTGGATTATAGCTTGGCACGGTGACGTTTTTGATTTATCGAAACTGTTGATTACGTTAGGCATCAGACTATTAGACAAACTATCTTTGACGTTTCAGACTCGTCTTATTGATAGTAAGAAAAATAATTATGTAGTGGAAGTTTCCAGTAAAATATGGCAATATATCCAGTTCGGTTTGTGTGAAAGATGAGGCTTTAACTTTTTTCTCTGTTGGAAAATAATCTCCACTGTCCGTTACCATGGGACAATAAGCCTATGTAGTGTCAAGACCATGGTCAAGACAGATAGGTGAGGGCATTTGATCAAGACAAGATAGAGTTGATTGCTCAAGTTTGTGCCTCTGTGCCTGTGACGTCTTCGTTCGGGTTCGAACCGAGGACCGCTGGCTTCTAAGACCAATTGAGCATTCCTTGTTTTGGATAAATTTCTTGTTTTATTTTGGTAAGTCATGCGATTCAACTATTGTTCCTAGGAGGCCAATATACGTCAACTTACGAAATTTAAGTAAAATCTTTTATTAACTGTCTACAAAACCACAAAAACTCAACGGGATTACTTTTCCTTTTTCATGGTGAAGTTTTTACCGAGAAGTGATCGGAGACACAAAAACCCCTCAGAAGCATTCCATGTTAAAATTTTCAAAGACACAATAAATTTTTAGAGAAAGAAATTAAAAAAAAAATTAATTGTAAAAAGTTGGGGTTAAAGAACATAAAATACAAAAAACAAAAATCATGATTTTCAGATTAATGGGGAAGCCTCCCTCCTGTAGACTCTTCTATAGCCTTCTTCAGCCAACTCTGTCGACTCTTTCATCAAAAGAAGGCTTCTTCTGGAAGCTGAAATATCACGATATGTTTTCTTTTTTTGTTTTGTGTGCTGTCAACTCATAGTCTTTTACAGGGTGTTAGCTGTGTTTCTATTTCCTTTTCTAAAATGCCCAAGCCTTCTCCAATTAAAAATTTCAAACACACATTCAAATGATGTTTTATCTGAATCTGTCTGAATCAACGAGGTTAAATAGATATATAGTGCTCACCAAATAAGGAAAAGTGTCCCTTTTTCACTGGCACCATGTTACCCACGATTCCCGCCGTTTCCTTGGTAACCAGTCCTTTGTTTACACTTTCCCAACAGTAATTTACCATTTTACCCACACCTATCCGACGTTTCTATGGAAACCAAATGAAATAGCCTGCTCACAGACCTTCAAATCAAATTAATTTAAAAACATACAACATGTGTTTTTTAACTATCATCAGTAATTTTTGAAGCTTGTAGCGACCAATCAGAAAAGCTTAAATTAGTAACCAAGGATTCTAAAGTGTGGGATGGTTGCCAGGGAAACGGCGGGAATTATAGATAAAATGGCGCAAATAAAAAAGGGACACAAAATTAACATGTGATGAGCACTCTATATCTATTTAACCTCGTTGGGCTGAATGTAGTTCTCGAGTCCAGCTGACGTTGTGAGAGCGATGGAGTGATGACGAAACGGCGCCATTATCACGAGCATCGCCAGCATGGCTCCAGGCCATCATCAGGGGATGACAGGCTGATGTGTGTTGACTGTTCCGTGGTCACTTCTCTCGCCTCCACCTTCACATCGGCGGCTTGTTTTGTGGCCTGATAGCGTTGTGTTTTGTCCACTGATAATGTCATTTGGCTGCGTAACATCATTAACTGGGTTACTGACCCCAATCCGGGATCCTAGCTTGGCTCTTGGCTCTGAACAGTTGGAGGTGGATTTGGAGAATTTGGACTCGTTTCAATTAGCACAGCTGTACAACTTTTTAACATTTTACTATGTTAGGTCTCATGGGAGAGACATTGTACCTCGATTGTTTGTATTCATGGCCATAAAATTAAACATTCTGCACCCTCAAAATTGTATTGGTATCAATAATTTTAATACAACACCCTAGTAGTGGGACACCTATGGTATTATGGCTATGGTTTCTTTTGACCATAGGAATCAAGCCTATGGTATTCTTATCTGTGATTCTTATTTCTAATCTACGATATTTGATGACCGGCCTGTGGTATTTTTATGCAGTACAATATCTATATACTTAAAATATTTTTTTAATAGTCTAAGCACGCAGGTGTGCTTTAAACAGATTTCATCGTTTAGAAACCACTTATTTTTGAATCTGCTGTACCTCTATATCTAACCATCTCTGTACCCATCTAACTTACCAACTCATCTTACTATTCTTAATAATCGATTGTGGGCTTTAAGGGGTAAAAAATATTGGATTTTTAAATCCCTTGTACTATCAGGTTATTAATAATAAATATAAGGAGTATTTTCAGCTAAAACCCCTCTAAAATGAAAAATGAAATGGTGTAAAAAAGTCATAAGTTATAGACATTTTTAGTTTATCGTATTTGAAACATAATACACTATTGAGAATATTGTTTGGACTCAGGGCTGTCTAAATAAATTTAGCAAGGAATTCGTTAATTATTTTATTCAACAGAATTGACGCAACATAGCGATTGTTCAAAATTACAGAAAGCGAATAAGTGAATCGATTGAGCACAGTCTGTGGAACCAATCGAAAAGACCAACATGAGGACAAAGCATCAAACCAAATAACATTTTTAGAATGAGTTTGATGAACTCACTTTATTAATATAAGCTAAATAAAATAAAAAAGAACTCAGTGTTAATGTTCGTGCGCATTCTCTTTAAACATGTTTGTACTCGTATGACACGCTCATCCATTGGCGTGAAGTGGCTTACGTTTATGAGTAATAATGTTTTGGTATTAAAGTTATTAAATCATTAAAATAGTAGTTTTCATCACTAGGATTACAAGTGACTCTTTTTGGCGCGCAATTGAGTTTTTAAAAACGATTAAGCACACTTAACACTTCTGCTGCTTGCAACATTCACAAGTGCTCTACGACAATTAGACATAGGCCTAAGTCGTGGTATATTATAAAAGATCTTATACCAGTAATGCTTGTTTGGGGAACAAAGTCGAAACAAAAATTACGGTTTAG
Organism: Neoaliturus tenellus; assembly: GCA_030545055.2. NCBI lineage: Eukaryota > Metazoa > Arthropoda > Insecta > Hemiptera > Cicadellidae > Neoaliturus > Neoaliturus tenellus. Next base: position 21,983,154 of record CM061531.1, read on the forward strand.
TCAAAGAGCTAAAGAATACATCTTTAGGAATCGAGACAGTGTTCTTCCTTGGGACTCATACTCCCACATAGTAATATTTACCCAGGAGGATCTCCCTGTCGAAGAGAGGAATTCCCCGCAACCACCATTTCACACGTTTTGTACATGAGGTCCGCCGCTATCGGAAAGACGCCACTACATCAATTACCCATGGCCTCAAGGCCGCAACCACCCCCTCACCACCGCGCTCCGCAGCGGCGTCACCTGCTTTGCAGAGGACGACTGAGAGTCCCAGAACTAATTAGGGCCTGGCCACAGTCTCTACGTCCTCTGCAAAATATTTAACTATTCACACTTGGCAATTTCCCACTTTGACTCTAAATTGTGCTACCCCTCCAGGAGAAATCTATTTGGCAATGACTGCCCACAGTGTCCGCCACTCATCTCCACTCAGGAGCAAAAGAATTCCACGGTAGACTTCTACTTTTAAATCAGTAGCCGATGTTTTAGAAACTGCATCGTATATCGCTAGGAGCGGCCTCCAAGGCGGTCCCTCGCAGCCGTGTGTGAGGCGCGGGCCCAGCGACCTCGTCCTTGTGATTTTCACGCTTTCCCGCCTCCAGCGGCGCCTAGCGGTCAGTGGACACTGTGACAGTACACGACACTCTCGCTTATCATCATGATTAACATGCATGGCCGTGGCGCTGGTGTAAAAAGTGATTACGCGGCAACAGTAACACACTTCTACAGTACAAGTAATCTGACGCGTGGAGACCTTTTAATATCAAGGGGACTATGTTTCATCCTAGATGACCCGGCCTTTACCAGGCTACTCATATGTTCCGGCCTTACCATCGGTTGGCCATGATTCAATAGAAATGTTCGGGCCTATTGAACAGAACAATTCGATACAACAGAGCAAATAAAAAAGTAGGCGCTGTTTCATTAACCGCCACCACGTTCATAAAGCATTACCTCTGCTTTTATTCCCTGTAGGTATATGTCAAATAAAAGCATTACTTCCCTCTTAAGTCACCAAACCAGTAAGAAAGTCCAAAACAGAAACAGCGCAATCCTTTATTCTGGGCATTTATTTATTCTTCCAATTTGAATAAAGCTACAATACAACCGAAGCCTGTAAACTACGTTAAAAATATAAATAACAGAGAGGATACCGTATATGTTAGGGTTTGTTTTGATGTATACATTGTCTGCTAAAACATGAAAGCAATCAATATTCATCAGTTATGTTGCTTAAGTGAAACAACATAAATTAAATTAATAGAATGTAATCAAAGCAAATATTAAAATTAATAATGAAATGCTGCAGAGTGGTGTTATATGGTGTTATAGGGGTAGCGAAATTCTACCCCAAGGAAAAGTACCCCAGGAAAAACGCTACGTCATTTTGACGTCACGATGGGCGGAGCTTAAAGTGGTATGGAGTTTTGCTCGCGGCCGAAAAAGTGCCCCAAGTTTTATAGATGCATTACTATTTAATTTGGTTGCTCTAAATTAAAAAAAATTAAATTAAAAAGACATTTTGGGTTGTGTGGAAGATAAGATGTACAAGGTTATCAAGAAACTTTTTTCTGGGGATCGCTTCTTTTTTCGTCGCTCACCGGGGTCGGCGGGTGGCAGACCTGCTTCCGGGATCCCCAACGGCTTTCCCCCTTCAGCTTCACCGCAAATGGTTAATAATATGCTGAAGTTGTTAAGTATTTTTCCACTCAGATAACTATGAATAACGTATAAATTTATTTTTTATATTATGAGTAAGCAATTTCCGTATGCCGCATTTCGATAACTGAAAACAGCAATTATAAGTAGGTTTATAAAGCGTTTAAACTTAGTCTCTCTTCGAAGTCCGCGGCTTTAGTGAAAATGTTCTGACAAAAATATCTTAAAAAGCGATCAGTGATTCGTCTCACATTCTTTCAAAAAACCATGAGGTTCTTAACACCGTAGTTCTAAAAGCCCTAATCAATCACAAAAACTGATGAATGCAAGCAGATTTTTTTATATATCGAGATTGATAATGTAGGAAAGCGAACTAGTTCACCCTAAACTGTACATTAAATACATTCCTTAGGACACCGACGACGCACTCTGTGGTGCGTATGGTAAAGTGAATGTGATGGAAGGGTGTGTTAAGAGAAGGGGTAGCTTTGTAAATGACAAAGATCAGCTGACTAATTTGTCAGAACCACTAATCAATAGCTCAACAAAGGTGAGTTTTTATTTTAGATCCTGTTTTGAGCCTTCAAAAATCGTTATAATTTTCTCATATGATCGAACCGGCAACCTTTGAGTTATAGGAATCACTATATCACTATGGGAACTCTATAATCACTCATCAATTTAACAAAATAATTGGTAAAAAATAGAGGATCCATGCGCAAATTGCACATTTTGTAACATATTTTTTATTTGTGTAAAAACTAGAGTACAGTATAGTTTGAAGAATTTAAATGACTTTCCAAACAATATTTACGTTGATTATGCATCAACGAGCACAGCAGCGATTTACTATCTGACTTAAATTCATCTGCAGGTAATCATTTGGTAAGTTACAATTCCCATTTAAAAAATCTTATAACGAAAGTTGGTCAACATTTTCCACCCTCTAGAAATAAATGAAAGATTAAAGGGGCGAATCACGAATCTAAAAGACCTTTTTATTCACCATCCGAACACACGCTGGACCTTAAAGCTATAATAATGTAACCTCAATCTTTAAATTCGGCTTAGTAGGTAGAGAGAAAAAGGGGTAAAACAGACGAAACCCTTATTGAATTAAGGAGATATAGAGAATATATTCAAGATTAATGACAGATATTTATTTTGAACTGGAATTACAACAGCTTTTTCTATGTTGCAGAAAACGCTTAATTTTGTGATTTAACACGAATTAAACAATAAAACAATAAAAGCGGCAGTAAGAGTTAAGGCGTTTAGGAAACTATTGACGGCAATTTCATCCGTAAAATCCGTTTCCGTAGTGTCACCTTGGTGACTGCTGTGTGGTGTGTGGTGTAGCAGAAGTCCATATTGATGTCAAGGCGTGGCTTCGAGGAAAGCGTGGCCGAAGGGGTGACTGTGTCGATTGTTGTTAATAATTGGCAAACCGGCGAAAATGTAACGCGGCTGTTTACAAATTAGCTGTTGCTACACAGACGTAAATAGGACTGAGTGAATATGAAATTATTGTGTCGCCTGTGCTCCCACAAACAGGAAGTCTAGTTCGGTTGAGTTTAAAAAAGGCAATAAATAAAACACACTCAAATTTATATGTTAAAACTTTGCATCTGCATTGAATTATTATCATTAAAAATGAACTACATAATACGTGTTTTATAAGGCTTTTCTCAAATGCAATTTTTTGAATTGTACTGTAGTTTACTCCCAAAACTCATGATCATAAAAATGCAAATTTATTAAAAAAACCTGGTTTAAAGGCATTTAAGATGCATTTTATGGTTTAGTAAATTTTTGCAGACATTTTCAATCACTGATTAGTAAAAACAAATTCACGACGTTACGGGATCTGGAATCTGATCCTGTCTTCAGGTGTAATACCTAGAACATAACAAAGAAGTAAAAACACACCAGATGAACCTGGAGAAGTCCATAGCCAAACCTGAAATTAGAAATGTAGTCACAAAAATTACCTGGTGTGTTTTTACTTACTTAGTTATATTCTAGGTATTACTTACACCTGAAGACGGAATCAGATTCTAGATCCCGAAACGTCGTGAATTTGTTTTTACTATGAAGTGTTCGAAAATATCCGCAATAAAATAATAAGCATAACATAAAGTCACCATCACCAACAATGAACTTAAAATAGAGATAAATGTTAATTTATTGGGACGAGGACCAAATGAATGAACATACACCACATCGCTGAGAAAAGGACGCGATAGTAAGTTAACGACCTAAATTTCTAAAAAAAAGAAAAAAATAGATAAAAACTGTTAACTCGAAATTAAATTAAATTGTCGTTAGTAATAAAATTAATTGTCGTTCAACCACCCGGTTATGTTTAGGTATACCTTTTCAATGTCTTGAGTTATTTTGAGATAAAATAATTTTGAAAAAAAAAAAACTCCCCTGTATTCGCAACTGGATGGGCAGGTAAACCGTCGAATGCTTCATTTGAGAATTTCTCCATCGATGACATTTCTTGGTAAAGTTCAATTCAGTCAGCTGACACTGTTTGTATCATGTGGTACATGGGAAGGACGTCCCCTAACGTCACGGACAGGCGAGATGGCGGACCAACGCCCCGTGGATGATGTTTGTCGATGCATTAGCAAGCGGAGGTCAAGGCCAACCGCTAATGGACATCTCCAGATAGGCTGCGTAATTATGGATGTTAACCATTAATACAACCTACGACGACCGCCATAGCGCCAAGAGTACCGAAGGGAACATTTAAGTTGTTAGGTTTAGACAAAAATGGTACTTCAAGGTATTGCAACTAGTGGTTGGAATATTTTCAAACGTTTTGGAAACATCAAAACAATAGTTTTTCCATGTAGCATTTAAAATATGAGTTTTGATTATCTTCTTCTATCTTCTTAATCATATACAAGTTTCGTCTGTTATATCATTTTTTATCTCAGCCTACTTAACAGATTTTTAATATTAAGGTGTCATTTAAAAGCTTATAATCTAGCACGTGTTCGAATGGAATGTTAATTAAAAAAGATCATATCGTCTCTGGCTTCGCTCCCATAGCATTTGACTTATTTCTAGAGGGCGCTTTAAAATGTTTACCAACTTTCATTATTCAATTTTTAAATGTAAATTGTTATTTAAAAGCTGATTACCTTCAGATGAATTGATTCTTAATTTAGATTGTAAACAAAAATAGATCGTCTTCCACGGCATAATTAACATATTGTTAAAACATTCAAATTTTTAATTCAACTTAAAATTTTCTTCTTTATACCTTTCTTCAACATTCTTAATATTCATGACAATCTTTAAGTCATATAATTTCTTTGAATTGTACTGTAGGTTAGTTTCTCACAAACAGAAAGAAATTATATTACAAAATGAGCAGTTTGTGACGCGATGCCTAGTCTTTTTTTAATGTCATTATTATAAATAATGATTTATGCAAGTAATCCAGGATAATCCACATTGTTATGCATTTCTATAATAATTGGATTTGTAAAAAGTTTAAACTGTAGATCACCCTTTCACTTGGGAAGCGTTTGTACCTAGATAATGTACATGTTGATTATTTATATATATTTTGAAATTATTATAGGTCTATACATTTTATATTGTATTCTGAATTCTGGATATCTTTTAAGCATTATTTTAGGACTGTTTAACTTGTTATGAATGATTCTATTGGTCATTTATTCTAGTTAGAAATATTTGCATTTATTCTAAGCTATATTTATATTTGTCAATTTTTATTTTGATGTGGCGCTTGCCCATGTGATTGTAGGACGGAAGGTCCGAGGGTAATCCCTTCAATCGTCGATTGTAGAAAAAAATGACAGGGGCGGACGGAAGGTCAAACCCCGGACCCTAATTAGTAAGCGGACCTAACGTCCGCCCTGTGAAAAGCAGGTAGGCGGATTTAAGTCTGGTCACCGTGGCGCACGCGGGCGTGCATCAACTGCGCGAATTGACCTGAGCCAGGTAGCCAGGGATGCATCAACTGCGCGAAACGCTCCGAGGAACGATGAGAGACGTGCATTAACTGCGCGAAGTTTTGGGTCTATTTCAGTATCATATTATAAAACAACATAGGGTTTTGCAAATTAGATAATTTTACATTAGATTAAAACTAAACGAAAAACTAAAATATGTTTATTACTTTTTCTTTTTGTTGACTTACTTCCTGTTGAGCTCAGCATGCCACTTGTCAATACCAACTGCCTTCTTCTAAAGGCAGGAATATTAAGAAAATCACTTAAATATTTACGAATACTAGTTCGCCAGAAGTTTGACCACACGACCAGAAGTTTGACGAGTACAAAGCCAGAAGTTTGACCACACTTTGTGATATGGGAGGTTGGGATGAACCTGTAAACTAGATTTCTTCCGCCGCCAACTAGGCCCTACCGTATACTTGGCTCGGGCTTCGCGCAGTTGATGCACATTTTTGGGAGACCCTTTTCGGTTTTCGGTTTTTTTTCAGTTGATGCAAATCGAAGGAATTTTTCGCGCAGTTGATGTGCGACCACGCACGCAACTTCTCTCCGTGGTTCACATAAAGTGTTCCGTGTTTTAGATTTCCATCGTCACAAGTTATAGGCTTTTTATTTGTGACTAGTATTACAATACTGTGAAACTAAAAGAGTAACAATATTGTATAGAGAGTGAAAATTTGCTTTGAAAGTTAATTTTAAAGTAAAATAGTAAAAATAAAATAAAGAGAGCCTCGGAAAGCATTGTTTATTTCTACATTTTGCTTGATTTGACAATACGTTTTTAAATTTAGATCAACTTGAACCCAAATCACTCCTTTAACAACATGGCTTCGTTAGGACCTGGTTTATGGGCAGTTTTTAACTGGTTTACCACAGCCTTATTGATTAGCATGTTTGAACTTGCTAATTTAGTTTATATATTATTTATATTATTTTGTTGAACAAACCATCATAATCATAAAAAAATCTTTATGTAAATTGTTAATTTTTAATATGCCGCTAAAGTACAGTAGGCCTATGTTTTTTTTAACTTGATCCTCCTCCTGAATATTAGGGTGAGGGAGAGACGATTGGCATATTGAAATGTATTTAAAAAATAAGCTCGTGAAAACATTTTACAGTACCAGATATTCTTTAACAACGTCCCATATACTTTTATAACGTTTTAATTACTATAATTTCTTACAGCAGTAAATCCAAACCAGCTGTATGTTTGTAACCCAAACCTTTGACTTGTTGAAAATGTAGCCATATCATTTCTAAACTACAGTTGAATTTCTTTAAGTATAAGCGGTCCATATTAGGTGGAATATCTTTGACAATGTTTATTTATGTATATGTTAAAAACGGGCTATAGTTTATTTCGCAACACAAAAATATTTTCTGCCGTCTATTTTATGGTCATCTTGGATAAAGAAATCTAATACATCTAAGAACATATGTTTTTTATTACTTAAAAATCTAAATACTTTCTCAGGAAGGCCTGATGTATACATTTAAAAACAAATTTAACAATCTTATGCAAAAATATAAATGAAAACATAACGTGAATCAATATAGTCTATAACAATACAATATTAGGCCTATACATTGAAACAAAATGATTTCTTGTATTTTTTAAGCGCTGCATACCAAAATATAAAAGACAACAATTCAATGTAAAATTATGACAAAAATCAATCTAACTATTAATTTAACACAATATAAATATATAAAAGGAATCATTGAATTAGGATCATGGATCACGATACGGATTGAGTATTTTAAGTTGAATATTGATGTTTGATCTATATTGACTGTGTAAGGTCAAGCACAGTAAACAATACTGTCAATATTTATATTTTACGATTTAAGACTCTGTTCAGGAGATGTAATGAGTATAACATGTTTGTATTGCATTTTCACTTCAAAATTAATGTACAGTTTTTCATAGTAGGCCTACAATATTTAACAAAATTTCATTTAATGAAGACACCTATGTCCCTGTCAACCCTCGTCAAACATTCTCAAACGGCGAACGCAGGGGCGGACGTTAGGTCCGGGCACGATTTGCCATTAGAGGTTTGACCTTGTGTCCGCCCCGTCAAAACAGGTAACAAATTTCCAGGTCATTTCTGAAGCCCGGACCTTCCGTCCGGCTACCTTGCCCATGCACTCCAATTGTGTTCTATGACCATTAAAAAATCTTGAATCGTGAAGAAGCCGACGCTCACTCTGCGTATTTTAAGACGAGAATCCGAATGAAGGATCGAATGGTTGCAATTTGCGTTCTTACCGCCTAAGACCACAGGAAAAGGAAACGATATTGTTTTCTTTTTCTGTGCTAAGACCAGCTAATTTTGAAGACCTTTCAGATATTTAAGACCTTAAAATAATTCGAAAAATAAATTTTTATAAAAGATAAAGTTGTGATTCACAGTCACAAGAATTAATATTTACCATAATTTACTTCGGTGCCTTCCAAAACCCGTTATCAGTTTGTGAATTAAAATAAATCTTAATAGCAAGACATTCTCTCTAATATAACATAAAAGTTAATTTACTTAATTGGCGTTATACATTACTTTTTTTACTTCAGTGGCCTTTCAGTTAGGCGAAGCGAGGAAACATAAATTAAGAATAAAATCCGACCCTGAACTTAAACGAAGACCACAAAATAAAAACGAGTTCATTACCTTCACATTTCTTTGACTGAGCCGAACAAGTAATTCAGAATACAAGAGCAGAAGATTCGCACAAGTTATGACCCAAAACAGGTTGCTTCAGAGGAAGATTATGTTGGAGAACCGGCTGTTCCCTCGCCATAGTCGTACCATAAAATGTGTGAGGCAGGTTCAAGGGGGTTCAGCCTCCAAGCGTAGGTTATGAGTCAAGTTTTTCTGACGAATTGTGAATTAATAATTAAGAGAGAGAGGAAGATAATTAGAGAAGAGATGACAAATGTTGAAAACGCTGGGGAACGCTGTCCTCTGAATAGGCAAAATATAATTAAATGCAGGAGTAATATCATATACCTGTCATAAAACTTAATAAAACGACCTACCTTAAGTTTGAAGTTTCAACAATAAGATCAAAGAATATTTATAATATATATTTAGTTAGGAGAGTAGAGTTTATCATGCGCTGCTACATAAATTGATGGAATGACATCAGGTTAACTTTGAAAAATATCAATCCAGATTGTTAAAGCTATTCTGATCATATCAATCACTCGATCTTTTCGGAGGGATATTAAGATCATGAGCGGATTTTGGTCCTGATATGTGGCTGTGCAAGCTCAAAAAAAGGTATTACAAATTTGTATACGAAAATCATTCATCATCAAAACCCAGTTTAAATCATTCGTTTTAGGCCTAATATCTAACAATAATACTTTCAGTAATTAATATTACAGCTCATTACAATTGTTAAAACAAATATCATTCCAAAAATCTAGGGCTGTGGCGCATCTCAACACACCCCCTTAAAGCCCTTAATGTTGATCTTAAAGTTAAATTCCAGATCAACATTCGAAATTACGTGTTATAGAGCTCAAAAAGGTTGATGATAAGAAAGAAAATCAAGAAGTTTGATTCTGCAGAGTTTCTGGATTTTAGAGGGTGGATTTTAACAGTCAATGGATAACAGCTGAACTATTAAGAGAGTTGTAAAATTCATTCCTCTGTCCAAAAAATCAAAAGCCGAAAAGTCACAACAGAGTAACAAACTCAAACTTCTCGATTACCGGTTTTAATTGAACTAACTGAAAATTGCGGCAATAAATTGACAATATCGAATCAATTCTTGCTCTCGCTCAGTGCACGACTGTCGACATTGTCCTGTGAGGCCTCCCGGACAAAACACTGGCAGTGACAGTCGCGGGTCAAGGTACAGCCGAGGGTCGACAATCAACCGGGGATCGCAAGGATCTGACATTCTGACCTGGATAACGCGAACAGCCATGATCTCACCGGGGGAGTCCGAGCGCGAGTAGTCATCGCGGCAGCGACCGACCGCTCCAGAGGCCAAGAGCACAGGCTGAATTGGCGCAAGGGAATTGCTGTTACCAGGGTTAGGGTTGTTGTTGTTATTGGTGGATCAGGAGACCCTAGCCGAACCGTTAAGTATGTCTGCCTCTGATGGGCATTTTGCGTAAGCCAATCGATGGACGGGATAGAAGGGGAAGGAAAGAGAAAGGGTGAGAGATGAGACATCAGACGGCCGTTTGTTCAGAGGGCCAACTCCCGTGCTCCTGTGACAATAATTGATTTTCAGGCTCAAGCAGGCGGACCCCGCTCTGACCTGTAAATGGCCAACCAACTGACTTTCCATTCATGTTCCTCAGCTAGATTTTTCCATTTCCTACTGATGACATCAACCCCCTAATGCGTAGAACATGAATGGATAAAGAGGGAAGGGAAATTATAGAGGACAGCCAAAAGACTTACCACATGTTATGACAACTTTTACCCAATGTCGAATTCGGAACTAGCATAACGAATTTTAAAGATGTCCTGGGGTGCTACTTCTTCTTCTTCTTGTGAGGTTACAGTGAGCTGGAGAGCTCACAGTGACAGTTTTAGGGCTTTGTCCTCTTAAGCCTGTCCTGGGGTGCTATTATCTGGGTAGAACTTGGTCAAGTTTAGAGTTTGGCCAGCTCTGATCCAGGCTGATCAGATTCAGGTTTTATCCCAGTCTGATACATCATGACTAGCGTGAGTTCATAAAACCATTCTGCAACCTGATCAGGTTTTGAGGTGGCCTGATCAAACCTTATTACAATTGATCTACCTGATCAGACATCACGTAACATCGCTTGGTTGGACAACTTTTAAACGTTGTAGGTGTAGTGCTAAACGACATGGAGGAATCCTATTGGTTACAGTTAAGGATTGTCTTGTATAATAAACATTTTCCCACAGGATCTTTCAACCTGTAAAAGAAAGTGATGTCTTCTGATTTTTAACATCGGAGAACTTGCCGTCGAATCGCAATACATAAATTATAAATTCCTGGGTTCATTAAACTATCCATGCGAATTAAATAAAAAACTCACGTATGGTTACGAGTAAATTCGATGATTTTAATGTATTTTTTTACAGTTGAATTTTACTGTTGATTATTCTAGTTGGGTTTCTGCTAGTATTCCTAACAAATAAGTTTTTATCAATGAGTACAATTCCATCGATGATTTAGTTTTTCAATGCGAAAGTGAAGAATTTTTACCAGTTGATTCATAACCACTACTGTTCAACCCTTTGATGTAGATATTCTGACATCATACATTTGTGGTCGGGTATTTCTGTAACGATTCGTCACAACTGGTTTACGTTTAACATGCAATTATTGACAGTCCCGGTAGATTTATTCCTGGGCAGAATTCTTCGAATCTATGAATCGCGGAGGTGCGACATCGGTACGGTGTGATAGTCTGATAATGAGTCAGAATAGTAAGATTTAGCGTGAGAGAATACGTTGCCCGTTTTATCACGGCACCTGAGGGATTAGGAGACATTTCTGGTGGACATTGGATGAATTCTGTGGGTCCGGGCTCTTATGAGTGTGCGTGCGTGCTCCCTTAGGTGCCATGGTAGACCGGATGGGCTATAGCAGTGATCTGGAGGGCCCAGACGCTAAATCATGCCATTACCAGGTTTACGTCAGCGGCCGGGCCAAGGCTGCGGACCAGTTACTCCCTACCACAACATCCGCCATCGCCGCCTCCACCTCCGACGCGTTTCCGGTGCACAGTGTTGAAAATAAGGTGTCAAACAGCGGAAAATATGAAAATTGTATGCAATTGATTTTAAAATGCGCATTTGCTTGAGAGAAATTTCAGTTTTTTTATGGAAAGGTGGAATTTTCTGTGAAATTGTATGATGACTCTATTGTGACCAATTCTCCCTCTGCTTACGCAGGCTACACTAATAAATGGATAAACGAAGTTCAGTTCTTAGCTTTTAAATATTGTTCATAACTCAGTATTTTTAATCTTTTAATGTTTTTCAAATGGGATGGGACAACTACCACCACCACCCTACGCTTATATGCTCACTTAAAAAATATCATACACGAAATCATTGATCGTTGCAGCATTTCTTATAATATCTTTAGTTTTCTATACTTAACCAATTACCTAACAATACTTTACTCAATGAACTAACTCATCTTATAGTTTAATTTAAAACGGTCGGTAGTTAAGGGGAGTCGGTTGGCCCTATCTTCCCCATGTTAAATTAAGCAAATTTAAGGTACATTTTCTCAAAAACTATTAAATATATTGCAATAATTCTTTTTTTTCTCAAAAGGTACACTTGCTGGGCACACTTTAACGGAGAGATATTAAAATTATTTTTTGTTTTTATTTTTTAATATATATTTTTTTAAATACGATAAAAAATCTCTGTTTTTTAATGAAATAATTTTTTTTGTTATTTTGCGGTTATTAAGACCTAAAATATCTCTCCGTCTGTTTATGTGCACTTAAAAAAGGAACAAATTAAAAAAAAATTAACAAGATATCTCTTTTGGTTACTGAGAAAATGTACCTTATATGGAAAAAACCCGTTTTTCGGTAATCGTCGTTTAATGACAACAAACAGCTGTACACAGGTGTGGCCTGTGACTGTAGGTTATTCTACTGACATGCAGTGCTACCAACGAGGCAAAATCAAATACTGTATATTGTTTTAACTGAAGAATAAGCAATACTATAATAAACTATGAGTAATCTTACTGATCTAAAGTCATTGTGTGCTAGTGTGTATGGAGCAGCCCAAATTGTCTTCGAAACATACTTGTTATCCATTTACAAAAAAATATATAACTCAATTTCTACTGAATATATTTTAATGTTTTAGGTCTCAAATTAACCGGAATGAGCAGTGGAACAAATATCAGTAATAAAAAAAAAAAAATGATTTTTTTTTGCCCAGTGGGTCAACCGACTCCCCTTAAGGAAATGTTCTGTCAAATACTGAAAACTACTCAACATCGTATAACTTTACTCTAAACCCTTTAAAAAATTCTAAAGTTAAACTCTTATCATATTACGAATTATTTATTAGAAAAAAAGGTCACCTTACCCTCCACTATTAGGTCTAAGGCAGGGCGCGCACTACTTCGGAATCGGCTCGGCTCGGCCGGAATCGGAAATTTGCTTTGCATGTAACTTAATGGATCGGCAAATGCCGATCCGTGCCGTGCCGTTCCGATGTAGTGCGCGGGTCTCCATTACATTACACACAAAGCAAATTTACTCACCGCGCCGATTCCGGCCGAGCCGAGCCGATTCCGAAGTAGTGTGCGCCGTGCCTAAGACGTTTATTACGATTCCACCCGCAACAATACTGTCTCGCATCAGAAATCTATTCCCTCTTTACCGTAATAGGTCTTTTGGAAGATAACGTCCATCCCCTTTCTCCATGGTTACTTAAATTTTGGGTTAGGTTAGTATAGATGGTCAGTTATAGCGGAGAAGAGTTACCAGCGAGATGTATTGCAAACGTCGTCTCAAAAGTAACTGTAGTGGCGATAAGGAGTTACCCCAGCAAGATGGATTACAAAACCCGTCTCAAAGGTAACTGAAGCGGCGATAAGAGTTACCACCCAGCAGGGATGCCGCCACTGCCACTATGTCGTACCCTCACCATTGTTGCGCTGCCGTCAGCCGTGCCGTGTCAAGTAGACCGGCGGGGCCACGCCACAGCCGTGTAGCAATCCAGGACGGCGTTAATCACTGGAATTAACGCGCCAAAACTGATGTCTTTCTCAACTGGATCGGTAACCTGCATCGCCATCGTTTGGGCAGAGCAGAATAATTGGTTACATACATTAACTTTATAATTGAATGTCTCGTTTTTATATAAAAGATTTGGTGTGTGTTTAGAAACGTGGTACTTTTTAGTATTTTCTATAGAAATCTTGGTTTTAGTAAGTAAGATAACACTATATTGGGCACTAGCAAACAATAAAGAAACCAAGTAATATATAGTTACACTTACAGAAAAACACTTAATAATTATTGACACTTAATAATAATTATTAATTATTGAGGTTAGACTGAAGATGGGCTCAGAAGAAAACCCGAAATATATCATTTTTTTACAAATTGTTTTTCTAAATTCATGAGTAGCTATAATGCTAGATAATTATCAATTACCATGAAGAAAAATACATACCGTAAGGAATAGTTACACTTTTTAATCACACATAAAAAAAACTCGGACAGTGCTATCTATGTTCTATAAATGCTTCGAGATTGCTATTTTTGAAATATTAAAATGGAAAAATATAGATGCAATTTATGAGGAAATTGTTGTGATAATTACATCTCACAAACGACTTGAATCTATTTCATTAATAGCCCTACACGCTATTAATGTATAAGGTATTAATGTATTAAGGTGTAATAGATCAATATCCCTCCAATTAATATTGGAGATCAAAAAGCCGGCGGGGGTTTGATTTTCTTTTGTTTGTAAAAACATTTGTACATATTTATGTACAAAAAAATTATCACATTAAATACATTGTTTCGAGGTATCTTTAAATAAAAAAAGTTAACCTGTCCTTTATCTGGTAGGAATCGTAAACAGAGCTTGTGCAACTAAATTTCAGTAGCAGTTAAAATTACATCAAACCCGTTTTCGAAAAGTAATAAAATACTAGCGTAGGACTGTCAGTTGCTCGGAGTCGAGATATTTAGTTTGGATATTAATAAAACACCCGACCAATCCGATATAGTGATTATCAGTTATCATCACCCAAACCTACAAGTCTTTACAATTGTACATTAACAGACTATTACAATGTTCAACCCAATCCCAATGTTATTTGAATGGGAAAATTTCCAATTTCAATAATGGGTAGGCCTAGCGCTTTTATTTTATATCTCATTATCATAAATGTTTGGCAGACCGGCAGACCCAGCTACGGACCACTATCCAACGACACCAAAAACTTGAAAATCGGTTAAGAATTTTAGAAGAAGTTCTCATTCAAAACTCTTAGCGTATAATTCTGCATTTCAAATGAAAGTGAAGTCCCGCTGATTATTGTTATGGAACCGCGCGAGTACAGCAAAAGATGAAGGTAGGTCGTCGTTATCAGTGTCCATGGTATAAATTTCCCTCCCTAGTCAATAAAACCTCGTCTTATCAATGCGATGTTTGTTTGTGTGATTGCAAGTGGCACCTGGAACGTGAGGTTTTGTTTTCCTTTAACAATTTCCTATAAGGACAAATTTTTATGTTTAAAATCAAAACATTGATCGCTCATGTTTTGATTAATTTCTATGAAAGGCTTGTTTGCTTATATGAAGTTTACGTGAATGATTTTGGTTCAAAAGTTTAAATTGTTTAATAAGTTTTTCACAGATGAATGATTTTACAGACAAGTGTTACAACTTCTCGTTAATGTTATCTTCAGATTAGGGTTTGGTAGCGTAGTCGACTAAGTTAACCGTACAGCTTTTGGGAAAACATGGTATTTTATTCTCCTGTTTCAGTCACCGTTTTTTCAAAAGATTTTCTTGATTTACTAATCATTTAGATAAATTTAGTTAAATGCATTCGAGTTCTCATACCTTAAAAAAAGTTAAAATGTGAAAATACAACTCATAACGTAGAAAAGTAAGTCGGTTTTCCTCAATAAGATTCTTTACTAATGCAATTTATTTTTACTGATATAAGCGATATTTTGGTTCTGGATCCAACCTTAATATATCAAAAACATATTTTGTAATGATAAATGTTCAAAAACACCATCCGAAACGAGGGAACGAGGAGGCATGTTTTTAGTTTTTTACTAGGGTGAAGATGTAATATATTTATTTTATCCTACGAAATTTAGGCAACAATATTATTTTATATACTAGTTATTTCTTTATGGCAATAACATCTCCTAAAGACACCAATAAATAATTATGGTGGCAATGAAAAATCCTGGAGCTAAAGTGATTCTTGTCCCTGACACAAAAACGTAATAAAATGGGACGGTTTATGTAGCCCTAATACGAATAAATATGTATTATTAGCCGCAAGATTTTATATTTTGAGTACCTAAGTACGAGGCGTATTAGAAATTTATAGGTTTTCAGGTTTCAATAACCCAACCCCTATTTAAAACACCACACTTTACAAGCCCTCCAATCCAAGACCAGAATTATGTCTTTTAAGTCATTCGTAATCACTTTACCCCCCCCCCCTTCCAATAATGTTTGTAGTGTCCATACCCAGACTCTGGCATGTCCGACGACTCAGAAAGACGCCATGGAACGTCCGGAAACTACCAAAGCCAACCGCTCCGAGCGGAGCGTCGAGGCCAGCGAGGTTTGGGTGTACATTGTCAAGATCATTACTGTTGAAATTATCTGATCGGCATTTACAAAATGGCGTAAATATATAATAAATTTAAGATTTTCTTGAGCAACAAACAACAATTTGCAAGAGTTCAATTATGTACAACTAAACCATTAAATCTCCTTGTGCTACAATGTAAGAAGTGGTCATTAATAATAATGTTCATAGATAATGGATATATATCCGATATATTATATTTTCAGGCTTTATTCTACTAACAGTAACGATCCTCTCAGCCACTTCTCAATAGCAGCCTGTTGCTGTTCAGATAAGTTTAACGTTTTGTTGGCTCTGTGTATTTAAGTTTATTGTTGGTGAAGGTGAGTTGTTATTATGTTACCAGTTACCATACCAGTCCTTGCTGTCTTGTGGTTGGCTTCGTTTCCGTAATCGATTGATGCACTTTTACTTTGCACTATCCGTTCAGAACTTCATTGATGTTTTATTATTTTTATTATTTACTGTTTTGCGGTTTTTAGTTATCTGCTTTATCTTCATATATATTTTTAATGGTTTATAATTGTGTGAGTGATTTAACCTTACACATACAAGTTACAAGTTAATAATTTTACTGTGAACACATTTTAGTCATGGGAATTAATATTTACTAGAGTGCAGGTTAATACTTCCTTTTGTTTAGAATGAATACTAGATAAGATTCCGGATACTAGTTCCAGAAATGTTCATTGGGTACTTGTAATTTAATGGTTGTACTGGATCAACTAATCTGTGTAATTAAAAATTATAACGATTGGTGATAAGTTTTATGGTACAAGTCTATAATATATACAGCCCCATGTGTAACTGACTCACTCACTCACTCACTCACTTATGATATTAAATTCCTGAAGCGACTGTTTAAGATAGAGACTTGAAATTTGGCATGGACATTCTTTGAGATGTTTCAATTTAGGAAAAATCATAAAACTACAACTTTTTTACTTTTAAACTATAAAAAAGGTAAAATATAATGATTTGTCGGTAACGTAGTTTAGCCGTATCAGCGTATATCATCGATGGTATCGTAGATCACTCTGCAGGTTTAGTTCTCGCTCGTGTTTAAATGTTTCCTTTCAACTACACCCCTGTTTGACACAAATGTTATATCCTATATAAACATGAACGTCTTATGAAGACGACGGTGTCTTACTAATGTGAGCGGGTTATTTCACCTGGGTAATACTCGCTTTGATTTATACATTAGTAATGCCCTAAAACTATAAATTTTCAACTTACAAATCGTAGAAAATTCTAAAAAGACGAGGTGTCGGTAAGGAAGTACTTTGGATCTTAAAGATGTCGCTCGAAGCGCTATTATAGTCGCTTAGTTCTCGCTTGTATTTAAATGATATCTTTTAACCACACCTCTTCCCGATAATAGTTGATTGCGTATGGTTTTTCCCTCTGATTGCCGTGTTATTATTGAAAATGAAGTTTACTGCATCGAAAGCGTATATTTACATTCAGGTGTTGTCCTACGTATGGTTTTCGCTTTAATTGCTGTGTTATTGAAAATGGAGTTTACTGAATCGAAATCGTGCCGTCCAATCAGGCTTAGATTTTAGTTTAGGAAACGATTGAACATATTAAGTTATAGAACGATTGGACTTTCCATTCTTACCTTCGCCAACGTTTACCTACTTCCGACGTTTTTTTTAAGACCATCTACATATCTGATGACCCATCAGGCTGAGAAATATTGTAATAACCAATTGAATTAAACTCAATAGTAATTTTTCTCGCTGCCACTTTGTCCGTCAAACTTCCTCAATGCAGTGCTCTCACCTTAAGTCTCGATTAACCCTATTATTGTTGTAATTGAAACCTATTCTATGCTTATAAATTATTGTAACTCTTTCAGTATATTTTAATTTAACCAATAATTCTTTCTTGACTATTATTTCACAATTGGTATTCTATACTACCATTGGTTTACTACCATTGGATTACTACCATTGGTTGAAAATGCATAATGTACGCCGATTTTATGGTTCTTAAGTTGCAACTTTCTTCATTTTAAGATTGCTATCGTTCCTCTATATGGTACATATATGATTCCTGTGTTTCTTGGCCACCCCGTGGCGAAACTGAAGCATCTTAGCCTATACCATATTTTTTAATTTCAAATATCTTGATTTTGTCCCTTTTTTCTTCTATTACATACAACGATCCTCTATATAAACTTATATAATTTTATTCTTTTTTTATCTCTTCAGAATACAGCTATTACCTCAATCATGTGCAATCACAATCGTACCTACCAAATTTTTACACAACAACTTTTGAGAATTACTATTTACATAGTTCATTAATATTTCACAACTCCATTATATTTTTTAACGAATTAAGGGGAACTAGGGAGTGGGATTAAACCATGAGCCGTCGGCAAATTTCAAAGCTTATTATTATTTATTGTTAGTAGTGTGTATTGGCGACTTCTGTTACTGTTGTTGGAGTTGAGCCCTCAACTAGCATGTTCATTGTATGAGGTTTTGACAGTAATTTACGGAATTGGGGCAACCAGTTATTGGGTTGGACCCTCCATCAAGCAAAACACCTAGAATATTTACATAAATAATATTTATTTCACGGCTCAATTTTTTCAACTATTTACAAAGGAGGGGTATTAAAACCTACTAATAGGAGATTATTAAAGCTTTCTTTACTATTGATTGTGAATTCAGAGTATTAGATGGTTTTGTTACTGTCTTGGCCGTTCAGATCTTGTGTGGAACTAAATACTTGACTTTTTATTAATTCAAACTAGGGGGCAACTCCTAAGGGGGCATGGGGGCGGAGCCCCCATCGAGCCGTAGGCGAGTCACTATATCAAACCGTTCATTTCACAAAGGTAGTACTAACTCAATGACATTATGGATTAGCCACTGTATCACGTATTTACAGCAAAAAAAAAAAAAAGGTTTACAGTACCTGCTCTGTCTAGTGATCCAAGGGGTTAGTTTTCACACTACCACGGTATCGGGTCCTGTTGACCCATTTTCAAGTACACAATTACAAACACATTAATCCTTTAAGTGAAGTTGTTATTACAAATTAAAATTAAAAGGAAACACGGAAACACACGGACACATTTACGAACAAAAACTGGCCAGAATTTAACACGGAAAACACGTGCATCGGCAACGAGTGATGAGTCATGCACGCGTTTTCCGTGTTAAATTCTGGCCAGTTTTTGTTCGTAAATGTGTCCGCGTGTTTCCGTGTTTCCTTTTAATTTTAATGTAATGACAACTTCACTTGAAGGATCAATGTGTTTGTAATTGTACACTTGAAAATGGGTCAACAGGACCCGAAACCGTGGTAGTGTGAAAACTAACCCCTTGAATCACTAGACAGAGCAGGTACTGTAAACCTTTCTTTTGCTAACTCAATGAGTTGCTTTAGAACTATTTTGCTAGCAGTTGATTTTGTTGTTGTTCATATCTAAAAAATATATATAAATATATAATAATAATAAAAATTAAGATGTAATAATTATATTCCCTCCTTAAAAATAACTATCTTTCTCTCTTACACTGGAAAGCAACGAAATGAGGAAGCGAGGTTGATGTTATTTTATGGAAACGAAGTTTTAACTTGTCAACAAAACGAGTTAGTGTCCGTGATTTCTGTTAAAATGACTGTCAATTTTCACTTACCTAAACACGTTGATTACTTAACGACGCACAGGAGCAAATATACTTAAAAAGTTAATTTGCACTTTTGGAGATCAATGATGGTTAAGAGGTTCATTATAAATGAAATAAAATGAAAACATCAACGTTCTGCATTAGCTTTTATTTTTCTTGATCTTGACATATTACAAAATATCGAAACAGGTTCGTGTACATGAAAAACTTGTACAAGGTCGCTTCCGACTGTGCAGTTTTTTATTGAAACACATTAATAATCCTACATATAGGAAATATATCACTTAATCACTTTCTAAGACACCGACGCTACCAGGGCGTATTTGAAGACGAATAAAATCAAAATATTAGTAAGGATATTTCATTTTACCCATGAGATCCTGATTTCTGTATTTACAATACGGTTGGTTAAGCTTATGTTCTTAGTCACATTGAACGTCCCCATGAAATTAAAGGCTGCTGTTGTTTCAAGTGTAGATTTGTTTTATTTCTGCCTCTTGATACATTAGAAATAACAAATATCAAATTGTAAGCATCGTTGGAAGTAGAAACATTTCTTTGTGGTTCTGAATGAAAAGTGTTATCTGTCACTATTTGCCAGTGAGTTGGGAGTGTATCCAAAGGTGACATACTACAACGTTCGACTTTTATGAACGGAAAGGAGGTAGAAGTGGATGCATATAAGGATCGATATTCTAATATCCTTTAAGAAAATGTTTAGCCATATAAACCTAATACTTTATTATGCTTGGTTATCGTGTTTGACTCCTTAGTCCTCAAGGTACTTCCCATGATCTAAATAAAAATTATACCAATATCTAAGAAAAGTAAGTAACGTTGTTATGGCACGCTCAATTCCGCAATTTTCCGACAGTCCAGCTAAATATTTTTAATGACATTCGGATGGCCTTCTCTTATAATCACAAAATGGGATTGGTAGGGTTTAAAACTAAAGGTAAAATTTTTAACAATTACATGAGACAATCCAGATTAAATTGCTTGATTTCGAAAAACAGGTACTTGTTTAATACGCTAAGGTTTTTTTGTTATTGGAACTCCTCCTGCGATTTTTAACCAAATTCCAAGTTTTTTGGTGTCGTTGGATAGGACTTGGTCTTTAGTTGTTTCCATCAAACATGTATGACAATCGGACTTAAAATAAAGGTGCTACCCATATTTTAAGTTTAAAATACTCCCATTAAATAAGTTGGGATATTTTTAGTATTTTAACATATTTTGTTAATGTGTAGCTGTAAACAATTGTAGTTTAGGAGATTACTGATACAAAATATTGGAAAATATTGGTCAGGTTTAATTGATTTAGAGTTAAACTAACATTTTTAGCAATGACATGTGATAGAGCAAATGAATTCGCGATAAAGTACACCAGTTGTTTATTAAAACACGTATGAGCATTTTTCAGTTTACATAAAGTCTTCAACCAACAGCCAGGCGAGTCTTTGTTGATCGAGGAATCAGCAAGTCACTATGACGTCATAGGAGAGCCAACATCAACATCCTGGACTGTCTCAGCCAGACAACCGCGCCGCCAAACTGGCTAAAGTGGATTGGAGACCGACACGAGAAATTTGGTTCTTTTTCATCAGTAAATTATCAAAGTTTTACACTACGATTTCCATTATTTTCTTACTGACATTTACTGACTACTGCAACCGTCATAGCGATTCCACTTTGCATCCAAACTAATTGGATACATCAATTTTCAAGTGCATTTGTCATAAATGTTGTGGACCAAAGCCAATCTCGTAAATTTCTGTGAGTCAACATATTGAGTTTGTAATCCTGTGTTCGGTGTTTTATCTTAAAAAATGACAGGTATTGAGGGAATTATTAGTGTTAAGATTAGTGCACTTAAGATTTTTCGGCAGTATTTTTATACAAGTAGATTTCTGTTATAGTCGTATGTTAGTACTTTAGAGTTCTACTACTACACCATAAAAATATTTTACAATATCATTACAATTTATATTTAAAACTTTTAGATACTTAAGGCTGCGGTCTACCCCAACCAAAACAACAACAATGCCGAATGCCGCCTCGCGGCCGTAGCGCTAGGCGAGTTTGATGGCTGCAGAGGTTTACGGGGATCGTGTTTCAGAATTAACCGATTAAGATAGAGATTGGCTGTTAACTTATTCTAAAAGTAGAAAAAAGCATCTAGTCGGCTATCATTTTAGAATTTTTAAATAAAATTTCTAATTTCAGTAATATCTGTCTAAAATTGTCTGTTTTTTAGTTTTGTAAATGCAGAGGTTTACGGGGATCGTGTTTTAAAACTAACCTCTTAAGACAGAGATTGGCTGTTAACTTTTTTTTAAAGTAGAAAAAAGAATCTAGTCGGCTATATTTTTAGAATTTTAAAATAAAATTTCTTATTTCAGCTATAACTGTCTAAAATCATATGCACCGGGGTGGTCCCGAGCTCCGGTCTACCCCTGGCGCGCACCCAAGTGCAAGGGGTTTTTAGAATCGTGTTATCTTCTGCCAAATGAAGCCTAGAGCTATAAATAAAGTGTCATATTAAAGAAGAATAACTATACTAATTTCCCTCTGTTGCACTTTTGTAATTAGTTCATTAAAACCAATAGAAAACTTCAGTTAAAAATCGATAAAAAACAGATGATTTTAGACAGTTATAGCTGAAATAAGAAATTTTATTTTAAAATTCTAAAAATATAGCCGACTAGATTCTTTTTTCTACTTTAAAAAAAGGTAACAGCCAATCTCTATCTTAAGAGGTTAATTCTGAAACACGATCCCCGTAAACCTCTGCAGCCATCAAACTCGCCTAGCGCTACGGCCGCGAGGCGGCATTCGGCATTGTTGTTGTTTTGGTTGGGGTAGACCGCAGCCTTAAGTTGAGCTCTTGTTCGTTATCAAGACACAAGATTAGCTCTTAAATCAATTCCATTGGCTGGCTACTTTTCCAAATAACTTTTCTCACAATTTAGATGGATTTAATTCTTCATTTTATAATGATTTTTGTCGTTAAGTCAATCGGTTAAATTATTTATCAGGTTTATGTGCCTACCAATGAATACCACAGTAATTTGTACAAACGTTTGTACAACTTAGTCTAGTTGTATCTTTATCCAAAATCCATCAAAGAAGAAAACGTAGAGACTTTATATATTTTTAATTCTATGGCAACTCTTGTATTCGCCTTTTTGCCGTGCAAAACTATCCTATTTGAAAACAGAATCATATTTCATAAAGCATTTCTTCAATTAGAAATCTCTAATTTTAAATCAATGTAACCACCATGTAAGTGCTATTTAAACTTGGGTGATGATTAAGAGTAACATTTATTTGACCCAGTTAAGTTGTGCAATATGGCCTCTAAAGTTTTCCTCCGAACAGCCAGATCATATTTTTGGTGGACAACACTGACCGTCTGGTTTTTTGTCTCGGATCCTTGACCTATCCCAGCTAATCTGCCGAAAGCCTTCCTCGATTCATTGATCATAGACCACTTTCTATTTGTGACGTCAATGGATTAGCCTGCAGCCAAACTAAACATGTGAGTTTTTGCTCCGGAAGCGCTATCGTTGTTGAAAATCAATTTTTTATTAAATGTTTTTGTGGTGTATTTGTATGTAAATTAATAATTAATTAGTATAGCCCAGATAATATCCTTATTTGTAATTGCAATTCATATTACTTCTATAAAGTCATTGTTGTCCGCTACATCAGGCCACACATCACCTGATGTGACGTCATGTCGTGCTATTTGAATAAAGCAACCCGATTGGTGCTCATGATCACGCCACTGCCCTTCCACCTTATTCCTGGATCACCTCACATGTCCTGACCCCGACCGCCAGTCAGTTCCCCAGCAGCTCCCGTCCATCATGTAGCCCGGTCGGTTTTTACGTGGTTCAATGAAGTGTATCATTTCATATACCCGCACTTCCCATACGCGACAGTTTTCTAGTTTTGGTACTTCAATAGCTAGTACCAGGGGGACCGAGCTTAAGCTCGGTAAAATTATTACTTTCGTTTCTCACACAAAGCTCGTTCGCTCCGCTCACTCGCCAGGCGGAAGGTTTGCTGCACATTGGTATGATTTTCCTAAAACCACAGGTTAAAGATGTAACACATTGGTTTATTTTATCTACAGTTATCAGCTGATTTTTGTTCAGTTAAAAAATTTCCATAAGGATAACATGGGATCTTTGAAGGGCTCTAGCGCGAAAACCGGATTTTTCCCAGCTATGGGACCAGCTCCAATCGATTTCTGGTGGCCAAAACCCCCATATTCCAAAATTTGAAGGAAATCGTCGGAGCCGTTTTTGAGATAATTGTGCAAGCAAGCAAACAAGCAAACATTGCTCGTATAAGAGTATAGGATTACCTAACAACAAAGTTCAGCAATGTTCAAGGCATTTCTACCCTCTGAAACAAATTTCGTCAGAACTGGTCATCAATAGCATTGTTTAGCAAAATATTCTCAAAACAGAATGAAAACTTCTTTTAAGACACGGTTTGTTGTTTTTGATACCATAATAACGACATGAGAAGTAGTATAAACAGGCTAACAATCACATTGAACTAGTTATCCTTGAGTTTAGCAGCAAAATTGCACTTGTACTTCGGTATTTTCCTTTTGATAATCAAAGCAGTTCAATCATCGTAATCAAACAAAATTTTAAGCATACAAACAGGATAAAATTAAGTAGAAAAGTTTTCCCGAGTGCCCTAAAGGTATTGTATAACTTACAGCTTTGGTGTTTTTTATTCTACACGAATTCCTGGATTTCTATCGTAAATTTATTTAAAACGGAATTAACTGCTCTTTGCCTTAGATCAACTAATAGTCCCCGGTTAACCGAGCCTTGCTCGTTGGTTTAATTCACTTTTGTTACAGTATCATGGTAATAAAGCTATTAAATTTCCACCAACAACCAATACCTCTTCACAGTTAACAGCTGTTTAAAAAAAAACTGCTTCACATTAATGTTTTTTAATTTTTCTATACCTTTCGTTGTTATTTCGTTACCAAAATAGTCACCCATAAGATAAATTTTAAAAATTACGATTATTTTTTAAACTTAAACTTAGACCAAATTAGATTTTCCTTGGGATTGAGGCTGTTTCTAAACTTATTTTTTTGTACAAAACACTCTTAAAAGCAAAGTTTAAGCAAAATCCACCAGCTAGATTTCGATATCGTGGAACACATCCCTTCAGACAGTACTCGTATTATAGTATAGGATATTCCTACACAAACTGTGCAAGTAGCCGATTACTTATCTAATTAGTTTTCAATTTCAACCCATCTCCTGAACTAGATAAAACTGGCAGAAAGGGTAATGTTAAACAATGATGGATTATAAATTAATGTTCTGTTTTTTTCCAAACAAATCCTATACTATAATACGAGGAATGTCTGAAGGGATGTGTGTTCCACGATCTCGAAATCTAGCTGTCAGATTTTGCTTAAACTTTGAAATTAAAAGTGTATTGGCCCAAAAATAAGTTTAGAAAAGGCCTCCATCCCAGGAAAAATCGAATTTTGTCAGAATTTAAGTTAAAAATTCGTAATTTTTAACATTGGTCTTATGGGTTGCTATTTTGGTAACGAAATAACAACGAAAGGTATACAAAAATAAAGGAACATTAATATTAAGCAGACTTTTTGAAACAGCTGTTAACTGTGAAGAGGTATAGTTGGTTGGGGAAATTTAATAGCTCTAATGACACTATATCAAAACTAAAATTAAAACCAACGAGCAAGGCTCGGTTAACCTGGTACTTAAGAGCAAAATTAGCTGTATGTAGGCCCTAACAGATGTCTAGATATGAAGTTAAGTTTAATGAATGTTTACTTGCAAAGCGTCAACTTCTCTGTGTCTCAAGACATCGCCGCTTGCATCCGTCTAATGCAATGCAATGTAATCTGTCATCAGAGCCCCGCGACGATTAAACCAAGATGGCGGCGATGATGAGTTTGCGTTGTGGTTAGCATAAACACCGGCGACCTCTGGTGTCAACATGGTAATGACGGGGGACACTTCGTCGGCATGGCGTAGGCCACGACGAAGCTGTGGGCTGGCAATGGTCCCGAAACTCACGTGAAAAGTTTGGTGTCAAGAAGTAGCTAGCGATCCCTTGTGTCTGGAGTCGCAAACAGCCGTTTTCCTGGTGATTATGAGGTCTAGGGTGCAACATCTTTAAGTGGACCCATTACAAATTTAAAACTGGTTTACACAAGTTGGGAATTCAGCATTACAGCAATAGTAGTTTTCATTACTAGGAGCAAAAGTGGGTCTTTTTGGTGCGCAATCGTGTTTTAAAAACGAGGCGTAGCCGAGTTTTTAAAAACGATTAAGCATCAAAAAGACACTTTTGCTCCGAGTGATGAACAACGTTTTTTATCATAATGCGAAAATTAGACTTTTGATCGTTAAAAATAATAACTATAAAGTTTTATTTTCAAGGTTATATTTACAAAGTAAGTAATATGCAGTGTTTATATTTCTGTTATTTACAAACAATGCTTTTCATAACGTTTGAATTTCAAAATTCTGCTCAACAACATAAATAAATCAATAGTAATATACTTGGCAAACAGCTGACTTTTCAGTACTAGGACCTAAAAAATTCTCCAGATGATTTTTCAGTCCTAGGACAGAAAAGATTCGGTTTTGGTACTATTGAGAGAAATAAAAACTGGCTGATTTCGTGCAGAATGATAAAAAAGAAGTTGTCGTAACATGTGGTAGTATCTTTTGGCAGTCCACTATGGCGAACTTCACTTTCCTTATCGATGTTCTTGACATCTTGGGGTTGATGTCATCCAGAGGGCATGTAAATCCCCAGCTGAGTAATATAAGAAAGACAGTAGGTTGGTTGACCAGTTAGAGGACAGAGCGGACCGCTTGTTTGAGCCTGAAAATCAGTTGTCACAGGAGCACGGGGGTTGGTCCTCTGAGGGGTCAATCAGCCGTCTGCTGTCCGTTTTTCGTCCTTTTCTTTGTTTCAATATCCCATCCTTCTGGGTGTTTGTGCAAAATGCCCACTAGAGGCATACGTTCTTAACATTTCTGCCTAGATCTCCTCATCAACAACAAAGTTGCGATTGACGCAAATTTTTTAACTGTCTTATCATTTTCCATACTTGCTAAAATTACATTTTTCTCATGGGAAATGTTTTATATTAACGTGTTAGCAGTATTTTGTGAGAAAAATGTAATTTAAACACCAAAATATTGGGACAGTCTCAACCTTATCACTAGTTGCTAGTTTAGGAACTAGGAGCGTCTTACAGTTTCCTCGTTTCCAGCATCATAGACAATTATTCCCAAATCAGGACTGATTCCCAAATACTTAAAGAATGCACTCAAAAGACTGTGTCGAGTCTTATGGCGGTTGTGCAGTTTTGAGACTCATAATTTCACTGTCTTATTGTAGAGAAAAATTTGTAAACAAATAATAACATAGATCTGATAGAATTGCGTTTAAAAAAATTTCACAGTCTATGAGAATGGTGGAACGTTGCAAACAATTCTTTTTCTTAGTGCATGCGATAAAATGCATAACTGGGACGGTGGCGACGTCCTGTAATCCACCTACTTGGAGGTCACGAATTGTGGATAGTTATAAGTGATGGCTTGTGTAGGCTATGCGATGTTTCCTGGTTGGGATTAACGTCGGAGTGAACATTCATCCATAAAGACCATCCTCATAATTAGACCAATTCGTATATGGGAGGTGGAAATTGTGGTTCGGATCCCACGCTAAACTGTAGGTAGATACCATTGGCTGTTGGGCTATTAATTAACAGTCCTGTCTAAGGAGAATGTCGAACTTAGTCAGTAATAAGACTACAAGATCGCGCCACAATCATCCTACACTCATCTCTCATTCATATTCAGGTTAAAATACCGACTATGTGAGGTCCCTGTCTCAAATTAGTGATCTAGCGATAGAAATTGAGCGAAAGGTGTTGTAATCAAATTCACTGCCAGGATCACTAATGGTCACGCCTACACACCAATTTATCATGGGTAACTCTAATAAATAATAGTTAATAGTATTGGTATATCCTAAAGATCACCATGCGGAATGATGCATGGCAACTGGGTACAGTGAATTTTTAGTACATGCGAATTTTTATTACTGATTGGAGCGACAGATCTTTAATGACGGTTTGACGAGGTTTTGACGAGAAGGCCATAAACAGGTAGTGTGGGATTTGGGTAACACTAAATTAGTCGAAGTTCTTGGAACTTGTTTATTAATATGAAAAATGTTCTTAAGTAATGAAAATCACGAAAATTTAACCAGACCTGTTAAATGGTTTTCCTTAGTTCTCTGCAGCAGATGTTTCGTCAATATCATAACAATGTTTACATTTACATTGCTCACACTGACACACATTATGTAAAGATAACAGAACCTATAACAGCATTGGAATAGTTTTCAACAAGATGTTACTCTTTTAATTTCAATGACTTAGATGCTTCTGAATGCAAACCTTCCCTTAAAGATTAAAAGGTTAAATTTATGTTATTTTAATAAAGTAACTCCACTGGCGTAATGTATCTGAGACGTTTCCATTCTTATGGTTTCCTGAAAGGTATTTGGCATATTTATACAATTAGTAAATCAATATTTCAAAACAGTCTTTGCCAAATAGTCCTGTAACATGAAGGCTAGACAGTAAATTAGCTATTTAATTTTTTACGCAGGAAATATAGGTAGAATTGGTTATTTTCTTCAATGCAATTATAATATTGTTGATTTCTTTCTTAATTCTGGTTCTCTTGATTCTGGCTTAATACGGATTTGTCATGTAACCTAGAAGTTCATTTGACATGGTTCATTCCCCACCCTGAAGATAATCGTATTCCCTAAATGTCCTCAGTGTTTCAAAGAACAATGTGAATGTATAGATGGATCGCTTGCAGGCTGCAGTTTGGTGTGCCTTTGCCTTTGTTGTGGCAATGGCTCGGTGCGCCGTCTACTCCACTGTAACAGTGGCCTAGTTACAGGAATGTGCTGACAGTCGGTGACGTAACAGTGACAACCGTGACGCCGCCACCGTCACCAGACGCTGCTGTCACTTGGGGGGGGGGGGGGGGGGGGGTTGGAAACGGGGGGTTTATGTTGTGCTGCTCGCTGCTGACAGACAAAGCATACAGAGATCTTAATGCTCTGCAACTTTGGCAACATTAAGGGGGCGGTCTACCCCTGGCGCGCACCCAAATGCAAGGGGTTTTTAGAATCGTGTTATCTTCTGTCAAATGAAGCGTAGAGCTATAAATAAGGTGTCATATTAAAGAAGATTAACGGTACTAATTTTCCTCTGTCACACTTTTGTAATTAGTTCATTACAACCAATAGAAAATTTCAGTTAAAAATCTATAAAAACAGATGATTTTAGACAGTTATAGCTGAAAATAGAAATTTTATTTTAAAATTCTAAAAAGATAGCCGATTAGATCCTTTTTTCTACTTTAAAAAAAAGTTAACAGGCAATCTCTATCTTAAGTGGTTAGTTTTAAAACACGATCCCCGTAAACCTCTGCATTTATAAAACTAAAAACAGATGATTTTGGACAGTTATTACTGAAATTAGAAATTTTATTTAAAAATTCTGAAAAGATAGCCGACTAGATAATATTTTCTACTTTTAGAAAAAGTTAACAGCCAATCTCTATCTTTATTGGTTAATTTTAAAACACGATCCCCGTAAACCTCTACAGCCATCAAACTCGCCTAGCGCTACGGCCGCGAGCGGCATTCGGCATTGTTGTTGTTTTGGCTGGGGTAGACCGCCCCCTGCAGCTTTGCACAGTACATACAACACCGCACATAAGACCTGCGCTCAGTAAATTGCTAAAGGAATATGGTCTCTTCCCCTTGAACACTATAATAATAAAATGTTAGTATGCTGACATAGAAATGTTGGTATCAAAGATTAGTTGATCATCTAATCTAATACTGAAAACACAATTAGGTACTATAGTGTATTATAATGTACCGAGATAAGCGATACACTTAGGTATGTTGGTTGCCCATAAAAATAACATCGAAACCAATTTTTAGATATTCTCAGTGACTAGTCAATCTAAGTGAATCAAGTCAAGTAAATTATTGTTGTTTCGAGTTATTTTAATTGTTCCAGTGAAGGTGTTGAATTAGTAAAAATTAATAAATGCAATAGATTCATAACATGTTGGAGTCAATTGTTTTGTCAGTTTAATTAAATTGAAATAATGCTAACAATGTATGTTTGTAATTTTTTTATTCGTAAGCCTCTTCTCGAAAGCTCTCTTCAATCTGGAATGGTTGATGCTTTATTAAATTTTAGAAAATGAATAATCAGCAAAAGTCGTACATTTTACAACACTTTATAACATGTCACAACATACTTTAAAGGCCTATCATTTCGTAATATGTCACGACAAAAATAGCAAATTTCACCAGCCTATATTCTGCTCTTGGAAGGAACATTCTATGCAAAAGCATTAAGGTATTAAAGTAATTGATGATATTTTTAGCAATTTAGAAAATTCTAGCCCGATTTGTAAATATAATGCCGAAGCAGCATGCAGCACAACAATTTTAATTTCAAAATGGAACTAAAAATTAGCGACGGAAATTGGATTTTAGGAGATGAAACAGTATCATGAAAACAGCAGCAAAGTGTTTGGAGCGAGAAAGCCACCCGACCACTTTCACTGGTGGTTGCGTCAGCGGAAAGACATAACTCCAGCCGCTCATTAGGATACAAGTTTCATAACGAACTCTGGCGGGAATCCTCGGAAACAATCGGCTGCAGCGCCAGCAGCGGTGCTGCGATCTGGTGGAGGGAAGCGCCAACGTCAACTGCTGCAGCTAAGAGACAAGGTGCAGTATGGGAAACCACCCCATCTTACACGATTGAGTCAGATTAACCACGAAACAGCAAAACCCGTTTAATTTGGCCATTTTACCATTTCCAAGGTAGTTGCAGTGGTGCTGCGCTCTCGTGGTTGGAGGAGAGGAAAGAAACACGCCGACGCCACGAAAAGGTACTTGCTTTGGCACATCAGAGAGTAGACAGGGTTTGATTTTGAAGTGGGAAAATCATTATCTTCGCAATATGGTATTCCCGAATATTTCGGCTGGGTGGCTGAGCGATAATAGAGTTCTCCTTTTAATCTGAAGGTCGCCGGCTCGATCTGAGAAAATTTAGAGGCTTTTTGGTGGTACGTAACTGGACCCAAATACCTCTATTCATTGAGTTATTATTAGTTGATGATCCAGACAAATGAATCAGCTGGTCTTGGGTCTCACACGTGCTACTGGATTTTGTTTCTCGTTTTCTATGGTTGTGAACATTGCGAAACGTATTCAGGTGGTAAATTCCGAGGTGCCACTCCGCTGTCAAAATAATTGCTCTACACCTTTAGCCTCCTCTTATAAGTAATTGTGTTTTTATTGTTGACATTCGACATTCAGTGAATTGTTTTACACTAAATAACTATCATTATTTTGAGACAGGGACCTCACTTAGTAGGTATTTTAACCTGATTATGAATGAGAGATGAGTGTAGGATGATTGTGGGCCGATCTTGTAGTCTTGTTACTGACTAAGGCCGACATTCTCCTTAGGCAGGACTGTTAATTAATAGCCCAACAGCCAATGGTATCTAGGGACCTACAGTTTAACGTGGGGTCCGAACCACAATTTCAACCTCATATGAATTGGTTTAATTATGAGGATGGTCTTTATGGATGAACTAGTATTCACTAGTGCGGGTTAATCCCCACGAGGGAACATCGCATCCACAAGCCATCGCTTATAACTATCCACAATTCGTGACCTCCAAGTAGCTGGATTACAGGATGACGCCACCGTCTCAGGCTATTTGGTGAAAGAAGACAATATTTAAAGATATTAATTTTAAATTACTTGTTCTTTTTTCAGAAATGGGAGGATCTAAGGGACACAGTAAAGACCTACCGAAAAAACATGGAAAACAAAGGAAAAGAGAACAAACAAGAAATTCAGGTTCCAAGCCGATCTTGCCCCCGGGCAGAGTTTTCCTCATCTCATCTCCCTCCATCCTCCATCCTCCACCACTATGGGGAGTTGGCGAGGCCAGGATGGCTATATGACTCGGACGTTTATTCCCCGAACATCCCGACGGTACGTGCCGCTCGGCCGGTAGCGATGTCGGTCTTGTAATCATCTGAGTGGGCCAAGGCCCCGCACTGAACTTGAATTCCTCCTCAAGGCGTCCCGCCTCCCCGCTGATGATAAGTTGATTCGGTCAACAAAGCATGAATGAGTGGTGGAATTGCAACAGTAGTGTTTTGGAGGGCGAGTTGAAACTAAAGTTGTTCCCAATTCTGAAAAGCGTGCTTGGATTCATCCCCTCATTAAAAATTATTTTCAATCAGTATGAACAAATTGAGGTTTTTAATCAAAGGCGTGGCGCTTCTATGGAAATTTACACTAATGTTCTTGTTTATTTATTTTGAATTCTCAATTAATAAAAATATTAATTATTATTTGACGAACAGTTTGATAACCAATCAACGAGCATTGGTTTAGTTAAAAATGAAAATAAAGAAAAAATACAATGCGAATTCATTGGGAATTACCACAAATCTGGATTAAATCCGAATTCCAAGTCATATAAACATTGATTGAACAATTAGGCTAATACTGTATTAGTATTGTTCTAGAAAAATCCAAGAGAACTTTTTCTACAGTGATGAAAACCTTTGAACCGGTTAAGGAAACGATTTTTCTCGATAGAAAATTAAACCCGGATTAAACTAATATTACTGTATTTAGAAGGAGTGCAATTTATTATTGGATTTCGAATAAAAAAAACTTTAAAATATTATAATGTGAAAAATAAAATTTTTGTAAATATTGAATATGGGTACTAGTGTTCAGTCAAGTTACAATTTTTGAATGTTTGTTATTTTAGATGTCTATTTTTGTACGTTTTAAATTTAAATGCCTTTTTATCACCAATCAAACCAATTCACATGAACATATGTAAATTTTCATTGTTGAAACTCACTCTCGTTGAATCACCGCAAGTGTAAACACTGTTTCTTTTTTTTATCCGCAATAAACCTCTTTTATATTCACCTCGGTCCTTCGAATTTCATTTATTTACTCTAAACCGCATTCACTGTACAACTAGATTTTTAAATTGTTAACAAAAAAAGAATGGCCATAAAACAAGTAATTCTTATTGAATAATTATTAGTTATGTAGCCAATAAATAGCTAAATAAACCGTACGAAGTGCATGAAGTTGATGATATATTAAAGGAACATGTAAGACAAATTTTCACCATGGAAAAAAATGAACAAAGAACTTAAAATTAAACATATTAACTAAGTTACATTTTCAAAAGTAAGAAAAACGTACGTCTTGAGGAAAACTTAACTTACTGCCAATACCAATTCGAATAGCCTAACCGTCTATTCGTCTCAACCTTACTTCAGCAGAGTCGAACATTGGAAAGAACATTTTAAATAATAATCTTTTAAATGGCTGATCATATTAACATTACTTAATACAGGGTGTCCAGCTTCTACCTTTACAAACTTTTCCAGGTTATTAAGCATGCCAAAACAAACAGAAAAATCATATAAACATATGTCCGGAAATGCTTCGTTAAGCCGCTAGCCGCCATTTTGTTTTTTACACTTAAGAAATTTTATTTCCGTAACGGGTTATTGTATGGAGTTCATATTTGGCATGTATCTTAATCACACCAATGCGCAGTTTTAGAAAAAATATTATTTTTTCCGATCTATATTTTCAAAATGGCGGCCATTTTAAATTTTTAAACTCAAATATCTCAAAAACCGTAAATTTTATAAAAATTTTACTAGACACAAAAAAGTTGCCAAATTAAATTATCTAAACAGTGATACCAAGTTTGTAAGGATCCGGCAACAAATAACGGAGTTATGGTGGTTTTCCTGTAGACCACTGATTTTGCACTATGATTAATGCCAATTTAGGTTATTTTAAAAGAAAAATCTCAATAACTCCGTTATTTGTTGTTTGATCCTTACAAACTTGGTATCACTGTTTAGATAATTTAATTTGGCAACTTTTTTGTGCCTAGTAAAATTTTTATAAAATTTACGGTTTTTGAGATATTTGAGTTTAAAATTTTAAATGGCCGACATTTTAAAAATATAAATCGGAAAAAATAATATTTTTTCTAAAAATGAGCATTGGTGTGATTAAGGTATATGCCAAATATGAACTCCATACAATAACCCGTTACGGAAATAAAAATTCTTAAGTGTAAAAAACAAAATGGCGGCTAGCGGCTTAACGAAGCATTTCCGGACATATGTTTATATGATTTTTCTGTTTGTTTTTGCATGCTTAATAACCTGAAAAAGTTTGTAAAGGTGGAAGCTGGACACCCTGTATATTAGATCTTACTTTATGTACACGCTGAAGACTCTTCTCCCACTGCCCACGGGCACGGTGTTGAACTTACCTGTAAAAGAAATCATAAATTTATATCTCAATCACAATGTATGGCTAGGTAGCAGCAGTTTATTTTAAAGTGAAAACAAGCCAATAACAAAACACTGAAACACAAAACCAGCAGATGTCCCTAAAAGAAAATATTAAGTTGATAGTATGACCTAAGCCTGGGATTAAGTTATTTTATACTTTCTCCCTATAGTGTATGAGTATTAAATATTTTTTAAGGGTAGTTAAAAAAAATCTAAGAACTAATTTTTTTTCTTCAAAAATAGCCTAAACAATTTTGATTAAAATTCCATGGTTCATGGTTTCATAGATTTATTAACATTTATTTATTTATTTATTTACATTTATTTATTACATTTATTTATTACATTTATTTATACATTTATACATTTATACATTTTTATACATATTTTATTACATATTTTATACATATTTATACATTTATTTATTTATTTATTAACATATAACCTCCTTCAGCCTAACCTAATCTAACCCTAACCTTACCTAAGTTAACCTTTTACCATTCCGCCATGACAACTACTGAATAAGTGGGGCTAGCAATTAAAATTAAAGTAAGACTGAAGAAAACTGACAGGTCTCATACCAAGAGCTGGTCAATCGAGACGACGTGGGATATGTATATGTATGTATATGTATATGATTTCAATGTTCCGAAAAATATATAGAAAATTAACATTAAACACAAAAAATATGTGTCTAAGAAAGTTAGGGATAACAACTTTGAAAATCATGAAAAATTTCAGTCGCTTGGGAATATCTTGGTGTAGAAGCTTGAATCTATGTGGGAGCTTGTAAATTATGTTAAAGCTTTCAGTGAACTTTTTTCAGTAATCGTTTGGTGAATTTAAATCATAATCTAAATGTGTAATAGTATAATATTGGTCTCGTCATGTATGTATTTGCGAATTAATTGGCTTTTTTTGTCAAAACTTTTGTTTAAAATAATACCTTTTCTATACTATAATAATATTTAAATCAAAGACTTAGCTTACTTAACTGGTTAGACCTATATGGAAAAATAAAAATGTCACAAAGAAATCGTGGGAAATAAAAAAATCCCCATAAAACGTAACCTAATAAAATTTTATTCACACTTACACTAGATGCCCAGATTAATCAATGGTCCCTTAAACCCCCACAGCACCAAACTCACATATTCATTCCAATAATATTTTTAGTCAAATTCCTTTCGAAATACTGAGTACGCAGTCCTACTTCTATGGGGTATCTTTCGCATGCAAGAGGTAAATAAATTTCACTTCTGTGTGCTAAAATTGTACTCCTAGCTATGCAAACACAAGCAAAAGTACAGAAATGCAAAAAAATCGTGGATAAAATGTAACTTGAAGACGCGAGGAGCAATCGTCCGAAACGCGCGATTGGCAGCGCAAGCGGAGTTCCGACAAAAACCAGAGCTGCCGGACCGGCAACACCAATGATCAGTTTCCGGTATTGGCGACACGTCACGTGTACACTGGATTGTGGCACAAGCGCAATCGGGGGATTTCCAAACTTTATAAGTTTTTTGGTTACTCTAATGGTTCAAAAAACTAGAATAATTCGATTGTTAAGAGTCATCTTCACCCCTGGGCCAGTAGCCCATTGTTGCGCAGTCGGCAATGTTAACCATACGGCTTTTATGCAAAACATGGTATTTTATTCCCTGTTTCGAACGTCGTTTTTCAACCGATTTTCTTTAAGCTTGGTAAGTGTTGAATAGTTATATTAGGTCCCTCATACCTCCAAATTTTGAGTATAGTTGTCATACTCTCAATGACGTCGCAAAGTAACTCGATTTTCCTTACTTTTAAGATTTTTTTGTACTTATACCAATAATGTTTACTCATATATCACGTATGAGGGACCTAGATCTAACCTTAATCTACAATAAAAAATAAATTTTACTAATAAATATCCAAAAACACTGTCTGAAACAGGGGAATACGGTGGCATGTTTTCAGCGTTTTTACAAGGCTGACTCTTAAGAAATGCTGCGAGGCTTGTAGCCAGACAAAAAATTCGACATTTCAATGTCAGCTACTTCATAAACCAAATTTATCTTTGAGAATTTTGAATAGTGGTGTAACATTTTGGGTAAAAACCAGATTATTTTTCGTCAGGTTTCGCTCAATTTTGCGTCGCGTGGCTTTCATTTGGATTGTGCATGTGGTATAATCCGTCATTATAGAGCCATGCTAGTTATTTTCAGTGGGAATTTGTTTGCCTATGCTCTCTCAAGGTTTAACAGCTATTCTGTAATTTTCGTTGTCTTTCAAAATGCATTTTAATCCATGATCAACAGAAGCATCACATTCATAGACGATTATACCTAGCATTAATGGATTAGTTATTATTTTTGTAAATAATGCATATAGATGGACTAATCCACAAATTAATAACGAGGCTTACTAATGTTTTCTTGCAAAATAAAAAAAAAACAAAATTTTCAACAATCGACAATTAAAAGTTATGTTTTCATGGTAACAGGTTTGATCTTGGCTGTGATCTCAAAATATTAACAGCTTATTTCCTTGCTCTCGATAAAAAACCCAAACTTTCTACAAAAAGCTTAGTTTACCCACTGCTCAAGGTTTAAGCGAACAGGAAGTTTTCTCCGACAAGAAAAGCGTCGGGGTCGTTGCTGAAAGTTTCCAAGAGCAGAGTCCACCAGAGCTTCTTGAAAAGCACTTCCTCTTCCCTTCCTCAGAAGTTCCAAGCCTTCTCAGCACATCAGAGAAGGACTATCTTCAAGAAGGGTTTCTTGCTTGGGGTTAATCAGGATCTTCCAGAGCTTCTTGGAAAGCACTTCTTCAGAGAATCCAAGTCTTCGTAACACACCAGAGTACCATCTTCAAGGAGGATTTCTTGCTTGGCCTTCATTAGAATCTCCGAGTACCCTACCAAGGATTATTATTTCAGAGTTCCGGGAAGGAAGAGTTTGACCAGGAATTCGTAGTCTATACTTGAACTGCTTATTGGATTGGAAATTATTGGAAATTTATTCAAACGAAGAAGTGATTTTCTACGTATTTTATATTTATTTACAAATGGGAATAAAATTTATTTTCACAATACTTTTGTTAATTTCTTTCTACGTTAAACCATTCATAAAAAATTATAAAACACCTAAATTTGTCAAAATTTGTGTCATACTATTAACTATTGATATATGCCTCCTTACAATATTCTATAGCACACTTTTCCAAAATATTAGATAAAACTGAATGGGTATTGAGGTTTTTAATCATAAACCTTATAATAGTCAGGGGCATTTAGCCAAAATATGGCCTTGACCTAGACAAAATTGGCCGGGTAACGAGACCTAGTGGAATGAGTTTGGTATGTGTCCCTGATCATTTGGTAAAAATTCCCAACTTTTCCCACAACAGGAACATCCGCCATTTTGGAAAATGGCGGAAAAAGTTGATTACAGTGTAAGTGTTTACTAAAATGGGATTTTCATAAAGCCCACACCACTTAGATTCACCCAAAAACGTTTATATTGTTCACAATTAAATACCGTACAAGGAAATACCATATTTATTGGTATGAATCATGGTTTAAGATTCAATATGTGCACTTAAATGTAATATTTCGTCAAAAGTTTGGGAAGTTATTTGGGTTTTTTGGAATTTACGGCGTTAGTATCACAGATATGATATTTTTAGTCCTTAAAAGAATTGTAGCCCTTGAAATTGTGCATCGATTGCATATATAATATTCTTTGTTGATATAATAATAACGCTGATACGGTGCCTTAAAGTCTGAAATATTCACGGCTTTCAAAGGGGTAAAAATGTTTTTTTTGCATTTTTGGACCTCCATTTTCAAAATTTGACAATTTTAACTGAAACCATTTGAAAGAGCTTAAAAAAAACAAACAATTTCATATTTTGAATTTTTAACTTAGCTGGAACGGGTTAAGAAGAAAAGCCAAAAATAGGTTTCCCATGTTAATCTTATGGGAAATCAACTAAACCCTGTATCTCGCCTATTTATTGGCATAACTTGATAAAATTTGTTATGTACATTCACTAGGTAGGGTTAACTGATATTTGCTTACAACACCCATATTTCGGCAAACCTACATACTCACCCCCATGGGGTTTATATGGGAAAAATTAAAAGTGCCGAATATTGATATAATTTGATATTTACCTTAACTCACCATTACACTTCCTAACAACTAACATTTGATAACAACATCCCATGGCAACAAACCTACATATGCATTTCTATGGGGTTTATGGGGAAAATATAAAATCTCAAATTCATTTGGAAATTCGCTGAGTAGGCCTACGCAAGTTTGCTGCGACGGGGGTATTTGACAATATGACGAGAAAACTATAAACAAATTAATTTAATAAAATAAACCAATTTAATCTTGATATTTAAACCAAGATATAAACAACGCAAAATTCGATATGCCATTTATTCCACTTGTATAGTCCACAATAGATGGGTATATAAATTTAAAATTAACACAGGTTCCAATATTTTTGAGATTTAGATTCGTGAGGCCATTCGCTAGCACGGCTAACATCATCAGACGACTCACAAACAAAAAAAAAAGATGGGTAAAAGATGGCTAGTTTTATAATAGATACAATACATATAGTGTGCTTAACTTTTAATAATCATTTGGTAGTCTCCTAATTTTGGTGTGGTCCGCCATCTTAGAAAATGGCGGAAAAATTAATTATAGTGTAAGTGTTTACTAAAATGATATTTTCGTAAAGCTCATACCACTTAAACATTGGTCGATTTCATTAAGCTACCTGTAACGATTTTTTTATATTTTAACTACCTGTACTTTCCAACTATTATTATAGCCTATTATAATTTCATTAGGCCCCATTACTTACCGTATATGATATTATATACACCTGCATTTAATGACTCAATGATCAAAATATTAAATACTCTTTCAACTGAATAGTATGCAATCTGTAAAAAACGCTATTTAATTTTGGTTAAACTAATTTTACTAAGTTTTTTCTCAACATTTTATCAAATCAGAATCAGAATCAGAATCAGAATCAGAATCGATTTATTTCCACAATATTTTTACAATTTTTTACATAAAAATTAAAAAAAACAATAAAACATCCTTGAAACTTAATCTACTATTATTACATGTAGGAAATGGGCCTACATGGACCTCAGTGGTCTGTGCGTAGGCCCGAGTTGATATCAGATTTGTGTTTTGTTTTATTAAAGGAGCAATGCGATGTTTTAGAAATTTTAATAATAATAATAATTGTAGATACGTGAAAAAAAAACAATTTTTATGTGAATATGAACTTAAAACTAATGAACCGTAACAAATATATACTAGTGAAAAAGGCGGAAACATTCAATACATTATTGTAACGACAAGCGCACGAAGATTATGGTAATGAATGTAAGTTATTTTGATGATAATTTAGACCAATAGTGAGGAGTGCCGGAGGGGGGGGGAATTGTCTGTTCGAGTCAGTTTATGTCAGGACGTCTGTAATCTGCCGAGATAAGCGTCTCGGCATCCTCATCACTGATAAGAAAAAGCCAATCTTTAAGATTTCTTTTAAATGTATTAAGAGAGTTTGAATCAAATAGATTAACAGAATTAAACCGAATGGTATAATTCCTGAACAAAATGTTTGCAATATAAAAACAATTCGTTTTTGCAAATGACTTATGTTGTTGAATGGCATTAATACCAACTTTACTGGCGTATCTAGTATTGTGTGGGTGTGCGGTCAACGAAAAAATTGTATTAAAATTTTTATAAATATGAATAAAAAGATCTTTAACAAACAGTTTTTGAATTGGAAAAAGTTTAGTTTCTTGAAATAACAATTCCGTTGAGTATCTTTTTGATTTCTTAAACCCTGCTTTTATAATAGATTTTTGGACCACGTATAAGCTAGTAATATGCGTATTGTAAGCACCCCCCCAAGCTAAAATACCGTATGATAAGATAGATTGAACAAATGCAAAGTAGGCTGATTTAATTTCGTTAAAATTAAGGATTTCGCTGAGATTTCTGAAAGCAAAAATAAATTTTCTTGTTTTATTTTTCAAAAAATTAATATGTTCTTTCCATTTTAAGTGTGAATCAAAAATAACTCCTAGATATTTATAAGATGACACTTTCTCGATTTTCTCACAAGTGCAGTCGTTCGTTTGATGGTTGCCACAATTGTGCAAAATTAAATTATCTAAACTATAGTCTGTACTAGCAGTTAGAGAAATTGGCATGAATTTGGTTTTGGAGACGTTCAAGGATAAAACATTCTGGTCCAGCCACTTTTTTATGGACATGAGATCAGAAATGGATTTTTCTCTAGCTCCCTCCCATGATTTGTCCTTAATAAAAATGAGAGTGTCATCTGCAAAGAGAAATATTTTACCAGATATAGATAGCTTTGAAATATTATTTATGTAAATTAGAAAGAGTATCGGCCCGAGGGTACTTCCTTGTACTACTCCATAGTCAACAGGAAGTTCATCGCTGTTAACACCACAAACAGACACGGTCTGCCGTCTGTTTGAAAGGTAGGTTTGAAACCACGAGAGAGCATTACCCGCTACGCCTATGGCTTCTAACTTTGAAATTAATTTATTTCTATCTACACTATCAAAAGCTTTTTTTAAGTCCAAAAATACTAAAATAGAACGCATGTTGTCTCCCAAGGCCTGAAATATTTCTTTATTAACGTCAAAAAGAAC
Organism: Neoaliturus tenellus; assembly: GCA_030545055.2. Classification (NCBI taxonomy): domain Eukaryota; kingdom Metazoa; phylum Arthropoda; class Insecta; order Hemiptera; family Cicadellidae; genus Neoaliturus; species Neoaliturus tenellus. Next base: position 22,024,039 of record CM061531.1, read on the forward strand.
GTCTGAAACATTTTTATCCTTTCTAAAGCCATATTGGCAATCTGCCAAAATGTTATTTTGATTTAAATAATATATTAATTGCTCTTTAACTATTTTCTCCAGTACCTTAGAAAATACGCTTAAAAGGGATATAGGGCGGAAATTATTTGTATCGGTGTATGTACTAGATTTATAAAGAGGAATCACTTTTGCCAATTTAAATTTGTCAGGAAATATTCCGTATGCCAAACTCAAATTAATTAAGTGTAAAAGCGGTTTAGACAAAAAAATAATATTATCCTTGAGGAGAGACGCCGAAACGCCATCGTAGCCGGGGGCGGACCCCCCACGCAATGAATTAACATGTCTGATAACGTCTAGTTCAGTCACCGTCTGCGAAGTAAACACCGAGTCCTGCTTGTAATCTACATCATTGATAATTAGTGGGCCACCACTGTCAATTGAACTAGTAAGGTTATAGCCAACCTCAGCAAAAAAGGTGTTGAATTCGTTTGCAACTTCTTTACATAAGCTAGGGGTGATATTAGATACGTTAGGACAAAACTTTTGTATTGGAAAAGAGTCTTTTGAATTATTTCTGCCCGCAAGCTCATTAATAACCATCCAGAACTGTTTAGGATTATTTTGGAATCTAATCAACTTTTCTCTGTAGTATAAGCGTTTAGAATTTTTAATAGTGTTAGAAATTAGTTGTCTTAGAGCACGATAGTCATTTGTTAAAGCAACGTTAAAAGGTTGTCGTTTAACTCTTTTACTCAATTTATCTCTTTCACGTATTAATCTGATCAAATCATTTGAAATCCATGGTTTTAATTTCTTAAATCTTGACGATTTTTTAATTACCTTTTTTGAATTTTCTATTGTTTCTGTTATAAATTCGAAAAATTCTGATGCGCAGGAATTGACATTCCCATTAAAATAAATGTTATTCCAATCAATTTTAGACAGATTACAGAACAACAGCGCAGGGTCAACGACCCGTGTAGTAGTGTCAAGTGCGTCGGACTGTAAAAGTGTAGGAAAAGTAATTGTAATTCCAGTACTAAAGTGGTCCGTTATGTTTGTCTGTAACACAGCTGATTGAACATTCTTCGTTTCATTATACCGAATAAAAAAGTGATCTATGCAAGTCGTACTATTGTTTGTTACTCTAGTTGGCTTATCTATACATTGAATGAGTCCTGAACCCAATAAACAGTTTAAATATCTGTCGTTAGTAAAATTAATATCCAATAAGTCCAAATTAAAATCTCCAGTCAAAATAATCATGGTATCTTTGCTAATACTGTCCATGTAAAGTTCTAAGGCGTCTAAAAATAACTTAGTGTTACTATCAAAGGTGCGATAAAAAGCTAATAAACAAAATTTTTTGTTGTACAAGTTAAATGATAATTTTATTCCGTAAACGTCAGCAAGTGAAACCTGTGTCTTTGTGACCGATAATCTTTTATTGAAGTAAACAATGACACCGTCGGCTCTGTTGCGTCTGTTTTCAGTGAGTACAAGATCAAAGCCGTCAATGGTCCGTCCCTCCTCCCCCTCCCGCAACCAACACTCAGTCAATACAATGAAGTCCAACGGTGGAAGTTCATTTAAATAAACCATAAATTCATCGATATTTTTTGAATAACTTCTTATGTTATTGTGAATAATTTTAAGTGAATCATCGCCATTACTACTTCTGAAAAAATCTTTAAATTCTGAAATTGATTTTAGTTCTAAACAATCATTGTGGAAAAAAGTTGGGTTGTCATCATCCGCATCCGTCATCCAGCCAACGTCACAGACCACCCGCCCGGTTGGCTTACCAACTTACTTAAGCCTAACAATAAAAATACGATAACAAATTAATGAATGACTTACTTAAGAGTGATACCAATATTCTAATTTAAACTACTAAAATTTTAATTACGGTTAACAACTGAAAACAAAGAAAAAAACGAAAAACGAAACATTATTGTTATAGATAAATATTTGTAGCTATTATGCCACTTACATGATAACATTCCCATGAAAAATGTTTTACTGTATTATACATTGCAAATATATCCTAGATGACGAGTATACACAACTTATAGATTAATTAATAAACCTTAAAATAGTAATAAAGTACTTTGAAAACGAAAATTTAAGGACTAGTATTGCTGGACATCCTTACGTTAATTCTTATCATTTTAGTAACAATACGACAGATAAAATGAGTTATAAAAAGAAGGATAATAATGTTTATTTCATTTTCTACATTTTGAAAGTTGGAATATTCAGATTACGTTCTGCAGGAAGGAAAAACTTGAATCAATAATTACACTATTTACTTAATTTTGAAATACAAAGCAGTAGTGATAGTTAAATGTTGTATGATCAATGCCAATACAAATAAATGTCAATAAATAGTAATGTCAGTGATATTACTTATATATTTACACTAGATTGATTTAATGAAGACAAAAACCTAGAAGGTATAAGTTTCTAACCTAAAACTATAAGTTCTGTGTAGAATTTATAGTTTTAAAGTTAAAAAATAATAATCGTAATAATAATTCAGTTATTGAAGCTTAGGAAAAATTAAAAATTGAAATGACATAAAATAGTTTATAAAAAAAAATTTAAAAATTAAAAGATGGATTTAGCTGTGGTATTTTTGTATCATAAATTGAATAAAATAACCTTCAGAGTCTTACTTGTAAGATAGGACATAACTACGACTTGATTCCCGCCTCCAAACTTGTTCAGGTCGCTCAGTGCGGCAAAAGTTTTGAAAATAATGGCAAAAGTTTTAAAAATAACCGTGTCTTTGTTTCCCTTTTAAGCTTAGTTGTTCCATTTTTACTGGAAGGCTCAGGTGATCTATTAAGATATAAGATATTGATCTATATTAAAAAACTAACATCAATATTAGTTTTATAATCTGAAATGCCTGACTATCTATTTATAATTTGATTGTTACTTAATTACCTTTATTTAAACTTTCTTGTAATGAGTTCTTGATACACAATACACAATGTATTAATTAACTAAATTACATATTTACATGAAAATATTCTTTTCACTGATTATCATGCAATGTGTAAAAATGATATTTATTTTGATTAAATTAATTTTATACAATTTTCTCGTCATATTATAAAATACCCCCGTCGCAGCAAACCTGCGCACTCAGCGAATTTCCAAAGGAATTTGAGATTTTATATTTTCCCCATGAACCCCATATAAATGCGTATGTAGGTTTGTTGCCATGGAATGTTGTTATCAAATGTTAGTTGTTAGGAAGTGTAATGGTGAGTTAAGGTAAATATCAAATTATATCAATATTCCGCACTTTTAATTTTTCCCATAAACCCCATGAGGGTGAGTATGTAGGTTTGCCGAAATTTGGGTGTTGTAAGCAAATATCAGTTAAACCCTACCTAGTGAATGTACATAACAAATTTTATCAAGTTATGCCAATAAATAGGCGAGATACAGGGTTTAATTGATTTCCCATAAGATTAACATGGGAAACCTATTTTTGGCTTTTCTTCTTAACCCGTTCCAGCTAAGTTAAAAATTCAAAATATGAAATTGTTTGTTTTTTAAGCTCTTTCAAATGGTTTCAGTTAAAATTGTCAAATTTTGAAAATGGAGGTCCAAAAATGCAAAAAACCCATTTTTACCCCTTTGAAAGCCGTGAATATTTCAGACTTTAAGGCACCGTATCAGCGTTATTATTATATCAACAAAGAATATTATATATTAAAAAACTATATTAATATTATAATTACTAGAGAACCCGTGCTGCTCCGCAGCATTGACATTACATACAGATATTGATAATTTAATAATACTGATAATGAAATTAATAATTCTTAGTATTTGGTGTGCCTAATAAGAACCACAGTATATGAAACTGAGTTTGAGAACACAAAAAAAAAACACAACAATTAAAAAGAAAATCATTTTAAAAAGTAATTAAAAAACAATAACAACCATTTAATTTAGTTAATCTACAGTTACATGATTGATACTAAGCAGATATTTTTGCAGACATGTTAATAAACAAAAAAAATTAGCACTTTTATATGAACATTGTTTTAGTATTATTCATCAATAAATCCAAAATATGAAACAGTGAAAGGTCACAGAAAAACAACTTGGGTATGACACATTAAATAACATGAACACAATAAACATATACTGTGTTTTTTTTATTTAAACATATGTTTTGTGGACATGGTAAAATAATTTATGAAAGGGAAAGATATGTTGTAAAATTAAAAGGATATGTTTTTTTTTTTTTTAACTTCAATTTATTTACAATCTGTTCATTATGTAGTAATGCTATTGGCTATGTACACCAACGTGAATAGACCTCTCATCCAATGCATTTAGTTTGAGGCAAAATTTTGGAAGTTTCGTGTACACGGCACCAGGGTCGCTGCCATATATTCAGCGCGTATGATGTTATATTCAGCTGGGTTTACAGTGCTGCCAAAACACTTTACCACAACATAAAAATAACCATCAGTTATAAAACATTCCATTCTTGGTTGAGAAGAGAGGGTAAACTGATTCATCTATAATATGTCACTTGTTCTTCATGTTCGCCGCAGAAGATCGCACCAATGTCAATAGGTTTCAAACACGCCTATGCTATGAGAAGTCTATTCACGTTAGTGTATATAGTCAAAGGTAATACGCCACATGAAAATTTGTAAACTTAAAAGTTTTTTAACATTAAAATGGGCGTGTGAGTATGCAGAGTTGCAAACTGGCTTTAGATTTTCAATCGAGACAATGTTACTCGAAAAAGGCATAAACAACTGATTCGACTATTTTTAATATAAATTTTAAATTAAAAATCATAAGGCCAGAAGATAGGTTTTTACATTGGAATAAAAATTATCAGAAAAACAGTTGGCAGGAGTACCTAACCCAAAGACTTATGCCAAAACCAAGGATGATATTTACCTTCTCTAAAACTGGAGGTTGCACTGCGAGGAAGTTTTTTTTTTTTTTTTTTTTTTTTTTTTTTTTTTTTTTTTTGTAGAAAAGCGTACTGTTGATTTTTGTGAAATTCTCACACGTTTACCCAGTATAAACTTAATAATTTTAGAAAAAGTAAATGTTCATCAAATATAAACAATAGCTTAAAGCCAATCGTAATGTACAGAAGTTTACAAACGCTTTGAAAATGGAGCTAATAATAAGTTTCAATTAATAAAAGGGTATATATTATTAAGAAAATTTACATGGGTTGTTCTCCTTGCATTTATTAAATGAAATTGAGATTGGAAGTCAGCAATTTATCTAAGATTATTATACTAAAAATAATACCACAACCTAATTAGAACTGGATAAAAATGCCTTCAAATAAATTCAAATTCCAGAAGACCATGATTAAAAATTATGTTGGATTAAATTATATAGCGCATCATGCTTGCCTGATTTTTACTATCATCAGGAGCTTAATAGAAGCTGAATGATCCACAACTTTTTAGAGCAACATAAACAAAATTTCTAACCTATAATTATATGTAATACACTTTTTAAAACTAATTATAACGTCTCAAAATTAACCGATTCTAACAATTAATATCTCAAAAGAAAGCCAAGACTTCAAGGATTATTTGATGACCAAAACATTTCAAATATCTAAAATAGAAATTGACTTATGAGTCATCGAGTGCAGATAAGTCATAAAAAATTATAACTTGTGTTGTATAGAATGCATTAGCGAGCTTCAAGTTCGTGCAATTTTTATATTCAATGGCTTTTATGAAAGCTGGTATTCAAGAGATGGTTCTTAGACCAAAAAATATAGCTTATAATAATTATAACTGTTAAAATTTATCTTTCATTCAATTCCAAATTCTGAAAATTATCAAATTTATGTTTTTAGGTCGAGCAATATAGTAGATAAATGAATACCGATTCTGACAATCAATATCTGAAAAGAAAGCCAATATTTTAATGATTATTTTAAGACCAAAACATTTAAAATGTCTTTGAATAGAAATGGAGTTATGTATCATTAATTGCAGATAAGTCATAAAAATTAAAATAAATCATATTATTTGGAATGCTGTAGCGAGCTTCAATTTTGTCCGATTTTTATATTCAATGGCTCATATAAAGCTGATATTCCAGAGATGGTTCACACATAGAAAACATATAGCTTAAAATAATTATAACTGTAAAAATGTATCTTTAATTCAATTCCAAATTCTGGAAATTATTAAATTTATGTTTTTAGGTTTAGCAATATAGCAGATAAATGAATACCGATTCTAACGATCAATATCTCAAAAGAAAGCCACCATTTCAACGATTATTTGAAGACCAAAACATTTAAAATATCTTGTATAGGAATGGAGTTATGTATCATTGATTGCAGATAATTCATAAAAATTAAATTAAATTATGTTATTTGGAATGCTGTAGCGAGCTTCAATTTCGCCCGATTTTTATATTCAAAGGCTCATATGAAAGCTGGTATTCCAGAGATGGTTCTTAGACCATAACATATAGCATTACATAACTATAAATAGGAAATTTTATCTTTAATTCAGTTCTAAATCCTGGAAATTATCACATTTATGTTTTTAGGTCGAGCAATACAGTAGATAACTGAATACGAATGTTTGATGGCAAATCTGTGCATTCTTACCTTTAATTTAAGACCAAAATTAAGAAAATCGGTCGGTTAGAATAGCCAAACAAATCCGGAAAAGACAATTAAAATTTAACTCCCATAAGAAATACACAGGGAGGAAATTTAATTTGTATGTAAATCGAGTAATATGATAGGAAAGTGAATTCCGATGCTTGATGGCAAATCTGTGAATGCATACCTTTAATTTAAGACTAAAATCATGAAAATCGGTCGGGTAGAAGAGCCAAACATTACCGGAAAAGAAAAACCCAATTTTTTTAATATATAGAAGATAACAAAAATATCATATCTGTGATATTAACGCCGTAAATTCCAAAAAACCAAAATAACTTCCCAAACTTTTGACGAAATATTACATTTAAGTGCACATATTGAATCTTAAACCATAATTCATACCAATAAATATGGTATTTTCTTGTACGGTATTTAATTGTGAACAATATAAACGTTTTTGGGTGAATCTAAGTGGTGCGGGCTTTATGAAAATCCCATTTTAGTAAACACTTACACTGTAATCAACTTTTTCCGCCATTTTCCAAAATGGCGGATGTTCCTGTTGTGGGAAAAGTTGGGAATTTTTACCAAATGATCAGGGACACATACCAAACTCATTCCACTAGGTCTCGTTACCCGGCCAATTTTGTCTAGGTCATTCGCTAAATTCCCCGGACTAATAAGTAGTCAAGAATGCAAAGTCTGCTGATCACGAAGTTTCAGATTTGTTCCTGACATAAATTAAATATTAGAAAAGGTAAAAATTTGGCAAAATATGTTTCCACTTAACATACAGAAAAATGCTTATTACACCCACTGTCCACACGTCTTAAGCTAAGCCTGGGACAGTTCAAGTTTCGCTTTACACAACTCTGAGAGACAAAAGTAAAAATTTTAAATAATTAAGAGTGTTATTTCCTTACGTGGAATTTGTTATGGTTATCAGCGTATTTTACGTGAAATTGGAATTTTAAATAGGTTTATTCAAATTCAAACAAAACAAAAATATCATCTTAAAATTATAAAGACAATAATGACAATCAGTGGAAGGAAGCCATAAAGATGAAAATCAGGCACAGGACTATTACATAAATCGTTTAAAAAGTACAAAAACACAACCTTGTTAAAACAACAAAAGCGATAAACACATTAGCTGATAATGATCCTGATTAAACCAGTAACTCTGGCGTAACGACCCGGATCTAGCGAAATAATGCAAATTCATCAGCTTATATAAAGTTTCAGGCTAAAAACTTTACTGCCAATAACGAAACAAGTTAAATGTTAATTGGCTAGGAAGGAAGAACACGTAGTGATGTGCAAATCACACAACGAGATTGCTGCTAATGATGATTGGGAAGGAAACAGACTCATATCACGTGATACGAAGAACAACGAAGGTGATCTGGGATGAGTAATTAATTGTCAATTGCAAACGCACACAGAAATCATTTGGTGAGTGACAATTTTACTTGTGATCCAACGATGTGAATTCGGCCATGATCTATTACACTGTCACGCCAACAGATACCGATAGTTATAAGTTTGTTTTGTAGCCTATTCCATACAGCAAACCTTTTATAGGGCCTACCTATTGATAGCAAAGGCACTTCATGTTCGATAAAATGGTTAGGCGTTAAATATATGTTCAATAAATGGAGCCACCCTGAAACTTGCTTGAACTGGACAACGAGGAATCCTGCACTATGAAATACAACTAAAAACTTGAATTCGATAAGTTCGTTGCAATGAATCTTTTCTTCTTGGTTGCAATGGCCTTGTGATTAGAAGTGTTTAAGAGATTTTACTAATATAATTTAAATATTTCCACTTTGTTAAGTTTTTGAAGACTAAATTTCAAAACGTTAATATAGAAGAAGAGGTAGAGGCTATATACATCCCTTTTAAAGGCCGAAAAGAATTATAAGCCTGTAGTAAAGAAAAAACTATATCAATCATTTATATCAAAGGACTGAACAACTTTAATCTTCAAGAACTTTTCAATTATTGTGAAAATCTAGTCTAACATCAAGAAACTTTTAAATTCTATTTCAAGCTATAGTTTATTATTTTATTCCAATATTCCCACTTAAAATGTTTTAGCTAGATTTGCTACTGCTCAAAAACATTGTTGAGTCATCTTCACCCCTGGGCCGGTAGCCCATTGTTGCGCAGTCGGCAATGTTAACCATACGGCTTTTAATGCAAAACGTTGTATTCGATTTCCCTGTTTCGGACGCCGTTTTTCAACAGATTTTCTTTAAACTTGGTAAGTGTTTAGTTGAATAGTTATATCAGGTTCCTCATACTACCTCGAAATTTTGAAAATTTAACAAATATTACTCTTTGTGACGTCGCAAAATCGATTTTCCTTAGTAATATTTGTTGAATTTTCAAAATTTCGAGGTATGAAGGACCCAATATAACTATTCAACTAAACACTTACCAAGTTTAAAGAAAATCGGTTGAAAAACGGCGTCCGAAACAGGGGAATCAAATACCATGTTTTGCATTAAAAGCCGTATGGTTAACATTGCCGACTGCGCAACAATGGGCTACTGGCCCTGGGGTGAAGACGACTCTTTAACATCAAGATTTTACTGTGTTCCTTTCAACTATGTAATAGAGACACTACGATTTTGAAATTAATCAAAGTAATCAATAATTAGTTCAATTTCAGTCGTTCTCGTGCTTATTGGCAACTATTTCAATCAAAATAAGATTATATTCAACCCACACGACCAACCCTGCTCTGAGATTAAGTAAAGGCTATTAAGATCAATAGTTAACAGAGGCATTTTATTCTAGTAGCTTCATTAATACTATTTGTTTGAAACAGATTCCCCAGAATTGTAATTTAACATTGTTGGTCTCTAAGTCTCAAAATTTTATCATTTGTATTTTAAATAATAAACTCAGTTTTGTGAGGTGTAATCATGTATTTTTAATTTATATTGAGTCTTTGAGACGCCATTACTATTATTTCTTGTTCTTAATCACATCTCTGAGGACAGATGTTACCCAGAAGCCTTTCATTCTGAATTACAAATACCTAGTGCAAGTAAAGCCAATCTAGTTGCAAGTGAAGCTAGTAGCAAGTATAGCTAGTGCAAAAAGCTTTCCAGTGATACAAAATAAAATATGCAAATTTAATATCTCCCTCTCTCTCGTACTATGTTTAGGCCTACGTACGCTGGCGCTATCTCTATTTGGAGTGCTCAATTTCAGTTTACAGCGATCCTAGCAAAACAATTTGTTTGCCAATTTTTAACATGATGGGGTGTGACCTTCTTTATATTTTTGTATTCATTGCCAAAACCCCATAAAAATCCTTGGACAGAAAAAAATTTCCCGTACAAACAGTGTTTGTTTTGGAGCCTGAAAATATAACAAATATCCTTCATCATCTCAAACTCATTAGCCTGTTTAACTGGTAATACACGACAATTACTTGATCCAAAGACATTTCACAAGAACAGATTGCAAATGTCTTTGGTTCTTCCAAGGCCACATCAAACATTCCGTCAGTATAATAATTACTCTATGGATTCGCTCTTGAACCAGAAACAGCTGATCAGTATTCCGACACTTGATAAACGCCTATCATTACAATCAGTCCAACGTGTTATCAGAGAAAATTAGCTCCTTTATAGTAGTTTTTAAAAAGGCTTGTGGTTTCTTGTTTAAGTTATCTTAATTTCGATTTCATCATATGCTATCAGATTTTGTTACGCAAACAATAGAGAAAACACCCATTGAACCATTACGATTTTATCATTAATGTATGCAAGATAATATACAGTTGCAATCAAATGCACATTGCGTATTTGCTTCTAATACCATACAAGGTTAAAAGGTAGGTAGCTAGTTAATAGACATATAATAGAAATACCAACGAAATCTGGCCTCAAACTAACAAGTAACAACAACATTTTTTTGCAAGTAACAAGACCTACCGCAAAAAATATATTTCCAAACACTAACCAACGCAAATACAATAATTCCCTCAACTTGGGGAACATAATATTATTTTCCTTCGTCTGAGCGCAAGTCATATTATCTTCTTTAACGAATTTTGAGTTGATCTACTAGGAAACTACCAGGGCATTACTAGGTATAAGAGTTAGTAGTTTCTCTGAGGAACTACCTCTTGAATCCGTCCTTTTACACCGTCGAGAAATTGCTGAACTAGATACCGTACAAATTTAATTGAAATATTTATAAATTTTATAGGTTATAAGGTTAGGTTTACTTATTGTTGAAGATGGTTTTGAGAAGTTCCATGTGTTTGCCTGAGCAATGCATAAAGCATATGACCACCCACAGTACCTGAGAGTCACTTGGGAAAGTCGGTCTTTCCGCCTTCAAAAGGCACTTAAAAAAGATAGCAGCTAAATAACATTGTCCATCACCTTACTGGCTCCACGTGGGCTAACACACAAGTTCTGCGAACCACTGCTTTGTCCCTGTTATACTAAGCAGCTGAGTAATGAATTAATCTATGGCTAAACCGTGTATGTTAGAGAGATCGAGGTACAGCTAAACAGGGCCATGAGAGCCTTTAGTGGTACATTGATGGCAAACTCTCTTCCCTTCTTTCGGTTCTGTGCAATATCACTCCTCCTAAAATGAGGTAAAGGTACTCTGGTTTGGGAAGAGACACTGCTAAGATGTTTTCTGCCCTACAGATGCCCATCCATGATTTCGTACCCCAGGCCGATTGATGTCCCGAAAACCACATCTGCTGACAATCTCCCAGATAATGTTCAAAAACTTCTCTATACATAACGACTGGACTTCATCCTCTTTCCGAGGTCGGAACAACTTTTTAATAACTGGCTTGACCCAAGCAGCAGTAGATGGTATTGATCTACCTCGGAAGCAGAGTGAATTTTACTCAATCGTTTCCAAACTCAAGTAGGAAGCTGCAATTAATTATTCGGAATAAAAAGTGTGAATGAGACAGATACATGACTGTCTTTTAGCTGCGGACAGGAGTTTTAAACTATGGTTTATGGCATACTACCCACTAAAGTGCTTTCCGCAAAGGTACAAGTAATGATTAGCACCGTGGATTTAGCATTGTAAATGGATATCAACAATTTTATTTTAATGTTTATTTTCATATAAACAATCGCATGTCCTCTGCACTGCACAATTTTTTTGATTATTTGTTTAACTTGGGGGCTGTTTAAAAAAATTCGTACGATATACACACATGCCTGAACTCAGCACTGCAGGACTTATCGTTCGCGACCAGATCCAAATGATGGCGGTCGGAAGTAAGGTCGTTCGGTGCGTGGCCTTGCGCTGCCCCACCGGTTCGCCTTGGGGCACGGCTACGCGAAGACACGGCGGCGGACATGGTCGCGAGGTGGTGTGTGCGGTGCCATTGCGCTCCCTTTGTTGAACACGTCGTCCGTTTTATCCTGGCTCTTTTTTTATTTTTGTGGTTCTATGCCAGAGGCATTTTATTACGTTTTAATGAGGAACGGTCCAATCAATTACCATCTAACATCTATACTTATTTAATACGCAAAGGCATTTTTTAAAAGCGATTTTCAAGTTTTTGGGTCGTTGGATAGGGCTTGGTCTGTAGTTGTTCTCCGAATTTATTTCTGATTACCAATAATAACGGAATTTAGGGATTAATCTCTAACTTTTTGTAGTTTTTTTTGTTGTACCTGTAACTTGCATGGGTTACAAGCGAGCATCGATTGTTTACTATCCGGGCACCTGTGAGTGTACTAGTGTACTCCCTTAGGTATACCACGGTAGACCGGATGGACTTTAGTTAGAGGCTTCCGGATCTAATAAAGTGAGATGCCGTAGATATTCGAAAACGTATATAACTATAGACTGGATTTATGCTTAATATCTAAAACAATCGTAAACTATCTGATAAGTATGACCAAATCCGATAGTTTATTTCTACATCAAGATCATCCCTTGATTATAAATTAAGTGATCATGTAGGCCCAATATATATTATGCAGATTTTCTTTTTTTAATTTCTCTAGACGGGGTTTTCAGTTCATAGTACTGTTATGGGTACTACTGGATCGTTTTACAGTGTAGTACTTGTTTCTTCCGGAATATTTAATTTGTTAAAGTTTTACTAAAGTAGGATTCACGAAAATAGTCCGATGAGAGTTGATACATTGTTGCCAAATTTATCCTGAAACACATTTTTATACTGTGTACACATGGTAAACATAACAACGAATGACAACATTGCAGGGTGAGAAGGGGTGAGGGAAACACAGCTGTTAAAATTTCCATCGGACTATTTTCGTGCATCTTACTATAATATTAATTCATATTTATACTTATTTAATACGCGAAGGCTTTTATGTTGAGAGAACTCCTCGAACAAATCTCAACAGATTTTCATTTTTTTAGTGTCGTTGGATCTGTAGTTGTTTCCGCAAAAAAACTGATGAGAATCGAACAAAAATAAGGGCGCTATCCAAAAATTAAATTTGAAATTTTCTCATTAGAATAACGTTAGGATTGGGTTGAGCATTTCAAACATCTGTTAATGTACAGCTGTAAATAAGTGTAGTTTTTGCTAAAGTACAGGTGGATGGTACTGCTGCAAAAAGAGGATTTGGAATCACGACCGCCGCCATGGTCATGAAAGTATATTGCGAATTTGTATGTACTCTACCTACCTTACAATCAACAAATTTCAACCAGGAGTTAACATGGTTTTAGTGTAAAGTCCACCTAAGACCCACGGTTTGTTTATAGGAAATTCCTCTTAGAACCTTGTACTTCAAATGGATATAGCTAACATAAAAATCTTAACTTTTACAGTTATACATTTAGCGAGTAAATATCCAGCTTTTTCATTGGTATATAAAGTAACAGAAGTAGACGAGTTAAACACTCTACCTGATTGCAGACAGTTTGCGCGCCTCTCCGTTCGTCCAATGGTGTTCCGGCTGTGACGAACACCCGGGCCGGACGAGGTCCTCGGGGTGGGGGAGGATCTTGGCGGAGCCCCGACCGGCGGGCACCGAGGGGTCGGAACACACCTGGATCAGGCCTTCGCCCTCTACCGACATCGCGCGACCTGCACGACTATACTTAGGGGGTGATCTTCACAACCATGCAGAACGCAAAAGTAGCGGTGATTCCATTACGAAAAGAACTGTTCCTCAAAGTAACAGAAACGACAACTTGTTACCGGACCGAGGCAAGACGAGCGACTGGTGACAGACTGGACATTGATCCGTCACATTTATTATTGACGCCTTCTTGGACGCTGACATGGCGTGATGAGGAGCACTCGGGTTGTGACCTAGTTCAACAGCTGCAACGTTGAACGGCCCTCTTAGCGACGTTGAATGACTTACTGACTAGCGATTAGTTTATGAGTCGGCTGCAACAATACATATTTATTGGGTTTGTGCAGGTTCTTGGTTTCCCAAAGCGAACAAATCGCTGCTTGATTTTTGCTTGGGGTGCTGTTGATTTTCTCTTAAACTTACATAAAGATATTTCGGGTGTAAATTCACTAACTCCACAATAGTTGAAGGTTGACGATTTGGTAAAAATGTTAATTCTGAAAAAGGTACAAATCAACAGTGAAGTTTTCTGAGCCCTAAATTTTAGGCTGGTGCAGATTTTACCACGGTGTTTTCTTTGTCACCTGAACCTACTCTGCATATGATGACGTTTCTTTAAGAAATTCAAAATTCTGACTTTCCAATATCTTTTATATTTTTCAATATCAGGTGGTTATAAAATTGGTGTTTTTTTAAAGCAAAATACTTACCTAAAAATACATTAGTTTGAATATTTTATACAGGGTCGTTGAAAAGTAACTTGCACTCCCTCCTTAACTTTTCAACTATTTTAGATATTTGAAATCGGTTTGCGGGAACCTTCTTGGATATGATAGGCTACAATAATGATGGTACAGTAACCTCATGTCCAATAAGGTTGCCGCAAACCAATTTTAAATATCTCAAATAGTTAAAAAGTTAAGGGGGGTGCAAGTTACTTTTTAACCACCCTGCATGCAAAAATCATATAGTTATATCTGAATTTAGTTTTACTTTTATGCATTTTGATTTTAAACAATCAACTTTAATCAAATTATTAATAGGCCTACTACATTTCATGAGATATCAATGTGTTGATAATGTGTCACCTACAATTTTAATTGTATAAAACATTCACTTGCTTTCTTGAATAAAAACATTGCTTAAAAAACTAGCAGGGCGTGTATAAGTGACCCCTTAAATTTGTATATATGGCATGGGCTATTTTTAATTCAGGTAAATTTTCTCGAACAAAAACCAGGCCGATGCTTCTTGAATAAATAAACATATCGAGTATTGGAACCGGGCAGTGATGCTTTATTCAAATGCTCGAAACGTGGCACTGAATAAGATATGACTGCAGCTGCAAAAACATGAAATCCATACTCTGATAATCTACTTAAATACTTGAAAGTAGATCAATTCCACTTAAAAACTGTGTTTAGCTTTCTATACATGTTAAGAAAACACTGCAAATCACTTTATTAAGATGTAGAACCCATGGAATTAAACCAAAAGCCGTATAACCTAATTTCTACACAATAAGCCGCTCGCTATATGGGTTTGTGAGTACGGTACTGAAAGTGTTAAGAAGTTTTGACTTTTCATTATTATTAGGGACATATAATAGATAGCAAAGATATATGTTGCTACATTTCCATTGGAAACGCACATACCATAATAGAGCAAGAGCCAGCGACGATCTGACCTTCGTCATTTTATAAAACCTGAAAGTTTGCCTGTGTGTAGCCCTTATGGTAATATAAACGATCCTCTATTAAGAAATTTTGATAACGGTTACTTTCAGAGTTATGAGGTGTGAAAATTGTGAAAATTGCACAAAAATTTCGTCATAGTATAAAAGCTGAAATTTACATATGTTACTCAGGACACTCTCAAAAGATGTATTCCTGGCTGTCAGACACTTTGTGCGGTTGCAAACCCTGTCTGATGGCCCTTAAAGTGCCGTGCAAAGTACGTCAGACTTCGTCATAAGTATAAAAGCAGAAATTTGCATATGTTACTTGGGACACTACCAAAAGACGTATTCCTGGCTGTCAGACACTTTGTGCGGTTGCAACCCCTGTCTGACAACCCTTTAAGTGTGATGAAAAGTAGGTCAGACTTCGTCATTTTATAAAAGCTGAAATTAACATATGTTACTCGGGGCACTCCCAAAAGACGTATTCCCGGCTGTCAGACACTTTGTGCGGTTGCAACCCCTGTCTGACGGCCCTTGAAGTGCGGTGAATAGTAGGTCAGACTTCGTCATAAGTATAAAAGTTGAAATTTACATACGTTACATGGGACATTATAAAGAGATGTATTCCTGACTGTCATCAGACAATTGTGATGTTTTTTATGTGTTGTTGGACTCATTAGACGTTTCCAATGAGGACAAGGTATTAGGTACGAGAGGGATAGTGTTTTTGTTCCAGCGAACATAAAGTTAAAATTTTCCATTAAATCTTTATTACAATTGTCAATTATTTTAATTAAAAATACATATATTACCAAATCACCTTTAACAATATGAAAATTCTCAACAATAGCGGTAACTTAAATGATCATTTGACCCAAGTTTACCCTTCATTATACCCTGTTCAAAATAAATGTGCGGTCAAAACGCAGATAGGAAATCCCATATTTTCCCGATCCTCCCACGGTAAAGAATTCAACCAATCACAATCACTGAGAATAACTACAGCTGTTTAATATCTTATGTATCTTCTATGTTAATATTTTGCTTTAGCGTAAACATATATTCTAATTTTGACATTTGATACATAACACAAGGAGCTTCCAACAGTAAGAAGGGGAAGTAAAACGACCATAAGTGCTATTTTCTACTTTTAATATGAACGGCGTAGTTAAAATAACATCTGATTTTTAAAAAATCTGGGAAATCAGGAAGGTATTGAGGGAATTTTCCTTGTAACATACCGTACGTAAATTTCAGCTTTGATATGACAAAGTCTGACCAACTTTTCACCGCACTTTAAGGGTTGTCAGACAGGGGTTGCAACCGCACAAAGTGTCTGACAGCCGGGAATACGTCTTTTGGGAGTGTCCAAAGTAACATATGCAAATTTCAGCTTTTATACTTATGACGAAGTCTGACGTACTTTGCACGACACTTTAAGGGCCGTTAGACAGGAGTTGCAACCGCACAAAGTGTCTGACAGCCGGGAATACGTCTTTTGGGAGTGTCCAAAGTAACATATGCAAATTTAAGCTTTTATACTTATGACGAAGTCTGACGTACTTTGCACGACACTTTAAGGGCCGTCAGACAGGGTTTGCAACCGCACAAAGTGTCTGACAGCCAGGAATACATCTTTTGAGAGTGTCCTGAGTAACATATGTAAATTTCAGCTTTTATACTATGACGAAATTTTTGTGCAATTTTCACACTTTTCACACCTCATAACTCTGAAAGTAACCGTTATCCAAATTTCTTAATAGAGGATCGTTTATATTACTATAAGGGCTACACACAGGCAAACTTACAGGTTTTATAAAATGACGAAGGTCAGATCGTCGCTGGCTCTTGGACTATAAGGGACCCATTCAGAAACAGTTTTGGAGAAAACTGTTTTGGCCTATGTCAGATTACATATAATTTTAACGGTAATTGTATGTAAAGCAAAAGCCACAAACCCGATCTGAAAAGGTATTTTACATCGCTAATCATTTCATTTTAACATTTGGGTAGCTTGATTTCATGACTTATGTCTCAAACAGGGGACCACCTATCTTTTATAGGCAAGCATGTTTATTTTCCTCCTTTTTTCTCAGCTCATGTGCATTGTATTTGTATATGTAGGAGAAAATCTGAGCATACCTTTAGAAAGGTATATTACTGTAGATTAGCAGAATCCTATTCTAATTCACATCAGACTCCAAGGCTACACCAGACAGGCTTTCAAAGTTCCAATATTAATCCTAATGTTCCTATTGATTGAATCATTAGACAGCTGTTAAAAAACAACTGACAGAAAAACAGGAAGCTAGACGTTTCAGTTATAAAATGTTTTTAAACTTTTTGGATCCAGATCAACTGAAATTTCGGTCGAATTTAGATCAGGAGGCGATCTCTAGTAAACATTACAAGACAATGTTTAACGTAAAACTAAAGATCTTGCCTAACGGAGAACAATGCCACAAACCGAACTCAAATGGGCAACCGAGCCAGAAATGGCAGGGAATGAAACTTTGCAATACAACAAAATTACCGAAACTTCAAAATTAAATAACTCGTGATGTATTCAACCACTTGACATTGTGTTTGTGGGGGCTTGCTCTAGATTTTGATACCTTTTAAACTATATGACATTACCTAGGCTAATGCAGATTCCTAGATGACTTACACTAGAGTCCCTTCATGTTGAACCCATTCTAGAAGTGCCCAAAAATAATCAAAAGTTAAACTTTGTTACTCTTTTAGTGCATGCTCCACCTTCAAAGCACCTGGAGTACTACTACTACACGCTACTTCTCTTTCTTCATGACTCATCTTCGGACGTCAATGCGCCTCAAGTTGAGCCTTAGTTGTCACCAATTCACCAATTCAGCGGCTGGGCTAAACAGGTGATTAATCAACAAAACCTTGACTAGACAATTATCTGTCAGCTGGCTCATCATTGATCAGCTGATCACCATATGACACCGCAATCAGCTGTTTATAGTGCCAACCTTGTCATCATCCAGTAATGCCAACCTGTTTATCATAGTCATTGCGGTAAATCAGCTGGCAGACGAGTCTTGACTGTTTTAGATGCTCAGAGACTATAAAGAAGTAAGGTAAAGTAAACGTTAAAATGATTAATGTATCCTCTAGATGTAATACCTTCATTAAATAACTGCAACAAGCTAACTATAGGAACTGACTACAAGAAGCTAACTTTAGGAATTGGTTATTTTCCTTTGATAAAAAAAGATATATGAAAATATTCCCATTTATTTCTATTCCTCAAGCATAGATAGTTGATGAAACCAATAACTTTTAATCATTAATCCATAGCGATTAACGATTACCCCACACATTCTAATTGGGGTCTTATAAAACATTTTTGCGTCTCTCAGTTGACATTTACTATTATAAATGATGTTTTATCTCATTTGAGTGGGCAATACATAATAATTCTGTCCATAATTTTGAGCCTGACTGTAAAAAAGAATACCCTGTTACAGCAGACCAGCATACTTAACGGATTTCCGATTTAATTTGCTGATAAATTAGACAGCAGATAATTGTATTCTCTAACAGTTTTCCTAGGAGGTGAAACTCTAAATAAAAACGTTGACTATAATAAATCTTTTATTTGAATATTATTTGAGTATAGAGTGGTGGTATTGGTGGTGTGGATTATGGAATTGCATAATAAGAGTACTACCTCATGGTTC
The DNA here is from genome assembly GCA_030545055.2 of Neoaliturus tenellus. Taxonomy (NCBI): domain Eukaryota; kingdom Metazoa; phylum Arthropoda; class Insecta; order Hemiptera; family Cicadellidae; genus Neoaliturus; species Neoaliturus tenellus. The sequence continues at coordinate 22,043,143 of CM061531.1, forward strand.
TGTAAACAGTTCTAAAATTAAAAACCAATGCTTCTTTGTGATAATTGTAGAAAACATTCAGTTAAATAGTTACGGTAATTGGGGTTACCACTTTACTAGTCGCTGAGGATAACAGAGCGTGTTTTAAGGCGAATAAGAATGAAGGATGAGTGTAGAATGGGAATTAATAGCCTACTGCTCTTCCAAAACATCAAGACCTGTCACTGCTAAGGCCGCGGTCCATTGTTGTTTTTCTACGCTCGCCAAAAATGTATAAATCGTTCAACACCTTTAATTGCTCACCATTATTGACAGTTTTTATTGCTCATATTTCACTGGGTTTGCTTTGTTTCAAAGAACCAATGCATTGCATATCTTATTTCAGCAGCGAATGATCAAGTTTCAACAGTTTACTCCGAGGTTCAAGGCGCCTGCAAAGAAAAGTATGCAAGTCCCGCAGCACAGCGCTGTACCTGTTTTGACTACGGGCGCCGTCACGACTCAGTCTCATTCAAAATACAAACCCCTGTCGTAGCAGACCTGTGTACTCACTGCAAATGCAATTTGGTAATTTATTTATTTTCCCATAACTGTCCCCAGAATTTGAGTTGGGCCATGGGAAAGTTGAAGTAAATCTTGGTATAATCTCTATCTAATAAATAACGAACTAGAAAATATTGTATTAATTTATCTTTTATTATTAAAATGTAAATATTTAACACTTAACTTTCCTGTGTTTGAAAAAACACGGATTTTCAGTTAATTACAAATTAAGTGCCTATATTTTAACATACTGTATATGCGTAAAGCGTTTTAATTTAAGCTGTCGAAGATCAAACTTTTAGTATATAAAAGTATATTATTATTTATTTAAACCCTAGGGTTGCTACTGAAAAAGTGCTTCTAGCCAATAATTTAGTGTATCTCACTCGGTATTCCCTTGTGTGTATGAAACCTTTCATTCAATAAGGATGATTTTAGATAATATCCTATGTGATAATTTTGATGAGAACTTTTACAAATATTATGGACTATAAATTAAAATTTCGGGAAGTCATTTTTCTCCCTTGCTGTTTCGCGTAACTTAATAACTTACAATATATTTTTTTAGTTTCTGAGACAAATGTAGGCTGCATTTTAAAAAGTACAATTAAAAACAATCTTTGAATCAGCAGAAACCTTATTTTCTAGACTTGACCGTGTCCGTTTGTAAATTCGTTTTAAAGTTAACTCATAAACAAAATTTGATGTTCTACGTTCATGACAAGCTACATCAAAATTCGCAGTTTCGTTCAGGTGTTCCCAGACCTGAATTTTTTTTTATAAAAGTAAAGTGTTAAAACATCAATGATTTATGCAGTTAAATTTGTTGTTCGAAGGCAAATTGTAAACATTTACCAATGTATAATGTATGTTCTTATAGTGTATTGTCAATACATTTATTTACTCTTGAAAAACTTAGTGTTATCTGATTAGGCATTTTTTCTACTCGTCATCGTTTTATGTGCAAAACTCTTGTTTCCCAGACCTTTGTAGAATCGATTAAAACTAAAATTTTATTTATTTAATTTATTTCAGTTGACACCGTTAATACATTTATCGAGTACAAAAAAAAATAATAATAATCCATCTCTCTCCAAACTGGCATTGTCAATATGCAATGCATGATGGTAATTTTGCAGCGCCTGCGCTCGCGGGTAGACTTCAGGCACAACAAGTAGGTACTGAAGCGAGCATCGCACTTGTTGAAGGCGTTTACCTCACGAGCAAAACAATCTATATATTAATACGCAAGCATGTTTCATTTCCTCCTTTTTTCTCAGCTCGTGTGCATCATAGGATAAATCCGAGCATACCGTTAGAAAGGTAAAGTCCTGTAGATGAGCAGAATCACATTCTAATTCACATCAGACTCCAGGGCTACGCCCCACAGGCTTTCAAAGTTCCAATGTTAATCTTATGGAGAAAGAAGGATTGAATGAATCATTAATTAGACAGCTGTTGTAAAAACAACTGCTAGAAAATTAGGAAGAACAGATGTTTTAGTTCTATAATGTTTTTAAGCTTCTTGGGGATAGGTCAACTGAAATTTTGATCGAATTTCGATCAGGAGGCTATCTCTAGTCTGTTTTAATTTGCTGAAAATTCCCAACGCCTGCGCTCGCTGGTAGACTTAACACACAACAAGCAAGTGTTGCGGCAAGCATTGCAATTATTGTAGGCGTTTTAGAAAACAATCTATTTTAGGTTTCCGAAAAGTAGAGTATTATTTTGATAAATTACTAATTGTTGCTACCATTTGGTCTATCAAAACATATACTATGATATTTGTAATTTATATGAATACATTTCAATTTAAAATTTGATTAAAACCATAATTTTATATAATGTTACTTTTGATTGTTTCCATATTTTATTACGTTATTTACTACGCATATCTTGAATTAAGAAATATAATCCTTTACCACTTCAGTTAAATTATTTGGATTTTTCAGTTAGTCTTCCGTCTACAACTTAAATATCTCTCAACAAAATTTGTTTGTTTGTTTGTTTATGATATAAAAATGTAATAATTTCCAAACAATCTCTATTGAAACCCCACTCAATAATTTAAAGCCAATTTGATGTTATATGATCCAACCACGTTTTCTACCCCCACTGATTTTGACAAGAATTTGTTTTAGCGTTGAATCTTCAAATAATTTAAAGTTAGCTTCCAATGAAGAAATTTATTGCAGTATCAAAATAAATAATTCGCAAACTAAGAAATATTATGCGTACCACATGAATTTTGCATTAGATCATTTTCAATTTAAAACATTGAAAGCTATTTGGAAAGTCAGAATACTATGTTTTCAGTTAATTTTACATTAAAAAAAAAATGAGGGAATGAGATGAGCAGGAATGTTGCTATCATTGATTTTATAATAAACTTCCTAAGGTTGGTCATATTTTATTTTTATTCGGAAAAGAACTAGTTAAAGAAATTTAAGAATTTTTTTATTTGTACCAATATATGGGCTACAATATTTTTTTATACAATTAGCCATACACCATCAGCATGTTTTGGTAAAAGTTCCCAAATTATAAAAAATCTACACCATTCCATGTTTTTTCCCTTTTAGTTTCTAAGATATATGCCAATTTATTTTTTATTATCTAGCAAAGAAAATATAGAGAACCGATTGTGGTGAAAATGTTCTCATAACTATACAATAAGCTTTTTATACACTCAGATCAGATCTATTCTAGTTTTAACGTCTTTAAAGTTCTCCTTCCGATAAATTTTTTTTGGAAACACTTAGCATTTCTTAGTTCTTAGTGTCATAAAAAACGGTCGCTGGTGCCATATCACCACCCATACAAGGAAAATTAACCTCAAACACAGAGTCATTCATCACTAACCCTCCAGATTTCAGCTTGCTACAGAGGACAAGTGGAGAACACTGAATCATTGGGTATTAATAGAATTATAAGTGTTGTATTACCTTTTTTACTTTTCTTATTGGTTTAAAACAACGCGAACAAGTAATTTATGGGTATAACTTTTACCAAGTAATAACAAAATAATTTTGTGCGCGTTTGTTCACTAAAATTAAACCAAATACCGCGGAAAGAGGGCAGCGGAGGACGCATGTGAACCGGCCGTCCTGCGAGTGGTTTTCCCTTTCATCATCACCGAACGTCCTTGTCTGCTCACACACGCACACACTCACGCACACGCGCGCGTGACGACAACGTACACAGAGTAATAGCGTAGTTGACGAACCGCAAGATACTATATCAAAGGCCATCCATCCACTCAAATTTTGTAAAAAATGTATATCAGACGCTTCATATTCAGACATTTATTAGTCCAACACGTTCTACTATACAGGGTTTCAGAAAAAAACGTTTCAGGATTTTGGAAGATGATTACTTGTACAAAAATAAATAAAACAGCTTATTTAAACATGTATTCTACAACCGTTTCTTTAGTCGCTAGCCGCCATTTTGTTTTTTACACTAAATAATTTTTATTTCCGTATCGGATTATTGTATTAAGTTCATATTTGGCATAAACTTTTATCACAGCAGTTCTCAATTACAAGAAAATTTTTAATGTTTTAATTCAAATATCTCAAAATTGGTAAATTTTATCAACATTTTACAACATACAAAGAAAGAAATTAACAAATCAAATGTTATAATTAATGGTACTGTACCACGTTTGTAAGAAACTGACAACAAATAACGGGTTATCGAGATTTCTCTATTAAAACTACCTTAATTTGCAATCATTTATAATTCAAAATCAATGATTTTAGACAGAAAACGTGCAATTTCTCTGATATTTGTTTTAACATCCTTACAAACTCAAGTATTATTGGTTAGATCATTTAATTTGTCAACTTTTTCTCCTGTAAAAATTTGATAAAATTTACGGGTTTGGACATTTGGAAATAAAAAATTTAAAAAAATAGAGAAACTTTGAAATAATCATGGGGTAAAATATTTTCCCCTGAAAGTTAGCATTTCTGGTATAAAGGTTCATGCCAAATATGTAAATTCAATACGGAAATAAAAATGATTAAGAGTAAAAAATTTAATGGCGGTTAGCAGCCTAACAAAGAATTTTAGGGACATATTTTTATATAAACTTTTTCTTTGTTTTTAGGCTATACAAGTAATCATTTCCCTAAATCCTAAAGCGCTTTTTACACCCTGTAATATCTCTTTTTACAGATATATTTTCGATTTTTACCAAATGTTTGATACACTTTCAAGTTTTAAATTGAGTTTCGTGTTAATTCAACCAATAAAAGTAGGTATTAAGTCGTTTCTTTCTGGGAACTCGTTGAAAAATTGAACCTCGTTTTGCCCTTCCTAAGAGATTATTTTGGCTTTTTATAACTCTACATCCAGTAATCTATAACCTTCCTTTGTCCGACATGTTTCTAATCCCACATGTGTCGGATTATTGGGACTCTATTGATGTTAAAGTTTGCAAATCTGAAATTAAAACGTATTGGCAATATTGTTTTGTTTAAGGTACCAAGTTAACCGAGCCATGCTCGTTGTTTTTTTGGGCAAAAAGTCTTAAATGCAAAGTTTAGGCAATAATACCCTCTAGATTTCGAGATCGTGGAACACACATCCCTTCAGACGGCACTCGTATTATAGTATAGGATATAGAAAATTATTACCAACATTTTACTGATTTTTAGGGGGGAAAGCCTTATTCGGGCTTAACTTATTGAAAAGATTGCTAATAATGAGGAATTCTGTGTTTATACTTGCTTTTTGAATTAATTATAATTCTTAACTTATAGTCGGAGATTGACTTTTTCTGGATTGTATTATAGTGGTTCTAAGAAATTTTAATACATAGAGAAAAATTATTAATCAGAATATTTACGCAATCTTACTTTTTTTATCTTATTGATTTTAAATTGAAATATCATTCAGATTTTTGTGTAAAAGAATTACTTGTGTGTGGAAGCATTAAATAATGCGTTATTGTTAACGATTTGCATTTGCATGTACAACGATGTTCAAACAGTTACGTTGTTAACGACCCATTAACATCTTTTAGCATGTAGGTTAAAAATGTCTGTGTTTTACCAACCTTGTAATTATTTTTGTATACCTTCTCACAAAATTTTATAAACTGGTTTAAATAAATACGAAATACATTTTGTTGATAAAACCACAACGCATATAAATTTTACCTCACGCTTCATTAGGTCTCTGGAACTAGTAGTAATAGTAAGCCAAGCAAGTTTTGAATCGGTGTCAAAGTTAACAGCTTGATATGATATTAATTACAGATTCTAGGGTTTCCAAACCTTGGGTAGAATGTCATAATCAAATGCCACTCTTCATCATAGTACGTTAAAAATTTGTCTAACTTAATTCTATAATATCAACGTCCGTTGATAGTTGGTAAGTTAACTAATATACTTATAAATGCTAAACTTAATACACAATTTTAACCCGTGTCTTATTTCGAAATGACAGAAATTGAATAATGCTTATTATATTTGTTATGAATTGATACATTGAGATCATAATCGGGTTACAATTCTGATTTATAGTATTTTGGCATTGTAAAATACCATGTCCACAAAAGAAGTAAACAACTTTGTTCAAACAATACAGTGAAATTTTAATAATTTATAAAGAGTAATATACACCAATAGAAAGATAAAATCCTCAAGTTTTTCTGTATATTACGTGCTCAATATGTGAGCCACTAGAGAGATCAATCCTAAAGTCTAATTGTGACAAAACTTGAGCATCAGTATAGTCGCTGGTCTACCGGCGGAGCTCTTCCCTTTTCTCAAGCAACCACTCATTTTGAATTTTCGATGCCAATCGTATATTGATTTTCTATTTGGAGGGGTTTTACGATATTTTGTTCGAAAATTACGTTGAACAGTTGTAGAGGGTAGAGTCCTTGCAAATTCCAACACTCAGAGAGACTTTTCAGTAAGCGTATTAACAATTTTCATCCAAATCACTAAACAGCGACTTTTGCCACATTGTTGGTATTGTTGACAACAGTCAGCTTTGTGAAAAAAAAAAAAAAAAAACAAATTGGAAGTGTTTTTCGAACTATTGTTACCAACCGCAGCGATGTCGGACACGCAGTTTATGTTTAATTGACGTACAAAGTTGCTTACTTCTTTTGTGGACACCCGGTATGTATATTTTAAAAGGAGCTTAGCACAAGATTTGCTGAGATTCAATGTTTAAAACTAACGGTGAGATTTTCACCAGTTCGTATTTTCAGGTATAGCAAAATCTTTGACAGATTTTGAGGTTTAAATGCTAAATTTTACTCTATCTTATTTATTTAAAGGATCTAATTTTTACAATTTAAAAATCCATTAGGTTGCGAATGGGATCGGTTTATGCGATTCCACACTATACGAAGTAGCCTACTCATAAACCTTTGTACAACTTAACACACTTATATTGTATATTTATCTATTTTACTATTTTGCGCAAAGAAGACACGACGCACGTGCTTAACCGAGATGAATTTAAATTCCTGTGAGATGTTGAAATCGAGATAAGTCAAACCCAGAAAAAGTAGTGTAACCGGTTTACAAGTACCTGTGCTGAGAACGCAGAGCACTGCGCCAGGGGCTGGCTGCAGTTTATATAAACGCCAAGTTATAGTTGGTTATATACGTTACCACCAATGTTAAGTCTGAATTCAATTATAGCCTACAAAAGCCTATGAAAGGCCCTGGTCGACCGGTCACTGACTTGCAGTTTACCCATTATAATGAAATTCTGAATTGAATTGGTTATTTATTATCATGGTAAATTCAATGTTTCAAGAACAATTTTAAATAATGCGAATATAAGTAAAAACTGAAAAAAAACTATTCCCCCCCCCTTCTATCTAAAGCTGTATTTTACTCCTTGGAATAGAGTACTATAGTTTTTACCCATGTGACTTGAATACTTAATTTTTACCTTGGGAAAACTCAACTTTTTTTGCACCACGGGGCCAAAGTTAGTATCAAAGAATAACATTAAAAGAGAGATTAAGAAGAAAATGAGGGAAGTTCAAGTGTCAATTATTAGAGAGTTTTTGCAACATACGGTAAATCTTACGGTAAACGCTAAACGCTATTTTTAATTTGGCAAATTAAAAAATATTGCGTTGCAAAGGATAGTTTAACTGTATGAATGGTGTCTAATAGTTACTATTGATCACCTTTTCAACGAGCTTTTGTACCTTCAAGCAGCAAAAGTACCTAAAATCGCCATTATTTAAATAGCATTTAGCGTTTACCGTATTCATTTACGGTACATGCAAAAACTCTCTATTGTATTCGTTTCGTTATTCCTTGTTTACTAACAGCGTCGTACTGTAGGGTCAGCTGTGTTTTGAGCAAATCATTTGTTTACATTTCGCTTCAGTCTACCTTCAGTTGTTGTGAAATGGATTGTGGTGTGGATAGCTAATGATTTATGGAGTGATATTAAGGAATTACCGGTATTAGTTTTTACTTCGCCAAACATCAAATTGAGAGGCAGAAAATGTGACATCGAAGTTCCCAAACACAGTTTTACATCACTGAGATGTTTTAACTGCCAAAGGAATACTATCAGAAGTAAGACTAGGTTTAAATATGTTTTGAATGTTTTTTTAGTAAGAATTTTGACTATGCCTAAATTGTGTTTTGGTCTTTCTATGGTGTTCCATAAAAATGCTATATCCTACCTTGTGAGTGCGTGTGTTTTTTAACCTAGTGTGATTAGTCCATGTTGTCAGAGCAAAGGATCATATGAAGGTAAAATTGTTATTTTATAGGCCTAGTTATTTGTTAATCGTGTAGGTGGAGAAAATGTTGTGTGCATCTAGGGACTAAAGTACGTTTTCTCCCACAGGGAGATAAAGTTGTACTTTAGTCCCTAGAAGCACAAATAATTATTGATTCGTGTGCTTAAGAGAAAATATATCCTTGTGATTTATTTATAAACCTCGATTACACAACTTTTAAACAATACAATAGACATTTGTCATTTAAGAAAACAATCATTTGTCATTGAGCTCACAATTAAAGTTGTTGTCTTTCAGTCGACGTGAAGGACGTTAGAAAGTAACTTTAAAAATTCTATTTTAAAAGATAGCTAACATGAAACCAAGCCAATCCCTGAATTACACACATTATAAGAACTCGTCCACGAACCGGTCTTTGACCCATGTGGAACTTTTATCGATGATGTAATTTTTACCTTATATTTTATATTTGTCGGTACAATAAATATATTTTTGAAGAAATGTGTTTAAACTACAATTTTCAAAATATGTAGGCCACTGTATTTATTTTAATTCCCAAGGTTATGTTCAGTCATGACTTACCAAATTTATGCACTGCCTTATCGCGGAGTAATGCCCGATAGTCAAGAAGGAAATGAGAGACAGAGGAAAAGAGAAGAAGAAGTTGAAGAGGAACAACACGTGAGGCGGAGATTGTGCAAGACCGGGCTCAGAGATTGAGCAACGCAGCGATCAGCTGATGAGCGACGTGGAGGTTCGAGGAAAGTGTAATTATCAGCAGGAAACAGTTAAAGACCAACAAAAAGAAAACACAGCCGCACACATGCGACGCGCGACCTTAGAGTAAGGTGTGAAACATTGTGACATATTTTTCTGAACTATAAAGTGTCAAATGGTCACTGCGTGGTTTCCACTCTTTGACTCAGTTTACGTTGCACCACTCAACGTTGCATTACTGGACTGTTGACGGAAATTAAACCGTGGTACCCAAGTAGGGAGATAGATAATCTATAGTAAAGATTTAGTAACAAAAATCTCTGATGAGTCATATGCCTTTATTTAATTCAGTGTTTTAGATATTTTTGTCAATATTTCTTTATACTTATGCAAAGCGCAGTTATTTAGAATTTAATTGAAATTTTAAGAGTTAAATCGTTACTTTGCAATGATATAAACATGAACTCGAAATTGATGTCACTAAGAAATGACAAAACGTTCGATACATCGGTACAATGTACCTTACTATGTGAAATAAATTTAATATGTTTTGAAGTAATTGGTTTTTACCATAATCATTGAACTAACAGAAAAACAACGTGAGATACTTTTAGGCTACAATTAATAATAATAATAATAATAATAATAATCTTTATTGTATAAGGCATCATTGATGCATTACAATATATATATATATATAAATACTTATGCACATATATAGGCTGCTAATTTACAACTATTTTAAAATATTCATTTGTTGAATAGAGACAGTTTTCTGTTAATAATAGTTTGATGTATCTCTTGAATTTTTCTGTTGATAATCCTTTAACTTCTTTAGATAGAGCATTAAAAAATTTAACATTTAAATATGAATACATTTTTTGAGACTTTGCATATTTTAATCTATTAATTTTTAAATGGTTCTTTGATCGTGTATTGTGTTCATGACATATGTTATTTTCACTGTAATTTTGAATATTTTTCTTAAGATGTATTAGAGACTGGAAGACATATATAGATGGAACAGACATGATGTTCAATTTTTGAAATAAAGGTCTACAATGTGTTTTCATGATGTGTTTTCATCAAAGTGAAGAAAATCTTACGCCTAAACAGAAACCTGATTATGTAGACCGTTAACAGAACTTCGAGAGGAAACCCCAACCCTTTAGTATAACAAATTGATTGTTCCACTTTAGAATCCGCGAAAGGCAATATTACCCTAATATAAAACTCAAGCACTTCAACTAACATTGCAGAAGTATGCAAAATAATCATTATTTTATAGATAATTCTTAAAATATAAAGATAAGGTCAAATTATATACATACACATGGTCCTCCTTTGACTGTCTCGGCCAAATGAACATCAACTTACCTAGAACAAATAAATATGTATCAGTCAGTAACTTAATGAGGGGAAGAACGTAATGCAAATGATTATAAAGAAATTGTTCATCTATTGAAAAGGTAACATTGCCCTATGACCATAAGCGTGCAAGAGCATTTTACCATACTAGGCGCCACGAAATTGCGAGCTTGGAAATTTAAACAGCTTGAAGCTGATTAACATTATTCTTACCTAACGATGTTGACGGTTTGGTTTTGTTCTCATATTTTCCTATGTTTGCAGCAACGAGGTTGAATAGATATAGAGTGCTCAACAAATGTAATTTTTTTGTCCCCTGTTGACTGGTGCCATTTTACCCACGATTCCCGCCGTTTCCTTGGCAACCATCCCACACTTTACATGTGTTTCCATGGTTACCAATTTTAGCTATTCTGATTGGTCGCAACCAGCTTAAAAAAATCACAGTTTATACTTTTTAAACATCTGATTATTTGTTGTTTTAATTTTTTTTTTTAAACCACTTTGATTTGATGCTCTGTGAACAGGCTATTGAGTTTGGTTACCATAGAAACGTCGGATAGGTGTGGATAATATGGCAAATAACAGTTGGGAAAGTGTAAACAAAGTACTGGTTACCAAGGAAACGGCGGGAATCGTGGGTAAAATGGCGCCTATCAACAGGGGACACTTTTCCCTATGTGATAAGCACTCTATATATAAAGTCGCGGCCACGAAATAAGGCGGGTGAATGATTTTGCAACGTTGCCAAATTTCCATTACTTATTAATTCAATCATATGGTTTATATTTATGTCAATGTTTTTATCTGTTTTATTAGATAGTTATTTTGATCATTTTTATAGAATGTACATTCAACATACGGTCTAGGCAACGCTGGATGCTCAGTGTTGCCAGTTTATGCTTCAAAGTAAGCGATTTTCGTTAATCTCTTTCATATTTTGGTTCCATGTGACAACATCGCATTTTCAGTCAACCGCCTGATTTCGTGGCCGCTACTGTAGTTAACCTCGTTGGTTTGCAATAATTAATAACAGATGCCAACAGCTGGATGAGTTGGCACAAATCGGCAACACTGTTTTAAATTCAGGCTCGCATTTTCGTGACACCTACTATACCATGAAAATAAATATTGTATTACAGGGTAGTGTCAATACATACAGAGTCTTATAAGAAGAACATTGTGTAGGTTGTAAGAAGGTCTTGTGTTAATTACTCTGCCAGTTGGAGCCAGCTGGCCGCTACTAGTAGCTTCTAACTCTCGGTTCACCCCTAATAAAAGAATGCAGCACTCTTACCCATAGCCGAGCGCCGAACTACTAAAAACGGCAAACTTGAGTCCATAAGGCAAGTTCTTCTTTAAAGACTCTGTATACATTGATAGCGGGAGGTACGATTTGTTATGTTTGCAGTGAGTTTTTTTTTCAACACAACAAATCCCTCTCTGTTGTTTGCCCCTAGCTGCCACTTGGAGCCAGTGGCGTACGTGACGAAAGGAACATCTACGATCAACCGACTGATTGCAGTAGCAGACCATACTATGTTTTTGTTTGTTTGCATTTCCGGAGAGTAGGCTTACTTTAGAAGTCTGCATCCATTTCGGTTAGGATCAGACATACAGTATGTATTATTCATTTTGCGTAGTTATTATATTATTATTATTTTTTTTGTAATGGTAATACAGTAGTTAGTTGAAAGACTTACTAGTTTGTTAGATACCTCCACAAGGTAGATCCACCTGATAAACGGCGACCAGCATTGGGGTTTAGAAATCGGCTTTCCAAGAGTTAAGAGTTCCATCTTCAGTTCAGACATTACAGGGGGTTCAAATTTAACTACAAAAACTATAAGGCAAAATGAACATTTTACAGCGGGGCAGCTGCAAGCTGCAAGCCTACAAAGAGTAAGAACCGTTTTATACTAACAATAATAATAATAATAATAATAATAATAATAATAATAATAAATACTTTTTTACAATGTTTAAGCAGTGCGTTACCTTGAAATAATTCGAAATTTTGATTGGCACTACCTAATGAAACGTTCTTCGCAGGCCTAAGGCCGGTTCCTACGTGGGCGACAGATGCGACGCGACGAGAGCGACTGGAGCGACACCAGCGACAAGCTTGCATCGCCATAACGTTATACATTGTAAATTGTTGTCGCTCCTGTCGCCCACTAAGAACGCTCCAATGCTTATACATTTGTTTGAAATTTTGTCGCTCTCGTCGCGTCGCATCTGTCGCCTACGTAGGAACCGGCCTAAGCGTATGACAAGAAATACTGACGTTAGCATTTTGTAGAGAAGTAAGGATATGTGGGACTGAAAACAGTTTAAATACGAAAAACTTATGCACACGCTGCTGACTTTTTTCAATAATCCGTTTGAGAAGTTTATGAGACTTTTTTGCAGCGGTTTTCATTGTTTATGATAAAATTGTGCAGTAGAAACTCTATATTGCATCTCCCACTTCTGTACAGACATATTTGCTTTGTCTATAGCTTTAGTAAAAAGGAGGGCACAATCAATGGTTTCATTTTACTTTCTTGATCTTTATCTGAAAAATGTAGAATTGCTGTATGTTAAGATAAGTGGCATTAAACATTACTACAGTACATTTGTCTTCCCAGAACTGTCTTTACTCAAAGGTGTCTTTATCATTTATGTACAAGAATTAATTTTTTAAATAATAAATTTTAAATAATACCATCCGAAACAGGGGATTGCTGAGGTATATTTTGGTGTTTTACATGGGCGAAATGACTTGAATTTAGGAGGACATCTTGCAAGTTTAACGGTTAGTCTTATGGACCTCAGTTCAACAGGTCACGGTTTCCATTTCGTGGATACCCCTTAAACTTTTGATGGGTTTGGACCGCTTTGCTTTAAAAGCGTTTATGGTACACTGTTTATGTACACTCTAAACTAAAAATGCTCCTGGCGTAAATACTACTAAAAAATATGTGTTGCAGCATTCAATGGCCAATTGTAAAGGGGGGGGGGGGGGTTAGCGAGCGACAATGTCTCCGAATCGAGTGGGTCTAAATGTCGCTGCGTGCAATTCAAAAAACGTTGAGGCGGAACTGCGCCTTCTCGCGGAATACAAACCGCCGCAATGCGCGCTGATGGCGGCCTTGAGGCGGTTTCCTGGGCGACACGCGCCGCGCATGCCGATGTACCGAGCCGAAATTTGCAGGCGCGGCGGCGAGCGGGGTTATGTCACGGTAGAAAGTGGCTGCGTGGCTCCGGCGCCGCAGACCCTCCACACCCGGCCCCGCCGCTCCTCTACACCCGACACCAGTCGCTCGCTAGCTGCAGAGCGTGGCAAACCCAATAGAACTAGATAGCTACACTGCTGAGTAATAGGTAACATTTAATGTGAGAGGTGAAATTTTTTGGCAACAATGTAAAAGTCTTGAAGAGGTTCCTTCAGTTGTAATAATATTTGGGACCGCAATATTTGATGGAGTAAACCACAACGCGCGCAACCATATTTCAGGTACCGAAAAATTTTTGTAGTTCAGCCATAGTGCCCCGAGTCTCCCCTAACCTCACGCCCTAAACTAGACTGACGAAGGGGTTAGACTGTGTGTAAAGCAACCCCAAGCAGTTGACTTTTGCCTGCTCGTACCAATCACTTGTCAAATGGTAGACCTATCACTAGGTCATGATGATCCATGGAATTAATGCGCTCCATGTTGTGTTGTTTAAGAGTTCTCTCAGTTCAAAGAGTTGTGTTGTGAGTACATCTTGAAGCAGAACCCTTCTCCCACTCCTGCGGCAACCATTCTTTCTTTCCACTTCTTCTTTCATCCCCATACAGTCACACTGAATGTGGTCTAGAGAGTGCCGTGATATTTGGGCACATGCGACATTTCGGTACAACTTGGGAAGAACGGTGGTTGACCACGGTTTGCCGAGGGACTGACTTGAGGGCGATGCAACTAGGTGGAGTCTGGCAAATGAACCAGTTTACCTGCTCCGCACCCAAAACATCCTAATCGAGCCAGTGGCTTAAAGCTGTCCCCCGAATCACATCCAAATCGAATCAGGTATTCACCCCTTGAAATCACTGAAGCAGAAGTTTAGTATTCCACCATTTCAATAGAGTGTGGTTATAACTAAGTACATTTTGCATGCTTAATTAATTTTTATTTTACGGTCTAGATCCTGCTTGAGAATACTGCTTGAGGTATGTACAAATTGAGAATACTGTACTCTTTTACAAAATTATGTGCTTAAGTTCAACAAAAGACATAAGATGTTATAAGAATAAAATATCAGCAAAGTAAACACAAGCACAAAAGAACACAAAAACTGGCTCTTTCCCATAAAGAAAAAATTGTTCTAATTGATTTTATTGAAAATTTTATTCTACAGGTGGCAAAGCTGTACAATCAATAATGCTGTAATTGTTTTCTATGGAAACGAGTTCACTTTTGGCTGATTCCTCAAAACAAAAGCAGCACTTTTAATTCGTTCTACTTCACAAAGTTATTCATTATAGTTAATAATGGTCCAACAAAGATTAGATACTGTAATCTCCTAAAAAAAAAAAAAAAAAACATTGTTTAAGAAAAAAACCTGCTGGGTTGAAACTTAGAGGGAAGCTTTGCGGAAAGTTTTGCTTAGTGTTTCAGACTTGGTGGAACCTCTAGAAAGATGTCTGATAGATTGAAAAATCTGCAGGTCACGCGGCAAGAGAATCCAAAACACTATGAGAGTTCTGCAACACTTCATCGGACTTTCTGAAAAGCTTCGTAATGCTTATACTCTCAGGCTACACCTAAATTATTAACTTCAGAATTATCAACCTTGACTAAAGGTTGTGTCCTGAAACATACAAAACAATTTTAACAAAACTTTTTCTAAGGAAACGTGGCGCCTGTCTGTATCCCTCAAACTACATATTTCGTGCTATTGCAGGGATAGTATAGCTAATAATAACCTATATGGTCTAAGGACGGTTTCACACATGAAGCCACCACACAAGGAGGCAAAGGAGAGGCACATGCACTGGAGTAAGAACGACCCTTTTCTGTGGAACGACACACCAATTATTAACTTGTTCTATATGTACCACCCTCTCAGAGCTTAGCCCCAACCTATATAGAGACAAACCCTCCCCAAATATTGCAACTGTTCCCAACATTCATGGGATAAATAGGGGAGATACCACCTAACGGTGTTCTTCACGACAACGACATGAAATTTGCTATATCATGTGATTACATGAAATGTGGCTCAAGTAGAGATGGTCTAAGTTGGTATTTTAATTTTACTATTCCTGAATTGCCTGACAGATTTATTGTAGTACTTAGTGTACTTAGCAGGCATCCCTTTCTAGTCTAGGGATAAAAAAGCTTTAAACTTCACTTCAACTTGGTAAATATTTATTTCGTTACAAAACTCACTGTTCCGAAGTTTCTGCAAATGTCACCCTTGTACTTGCAGCAGAATCGGAAGTGTACCTTCGAACTGTTCCAAATGCTCTTCACCCCGATGCTAAACTTGTTAGTGGAGTATAAATAGAGCGAGTGGAAGTAACGGAAGTCTAACCTTCAAGAGTTTAGTTTCACTTAAAAGTCCGCCCTAATAACTGTCCAAGGTGACGAACCGAGGTCAAGAACCCAAGGAGAGCTCGCTACTTAGGGGCTCAGTTGGGCAGTCAATCTCATCAATCTCATTCAAGACATCAATGGCAATTCAAAACTTTTCATTTACGATTTGCCAAGGGTTTATTTGGTCCTCAGTTAATAAACTAAGTCAAACAGCTGTGTAAGTGGTCTGATGCGGATAGATTAAAAATCATGATTTTTTATATCAGGTATGCCAAAGTGTTTTTATCAAGGGTGAATCCACCTCAGTCAGAACTTTTACTTATTTTTCCATAAGGGGTAACTGTGTTGCTGTATAGGTCATTCCCCACGCCGAATAAAAACCAGGATTAACCTGCTCAAATGATTCGCTTTCAGCCTTAAGGCATCTTATAGAGAAGAATGTAAGTTATCATAATAAAGTGTTTTTAGACTTATTAGTCCATAAGGTCGTAGCTACCCTCGTCTTCTAACTAAAAAAATCACCAGTTCATATTTAGTGTGTTGTCCTAATGAATTTGTCAGAGCACTAGAGTTATACAAAAAAGTTTACATACTGTTATATCATTAATTATTTCATTGAACAAATATATATAAATAATAAAAAATGTCCTGATGAAAAGAGGGAGTAGGCAACCAATTCTCCGTTCAAAACATCAGATAATTTAAAATTTTCTCTCGGTTTGAGTTTGTACTATATTTTTTAGGCTTTAATGTACACTTACATTTGAGTCTGTGACTTAGCCAAAATTATAGTACCAGGGAGACGAAGTATTTTTGCTCGTTTGTAAAACTTGAAAGACGAGCTCGCTCTCTACGCCCACTCGCCAGGGCAGAGTGTGTACTGTGCTGTTCTCTGGTTCTGGGGTAAGTGATGAACCTCAAGTTGAAAAAATAACATGTTGGATGGCACGTTGGTTTATTTCCAGTTATCAGCTGATTTGAGTTCCTTGTTAATAGCGACAAAAAATTAAAATAGGTTAACATGGACACTTCAAACGGAAACCTGATTTTTCCCAGTTATTTTTTTATTAATGATTTCAAGTGATTCCTCGAAGCCAAAAATTACATTTAAATAAACGAAATAAAAATCTTACGACGGGAAAATATATTGTATACGTGAAAACAGTGCTTGATTTTTAGTATATGATAAATAAGATAATATAAGATAGTGTGAAGTAGGAAACATCAACAGGTAGTTTGACATGTTTATCTCAGGTGGCAGGCGGAAGCCGATCTCCTTGCGGCGAAGGTGTGCCGGGATGCGACCTCCAGAGCTACAGCGGCGCACCGCAAAAACAACGGACGTACAATCAACATCCAGGTCATTCGGCTTTGTAGCTTCGAGGGTACAAGGTGTACCGGGGGGCAGGTGTAAAAGAAGGAATCTGCGTAAAGAGTTTGTAATATTGTCTACAATATATTATGTTCTATCAGTACTAATTCGAGTAGTCTATAGTATTCATTGTGACCCTGGATTGGAATATATTTGATGAGATAAAATTACCTTGTCCAATCACTGGTTGTCAAAAGACGACATGTTTCATCGTCATTTGATCATTATTATCTAGTTTGTGATAGAGTGAGGTGATGGCCAGCCCAAGTACAATTAAATCAGTTTTATTCAGTTTTAATTAATTTTATCAATATGACAACTTGTATTTTTAGTGACTGGGACAACTTTATATTGAATTATTTGACAAACCACTATGGTTTTTTTGTTCAAGAAACTTCTCCTACAGTTTTCAACCGATTTCAACGTTTGGGTGACATTGGATAGAGCTTTACTTAAGTTGTTTCTAAAGGCAAATTATGAATATCCATTTAAAATGACTGGTCTATACAAACCCTCGAAGTTTTGTTATTTCCCCATTTTGTTGATTAAAATTGCTTAGGATTTAACCAATTGATTTTCAAGTCTAAAAGCTGTAAAGAGTAAATTGAGTACACCGGTGAGATTTTTTTTTTTTTTTTTTTTTTTTTTTTTTTTTGTACCGGAGAGACCTCATCACACTTTAAATATACTCATTGAAGGGTTAAATTTAAATGAAATCTCAAGATCTGTAGAGATTTATCTCTTTCCTTTCCGGATATGTTTAAAAAAGTTGTGTTTGAAAACAACTCAAACCGGTATCTTTTTTAATTACGTAGACTTTATCCTCCGATAAAACAAGGTGGCTAACATACAACAGTGGAAATTGTTCAGCTCCTACCAGTTCAGCTACTACCATTGTAAACGTTATGGACTAAATCACTGTTAAAATTCGGTTAAAAAATCAACATTCTACTCTTTGCATCGATGTCTTTGTTGCTTGAGGAGTTTTTAACAGTAACAATAATAGCTCTCATTTATCTAGCTTATTATCTCATTTATTTATTTAGCTCTCGTTTATACTTGCTACTATCCCATTGGCTGAAGCCTTTTGTTTTTTGTTTTTTTTTTGTTTTTTTTTTTGTTGTTTTTGTTTTATTTCACTGTTGCATACCAGCTGGTAATTTTACATCACAACATAATGTGTATCAGTTTTACAATATTATTGGTAGCAGTTGTTTTTAATCAGTTTACTTTAGAACTGTTACTTTTTAACAAGGAATAGGTTTGGCTTAAAAATATAACAGCTGACTAGGAGTTACTGAACGATATTATAACTTATTTAAAACGTTATTTGAGGAAATCTGATACTCGAACATGTTTGTCACGAGTTTAAATGTTTTGTTTACAGTTTGAATGTTTTGTTTACAGTTTAAACCCCTCCCCCACCCCAATTTTCTCGAGAAGGATCAGGTTTAAAAAAACGGACTATAGTATACGTGTTGCTCGAAATCGAGCAATTTATTTTAATACAATACAAATGTTCCTTTTAGCTCTAAATCAATGACATCCGACCAATCCAATATTGTGAGTATCTGTAATCACCAAAACAACACGTATTTACAGCTGATTATTAACACATGTTTAAAATGCTTGATTCAATCCCAATGTTATTTAAATGGGAAATTTTGAGATTTCAATGGTGGATAGCGCCTTTATTTTCAGTCCGATTCTCACCAGTTTTTGGCGGAAACAACTACAGACCAAGCCCTATCCAACGACACCAAAAACTTGAAAATCGGTTGAAAATTGTAGGAGGAGTTCTCAAGACAAAAAAAACCCTTAGCGTATTAAATAAGTATAGAGTTTAACATTAATTGGCTCAAGATCAACAGAATTTTGGGTCAAATTTCGACCAGTGGGCGATCTTTAGTTTCATTCGATCGGTAGACGTTACTGCATTGAGGAATTTAAAGTCCACGAGGTTAGAATTTCAATTTATGGTTCATATTTACCTTTGGTTGAAAAATTGATTACTTAATGATTTTTTATGTTTCATTATTAACTAATATTCAAGTTGTAAAATGTTTAGTACTGTTACCTTAAGTATCGGATTATTATCAACATTGCTTTATCAACTCATTCAATCAGATGTGAAATGGCAAATCTCTCAAACTTACTTCTTCTTAACACTTTATTTCCGGAACCAAAAGTTATACAACAGACCTTCAGCAAGCATGGTTTTGTCCCCCACCAATCTTGAGAGAAAACAACCACTGTTTATAGTGTTATCTGTAGCAGTACACTCTATCTATAATACAAAATCCATTCCGACTGGAAAATGGTGTACTGTATGTGTTTTTACGTAACTGCGTTCATAGAACATAAAACCAATGGTGCGTGTCTTCAGCATTCAGCACTCAGCAGGCGCTGTGTCTAGACAATACGAGGAAGCTGATCACCTTGCAAACCCGTTGGGGAAAGGGAAAGAAACGGAAGACGATGAGGTAACTCGGCACACGGGGACGTCATACGAGACTTTAACGGTCGGGCGGAAGAAGTGGTGTCTCTGGAGGCGGGCGGGACCCCTGGGCCAGTAGCCCATTGTTGCGCAGTCGGCAATGTTAATCATACGGCTTTTAATGCAAAACATGGTATTATATTACCCTGTTTCGGACGCCGTTTTTCAACCGATTTTCTTTAAACTTGGTAGGCCCTACTTGTTTAGTTGAATAGTTACAAAGTATTAGGTCCCTCATACCTTGAAATTTTGAAAATTTAACAAATATTACTCTCTGCGACGTCACAAAGTAACTCGATTTTCCTTAGTAATATTTCAAAATTTAGTAAAATTTTCCAAATTTCAAGGTATAAGGGACCTAATATAACTATTCAACTAAACACTTACCAAGTTTGAAGAAAATCGGTTTGGTATTTGAGAAAAAGGGGAATCAAATAGTTAACAGGGCAATATATTTCAATATCTAAACAGGGCAATAGTTAACATTGCCGACTGCGCAACAATGGGGCCGTCCATAAATTACGTCATCGCTTTTTGGTCATTTTTGGACCCCCCCCCCTCCCTAAAATCATCCTATCATCATAATTTGTCTGACCCCCCCCCCTCTCGGGAAAAATGACGTCATTTTTAGCAAACCTGCGTTTGAAGTAAAAATAATGCTATTTAAACGCTACATGATAAACTAAAAAAATGACCAATCAATTCTGAATTTACCTTCAAAAATAAAGCCAAAATGACTTTCCTAGTGGAAAAATAAACTATGAAACAACGCTTTAAAAAAGTCTAATGTATTTTATAGATAATTTTTTATATAATAGTTGAGTTGTGTTAGAATTTATCATTGTTTTACTGTTAAAATTTGATATAAAACATCATATTTAATATGACGTCATATCAAAGCCGACCCCCCCCCTTGCACATCACCTTGCCGTCATTTTCAATCTGGACCCTCCCCCCCTATTTTCAGATGACGTAATTTATGTCACTGTCACTGTCACGGTGCTCCGGGGCTCCTTCGTCCCCAGACGTTGCTGCAGCATCTGAAAAATATTCATTGACTGCCGGGGGATTAGTCTTGACTTCACGGTTTGCGCTCTCTTTTGTTTGGAGTCATTGCGTGTGTGAATTTGAGATCAAATTCGGCGCCGCTGGTCTTCGTGGAATTCCTACGGTGGGTCGTCCAGGATGGCGGCCGGTCTCGGACGCCAAAACTCGGGCAGGTCCCTCCTTCCGGTGGCAATTTCCGCAATGTGCGGGAATCCAGATTCGCTGGCTTTCTGGAAGAGATTTGTGGCACAGTGGAAAGCAAATTGACCGAGCGTCGGGACGCGCAGCGAGCTCCTGATCGTTGCGTTTCGCACAAACCAGGGCTGCCTCGTCAACCGTCGGAGGGCTTTGTTCTGCACACTCTCCAATCTCCTCCTGTTAGTCCTGCTGGCAAGTGCCCACCACGCCGTTGAGGCGTACATGAGCACAGAACGCACAATCATGAGAAAAAACATGAGCTTGACCCGCACGGGGAGCACGCTCCTCGCGCAGATCAGGACGACCCCAATGGGCTACTGGCCCAGGGGTGAAGATGACTTAACCAACGCCGCTATAACTGTACAACCTGGAGCACTAAGAAGTTACAGTGACGTAACAAAGGGGAGAAGGAAAATTTTAAGAGGGCAAACAAAAATGGAAACGCTATGGCTTTCTTGTTTAACTCTAGGTGGCGATGGGAGTGGTGGTAGGTTTATCCAAGATACATCCATAACCTACATTGGTTCAACCTATTTATTTTCCTACAGTAAATTTAGGCGATGTTTAGAATAAAAGTTTCAATAATGAAGGGGATTACTTAACACATAAAAATAAACAAAAAAATTTTGTGGGCATTTGTCCTAAAATGCTCAGTAAAACAGCTATCCACCTCTTTTTACACTTGATAATTTTTATTTCCATAACGATTTACTGTAATGTTTGGCATGGTTCTTCATCAGTTTCACATTCAGTGAAGCAATGTATTTATTTCTTGTGAAAAGTCTATTCTTACTTCTACATCTTCGAAGCTTATGCGTTACCCTAAGAAAAATGTCATTTCTTCCCTTACCTATTTTATGTTCAAGCTTTATGATCTTGATATAAAATATTCCAACTTTGTCTCTTATAGCATTTGGATAAAATTCGGCGTTTTTAAAATATTTCAAAAAGCCGAGATTTTTAAAATAAAAATTGGAAAATGGATTTTTTTTTAGAAAATTAAAATTGTTTGTGGCGAAGGTTCATGAAAATATTAACTCATTACAACAATCCATTACGGAAATAAAATTATTAAGATTAGAAAATGAAATGGAGGCAACTAGGGGCTTGCTGAAGATCATATGTATTTCTATAGGAACATTTCATAGGAACATTCATAGGAACATTATTTGCTTCTTCGATCTGTTAATAAATTGCTAAATTGTGTAAACCTTTTCCGAAAATCCTGCACATTAAAATTATTCTTGTTGGATGACTTTACATTGTTACCTTAAGCTATTTTTTATGGGTTATTCCTACTTACCTTTCCTCCAGTTATTCATTTTAATCTATGTTATTATGTTATCGTCGTAAAGTAAAATCTTGAATATTTAGATTCTTTGTACAAACCTAAGATAAAATTAATTATTTAAAATTTTATTGCTTTTTTTATAAATAATCCATACATACTTGGTCTAACAATTATGATTTTTCGTGGCAGTATTTTCT
The DNA here is from genome assembly GCA_030545055.2 of Neoaliturus tenellus. NCBI lineage: Eukaryota > Metazoa > Arthropoda > Insecta > Hemiptera > Cicadellidae > Neoaliturus > Neoaliturus tenellus. The sequence continues at coordinate 22,065,654 of CM061531.1, forward strand.
CATGCATAAAGGTTTTAAAACATGTTTAATACTGTAATTTTATTCACAACCATTTTCGAGAGAATTGGCTTGGCTAAAGAAAAGTAATTATTTTTAATCCAAGTTTTTACTTAACTCATATCACAATCATAACATTGTGAATATAGTTCCCCTAGTAACGGCGTTCCAGTCCTCTAAACTAGCTGGGTCTACATATGTGTACACTGTAATGCAATTCATTCATTAGACAATCAACATAATTTTATTCCTCTTGGGCTTTCTCTCGCCTCTCTTGACTGTTGAATACTTTCTTTCTTCTGTTCTTCAGTCACCTTTGGCTTTGACATCCACCGTGCTGCTTGTAGCCTATAGAAGAGTCAGATGTTATCAAGAAATCATTGTTGCACAATTGTATAGATTGAAGCCAAACTCCATTGTCAAATGAAATCTAATTGTTATCTTTGACTGAATTTCCACTGGGCTTTCAGCGCCTCCGAGAATAATATTTTTTTATATTTGCCTTATAGTAATAGATTAAAATTTATTGGTAGATGGGTACTGTCTTAATTATTACACGTAATGTATCTATCTATACATCCAATTATTCTGCGAAAGTCGAGGTGTTCCAACTAGTTGTAAAGAATATTAACTTGAGTCCAATGTATTCATAGAACAGAATTCCATTTCTGTATTGTATACAAATCCTTTAAAACAATCGCTTTAGGTTTAGAATATGAGGATGTATAATCTCAAGACCATGTTTTAATTCAAGAAATTTTCAAAACTACCTCATTATAGAAACGCAACAAAAAACTTTGATGTGATAACCTCCACCTAGGCTAATTTACATAATTCAACGACAAAATTAAAGAATTCAAAAACTAATCACCTGTTTTGGTTAATTCATCAGAAACGCAGAAGAAAAATTAGAGCGATGACTGCATTTGGAATTCGTTTCAAGGCAAACTGTTTTTTACAATATTTAAACCCCAATCCACCAGAGGGAACGCAATATTTTTCATGTTCAATGCACAATTCGTATTTGTATAGGAAATTCAACTTAGCCCAAGTGGGTTTGTGGGTCTGTAAGGTTCACATTTGCATGACATAGTGCTAATAGCTGTGTTGTCACCATGGCAACGCCAACTTTCCTCGGGCCGGCCCGGCCAGCTGTCCGTTCAACACGAGGGAAACGGAAGAGGAATAGTGTCATCCAGATGATGCCAGTGCTACCAACTAGCAATTAACAATACAGCTGACAGTAGCACTAAAGATTTGCTACAAAGACAAATATGACACCTCCATCTCACCTAAATTATCTCCCCCTTTCGCAGATTAGGAACGCATCTGTAACATTTAATCGAAATTTAACTATTTTTACTATCAGTGCTTTTTCATGTCGTTTTAATATTTTGGCTCCAAAGTTTTTAAAATTCCTAAACGCTAAACATACAGTTGATATGAAGCCTCTGCAAATTCTATCATATTTATATTTTACGATTTGTTGATAAAAATATTCTGTTTTTATAATTTTTGTCTTAGACAGATGCATTAACGCTGAAGAACATTTTTATAATAGCTTGCCTTAAGATATTTGTAGTTTTTATTCTTAGATAATATAAAAATGTCTAACCATTATATATTTATTGAATATTTCAATTTTACAATAAGTATTTCTACAACTATACACAATCGATGATTTCCTTGGTATCAATTACAAAAACTGACTAAATTACCGAGAATTACAATCAAATTCCAACTCGTAACTTGAATATACATCCGAAACAAACCCGCTAATGAGGATGAATCATCTCAATTGCCAATTGCCAACAATTAGCACCAATTAGAAGCAAGAATATCGGCGAGGTGCATTCCTCCAGTGCTGGCATAGTAATCCCCAATTTTTCTGCCACAATTATGGCGGAATGTTCCCTTTCCCCAGCTGTAACGATACATTTTACATAACTGACGGCAGTGTTGCCAACATAACATAGCTCACTGCAGTATTGCCAACATATCGGCATGAAACCCGTGGCGTAACACAACTAGGCCGCCACAGCTAGCTATGACTAGACCAACGAGGTTAATAAATAAAACTACATATAGCTGATCCAATGTTGCGCATGATAGTCAATATTTTAACCACAAACACCCTAATTTTTGTGGTAACCACCCACACTTACCCCGTTCCTCTAGTAATGACCTTCAAAAATAACAACAGCATCCGAATTGGTTCGTGTTTATTTTTAAAACTATTTTTAGGTGAATTCTTTGATCAATTAATTTGTGAAGAAGAGACTTGTTGTGATGGTAACGCCTGATAAGTGTTCGGTTGAATGGCAGATTAATTGTAAACAAACGAATGTTTATCATTTACACAAGAACATTTGAGGGTGAAATGGCAACCATCTTGCACGCAACATTCATCCCTATCTATGTAGCACCAATGAATACAGACGTAGCACCAATGTAAATAATTAGGGACATCCTTATGGGGAAGTGAGAATGCCGTACTTGAAACATAGCATCACCAAGCACATATAATTTTTATTTGAGGATTAAGCTGTTTGGTTGAATGGAAACTGATGACTAGAATAATTTTGCAGAAGTTAAGAAGTGTTTTGATATTTTGTTAACAAATAAGCTCATTTTGATATTTAAGAGGCAGAAAGAGAGCAACTCGTGACAATTATAGGAGAAGTAATCCTACAGCATCAGCGCTTTACATTACTGTACTCGGGTTTTCTAGAGAAAAACTAAAGATTTTTAACATGGAATGTCCTTTTTCGGTTCTGTATACATTGATAGCACTGAATAGTCGACAATTTTTTGATTAAGTTGCACTTATTTTGCATAAGAAATCCTAATTTGCAATATCAGTTAAGTTTTTAACATGATTAAACAAAAAACATGAATGGATGGCCCAGACATTGCTCGTTGTTGAGAAGTGTGAAAATACTGAAATAAATATTTTGCTTCTTCATGTTGTAAGAAAACGCAGCAGTTGACTTGGTAAGAATCCTTGAATGTTCCATCTTCATTTGTACCCAGACGATGTTCGAGTCCGAGTCACAAACAAGGAGGCATTGTTTTGACAAGGTCGGTGCGCAAGGCCTTTCATTTCTTAGTTTGCCAAAACTACGGAAACTACATAATTTTCAAAATATGTCAAGTGCGTATTGTATTGGGTCTACTGTACCACAGCTTGCGTAGGACGACATGGGTGAACAGAGTGAACATGCGGTCGTGAAATATCAAGCGAGATTTCATTAGTTTTCGAATCGCGCTTTGTTTTAGTGATAGTTTTGACTAACAAAAAATACCGTAAAACAACAGAACAATTATGTATTTTTTTTTTAAATTGCATATTATTGAAACGAAAAAAATTGTTAGGTCTAAAATAATCGAATCAGCTAAGTCCATAAGTAAACCCAGTGTTACAGTTTCAATGTAGTACTGTACAACAAATTTATACTTTAGTGAGCACTCTTTAAAGAACTGTGGGAGGTGGAACGAGAAAAGAGACCGACCAAGACGTGTAAATGAGTTTGTCTAAAAAGGACAAGCCTTAAACACTACATTCACTGGAAATAATGCCTAGATGGGCAAGGAGCCGTTATTAAAATTAGATTGTAAAAAAGATTTAGGTACAAAAAACTAAGTGAATAAATAATTACGATGAGATAGCAATATTTTCAAGCGATGATAAAAGAAATAATAATGAGATAAAAATAGTTAACCTGACAATGCTTGGGATAACCCTGATGGGCCTAGAGAAGTCTCAGAGAATCAATATCTGTGACTGTCTCGTGCTTCAGTCAGACAATGGAACTATCTGTAATATGTCGCGTGTGACATGTTTTAGCATATATTTTACCATTGTTTTAGCATGTTTGCGTCCTATTTATTTTACAACAATCTTGGATTTTCTAAAAATCTTTCATTAACGGATCCTATCCTATGCCAACAATTACTAAAAAATTAACGCTGTATTCTTACTAAAGTTCGAAATTTGTAAAAGAGCATAGGATGCATAGGATACACAGCCTGCTTCGTAAAGAATTCAGCCTCTGCAGTGATCATTTCAAGTGTAAACATTTCTTCTTTTGTCTTTTTAACAATATTAAAATTTGTGATTTTTTTAAAATTTTGTTCACTTTACAGTAATTTAAATGAATACTTATATAAGTGATACTTTTCTGCATTCGCTATGATTCTTTAAAGTCAAGTTCAATGGCAAGAAATTATATTTAAAATTAGTTCATGGAGTTAAATAAATAGTTGCCTGTAAATAAAAGTGTTCTAATGCACTAAAAAAGCTAGATTCTTCCAAATATTTTCTAATAGCTCAAAATAAACCTTGGGATACTCCTACACATCAACAAGTCGAAAATAATTCCCGTTATCAAGGTGACTGAGGGCGTTGGGCGAATAAGTGACCTCCAGGACTCCACGCACCGTCACAAGCCCGGGGCCATTAGATGACTTGGTCCTTCGGATGAGGTCTTTCGCCCGGAGCCAATGGAAAACTACAGAAAAACAATCTTTTATCGCCACCAGAGGGTCACGCGTGATTAAAAACCGAGAATCCCCATTAGTTTTATGGGCATTTGCCACGAAACACCTCTACCGGAAATGAGGCAGTAAACGGTGACGTAAGATAGAGAACTTCCGGATGTTCACGTATATAACTGCAATTACTGCAAGGCCTGGAATTGCCATCGGAGAGCGGAGGAAGAAGATATTTCTGTACATTTATCTACGGGAGAAATGCCGTGCTGACATTTTATATAGTAAACAATCCCTTTAAAACGTAAATACATTGCATGTGACGTTTATTACCACTAAATGTAAAAAGAGTTCTCATCTCAGATTTTTATAACTCAAGCTTTTTTTATCATAGAGTTGTAGCCTTGGAAACAACCATGACGACTAATCATCTTGAGGTTTGGTCGCAAAAAAATTGATGTTAATTCTTATCTGAGTGTCAACTCATGCACATAGTTAATTCCATCGTTTAAAAATCAGAAAGATTTTTTATGTAGTTATGTGTTAAACAGAAGCTGACGAAAAAGATTGTATTTTCTCTTTTACCGAAAAATTCATAAAGTTTGAAAGGGCTTTTGTTAAACGCCATTGATAGTGTACTGTTTTGTAGGGTCTAATATTTTAATGTGTTGTGCTGCTGTGTGAAGGGAAATACTGATTTTTACTGATTTCATTTCAATGTCTTTTAGGTTTTAATTGAGCCACTCAACTCAAAAATAAGAAATTCCACAATCTCCCCTTTATTGCGTTTGTAGATAGCTACATGTTTTACTCTTAGAAGTGTTTATTTAAAGACAAAAGCTTATCAATGTACCAGAAACGGATATAAAAACCCGATGTCATTAAAAACAAAATATATAGTTGATTTCTTCTTTACTTTTAGCAGAGTTGTGTACTTGCCTAACCAGCCACTGTACCTTTTCCCCATCCGTAACTTTCTAAAACTCTTATTGAACACAAAAGAACTTGTTTAGAACTGGTGCCAGTGAAATTGTACCAAAGTGTTTCCTATCTTACATCAGAAGTCATACAAAAAGTAATCGAGTTTTGGAAACTATTTGAACAAAATGTCGATAGGTGTGAAAATGGTTTCGGCATTGACCAGCCTGAAAGTTGACCTCGGCTTTAGGCAAGTGGACAATCGACAACTTCTGGCGCTCCAAAGGCTACCAAAACTTGTTCCAAGGCACTCTGGTGAACTGTGCCAGATACCGTTTGAGTTATATTGACATGTAATCAAAATGTTGAACATAGGGTTTTGACGATGTTTTAAATCACCTCATTTTATTGTATGAATAAATAGTTTTAGGCAATTGTCCTTTTAATTTCATAAGTCCCCCGAAGAACTTTCTTTTTCAGTCGTTCGTTTGTTGTCTTCCAATGAGAGAATTTCGCAATTACATACAGTAATGACCATTAATTAACATAACTCCGTAGAAAATAAGTCACTAACCTCTTCAAACAAATTGAAATACCTGTTATGAGCAATTAATGAGCAGCCATTATAGCCAGCAGGTGTTGCCAGTCATCTAGAGGATTGACCGCAAAAACAAAATTTCAGTGACTCTCACTCCTTATCTGGTTGTCAACAAACTTGGCTATGATTAATTTGAAGGGCATCGAAAAATGAACATTTTGGATTTAATTATATGTTTACTCGCAGATAAGTACCAGCTAACGTTCAGTGATCTATTAGGGTAGGTTTACACGTGAGAGTTTTTCACTCTCGGAGAGTTAGTTAGTTACTCTCATAAAAATATCAGACAGTTGTTGATAGTACTACCATAAAACTGTCTGGCATTAATTATCTTGGAAAATTCGTTGGTTGTGTAAACACCTCTGCGAATACCTCCTGAGAGTACGAAACTCTCTGAGAGTGAAAAACTCTCACGTGTACTCGCAGATAAGTACCAGCTAACGTTCAGTGATCTATTAGGGTAGGTTTACACGTGAGAGTTTTTCACTCTCGGAGAGTTAGTTAGTTACTCTCATAAAAATATCAGACAGTTGTTGATAGTACTACCATAAAACTGTCTGGCATTAATTATCTTGGAAAATTCGTTGGTTGTGTAAACAAACACCTCTGCGAATACCTCCTGAGAGTACGAAACTCTCTGAGAGTGAAAAACTCTCACGTGTAAACCTTAGAATTATTATTACACCCCATTGCTACAAATTAGGTTTTATCTTTTGATTTCGATGGACATATTATTGAATTATATTACTTAGTTTTAGTTTATTATATCAGAAACCGGGTTGTTTGCTATCGTTATATTTAGTGTCGAACATTCAAATAATTTTGTTGCTGCTGAGACGCTAACGCTAAATAATTTATAACTCTAACTAAGAAAACAAATTATGGTGTGATTGAAATTAACTAACTATTAACCAGATCACTCATATTATTTTATAATAATAATGTCAAAATTAATACCGAAACAGACTTTTGAACTTTTGACAATTGACAAGGTAGTAATAGCATTGACTCCTTTAGTGTACATAGTGAATGGGTAATGCAGTAGTCTGTGGATCAAATGTATTTCAAGATGTCATTTATACAAAGTAAAATTTAATGCAGACGAAAAACGAAAAAATAAAAATAACACAAGTTTTTGTAAAATTTCCCTTACATTTGTGTATAAGTAATTAATTCAATCCCAAATTCCCTAAGTAACCCCCCCCCCCTTAAGCTGTCTATACGTAGTTTTTTTAACTTTATCCTCCAGAAGAGTACTGGGGTCAATGAGAGATTAAAACTGTAAAAAAAATATTTCAACTTGTGATGTTCGTATAGCCGATTTCCGTAAATAACGTTTTTAATGACTGACAATGGACTCGTTCACGAGAATCGACTGCAAAGAGGTATGTTTACGTTTTAGCCTATGACGTGACAAATCCCACAAATAAAGCGTCTGAAATTTGTCAAGTGATAGGCTAAAACGTAAACAAACCTCTTTGCGGTGGATGCTCGTGAACGAGATCATTGTCTTTCAGTGACTATTAGTCAGCTGTTATATTTTTAAGCAAAACCTGTGCCATGTTAAAAAGTGGCAGTTCTAAAGTAAACTAATTCAAAAGCAACTGTTTTAGAAATACTATCACCAGGTTAACCGAGCCTTGCTCGTTGGTTTTGATTCAATTTTAATATTTTCACCAACAACCAACTATACCAGTGGTGTCATGGCAATTTTTGCAGTGGCGGAACGGTACAACTGGTCCAGTTTTGAGGTAGGGCGTCCCGACGCCCCCGCTACCCCCCCCCCCCCCCACCAACACTTAAGAATTGTTTATTTTATGATGTTAAATTGCCCAATTTAGTGTTTTTACTTTTTGACGTGGTTTTTTGTTTATTTTTTATCTGTCTGCTAACTTTCAACTTGATTAAAAAAATTCAAAGCCGAACTCAAAAACTATTTTTGGCAGGCGTACGTAGCCGCAGTAGGCTAGGCCTGTTGTAGAAGCGGCAGATGCCATCATTGAAGCGGTATCGCCAGTGTTAGAATCACTCATGATTACAATAAATTATTTATTTGGTTAATTATTAAAATCCTTTACTTATTTCATAAAACTTCCACTGCGATGTATTAATAGGCTAGGAGGCCTGACTAGACACAGAGCAAGCGTAATAAACAATCCAACAAGAATAGGCAAAGTACAACGAGAAAGGAAACATCACAGATTACGTTTATACAACATCTAAACCTCTGGAAGAAAAATACATAATAAAGTAAAATATAGTTATTTCGAAAACATTGTCCATATTTTAAAAGCCAATGTGAGTGTTGTAAACAAATTGAAAGATGTAGGATGTTTCTAGTTCCTTTTTCTGATTTATATAAATTCATATGAACAAACAGCTTTTGGACGGTCTTACTGCTCTTCTCAAAGCGATCGTGCATTATTTCCCGAATGCATTCAGCTAATCTAGGTCACTTTAGAGGTTATGACATATATTTTCAGACAGCATTCGATACAGTTCTCGTCACTTCTCATCAAACAACTGTCCATATTGATGATAGCGTCTTTGGCGGCAGGCATTCAAATCATTGTAGTTAGATGTAGTTGTTAAAAAATAAGAGCTAATAATGTACTTGATCAGCCGGAGCGCTGTTACCAAAGAGGACATGATTGGTGTTGGACCGCAAATTGTAAACTGTATTCCTATCCGTGGACTCGGCAGTCGGTGAACGCTTTATCATTTGTTAACTTGTAATCTTGTTGCTTGGAAAATATTTCTTTATTTATACAATTAAATTTGTTATACCAAATTTTATCGAATTTCCATTTCCGCCCAAAACTAGCGCCGGAACGGCACCATGACACCCCTGAACTATACCTCTTCACAGTTAACAGCTGTTTCAAAAGGTCTGCTTAACATTAATGTTCCTTTATTTTTGTTTACATTTAGTTGTTATTTCGTTACCAAAATAGCAACCCATAAGACCAATGTTAAAAATTACAATTTTCAAACTTAAATTTAGATGAAATTGGATTTTTCCTGGGATTGAGACTGTTTCTAAACTTATTTTTGGGCCGAAACACTCTTTAATGCAAAGTTTAAGCAAAATCTAACAGCTAGATTTCGAGATCGTGGAACACACATCCCTTCAGAGATTCCTCGTATTATAGTATAGGATTACGAAACTGAAACACCATATTTTGTAATATAAAATTACCGGCTAGTATGAAACAGAGAAAATAAAAAAAAGCTTCATAGCCAATGGAATATTAGCAATGACAAACAATTCCTTCCTTCCACTAGTTCTGTCCCCTCCCAAAAAGAATCAATAAAAACAGGCTATAACAACTAACAACAATACTAAAAAAGCACGACTGCACTTTTAAAATTTTCTCTCTTATTATTATTAGCTCAACTCATTTCTCGCAATATTTCTAGGTACTTTTACAACAACAAACTAAATACTGTGTCACAGTCTATTATGTTTTGGGTTGTGAATTTAAGATTTGCACACAATACATTTATTTCATTCAAGCCCCAAACATTTTTAAATTTTGGGACATTTTCTTCGGATAGCTCGTGAATTAATATAATCAAAAATATCCGCATTAGCCTGACATTTCAATCTTCATTATATATGGATCGATAGAATTCTTCCCATAATCTAAAAATACTTTAAAGTTTCCCGTCAAACAAATTTGTGTGATGGTATGATTTTTTCAAACACATATAACATTATTTTTTACCAAAAAATATCGTGATGAAAACAATACGTTGTTTACTGTTAGGACGTCTACTCTAAAACTACTGACAAGTTGTAATTAGGAAACATCCAATAGTCTCACTTTTTATTAAAGAGTATGATTTTACAAACACGTCAGGCCACATTAGTTCAAAATGTATGAAAAGGCATATTTATGAAAGATTTTGTTTGCTAGAATTGAAATATTTACTTCATCTGTGTTACCGCTCGTTGATGTCCCCGAAAATAACAACATTATTATCACCGAATCAACCTTGATAAGTTTAAAGTTACTTAGATATGGAGTACTTGTTCTCTGTAGTTTTTCAGCATTTATAATTAATGTAGATACTGATGGGGTAAACGTATACGTTATTGTAAGAAGTTTGATTATATCAATTTGCCTAATTTATACTTGGATAAGCCTACCGTTGGATGTCATGAGATGAGTGGATAAATTTTTCGTTTAATTTCTGTTAAAACTCATAAACGTTAATCAGAAGGTGATTTAAACTCTTAAATGCTGTTTTAGAGATATGTAGGTGATTCAATTTAGACATACGTTTGGAAACAAAACGTCACATCGAAGAAGAACGTCAAGGAACGTCACTTAGCCGAAGTAAAGTATCAAGTAGGCCTAAGTAAGTAAGAATGTCGGAAAGTAAATTTTTTGCTCACAGTTTAGTACAAATTAACTCTGAGACGGCCACACAACCTGACCGTAGAAATGTCCAGACGCGGATGTCTAGAAGCGTTTGTCTCCACGCATGCGTTGTTGTTTTGCCTTGCAATGGAGGATTACGAAGTCATCACGAAGGGAAATTCAAGGACGTTGAAACTCACGTTATGCTGCTGCTCCAGCTGAACATCTTGCGAATCTTCTCGTTGTTCTCGGAATCCATAATGCGTCACTCGAAGAATCCGATTCGATTCGCTCCTTATCAAATATTCTCACAGTTCACAAGTAACAAACCACTGCGCGGAGTTAAAAAACCATAACCACGAACCGTGCGAGCCTCCAGACGGGACGAAAAGGCGATCGAAATTGAAGCGGAAGAGAAGGAAAGTGTTCGCGTCGAGAACTGGTTTTTGTGATAATGTGGGATAGCCACCGCAAGTCCCGCCAGTCGGCGCTTGCAGCAGTCGTACTGATCCGGCGGGTTTCACGCGGGGGGGGGGGGGGGGGAGAGAAAGTCTGAGGCGGGTTCACAGTTGACCAACACAACACGCCACCGCCACCGACCACCGAAGACGAAAACCTCAGAGACATATGGCCGAGTGTGGTGGCAGTTTGTATAGTTAGTTAAATAGCTATAGTTTTATAACGTTTCGTAGTAACAATTAACTTTACACATGCAATGTGTTAGACATTTTCTCTACTTTTACAAGCAAAATACTTTTTTAAAATGCCAAAATTTCAATGTTTTTGCAGATATCTCGAGAAACACAAGGAATTACTCTGTGAAAACTTCACATTCGGATTCAGCGCCCCCAAATAACACGTGAAACAGCAGAAAGATCCATACTATAAATTTTCCACGAGATAGTACCGATTGCCTGGAATAAAAACTGATCCAATTTAAATAATTTATATCTCAAATAATAGAGAGTATTCCACTGAGTGTTATTAAACCGAAATAAACCATATACCTCATTTGGAACTACATGAAAAACAATCCTTAAACATGTCTACAAAATGTTACTCCCCTAAGGAATACATGGGGAAGAATTTCTTTTGAGTATGAGTTGAGTTAGGTGAAGGGTAAAGTAAGCTGATGTTCGTTGCGTCGTGTGCATGTGAATAACTTCAATTTAGGACACAACCCATACAAATTGGTCTAATAGAACCGCCAGATGAACACAGATTTGATTTTACTATAATTTTAGCGAATATTACAAAGGGAAGGAGTTATTACCGTAGGTCTCATGGTGAGAACTAAGCGCTCTACCCGCAGGTAGTAGAAACTTAAGAGGGCGTTGGAGTCAATCCAAATTCCGCCTTTCCCCCATAAGAGCAATGTTAAAAGGGATGTCAAATAACTCTTTTATTTATAATCAGAAAATAATTGTTTATAGCTCTAAATAAAGGGTTCATCAAGCCGGATTTGTTTTGCGAGAGGATTTTTTTTACAAATTAGCGTTTTTTACTAACTTGAAATAACAAAGCAAGTTTTTTACTACTTAAAAAAAATTTCTAGAAATTTTGTGAATTATTTACAAAGAATCGATCTCGCAAAAGGAACGGGGAATTTATTTGTGATTCAAACGCTATTTATTCTGAACCAATAGTAGTGTGTTTATGTATGTTTTACTACCGGTGGCTACCCTTTGCTACCTTTTTTTTTTCTTTTTGTTTTTTAATAGTTTATAATAAAGTAATTTTATAAAAAAATCAAATAATTTATATGAAACAAAATAATAAAGGCATGTTTTTGTATATTTATAAAGATTAAAAGTGTAAAAATAAATTAAAACAATTGATTTTTTAAATGCTATTTTTGTTTATAATGAGATTAGTAATGGAAGTTTTTTACCCCCTCTACTATTTTATATTATATTAACCTAATGTGTAAGAGTGATTGTCATAACTGTGATAGATCTTGGACCAAGCACATTATGGCGTCTTCCTCTAGCCAGTTGTTAAATTCATCATGTGGAAAACTACAAACATTATTAGTGAGTAAACCCTATAAATTAGGCTTGGAATCTGTTGAAAAGATTATAGTTGGATTGAATGGAAGTGATCAAAACTTTTCTGTGGAAATCCAAATTGTTGAAAAAGTAGGATCTGATTGTTTTGGAATATCTCTAAGCCCAGCTGAATGGTATGGATTGATGTTACACTTTGAAGAAATTAGTGAATACTTTAAAAATGGCAGACAACATGTTGATATTGATATAGGAGCTATTACTGTACTTTTCCAAATAATTAATGAAAACCCTAGATTGGTGATTTGCAAACGCTTTTCTGGAGAGTATTTACCAGGAAAAATTGAAATCCAAGAGTCAAGTTGGGATGAAATTATGGAATTGAAGCAATACATTTCTCAAGATATTTTGAAAACTTTAAATTTAACAGAAGAGGCAAAGACTCATTTTGATATATTAAGCCGAATTTGTATTGATCACCTTAGAAACACAGACTTGGACTATACTTCGGATGATGTAGAAATATCTGAACATATTACAGATTTTTTAGATATTTTAGATTTTACAAAAGTAACTTTGATTGAACCGAAAATGTATACTTTATGTTATGATATTTGCAAACTGTGTATTCCTCTTTTTGTATCAAGATTCAAACTGTGTAGTATTTTTGCTTGTTTTGGAAATAATTAGTAATATATGAAAGAATTAAATAGCAAATGATGTTTTATATTATTGTGAGTTTTATTGGTGTGTTAAGTCTTGTTTTTAAAATACCCTGTGGCTATTATGGATAGATGTACCCTTATCAACCTTGAGTAGTGAAGAAAGTGTTACTTAGCCTTGGGCTTGGAAAGTGTCTTATTGTATTTGTGAAGGATGTAAACATGTTTGTGCAAAAACAAGTTTCACTTTAGATCCCTTGAAGGCTAACAAGGTCTTTATAAACCACTTGGACAGTTGAGAAGCTAGTTACTTGTCAACTCCACATCCAACCCTCTACCAACATAGGACCCTACGTGACATCTACTAGTATGGACGTGTGCGACCTGAAGGAGACTCTGAATAACCAGCGAGCACCGCAGTATACCAGGGTGACGGATCTTCGGCCTTGCGTCCCGTACCGGGTTGTACGGTTTGAGAGGTGTACGACGCGCTTTGGGGAGACTGTTGCTGCGACGCTGGAGGGCTTAGTCGGGGATGACTTCTACCTACGAGTGTACCTGCCATCAAGATTCCTGAAGACCCTGTCCGACGATGTTATTGAGAGGTACAACAATGAAGAGGTAGAGAGAATGTCAATTCAATATTTGGGGAAAGGGAAGGGCATTGAATTTGTATAATTTATATGTTGTGTAATTAATAAACTATTATTGTATACTATTTTTAAATCTATTTTATTTTACCTATATGTTTACAAATTAGGTTTTATATTATAGGTTTATATCAGTGTTAATTATGGATCCAAGGTGGAAACATCCTTTTTCAGCAATTATAGCTGGTCCTTCAGGGTGTGGTAAATCACATTTTGTGACAAGATTTATTGAACATATGAATGTCATTTGTGATACAGAGTTTAAAAATGTATTTTGGCATTATGCTGAGTGGCAGCCTGGTTATAATTTGGAAAATGTTGTTTATAAAGAAGGTGTACCAAATATGAGTGATTTTGATGGTTCTGAAGCTAATTTGGTGATAATTGATGATTTAATGCGTGAATCAGATAATAGGGTTGTGGACCTGTTTACAAAGGGTTGTCATCATAGAAATATCAGTGTGTTTTTTATTACTCAAAATTTATTTCATCAAGGAAGGGGACAGAGAGATATATCTTTGAATGCCCACTATATTGTATGTTTTAAAAATCCTAGGGACAAAGCACAAATTAGACATTTAGCTCAACAAGTGTATCCAGAAAACCCAAAATTTATTCAAGAGGCCTATAATGATGCAACAAAATTACCCCATGGTTATTTACTTTTTGATATGAAACAATCTACTCCAGATGAGATTAGGTTTAGAACTATGATTTTTCCAAGTGATGCACAAAACTATGTTTAGGTACCAAAAAAGTGAATAAAAGGTTATTAAATTAAGGAAACTTAGTTAGTGTGTCATCATGTCTCATACTATTAAGAAGAATATTCATTTGCTGCGTGCGCTCTCTCTTATGTCCCCCAAGCATAGGAGGAGTGTTTTAAAAACAGCTGACAAGGAGTTAATTCAGTCAGTCTGTGAGTGTGCTTATAATCTGTTACTGGGTAATGTAACTGTTGATCCCAAACTAAAGAAAAAATTGTCAAAATATAAAACTATATTGAGAAAGTTGGTTAGAAAAGGTGAAAAATTTAAAACAAAGAAAAGTTATATTGTACAACAAGGTGGTGGAGCATTTTTGCCTTTGCTTTTAAGTGTGGTACTTCAATCACTTTTATCTTGAGCTATGGAAAGTGCAAAGAAAATGATTATTATTTCTGCTGAAGACTTGCAAAGAATGCAAAATTTACCTCAACAATCTAAAACTAATGTAGGTAAATCTGATACATTAAGTGAACTCGATCAGGAAATGTTTAGACTTTTAAATAATAAAAACCTAAGTGATCAGGATAAGTGGAGTCAATATCAACAGGTGCTACAAAGATTTTTACATTTTACTAGTCAGAAAAGAAAACCTATTCAAATTCCAGTTGTTGATATGGTTAATAATGTTGTGTTTAAACATTCAGTATTGAATGATGATGAAGTTATTAGTACATTTAGTAAAGCCTACAAATCAGATGTCAAAAATATACTTAAACATATTGGTAGAAGACCTGACAAAATTAATTGGGATGATAATGGTATGCTTTATGTTGATGGTCAACGAGTGGACAATTCAAATATAATTGATTTGTTACATGATATAATAAGAGCTAGAAGGTCTGCTCAACCTCCAGGGTGGGAACAATTGATGCATGCTTTAAAGGATATAAGTACACCTACTGAGTTTGTAACTAACCCATTTGCACGCCAGTATTTAATAAGATTGAAAGGAAACCAATCACATGTTGAAGAAAGTGATTTTTTGGAAAACTTGACCCATTTAACATCATCTCCAGTAGTGAAACCCAAACTAGAAGTATCTGCAGGACCTAGTGCTACCTCAACACCTATGATAAATCGTATAAGAACAACAAGAAAAAATACAAAGTGGAAACCTTATAAACTATTTTAAAATTTAGGATGGATAAACATTTAACAAATATTTATTATGATCCAGCCAATCCAGCAGGGTTTTGTGGTGTATTACCTTTATTACAAGCTACAAGGAAAAAATTTAATGATAATGAAGTTAAAAATTGGCTTCTATCTCAAGATACATATACTCTTCATAAACCAGCTAGAAGGAGATTTCCTAGAAATAGGTATGTTGTGTATTCTATAAATGAACTCTGGCAGTGTGATTTGAATGATATGAGAGGTTTAAGTAAATATAATGATGGCATTAACTATATTTTGACAGTTATTGATGTTTTTAGCAAGAAGGCATATGCAAAACCTCTAAAACGTAAAACACCTAGTGAAGTTATTAAAGCATTTGAATTGATTTTCTTGGAAACCAATAATTTTCCTAAGAATTTGCAGTCTGATAAAGGAACAGAGTTTACTGCTAAGGAGATTAGGAGGTTTTTTATAAATAACAATATTAACTATTTTACAACAAAAAATCCTGATGTAAAAGCAGCTGTTGTTGAAAGATTCAATAGAACTTTGAAGACTCAAATGTGGCGCTACTTAACATATAAAAACACTTATAGATATATTGATGTTTTGGACGACTTGATAAATTCTTATAATAATAGAAAACACAAAAGTATAAATATGAAACCAAATGATGTTAAGAAATCAAATACTTTTAAAGTATGGAAGACGCTGTATGGGAAGCCTGAAAAAGTTATGAAAGCTAAACTTAAAGTAAATGATTTAGTGCGGATATCTAAAGCTAAAGGTAAATTTGAAATAGGTTATGAATCAAATTGGTCTGAGGAAATCTATAGAATAATTAAAATTTTAGAGTTTCCAAAACCAATGTATGTTCTCTGTGATTTAAACAATGAAACTGTTGATGGACTATTTTATGAACCAGAACTACAAAAGGTTATTATTATTGATGACAAAATGTTAAAAGTTGATAAAATACTGGCGACCAGAGGGCATGGCCCCAGTAAGGAGTACTTAATCAAGTGGTACGGATATAGTGATTCGTTTAACTCTTGGATACCTGCTGTAGATTTGAAAGCAATATGAAGGATCAGTTTTATCTGACATTGCCTAGTAATAGTTCTATGGAGTATTATCCTCAAAACACAGTGGCAAATTATGTAACACATTTTTCAAGGTCTATGAAATTGGAAGGAGAATGGGAAGTTGCTGTAGTTGAGGTACATTATCCTTGTTCTTTACTAACCTTATGTGAAAACAGTACAATTTTTATTCATGCATACCCAAAAGACAAATATGAACAAATTAAAGCTGAAGCTTTGAAAAAGGAAGAGGAACCAAATTTTGATGTAATAGTACCAATTATGGCAGTTGCTACCTTGACCCCAGGTGATTATATAGATGTAAAAGAAGTAATTGATATAATTAATAAACATGAAGTGGTTAAAGATTATGTGCATTTTCACTATGAAGAAAAAACAAAGAGAGTTGAAATAAACAGCAGGTCCTATGTTATTCAAATTGAGTTATCTGATAAGTTGGCACTACAACTTGGTTTTAGCCCTGGAGAAAATGATTTAATCACAAATAACAAATCCATTCGCCCAGCAAATTTACGTGTTGGACTACCATCCCAAATGTATATATACTGTGATATAGTAGAGCCACAGTTTGTTGGAGACTATATGGCACCACTGTTACAAATGATTAATATTGATACTACAGATTATGTGTATGGTGGTAGTAGATTTATGCAGTTTTATAGGCCACATTATGTTCCATTGATGAAATCCAGTTTTGAGAGTTTGGAAATTGATTTAAGGGATAACACTGGGTCGAAACTACCATTCAAGTTTGGGACTTCTTGTGTTAAACTACATTTTAGAAAAGTGCTGTGAAAATATGGCTCTTAATATTTATAACCCCTACTTGGCTTACTACAGGAATCAATTGGGTGGTGGTGTGAGTGTTGTGTATAAAGGCTCACCTTACCAGAGGGGACATGGAATAGGTAGTTTTCTTGGGGGATTGTTTCGCACAATAACTCCATTGATACGATCAGGAGCCAAAGCTGTTGGGAAAGAAGCTTTAAAATCTGGAGTAAATGTGTTAAAAGATGTTATTAATTCCACCCCACCTGAACAAGCTTTTTCAACTAGAGTTAAAGAGTTTACTGGTAATTTAAAACGTAAAGCCGATGACAAGCTTGATCGAGTAATGAAAGGTTCTGGTGGATATAAGAGAAAGCGCTTAAATGTTACTCCACAGTCTTTACACAGACTTCTAGCTGTGCACCAGTCTAGGAAGAAGGTTGGAGGAGAGAAGAAGAAGAAAAAGAAGAGTGTAAAAAAGTTGAACAAAAGTGTAAAAGATATCTTTAGTTAAAAATGGCGTTCTTGCATCATCAGTCATGTGAGTGTGTAAAATCTGAATTGGACTTGTTTACCTTACCTGCAACACAAACTAGCATTGAAAGTGGAAAGTGGGTACAATACAAACCAATCTCTTCATTAACTGATGATTCACCCATAGAATTTGTAATACCTGGTCATGGTGATGAATATGTAGACTTGTCAAATACTATGCTTAATATAAAAGCAAAAATTTTAAAACCTGATGGAAGTAAACTGGAAGATACTGATACCAATTGTGGACCAGTCAATAATTGGCTTCATTCACTCTTTAGTCAAGTTGATCTTTATGTTAATCAGAAACTAGTTTCACCACAAAATAATACTTATGCGTATAGAGCCTATATTGAAACATTACTTAATTATGATTCGAGTGCCAAAGACACACACCTTTCTTGTGCACTTTGGTATGACGATACATCAGGTCAAATGGATAATTGTGAAGCTGGCAATAGTGGTTTGGTAAATCGTAAATATTTTACTAAACAAAGTAATATTGTGGATATGATTGGACATTTACATGTTGATTTATTTAACCAGGAAAAATTTTTGCTAAATGGTGTGGAATTACGTTTGCGATTGGTACGCTCAAGAGATACATTTTCAATAATGTCAAAAACAGAAAAATATAAAGTGAAGATTGAAGAAGCCAACCTTTTGGTGCGTAAAAATAAAATAAATCCCACTGTGTTGTTGGCACACAGTAAGACTTTGGAAAGTGGTACTGCAAAATACCCTATAACTCGAGTGGAAGTAAAAGCTATGACTATCCCATCAGGTATTCAAGGCAAAACCTTAGATAATATATTTCTGGGCCAGTTACCAAAAAGAATTATTGTTGGACTAGTAAGTAACAAGGCTTACAATGGTGATTTTAAATATAACCCATTCAATTTTCAATCTTACAACCTGAACTTTTTTTCAATCTATGTTGATGGTGTACAAATCCCCACAAAACCACTTCAACCCTCATATTCTGACAGCAATGAATTAAGTGTGCTATCATACCATACATTATTTAGTGGAACAGGAATTCATTTTCTAAATATGGGCAACAGCATTACACGCTCTGAGTATTCACAAGGTAATTGTTTAATGGCATTTGATTTAACACCTGATCTGGCTGCTAATGCCACCACACATTGGAACCTCATACGCCATGGTAGTTTAAGAATTGAGTTGGGATTTTCTGAAGCTCTTACTGAAACAATTAACTGTATAATTTATGCAGAATTTGACAATATTATGGAGATTGATAAAAATAGAAATGTAACTGTTGATTATGGCAGTTAAATAGTTGTTAAAACCAGCAAACCAATCAGTTTGAACGACAAGCTCACCTAGAATGGATCGTAAAGTCAGTGTTGTTTTAGATGTTCAGTGTTTTAAGGATAACAATAATTGTTATATCATTAAGGAAATTGCTACTGTAAATTTGGATTCAGGCTGTTTGTTGTTTCACCATGTTGTTTGTCCTCCTTACCATTCAAGGTTATTAACAGCAGAGAAACTAAGAGAATGTCATTGGGTGACAAAATATTACCATGGCCTTGAGTGGAATTGTGGTGACATACCATACCAGATACTACTAGAAAAATTGAAATCAACTTTTTCTTCAATTTCATTTGTGTTCGTAAAAGGGAGAGAGAAGGCTGACTTTATAAAAACTATTCTACCCAGGAACTGCAATGTTATTGATTTGGAAAGTTTAAGCTGTCAATCATTAGATACACTTAACAGTTTATTTGAAACAGAAATTTTAAGATGCAATAATCACAAGTCTGTTGATCACAAGTGTGCAATTGCCAACTGTTTAACTTTGAGAAAGTGGTACGTGCTCACACAAAAATGAACACATTAGAAGTTCGAAATTATTTAGAGAGACTGCCAGTGCAAAACTTTGGTGTATATCCTTCTGATTGTCTACCCATCAAGATTGCGCCTTCAACTGCTTTTATTGTCAACACTGATCCACATACCAAAGAGGGAACACATTGGATTGCCATCTACTTGGATGAAAACCATCGTTTGGAATACTTTGACAGTTTTGGACATCCACCAACAGTTCCAGATCACATTAGATTTATAAGAAGAAACAGTTGGCAGTACTTTTTTAATATGCTTTGCAAAGTTATTCATCACCATTTTGTGGACATTACTGTTTAACATATTTGTACTACAGAACTTTAGGGTTTACATTGCAAGACTATGTTTCTTTGTTTTCTCCCAATGTTTATAAAAATGATTATCATGTTACTAAATTATTTATGTATTGTTATAAGGATATGTGAATAAAAATAATTATGAATAATAGAAAATAGCTTTTTATTAATTTTCCTTTAAACATTATTTATTATAATGGAAACAATGTTTTTAATACATATTGTCAAAAAAAAAGACATTATTTTGAACTATAATTTAAAAGCAAAAAATTAAAATAATAATATATACATTTGAAGAAAATAAATATAAAAATTATATATATATATATATATATATATATATACAGATAAATATTCATGTTCACACTTTATATTACAGAATTATAAATAAACAAAACAAAAATTACAAATAAAAGTTGTATCACAGTCAATTATGTTAATATATACATGAAATAGTTAATGACTAGATATGTGCAGAGCCAAGCCAGAAAGAGTTAACTGTTTTATTAATAAAATAAAATCATTTTTTAAACATTCTATTACTAACTATTAATTAACTATTGCTAACTGTTGTGGTTGATGATAAGTGATGGCTTCACACAAAGGGGAGACTTTTTGTTTTTTTGCTAAAAGATACCCACGTCTGAACTTGCCCCTGGTGGTATGAGAAAGTGGCCATGGGGTACTGTGTTGACTCCATCTACAAATAAGTACCTCTTTCAATCATAACCACTTAGGGTAAGTTTGTTTTCATATCTAGTTACTACTTTGTGCTTGGAAGATCTAAATGTTGAATTCATAGTATAGTAATCATCATTTTCAATAATTACAGTTCTAAAATGGTCAGCTCTCAATTTCTTCTTAACTACAGCTTTAGTTATACCTTTACATTTTTTAATGGCTTGGTCTGCATCCTGTGGTATTATACAGTAAACTTTTGTTCGGACTCCAAGAAATTCGAGAATGAACATGCCGTTCATCTCGTCTTTCATTTTTCCGATTACTTTGGCATTGATAGGGCTATACGAGGGGTTATCTCTGTTCAACCCACTCGTGTCAAGGTGTTCCATTAGAGATTGGAAGCTCTTGTACAAGTCTTTGGTGTAGATCTCTAGCACAAAAGAATCCGTGTCCATATACAAGAGCTTCACATTCTCTGCCCCATAATGCTTAACTAGGACATCATAGTAGAACCAATACATGAGCTCTTTACTTATATCCAAAATAGCTGAACCAACATAAAGAGGTTTTTCAAGTACAATATGAGTTTTGGAAAAGTGACACCCAGCCAATGATTCATTAAAAATGGTACTGTACAAAAAGTTAGATTTTGCAATGCATCTTTCTAACTTTTTGTCACTGCATACTAGTTTGAAATTCATCCTCTTTCTGTAGTTTTCCATTGTTTTCCCAAATACTGAATTATTATATAATTTAAACAAATCCCTCTCAAAATCATTTTTTGCCTCTTTACGAAGGTTCGTGTTGAGCTCAATGTATGGTTTCAACCAAGGAGACTGGCTGAACTTGAGCGCCCTGTGAATTTTTGAAAGCTTAAGGCCATGATTTAAAGCTTGCTTTAGTACTCTGTAATGGACAATGTAATTCTTTTTACACTCAACTGTTGTTAGCAATTTTGGCACTTTACCACCTGGGGGAACTTTTCTTTCACAAAGGAAAGGAAGGTCTTTGTGGGGCCAATGGAGGGAACGGGGATAGTCGACATCAACTTCCAAAAGGTAACCTACATTTGAATTGTCAGGCACAGACTCCACATTTAAGCTGTCTATCTCCTCAGGAGTTAACCAGCTGAAATCCCCAGTAGGGAGATACTGTGACATCGCCCAACCATAGAGATTATTCGCATCCAAATACGTAATATATTTGGATGGTAGGTTTGAATTGTAACCCTCGCAGTGTTTGTTGTTGGCCTTTGACATTCTCTTGCAAACCTGCGAGATCCCTCCCCTGATGCTGTTTTCAAACATAAGGTAAATGTCATGTTCTTGGACTGTCTCTAACTTGACACCGGTGTACTTCAACATGCACTCCCAACTGAAACTCGGTAGGGTCAGGAAATGGGCAGGGTCAAGTCCGTGGGTTCTCAGACTTGTCTGCCGGAAATTCTCAAAGACATCTGCGAGCAACAGAACATCAGTGAGGAGATAAATGTCACTGTAGTGTCCGAGGTCCTTTACTTGGAATGTACGCCACACACGCTGGGCATGGGCGTAGTCCGCATCTGAGATGTGCTCGAGGGACATTTTATTCCAGAACTTGGCTTTCTCAGGGAGTTGAGTTTCTTTTAGGACATCATAAGAAGTAATGTGATCATATAGGAACACCCCCTTCCGCGTCAAGAGCTCAAACTCTTCATCTACAGGGAATCGTTTCCTGGTTTCCTTAAGACATTCTTTAGGAAGGGATTCGGCCAACTTGGAAAGACTTGAAGGGAGAAACCTAAACGTGTCCAGGAAACGAAGTTTCAGAATTCCTCGATGGGCTTTCTTAAAAGGTATGTACTTTGTGAAGCTAATGTATTTCTCTTCGGAAGAGGGTATAACGGAAACCTCGCTTTCATCATATGCAAGTTCTGGAATTATAAAATGAGAGTCATACGATAAGTTGTGAAAGTAACAGTTTATGGTGTTCTGTTCATGAAACCTAAGATTGCACAGGTTGTGAGCGGCACCTCGGAACGTGTAGGGAGCGGAGTGCATGTGGTCCCTAACTTTTTTGTCTGTTTCATTAAACGGTTTGCTGCAGATGTGACAGTTGGTTGCAGCTTGGAACGCGGCCTCTTCATCAGGGGAGAGTTCTGGAGTCATGCGCCTATTACCATACAAGAGGTTTCCAATGTGCAAAACGTCTTCCCTAATGGATTCGACAAACTTTTTTGCAGCATCGGGTCCTCTGTATTGGCGCAATTCTGTAAATTCCTCCTGGTCGTCTTTAATAAGGTAGGACCATGAGTAAGGAACATGGTTGTGTGTAATGGGGGAATCAGTTAGGGAGTCTGGATTGTTCGGCTCTAGAAATGTCTCAAAGTCCCCATAGATTACAAATCTGAGTTTTTGAGAACATTCAGTCCGTTTGAAGGAAATGGTGGGTTCAGAGGAAAGGTCCAGGCGTAAAGGCTTTTTAAAAGAACACAGACGTTCATGTTCAGTCAATCTCTCCTGTCCACTTAATCCTAAATTGTTTGGTGTATCTTGGAAAAATGCAAAGCACTTCTTACAAACATACACTTGTCTAGTATGTTTTGTCAATTGACTATGTACTAGCTTGTCAAAATCATATATGTACACATAGTGGGTTTTCTTTTCAGCATTGGACAAGAGCAACAAGTCCCTGTGATCCTCTAAGGGATTGTCACACACTTTAAGCGGGTAAACATTGTTGTCCTTGTCCAAGCCAAAAACATTTATAGAAATATTGTTTGCTTTCTCAAAGACGTGGATATCTTTTAGTTTAACCGGAAACTCAATACATTGCCAATTGTATTTGTCTGCCAATTCACACGAAAAACTATTAGGATTTATAGCATCCCTTTCAGTAACAAACTTTGCCAAAAGGGCATATTTAAAACAAAAATCATCATGATTTCGAGTATTTACAATGCCTTTAAATTTCTTTGGAAGCGGAATGTAACCGGATCCTCCCCTGAGTGGTACGTATTTATTTAGCCTAACTTCGAATTTAGTAACTTTCAGAAATGACCAACCTGAACCTTTCATGTCGCATTCCTCCTTCTCACGAAGTAGTTTTGCAAACACATCAGAACAAAATTGATCAATATCTGAAGTCTGCAGGAGAGGAGTATTGATAGTTTTAAAATTTTTACGACATGTCTCCCCTTTGTGATTTTCAAATTCCGCTTCCATAAATATGTTTACTTTCACAGCGTCGTACTGCTCCAGGACTCTATTTAGCAGGATTACCAGATGTTCAAATATGAACGTAAAGAAGATCGGAAGTGTGAACTTACGTCCAAAGCTCTTCTTCAGTTCATACGTCCGCAGTCTAGATTGAAATGCTGACTCAGTTCTCTGGAATCCTGCAATGTCGCTGGAGTCGTCAAGCAATCTTGAGGTACTAGGCTGTGCAGCGTTCCTCTCCTTAGTCACAGGGCAGGAAGTCTGGAGGTGTTCAGTTAAATACTCTCTTCTCAAAAATGTTTCCCCACACTGGTTACAGTCAAGAGATTGCCCTAAAAGTAAACAAAAAGTCAATAAATTATAAAATACAAACAATAAATCAGAACAATAAGTTGTATTGAGCTATAACAATGCATAAAATATTGAACAACCCAAACAATTTCAATATTTACTAAATTCAAGCAAAATTGTTTTACAATACAAGCAATTTCAAGATTTTTTTAATGCAAGCAATAGTCTAGTATATTAAATAATTGTATTTAGCTCTTAATGCAAGATTTTTTTAAATGCAAGCAATAGTCCAGTATAATAAATTAAATTTAGCTATCTATGCAAAAAAAAAAATGTTTTACAGTCTCACTAATTTTAATAATATAAGTTGATTTAAATGTTATTTCATTTAAAAATCATATTATAAATAATTTATTCCAATTATTTTTATTTAAAGTCTACAACAACTCAAGTTGTCTTAAATCTCAAATATACAGTTAAATTTAATTAACATAATCAGCTTAAAAACAAAATAGTTTACCTCATACAAAGTAACATTATTTTCTTACCATGGGACTTCAAATGTCGTATAAGTAAATCTTTGCGGGAATATGTTTCCCACATTCCGCACAGTTGAAGCACTGTGGTTGGGTTGGTGAGTCACAAGTAGTCAACAGCTCCTCCTCTCCATCAATCTCCACTCTCATTCGTTCTTAAAATAAAATAATAAAACATTACATTTTTATCATAGCAAAATATTTTATATTTTTAATACTATTACATAATTATTTTTAATTATATAACATTAAACCATTGTTTTGATTTTCATAAGTATAAACATACAAAATTACCATCTTTACAATTTACATCTATTAGCCAAACACAAAAACATATCAAACCTTTTCTTTTTAAATTCAATACAATAACTCAAATTTTTGTAATAACATTAAAACACTAATTTCTTTTTTATATACTATATCTTTAAAATGTTCTCACAATAATTAATACATTAAGTTTTATTCCACTACAGTATTTTTATTAATAAAAACTTACTTGAATGAGCTTGCATGTGACGATTGAGGTTATATTTATAAGCAAATGTTTTTCCACACTCAAGGCAGTCAAAGGTTTCTCCCCAATGCACTGATCTAATATGACGTATCAAGCCCTTCTTTTCAGTATACTTGCGGTCACAAATATCACATGTAAAAGTCATCTAAAAAAGAAAAAAAACATAAAATTATAGTTTAAAGGTAGTATAACACCAAAATAAATAAGTAGTCCTTAAAAATCCACATTCAAAAAATTTCTAAAAACAATTTAGCCACATTCTATATAAGTTTTATTATTACATTCCCTAACCCTCATAATTCTACAGCATAATTTTGTCAACATTAAAATATAAAACTAAAAATTCATATTTAGCATTCAATTAAACTTCATACTTTCTTTCACAGCTTAAAAGTATTCAAATTACAAATGCTATTAATTACAAAATAATTTTATCTCTCTCATATAAAAACCTATTTTCTCTTTTTAAATATATAATTAACTCTATAAAAATATAAAACTATAAAAAAATTCAATTTAAGAAACTACATGTTGTAAAGATAAATTTTACTACAATTTCCTCAACAACACAGAAAATTCAAACATCAAACATTATCTAATTATATAAGTATTTTATTAACACATACAAATAACAAACTCAAAAGTTCAAAATATTTTTTAATTATTAAATTTGTTTATTATTTAATATATTAAAACATATAATATGTTTAAAACAAGTTAACCTTACTAAATAATATTAAATATCATTCAAATGTATTAATTTGTACTTACTGTTATTGAAGATGGCAGACATAAAAAGTAGGTAGTAATGCACAACGCAGCAAGAACAGTACAACTATAGGTAAAGACACTCTCACTGCAAGACACAATGCCAAACAATACTTTCACGGCCAGTAGTCAAAGCTTAAATACCCTCAATGTCCCTCCAGGGTTGTGTTGTCAACAAGGGTAGTGAAAGCGCACAAACAAGGTCTAGCGGTGTCTACCGTTACCTAACATATTACTGAAACTACCCTCAACACACTTTCCCTCAACAACACCCTAGCAGCTTCTACCACTTTTAGCCCCTGCTTTCTCTCAACAGTTATTCACAATATAGTTAACATAAAACCATTTCTCTATATAGTCCATATAAAATAAAAAATAAGGCCTAAAAACCATCATATACAACATACTTAATACTCTTTAAACTTTTAATTAAAAAAAAAATATATATATATATATATATACTGTATATATATACAGTATATATATATATACTGTATATATATACTAAATAACCAAACCTCATTCTTTTTTTTATAAATTAATAATTTTTATATAAAAAAAATTAGAGGTAGCAAAGGGTAGCCACCGGTAGTAAAACATACATACACACACTACTACCAATCAAACAAAAAATAAAGAAATTATATGACAAATACCGGGGACAAGTTTAGCATTGCTCTTATGGGAAATAAATCCAACATGGCGGCACTCCAACGCCCTCTTAAGCTCTTTCCGGCGCGGAAGGACACACCGTTTTTCGGGCGTAATTTGAATCCCATATATTAAGACTCGCCTACGGCTCGATGGGGGCTCCGCCCCCATGCTCCATTAGGGGTTGCCCTGAGTAGTTAAGCCTAAATTAGAGTTGTTTTTTAGTCATAGATGTATCTAATGACGTTATAATTTGAATGCCAGAGCTCAAAGTTCACGATTTCATAAATCCTTAGAAATAATTTGGAGGGGAATACATAGCACTAATAAGAAAATATCCTTAGATATTTAAAGGAAAAAAGCAATAATAAAATAATTTTCATCACAGTTAAACAAACTGTGAGTGTCTCGTGAGAATTTTTTTTTTAATTTTAAGAATGGTAAAAGAATTGTCGAGGGGCGTTACGGCATCACCCACATAAGCACTTGGTGCAATGGAAATAAGTACAAAAAAATACTATCATTAAATTTTAATTAGATGTGTTCATTTTTTGTATGATAAATTATATGTTTACTTGAAAAGAACTCATCCATTAAAAATGTTCAAATATGCTACAAATTTATCCTGAGGGGTATTGAAACGGTGAAAACAAAACTTATGTATTAAAAAGTTGTGGAATCTTGGCGCTAAAAAGAAAGTAATGTATAATTTTTTTTTAAAATCCTCTAAATCAATAAACAAGTCTAAAGTATTAAACAGGCAAGTACCACCGAAGTACTGGACTTCCACTACAGTTACGGAACCGGCTAGCTATTTCACTTTCCGCACAAAGATTACTAATACAAATTTTGAAAATAGCTTATGGCTATTTTTTATTATTCCCTCCCCTTGACTCCCTTAAAAATTGATCCCACTTGAGCAAATAAAATTGAAAAATATTCAAAAAAATTTTCAAATCAATGCAAAAGCTCACATTAATAATTGTAAACTTAAATGCCTTGTTTGTATAAGAATAAAACTATAGGTGCATGGTTGAAATAATAAAAAAATTAGTCCGCCTAGCAAAATTGATCAATAAAAAATTTAAAAAAACTATTTAATATAAAAAGTGTAGATATTGACCATGTCTTTGCAAATCATGACCTAAGAACACTTTAAAAATAATTAATTGTTTATTCTAAGGTCTCCTTAGACAAAAAAATCTAGGTTCTTGAACGAAGAAAAACACTTGGGGAAATGAGCATTTTCTGTACAAAATGTACAGCAAAATCTCGTCTAAAATAATCCAAACCTTCAATGCGAATTATAAATATAAGTAATAGTATGGATAAAATGGAGTTGTGAAATATTAATGGACTGTGTAAATATTCTAGATAACATGCTTAAAAATTGTTGTACAAAAATTTTGATTTGAATTTCGGCACATGATTTACGTAAATAATGTATTCAAGATGAATAAAAGTGAAATAAAATTATAAGTTTTTATTGAGGTGCACTATATGTAATCAAAGGAAAGTAATACATAAGATAGATAAAAGTAATTTTATAAATCCGTCGAAAATAGGTGATGGGAATGCACCATTTAAGCAATTCCCAACAAGGGCACAAGCTGCATACACAACACAATGCGCCTTTTTGCTATGAGGATCTTAGCGGCAATCACCCTGATGAATGAATGGTATTCAAGGCAGTATCCTCAAATTTAAGTATTTCAAGGCAATCTAAAAGAATTCAATATACAAACAATAGAACGCGGATAGGAAATATCAAGTGTAGTTAAGAATCATAATTTAAATACAAGCGAGAACTAAGCAACTATAATAGCGCTCCAAGCGACACCTTTAAGAACAAACGTACTTCCTTACCGACACCTCGTCTTTTTAGCATTTTTTACACTTTATAAAAGTTAAAACATTTTCTCGACGTATCTTTTCTTTGCCTGCAGCAATGTTATTCACGGGTGGTCGAAAGAACTTTAGGCCGCCAACGCTTAGTTTTCTTTGGACCCCCTGGTCCCATTTAATCGATGGTCAACTGGGATATCTTCCGATTGAAGAACTGCATATGTTGTCGAATCAGCCTACTCGATAGATCTTTGGAATGTAAGTTTAATAATGTTAGTACTGGCTTTCAATTCCACCTAGTGCAGAATTAGCAAGTAACGGAGAAGCGAGTGATAAATAACTGTCGCAGACAAAGGGCCAATATATTATTACCTCCCCAACATTAAATCCATTGATAAAAATATTGGGAAAGAGACGTGTACTGTTTTCACCATCGTTTGAGCTGTGTCGACGCCCCTCGTCTACTCCATGAGAGTCAAAAACAAACAACATGCCATCATCACGCCAAAAGGCTGCTGTATTCATCCGTCCCGTAAACAGAAAACCCCCAATTGAATCAGTAGATAAAATGTCTTCCAAAATATTTGACAAATGATGGGCCGAGTTGGACAACTCATTCGCGGATAGTGGATGAAGACCATTGCATACGTCAGATATGTCTGCAATGTGGATTTGTTGGCCCATAACAATAAAATCCCTAACTAGATTTTCGGGAAATAAATGCCTATTACTGATGAAATTCACGCGAGACTGTCTGTACAAACTGTCACCCGCCATGAGAATTCTATCGATGATAAGTGAAGAGAATTCACCATGTAAATAGTTCCAAGCAAGCGCACTTGCTGCATTGAAAACACGGAATCAAAGCGGACATCACCTTGGTGGAAGGATCAGTTTTCAATGCAAAAATACTTCATAACCATTACAATTTGATAGAACACATAACTCAATTAGACGTTAACAACTCAATAACTCAATAACGTTAGTAGAACAGGGCACCGAGAAAATATTATCTAGAGGTGTAGTTAAAAGACATAATTTAAATACAAGCGAGAACTAAGCTACTACAATAGCGCTCCAAGCGACATCTTTAGGAATTAACGTACTTCCTTACCAAACACCACGTGTTTTTTGCATTTTTTATAGTTTAAAAGTTAAAAATTTGTAGTTTGATGATTTTTGCTAAGTTTAAACGTCGCAAAGAATGTTCATGCCAAATTTCAAGTCTCTAGCTTCAACGGTGGCTTCAGGACTTTACTATCATCAGTGAGCGAGTCAGTTACACATGGTCCTGTATATATTATGGGAACATGTCGTTTTTCGCCAAAAAGGGGTAAAAATAGCTTTCTTCATGTATTTTTGTTGTTTGCAAATTAAATTATGGATTCTGAGAATAATATTTGATTCAAGTTGGAATCCTAACATATCTAAATTGGTCCTAATGTCACTATGGAAGCACACATAGTTCAAATGTATTATCACAATTTGAATGACATATCAAGTTCTGTATTCACAAACAGCTGATAGTAACAGTCTGCAGTTAAATTTGATCCTTATAACAACTGTATAATCAACACACTGTAAACAAACCAAATAAAATATTTCTCCAATTAAAATAACATGGTAACTTTAAAGGGCCGTAGGGCTGAACCCTTATGTCCGATTTGGACTATTTCAATTATTGACAATGATGAAATTGAAAACACCTCTTAACTTTAACTATGGAAGTAGAATCCAAGTGTTACAGTCAACAAATTTATACTAGAATGCACTGCGATTCTGAGATTAAAAATTTCTACATTAAAACTTTACAAATGATAAAAAGTGAAGAGGACGAGCTATTATAGTCGTCAATAAAGACATGCCTTTTTGCACTTGCTATTTAAGAGCTCGGTCCATAATTATTGCCTTACTATGAAGAATTGTAAGAGTTTACCAAGCAAACGTTCGTTACTGAACAAAAAAACTTCAAAAACACAAAAAAAACTATTTAAAAAAAATTTTAAAAAAAATATTTTTTTTTTCAAAAACAATCAAATTGGTTTAAATCGAAGAATAGTAGAATAGATTAACTTTTATTACAGTATAAGTTTTTTCTTTATCCATGTAAAAAATAATTTCCTATCATTATGAAAACGTAACATTATTTTAACTTGGATTCATAAAAACGACTAGTTATACTGACAAGAAATAATTAAAAGACAGTACGTTGTCCCGTTGTCCCGGTCCCGACGATAGCGCTTTCTGTCGGCGGATCGGTGAGTTGTCAGTCCACTGGAACGCCACATACAGCTTTAGTTCGTTGAATCGCCGCTAGGAAGCGCTAGCTCCTGGTAACACAGTAACATAGTTAGTAATAATAAATTAATTAATGTTGATGAAACAAGTTTATTGTAGAAATCTTTGGCAACTGTTATGTTTTATGTAATGGAGCAATAATTGAATTTGAAAAAACTTAAGTGTATTGTTGAAATATTGATGTATTTTAAAATAAAGAGTTTGTTTCTCGCTGTCGTAGTTTCAAAACAATATGTATATAACGCTCAACCTAACATAGTGCTGATGTAGATGGAAGATGTAGATCTTGCAGGACTGAAGTTCAATCACAATTTAATCCTTTTATGAAAGGTCTCATACGTTTTCATTACCTTGATTCGTCCCTGAGACCTAATAATTACGTTATACTCAACGTTATGTCCAGGTGAAAGCTTAGATTTAAGTTTGAAGGAAATCAAGGAACTTTAAAACTATGTGAATACAGGGTACAAGTAAAAGTATGTAGCAAAATTGAATACTTATAAATCTACTATGCGAGGTACAAAAATATAGTATGCACCTCTGAATCCTTCAGCTCAATTAGTTTTATTACTCAATATTAGTACGAATGTAATAAAAAGATCTGTTAACTGTTGTCTGATTTATTGAGACTGCGCAACAACTTCTAATATTCAATTCTGACGTGATGCAAATTTTAAAACAAAATACACAAGTCGAGGTAGCCCAATAGCAAGGCCGGACTCTTAGAAGCCCGGATTTGATACTAGAATTTTTCGTTAGGGACATGTAAATACCCCCGTCGAAGCAGACCTGCGTACTCAGCGAATTTCCAAAGATATTTTGACTCACAGTCAAAAAATTTCAACTATAAAAAGGAAAAATTATCTTTCATCAATTTTTAATAAGATATATCTTAGACATTTTTCATCTAATACTAAACGACGTTATATTTCTCAGTTAAATAATTTAATTCTATAATATATTAATATTTAGGCTACTAGTAAACATGTTGCTCGAAATCGAGCAATTTATTTTAATACAATACAAATGTTACTTTTAACTCTAAATCAATGACATTCGACCAATCCAACATTATGAGTATCTGCAATCACCAAAACGTATTTACTGCTGAACATTAATGTTTAAAATGCTTTATTTAATCCCAAGGTTATTTTGCAGGGAAATTTAGAGATTTCAATGATATAGACCGTTTTTTTAAGCCTGATCCTTCTAGGGAGAGATGGTGGTGGGGGTTTGTTTATCCTTGCTAACATCCCATTGGCTGGAGCCCTTTGGTTTTTTTGTTGGTTTTTTTGTTGTTTTTGTTTTATTTCACTGTTGCATACCAGCTGGTAATTTTACATCACAACATATTGTGTATCAGTTTTAAAATATTATTGGTATCAGTTGTTTTTTAACCAGTTTATTTTAGAACTGTTACTTTTTAACAAGGAATAGGTTTGGCTTAAAAATATAACAGCTGACTTGGAGTTACTGAAATACATTATAACTTATTTAAAACGTTATTTGAGCCAATCTGATACTCGAACATGTTTGTCACGAGTTTAAACGTTTTGTTTACAGTTTAAATCCCTCCCCCACCCCAATATTCTCATGAAGGATCAGGTTTAAAAAAACGGACTATAGATAGCACCTTTGTTTTCCGTCCGATTCTCATCAGTTTTTGGCGCCAACAACTACAGACCGAGTCCTATCCAGCGAGACCAAATACTTGAAAATCGGTTGAAGATTGTAGGAGGAGTTCTCAACAAAAAAACCTTAGCGTATTACATAAGTAGTAGTCTACGTTTCGCTCGAAAGCGAGCAATTTATTTTGATATATCAACGTTCTAAAATAGTTCTAAATCAACGACATCCGACCAATCCAATATTGTGAATATCAGTAATCACCAAAATCTACATGTATATAAAGCTGTATTCTACATTATCAGATAATTTAAATGCTCAACCCAATCCCAATGTTATTTTAATAACAAAAAACAAATTTAATTTGTGTATACTTACATACACAGTACAGTATTTATTCTCGTTCCTGCGTTTTTAGAATGAAAGACTTGTGTATAACATTTATCATAACGAAAACAATATAGCATGTTTTAATTTCAGGAAAGTTTACAATAAAACTGTACAGTATAATTTACAGTTTTTATTCGATTAACTAAGGCTGCGTTCACACGATACGACTTTTCGCCGTGAACCGTTGACGGCACGGCGCGGCGCCGGCCGTGCATTCCTCGGCCTCGGCTCGCGCCGCGGCGTAGTGGATACTGCCCGCACCGCGCCGTGTCAATAGTTAACATAAAAAAGTTGTTAGTTTTACCTCTTATCATAGTGAAAGCAGTAAAGGGTTTTGATTACAATGCAAGCATTAAATAAAGACTGCGAATATAATAACACCGTAGAAAAATTAACCAGGTTTACCAGAGTTTATTAATTTATTAATTATAATAGAATATACTAGGGGACCCGTGCAGCGCAATGCGCTACATTTATTAGAGTACCGGGTGATCAAACCTTGATCCATGGTAATACTTTGAAAAAATGTCGCTATAGTGAAAATCAGATCGATCTTCATTACCAATTCTCCCACTTCCCAATGTGATAGTGCTGAGATGTGGTGCTCGTTCTTTTAGGTCTAAATTAGCTGAGATTACGTAGTTGTTCTTTTGCCGATATGTCTTAGGGCCTTTGTCTAAACCCTCCTATAAAATTTTAAATAAATTCACAGATGTTGGATCCACATATAGTTCATAAAAAATAAAACGTAAATGACAAAAGAATAAAAATCAACATTTCATTACTCCCCGGTCCTGTATGAGTTATGCAGCACTCACTGCGGTTGTTTTTGTAGTACTACTGTATAAGGTAGTCAATGACATAGTGTATGAGTCCACATTACTATTTATGCCTATATCCTCTTTAACTTAACTTTCCATGACATTACAAAATTTAAATAAAGAAATCAAATAAATTAAGAGAATCTACATCTTTGTTGGTGTGGTCCATTTTGTTTTTAGTGGCATTTTTATTTTGGTTAACATTTTTCTTTATAAAAACCATTTTTGTAATAAGCTTGTTTTCTGTACTGGAGGTAAAAAACTTTTAAATGTTGTCTTTTACACAGGTTTTTTTTTTAAATATGTGTAGCATTGTGCATAAAACATGTTTATACTATAATAGTAAATAAAAAGGTTATTACACTTACAACCAACTATCCCTTTTCCTTATAGTTTACAGCAGTTTGAAAACCCATGCACACAAATTTGGTGTTCTATTTTAGTATTTGCTACCTTTCATTATTGTTTCAATACCAGTCGGACAACCAATAAGACCCATGTCAAAAATTTCAATTTCCAAAATTTGTTTCGGAAAAAAATGAATTTTTCCAGGTTTAAGTTACAAAAATTATTTTTGTGAACCAAATACGCGTGAATAAAATTTTCAAGCAAAATATACCTGCTACATTTTGAGAAAAGGTTAAATCTCCAGATTTGACACTCCTCGTATTAAAGTATGAAATTGTGTTGATATTTTAGTACCAGTTCAATTTGCTTCTATTCAAGAAATCTAAAATAAATAAAGAGATTATTTTGTCTTCATTTGTTTTAGATTCCTTGCTTCTATTCAGCTTTTAACATATGTGTTTGTTTGTTCAACTATCAACAGCTGTTTTATTTAGCAATTCAAAATAAATTGTCCCCCATGTTAATCTTATGGACAAAAAATGAACTTTGAGAGCTTCCAGTGAGCTTCAGAATTAAAATATCAAAAATCTAAAACCTTATTGCAAAACTACGAACTGAGGCCATTCTTTTGACACCTCAAACTTTAAAATTGGTCCAGAAATAAGGGAGGAGAAGCGTTAACAAAAAAGGGGCATCACGTATTATATATATAGATATAGATAGAATAGATATATAGATAGATTTTTTAGTTTTAACTATCTAAGGTTTTATATTTTTTTGTAAGAACGCTTTTAAACGAAGTCGAAAGGGCTTCTCCCAGAAAGTCATGCAGTGCTTCGCCTGCTCCAATTTTATGTCTTTATTTAAAGTCCGATAAAAGTGAGAGAGGATTTGAATGAAAGATACAGACTTGCTTGGGCTATATTATTCGCTTTTGGATTTTCTTATATTTTCTAAAAAAAAAATGTTTAAAAAATGTTCTTATGTTTTCTTACAAAATGGTTTATTGAAAATGTTAAAAAAAAAAAACAATAGGCGAATCAAATAACTCAATTCATACCAAAATACTGCCAAAGTGTTACAAATTTATACAAATAAAACATTTAACTTTATTATTGTAATGATTGCACATTACATATTGGTGGATTGTATGGTAGTAATGTTCATGCAAGCTGGCTGAACAAATTGGTGGCAACACCGCACTAATAGCAGATCCAACATCTGAACTGAATTGAAATGGTCGAGAATTTTGCAGCCAAAGCATCGTGGCCTTGATTTTAGCGCCGTGCACGGCAGCTGTGACGACCGCCGTTGACGGCACGGCGTTGTAAGGTGTGAACACTTCCATATATTCCAATGTAATTCAACCTACACGTGTGAACGCAGCCTAGATATAGATTCGACTTTCTCTTTTTGGAAAAGCCCTGCTTATTAAATTATTAATTTTTGGAATAAGTTTAGTTGTAATAATATAGGCAATGACTTAGTTACAAATTATTTAGTTGTTTGACAAAACATTCAGAAATGAAAAACAAAAACAAACGTTCACCTTTAAGGACATAATCTGAGAATGACGGTTATGTCGTTCGAAACGAACCTGTCATTTATTCTTAAAGTTAAAATTGAAGTATGCTTGATAATTAATATAAATAATTCGTTAATTAGTATATTTTGAATGGAAAACAAGTGAAATTTATTCCCTGTAAATTAATAATAATGTGAAAAACTCAAATTAAAATTTATTGTATGAAAATCCATCTAACTATTTATAACAAAACATAACTACGATAAAATAAATTATATTTCTCAAGTTAAAGAACTCAATATTCACAGCATGATCTAGAAACTGTATTTGATAAAAATATGTTGGTAGTAATTTGGGGCACTGACTGTCGCCGGCGTGACTGTCGCCTAGTGGAGAAAAGCTTTTTTGACTTCCGGGCGTCTAAGACGCGATTCACACGCGAGTGCCAAAACGCTAGTGGAGAATGGACAGCATATTTGCCCGTTTTACGTTTCAGACGCGATTTCGTCGAGACTCAAAACGTAAGTGGTGAATGGGAGGGCGACGATAATCTACAATCTATGGCGATGCAAGCATTCCGCTGGCGTCGCTTCAACTGACGCTCACAAATTAGACCACTGTAAACCACTCTTCATAAAATTACAGGGCTTAACCATTATCAATCTTTATATTTTTGATGTACTTATGTTCACCAAAAATAACCTCCTAGATCATCAACTTAGACAAGATATACACAAGTACAACACTAGGAATAATAAGTCCATTGGCATACCTTACAACAGACTGACAAAATACCACAAAAGCTATGAAATTCTTGGTTTGAAAATGTTCAACAAATTGCCACCACCCATTTCAGAATTGCCAGTGAAAATTTTTAAAACAAAGCTGTACAACCTTCTGTTAGATCGTCCTTTTTATTCTATAAAGGAATACTTTGAATGTGAGTTTTAACCTGATGTGAAAGTACCAGTAACCTGACATTATAGTCTATATTTGGCTATTTATCTCTCAACTATCTCAATTTAGTATATTGTTCTATAGTTAGATATGATGAAAAAAAGTTTAAATTATTTTTATATTAGGACATATAACCCTTTTATGTTTGTTGTATATAGTGTGTAGACTTTTGTCCTCATGTAAATTTGTTTTGATAGGACATATAAGTTACATCATGTGTATCAGTGGCGAGGCGTGAGATTTTTCCTCGGTCATCGCATGCTTATTTTTAGAAACCCTATTTTTGTTTAATGGGGGCTGAGAGGAAATTTACAATGAAGTTAAACCCCAGAAAATTATTTATAAATAGACTATAATTTATTCACAACGAGTATATCAAATCATGTAATGCGACTAAAATCATCTTCTAATGTTATTATTCACGTGATACTATTGTAAGGTTAACGATAAGACTGCGCATCGTCTGCTGAACGACTGTCGTATTCCGGAATGCCGAAACTTCACGGATGCTGCCGAGAAGTCACGAGAGCTGCCGAATATTGCCGGACTCGCTCGATCTAGCGTGGTTGAGCGGGAGCCTAAACGTGCTGTGATTGGTTGCAGGTTTGGGGGGAGGGAGGGGAGGGAACTCTCTTTGTTGGGCGCGGGGGGGTGGACGAGATACGCAGGATGTTAGCGCTTCCGCGCGAGCGCTAGTCGTTGGGGCTTGCTTAGCTTGATTGTGAACTGCGAGTTTGAAGCGGATTTGAACGTTACCACAATGACGTTGACGAAATTTTCATTAATCGTTCATGCAAACAAGGAATAAATTGTATGTTTATCATTGTTATTTACTGATACATTAAATTTATTAATTTGTCCTGGTCATCGCCGAATCCAGAGATGACCGCACGTTTCGCCACTGTGTGTATATAGATTATAATCCCACTTTTTATGTTATATAATAAATTTGTGTGAAATTCTGTCCCTATGTAAACTTGTTTTATACAATAAGTTATTAGTGTATTAATATATTACATTGTTAGATTTAATTTAGGTTAAGACTTGACTTTGTCTATTGCTGTACAGCTTAACGACAGTAAAATTCTTATTTATTTATCTATTCAACTGTACCGTACCTTAAATCACGGCCTTCTCTAGTATTACAAGAGTACGGAAGCCCTGAAGGGCCAAAGAGTAAAGGCCATTTCACACACCGCCTACCGCTACCGCTGGGTGAACTTTGGAAAGATCGCTCACCGTGTTATCATATGGGACAGTTCATACCGGACTACCGCTGCTCGAGCGATTTTCTACCGCTACCGGCGCGGTAGTTTTGGCTCGCGCATGCTCAGAACGTCAAACCAGGGTCGTCTGCAACCCTGTAGTCGATGAATCTCCCGCCTCCCGCGCGGACGCGGTAGTTTTGGTGTGAAATGGCTCACGGAAACGTCCGCGGCCGAGGCTGGTATCGGTAGCCGGTGTGAAACGGCCTTAAGCATAAGACGGCGAGCCGTGTTTCAAAGGAAAAAAAAAACAAAATAAATGAAGATAACGAGGCAGTGCTCATTCTGAAATATAACAATAATTTAATAGAGAACCCCAATAGACAGTGGCTTCTTGCAGTTTTTAATTCCATAAGGGAAACCGGCGACTTGCCTGGTATATTTAGAAGATCGAAAATAATAGCTGTCTTGAAGCCAAATAAAGATCCACAACTGCCAGAAAGTTACCGACCCATAGCTCTTCTTAGTGTCTGTTATAAGCTGCTCGAGAGGTTGATATACAACAGAATCCTCCCTGTTCTGTATTCCAGCATCCCCGTCGAACAAGCTGGGTTTAGGCCTGGGCGCAACTGTTGTGACCAGGTTCTAGCTCTTACTTCCTTCATCGAGAATGGGTTTGAGCGAAAACTGAAAACCTCTGTTGCTTTCATAGATCTTACTGCAGCTTATGACACTGTCTAGAGAAAAGGCCTTCTCATTAAATTTTATAACCTGTTCCTTGCCCTTTCCTGTTGCGTCTCCTCAACTCGATGCTCTCCAATAGGATGATTAAAGTATATTTGGGACGCAAGGAAAGTACTTTTAGGCAATTAAAAGATGGCCTGCCACAGGGGTCAGTGCTTGCCCCACTGCTGTTTAATGTGTATACTGCCGACATGCCTGACACTTGCTCCTTAAAGTTTGCCTATGCGGATGATATTGCACTGGCTTATCAGCACAAGGAATTCCGACACGCTGAGGAAGTACTAACAAATGACCTCAAGACCCTCGGTAAATACTTTAAGGCCAGGTCTGCTGCGACGGGAGTTATTTGTTAAAAGAGAAGTTAAAAAAAAAAACATACAACTAAATGTTGTACTTTATGCTAATTTTCTTTAAAGGGCTATACTGTAGGCATAGTTGCAATCTGAATAAAAGTACAGTAGTCTATATAGATTTCGATTTTTAAAAGCATAGTAGATTACTTAGCATGCAGTGTTACAATGTTACATGCTTAATAAAACTTTAACTTTGTTTTAACAAGTCTTGTTTTG
This sequence comes from Neoaliturus tenellus, assembly GCA_030545055.2. NCBI lineage: Eukaryota > Metazoa > Arthropoda > Insecta > Hemiptera > Cicadellidae > Neoaliturus > Neoaliturus tenellus. The sequence continues at coordinate 22,104,768 of CM061531.1, forward strand.
TTTTTGTAAAAGTTAAGTTTAATAAAAAGAGCTCTACCACCATAGGTTGACACTGGTTTACTGGCGGACACAGTGATAACCAATTACTGGACTTAGAGAAGGGGGACCCAAAAATAAGTTTTCAGGGGGGCCTGAAAAAACTAGTTACACCACTGCCAAAGAACATTAAAACACCTAAAAATACTTACTGTGTAAGGGCAGTACTTTTTAACTCTATTTTGGTAGTAAAAGATGTAACTGTAAAAGTTTCTATTCAGCAACCTACACATAATGGTAATAATAAAAACAACAGGCTGTACAAAGTAACCATAGGTTAAAGTTCTACGAGAAAAGGCGTCATAAGCCGGGGCAAAATTTTTAAATAAGATACCTAAGCAAATCTTAAATGAAAAAAATAACAATAAAAAAAATTAGCTAAAAAGAATCTTATAAATACCACTTTGTATTCACTGGAAGAATTTTCCATCTCCCACCCATGTAATCTTAATGTAAAGATGGAAACAATTATTGTTTATTATTGAGTCAATCAAGAGCCTTGACACCTAAAATATTTTATAACTTACCCAACACTGGGTTCTCGCCTTCTGGTGTCACTAATAGCAGTAAACAGTGGCACCGGTTTCAGACCTATGTCGGTCCATCATCAGCCACTCCTCTTATTTACATGTTGCTGCACACATTTTTGAGGTTGTCGAATGATGAAAACTCTACACTTATACATAAAAAACAAAACACACGAATACATTAAGACAACTTCCGGAAAGTATATAAATAACAATCACGCACTTTTTGTATACTACCGTGCATGGCGAAGGTCGTAGCACTACTGTACAAGTGTAGAATTTTTATCATTGGACAACCACAAAAACGTGTGCAGTAATAGTAAATAAGAAGAGGAGTGGCTGATGATGGACTGTCATGTAGGTTTGAAACCGGTACCACTGTGTACTGCTATTAGTGATACCAAAAGGCGAAAACCCGGTTTTGGGTAAGTTATCAAATTATTGTTTGTTAATGGTAGTATTCCGGGCGCCTCACCGGGTTTACCGGTGACTAATTTGTCGTCTGCTAAACAATGCAAATGCCTTGTTAGCAGACGACATAGCAGACGAAGTTACCGTTTTGGTGACCCTGGTGAGGCGCCCGGAATACTCTCATTGTTAACTATTATAGAATAAAAGTATGTTACACTTAAGGCAGGCATGTAATATTTATATGTATTCCTCCTGACACTGTTCAAATGCTGTACTCTGTACTTCTTCATGAATAAAAAAATTTGAATTTGAATGTTTCAGACCATTTGTGTGATGGGTGTGGGTTAACCTCTACGTGAAAGGGCTCTCTGAGAAGACATGCTCGTTTTCACTGCCAAAACCACCAAGTAAATTTTCAGCACAAAACAAACTATCAGACTTCAATCTCCATCAACCGCCCATCGACACCCTATTGTACCCCATAACATTTAGGGATTAAATAATCTATTTGTTATTTACTTTGCAACTATTATTCACCGATATCTTTTTATTATAAGATAAAAGTAATAAATCTAGTGGTCAGTTGTATATCTGTTAAATTTATTCTTCCCCAACATAGTATTAAGCTATACACAGAGGTTGACAAGGCTCATTTTAATATTTCACTATAAATATCATAGTGTACTTGTTGCTAAAAATTGAGCAATTTAGTTTCCAACTTTTCACTATTTATGCTCGTTTTCACCAACCTCGTTTAAGCCTAAATTCAAGATTAAACCAGATATTGCCATATGTTTTAACATTGACAGTTTATTTGATTAGTTAAACTGAGCTGGGGAAAGGGGCCCTAAATGTAGTTAGTTAACCAGCATTTCCTCCATGGTTTTTAACATACCATAACTTCAAAAGTATTAATAAACATTTGCTTTTGCTGGTGTACTTTGTTTACTCGTTACAGCTGTTTAATACAGTAAACATGTCAGAGAAAATATGAGGTGTTGCTGTGGAAAAGGTCGGGTGATTTTGATTTTTGAATATGTTTTTAGTGTTGGGCCCCTAAAATAAAATTCAAGTTTTCCACCTCTGGGTTTTGGCACGCCACAGAGGGCACTCCACTTTCGTAATGAGATGTCTACAATTTTAAAATTCCTATGTTTTTTCACTCTATCTCGCAAACGGTTGGTTTAACAGAAAATATTACTTTATTAAATTAAAGAACAATAATTTTTTTACAGTTTAAGCACAATACAAGGTATGTTGCGTAAATAAAGGCAGGTTTACTCGTAACGATAAAACGTAATGATTTGTCTGAACGATATGACGGTGCATGCAAGACGGAACGTGTAAACCGCAAGACGTTACGACTTGTCTGAGTCGGAGCCAGATTGGAAGGTTTGTGGAAAATTGCACAAATCTCTTGGGCTTGCAACGAAAAGTCAGTGCTTGGCAATAAGTCGTAGCATCTTGTCTGCAGTTTTGTTTTCGTCGTCTCATATCTCGTCTCATATTTTTGAGTGATTACTGTGTAATTTATATTTGTTGTTTAAGTTTTGGATTTTTGTTGCTTACTAGTCCATTTTAAGTTTATTTTGGTGAAGAAATGTCAGATCTGCGTCAGGCCTCTCGGAAGTTCCTGATAGAGTTAATAGAGCTGTACAAAAGCCTTGCCTTGCTTATGGCAATTAAAAGTAAAGATTATTCTGACAGAAATAAAAAGGACAAATGAGGGGAAAATACCGACTGACTTGTACGGAAAGACGGAACACGTGCATGCACCATCATATTGTTCAGACAAATCGTTACATGTAAACGAACGTCTAATATCCAACAAAACGTACCAACTTGTCGTTGCAGTTTTTTTGTTGAATTTATCGTTGCGTGTAAACCCAATGATCCCATAACAACATTTTTTTAATAATTAACAAAAGATAAATTTTTAGGGCCTGAGAGGAGGGAAATTTATATTGACAAATCGGTGCTGTGGGGATACGGACCATACTCTATAGCTATCTGGTGTAACTGCTTTGTCCTCTACCGTGCATTTAAACCTCATAAGCTACTCCTGAACTTGACACCTCCGTACGCTTGACCGCACAACACATGATTAGCTAAAATGCTATTTGCAGTGGTTTTTCAGCCTGAATGTTGATTTTAAATACAACTTACGGTCATCAAACTGATGTCTGTCACTACTACATGCAAGGCCGCCCCGAGGGTAATAGGAGCCCGGGGCGCCCCCTAAATTAATTAACTGGCCTATCTTGTGAACTGTAATATTAAAGTATAGTCGGAAGTATTAAATTAGATGCATGGCTAAATTTCAATGCTGTTAGTTTGAATAAACTAATTTGAAAAATTCACTTGTACTATAAAGCTTTGTTAACACGACAACACATGGGGTCTGAGTCTGGTCATGTAGACTGTCACACGCTATAACCAAAGACAACCTGCACCTCAAAAATCCTGAAGAAAAACTGTTGATTGAGTAGGCCTACTATATTATAAATGCACTAGAAATCGCCTCCTGATCGAAATTCAACCAAAGTTTCAGTTAATCTGGACCTAAGAAGTTTAAAAACATTTTATAACGGAAACACTTGTTCTTCCTATTTTTCTAGCAATTGATTTTAAAACAGCTGTCTAATGATTCAATCAACCATTCTTCCTCCATAAGATTAACATTTTGACTTTGAAAGCCTGTGGGGCGTAACCTTGGAGTCCAATGTGAATTAGAATGGAATTCTGCTCATCTACAGTAATAGGCTACATTTCTAATGGTATGCGAGGATTTCTCCTTCGATGCACACGGGCTGAGAAAAAAGGAGGAAAATAAACATGCTTGCCTATTAATATATAGATAATGATTTTTACTAAAACGATTGTGATTAAAGAAAAATGTTTAACTACAGTCATCAATGCAACCATAACAATATTGTGATCTCAGAGTACATATAAACAAAACCTAACGCAGTAGTGTTAGTATAGAATGGTGTTTTTAAAGACAAATAAAGTTTAAAAATAACAAATACGTATAATATACTAGCTGTTGCCCGTCACGGCTTCGCCCGTGATTGAATTTATTTTATAGGTAAAACAATTGTTTTGAAGAGCAAAGAAATCTACTTCCTTGAGAATGACATTGGAACAATGAAGTAGTGTGAGTGGAGCTCTGGAGGAATTTCGCAAAACCTGTTCTTAGAGAGAAAAGGTTTCTTAAATAGAAAAGGCCCTAAACCTATGAGCAAATAGGAACGACCATGTCAAATTATTTCAACCCCGTAGGCTCTACAGTCATATTGAAGACATGTGGGTCGGAGCCCTAAAGAAAATTAAACAGTACTTTTGCAAAACTGTTAGTGAACACCTATTAGCAAACCGGAACCTTTACGTTAAATTTCAACCCGTAGGATCTATAGTAGATTTGAGAATTTGTGGGGAGGAGCCCTAAAAAAAATTTGCAAAATTGTTTCTTATTGATCACCTATGAACAAAAAGGAACGTCCATGTCAAATTTAAAACACGTTGGCCCTTGATTAATTTTGAAGTCAGGTGAGGTGGAGCCCTAAAGAACTACAAAAACTATATTTACAAAACCATTTCGTAGTGAGCACCTGTTAGCAAAACGGAAAATCCACGTTAAATTTATACCCCCTAGAATCCATGGTAATCTTGAGGTTCTATGGGGTGGAGCCCTAAACGAAATTTTTCAAAATTATTTCTTAGTAAGTAACTATGAGCAAAGAGGAACGTCCGATTCAAATTTAAATCCCGGAGGCCCAACAGTAATTCTGAAGTCCTGTGGGGCGGAGCCCTAAAGAACTTGGAAAACTGTATTTGAAAAACTGTTTCTTAGTGAGCGAGCACCTGTGAGCAAAGAGAAACGTCCATGTTAAATATCGACCCCGGAGGCCCAAAAGTAATTTTGAAGTCCTGTGGGGCGGAGCCCTAAAGAACTTCGAAAACTGTGTTTGCAAAACCGTTTTCTTAGCACCCATGAGCAAAGAGAAACGTCCATGTCAAATAACGACCCCGGAAGCCCTAAAGTAATTTAAAGTCCTGTAGGGCGGAGTCCTAAAGAACTTCGAAAACTGTATTTGAAAACCGTTTTTTAGTGAGCACCCATGAGCAAAGAGAAACGTCCATGTCAAATATCGACTCCGGAGGCCCTAAAGTAATTCTGAAGACCTGTGGGGCAGAGCCCTAAAAGGGATGTTTAAAGCACTTTTTTGAGCACCTAAGAAAAAAAAGATCACTCCAAATTGCAACCGTGCAGGTTTCCTAATTCGTATTTAAAATTGGCCATGCGGATAGCGTTATATTAAAATTTCGAAGGCCTGTGGGGCGGAGCCCTGAAGGAATTTTGTTAAATCATTTCTTAGTGAGCACCTAAGAGGCAAGACGAACCTGTGTTTAATGTTTCAAGTAAATACGTTTGGTAGTTCCTGAGATTTCATGATGAGTCAGTCAGTAATCACTCCCGGTCAGGTTTAGCTTGGTCGCTAAGCTCACTCGCCACAACTATCCCCTAGTTTCTTATTACCAATCTCCCCTCAATAATTTGAATCAGAACAGCTGTTTACAAAATTAATATTCCTTAATGTAATTATATGTTCCAATACAAAAATGTTGCTTCCATAAGAATAACATGATAACTTTGAAGACGTGTGGGGCGGAGCCCTGAAGGAATTTTCAAAAACCGTTTCTTAGTGGATGCCTACACCCTAAAAGGAACGTCCATACAAAATTTCAAGGTTCTAGGTCTAGTAGTTTAGGCTGTGCGTTGATACGTGAGTCAGTGGTATTTGACAAATATATAGTAGATTATTTCTATGATCAGTCATTCTAATTTATATTTGTCGTCATTTTGATAATCTTGAGTTTTCCTGTATTTACAATTTTTGTGAAGTTTAGACTTTATAAAACGGAGATTACACCACGGCTGGGGCGCCCAGGGTGGCCGCCCCGTCCTCGGAGCGGCCCTGACTACACTAGGTTTCACTTTTCTTGTTTCAACTCTTCAGGTTTTAATTAATCATTATGAGCAACAAAGTAACAAATAATAGTTTATTTATTTGTCCAAACATTTCTATTGAAGACACATCAGATTCTATTAATGTTAAATGACTACAGACTTATCAAGGTATGTATGTACAGTCTACAATGAACTAAACTAAAATACAGAGCTGCGACATGAGAATTTATCTGTGAATCATATGGTATGTTGATTAAATGTTGAATTACCAAAAACCATCAAACAGGCTATAAGAAAAACAATTACATGTTAAATGATAATGTTCAATTACTATAGTTTATGAAATGCTACACTCAATACAACGCAAAATACATGAGTGAGTTCACTACGTAATTTAAATATGACGTTACAGTACTCACAAAAATGAATTGCTTATTGTTTATCAAAATTTTACTCTGAATTAATTTGAAAATTCTAATAAATTCAGTTTTTCACTTTCAAGATTTATAAACTTCTTTTTCAGGGAGGCCTAGTGTATGAGAATCTACTTTGTGACATTTTAAGACCAAGTTGTCGTATGAGGTGTTTTAAAATAAATCTTTGCTTTATTGCCCAATAAAAAATTACCTTTAAACAACCTTTTCAATATAAGGCTACTCAACTTATAGGCCAGCCAACACTTTATAAAAAAAACTGTGAATTTATTTCACAAGAATTTCTTTTTAGTACTTATTAAAATTAATTACTTGAGTGATTTCTATGACTAGTAAAATTCTTCGAAAGTCAAAACAACTATAATTGTTCTCTACTGAGTAAGCCTAAGGCTTTCACTTACGTTACGTGGATTGCTGTTTCATTCTAGCTTAGTTAATTCGTGCTCGTTTACTAAGTCTCAAATTTATTGATGCCACCTTGCAATCGAAAACACTGAACTTAGAGATAAGTTCGGTTCTTCGGATCTGAAAAAGGTAGCAGCATAGCATTAATCCATTAGATGAACAAGGATCAAACAGTGGACCAAACAGTTATAATAAACTGAAAATATTACGTGGAGGTCTAAATTTAAATTGTGGAACTCTAAATTTTTTGTAATACGGTATATTGTATAACAAAAAGAAATTTTTTGATATGTGTTTCTATGTTGAATGTAATTAGCTCATAATTGTCATCAACAGAATATTTCTTATCCCATTATTTTATCTTGGGTGTATCTACGCCAGTGGCATTTTTTTAACGTTTTGACGGGGAACGGTCCAATCCCCAGTCTTGTACTATCTAACATCGACCAGTTGTTAGAAAGCATCAATAATTAATAGCCCAATGACAAATGGCAACTTGGTCCGGAATCGAACCTTAAAAAAGCTACTAACTTATTGGTTCTCAGGATCGAACCAGCAACCTAATGGAGCCGTTGGTAACTGTGTAGGACTAAAGCCGCATCCCCACTATTCCGAATGGCACCGATTGGCAAAGCCAACCGGCATTGCCGAATCGCTTAGGTGAATTTGTGTATCGTCGGCATTTATAAATAAATGAAGTTTAAAAACAACTGATTCAGCTTACGTATCCGGTCCATGATTTAATAGTGGTGACGAGGAACCTGCCATGGTAAAAGTAAATAAGGTGTGCTCCACAGATCGATGAGTTCAAAAGTGTTCTTCGCATCGGTAGCAATGGGCGTGCAGGTTAGGGGCTGACGTACCTTAGAATGAGAGTGTTCAGTACCCATATAGTAAAAGCGACCCTTCGCTAACTTTTGATTGAAAATAGTCGATAAACAAATTATAAAATTTGGAGGAGTTGATAATTGTACACATAAAACGCTTATAATAAAAATTGGTTTAATAAATTTTCAAATTTTACCAATCTATAAGATGGAATCATTTATTTTTTCTCACATGTAGCATGGCAAAGTTAATCGATATGAAACTGCGTATTATTTGGTCAGGAATATTTGACCTGCGGATATTGATATATGTTTTAGACGAAGAATCAAATTTAGTCAAATTAATTGTATTATATAACCTGATTCCACTAAAGGCAATCTTTCACAGCTAGGTGGAGTCAAATCAGGCGAAATGGTGCGCGCGAAGCGGATACGGCCACGATTTAACAATCAGGCGGTGCTACAGTAATACAAGCGATTCGATTCTTTGTGTCGTATAATATTTTTTATACTAATTTAAGGGGTGAAATTACTAACTACACATAGAATATTATTTCATGAGAAATTGTTTAATAAAACTAAATTATTAGTGACTATAATGCGGTTCACACTAATCTAAATGGAGGAGTGATCCCTGCCTTGGATGTGCAGTTACACACAAGGTGACTGTGTAGGCCAGGGCCAGGTGAGCTACATCCCATAAGAGCAATGGTGTCACTTTCTGCGACATCCGTGGATGTCGCAACAGAGGTTTTGTTAGTTTAAAAACTGTTAAAAGACCAACATTTTACTCTTTTGTTACCTGCAAATGTTGCCAACGCTGCAGGAAACAACAATCGTTCTCGTTTGCGTTGGGGATTTTTTGTCTCAACTATTACTAAAATAAGGAATATCAAAGCAAACTAGGGTAGAATTTATGGTTTTATATTTACCTTGATTGATAATTTGTAATTTGGTCATTACCTAATGGTTTGTTATCAACTAATAATCCAAATTTAAAATAGAGTAATATGGTGATGTTACAATAAATATCGAACCCATGGCAGGACTGCTTCATTCTTTTTTTCAATCAGCTGTGTAATGGTAAATGTTATAACTTAACTTGACTTCCGTTTTAGTTTAAACGCTTCATATCCGGAACACAAAAAAAGCTATTCAGCTGACCTGGGAAGAAGTTATGCTTCTTCCTTTACAGACCTTGAGTTACACACCTTATTTACTTAAACCATGGTGCTGGGGTCTGCTGCTTGGCTCTAGTCCACGGTTTAGTTTTAACTCATCAGTTTGAAACGTTATGTCTTCCTGATATAATCCATGGAATCTAAAATTAATTAACACAAATAATACGCAAAATGTTTTAGAGGAGCATAATAACCTACTGCTTATAGGCACTAATGTTTAATATGTTATTGTGGCGAGATGTGATTGTTAGAAGTGGTTGGTGCTCTGAAGACTGATCAAGACTGATGTAAAATGATCAGATGTGAATATAAAATTAAGTAACTGCTGATATTGTAAATATTTAACTGATTGTTATTGTTTATCTTAGGAGACTCGGCAAGGTTCTAATTATATAGTTCAGTTTGTGAAATCAAGATTATTTCATATGGGTGAAGTATTTATTATTTATACACTCACACATCTGCAAGTGGTGAACCCGGCGTGATATTAACACACAACCTTCTGATTTGCATGGAACATCAAAGTAAGATTTTCCTCCAGAAGGAATAAACGGAAATAACAAAAACCACAAACAATAAACAAATTAAATAATGAAAATGCAAAAATTACTATGGGGAACTTGATATATTTATAAAATAACATGCACCATCCAAAATACAGGGTGAATGGCATAAGGTCGCTCGGCTTCCTTTGATCCAAACCAACAACCTGACGGTCTGGTGTCCACACTTGCTGCTCGGCACGTCATTTTAATGCCGTTCGGCGTAGTGGGGATCCTGCACAATGTGCAAGTTCACCACAATACCCAGTTATAAATGTCTTTAATATGGCCAGTCTAGCCAGTAAACAAACTTTAAATTATTTATAGCTTATTGCAATGTTTAGTTAACAACTAGAATTTTCATTTGAAAAATGGCAGTTTCTCACACAGTTTAACAATTTAAAGATATAGCACAACTCATTGTATCAGAAGTTTTAGTGGGGCCTTGTTATCCCAAATCCTATTACAGCCCTCATAGTGTTTGAACACTCAAAAATCATTGGAAAAACCTCTTTATCTACTGTAATGGATTTTTATTATTAATTAGGATATCATATCATAAAAAATAAATCAATAAACAAGGAAACACTTTCAGAGAAGCATCAAACCTATAAGCTTGTAGCCTAATATTTAAAATGTTATTATATGAAACATCAAAGTAAGACTTTTCTCCAGGTGGATTAAACGGAAATTTGAGAAACTTAAATTCTGCTAACAAAGCATTATTTGACAATTTTTCTTCATCATATATATATATATATATATATATATATATGATGACGTATATATATACGTTAATGACTTTTTGTCTTATATTCTATTTCAAATATATATATATATATATATTTCAAATAGAATATAAGACAAAAAGTCATTAACGTGAACGGTTGGGATACAATACTACAAAAACATGATCAAATATCATAGGATTCACAGATGCAAAAAAACGGAAAAACATCAGAGTGGTACATACACATTTAATAACAATAACCACAAACAATAAACAAATTAAATAAATAACAATAAAATGCAAAAATTACCACATAGCGAACTTGATATACTTAATACTGTGAATTTAACTGTATACAACATCTCATTCTGAGAGAACATAATTTTTAAATGTATTAATTAAAGCTAAAATAGCTCTTAATATGTATAAGCAATGTTCGAGTCTAAAAGCACAACAAATTAACTAAACCATACAAATAATAATGATCTAGTAAACTGAAACCATTTTAGACGCATCGTCAGTTTGAAACGTAATGTCTTTCTATCATAATCAATGGAATGTAAAATGAACACAAACAATATGTAAAAATGTTCCTTTTCGATTGAAAATTAAACTAATAATGTGACATAAACAATTAACAATTCTCGATACTCTTTACAATGTTGTATTGTCTCAACATAATTCCTTAATCCTATTTAAGTCAAAAGAAATCATGTAGAAGTATTTTTTTATTAAAATTTTAATTAGAATTATAAGGATGTCAGTCTTTATACAATTGTAATGTGGCGAAGGCATGCGTTACATAAGCTTGCTCAGGTCAGAACTATAGCTAAGAAGGCACCTAGCCTGCTGTACTGTGGCTACCACTATGGTATAACATCCATATCTTTGTGGCACGACTTCCATACCGTACCAACTATTTTAACATTTCAGTGCTAATGTTTTTATTTGAACAAAAAGTTAAAATTAGTAACACTTGGTATACATACATAAAAACAATTTCATGATAAGTTTTAAAAGAATTAAATACTTAAATTGATTAAGTAATAATATGAACAGTTGAATTATTTTTTTAACCAATTTAGTTTCTTATTTTTAATTTAAAAACTTATTTTTTCTTACTTTTACTCAGAATAGAAACCTGGATTAATTATTAAGTTAAACATATATAAATATATTTTCTTAGTTTTTTTTAGGTATACTTTTTCAGGATTCCAGTTTGATTTAAAAATTTATTAAGTCTAAATAAAAAATGATCTCATTACTTGGAACAAAATGGATCTACATATTAAATACAGTAGGGAATATTATTTATAAAGAAAATATTCTACTAAGTAGTTAAACTCGAGATATTCCCCTTGACTGTTGCTTATTCTAGGCCACAACCCTCACTACACTAATACTTGTGGTAACAGCCGTTGGAAATAACATGTGCCATCCAAGATACAGGGTGTTCCGACACTCTATTCAGAAACTCCATTAGATGATTGCTTGGATTAAAACAAACAAAATATAACATTGGAATATGTATCCTAAAATGCTCTGTTAAGTCGCCAGCCACTACAAGTTTTTTTACACTTAATAATTTTTATTTCTGTAACAGATCGCTGTATTAAGTTCATATTTGGCATTCACCTTTATCACACAATTTTAATGTCCAGGGAAATAATAATTTTTTTCAAATGTGTATTTTTAAAATGGTGGCAATTTTAAATTTTCAAACCGGTAAATTTAATTAAAATTAATTTTATCTAGGAACAAAAAAATTGAAAAATAAAATTATCTAAGCAACTATACCAAGTTTGTACTGATCTAACAACAAAATGATGGAGTTATTGCGATTTTTCAATGAAAATAACCTTAACTTGCATGAACTATAATACAAAATCAATGTTTTTCTGGAAAAAAATGGCAATAACTCCTTTATTTGTTGTCTAATCCTTACAAACTTGATTTCATTAGTTAGATAACTTAATTCCTCAACTTTTTTGTCATCTATAAAAGTTTGATAACATTTACCGATTTTGAGATAATTGAGTTTAAAAAGTTTTAATGGCCGCCATTTTTTTAAATGGCGGCCATTAAAACTTTTTTTAATTAAAATTTTTTTACTTATTTATTAAACTTTTTTTTTTAAATTTTTTGCAATGTGAATTTTTTAATACACATTGCAAAAAATTCCTGAAAATATACATTGGTTGTAGGTTAATACCAAATAATACAACTATCTATATATTAATAGGCAAGCAGGTTTCATTTCCTCCTTTTTTCTCAGCTCGTGTGCATCGTAAGATAAATCTGAACATACCATTAGAAAGGTATAGTCCTGTAGATGAGCAGAATCACATGCTAATTCACATCGGACTACAGGGCTACGCCCCACAGGCTTTCAAAGTTCCAATGTTAATCTTATGGATAAAAGAGAATTGAATTAATCATTAGACAGCTGTTGTAAAAACAATTATGCTAGAAAATTAGGAAGAACAGATGTTTTAGTTCTAAAATGTTTTTGAGCTTTTTGGGTCTAGATCAACTGAAATTTTGATCGAATTTCGATCAGAAGGCCATCTCTAGTAAAAATTATTAAGTCTAAAAAACAAAATGGCAGCTAATGGATTAAAGTAGCATTTTAAAACATATGTTCTCATGAATTTTTTTGTTTATTTTGATCAAAGGAATCACCATATGGAGTTTCAGAAGAGAGTTTCCAAACACCCTGTATACTCATTTGCAATTTCACAATACAATAATAATAAAATATATCCAGCTATACACAGATAATAAATAAATATGAAAGTAAATAAGTAAAACGTATAGTATAAAATTAAAACACAACTTCTCTGACTAGCTGCCAGTAATTACTCACCACAAAATATCTTCGACATAGATTATACATTATTATACAACATAGACATAACAATTCCGACTCATTTACAATGAAAATGAGCATTTAAATCATTCCATTAGAGCATAAATTCGAAAACAAATGTATCATCAAAATTTTTAACTTATGGTATGATACTGATTTTCCTGAGGTCTGTACTTGCAAAATTATTAACAAAATACATTTCACGTAAAACAATATATTTTTACAAAATAAATCCTTGAAATGTAAAAGGAGTTAAGGTAATGTTTATATCAAGATGAGTGGAGTAAGTGATTAAAATGAACATTAGTAGAGAAAGATGGTCATTAAAAAAATATTCTTGCTTAAATTATATATTATTCTTTATTCAATGGACGTTTAAAGTTTAAAAGTAGTACTCATTCAATTAAACGATTGTATTATTGCAAAAGAACATAAAAAATGTCTACGTGAAAAATATAGGAATTTTGCAGTGAGAAAAATAGTCGCCATTAAATTCCCCATTAATCCAAAATTATGTTGGGTTCGAGAATATTTGTTTACACTTGTATTAAAAACAAAGACTTAGAAATTTTGTTTGTATAGCTAAAGAAAAATGCTTTATTCAGTGTAAGTAAAGAAACGAAAATACCAAAAAAGTTTTGTGACAAATATTCTTAATAATCCATTGATGCCCAATTCAGACAAAAAAAAATGTGGCTGAATGTAATGAAAAACTTAAAAGTATGTGTGTACAAATTTTAAGTTAAAGAAATTGACAGTTGACTCCCTCTCGTTCGGATTCCGATGGTTCGGACGCCGGATGATCCGGACGCCGGATAATCCGCACGCCGTATGATCCGGATGCCGGATGTACCGGAAGACTTCTAGGAAATAAGTAATTAGCGTGCGCCAGGTTTCTAGCTGCCGATATTGACAGGCTTCAATGTGTTTGTTCATATCCGACTGAAAGTAAACAACGAACCTCAGTTCGCCTTACAACAGTATTTGTTCTGGATCGTCATACTACAATTAAGCTCATTTTTTTTACTAATAATTACAGTACTGTAGTACTATATATTTTTGTGTGTTTTAGTAAATTTGTATGTGAGTTAAAGGCCTATTTTTTAGGTGAATTACAGTTAATTAATAATAATTGTATGACTCTAAAATACCTGTTAGGCAAAATAATAAATTTATAACGTTTTTATTTTTGGTATTTTACAATTTTGTGTTCTTTGCTATGGTCTGGGGTCATTGTTGTTTTTTAATAAAAATATTTCACTAAAATGAGGATACACCGAGTTGATAGCAAAACCCCGTCTAAAAATGTCTTGAAACGTGATTACACACTTAAAAGGTTCTAGATTACATAAGTAAACAACCGCAGGATGGTCCGGAAGTTTTTTATCCGAACAAGGGCCTGGTCCCGAAGTGTGGGGATTAGAGGGAGTCGACTGTAATATAAATAAGCCTCATACATCTATGAACTGTGATAATCTGTCGCCTGTTTTACATACACTTTTATGTAAAAAATAAAACAGCGCACTTTGAAAACATGTGCCAAACCCTGTGAAATTTATGCCATAATTTGGGTATTTCAATAGCCTAGTAGTTAGTGAGATAGCTATGAACTATGATTAATGGGCTAATTTGATCCCTGGGATGACTAACAACTATAGAGGTTTGGACCTCAGAATCCTAAAAGTAAATTTTGAATATAAAATACACTGTGATGTTGGAAAAAAACATGAGCAGCATAACTTTATATTTGGTGAAAGTTTAGCATCAGTTTAGGAGACAACCAGAAACAGGTTAGGAGCAAATATTTCAAATGGTACAAGATACAAAAAAATTATACAAATTTTTTAAATATCTCATTACTCTTAAGTAGTTGTAGGTAAACAGTTTTATTTTTTGATGATAGGTAAACCACACAAAAGCAGGGAAGGGGATTATGTAAATTTAAAAAACAAAAAGTGTAACTTAAGCATCAATGCTTTTTAAAAGCAGTGGTAGTAAATTATTTTAGGAAACTTTCTTGAAATTCATTAATTGACAAGAGCTACCCTGATAAAATATGGACTCAGGCATTATGACAACACTTTTTACATCCTGACGTAATTCATTGATTTTAAGTTTGGCAAAAATTTATCCAGGCCACTGCGTTAGGCCATGTTATAATTTAGCAAAAGAAACATTAAGGCTACACTGTTAGAATAAATTAGATGTTTAAATCTGCCACAGGTTTACCATAATTACTACAAAATGTGGGCCGTTCTCAACGTAATTCTAGTAAAATTTTAGCTATAAATTTAAAAGAAAATCATTCAAAGCATATTGGTAAAATTGTGTTTAAAAGGCGGTTCTTACTATCAATTCAGTCTTGCCAACCACGGATCACAGCACCGGAACAACGTACAACCATCAACCACCACTGTGCTACTGTACAGTTATCTACTTTATTTACAGTAATTAATAAAATATAATTTTAATACAAGTAACAACTGCGCGGTAAACATCCATCTATCCACAATTCATTCGTTTTTATATACATTAAGGTTAAAACAAATTGGCAAAACTACCACTGTACACATTAAACCAAGCTCTTAATTTGTTTTTGAATGATTAAACCAAGTTAGTGTTGAATTCGTAATATCCCATTTGAGAACAAAATGCTGCTAATATTGATAAATGAAGTAAACTCGTTGGATTTTTTCTACTCTCCAAGTTACATGGTAGCTTGAAAAATAGTGACTAATCATTGAAATCTTACTACTCAAAACAATAAACTTTCAATGCTTCTCATCCAACCATGCGGAAGACTTGGTAATGTACGGCACGTGAAATGATTAGATGAACTACTGCAAAGTTAAGAAAATAGAGCAAATTAAAAATGGTTTACATTGAAAACCCTTATGTCTGGAATAAATCTGAGGGGCAGTGAATAGATACAATTTTACAATAAAACTACAGTGTGTAGTCTACTTCCAGAGATTATACCTGCTTTCTAAATTGAAATACATATTATATACTCTAGAGCAGGAATATAAATAACACAGAGAATAAACAGACACAATCTGTTCCAGCTAATATGATTTTCCAGAGTCATGATTGTATTCTGTAAAACTTGCTCGTAATTATCATCCTTACTTCAAAAATAAAACTACTCTAATACAGCATACGATAAACTTTTGTCTGGGACACAATTTTTATGAAGTTGGTTTAAAATTTTCTAACCAACTTATCAAACGTATGTAAGAGAGATTTCTTTATGTGTTACAAAAATATTGCATTATATAAAATCTATTCATTTCAGTGTATTAAAACACTACAATGAAATTAACTCTTCATACATCTCTGTTTTCATTTACAATCAAGCCAAGTAATAAGGTTCTTGGTTTTATTAACTTACTTGTTTAGTTTGTATTGGGTAAAAAAACACTAGGTATTACTTTTACCTACAAATCTAAAGTGAAAAGATAAAATCTAAATGTTGATGAAACCACTAGAGTCAGTTTGTTGCCTAAGAACAATAGATGGTTTGGAAGGAATGTCTTGTAGTAAGTTACCGATTATTTGCATGTAGCACCTGATAGTTTGAGGTGGCACGCATCTTTGCCACTCAAGAAAATGGATTCGTCCGGTTTTTTAATGAGCCGTACTTGCGTTCGGTTTCAACTGGCGTTTTTTCATCACGCAGCACTTCGAATGGAACTGAGCTCGAATGGTCGACTATCTCTTCTGCCTCGTCACTCGGAAAATCTTCAAAACTCATATTGCTAAAACCAGTCTTGGATATTTTACCTATTTTCTTTGATATTTTACCGGTTTTTTTGGAAACAGAAGATTTGATTATTTTATGCTTCCCCTGGAGCGGCGACTTACGTGGTTCTTCTATCAGGTGGTATTTGCATTTCTCAGATAAGCTGTGGAGTTTGTGATGGTCCTTCTTCGTTTTCAGGCTAGTTTCGTCCGTCGCCTCGGGTAGCATTAGAGCCTCGGGTGACGATGTTCCCAGGACCGGCTCTAGGCTTAGCTCTTCCACTCTCTGAGGCAGATCTACAGGTAAACTTTCAACAGGTAAAGTGGTCGGTCGGTGTGGAAAATACTGGGGATCACCAGTGGTCTTTGGCAAATTGTTGAATGGAATAGATCCGAACAGATCTTTATTAGAACTAGTAGGAACTGTTGAGACAAACATATTGGAGACTCGGGGAAACGGATTGACGAAAGCTTGGCTTGACTCTTCCGTCAAACTGTATTTTACCGGATGAACTGTATTTTCCGGTCCCCCTATAATAATTGATGTTTTATGATACAAACCATCGTTTACAGAAACTATTTCACTATCGTCCGTGAATGGATTGTTGCTGTGTTTTGTGAATGGGGACGACCCGAATAAGTCTTTTTCATCCGGTATCATTTTTTCAGCAGGGATAATATCCTGAGGAAAAATTGGAAAAGTCTTGCTCGAGTCGTAATCTCCAGTAAATGTGTTAAAACCAGAGTCTTTAACGTCATGAGCAGCTTCATTACTATCATCACTCAGATCGACCAACGACCCTTCGGCGACCACAGGCGATATAGCAACCAGCATAGGAGGCGAGGGCGTGGACAACTGAAGCAGCGAATCTGGGGTTATGTTCATTTCTCTCCTCTTCTTCTTGGTGTCTGGCTTCTGGAAGGGAGCTAGGGCGAAAACATCGTTGGACGGTGTCTCGTCTTCAATTTTGATTAGCAGTGGAGGCGATGGCGGGTGGTTCTCATCTTCTGTGTCCAGCTCGTCGTCCGCTAGCAGTGGTTTCTCGCCGTACGAGTGACCGACAAACAACATGTCACCCTCCGCTTCTGTCTCAGGTACTTCCGCTACTCGCGGACACTTGCTAATCGTCTCTTCCAAAGCCATGCTCTCTGTTTCTGCGTGGTAAGCTGAAGAGCCACATGTCATCACACTATCGTTGATCGTCTCTGTCTCTCCCGTCCCTTTTTCTTCTTCTTCCTCCTCGCGTGCCCTCAAGTCGCTCGCTGACCCTATAGAGTCATCTGAAACTTCTCCACTCACCTCTCCAGATTGCTTACTGTTCTTTTTCTTTCTAACCACTTTTCGACCACCTTTTATAGCCGGCTTCTTTCTTCGGACGAATTTAGCATTTCTCAAAATGTCTTTCTTCATTCCTTCTGAAAAATACAGTACTTATTAACTGGGTTGATTGGCTTAAAACTTTTAATGATTTGGGTTTATTTGAGCAAATTAGGCTAATACTCTCTGATTGCTGTTCAAAAAAGTAAAAAATACATGCTGAGACACTTAATTTTTTTTTCTGTAATCCTGTTGAATTTAACTTTTTATGATCTGATTCCGTCACGTGTTTGATTAAGTTTTGCTACACCTGAAAACATTGAATAAACCTAGTTGTATTAATTTTGTGTTTCTTATCAAATAACTATTATGGTTATAATATCAATCAATTTCACTCAGCTGTTTTCAACCAATATCTATAAATCTAATGATGATGATGGGGTCCATTTGTAATATCTCTAAAACTCAGCAGGCACCCTTTACTGAAGGAAGATTGTACGCTCATGTGATAAAATTTTGAGTTCTCTCATGCAATAATGAAAAATTAAAATTTTCAACATACCTCTATACAAATCATTTGGATCATCACACAACATACTAGAGATTTAACGGATAGTTCTTTTGGCCGGATACCGAATACCAGATATCCGGCAAGGTTCTAGGCCGAAGCGCCGAATATCCGACTTCCGGATATCTGGCTCATGTTGTAGCCTTTAGTTTAAGAATGATTTACGGAAAGACAAATATGAACTTGCCTCTCTGACCGTCGGAAAATTGGTGGCAGGAATTTTCATTTTCTACCGTATCTGTCGTGTCAGTCTGAAAGTTCTTCTGGTTTTTTTATTGACTATTGTTTAAATTGATTGCCTTGACCGAAAAGAAGACCCCTACAAGTAGTAATCAACCAATAGCAAACAATACTCAATCCTATAGATTATTGTTGGTAAAGATATATCTCTCATCTTATAGGAGCATTGTCTACAGTGAAAGGCTATACTCAGAAGCAGTCCTTGTATACAATGAAAAACTCAACCGTGTGGTGCCAATGCATGCTGAAGAACTTTTTTTATTCATCATAAATTGTCATTAGATGAGTGACCTCTGATTTTGTTTATATATGATGTTCTATAATTACAGAATTTTGTACTACAATACAATACTATCCAATGTTAGTAAAATTATTTGAATCTTAAAGGTGTTTTTTTAATTTCATTTACAGAATTAAGTATCCGGTATCTGGCCGAATAGTAGCAAGTATCTGGTCAAATACCGGATACTAAAAAAAGGCCGGATAGGCCGGATACCGGATATCCGTTACATGTCTACAACATACCTCTCAGATCGTCATCGCTGTCATCAGAGGATATATCATCCACATTAAACGTGAGTTTCTCGTACTTGGAGCGGTCCTCTAGAGGGGCCCGCACGAAGGGGGGGGAGGTCGAGACAGGAGGCTCCGCCTCTTCATCCTTCGAGGGCGGGGATGGCGGAGGCTTTATGCACAGACCATTGGTAGAAAGATAGCTGCGCCATTCCTCCGCTGGGTTTTTCTTCAATTCTGTCAGAACAAGTTTTTGTTATTTTGTGTAGCTTCTAACCAAGTAGCTTCTAAAACATTTTCTTTTGCTTTTTATTTTATCTACGTTAATTATGGTGTTGGAGGATAAATGTAACACTGGTTGTCAAGATATTCTAATTTAAACATTCAACAAAGATTAATTTTGAAATTTTTTTAAAATTATGAACTACAGAATATAAAAATTTCTTTTGTTTATACACTTATTTTACTTTCTAATCCAACACCTATCTACGTTTCTACCCATTACCATGTATACTTTAATAAATGAAAGCACAGAACAGTTAACCTATATTCAAATTTGGCGCCGCTACAAACTGCAACCAATTACCCCTTTAAACAGCTGAGCAGATGAATCATTAAATGAGCACCCATCATTCAAGAGTAAGTTGATCGAGCGCCATGGATGGCGCAGCAACAAAGAGTAATAAACGGTATCAGATAACTGACACATACTTTCTCCCAAGAATATGAAAAGGTGTTTAAAGCCTCAAAACATTAATATCTTGATGGCTCAGTCGCATAGCCACCAGGTGAGCAGCACGAGCTTTTGCATCCAAAAATTGACTTTTTTTAACACATTTTGCTCTATAACTTTTGAACGCGCATTTTCCCGGAGATGCGGGTGGTGTCATTTTATTCAGCATTTTAATCTTAATAAACCACAAAATTTTAATCAAAATCGTTAGAGCCATTTTTGAGAAATTTTGATTTTTCACGTTTTTTGGGGGTTTTGGGGGGTAAACTACCCTTAAAAATCAAAAATTCAAAAAAATGAAAAAAATCCCTAGAATTGTAGTAGATTTGGACCTATGTACCAAATTTCATTAAAATCAGACCATTAGGGCGTTCTCTAGCTCTGTTTACATCCTGACACACACACACACACACACACAGACATCACTCTGAAACCCCCTTTTTTGGGCTCAGAGGGCACCAAAACGGATAAATTTACCAACGACTCAAATTTTAAAATGTTGACGAAACCAATACTTTCTCAATATATACATTTATAGGGGGATAGGGAGCTCCAAAAATGGATATATACATCATCAAACTAATGCGAAAATTTTTACAAAAACAATACTTTCTCCATATACTATGGTATAGGGGGAGAAAGTAAAAATGATGACATTGTATTATTGTGGTTCCTATCGACCAAGTTTTTATCCTCGCTGTTTGATGGCCACTGTACAAGATACATGGCAAGAAGTCAAAGCGTGTGAACGGAGCCTCAAGGTAACTCCAACTCACTCTATACTTAATTACCTTTTTACTAATTTTTTGTTGTGAGATACCCCTTCTAATACCCAATATTATTGGTCCTTTGAGTCGGGTGCACTTTTTTAATTCCTCCCCCTGTACATTTAATTTGGTTGTTGATGGATTTATCCATTTTGGTGCCCCCTCTCCGCCTATACATAGTATATGAGGAAGTATTGTTTTTATACAAATTTTGGAATTTGGTTATTGGTGGATTTATTCGTTTTGATGCACCCTGAGGCCAAGAAAGTGGGTTTTCTGAGTAATGCCTGGATGTTAACAGAGATAAAGAATGCCCCAATGGTCTGATTCTGATGAAATTTGGTATGTTGGTCCAAATCCACCATAATTCCAGGTGTTTTTCAATTTTTTTTTTTATTTTGATTTTTAAGGGTATTTTACCCCAAAAACTTTATAAAACATGGAAAAATCAAAATTTCTCAAAAACCGCTCTAACTATTTTATTTAAATTTTTGTGATTTATTAGGTTTAAAATCCTGAATAAAATGACACCACCCACATCTCCAAGAAAATTTGCGTTTAAAAGTATTTAAGTAATCAATTTTTGGATTTTCAAAAAAACTGATAGTTTTGAAATGAATTTTACTTATTACCATTAAATCAATCTCCAAAAACTAAATGATCCAGTATTTAAATTATTGCTTTACGTCAAGTGGTTGCGGGCAAAATTTTTATTTTTTGTTTAGTGGTAAACGCAGTATGTTATAAAACGCCACAGATGCGCGTAGAGTCAAACGCGTGCTCCTCAGTTGATAGCTATCCGACTGAGCCATGCAGGGCCGGATTTACCGCATGGGCAACATGGGCACATGCCCAGGGCGGCAAATTTCAAGGGCGGCAAAATTTTGGAGAAATTAAAATTTATATCTGTATGCACGGCGCTTTGGCATCGTCATGGTCGCAGGCCACATAGCCGTATCGTGGTGGGGCGGCAAAGGGCAGACTGCAGTCTGCCTAGTGCCTGCGAGGAAGCCGCGGATGCGTGGACGAGCTTCTATTTTATTTGCGCGTGGCAGACGATGTGCTAGTGGTGGGGCGCCGTGAGGGAGGGGGGAGCAATATTCGTATTCTTCGCCGTCATCAGCTCGGTGGGGCATACGGAAGATATTCGGAGCAGCTTAATGACGTCGCTTTACTGTGTGACGGCTATGATGCTGATGTCATAACATTAAAGTTTCTATATTTTGCCGCTACTCGGCTAGTCTCGCTTGCCCTCTTTTTTTCTGAGTATTGAGGAATCGTTGTTAGTGTAGTAAGATCTTGATAAAGATGAATAAATAAGTAAAACCTAAGCCTAAAAATCTTAAAAAGCATTTTATTTACTAATAAATATGCCGGTATTCACGTGTAAGATTAAAAATAGATACAGTATCCTTATAGTAGTACATATAATCCTTAACAATTTTTGGATTGGCACACTTAAATGTAGTGTTAAGTTAAATTGGGTGTGTGATAGATTGGTGTAGAATTCTGCAATCCAAACCTTGCACCAAAGTTTTGGTTCCAAAAAAACTTTATCAAATTTAAACTTTACTACCGGTAATTACTGTAAATACATCTTACCAAATCCGACTAGGATTCGTTTATGGGGAATTAAGGAATAGGCTGACTGTTAAGACATCCCGCCAAGTCGCCATTTCGCTTCCGCTTGGGCGGTCAGTGTACAAACGTCATTCGTCAGTGTTGTGTGGCGTTGTTAAATGTCGCATTAGAACTGACAGTCTGTACGAGTACGCTTGCGCCATGCTTGCGACTGTGTCTGTGTGTTGTTGATTTGCTCATAACTCTTTAATGCTGTGTTTCGTGTGAGATTTCATTTGAATTTGATATTCGCAATAATTTTCGTTATATTTTTAAAACATAGGCCTAATGGATGGCCAAAAAAGACTTATTGGCGCGGAACACCGGAAATTAGCTGAAGTGAAGAAGAAGAAGGAAAATGAAGTACTTGTCCAAACTTTAAAGTTAGATTCCTTCTTTAAAAAAAG
The DNA here is from genome assembly GCA_030545055.2 of Neoaliturus tenellus. Classification (NCBI taxonomy): domain Eukaryota; kingdom Metazoa; phylum Arthropoda; class Insecta; order Hemiptera; family Cicadellidae; genus Neoaliturus; species Neoaliturus tenellus. Next base: position 22,127,609 of record CM061531.1, read on the forward strand.
CAATGTCGCCGCAATGTGGCTCCTTGGAAGGTACAAAGGGAGTCGGTTGGGGGGGGGGGGGGGTTAAGGGCGGCAGATTATTATATGCCCATGGGCGAAGAAAACGTAAATCCGGCCCTGGAGCCATGAAGACATTGTTGTTTGGAGGCTTTTACACCTTTTTTACATTGTTGGGAGAAAGTGTGTGTCTGTTATCTGACACCGTTTATATCCATCAATTTCATATTTTCAATTGTTAAAATAATCAAGCACACAAGTTTCTCCAACCCACATCAATTTATTCAATGTTAAAACTTGAGTGCTCAAGATTTAAATTATTGACTACCACATTTTATTCCTTAAGTCATACAGTCCAACCATTCCAAAAATCTGCTTGTACAGAACAGATTTTATAAAATAACTACAACATTTTTCTTTTCTTTTTACCATTAACCTGAGAGTTGAGTCAAAGAGGTATAGTACTATGTGAGAGGTATAGTAATGGTATAGTTATATGCTATGTGAGGATTAGAGAGTCCAAATTTGCATTGTCTTTTATTGACAACTAGTTCTGGAAAGCTTCAACATGGATAATTTTCCACCCACTCCAGCAGATAAAAGACACATTTATAAATAAATAAAGCTTTAAGTACCAGGTTAACCGAGCCTTGCTCGTTGGTTTTAAATCACTTTTGTTATAGTATCATGTTACTAAAGCTATTAAATTTCCACCAACAACCAAACTATACCTCTTCACAGTTAACAGCTGTTTCAAAGAGACTGATTAACATCAATGTTTCTTTGTTTTTGTATGCATTTTGTTGTTATTTCGTTACCAAAATAGCAACCCATAAGACCCATGTTAAAAATTACAATTTGTAAACTTAAATTTAGACCAAATTAGATTTTTCCTGGGGTTGAGACTGTTTCTAATCTTATTTTTGCGCAAAAATACTCTTAAATGCAAAGTTTCAGCAAAATCTACTCGCTACATCTCGAGATCGTGGAACACCCATCCCTTCAGACATTGCTCGTATTATAGTATAGGATTTAGATTGTGGTTAAACTATTTAGGGCAGTAACAAGATGAACTCTCATTTCAAGTTCTCTCTTAGCAGCTGATGCTGTTTCATATGGCATGAAATTGCGGGAACAGTGTTGACGATTTTGTGCCAATATCCAGTTTTTGGTATAGGATTGACTCTGTAATTGTGAGAGAAGAAATTAAACAAGTTAAACCAACAACATTGCTATGTGAGAATAATAAAAATCAGCAACCGGATGTTTAAATTTTGAAGCTCAAAATTTTGTGCCACCTATAGTATAGTAATTAATTTGACTCAATACTGGGTTGCTACTTCGACCATTTTGTTTAATATGCTACCACTATCAGCTTCCACGATTATTCTGACGTAAGGGCTAGATTTGTCGAAAGCAGTGAGGTCACATACTGAGATGTTATTTATTCATTTAAAGATTTCTTTCTTTTAGTAAGCGTTTCATTATTGGTAGACAAACCAGATATGAATTTGTGAGAGCACATTTCAAAAAATTGTTTAACCTATTCAAGTGTGATGGTAAGGTACAACGAATCACAGCTTTTTCACGAAAAGAGCTAAGATCCAATATATCAGATCTTGCCTTTCATAAAAAAAAGTCCGACAATCCAACAATATATCGGTATCGGATAGCCACTGATGTCAAACTGTGGACTGAAACGGGAATATCGTTTGTCTTCATTGTTATTTCGAAGCATTGAAGATTTGATTCAATATTAAATATGATCGAGATCCGAATAACCTACACAAGCAATTTTTAGTTGACCATTTATTTTTTATGCTTTTTTCTCATGGGCTCACCTCTGCCATCTCAGGAACCCCAGCACATTTCTGAAGTTATATGAATAATGCCCCAGCACTTAAGATATATAATAATTTTTCAGCACTGAATGGGTTAAGATTTTTTAAGCTTAAGTTCTAGTTGACCAAAAAAGTTTTACATTCAACTAATTCTACTTCCTTTAAGGTGAACCCTTTATGCTTTATTTTTCTTATGTAAAGTATAACTTCTTGAAAATTTAATAAAACTTTTGAAACATTCCAAAGTTTTTCCATCGGGCTAGCACATTATTTCCAGGAAAAGCACTATCATTTAATGTTTTTTTTTTTTTTTTTTTACTCATTATTACAAAGATATAAAAACTTGTAGAATCTCAAGGAGAAAAGAGAAGCAAAAGACCCGTTAGAGTAGAAATGGTATCATTTTTTTTAGAGTATGTATCAGTGCAAAAAGAAGTGGGATGAGGAAAGACCTTATGTACAAAATAACTTAATACGTTGTACAATAGTGGATTATTTTGATTTGAGGAATAAACTGAATGTAATTAGTGAGTGATAACTTATTACATTTGAATATTTCTTGCTATTACAGGGTGTCTACTGCCAAATAGAAACAAAAATCAGTGACTTTTTGATGACTTTAAGGGGCGTACAATGCAAAAAACAGTGACTTTTGAGTAGCCTATTTTGAAAACTTTTGAGGAAAATTGCTTGCTAAAAACCTTTGCTCACAATCGCATTATTTTCTCAATCTATGCAATTTGTGACTTCTTGTACTTTAAGGAAAAATAAGTGACTTTTCTGTGACCACTAACTAAAATTTGTGACTTCGGTGACTTCAACCAGTAGACACCCGTATAAAATAATACCTCAAACTGTTATTTTAAATGTTTCTATGACATTTTTTAAGTCACAAATTCACTAGAAAACACAAAGTCTGATATTTGATTTATTAGATAATAAATCTGGAACAACCTGAAGAAGTGAGTGTCCGGGTGTTTGAAATGACTGATGCAATTTCCGTTCCAATAATTTTATTGCTCTCACAGTACAGTACAGTACATACATTCGACGCTTGGTGATGGTTATTGTCTATATTATCCTACAGAACAATACGACTAGCAACGTCCATTATCATGGCTAACAAAGTAAAAGAAATCAATAAGTATGTTCTGAGAGTGAGCATCGATTCATTGGCCGTCAATCCTGACACTGACTCGTTAGGCTGTTCCAGACAAGATAAGGACATGTCAAGGATACGTGCTTTTATACGATTGTATGAAGAGAATTTTCAAACATTTTTTCGAAGGTTGTCCTAAAAGTAAAGAATGTTTGCTAAGGTGACACACTCCATGTACTGGTAGTCAATTCAGCGCCCACACTTTAAACTGGCGTGCAACCGTTCTCTTTGTTCTGTGATGAAAATTTTAACAACTATAGGAAACTATGCCGAGAGTGAATTTTGCATTTTTTACTGTAAAGCCTTGATTGAGGATTCTGATGCCATAAGAAAAATTACAAGGCTGTCAATAATGTCTGAACAATATCCAGTATCTATAACCTTTATTCAAAATTTGAATTGTTTCCTTTATTAGCATAAACTCAATGTTGATCAAGCCCTTATGGTCCCAAAATATTCACACGGGCAGCATTTGTTATGATTAAACACAATTTTGAATCGACCCAGAACAAAGATTCTAAGCAATAACAATTCTTTGCTCTATCTGAGGTCAGCTAACAGGAGAGTTTGCGGTTGAGTTGTTAATTATGTGTGGTATTTTTTTAATTGTAAAAACAGACAAATTTGCTATGATATTACCACCCGCAAAGTTCAAAAGTAATCTTTTACACTTTCATAACTCATTGTGAAAAAGTCTGTTTAATTATACATTTTTCTCATTAATTAAAAGTCAAACCTATTTTGTTTATATGTATATAAAATTTGAAAAAAAAAATATAATTGTGATAAAAACTGCATCTATGTTTTTGGGCCCAAACAAAGTCAATTTTGATCAATTAGAAACTTACAACGTTCCTGTGTATGTGTACTTTTCCTTTTATTTAACACCAATATTAAAAATGAAGTTTTACAAAAGACAAGGCTGACTACACTTCAGGCCAAATTTTAAAATGACTCAACGTGTGATATCACAGAAAAAGATGGACCACCTGATAAGTGCTGCCAAAAGCAAGTATTTTCCCAGATTTTTGTTGATTTAAGGGGAATTTAACTGAAGAATTCGGTGTTTTAGGGGACTTCCAGGTAATGTCAAGGGGATTAAAATAAAAATATGACAACATTGTGTCATTTAAGATCAGCTGTTGATGAAACGTAGCGCAATGAGTAGTGGGGGACATTCGTGCCTGCAGGATAGTCGGCCTTGCATAAGACCATATTATTAAAAAGTTAATTTAAATATGTACATATAAAATTGCTTGGTTATCATGTTAAAGCTTGACATATCAATTATTAAAAAATGAAAACGTCTATTTTGATAAGGGAAAAATATGTTAATCAACCCCACCACCACACAAGTACTACTTATTAAACAAGCGTGCAAAAAAGCAAATAATATCACAGCAGTGCAATAAGAATTAATTTTCTTATAATGTAATTAAAATACAAAATTATTCATGATTAATGTGGCCTAAATACATGGAAATGCGAAAAGAGACACTTGTAGAGGAATATTTCCAAATTATTTTCCTTGACATGTCCCCCTGATATTATGAAACAATTCAACAAAATATATGCAGCCAATTAAAATGTGCTCAAATAACAACTTGTAGATTAAAATTAATTGTAACTTATATTAAATACAATAACAATAGTTTACAAGCCATTTTAACACAGAGTTGTTTCTTTTCTGTGACAAGTTTTGTTGTTATTTATCTATTTCAATGAAGAAATGTTTTTTTTCTATACAAATATTTAACATGTTGATTTCATGAAAGTACATTCTACTCTTAAAGTATTCTAATTCAATCTTTCTATCAATATACATTACATCTACAGAGAAAATATTATAACTTGAAATCCAACCAAAATTCTTTAAATGAGGTGTTCTTTCTTTGAAGAAATACTAAAAAAAAACTCAGCACTCTAAATCTTTTTGTCAGGGCTCTTAACTTTTTTTTGTTATGTACTTCACATAAACTGCAAGGTAAACTAAAATTTATAAATACAACTCCGGAAATCCAATTGTACTTTGACAAAATAAAAAATAAAATCCATCAGTCTAAACCTACATGAATTGAGTTCAACCAAAAATCATAAAAGTTGACCACTGATATGAAATCCACAAAACCCATTATAAGAAAAATAGGAACAGAAGTACGTATTAAGCATCAGTAATGACGAGTATAATGTAAATGTAAGTAAACTCACCTACAAATCACACAACAACACATTTCAAAGTACAATTCTGGTTTACAAACTCTTAACTAAATCTTATATTTAATAAATGAAAAACAAACAAAATAAATTGAAAAAAAAGATTAAGTAAAAAGGCAGTTCATGTGAAAAAGTTACTAATTGAAACAAGATATAATGAAAGTCAAAGCAAACACCGAAGACAATAAGTTGATACACTTTATTTTGACACAGTTGAATATAAACTGAACATATTTATATTTTTAAGCATAGTTCAACTTTAACAATGGAATACAATGAAGTTGATAGCTTTCATTCTGGTTACAAAACGCTTAATCAACAACATGTGACATTTGAAAGGAAAGCTCATACAATATTTTGTGAGCTACTTATTACTTTCATAGTGTCTCATAAATAAAGACAAATATTTGACTCGAGGAGATGAGTAAACTAAGGTTTCCAATGAAATTCAAACTCAGAACTACGGTTTCCAGAGCAGTGGTTCCTTTTTGGCACTCTAGGACCTTCTGGTAGGTTCAGGTTAAGTGAAGGAGATTAGGTAGGTTAAGACAGTTATGAAAATATATTTTGGCGTGACTAATATGTATTTAGGCTACTAAAAACTATTTTTCCCAAGCTGTGACTTTAACATTTTCTGATTTTGTAAACTTCCCTGAAAATATGCTCTTGAGGTTCAACTATAAGACTGACTGACTCCTACCTAAAGTTTAAAATGAACCTTCAACAGGCAGGCTTGGAAACCAGTGCTCTAGAGACTCGAGTTATCATTGAACCCTAAAACATCTTTGGTAATTTCAATCTACAGCCCTGATAGGCATTTTGAGCACCTTAATGAATTGATACAATTAATTATAATATTTAATCTACAAACTAAGTATATAAACATATTTGCTTTTCAATTCTGCAAGCTAACGACTCACTTATATAATCATTGAAGATAAATTCATATGTTACACTTAATTTAAGTAATAATGCACAGCATAATAAATGTAACATATAACAACAAATAACGTATAAGAAATATTTAAGCAAAATAAGCCTAAGGTTATTGTACTAAAGCAACAATGCCGTTTTAACCTCCTAAGGAGCGTTTGTTTGTAACTAAGCTTTGTATACAACATGGAACGAGAATATCCTTTCTTTTTGATAAATTCAAATATAATGTGCTATATTCAAATATATATATTATCAACAAGCTGACATCGTATATAAATCAATGCCCTCCATATAATTCTTTGATACTCTAATAAAATCACAAGGGAAAAGACTAAATATCTTATACTATAAGTACACTATAAGCATATTTCTTATATCACATTCAAAACATTATGTACATGTTTATATAATGAACGCTGGGTTGACTAGGTTTGGTATGTAGGCAATATTGTAGCGGGATTCAACAATAGTGAAGCATTTTTGGTGTTCTACACGTTTTGCTTTGGGTGTACATGATTATATGCTTATATGAAATTTTACTAATCTACATTATATTTTTGAAAACGTTCTGCATCAGCGGTTTAATATTCTTAATTTGTATAAAAAGAGTTGGGTTCAATTTAGTGTTGGAAAATGTTGTACAAAATATTAATGGGATAATCATTAAGCAATTTGTGATTCATGCATGTATGATTAAGTTTGTGTCTGAACAATAAAACGAAATTATTTTTAACGCATTGTATAAGTACATCCTTACATCCTACATTCCTTTTATTCATCAGATGTCCCAAAACTGTATCCCTTCCTTAAGTTTTGAAGGATGTTAACTTTGAAACGACCCTCAATGCTCATTACAAGGATATTATGAAGAGTTTATTTTTGTTTCTTTTCGTCATCACCAAAAAAGGGGTTGCTGGTTGTTGCTTAATTTTTTAAAATAGCAACCCCTATCATGTAGTAAATCATTTTTAAAGTCCTTTCAAAAGGAAAACTTACACCTCAAACCGAAATTGAAATGGATATAGTAGGAAATAGTAGGCGTTGAAAGCTTGCATTAAAATCATATGGACAAAACTTTAAAATGTAATATCTTCGAACATATTCAAGTCTTTTTTGAGATCGGGTATATGCAAAATTTGTTTTCCTTTTGAAAGCTTTTTAAAATGGCATGTTATTAGATGGGGTTGTAGTTTAGAATAACAAAGTTATAGTCCTACCACCACTTGGCAGTGGGAGGTGGAATCCAAAAGTCACCAAAAACAATTTCACATTGACCTAATAAGCTTTGAAGCTTGTTTGGAAATTTATAGCTGTCCAAAAGTTAAGAAGGGGGTCTACTTTAAGGTGCTCTCAGGATGATTTTCATACAGGCCATTTCTTAAGGTTATCTCTATTCCTACATATCACACGAATGGCTTTATCAAAGTAGCCGTTCACTTTTAGAAACCTCAAGTTAGTTTTTTAAAGTTTCTTTTTGTTTACAACACTCTGCTTATTGCATATAATAATACACATTTTGTGTTTTTGTTTGTTTTATATAACTAGTGTTTGATCTTTCTAAACCAAAGTTTTAAAGTGGCAAAAAAGTGTTTAACTTTGTGCGTTGAACCCCAACTCTTCGAATCCGCTAATTTATTACATATTTTTGCAATTCTGAATTCACTATTTAGGTATTTGATGTGTACAATCAGTGCTTGTAGTAAAGCTGTGAGGTTACAGCTCTGGCTTACCTACAACAGAGGCTGCTGAGGACTTGCCGGACTTGGAATTCTGCCGGGAAACTATAACAAATAAAATCAAAGGTCATTCCTTCGTGTTGGTAGGATGTCAATTAATATTATCAATTATTATTATCTGTTAGCTAACAATGTTGCTGAAGAGCTAAATCAAGGGTAGCTTGATTTTTAAAAATGAATACAATATTTATTTATATATATATAAGGTGTTATAGTTATAAATTTACCTAGAACTAAGCGTATTAAGAAACTAGCTAGTCTGATCATATGCTGTATTTGTTAAGCAAATTATGAGAAAAAACATTAGCGACACAACAATATGATTTTTTTCTCAATCTCATTAGACCAACCTGGTAAGGTGAATGGGGCAGAACTAAACGGGTCATCATTGGTAGATACGGCCATCACTAAACTCTCCCGACTTTTCACATTAGAAATACCTGCAAAAGAAATTCACGTAAAACACATTACTAACATTTAAGCATGCATTGATAACAGTTATAAATTTAAATAAGTACCTATATAACATCAATTAAGATTTAAAGAGCTGTAATTATTAATTATTTTGTTTAAAATTGGTCTAGACTATCTAAATATGTACTTTCAAAATCAATCAAAACACACCCAGTTGTTTTTTATGCCATAGAACATTTCAGTTTCAATGGGCAGGTAGACATTGTTTTGCAGAATATACGTATTGACTCGCCTGCGGCTCGATGGGGGCTCCGCCCCCATGCCCCCTCAGGGTTTTGCCCAGAAATTCGTTAATTGTTGTTTAAGTCGCATATAATGAACAGATTACATATGAATATAAGTGTTTGTAAATGAGCAAAATAGCAAAATAAATGAGTTTGTAAGTTTATTTATAACATATATTAACTCCCACGACTGCAGAAGTAACCTAAATTTTAACTTGTGCAACTAACTCAATCTAAGGAATGAAAATATATTCGCCTACGGCTCGTTTTCAGACACTCTTTCTCCAAACCTCCTTCCCTAATTCCCCCGAATTCTATAAAGGTTAATGGAGTTGTGAATAAATTTTGTATGTAGGTATTGTATAAGTATTTAGTTAAAATTATAAAATTCATATAAATAAATATATGAAAAAATTAAATGGATAAACTACATAAAAATGTGCAGTAGATCATCGAAAACAATGAAAAATTCCTTTAAACCAAATAATTTAAAATCTTAACAAAGTGAATAAAACTTGCCAAAAACCCCTTTTATTTACAAAAATACTATTCAGTTACTATCCTTCAATTAGTTGTGTTGAAATTCCAGGGAATAACATAACGATCCAGTAATATTGAACATACAATGATAAATACATAATGTAATATTGGCATTCATTACAATTCCTTCATTTCAGTTTTTAATGGTGTAAAACTTTTAAATTTACCTAATTTCCTAAAAAATTACTGTCAAGGCAAATAAAAAAACTTCAAGCTTCTAAATACAATAATACAGTAGTTACTAACAAAAGTATGTTAAATAATGGTTAAAATATTTAAGTTACCATACACATCAAAGGACGTATGTTTTAGCCGTAGGACCAGGTCAGTAAATAACAATAAAAATAAAACAATCAGTTGCTTGATATAGCAATTCGTTCCGACTCACTTTCAATAGAAGAATACGTGATATTGAAAATCATCATGATAATTTTTAAGTTTGATAATTTAATTGATATTGGTACTGTGCAAGATATGTCTATGTGCAAAGTTGAGGTTCTGAGTAAAATATTATAGTAGTTGTAAAATTACGTCTACATGGGATAAAATTCCCCACAAAAATAAATAAACATTTAATTATGTTTAATTGTGTGGACTGGGGGGCGAAAATTCATTGAACCAAACTTGTAGTAACTTGAAAGATGTTCGCGAGGATTGCCTCAGATGTTATAATTTGGCCGCTAGAGTAGAAAAAAAATAATGTCATATTTATTTTGGGTAAAAATGTTTGGTCGCTAAATTTTGAAATCAGATAGTTTTCTGGGGCAGGAAATAAAAAAGCTTTTTTATTTTAAATGAAAATACTGTACTGCCACCTTTTTAAACTAAACATTAATTTATTACGCACTAAAAGATAAATCAATTGTGTAATCTGCTATTTTAGTTAAAATTTTTGTTGAATTGTAAAATTTAAATTAGCATGCTATCAGGTAAAGTCAATGATGTACTTCCTAAAGCCGCGTCCGCATTGGCCGAACATGTTCGCCGAACAAAGTTCTTCCGAACTTTTGTTTGTTTGTTGCTAACCGTTTAGTATGTAAATCATATGGCCGGTTAATTGTTCGTTAATAATGTTTGTTGATTTTTGTGTTTGCCGAACAAGTTCGCCACGAATGTTCGGCCAGTGCGGACGCGGCTTAATGAGTTCGTTAGAAATTAAGTGCCATCCCAAATAAAGAACCAATTTTTGGGAGGACTATCGTGCAAATATGATACTGTCTTACAGGGTGTCCCATACCAACCTGGCACCTCTTTTAAAATAAAAAAATAAAAAAAAATAAATTGTGCCGTTGTAGGTAAACACATTTTGCTCTGTTGATTGACACTGATTTCAATACAGAGGGGACCAGACGTAATTTTGAAGCAACTTTAAAATTTAATATTTTAAACCCTAATCATACTGATTTAGAATAATAAATAGCATGACATTATTTTTTTTTAACTGGGGAAAATTTAACATATATTATGTCTGAACATTTTACATATAACAGAACTTACCAAACATGTAAATGTCTAAGAACCTCATTTAAAATAATATACCATCATAAAACATCAATTATCACGTGATTAGTTTTACTAAACATTTAAATACATGTTCATTAATCTCCGACATGTTGTAAATTTAATAAAAAAACTTTTTGGACCAAACTGACAATTTTTGTTGGAAACGTATTTAAAAGAGTCTAAGACATTTTTGTGCCGAGACATTTTTGCTTAACCTAAAATGCTCAGAGAAGAATGAGGAAAATCTAAATTTTAACCTCAAATATTCAATAAACTGCTAAAATTACGCGTACAAGATCAAATTGTAAAGTTTTCTTAAAAACCGTGTAAAACTAAAAAAAATTATTTAAAGTGAGAGTTAGTATTTGACATCAGTGACTTCCGGTCTGGAGAGGTAATTTCAGATACACCCTGTACATTGAAATTACTCTCGGTGGATAGACTGCTTTACCTATAAAGGCACAATTGGTTAATGTTATAAAATTTCTTAAAAAGAGTGTTTCGGTAATCCGCGACTCCCAGTATGTTGGCAATTTTCTCAATAATACAGGTCGGTAAGTTTAGTTCTCGCTTGGGAATCACTCTGTAGTAAGTAATATATAGGAGATCTACATTACCGACTTTTGACGAATTTCTGATACCCCGATGAGTGAGTCAGTCAGTTACACATTCGGGAGTATATAATTTAGATTAGGCTATATCTATTGCAAAGCTTCATCACAGTTTTTACATGATCAAGTAAACAGTAGAGTCCCGCAATTCCGAACAATGTTATTTGAAAATCAAAACCAATTTCATCGAAAAATAACATATTTTTTATTTACTTACAAATGGAGGAAATCCCGTTTGTCGATATTACATGGAATTTAAGAGTATTCTAAGACGGTTTACATTGCGACTACTTTTCTGTAGTTCGGTCTTTATTAACAAAATTTATTACAACGTACGGTACCATCAGTTTCTGTTGTAGAGAGTGTCTCTAAAGTCTGTCACTTCATAATATGGTTAAATGGGACAAAGTGAGCAAAAATGTTTACATGAAGGTATGTCATAAAATGCATATATTTATGTCTATATCCGAAATTTGGGTTTTTATACTTAATAATTTTTATTTCCATAACGGATAGTTGTATTATGTTCATCAGTGTTGGGGAGTAGCGCGCTACTTGTAGTGTGCTACTGTAACGCCGCTACTTTTTTAGTAGCGTCAGTGTAGCTCCGCTACTTTTGAAAATAAGTAGCTTGTAGCTGTAGCGAGCTACATTTTTAGAGTAGTTGTAGCGGATTATTTAGCTACTTTTCTCGCTACTTTAGTTTCAATAAAACATAATAACTGTGTCCACATTTCATCATTCATGGCTTCCAAATAAACACGAGAGAAGGTTAGTCAGCTGTTATGTTTTTTGCTCGTTGGAATTGAAGATTACTTTCAATCCATTGCCACCACTATACGCTCCAATTGATTACCATAACCACAAAATGACAATCACCAGTCTTGTTTTCTTTTTCAAGACAAAGACAAGACAAAATACTCTTTATTGACATGAACATTAAGTACAGTCATGGCGTCATTATTTTTCTTCTTCAGTGATGAGGTTGGCCTCGTCCCTCCAGGCATTCTTCAACAGAGTAAAATTATAGTAGCAGCTTTTGTGTTTGCTGACCACTAGATGCTCTAGTAGTATTCTATTACTATGCACCTATATTATAGAATAGAAACTAAACTGCTGAACTAAGATTATGCTTGCGCACCGCCAGGATCGCTCAGGTCAGGAATTAAGGAAAGGAATATTTACAATATCCCTAATGACGTGACATCAACGAATTCAAATAAATAGCTAATTGTTACTGTAAGACTACTGGAATAACGACTCAACAACATAACCTCAACCACCTTGATTGATGTTAGATGTTGATGTGAACATTTACCATACTCCCCGAACTCTGTAAATTTGTACTTAATACTTTACAGAGAGCTTCATACTTATATTCTGTTTCTATAGTATCTAATCTAACAATCGACATCAAAGCAATTAGTAAGCGAGATTGGCAACAAAACTGAAGAAGCTGGCCCTTCTTGCGTGCATACGCCAGCATTAACCCTACCGTGGCCGGTCTAAGAAAAATGTTATAAACTGAAGATAACTTAATAAATATTGTTGTTTACGTCTGTGATGTGAGTCTTATTATTCGACAATTTATATTTTCATACCACTATTCTGTTTACATTATCTAGGCTCCATAAGCGTCAAAAATTATATTAAAATGAAAATATGTCTAAAAACAATATCAAAAAAGGTATAGGCCTATCTATAGTTTTAAAAACTTAATTTTACTTTTAAGCGGGAAAATTGGGTGGTTATACATCACAAGAGAAATACAGGACCAGATTGCGAAAGTAGCAAAGTAGCTTTAATTGTAGCGAGCTACTTTTTAATTGTAGCTGTAGTTGTGGCTAGCTATTTTTTTGAAAGATTGAAAGACATAAGACATAAGACATAAGACATTTTATTTGCACAAAACATTCATAAATATGTGAAAACAAAAAGAACAGGTGCATCGTCACTAATCTTAACTTAAAATATTCTTATATTACAACAATTAGGTCAATCAAATCAAAACAAACCTCAAAAATTATTTTGGAAAGTTAAAATAAGAGTACTATCTCAAAGGATTACTGTAGTACTCCTGTAGAGTGTTAAGTGCCCGATTAAGGACTTCATTCTTTATTTATTCTTTGAATTGATTTGTGTTCATATTTTTATAATATACTGGCAGTTCATTAGGCCTATGTAATTTTAACCCAGCATACAAAGGACTTTTCTTGTACAGTGTTAATCGGTGTTTTGGTAATCTAAATAAGGTTTCATTCCTAGTATTGTAGTTAAGTTCCCGGAAAATTATTTTTAACATTGTGTATATAGCTCAATATCTCATATACATACAATCCTGTGAGCGTTTGAATTTTTAAATTTTGAAAAAGAGGTTTGCAGGAACTTCTTGGGTGGGAATTAGTCATAATTCGGATAATTTGTTTTTGTAGCCTTAAAACTGTCCTTATATCTGTTGCCTGCCCCCATAGAATCAAACCATACCTCAAAATAGATTCTACGTATGCATGATAAATTGTCTTGAGAATATCAAAAGGTATGCAATCCCTTAGGTGGACAAAAACAAATGAAATTGATTTTATTTTCTTTTGAACAAAGTCCAAATGTACCTTCCAATTTATATTTTTGTCAAGATGAACACCTAGAAATTTATGAGAATTTACTAAATTAGGAAGTTAATTGATTCATTGTCATTCCTAGCTGAAAATTTAATTACCTGAGTTTTATCAATGTTGAGTTTCAAACCATTAATTTTGAACCAATTTTCCATATCTTTCATAGTTTCCGTGAAGGATACTGAAAGTTCTGATTTACTCTTATTTTTTATAACTGCTGTTGTATCGTCAGCAAACAAGATTAGTTCTCTATTGACGGCTATAGGGAGATCGTTAATATAGATTAAAAAGAAAAGTGGACCTAGGATTGATCCCTGGGGCACGCCGGCCTTTACACATTTCCAAGAAGAAAAATGCTTAATACCATCCACATAATTTAGAGTTCTTTGTTTCCTGTCTGAGAGATATGATTTGATTAAAGAAAGACAGCTGCCCGAGATTCCATAGTCATTAAGTTTTTGTATTAATACTGAGTGGTCAACACAGTCAAAGGCCTTGGACAGGTCACAGAAAACACTAGCTGCACTCTGTGCCCCATCCAAAGCCCCAGTGACCTCATTGATGCAGTGAATAAGAGCTGAATCTGTACCAACGTTTTTCCTAAAACCAAACTGATGACTATAAAACAATTTATTATTTTCAAAATAGTTAATCAGCCTCAAATTTATAACTTTTTCAAAGATTTTAGAAAAATTGCTCAAAAATTGCTCATCTGTCCTGGAGCCTTTTTTAAAAATAGGAGATATTTGAGAATATTTTAGCTTATCCGGGAACATGCCAAATGATAAGCACTGATTTATGATTTGAACTAAAGGTTCTGAGATTAAGTCTACACTAGATTTAAGCAAAATAATAGGAACTTCATCCCAACCCACAGAAGTTTTATTTTTTAGAGAGAGAATAATCTTTTTCACTTCTTCCTTAGTTGTGAGCTCCAGATTGCTCAGTGAAAATCCTCCATTTTCACATAAGCTTTTAACAGTGTCATGAACACCTTTTACTGTGGGTTTATGAAGATCGATATTAAGTGCTGTATTAGCGAAAAAATTATTAAATACATTTGCTATATCTTGAGGGTTACATATGTCTATATCATTCACATTTAGCATGGTTTCGCAACTATTTTTATGATTGGTATAACCAAGTTCTTTATTAACTATATGCCATGCAGCTTTAGACTTGCATTCAGATTTTTTTTTATATATTGGCTGTTAGACCTTATTTTTGCAGCCCTAACAACTTTTTTAAAGATTTTTTTGTATTGTTTAACATAAATTAGAAACGGTTTATCTCTACTTTTCTTTGCCTCTAAGTGAAGTTCTCTAGAAAATGCAGAAAATGCATACAATGCAAAAATGCGTAGAAAATGCAGCTGTAGCTTAGCTAAGCTACTTTTTTTAAAAAGTAGCTGTAGCTGTAGCTAGCTACTTTTAAAAAGTAGCTTCCCCAACACTGATGTTCATATTTGTCATGAGTCTTTATCACACCTACGTTTAATTTTTTTGTCCAAGTGTATTTTTTTAATGGTGGTTATTTTACATTTTAAAACTCACAATATCTCAAAACCGGAAGTTTTATCAAAATTTTACAATTAATGAAAAAGTTGACAAATTTTATTACCTAACCATTTATACCAAGTTTGTTAAGATCTAACATCACATAACGGAGTTATTGCGATTTTCCTATTAAAATAACATAAATTTGCATTCATTATATTGCAAAATCAATGTTTTTCTGCAAATAAATCACAATGACTTCGTTATTTGTAGTCAAGTCTTCACAAACTTGGTATCATTGGTTAAATAATTAAATTTGTCAACTTTTTTGTGTCTTGTAAAATTTTGGTAAAATTGACTTGTTTTGCGAAATTTGAGTTTGAAAATTTAAAATGGCTACCATTTTTGTTTTTTCGGAATAAAAATATTTTTTTCTTAGAATGAACATTGATGTGATCAACGCTTGTGTAAAATGTGAACTCAATAAAGCTAACTGTTACAGGAAATAAAAAATTATTATGTGTTGAAAATAAAATGGCGTATATCTGGGTCAGTATGCATTTTACAACACAACTCAATGTAGATTTTATTGCTTTTTTGGCCACAATTAATGATAAGTGTACATCGCGTATATCTTCTGTATATCTTCTGATAAGTGTATATCTTCTGTGTGTATAGTGGGGGTCCAATTGTCCCTTTAAGGCCATTTACAAGTAAGTGTAGGCTAATTTATTGCATTTTTTGCTAAATAATAATGTTATTAGCATGATGAGATATATATTTGCATGTCTATTTATTATAAATTATTTATTAAATTGGGAGTACAGTATTATTTTTCAGAACACTGTAACTTACTTGAATTGATGCTAGCAGGCCTAGTTCGAACAATAGTTTTGTATTTGATTGGTTGACACTATTTGTTACTAGGGCCTATTGTCTTCTGTCCAATTGTCCCTTTAGGGCCAATTACAAGTAAGTGTAGGCTAATTTATTGTATTTTTTGCCTGACATTAAGTTAATGTTATTAGCATGATGAGATATATATTTGCATGTCTATTTATTATAAATTATTTATTAAACTGGGAGTACAGTATTATTTTTCAGAACATTGTAACTTACAGGCCTACCACGAGTATTTGTTACTTTTAAGTTATTGTTAAGACTTTGCATGATTGTTATTGTAATTAAGTTGGTGTTAGGTATTTTAACTGAGATTCTAAATTATTTTTTTCTATAAATGTCTTTTTTTTATAAAGATTTTTTGAATTTTTATTACCAGAATGTTAGGGGGTTACGGACTAAAACTGCATTGTTTAAAAGTAATATTTTGTCCTCTGATTATGACATTGTAGCTTTGACTGAAACTTGGTTAGTGCCAGGAATAGATAATGGTGAAATTTTTAGCAATGATTATAGTGTTTTTAGAAGAGACAGGAATAGAGAGGAAACTGGAATGGGAAGGGGTGGGGGAGTACTTTTGGCCATTCACAACAGTTTACACTCAGAACAAGTTTTCTTTCAGCGTCAGGATGAGATGGTTTGGGTTAAAGTTAGCAACGGGAAGGGTCTTTCATTTTTAGTGGGGGTGGTTTATTTTTACTGTAATTCAAAGCTAGATGTTTACACTAATTTCTTTGATTTTGTTGAAGAACTAAGTAATTTATCATATCCAAGAATTTGTATATTTGGGGATTTTAATCTTAAAGTTACACCGCATGAAGATATGGGAAGAGGTGACAATTTTCTGAGGGAGCTTAATAGTTTTTTGAATTTAGGAAATCTTTCACTACACAACTTTGTGCCCAATCATCAGGGTAGAACTTTGGATTTAGTTATTTCAAACTTACCTTATTTAGGTTTGGCAACTAATTGTAGTGATCCACTGGTACCTGAGGATGCTTATCATCCTGCTTTAACTCTTGAGGCTGATATTAGTTGTTTAGGAAATAAGTGGACAACAAAGGAAACTAATAACAGTTTTTTAATTGAGTATAATTTTAAAAGGACTGATTTTTTCAATTTGTACAATAGTATTAGAAATATTGATTGGTCTTTTTTACTTCAATATAGTGATCCCAACTTGGCTGTTAGGGCTTTTTATGATAAAATATATAATATATTTGATGTATGGTGTCCAAAGCGTAGTAACAAACCATCTCAATATCCTGTTTGGTATAGTAGAGTCTTGATAGGATTAATTAAGCAGAAAAATAAAGTAAGGAAAAAACACAAAAAGACAAAAATAGAATTATACTTAAATGAGTTTAAGAGACTTAGAGCTGTTGTAAAAGATACGATCAAGGTGGAGCACAGAAATTTTTTGGCCTCAATGGAGAGTAGTATTAATACTGATCCGAGGAAATTTTGGGATTTTGTAAAAAATACTAGGAAACACAAAAACGCCAACAGTGATATGTCTGATGGAAATGTAATTTTTAAGGGGAATAATGAGATTGCGGAGGCTTTTGCTGCTCATTTTAAGTCAACATTCACTCCTTCTTCCGTAGCAAATAAGGTAAATGACCCTGGCACTGGACAGCCGTCCAATATTTTAATAATAAATGAATTCACAGAGGCTGAAGTTGCACAAGCAATAAAGCATTTAAGTTCCAAAAGGTCTGCGGGACCGGATAAAATTCCTTCATACATTTTTAAAGGGTGTCAAGATTATTTTGTGAAGCCACTTCTCATCATTTTCAATCTTTGTTTACAGAAAAATATTTTTCCAGATAAGTTTAAATTAACAAAAGTAACACCTATTTTTAAAAATGACAACCCAAATCTGATAAAAAATTATAGACCAGTAGCCATTCTTTCAACACCTGCTAAAATATTTGAGATTTTACTTTGCAGAAAAATTATGTTTTTCTCCAAAACCCTGATGTCTGAAAAACAACATGGGTTTTTACCTAGGAAATTAATTACAACAAATATGCTCAATTTCACTGAATATGTTTCCGACAACTTAGAGAACAATTCTCAGGTTGATGTAATTTTTACAGATCTTTCTAAGGCATTCGACAGAGTAGATCATTCAATTCTTTTACATAAAATGCACTCCTTGGGATTTTCATCAGATTTAGTGGATTTTTTCAGAAATTACTTTAGCAATAGATTGCAATATGTCACTTATAAGGGGGTTTGCTCAAAGGAATATACAGTTACATCAGGCGTCCCTCAAGGTTCAAACCTTGGCCCTTGTCTTTTTAATCTTTTCATTAATGGTGTGGTGGATTGTGTGAGTAACTCAAAAATACTGTTGTATGCCGATGATATCAAACTCTTTAAAGTAATTCGTAATATAAACTGTTTAGATAGCTTACAAAATGATTTAAATGCAATTGTTACTTGGTGTGAAAGTAACAAACTTTCTTTCAACACTGCAAAGTGTAAGGTTATGACATTTTCAAAGAAGAAATTCCCTATTATCGGGAATTATGTTATCGGTGGCCATATACTCAAGAGGGTAGAGGAATTTAGGGATTTGGGACTTTTATTAAATACTACATTGAGTTTCAATCAACATATAATTACATGTGTAAACAAAGCTTATAGAAATTTAGGATTTATTATGAGGCAGTCAATTAATTTTAACTCACTTGCAACTTTAAAAACTTTGTATTTCTCACTAGTAAGATCCAATCTTGAATTTTCTGCCATCATCTGGAGTCCTTACTTCAATATTTATATTGAAATGATTGAGAGAGTACAAAAGAAGTTCCTGAGATTTTTATATTACAAATTAACTGGAATTTTTACATATGATATTTCTTATAAAGAGTTGCTTGCTATTTTTGGGATGGAGAGCCTCGAGCAAAGAAGGAAATTATCTTATTTAATTTTTTTGTTCAAATTACTCAGAGGAGAGGTTGACGATCCTTTTTGTTTATCCAAAATAAATCTGTATGTGCCTGTTTTCTTTAATAGATCTTGTAGATTATTTGATCCTAACTTCTCTCGGACCAGATCTCATTACTCCTCTCCTTTCAATGTCATGATGCGATTGTATAATTCATTTTCCTCAGAGATTGATGTATTTTTTGACGGATTTAACTTTTATAAAACCAAGTGTAACAGTCTATTGTGTAGGTCAGTTCAATAATAAAGGTTGTTCTTATTTAATTTGTTCCTTTGAATTTTGTTATACCGTACTTTAAATGTAAATTCCTAGTTTTTGACTTGTCTAATGTATAATACTTGTTTATTTTATGTTAGCCTAGTGTTTCTGTTGCATTTTTCAAAGATTTTATTTGTTCCTGTTGGATTGTTATTAGCCTTATGATTATTATGGAATCTTGTTAGTATTAAGAGACAATTTTTGGTTGAGCCAAGCTATATTTTGGACTGTGGTAAATTGTGTACCTGGACTTGGATTTTTCATAAGTTATTAAGTTTATTGTTGTCATTCCAATGTTTTGTATAGTTTGTTGAACTGCTGCATTGTAATTGGGCATTGCCTGTTATGTAGCATGTAAATAAATAAATAAATAAATAAATAAATAAATAAATTAACCATATTATGAAGTTTGGTGACAAACTTTAAAAACACCCAGCATAACATGCTTTTATCGCTATTGATTGCATTCCGCAATCTGATAGTCATTGTGTTCCGGTATCGCGTGCCCAGTTTGAGTAAAGAGTCGGAGTAAACAAGTCAATATCTTGCACTATTTATGAATTCCGCCAACTACAAAAATTCGCTAGACTGAAAAATGTCCGGTTTTAATTATTTCCAATGAACAGGACCCTACTGTAAATGTGTTTTCACAAACTAAATAAAAGAAGAAGCTTACTGGTCTGGGAGCCTCTCTTGATCTTGTCGAACTCTGCACCAAAGAAGTGGTCCTCGGTCATCTGGCTGAAGGGAGGTTCCTCGAAAGGGTTCCAGCCCGCGGCACCGGCAGCCGAGAGGGATCGGCCCTCCGGGGACACGATAGCTCCGACGGGGAGCTCACTCTGCAAACACACAATGTCCAGTCACATTCACACTATTGTCCTTTCACCCTGAGATTTTTAAACAGATTTTATTGTCCTTTCAGCCTTAAATTATTGATTTTCAAACATTTGAAGACAAATTTAGCGTTATTTTGATTAGCAAAGCCTTGACACCTGACATTTATCTAAAAGTAAAACTTTACTTACAGTCTAAACATGTCAAATGGTCCTTAATTGCAGAACATGTTTTGAGAGCACTGTGTTTCATCTTCAGACGCTTCTATTAAAAGCCCTTCCTCCGATGCTAGTTGGGATTTCCATATACTTAAACACTAATGAACATGCATGAAACCAACAGTAATGATGAATCAATAAATATATGAAAACCAGTGATGGCCGAGATTGGTTTTAGTTTGGGACAAGACTTGACGGGATGATTTAATTTTCATAAAATTTCGAGACGGGATTTCTCTTCACCTACATAATGTCATTGGATTCGGAATGTGCATAATGTGCATTCGGAATTTTAATCTGATTTTGTAACATTGCTAAATCCTGATTTATGACAGATATTAAGAACAAATACTATGTACCTTATTACAAATAACTCTTAAACATCGGCTAACATTAAGGATACAACATTGAAACAGCAAAATTTACCAGACTGAAATTTTTGTCCTATTAGTTAAGTATTGAATAAAAATTTTTAATCTTGTCTTTTTGTTGTATCTTGTTTTTTGCTATATTCAGTTAAATACGTCTCACACTAGTCACGCTTAACAATACTTTTCAATAATACAAAGACAAAAAAAAATTATACTAGGGCTTAAATGACAGTCATAATCATAACTATAAAAATTGACAAAAATTTGTAATAAAAACTAAAAAAACAAACTTTTAAGTACATAAACATTTTCTATGTAAATGTATGAATATAAAAAATAAATCATTTCACTTTGCTTAAAAATCAGGTATTTCAGTATTAAATTACTAGCAAAATAGGCCTAGCAATTCATACATTATATTTAGGCCTACCATTTTTTAACGTTATTCACAAAATATTTCTCGTATCAAAAAAATGTCAAAAAAATAAAATCTCATCTCGTTTAAGGAGATTTAAAATTTCTTGAAAAATTTGAGAAATTTCGAGACTTGTCTATCCCTAATAAAAACCCTACTGAACAACCAGGCTTACGATCACCGATTAGAAGCAGCCGAAGATGATCCTTAGTGGTTCAAAACATGTTCCACATTTTAAGGACAGTCTGACATCTTTAACCCTTTGAGTGCCGTGGTAATTTGTTAATTTCTTATGCATAAATTGCCGCGCTGTTTTCATAGAAAAATGTAGTAGTTTACAAAAACGTTCATAAAATTTACAATTTTACAGGTATGTATGTAGTTTTTTTTTTATCTTGTGCACAAATAAATTCTCTATAAAATGGTATAAGATAACTATATTTGTAAACTAAGTTTAAGGCATAAAAAATTTTTCTTCTGAAAATAAAAAAAATATTTATACATTTTTTCAACTTTGACTCAGTATAACTTGTGCTAAACAGTTTTATTTATTTTTTCAACTCAACAGTCAGAAAGAGCAGGAAATAATGATCAATATTGATGTGTAAATCATCTACATAAGCTCAAAATATGTTTGTAAAAAAATTAAATGAAAATCGTTACAATTCCAAATATGCATGTGGTTAGGTTAGGTTCGTTATAAACAAGTTCCCAAAGGACACTTGAGTCGTTTAGATTTATTCTCTCACTCATTTTTACCCACCATATTAAATAATAATGAAAGAAACACTATAAAACACGTAAATTAAATAACTTATTTTGTTTACCAGGATTTGCCGCACATACGAACTGACAACAAACAACAATCAGACGAAAGTCAGATGACATCAACGACGACTAAACTTATAAACAGTGTCTGTAAACAGACCAGAGGCGGTGAAATTGCTACAGAACTGATAGCTGGAGACCTTGGGATCAAAACGGCGCATATTTAAAGCCAGTACGTAATCTGGATGTAAAGCACTATATAAAAATACTGAGAGTCGCCATCAGCGACGTTCGGCAATTCATGCACAACTAACTTGCGTCGCTGTGAGCGACGCCGCGGCACTCAAAGGGTTAAGCTGTAAGTATAGTTTTACTTTTAAATAAGCATAAACTACCTTTCTTGGTTAGTAAATACTAGAAAATACTTTAACATTTCTTGGTTAGCTCGGTGACGCAGCAATTACTACAGTTGGTGCCTCACAATCTGAGTTAAACCAGGTGTATCAGGAGCAAAAGTAAAAACTTTGTGAAGGACAATTAACCAAATTACCCGATGCATCACATTCTACATTCATTCTTGGTCTTATCACCTAAAAATGAGACCTAGATGAAATGTCTGCATTTCAATAACCAACAAAATTGGTACTCAGATGTTTAATCCATGAAATAGAACCAATTACTGAGAATCTTCGATAGTATGACAATCTTTAGTACAATATTTTCTATAATCCAACAACATCTAGTGGCAATGTCTTTCGCCAGTGTGATTTTTCTCTAACTTGTGTGAGATGTTTTTGTACACTTCAAGTGTTTCTATATTTAACAAAAGTTTCAATTAGTGGTTTGCTGTTTGTAACCGATTTAAAAAGCATTTACCTCATTTTTCCCTTTCCTGCGAGGTTATTTAGCAATTTTACATACTACTTTTGATAATCCACAACTTTCTATGATTCATCCGGGTCCTGGTCCTATGTGTCGATTTATTGAGAGTCTACAATCTTTGCATAAACTTTGGCGTACATTATATAGTGTGTTTATAATGATTCACCAGGTTTTAAAACGTTTTATTGACCTTAATGCTAAAAAAACTACATCAACAGAAGGAAAAATTCTTAAATTTTTTGTAGATACCCCTACACAATTGCTCAATGTGCCGTCCATTGGCCATTGAACAAGTTTCCATCGATGCCGTAAATTGTCTTTTAGCCATACACCGGCTAGTATCTGGAGGTTGATTCATTCTAAGACAATGCACTTCCAGAGTTCTTAAACTGGCGATATTACCGTAAATACTTTGGTGTTTTGGAGGATTCTTCCTAAAATGCCTCCATAACTCTCGCTGGACGGTTATAAGATAAACTTGTGTCATAATGAACAACACAAAATGTTTTTTTGAGAATTACAAAATTTTGAATATACTGTAAACACACCCAATAAAGTAGCAAGAATGAGTACTGAAAAGCTGATTATAAAACTTGAAAGCATGCTCTTTAAGCAAATGTTAAAATTATTAGTGTGGGATAAGTAATAATCTTCTATCTCTGTCCAAAGTCAATGCGTCCCGAGTCAAAGAGTCCTTCCGCTACTCCACCGCCCGCGTATGCACTATCAATTTCGCCCTCAATCTATGTTTGTAGAACCTGTCGATACTAATGAAGTTGTGAGTACAATTAAAAATTTAAAAAATAAAAAATCTACAGGTTTTGACAACATTTCCGTTGATTTTGTGAAAAAAGTAGCTGTAATTATTGCCCCAGTTTTGGTGCATGTAATAAATTTGAGTTTTATGAACGGCATATTTCCTGACCAACTTAAGACAAGTACTGTTGCCCCTATATTTAAAAAGGCCCAATCTATAAAAATTGATAATATAAGACCAATTAGTCTATTATCGGTCTTCTCCAAAATTATCAAAAAAATTATGAGGAAAAGATTGATTAAATATCTAGACAATATAAATTTCTTTAGTCGTTTTCAGTTTGGTTTTAGACAAGGATTGGGAACGGAGGATGCTCTTTTATCAGTTACTGATAAGATTTCAGGTTGAAATAATAAAACGTCTTCCAACACTACTCGATATATTTACACTTATACTGTAATTGTAATTATTTACAAGTAATTGTTGCCCAATCAGAGACTCAGTCTCTGAGTCTCTGATTGGGCCTGATGATGACCGGTGTGACTAGTCGAAATCGATCGCCATTATAAGATCTTTTATACATATTTACCGTCTTGTAAACAATTACAGTATAAGTGTAAATATATTGAGTAGTGTTGGAAGACGTTTTATTATTTCAACCTGAATATCAGTACCAGCACGTATAATGCTAATCAAGAAGTTATTTGATAAGATTTATAGTAACTTCAATACTAACAAAAAAACTACTGGTTTGTTTATCGATTTTAAAACTGCATTCGATCTAGTTGATCACAACATATTACTGTCTAAGTTGGAAGCTGCTGGAATTAGGGGGACTGCGCTATCCTGGTTTAAAAGTTTTCTTAGTAATAGAGTTCAAAAAGTTAGAATTGCAGATTATCTCAGTGAACCACTCACTGTGGAGGCGGGAGTGCCCCAGGGATCGGTGTTATCAGCGACTTTATTCCTTGTGTTTATAAACGACCTGCTTGAAATACCGTTCCATGGGAAAGCAAACGCTTTCGCGGATGACATAGCTTTTTTTTATTCTGAGAGGACTGCTAATGAGATTTGGGTAAAAATAAATGAAGACCTGGAAGTTCTAAATGTATGGTGTCATATTCAAATTCAAATTATTTTTCGCAAGCGCAATTTGTTTACAAAGCAGTGCTTGCTTATCTCTCTAGCTTAAGTGCTAATTGAGAGAAAAATACAACATTATTTTTACAATAATACTTTAAATCTAACAACATTTATTATTTAATTCAACAATAAATACAATTTTTTATGGATGAAGTGAGATAACGTTTAAATATACTATATAAATTAAATAAAAACAAAAACTAAATTAAATCTAAATCCAACAACAAATATAACAACAAAATATTGTGTAAGTGACAGGAAATCCCAGTATTCTATCCTTACTCTGTGCCATCGATAAATCGCCCCACATCATTCAACTTCTTCCTTCATTCGGTAGAGGCACTGACCCAATATGTAAACAACTTTCACTTTTCTTTTCACTCTTATTCCTGCTCACTTACTTTTTACATCAAATAAAAACTATGTTGGTGGATAAATTATTGAATACCTGCTGTTTTCCCAAGATTTGTCCTCTCTATATGTTACAGTCTGTGTTTTATTTTGTGAATACAGTACACTCTTGTTCATCGGACTCGGCGACATCGGAACTCCGCTTCATCAGAACTGAAAATCTGGATATTATTAATTTTTTTTTCTTACGAAATAAATAATTTTTTCCGTTTTAGCGCCTTCAATTTCCATTCGTTCTATCCGCACAACAGTGAAGTATCACATTTTGCATCAAAAGTCATCAGGCGTTTTCCATAATCTGTACCCATCGATGTGATTTATGAGGCCGTGGAGTATTCGCACAAAAATAGAAAGAGGAAGGGAGCAGGAAGTGAACATCCGCGTTGACCGCTTCCCAAACTATCATTCAGTCTGTCTCGCGTCGCGACTGCACCTGTGTTACATGGAAGTCAGTTGACTGCTGGAATGTGAATATGGAATATGAGAATAAAGATTTTGGATCTTTATTTCCTGCATTGTTTTTATTCCTATAGACAATAGACAATAGACAATATTTATTAGTCGTTCAATAATTACACTGTAATTACAATGGACTTCGTCATTATAGGTTCATTGTTACCGTGTTCAAAGTTTGAGTGCCTTATTTTCATAAAATCTCTTGTGTTTTCTTAAAAACAAGAGTGAATACAATAACGATAGGTCACCGTACGGGCGGAAATGATGACTCACGACGGACTCCGCTTTATCGGAATTTTTTGACATCCGAACCGGCCGTCCGCCACATTAGTTCCGATGAACGAGAGTGTACTGTAATACCAATGTACACCTATAACCTATTCATGTGTTGTGTTTGGCTTTGGGATGGAAAGTGTATCTATAATATTTTTTTGATATTTGTGTGTGTATGGAATTTTGTTTGTGTTTATATAATTGTATTTGTGTTGTGCCATTGTTTGGATTTAATTTGTGTCTTCTAACAATAAGGTAAGATCTAGACCTAGATGCAGACTGCATAGGTTTTTCACACTTGCTTAGCCTACTTAGTCCCATTTTAAACTTATGCTAATATCTACTACATATACCTTTTCCACCATTTGAGCTTTTCATTTATATAAAAAATACTCCTTTATTTTACTCCTAAATTGAGCATTATTTTGAAGATTCTGTCATTCTCTAGGTAGAGAATTTATCAATGTCGGTATTTTGGATTCCAAAGTGTATTTACCATATGCATTTGAGTGTCTTTGAACATTATAATTTCTAACTCTTAAATTGTATTCAAATCCCTCTAGCCTTCTGTAACTTTCATTAAAATAATGTCGCTTCAAATCTGTAAACTTAGCCAGTCCTTCGAATCACATTATTCCTAATAACTCTCTAGGAATATTACAAAATAACACTTTAATTATCCTACCAATTATATTTTTAACCTGTTTTACAATATACTCTGGCATTAAATAATACAAAGTGATTCCATAGTAAAAATAACTCTGGACTAAAGAGAAATAAATTATCCTCTTAGTACATACAGGAAAACAGTTCTTAATTTTTTCACATTTAAACAGCATAACTCTCAAAATATTACTTACTTTTGTAATGTGAGTCTTGAATTTCATGTCATTGTCTAAATAAATGCCTAAATGTTTGATACCTGCACTATATTCAATTTTTTTACATGTGCAATTATTTGCATTAGGACTACTTAGACAATCTTTAGTGTGACATAAGATGCTAGGTAATACATTGACCTCAACAGACACTCTAGGATTTTTAAAAATTATAGCTTTTGTTTTTTGTGCATTGACCTTTATGGAATTATTTAAAAAATATTTAACTACTAAGTTAATATCGTGTTGCAAAAGTGTCATTCCTGTGGCCAAGTTGGTGTGCACCAAGTACAGTATGTTATCATCTGCATATTGCTTTATAGTTCCATTAAATTTTAGAGATGCAAGATCGTTGACATATATATTGAATAAAGTTGGTGATAGAATACTGCCTTGAATCAAGCCACAAGTTTGCTCATAATGACTGCTTACCGTGCTGCCAACTGATACTGCTAGTACCCTATTTTTAAAATAGTCCTCAAATAAATTATATAGTTTGTCTCTGATTCCAATAGCTCTTAGTTTCTCTAACAGTATTTTATAATTTACTATGTCAAATGCTTTTGTTAGATCAGTTGTTACTGCAATTTACAAATTTATTTTCATTGAGTGCTTTATTTATATCATTTGATACTTCCTCTATCAGATCAATCGTTCCTTTATTTTTAAAAAAACCAAACTGAGTGTCATTCACTATTTTATTTTAGGTTAGGTATATACAAAGTTGCTGATTTATAAAGTGTTCCAATACTTTGGTAATCGCAGATACAGATCCAACTGGCCTATAGCAATTAACATCACTTTTGCATCCACTTTTATAAATAGGCCTAAGGTGAGTTATTTTCATATCTGTTGGGATTTTACCTGTACTTGTGTTATTATTAATCTAATATAAAAATAATTGTTCTTAATGTCCTTTGGCCTAATTTTATCTGGACCTGCTGATGAGTTGTGATTTAATTTATTAACAGCAGAATAAATGAGTTGCTCCTCAGCGGGCTTTAATCGCATACTCATAATTTCACCTATTTTGTAATTTCCATCATTTATATCTCTTGTTATGTCAAATGGTTCTCCTATGAATTCAGTATTTATGTTTTCAACAACCTTTTTAAAATTATCTCGGAAATCTTCTGTAATTCTATTAGCATCTTGTGTGTTCGTTATCGAAAAATTATTTTTGATTGTGTCTTCCACTGTTGGTCTTTTCCTCTTATTAACAAACTGGTTTATTATTCCCCATATCTTTCTTGAGTTATTTTGATTCTCCGATATCTGCTCAAAATAGTATTTGTTCTTAGCTATTCTGATGGCATTTGTAACACGGTTTCTTTGTCGTTTAAATTGTTCTTTTAGCTGCATATTATACTTGTCTCTTTTTACTAGATTCCGTAGATAGTTTTTATGTTCAATTAATCTTTTTAACTCGTTGTTAAACCAAGGATTTAGCTCATTATTTTTATTTTTATTTTCTAAAATATAAATTGAGTTTTGATATATTTTATTGAATTTCTCTACTATAGCTTTATATATCTCTTCAGGATCATTCAAATCTAAGATAGGCCACCAGTTTTCTTTTTGAACACCTTTATTGACTTTTACATCACTGATAACTACTTTACGGTCATTTTCATTGTTTTTACTTTCTCCTCCTATACCATGGTATATGGAGGAAGTATTGTTTTCGTCAAAATTTTCGAATTTGAGTTGTTGGTGGATTTATTCATTGTGGTGCCCCCTGAGTCCAAAAAAGTGGTTTTCGGAGTGATGTCTGTCTGTCTGTCTGTCTGTCTGTCTGTCTGTGTGTGTGTGTGTGTGTGTGTGTGTGTGTGTGTGCGCGTGCGTGCGTGCGTGCGTGCGTGCGTGCGTGCGTGTGTGTGTGTGTCTGTATGTCTGGATGTAAACAGAGCTAGAGAATTCCCCAATGGTCCGATTTTGGTGAAATTTGGTATGTAGGTCCAAACCCACAATAATTCCAGGCGTTTTTTTCATTTTTTTGAATTTTTTATTTTTGAGGATAGTTTACCCCCAAAAATCCTAAAAAATGTGAAAAATCAAAATTTCTCAAAAACGGCTCTAACGATTTTGATTAAAATTTTGTGGTTTATTAGGATTAAAATGCTGATTAAAATGACACCACCCGCATCTCCGAGAAAATGCGCGTTCAAAATTTATAAAATATAAAGTGTTTAAAAAACTAATGTTTTGGATTTTCAAAACGGTATCAGTTGACTGACACATACTTTCTCCCAAGAATATAAAAAAAGGTGTTAAAAGCTTCAAAAATTGATGTCTTGATGACTCAGTCAGATAGCTACCAGCTGAGCAGCGCGAGATTGACCCTATGCGCGTCTGTGACTTTTAACAACATACTGCGTTTACCGCTAAACGAAAAATTGAATTTCCTCCGCAACCACTTGACGTAGAGCAATAATTTAAAGTACTGGATTATTTAGTTTTTTGAGCTTGATTTAGTGGTGATAAGTAAAATTTATTTCAAGATAACAGCTATTTTGAAAATCCAAAACATTGGTTTTTTAAACACTTTTTATTTTATAAATTTTGAATGCGCATTTTCTCGGAGATGCGGGTGGTGTCATTTTAATCAGCATTTTAATCCTAATCACAAAATTTTAATCAAAATCGTTAGAGCCGTTTTTGAGAAATTTTGATTTTTCACATTTTTTTAGGGTTTTTGGGGGTAAACTACCCTCAAAAATAAAAAATTCAAAAAAATGAAAAAAACGCCTGGAATTATCGTGGGTTTGGACCTACATACCAAATTTCACCAAAATCGGACCATTGGGGAATTCTCTAGCTCTGTTTACATCCAGACACACAGACACACACAGACAGACATCACTCCGAAAACCACTTTTTTGGACTCAGGGGGCACCACAATGGATAAATCCACCAACAACTCAAATTCGAAAATTTTGACGAAAACAATACTTAAATTTGTTTCTACCTTAAAATCAATTATTACCCCTACCCAGTAGTGGTCAGCTATTTTTTCCTCTACTAGAAATCCTTTATGAGTTTTATCAGATAATTTTGTGTTGACATGATCTAAACATTTTTCAACAAGAGTGTTATTGTAGTATTCTACTCTTGTAGGCTTTTTTATTAAATTTTGAACTCCATACGTGTAAAGAACATCGATGTAATCATTTGCCTTCTAGGAATTTGTTAGATAACATATATTGATATCTCCAGTCATGATAAAATTTTTACATTTTGCCACTTTGTCACCAGTCAAAAAACATTCCAATTCTGTTATGAATTCATTTATATTATGATCTGGTGGTCTATATATTGTGGTAAGTATAATCTCGTCATTTTTAGTTTTAATAGTAGTAATATTTAGTACTTCTGCTGATTTGAATTCAAAGTCAGTGTTATATTTTTCAAGTCTAAGTTCTTCTCTGTACAGCACTAGAATGCCACCTCCTCTGCCACTAGGACGACATTTATAAATTGAATTAAATCCTGGAATGCCATACAGATTACACTCTTCTTCAGTTACATTTATCTCTAATATAATAATTACATCTATGAACTGAATAATATCGTTAGTATCTGCTAAAAGTGTATCCCAGTTCTTTCTCAGACTTCTTATATTTATACAACTTATCACTAGCCTATCAGTAACATTAATTTGAATTAAATGTTGACGTGGGTCACTCCATCCGTTAAATGCTATAAAGTTATCATTAATATCTAATTGTAATTCTTGAAGATTAAAATCTATTTTTATTTATTTTTTAATGAAGAAAAAACAATAAAAAAATGGTTTTTGGGTTGTAAAAAGACCCTGTGAGAATATTTGAATTTGTTTGACAGATAGCAAAATCCCCTAAGATAGTGCTTTACCCATACATTTTTTTTAACAAGAACTTTACCTGAACAAAATCCAAATGTAAAAGAACGAGGCCTAATCATGTGTCAAAAGACATGGAATCAACAAAACTTGTACCAGTTTTTTTTGCAGTGTTTTTCATCCACCTATCATTCTATTTTCTCCAGATCCTTTTCCTGAATGATTTTGATTGGTTTGCTTTGATCATCTTTTTTTATCATAATCCGATTTCCATTTAGCCAAAGGTATTTGTACCCTTTTGAGAATTTTATTTCCCTGGCTAGTTTCATTAAGTTTGCAAAATATGGTGTAAGATGATCATTGAAATATATTGTTGACTTATATGCTACTGACTTATCACTAATTAAATCTACTGTAGGTTTGGTTAGTCTTGCCTTGTGTACAATGAAGTCCCTTGTTGCTCTTGTATTACACTGCAGGATGATTGGAGATGGATGATTCTTGGCTGGAAGTCGATGAGCAGTAAACTCTTCTTTCTTGACAGACAGTCCCATAGCTGAAAGTAAGTCGACTACCACTGTGCTTGTGTCTTCATTCTTCTTAAATGGGATGCTGGTTATGATCACATTCTTTGATCTTGCATATTGTCTTTCACACTCAAGAGTGACTTTCAGTTCTTCAAATTCCCTTTTTAGGTTTTTTGAGTCTTCTTCAATTTTTTTCACTTTACTGGCCAGGCTACCCATTTTCTTTTCTAAATCCTGCACCAGTTCGTAGATATTGTCAACCCTTTCAGATATAATTTCTTCTTGTCTCTTGAACATTTTTTCTAGAAAGGCTTTTAGTGCTAAGTATGTGGGTTCTTCTCGCTCATCCCCATCTACACTTCCTGTTCTTGATCTTGATGTAAGATTATTACATTTTTCACATTCCCATTCTCCTTTTTCCTTCTGGCTTTTTGCCTTCCATATACTTTTCTGTATACCGGAACATTGAAAGTGAAGGTTGTCCTTGCATTTACTACAGGTAACAAAGTCTCCGTCCTTTGGTAGGTCAGTAGAGCATTTTGAACAGGCCATATTTGCTTTAAAGCGTTATAATAGGTATATATTTGTTGTTTCTTATATTTGTGAACTCTTTGAACTTTATTTGGATTCGAAATCCTTTTCTTTATGAAAGATTTACATTGAGCCTTTCAATAGTACACCGACCTTAACCTCAAAACCAACCTCACTTTACTGTCTTCATCTATTTGAGTAAAACTTCACGTATATTTATATTAGTGATGGGCCGATACCAAAATTTCTCGATTCCGATTCCGAGTCCTACTATACTAAAATTTGGATCTCGATTCTCGATTCTGCATTCGATACCGATTCCAAATAACTCATACCAATTATTAATGGGTATAGAGGAGGGGGGAGGAGAAATCACATGCTTTGAAATAATCACCGTATCAAAATAATAGACCTATTTTTTTATATTATAAAACAAATATGAATTGGCCTTGGCAAAACACAAAAAAATACAACAAAATTGGTAAGAAAACTATTGGAAAAACAACAATATTAGGAATATGGTTAAAAAAAAACCAAGAGATCATGACATAACAGTTGATTTAATTTATCTTAAAATAACAAAAAATTAAGTAAAAAATAAAATGTGTAAAACATGGACAAATTTATCAATTATAATTTTTATTCTACCCAGAGCTACCTCAAAGACTTTAAAAACGAATATTAAATAGGCCTACATAAAAACACTTCACATACAAGTGGTACAAGAATGAAAATCTTTTAATCCAACCTAATGTAAATAGGCTCTAACTTAGGGAAATTTAGTACATCCCTGGACAGATTCATCAGTGATAAGATTATACAAAACTAGTGAAATAACTAGCATTAAATGAAAATATTTTTAGAATGAAAATTATTAGTTTTCACCACTCAAATTAACAATATGAAATAAAAAATAACTTGATAAAGATAGGCTAACTATGATGAAACATTAAGACGTAGCTAAAATTTGTAAACTCACTAGGCTATTAGTTTAATAATTAGGCCTAGGCCTGAATTTCCGTTTTCAGATCGTTCAACGGCAAATATTCTGTCTATCCATAGTCGGGTAAGTTAGAGTTTACAACGAAGAAAATATGCTTTCGACTTCGACAACTCTAAACTCAAAACAAAACTAACAAAGTCGCAGTCGCGATTATTTTGCGGAAGAAACTTAACTAAACGAGAGAATAAGTTCCACTGTTACCAAGTTACAAGATTATCGTAACCGCAGTGAAATTATTGTGCCGTCAAATAACTTTATAATTTTGGAAGATGCATCTTTTATGAAATACGTTATTGAATAGAATCGCAAAATAATGAGTTATTAGTAGATACTGTATGAAATTAAATTATGTAACACGATAATTAACAATAATAACTACGTCAGTACATTGGGCAAGGCAAAAAATATCGTATTGATACAAGCCAGCCCATGGGTTTCCAAAACTAATCTGATACATTAGCGATTCAAACGGATGGAATATAAACATCTGGATTCCAACAGTGACGCGATTGGCTGTTGAGTTAACTCGGATGCCAACCGTAACGCGCTAGTGAAGTCTCACTAGCGCTCCAAGCCACCGGAATGCCTTTTGATGGTTTCGGAGGACAAGTGTCAGGACTGTCTTCCGAATAACTTCTCGGCGTATTGCGTGATTTGCGTCATCTACTCGTGGAAGTTTTGAGACAATGAAGGTCGGCTTTATTTTCTTGATGATTATAATTGGTTTTCAAAGGCTATAATCTTTCTCTTTCAACATTATATGGGGAAATATCACAAAACCATACGATTTTGTACATTTTAGGTCAGAATCGGTATCGAATACAAAGACCCCAAGTATCGAGAATCGACGATACCCTCGATACCGCAGTATCAAAGGTATCGTGGAATCGAGAATCGGAATCGGCCCATCACTAATTTATATCTACATATCCAGGATGGATTCAGCACTATCCATCAACACTGTTTTTAGAACATAATAATCTGTAATAATTACTTTTTAAACAAAATTTATACGAGCAATTATGTTGTTCTGTTAATTCACTCACTGCCACAGAGTAACTTTCTTCTATATTAATAATAATAAGAAGAAAATCAATGTGAAAAAAAACAAAATATGTAAATTTTAGTTTAATTAATACTTTTGAGTTTCCTGAAGATTTATTATTCCATGATTTGTATTGTTTAAAGATAGACTGCAAGTGTGAGGAAATTGGAAAATCCAAAGCGTTCAAGTATTTAGGCCTTACGTTGGATGAAAATTTATCTTGTCTACTGTATACATAAAAAAATTAAATCATCGATTAGAATTTATTATTGTCTCAAGAATTTTTGTGACCCTAGCCTTTTAAGAGTATTGTATTTCGCCCTGATTGATTCGAGGCTGCAGTATGGCATTCAGTGTTGGGGAGGTACT
Organism: Neoaliturus tenellus; assembly: GCA_030545055.2. Classification (NCBI taxonomy): domain Eukaryota; kingdom Metazoa; phylum Arthropoda; class Insecta; order Hemiptera; family Cicadellidae; genus Neoaliturus; species Neoaliturus tenellus. Next base: position 22,161,773 of record CM061531.1, read on the forward strand.
ATTAAGCATTATATTTAAAAACTTCGGGTATCCCAAAATCACATTATAAGGTTAATCCTTAACTGTCCCATGAGAGAGAGCTCATTTCCTTTATTCCGTTATTTAAGAATACTACCAGTCCAACATTTATTTGTCTCTAAAGTTCTGAAAATATTTTATATTAGAAGTGGTAATACAGGCACTGAAAATCTCTTATATCAAACTAGGAGGAATTCACAAAGGAATTTCAGATTACCAAAAGTCAATAAATCTGTCTTTAAACAATCGTATCAATACTCTGCTCCGAAATATTTTAACCAGTTACCACAATTCATAAAAGACTGCCCAAACTTAAGGAATTTTATTAAAGAATTAAAATCTTGGCTCTTTTCCAACAGCGATGTAAGTTTTCTAAATTTCAGTTTAGTCTAAATTATTATTGCTTCTTAATTAATTGTTTTAATAACTGATGAAACTGTTGTAATTTAATTTTAAGTGTTGTTATGAGTATATTTGTAAACTTAGAAGTGTTATTTGTTTTATTATAAAACTTTGTTACACACACTTTTATATTTTTGTATTACTGTGAAGTTTGGTTTTAATTATTAACTTTTGTTACATCGTTAAGTTTAACTATAGTTTGTAGTACAGGCGCCACGGAGCGAGAGTGCTGAGTCAAGTGTTGCTGAACACAAAAAAGTGCAAATTGAATTGACTATTAAATTGTAATAGTTGACCACAGGTACTGGATAAAGTGGTCAACTTATATTCCTAATTTGAAAATTGTGTTTTATTGTATGCTTTAAAAAAAAGGAATAAATTCATTAAAAAAAAAAAAAAAAGTGAAATACAACCCATTAAAGCCCGATGAATTATTTTATAAACACAATGTAAGGTATTTTAAAATAACTCTGACAAAGCTATTAGGACTAACGTTAGGAACTGCACTCACATGGGAGGTGGAGATGTTGTGTGTGACAGTCATGTTGGACTCTGGCGGCGAGCTGGCCCCCGACTGGGACTTGACTGTGGAGTCGTACGGCGCCAGGAACTGACTGGTCTCGTCGGCAAACACTCTGCGACAACATCGACACCATCAAGATTCGTCATCACACTATCAAGTTGGTCTCAACGCTTTGAATTATATACCTTGTACTTGATGTGGAATTTTAGTCTAACAACTAATTAGCAAAAATATTGAGCGTTTCAAAAGGGGAATTTACAACTTTAAATATTCATTGACATTTATTTAAAGAACCTATAAAGGTAATTTTTTAGGGAAATAAAGTTTTACACACATGGTCCAATAGTTCAGAATCTTATCGATAGAAGCACAAATCAAAATCGCGTTAAAATGGCTTCCTTTCCTTGACTGGTCGTGCTAGGCGCGTGTTATGGTTTGAAAAGTCACAGAACTACAAAGTGTTTGCCAATCATAAAGTTTCACACTTGAAACTAAAGTTTTGGTTTACTGTGTTAAAAAATAATGCTAAACTGTCGAAGAAGTCAAATTAGATTTTTCTAACAAAAGCACGTAAATAGTAGGCTTAGTTCAATGAAGCAGTTTAAATGTAACTGCCAAATGAGCTTTTATTGGTGGAATCTGGAACTGGTTAACTTTGTGCATCAGAACTTGGAATATAAAAAAAAAACTTAAATTAATCACCTCTGTGGGTTCTTTTAATGGAATTATATGACTTTAAAATTTGTTAAATCCTTTTTTAAACTACCCACAAGGTAAAATCATTCTAAATATAGTTTCAAATGGGTCACAACAAACAGGCCTTTTCAAAATGTGTCTTTAATGGAATTTGTGATTTAAAAAAAATGCTATTTAGTGACCAAAATGCGGAAAGCAAAGAAACTTAAGTGAGTGGATCAGTTGGTATTTGAATTTCTAATCTTTGGCAACATTTTTATAAAAATATTACAACAGAGTGAACGTCTCTGTTTATTTGAAAAGCCAGTGTGACTGACACGCTAGGGGAGAGTGTAACTGTGGGGATCCTTCAATGAATCAAATTGATAAGCTTACTTGTTGAAGGCGGAGGTATCGCTGACGTTCCGGCGGTGGGAGGGGTGGTGGCCGGAAGGGGAGGAGGGGGGAGAGTGGTCCGCAGCTATCGGACATTGCGACACCGACTGGGTTGGCGGTGACCGCTTCAACGACTCTTCTTCTCGGAATGGATCTGGGTAGCCTGCAAATGAAAATAAATCTCACTGTATTTTTCCTGCCTTGGAGCATTTGATTTTTTGTTGTAAGACAATTACTAAAACTTTATATGCAATAAACTTTAGCCCTAATACAATTTAATAGGTTTTTTCTTATTTTTTAATTTTTTTAGCAATAATTTGAGAAAGACCATATAATGGCGTTGGTATGAATCTTAAAATAATGAATATTTTCAAATTTTAGTAGACTAATCGTTTCAACTGAAGGAATCAAAGTCAAAATCACTTTATTTATTTATCAAGCATGAATCATTAAAATATTTAGAATTAATATAAATATGAATTGTGTAGACTAACTTTATAAAAATATTCATAACTACAAATTTGCAAACGTAAATTAAAATTTAGGGAAGTGACCGTGAAACTGGTAAAACGTATATAAGATCTTGGATAAATTAGGTTCTGCATTTGGAGAATATCTTGAATAAACTAATGCCAATATTTTTTAAGCCTGTTAGGCCTAACTGCCTTCCATGGGTGTGGACTCTGGGTCAGATGACTAAAAGGCCAGTTTAAACCAACATTAGGAGTGCTAATAAAAATTACTAAAACTTCTTAAGGTGATTGAAAAGAATAGTAATAACCAAATCTACTAATCCTTTAACTTTACAAGTCCATTGCCTCAGAGTTAGAGGGCGATGTGAAATAAAAACATTATAAAAATTAACATAGTAGGTTGCATGGTTACACAGCTACATGATAAAGCACACAATCATTTGATCACAAAATTTTAATAGCACAGTAATGAATAAAAAATATTGTGGATTAAATAACAAAGGATTGATAGAACCAACTTGTTTTAAAAAGAAGTTGAACTTCTACGGCAATATCTCGACCTTGGTTTGCAATGAACACAAAAAGAGTTAGTATCAAGTCTAAAAAAGAGCTAAAAAAGTATTGAAAAGATTGATTTTTTTATCAACTTCCGATGTACCTCAACTAATTGCCTTGCCTACGTACCCAACCTAACCTAACTGCCAATACCAACATCCAATAAGGATAGCTGACACAAGATAGGTTTAGATTACAAATGAAGTTTTTTGACTGGTCCCATGCCATGAACTTGGTCAACTGGGACGACGCGGAAAAAAAACCAATGGCAGACTTGCGAGTAGTAGAACCTCGATAGTTCGACACTTTGTGGACTTAGAGGGTGTCGAACTATTGAAATGTCGAACTATAGGGAGTATATGGGAAATTTCAACACTGGGAGTATAAAAATCATGATTTTAATTTAGGAAACACTAAGTTTTAATGAAACCATAACTTAATTGAACTTTATCACGAAAAACATTCATATTATTCACCACATTGTTTACATTTTCACATTTGTCAGTCTCCAACATGGACACTATCGGTTGTTATTAACTTGTTAAGTTGTCATGGACCCTGTCGAACTATAAGGAGTGTCGAACTAACGAGAGTCGAACTATCGAGGTTCTACTGTAATTTCTTAGAAAGAGAGCAGTTATTCAATGGGAGGTACAACTGATTGTGTTTAAGAGGACTTCTACTGAACGTGAAGTGTCAAATTTCACTTGAGAACTAGAAAAAACAAAAAAAAAAACAAATGGGATTTGGACTGTGCTTACCAGAGGGTGGGAATAGCGTCTCGGCGGAGTCGGCGCTGTTGTGCCTGACGGGTGGCGGGGGTGGCTCCGGCAGCTTGGCGGAGGCGGGTGGGGCTGGGGGGGTGGGGGAGGCCCCAACGATGGGAGGGGGGATGGCCCCCACCGCCACGTTGGCTCGCTTCGGCCGCTGCCGCGGTGTCACGCTCGTGCCTGCAACCAATCATTTCCTGCCAGGGAGCCCACAGAAAAGTTACCATCACTACCCCTGACCTTGCCCTCCAAGTGGACCGTCTCATATTAACCATGGAGGAGTGGGCTGTGGAAAGGTGGGATATGATACGTTCTACCGTACCACTCACTTTAAATTCACTCTCAAACATTTTATTTTTTATTTTTGCAACATTACACTCAAATCTTAAAAGCAATAATGTGAATTGATATGTAGGTGGTAAAATATTAACAACAATCACTATCAAGTAATTTATAAAGTCATATTTTGAGTACGTAGCTTAAACTGACAGCCCTTGTCCTAGTAGCCTATGACTTTAAATTTTTCTGAAGTCATGCTGTCATTTTGCTGGCTAACAAGAATTTTTGGGTATAAAAAAAAACTATCTACCCCAGCTTTAACTTCTCAGTATAAATTTTTCCCAATATAAATTTTTATCTAAATATACTTACAATTTAATTGAACTCTATTTTTATGTAGGTATTTATTTTTATATTTTTATCGGCAAATTTATATTTTTTTATTAAGTTTAATAGCAAACTATTATAATTTAACATTACTCATTATGAGTTTGTACCTTCTATCACTGTCGCTGCCGGCATCGCAGGCTTGGCTGGTGTCTTGGAAGGTTGTCTCTTGGCCGCCTCACTCTCAAACGGAGGACATACCAGCTGATCCAGCGATGGCACCGCCACTTTCTGTGAACAGGTATATATTTGCTATGTACCATTTTAATGTACAATCAGATGAAGAAATGAAGTAATTACTACATGAAAGCCTGTACCTTAACACGTTGAGAGCAAGGTACATTAATTAACGTACTGTGACAGCGGGACAAGCAGCAGACTATGTTATATTACGAAGCACTTCTGTGTGAAAGATATTGGTTCAGTGTGGGCCTAGCCATTGCTACAGACAGGGTTTCTACAGAATTTCAATTTTCTATTTCCCTGGCTTTCCCTAACAATTTTGAAAATGTTCCCTAAGAAAATTTCTAACTAGACATTTATTTACGCTCCAATGACTCAGCATGTGGGCATAAAAATATGTATTTTGTATGGTGAAATATTATTTCCAGCAATATTTTTCTAAAATTTAGTTAAATTAATTTATGCTAGTAAAATTTCAAGAAAATTGGAATTATTTAGTTTTATCGGAACTACAAACTAAACTAAAAAAACTAGATAAACGCATGCATTTATGCACACTTCAATTTTTTTTTTAAATGCTCTGTTTCAAAATAAGTTATGAAAGTCATTACTACTGTACATGAAAAACAAATCCATTATACTACTAAATAACTAATAAAATATACATGGTTTCTTATGTAAGGTGTCTAAAATTGAATCACTAAAGCACTATTTTGAGATAATGACCTCACATTGTGGGAAGTAGCTAGCTACTTTTTTGTTGTAGTTGTAGTTGTAGCTAGCTACTTTTAAAAGAAAATAGTTGTAGTTGTAGCTAACTACTTTTAAAAAGTAGTTTACCCAACACTGCCATTGGCTGTTGAGCTATTAATTAACAGTCCTGTCTAAGGAGGTTGTCGGCCTTAGTCAGTAACAAGACTACAAGATCGCGCCACAATCATGCTACACTCATCTCTCATTCATATTCAGGGTATTTTAACGACTGTCGTATTCCATTCAATGTGCGCCAACGCACCGCGCCATCGTCGGCTCCCGCGCCAATCATGGGTATTGTAATTAGAAACAAATGTCTTGTATAAGACCTATTCCTATCGGAAACATTAGCTATTAAATTTGGCAAAGCGGGACAAGGTCTGCCATTTTGAATGGTTAACAGTTTTTCCTCAAAACGAAGTGAACTGAATGGTCTTTCCTTTAGTTTTAATATTATGTCAGTGTCTTCTGCCATTGTTTACTACTAACCTTATTACAATCATTTCACAGCGTTACAGCCCCAATAAAAACAACAGCACTTCACTTAATTAATTCACAACACTACACAACGCACGCAAACTACTTTGACATCCATAGACCTCGCCTTCCGGTCAAAATTCGCCTGCACCAGCAGCCGAAACTTCACGGATGCTGCCGAGAAGTCACGAGAGCTGCCGAATATTGCCGGACTCGCTCGATCTAGCGTGGTTGAGCGGGAGCCTAAACGCGTTGTGATTGGTTGCAGGTTTTGGGGGAGGGAGGGGAGGGAACTCTCTTTGATGGGCGCGGGGGGGTGGACGAGATACGCAGGATGTTAGCGCTTCCGCGCGAGCGCTAGTTGTTGGCGCTTGCTTAGCTTGATTGTGAACTGTGAGTTTGAAGCGGATTTGAACGTTACCACAATGACGTTAACGAAATTTTCATTAATCGTTCATGCAAACAAGGAATAAATTGTATGTTTATCATTGTTATTTACTGATACTTTAAATTTATTAATTTATCCTGGTCATCGCCGAATCCAGCGATGACCGCACGCTTCGCCACTGCCAGCAAGGTCTTCAATATAAAAAGCTGTGTACCAAATTTCAAATTATTACGTCAAACCGTTCTTAAATTAAAAATTATTCTTAAAAAAATACAAAATGGCAGCAGTTTGGGTAACTATGAAGTTTTGGGAATTTTAAACATGATATTTTGATTTGTCTTTGGTTCAGGAATAGTACCTCAAAAGGTCGGTAGAGAGTTCAGAGACACCCTGTTTATATGCTCAAAATTTCCATTTTCTAGTACTTTATGAAGTTTGAAAAACTGATTGTAAGCTGTCCACGGTAAAACCAACTGAGACTGCGATTTCGACATCGTGTGCCATTGCAAATAAACTGTGTTTTTAACACTTCATTAGCATTAATAACTTGGTAAATAATTTAGTTATTGTAATGCAAAACAATGGCAAGATGGCAAGAGATCGGAACAACTTAACCTCAAACATCAACTCCAACTCATAACTCATGACTCAATAAGGCAGACGACAGACAACGACAACCAAACGTTTTCAAGCGTACTACTTTATACTTTTGTTCGTACACAGAGTCAACAATTAATAGTGGTGAAATTGTGTTTTTCTTTGTATTCGGTAACTATTCAAAGTAGCGTAATTGGGTTATTTCCATTAGTTAAAAATTTTTGGCATTTCAGTACCAAATGTAGCGTGAAAAGTAGCGTGAGCATATTTGAGGCTGATATATAGCGGGGCACGCTATATATTAGCCTCAAAATGTAGCGACGCTACAATATTAGTTGCTACTTTGAAAAGTAGATTCGTTACACTACAAACTACAAAAAAAGTAACGCGCTACAGTAGCGCGCTACTCCCCAACACTGGCCAATGGTATCAAGAGACCTACAGTTTAACGTGGGATCCAAACTACATTTTATATACGAATGGTCTAATTATGTGGATGGTCATTATGGATGAACTAGTATTCATCAGTAAGGACGTTAATCCCCACTAGGGAATATCGCATCCACAAGCCATCACTTATAACCATCCACAGTTTGTGACAAGTAGTTGGATTACAGGACGACACCACCGTCCCAGTCAAAAATAATTGATAACAGATAAAAAATTAGACCTACAATCTTTTAATAATTTACCCCAAGTTATAGTTTTAAAACATTCCTAGTGTTGAATAAAGTGGGTTCCAAAATGTGGTGATATTGTTCATTTCTAATCTGAAAATGAATAAAATATTGACAGACATCAAAGAATTTATAAAATCAGGGATAGAAATAATATTTCATTATATTTTTTTTTTTAATGAAAAAATAACTAAAACTTTGGTTCAATTGAGATTATTTTTAGTTTATTGTTTAACCAGGTAACATTATGAAATTTCATTAAAAAGTATGAAAATCTAAAAGTATGCTGGTATCCTAATCTCACTGTGGTTTTCACACAGAAAAATGATAGGATAAAGAAACCAAATTGATTGAATAAGTAAATCTAACTCATAATTTAAAGAGAATGTATTATTTAAAATCTTCTATTAAATAGTCATAAAAGTTTGCATTGACATAAAAAAATATTTATTTAAATTTATACAGAAGTGATCATAGGATATACCTTTAAGAAATTTGCCCAACTGTTTTTAACAGTTATTTTCTGTAACCATGGTAACAACTTTTAAAAGATTAATTTAAATTTGTCAAAATTTAACTGCCTATTTTGCACTCAAAATTAAAAACATGTTTAAAATTATAAAAAATTGATCATCAGTTGAAGTTTTCATGAATTAGACAAATTTATAAATTATCCATCATTATATCAATCTACAACTAAATTTGCCTGACACAGTTGATTTACCATATAATCTAAGGCAGAAATTTCGTAAAGAGTCAAGACGAACCGATATTTGGAACTTCACTTGCATCAAAAAGTTTTGAGTAAATTTTATGCTGAGGTGGATGATTTGGACAGAGCTCGCTGGACAACCATTAGAAATTTTTGATGAGAAGTTTCACAAGACTAAATTTTGTAAAGAGCCAAGAGGAACCGGCAATTGGAACTTCACACGCAACAAAAAGCTTTGAGAAAAATTTTATGCTGAGATGGATGATTTGGACGGAGCTCGCTGGACCAAAATTATAAATTTTGGATGAGAAGTTTCACAAGACTAAATTATTTATTGAACCAATCAAATATGTGTGCTATTTTACCACCTTTTCACCACAACATGAACTTTCACCATAAAAATTCAAGTGGAATTATATTGGTCATCAGCAAATCTTCAGTATTACTAAATCTCCAACAGCAATATCAGAAGAATCACAAATAAGAACTTTCAACGTCAAAATTCAAGTGCAACTATATTTGGTCAACCACAAATCCTCAGTATTACTAAATTCTCCGTCAGCAGTATCGTAAGACTCACAAATAAGAACTTTCAACGTCAAAATTCAAGTGCAACTATATTTGGTCAACCACAAATCCTAAGTATTACTAAATTCTCCGTCAGCAATATCGTAAGACTCACAAATAAGAACTTTCAACGTCAAAATTCAAGTGGAACTATATTTGGTTAACAAAAAATCCTCAGTATAAATAAATTTCCCTCATCACACAATTTGCTTCAGAATTATCCATAAGTTTTTTAACAGCAAAATGATCAGTGAAAACAAGATAATAATTAAAGTGGTAACTGAAATTCTTCATACAAGTACATCAACAAGACGTCATCTCCTCAAAGCAAATTATAAAATGAATTGCTGCAATTGAAACTTCTTCCTTGTGCAAAATTTACTCACCAAATCATTTTTGAATATTTTTTGTGAAATGTTTACTTCTATTTTCCTCTTGGCTCTAGAAATAAATTTACTAGTCATTTAATCTTGTGTATTTTTTTTGTATATCATCTAAAGTTAATTTTATATTTCTAATAACTTAGTTTTAACTTAATCCAGAATCTGACAGAATCCAATCATGCAATGAAAAAAAATATATATGTAAGGGGTCACAGATTATATTATTTTAAATTTAAAATAAAAGCATAATATATCAAATTACACATTGCTCAAAAGGGTTATTTAATAAACAAATTTTGATGAAAATATAACTTTTTAAAAAGGTAGAATATATAAACGTTGTAAAAATGCTTTTTTCCTATATGATTAGTATATTATTTTTTGCAGACATGTTGGTATGGAAGGCAATTCTTCCATTGCTGTAGGACCATCGAGTCGTATGGAAACGCATACAGTATACCTAGTCATGTTTTAGTTGTGTTTTCTTTAATACTACAAAAACCAAAAGAGATTCCGCATTAGAATAAATTACTAAATTCCACAGAATAACGAGACCTTTCATATAATGCTGTGAGTTATACTGGGTGTCTTTAAAGTCCGTCACCAAACTTAATAATATGGCTAATTGGGTCTAAAGAAGCAAAAAAGTTCATATGAAGGAATGTCCTTATGCATTTTTACGCAGATATCCGCCATTTTGTTTTTTCCACTTATTAATTTTTATCTTGGTGATGGATGGATCTAGGAACTTCATATTTAGCATGGACTTTTATAATAATAATGTCCATTTCCACAATAAAATGATTTTTTTACGATGCATATTTTCAAAATGGCGGTCATTTAAGATTTTAGAACTCAAATATCTTAAAACCAGCAAATTATATCAAAATTTTATGACACACAAAAAGGTTTTATTATCTAAAATTTAATTATCTAAACAACGATACCAAGTTTGTAAGGACCTGACAACAAATAATGGAGTTATTGTGATTTAACTGTAATTTTAGTTATTGTGAGAGAACCGTTGATTGTTTATTATAATCAATGCAAATTGAGGTTATATTAATAGAAAAATCACAATAACTCCACTATTTGTTGTTGGATCCTTATAAACTTGATATAATGATATCAAGTTACCTAAAAAGTTGTCAAATTTAATCATCCAACCAATGAGTTGGATGATTAAATTTGACAACTTTTTGTGTCTTGTAAATTTTTTATAAAATTTACCGGTTTTGAGATATTTGAGTTTAAAAAATAACTGGCCGCCACTTTTAAAATATGCATCGGAAAAAATATGTTTTATTGTGGAAATGTACATTAGTATTATAAACATTCATGCCAAATATGAAGTTTCTAGATCAATCTGTCATCAAAATAAAAATTATTAAGTGAAAAACAAAATGGTGGATATCTGGGTGAATATGCATATTAGGACATATCTTCATATGACCTTATTTGCTTATTTTGACCCAATTAGCCATATTATGAAGTTTGGTGACAGACTTTAAAGACACCCCCTGTATATGTCAGTACTCAACAATTTTAAGATTTTAAAAAAGTGGTTTTTAAAAATTTTGTTTTCAATTTTGCTGGTCTTGTGCTATATAACCGTAAACTTAAGCTGATTTCTCTTAGTATTTGTAATCAGATGTCATTGATTCTGAAAACGATATTCTGTAAAATGGGATTTTGACCAAAATAATGGCCACTATTTTTAAACGTAAGATAACCAAATTGTCTATCCATGGGAAGTTGAATTGTCTCTTCAATTGAGTACAGGCTTTTTGTTAGCAGCTACTCCTTGGCTTTTCTTTTGAAGGTTTTAGTTTCCAGTTCCCTTAATCCCACTGACAGTCTGTTGAAAACTTGTACACCAACACTGGGTAGCTGTATTGGTGGCACTGTTCTCTCGTGATAAGTAAGGGATTATCCTTTACAATTAGTAGTGAGTTTAAGATATACTGCCAATACACGTTTTTCTATGCCCAGCTGTGTGAAAAGAGGTCTGCAGTGGAAAAGAAACCACTAGATGTTATTATCCTAACAGCAGATTTCTGCAGGAAAAGGACTCTCTTTGTGCCAGGTGCATGGTACCTTAATGTACCATAATTATGGTGGCAATGGAACAGGCCAAAATATACAAGTCTTAGGTAATCTGATTTTCAGATGAAGAGGTAACAAACTGAGGTGTTATCAGTTTTCTTAGGAGGTAACATACTCTTGATAGTCTCTTTCTAATCTCGTCTATGTTTGCCAATGTCTATGTTGCATAATTCAGACGAGTTTGCTATCAATGTCAATACCAAGGAGTTTGACTGCTTCATTGCCCACCATCAACCTGGTTGCCAGCCTTGTTTTTAAGCTGCCCAGCAGCTTCTGAGTCTTGCCCTCATTCAGCTTCATTCCGTTGGTCCGAAACCGGGCTTTCGCCTCCTCCAAGCAGGAGGACTATGACATTTCCAGGATCCACATAATACTACCCTGACTGACAATGGTGGTGTCGTCTGCATATAAGAGTGCCTTGTTATTCACCTCAAAGTTTTTTACTGTGATAGCGTAGAGGCTGGGTTCAAGAGACAAGCCCTGCGCATACAGAACACCCCACAAGATCTTGGCTGTTTTGAATGTGGCTCCATGTATAGAGACTGTCTGCTATTAATACTACAAATGCTTTTATTTAAAATTACTAAAATTTAAACCGGTGACCCCCATATTTTTTAATACCCTGTATTCATAAAACATTAAGAATATTTTAAAATTGTTTTGTGGCATCAATTAAAGGGCCAACTGAAGAACAGTATAATGACCTTGTATGATTTGAGTTTTAGTTTAGAACAAAAATAGTAATCTCATCGCCTTTAAACTCAGTCAATATATTTATTTTCTCGTCTTTCATTTGTGGAATCGAGACATAATAAAATAAGCATTAGCTCTGGGTTCCCTGGCTAAAAGTCTGTTTCCCTGACCAGATTTCAATTCCCTGACCTTCCCTAACCTTCCCTGACTTCCCTTGACCGTAGAAACCCTACAATAGAGGTTGTTTTTACTTTCTCAAGAAACTTTATCTTTCTTCGGATAAAACTTTTATCTCCCTCCGTTAACCCTCCAGATTTTTGTGATATTTTTTAGCAATTTTGAAGACACGGTTTCAGAGTTTGAGCTGTACCGTAGCAGAAAAACAGCTAGCAGAAAAAACTTAACTTTTATTTTTCACATCTTTAAACAGGTTACTGTATTAGACTTTGTCCTTTTTCTATATGTCCCCCATTAACCCTCAAAACAGGTTTTTATGATCGTTTTCATAACTAGAGTTCCAGGGACCAAACGGTAGGTTCTATTGAAGAATCTGTGTGATATTATTGAAATATCTCCAAGCGCCCTTTAGTTTTGTTCCAATAAATTTTGCCCCAGGTCAACTTATAAACAGTCAAGACTTTTTATATTATTTAACATCATTTCTTTTATTTTCTGATAATTTTCACGTCATCAAAAAATTTTCTTGTCTCATTTTTACGTACATCATACCCTCCACACCAAGTTTTATGAAATTGTGTTCATAGATTTTAAGTTCTACCAAAAACCGATTGGACACCAGACTTCGTGGAGACCTTGAAAATTTTAAGAAATAATGTTTTCGAATTTTGAGCCTAAAGTTTTAAAGTTCAATCCATTAAAGTTTAAATTAATTGGCACTTTATCCTCCATTGTTTTTTACACTTTCATTGCCAGCTTTGAATATAACTACACTATCTGCTGGCATTGACTATGTACACTACCGTGAATAGACCTCTCATCCAATGCATTTTAGTTTGAGGCAAAAATTTGGAAGTTTTGTGTACGCCGGCACCAGAGTCGCTGCCATCGGTGTTGTTATTATTTAGCTTAATTTACATTGCTGCAAAAACATTTCATCACAACATAAACAAAACCTCCATTATAAAATGTTTAATCCTTGATTGAGAAGAGTGGTGGCACTGACTTGCTTATCATATGACTCTTGTACTTCCATGTACGCCCGCACGAGATCACACCACCGTCAATATGTTTCAAACACGCCTATGCTATGAGAAGTCTACTCACGGCAGTATACATAGTCAATGCTGCTGGTCAACTGTAATTCAGAACTAACAATTTGGGCTTTTATCGAATTAGGGGGAATTAAGGTGGCATGGGGTGGAGCCCTCATTGAGCCATAGGTGGAGTAATAATCCCATCAACTATAAACTTGTACAGTATTTATTTTTAGATCTTTCATTTGTGGGATTGAGCCATAGTAAAATAAGCTTTAGCTCTGAGTTACCTGACTTTCCATGATCAGATATCAATTCTCTGACTTTCCCTGACTTTCCCTGACTTCCCTTGACCATAAAACCCTGAACTTATAAGTGTATAAGTTTACTGAAAAAATGCTGTCAACCAGTGAGTTACTTTAACAAGTAGTGTTACTTATTGAGTTTCATAAAATTTTTGTTTTAGTTAAAATTCTCAATTAACTTTATCTTCATAACATTTTTACACCACAAAATAATTTGAAATTTGGAGGATTTCAAGTAAACTCTTTGTAAAAACTTTTTAGTAAAGACATTTTTAACTTAAACTCGAAAAACACAGTCAAGTTAGAATAAAACAATATATTTAAATATTTCAAAATATAAATTTTTTATGCACCAAAATGTGTAGCCCTACCGTAGGAATATTTTAAGATTATTCAGGGCTTAACACATTCGCTGCTGCCAAAAATGTCGATAACTACCTAAGAAGCTAAAAATATTTATTGCATGGAATCTTTCCTTTAGTAATTGAAAGACCATAAAATGGCTTAGAAACGATATTTGGACGACAGCATCCTGGTTCCTGGACCTCCGAAAGTCATGGGTCACCGGTGACGCAGCAGCATTGCGCGACGCAAGTCCAAGGTTCACCGCTCGCAAGGCCACCGTAAGGCACGTTCTCCAGAGCGGTCAAGTTCGATTTACCGGCTTTTGTATGATCCATTGTAATAAAAAACAATAGCTAAACACTAAAATAATTCATATAAACGCTAATATATACAGCAGTAAACACGATTCATAACAAAAAAGTTGTGCGTCACGGGAGACACACGCAGCACCCCGGGCGAATGAACGAAACACACTACACGGCAGACTGGCATCCGAGACGCAATGCTAGCGCGTCTCGACCGTCCTCGACGAGTGGCTGAACCACGCTGGCTCCGTAAATGAAACATGGCGCGCTGCGTCCCCGGTGACGCACGCGCCTCTCGCTACGGCGCGCCGTGCGTCACCGGTGACCCACCCGCAGCGTATGTGTTAAGCTGCGGTCGCATTTGTCGCATTTTACAACATCCGCAACAATTTTCGGGCATTCTGTCGTGATTTAGCTACAAAGATTTTACTATACATCCTAAAAATAACAGGTTTTTAAATTTTAAGTTTTCTGTCATAAAATGATGTTTAAAAGTGTTATTTCCATAAAAACAAAACACAGCTACCTTCAGTTAGCTAACCTCAATCTATAGCGCCATGATCTCAACTGCAACTACACAGCTTTTAGAAAGAGATTGAAAACAGAACAGCTGATGCTAACGGCTACTACCACTCAGCGATCATGAGCATAAAAACACCAGTCTAATACTGATCTTTGGTATGTTTGAAATTGCAGCAGAGGAAGTAGCCAGCGGTTCTTAGTGCCTAGACTTGCAAACATTGTTTTAGATTAATATTTCGATTCTGATATCTGGCGGAGAACCATGCCCGGCAAGCAGGGAATTCAATTTTCCATAACATTCTTTAGTAAATGAAAAATGTAAGATGAATTGAAGATGTAACTTTGAAATTAAAACTATTCTTAGCACAATTTTACGGCCAAACCATACAATCATTTAAAGTAAGTTAACACAACTACTTGTGAAACTAGACACCAAGAGCGCTATTGCAGTTTCCTCTTTTCAGACATCACAGAAACCAGCCGATTTTCATGACTGAATTTCCCAAGAAGAGTTGTGACCGATGACTGAATCATTCACTAACTGACGACAATACTTAATTTTGCTTAGCGTTACCTATGAGTTGTTACCAAAGTTATGTCTAACCTCTAAAGACTAAGAGGTAAACCTTTAAATTATTTACTCATGATTGCCATTGAAGGTCCAGAGAGAAAGGATTTTAACTAAAAAGCTGCTTTTGCAAAATCGTGTTTAAAACCAAGAATTTTAGATTATATTGTTGATTAGGCCTACCCCTGCCTAGCCATGTTCATGTTGATGTTTGAATCCGGTGGCAATGTGACGGCCCAAAAATCCCTAGACCCATAAATAATACTCTCAGTTTGCACCACCCTAACCATAACAATTATACCGTCACTAAATGTCATATTTTAGGGCATGGTGCTTTATTTGTAGTCTAGCCCATCTTGGCAAGACAGTAAGACAGTAGCCTCTTGGATAATCCCACCAACCCCGGCTCACGTGGCGTATGGGTTATGGAATGTGCTGACGTGGTGTCTGTCATCACCAAGCGGTGCGTTGAGTTGTCGACAATGTCCAGTTTTAGTTTTATTAATGTCCGTTGTGATCCAAAGAGCGCTCCACTAATCAAGGCACCAGCGTTAAGCAGCAGTGCTCTGATTGGTTGACACTGCTTCAGCGTGCTGACGAACGATCGTCACCTCGCCCCAGTCGGTTCCGAGTCGTTGAGTTAGCGCCTGCGTCTGGCGTTGCGCCGCGGCGCCACCGCTGCGTCAATGGCGGTGGCCCGAGTTTCGGGTTATCGAGTGTCCTCTAGTGAACGATTTTGTAAACACATAATTTAAATTATTAAGTATTCAGTCCGATGCTCTAGCGGTTTTGTTTAGTTTGTATTTAAATTGGTTAATTGATTGTAAAGTTTTGTATTTTTATATTTTGCCAACCTGATAAATAAATTAGTTTTGTGTTTGTTAAAATGTTGTGTGTCATTTTCCCAAGAAGATGTGCGGGTTTATATATTGGTGTCGAGGTGTGCGGTGCGTTTCAAGAATTACGCAGATAAAGAAGAACTCACGGGCCAAGATGGATTTTGGTAAGTACATCATGTGATTTATTGTTTGATGTTAAACATTTTTCTAAAAATCTTAAAATGCAGAACTTAACCACTTGATTAACTAGGAAAATAAATTAAAAAGTTTTGGCTAAACTCCCGTAAAGAAATAACAATTTCTTGATTTATTACAGAATTTTGAAGTAATTTAAATCATTTTTGGAAACGTGTCGGGCCGCCATTGTTAATGCTGGGGCTTTGCACACAATGCATAGCGTGGGTTCCCCCACTGCTGTCTTTGTGTAAAGCATGAAGACAATATGGCCGCAACTGAATAATTTGTGAAAGGTCGTGACTGCAGACGACACTTTAGCCGAATCGGACTTTGATTTTTAATTGAGCCGACAATGTTTTGAGCGAGAGGGGAGATCGCTAATTTATTGAGTAACTATTATAATATTTTGGAATATTGTAATAAATTGTTGATTTAATTTTAGGAGCAAGACTTATAAAAATTAATTTTTCTGCTGTCGCCGTGATCGAGAAGGCTTGCGTTGTGAATTGAATTGAATTGATGCTTCATACAGCAGAATACGTTGAGACTTTTAGACCGAATTGTGATTGTTGTTTGACTATTGAAATTTTGTGTTGACAAAAACTGGTACTCATAGGACCTTACTAATAAACTAACACTAGGCTTTTGTATTAACCTAAATTTACTTGCATGTTGTATTATCATTGGGCTAACCCTAGATTATTGTGAATCCATGGGTGTGTTGGAAGATGTCTGGGCGTCATTGAAAATAGGCCAATACATTTAAAAGGTATTTTTAAAAGGTAAATAAATAAATAACTGGCTGGAAAAATTTGGTTTTCAATTTTTCTTTGAATTTTTCTTTTTAGTTGAAGTGATTATTTTGTGAGAAAAGCTTCTGGCCGATTTTCTTTGTCAGGTCAAAGGACACCAACACACTTGGTTCACACTAGAAATTAAGATATAAATTTTATTAATTTTTTATATTTATATTCTGAAGAGAACAGTAGTGGAAAAAGGGGGGTCTTGGCCATTGGAATAATATCGATCCGGACTTAGGACGAAGTTACACGGGCTGACTTAATTGCAAGGGAATTCTGATGTGTTATTGATTTAAAAATTTACTGCGGATTTTCAGCTCAGGACTTAGCCGAATTTCTGAAGTTTAGGAGTTGACTTGCAAAATTTTTAGGAATTCAATATTTTTACAAATATGACTAACAGGTGAATAATTGAGAATGATTTTCATATGGACGTCAGGTGTCTGAAATTTTATTCAGGAAAAGTAGTAGTGGCTATATGGGAAACATAGCACATCTTTTTCGTAAAGAGGGTTATTCAATTAATTATTGATGTTGGAGCATTGTTGACTTAAATTACCATTGGAAAGATTTATTATTACGTACTAGGAGGTGCTTGGGACTTATGAACAAAGCCGACCCCTCTGAGTTGATATGAAATTAGAACTGCTTAGAACTTAATTTTGAAAATTAAATTGAGTTTTCATTTTTTGAGTGGTGACCGACTGGGGTAATATTGAAACGGATTTTAAAATTTATTTTATATTTTGGGGGGCAGAGGACGTGAATAAAATTTAATTGCTCGTTTACCGTGTGATTTTGAGAGCATATCATTGTGATTTTGTTATGGTATCTCCCGTGGAACTCAGGATGAGTTGGATAAATTGATATACGCGTTGCGCTCACCGATGGGTACAGCATTCGAGAGGTGAACCTCCCAGAGGCAACCAACCGCGTAGGTTTGTTGTTATTTTTGGAAAATCGTGGAGAAGTTGAGTTTTTGTGCACAAAAATGGGGTTAAATTGAGGGAATTTAAACTGTTACGATCTAACTAGGTTACTTTTATTAATGGAGGTTAATGAGTGATTTCTGGGTCAGAAGTTAAATCTTAAATTTATGAAATTTTTTAGTTTGGTTCCTTTCTTTTGGGTTACGGTGATAGCCTAGGAAATAGTCCAAATTGTACTGGACAGTCAATAACATTTTTTTCTGTTTGACAGTAATAGGTTAGAATTAGGTTGCACTTGTAGTCGCCCTCGGACAGAAGTTCCTGAGGATTGCCCACGCTGATCGAATGCCGATGGGAATCCACGATGGACGTCACTGGGATGCTCAAGAATGAGGCCTAAGTATAAAATTCAAGTATCAATCATGTGTTCATTTTATTTTTATTTCATTGGAGTTAATAGTAGACCGCAAACGATTCTGAAAAAGGAAGGGGAGGGTGGCTTGACTGGTTACGCGTTGTTAGCAGGACTTTGATAATTTTATACATTTAATTTAATAAAAATAAATAAGAACAAGTATAGGAGAAATTTCTTTGCTACAAACAACTATCATTATTCTTTTTCAATAAATTGTTATTTCGTTGAGGTGGAATCCAAGAGTGGAAGGTTACTTTGTATTTATAGTTGAAAAAAAATTCCGAGTGTCGTGCCTGCTTTGTGCAGCTGACAGCACGGTGAACTAGAGTCGAGAGGGTAAGAGTGTTTCTGGTAGGTTATATGTCAGATGGTCTTGGGGACCTGACAAACGTGAAGCTAGTGCTCGTAGTAGGAGAGCGTGCCCTGCAATGATCAGGCCCTCTGCCTAGCAGCAAGTAGTAGGATGTTTTAAGTTGGGATAGGATTGATATGGGGAAAGGTGGTTGTTTTGGTTTCCATAATTTATTTCATACATAAACACCTTTTACAGTAAGCTAACCAGTTGAGTTACCACCCCTGAATGAAAATTTTTTACTGAATGAAATACCTAGTTAGAAAGTATTATTGGGAGGGAGTTTTATAGGAAATTTGGAGATTGTGTTTAGTGTTAAGTGTTGTTTTTTTTATATGGGGATAAAAACTGGCTGGCTCGAATATCTTGGAGGTTGCCAACTTCGACCTCTTGTTTTATTTTTGTGTGTGCAGTAAGAGGGGAAGAGAGTAAAAGGTTTTTTTTTTAGCCTCCTGCCTGCCCAAAATAAATTCATGAGATATAACAGTTTTGGCAGCAGTTTGAGATGGGTGTGAATTGACATTGTCAGAAAGTGGGATAGAGGCGATTTTCTGGAAGTGTAACTGAATTCAGGACGCCTGCCCGACTTGTCGGCAGCTCCAGTCGAGAGATTGGGGACACGTTAGAGTGTGGTTGAGTTTTGGTCTCCCCTGGCAATAGGGTTGAGTTTCTGTGTCCCCTGGTGTTATTCACCCTTGCCCGCAAGAGCGGCATGGTGGTGGTTGGGGCGGATGTGATGGTTAGAGTAGAGCCCCTGGTTTGAGCTGCTCTGCGCACTTAGCTTCTCTAAGCCCCAGACATTGCTCGTGGAACAACGAGATGGTGAGTGTTGTTAGTGTTCGTTGTTCCTGGTGTTAAGACTTGAGTCTTGGTCTCCCCTGGCGATTGGGTTGAGTTTTGGAGTCCCTCAGTGTTGAGTACCCCTGCCCTCATGAGTGGCATGGTGGTTGTTGGGGCGGATGTGATGACTAGAGCCCCTGCTTTGAGCTGCTCTGCGCGCTTAGCTTCTCTAAGCCCCAGACATTGCTCGTGGAACAACAAGATGGTGAGTGTGTTGTTCGTGATTGTTGTTCCTGGTGGAGAATGTTTCCTGCGTGTGGTTTTTCTGTCCAGGTGCACCTGAGGAGGGAATGCCGTGCTGCTCCGTGCCAGTGCCTGGGTCGCAGACAATGCAGAGGTGCTGCCCGGACATGCATGATGAGCAGATCTGCGTGGAGAGTGACGAGCCGGTGGAGAGTGACGAGCCGTCAGAGGTGTTTGGACGTCCAAGACGAGATTGTCTCCAGTAGCCTTCTCCAGAAGCTGCTGTTGACCCTGAGGAGTCGTCGCGTGTAATCGATATATCGAGGGTTATAGGGGATCCCCGGCTGTGCAGTATACCGGTAGAGTGGAATAATCCAGATTTGGACATTGCTTAAGTGCATGCTTCGATAGTTGGCCAACTTGTACAGTAATGAATTTTGGACTTCTGATATTATCAGAGTATTAATCTTCCTTGAGGTTAAGTGAAGAAGAGATGTATTGACGGAGCAATACCGAGCTCCCGCGTATGCAGCAGCCGCGTTGCGCTGTATGGACGTACTAACCTGAACTGCGAAAGAGGAAATTCGGTGTGGATGAAGGTAGTTATAAACTAGTAGTGCGTTAAACATGATTTGGTACCACGAGTCTAGATAACAGAACCCAGTGATGTTTTGGACAAATCTCCGACCTTGATGGACTGCTCCAGGAATTTTGTAAAGTGAACTGGAAGTTTCGAGGATAGATGTTATGTTAAGGATAACTGTTCTGTAAATTGTTTTTGATAAACTGTGAAATGTTTTAGTTGATGTATTTTAGTGGGATATATCCCTTTAGGTTTCGGTTGAAGGCTGGTAATAAAAACAATTTCCTCATTTTTTTGTTTGCTTTGGCAGTATAAATTGGTGGTATTGAAGACAAGTATAGGGACGAGTCTTGTGTCCACAGGAAGGTATGCGCGCAATCCTTTTCTCCTTAAACATTATCCCTCCCCTTCTTCTTAAGCTGGACTGTGAACACTTAGGCTCAACCCAAAATAAAACTTTTTATCATTTCATTTGAGTGACATGACTATGATACCGCGATGGAACATGCCTTGCTGGAGGGTGTTCCGGACCCTTCTAGCAAGACAAGGCGTTTGCACATTACCAGGCCTTCGAAACGTGTTATGATGTTAATTAGTTGTTGTAATTTTGATTTGGTGTAAAATAAGTATTTTCATGAGTTGTGATTTTTGTTGGTTGTATATGTTATATGTTTGTGGGTCAGAACGCGCAGTCATTCAATCAGCACACTAGCTTAGTTGAGTTTTGCATTGACTACCTTGTGTAGCATGTATGGGATTTTTTTAATTTTTTGTTACTGAATTAAAATAAATAAAATTGTTTTAATTGCAATTTTAATTAAAAGAACTCTGCTCAAGAAAAATCAGGAAACAAACTATTGTAGAATTATTAGAAGTAGGGAAACCAGATGTCACAGGATTATCAGGCCTAAACTTTGCAACTCAGATCAGGAAAGATTTGTAAGAATAGGTGAGACGTGATTGGTGGAATCGCGGGCTGAACTGCTGAACAATAAGTTGTCTCAGCCAATCAGAACGCAGTTCTTCAGCAGTATATAACGCGAGCGTTGGCCACCAACGGTCTTTTTAAAGTAAAGTTTGATTGTGTAAAGGTGGTCAGTAGTGTTCTTAAAGTTCCAGTTACCCCTTTTTGGGTGAGTAAATTTTTAATTATTATTTTAGATTAAATTTTTATAGTTTTAAAGTTGCCGTTCAATTTAACATGTCTCATCTATTCATTTCAGGTTTAATTATTTTGCCCTTCTGGCGTACTAATTCTATTGTATTTTTTTTTAGGGCTCATGAATTTAAGACGAATTTAATACAAGAAAAATTAAGTTTTGAAGTTAAATAAAGTCAGAGTAAAATTAAAGGATTGAGCAGAGCATAAAATAAAATATAGCCTAGACTAATTCAAGGAGGTTTATTCAGTTGTTAAATTTTATTAGAAGATGTTTGTTTTAATATTGCAAGAATAAAATAGTATTTAATGATTTCAAGATCTTTTATTTGTCTACGCTACAAAATGCGCGACTCTGCTATTTAGGTTGAAGATAGGCCTATAAAAGTTTTCTAAATCGGTAAACATGAGTTTGAAAGTGGAGTTTTTATTAAAACAAGAACTTCAATATGAACTTAACGTTAGGGGGATTGAATTTAACACCACTGATAATGTAAATGAATTAAGGAAATTACTAAGAGCAGCTGTAAAAATTAAAGTTTCTCCTAATCCACATAACCTTGCAAAAAAGTTAACAATTAAAGATGAATTACAATCAATCACAACAAACTTAGAAGCATTAGAAAACAAAGTAGCTGATCTTGAGGATGGTCAGGACATTAATTCTGTTATCAGGGCCGAGATAAAAATTAATCACTACGAAGGTAGGCTAAAGAATTTGAGCAGCTTTAGGCTAGATGCGGCAGATAAAACCAGCGTAGAAAAACTAAACACTAAACTCATGTCAATTAAAGAGTCATTCAGTAAAATTAATGTGGATGAAAATGAAAAGGAAAGTTTAGAGCGTAGATTAAGTGAAAGTTTGCTAGAAGAGGAATAATTAGAAAATGTATTTTTAGAAAAATTGAAAGTAGGCCTAGGTGAAAAAGCTGTAAATTCTAATGTTTGTAGTGTCCAGGAAGATCAAAAATGTGCTTTCGCTAAACTACCAAATCCGATTCAAATTCACTTAAGAAACTTCCAAGTTTGTGATGGGTTGGATGTAAATAAATTATTGGGGTTTATCAGAAACATTTTGAAGCTAAAGGAAGAAACAGAACTAACAGATGAACAAATTGTAGATCTAATTTTAGGGTATACGACAGGTCCACTCCATATTAAAATATTGGAATCCAAACGATTCAAATTAAGCCTAAATGTGTTACACCAAAAGTTGTTGTCTTATTTTGTACCTGTAGGATTAAGAGAAAGTTTGAAAAGAAATTTGGTAAACAGACCCCAAAGAAACAATGAAGCATTAAATATTTACATTCTAGCGGTAAAAGAGAATGCAAAATTATTGAACTGTACATATTCCGAGGAAGATTTAGTGCAATTAATCACTATCGGAATGAATCCCGAAACGAGAGCCAAATTAGTGTTTTATCCGATGCCTTCAACATTTGAAGACTTAGATAAGCTTTGCATTCACGCACAAAACGTTGCATACGAAGACGATTGCAGGCGTTCTGTTAAAGTCCACCCTGTGTCACAATCCAACCGGGCGGTTAACAATGTCAATGACCCTAGGAGTATCAAGTGTTATAATTGTAACCGATTGGGCCATATTGCTCGGAATTGTTATAGGAAACAAAGTAACTACACTCCTAACCACAAAGCTAGGGAACCAAATTCTGTTCCAAAAAACGGAGCAAATGGGGGAAAGCCATAAATCAAAACTTTAATATGAGTTTTCCCCGGATACGGAGTAGAGTATTTTATAATAAAAATAAAGTACAGCGAAGAATAAACTGTCATGAAACCAGAAACTTTAATAAGTACAACAAAAGAATTAATCATAAGCTAGGAGCCATACAGCATGCAAAATTAAAGTCTAAAATCTGTATGTTACCTACTCTAAATGTGAAATTCAGTGACCAAATAAATGAAAACGTTTTACTAGATTCTGGTAGCAGTGTCAGTTTAATTAATGAAGAGATGTACAGGAAATTGTCAAGAAATAATATAGTGAAAGAAATAGATGAAGGAAAAATTAATTGTAAATCAGCTATTAATAATGACATTGATATAACAGGACAGTGTGAAGTTAAGATAAAGATACATAATTTTTCATGGAAAGTAAAGTTTTTGATTGCCAAAAATTTAGTCTGGAAGGTAATTTTGGGTTCAGATTTTATCAAGAATTCGAATTTAGTATTAGACTTGAGTTCTGACAGCTGCTATTTTAAATTTAGGCCCGAAATTAAAATTGAGTTAAATAGCAATCCTATCATCATAAATGCAAACATAAACAAAGAAATTATTGTAGGATGTAACAAGGCAGGGACTGAAATAAGAAAACTTTTGGAAGAATATCCGACTGTTTTTACCGACAAAATTGGGGAGGCTATTGACTTTGAAGTTAGCTTAAAACTAAGAGATTGTGAACCAGTTAAACAAAAGAGTTATCCATTAAGCCCGCCCAAAAACAAAATAGTGAAGGGTATAATAGACGACTTATTAAAACAAAACATAATAAAACCCAGTCTTTCAAGCTATGCTAGTCCTAGTTTTGTTATCAAGAAACCCAACTCTGATAAATATCGATTGGTAATAAATTACAATGCCTTAAATAAGAAGATAGAGCACGTTAATTATCCTATTGGCGACATGCACAAACTGTATCATTATCTGAGAGATTCTGAATATTTTACAGTATTAGATTTAACCCAGAGCTTCCATCAAATTAAAATAGCAGAAGATAGTAAACATGTGACCGCTTTCACCACTAATTATGAATTATATGAATGGAATCGCCTACCGTTTGGACTTCATTCAGGAAGTGGAATCTTATCGTCTTACTTAAACAAAGTTTTTAAAGAAGAAAAATTTAAATTTGTATTAAATTTTGTCGACGATCTGATTATTTACAGCAGAAATTTAGAGGATCACATATGCCATTTGAAACAAGTCACTGAAAAGTTAAAGAAACATAACTTAACTGTTAACCCTGCCAAAGCTGTGTTTGCGAGCAAAGAGATAAGTTTTCTCGGCTATCGTATAAGTAAAAATCAGGTCACTATAGATCCTGAAAGAACATTAGCTATAAGAAATAGTCAACCTCCTAAGGATGCTAAAGGTGTAAGCAGATTTATTGGTATGTGCTCTTATTTTTCAAAGTTTATTCCGGAATACTCAAAGTTAGCAGCTTGTCTCAATGAACTTAGGAAGAAGAATAAAAGGTTTATATGGACTCAGGAATGTCAAACGAACTTTGAAAAATTAAAAGAGGCTATTATTAATCCACCGGTGTTAGCGATTCCCGACTATAATCTGCCTTTCATACTGCAATGCGATGCCAGCGACTTAGCAGCGGGCGCGGTCTTACTACAAGATTTTATGGGAGAAATAAAACCCGTGGCCTATTATTCCAAAAAGTTTTCAGAATCAGAAAAATGTTTGTCTGTTTATCACAAAGAAGCTTTAGCGGTCGTTAATGCCATCAACAAGTTTAGAAGTTATCTTGAGCATAAAAAGTTTACATTGATTACTGATAACAGTGCCTTGGCTTGGGTTTTAGGCAATTTCCGGAAACTAGGCAAGTTAGGCAGGTGGGTGGAAACAATCCTTAGTCTACCGTTTGACATAAAACACGTCAAAGGGAAAGACAACGCTGTGGCAGACTTTCTGTCCAGACATTTTGATAATAAAGAGGTTGAAGAGGAAATCGAACTCAATGATGTAAATAATGTAAATAGTAGGAATAAGTACAGGGAAAGGGGTGATGAAATGAAAAATAGGGAAATGTTTTTTGTAAATAGTATTAAGGATTTTCCTCTTACATTTAATGACTTTAAGAGTCATCAAGGCGAAGATGAAGAAATCTGTAAGATTATCGAAAGTATTAATAATGGGACTAACAATGAAAAGTTTTCTTTGAATAAAGGCGTTCTGATGCATCAGACTAGCGGAAATAGCGTTAAGAAAATATACCTTCCTAAGAACTTATTTGACATGGTATACAAATATTTTCACAACTCGTTAAGTGGGTGTCATTTCGGAGTATACAAAACCATTAAGAAGATAACGGAATATTTTTATATGCCAAAGATATCAGAAGAGGTTAAGCGGAGAGTAAAATCATGTGAGTTATGTAATAAAGGAAAACCCCCACGTAAAGTGTTTGATGGTCCTTTAGAATCCAGTAGTTCTAGTGCCCCTATGGACAGGCTGTATATAGACATTTTTGGACCTTTAACTAGAAGCAAAATGCAAAATAATAATTTGTTAATCATAGTCGACCAGTGTACCAAATTTGTCTGGCTTTATGCAATGCGGGATGCTAAATCAAGATCAATTATAAATATTTTGGAGAATTTTGTGTTCAAAAACTTTGGATTATGTAAGGAGTTAATAAGTGATAATGCTAAGTGTTTTATGAGCAGTGACCTTAAAAACTATTTGTTCAACAAAAGCATTATGCACCGAACAATAATTCCCTATGTGCCTAGGAGTAACATTTCAGAACGGTATTTAAGAAATATCAAATCTATCTTTCAAATTTTCTTTCATGATTGCCAAAATAAATGGGACGCTAATTTAAGTGAAATTCAATTGGCAATCAATAGTGCATGCAATGAAGCTACTAAGTTTACTCCTCATGAACTAATGTTTAATTATAAAGTAAACAATTCTCTGTCAAATGTGTGGAAATTAAATGAGTTACTGGAAGAACGAATAGAGAAGAAGGAATTAGCAGAAAAATTAAAGCAAGCTATTTCAAACAATAAATCAAGAAACTATTCTAATAAAAAGATGGGAAAATACAGTGAAGAAAAATTTAAACATCCTTTCAAGAAGAATAGTATTGTTTATGTGAAGACATATAATCTAAGTAACAAAGGTAAAAGGTTTCAGGCAAAGACGGCTCTCAGGTATGATGGACCTTATAGGATATTAATTTTTATTTCAGGTGTTAGTTGCATTGTACAAAAGTTAAACAATCCAGAGGTAATTAAAAGAGTTCATGTTTCTCAGTTAAAGCTTGGGTAATTGTAAAGCTCTAAAACAAAGTAAAAAAGGTATTTTTTTTAATCGTAAAATTTTATTGTAAATAATATTAATGTTTTGTCATATTTTCATTTTAAAAGATTCTATGGAAATATTTTAAATATTAGCAGTACCTTAGTTGTAGAATTCCTTATCTCAGGATGTAAACAAACGTTGACCTTGAACTTGAACCGGGCCCAAATGACTCACTCACTTTCACTTTCACAAACTCGACTCGACACGCACGAACTACGAAACTATTGGATTTATGTTTACACTTACTACTCACACTCTTTCACACTGACACTTCACTAAACACGACAGACACTTGCTCTTGTACTTACTAACACTAAGGGAGTGTGATGACTACCACGGATCACTGACATCCTTGAGATGAGAATTAAACAAAAGATCGAATTAATTGCATTGTATTTGAATGAAGTAACAATTTTCTAATTTAGGCAAATAAAATCAACATTGTCCTTTTATTTGAAATAAAAATTGTTGTATTTATGAATAAAAAAAAATTATTTAATGCGAGATTTAGCTAGAATTGAGAGTTAAATATTGTTTAAAACTGTTTTATGAGCTGTACGAGAGTATGGAGTCGGCGAGTAGCGGAGGTCAACCGCATAGCTGACGCGCCCGAGACGCACTGATAAGGCCTATAGGAGAGAGCGGACGACTGGACGAGGCGTCCTGTGGTCGAGCAGCTGATTCTACATTTCCGGAATGTCCCGGAAGTCACCAAACCCAGGCGGATGCCAGAGCAGAGAACGGTCCTTTTGTGTTTGTTTTTCACACCGAAGTGTCAAGACTGAAAAACTTGCTTGAAAAGAACATTCAAAAGAAAAATGTATTTTATTTAATATTGTATTTTTTTTCTTTATTGAGTAACGTATTTTATTTCGTTATGTAACAAAAAACTTAAGTCAGGGGAAATTTGTAGCATGTATGGGATTTTTTAAATTTTTTGTTACTGAATTAAAATAAATAAAATTGTTTTAATTGCAATTTTAATTAAAAGAACTCTGCTCAAGAAAAATCAGGAAACAAACTATTGTAGAATTATTAGAAGTAGGGAAACCAGATGTCACAGGATTATCAGGCATAAACTTTGCAACTCAGATCAGGAAAGATTTGTAAGAATAGGTGAGACGTGATTGGTGGAATCGCGGGCTGAACTGCTGAACAATAAGTTGTCTCAGCCAATCAGAACGCAGTTCTTCAGCAGTATATAACGCGAGCGTTGGCCACCAACGGTCTTTTTAAAGTAAAGTTTGATTGTGTAAAGGTGGTCAGTAGTGTTCTTAAAGTTTCAGTTACCCCTTTTTGGGTGAGTAAATTTTTAATTATTATTTTAGATTAAATTTTTATAGTTTTAAAGTTGCCGTTCAATTTAACATGTCTCATCTATTCATTTCAGGTTTAATTATTTTGCCCTTCTGGCGTACTAATTCTATTGTATTTTTTTTTAGGGCTCATGAATTTAAGACGAATTTAATACAAGAAAAATTAAGTTTTGAAGTTAAATAAAGTCAGAGTAAAATTAAAGGATTGAGCAGAGCATAAAATAAAATATAGCCTAGACTAATTCAAGGAGGTTTATTCAGTTGTTAAATTTTATTAGAAGATGTTTGTTTTAATATTGCAAGAATAAAATAGTATTTAATGATTTCAAGATCTTTTATTTGTCTACGCTACACTTGAAATAATTTAATGGATTTTTGTTGGTTAGGCCTATTTAAATAATCAGTTACAGTACAAGGCAACTGAATCTACCACAGCCTGGTCGGCCACCTGTAGAATGGGTTGCGAACAGAGTCTCCAATAGTGACAACAAGGTTTTGTGTCAAAATTGTTTTTTTAGATTTTCTTATGGAACGGTGCCCGGTATGTGTTCCGGCCCTTCCTAGAAGTGTGAGGAGGTCTCACGGTAAGATATGTACCTGATGAGTCAAGGGGCCCTGCGCAGAACCTCTACAGGTCAGGCATGGATTGCTTCAAGAGTCTTTGTTGAACCATTTTAACAGAGTTTCGTCAGGTAATGTTAAGAAGCATTTTGTTGGTGCCTACTGATTGACTGGCTGTTTGCTTACTCAAGTGTATTTTGTAAATTGATAGCTTGTGCGTGTTTTCCAGCTAAAAACACACACAAAGCTGAGTAGCCTAAGTGCTTGAAAGTTTTAGTTTATTAAGTTTGTCCTATTAATTTTAATTAGTAATTTGTCTGTAAGAAACACTTCATGAAGCCTGTTGCAAGAGAGCCTCCCCTGTGGAGCATACGTTGTGGATGAGGTTTTTGATTCGATTGTGCAAAGGCTGAGGTACTCGTGAGTTGTCATAATTAGTTGTTTATGACGTTGGATTTTGTCTTGCGGAAGTTCGTTATGCCGTTGATTCGTTGTTCAATTTTGTTTTTGTTGTCAAACTTATTGTAGATCAAATATTGTAGATTGTGTACTATGTAAGCTTGACTTAGGCTTCACCGGCATGTGTGTCATTTATTTTATAAACAGTAAGAAGCGCTTGTTAAAGCCAGTTGCGAGAGAGCCTCCCCGTGGAGCATATGTTGTTGATGAGATTTTCAACTGATTTTGTACAAATCTTGAATTGTTTATGAAGTTTAGCTTTTGCATTGATTGGTTGTATAACCGTTTAGATTTATGTAATAATTGTATTGTTCGATTTTATTGTAATTATTGAATTTTTGTACATGAGGGTGATATTGTAGATCGTGTGTTACGTGATAAGTTGGGGTTGATTGACTTATTTCGCGTGTTATTTGTTCTTTTGTTTAACAAAAAAAGTTAAGAGGGGATTTCTAACGAGACAGAGGACATTCGCTGCCGTATCTTCCAAATTAGAATTCATTGTCAATTTGATCTTTTGTAGTAAATCAGTAATGAGCGAATATTCATTCTCTTTTTGGACCATTTAGAGACCTGAGGCTGCCATGAGTTGAGGTTCGGTGGGTTCAAGCGAAAGTTTTCTGAGGCTGAAGATCTCTGGGCAACAGACTGCCTGTTCCAGTTTATATGCTGTGATCTCTTGCTGGGGACAGCAAGGTCTAAGGGTGAGGGGAGTGTGACGGCCCAAAAATCCCTAGACCCATAAATAATACTCTCAGTTTGCACCACCCTAACCATAACAATTATATCGTCACTAAATGTCATATTTTAGGGCATGGTGCTTTATTTGTAGTCTAGCCCATCTTGGCAAGACAGTAAGACAGTAGCCTCTTGGATAATCCCACCGACCCCGGCTCAGGTGGCGTAGGGGTTATGGAATGTGCTGACGTGGTGTCTGTCATCACCAAGCGGTGCGTTGAGTTGTCGACAATGTCCAGTTTTAGTTTTATTAATGTCCGTTGTGATCCAAAGAGCGCTCCACTAATCAAGGCACCAGCGTTAAGCAGCAGTGCTCTGATTGGTTGACACTGCTTCAGCGTGCTGACGAACGATCGTCACCTCGCCCCAGTCGGTTCTGAGTCGTTGAGTTAGCGCCTGCGTCTGGCGTTGCGCCGCGGCGCCACCGCTGCGTCAATGGCGGTGGCCCGAGTTTCGGGTTATCGAGTGTCCTCTAGTGAACGATTTTGTAAACACATAATTTAAATTATTAAGTATTCAGTCCGATGCTCTAGCGGTTTTGTTTAGTTTGTATTTTAATTGGTTAATTGATTGTAAAGTTTTGTATTTTTATATTTTGCCAACCTGATAAATAATTTAGTTTTGTGTTTGTTAAAATGTTGTGTGTCATTTTCCCAAGAAGATGTGCGGGGTTATAGCAATTTGGAGAATACGTTTAGACTAGTTCCTTAGTAAAACTATGACCTTATATGAACCTATTTTAATGTTTTTAAAAATTAATAAAAAATCATTATGAACTTCTTAGTGTTTTTATTTTTTTAACGTAAAAAAACAATGTAAACAAAAATATTTTTACCGTTAAAGTATTGGTAACTGGTGACGAATTCTACTATGCACTGTAAAAATGCTACATTTTTCATTTTGCTACAAGTATCCAAGAGCTTGTAGCATTTTTGTTTCAAAAAAATTTTTCCCAGCTTAAACCCTGGTCTGTATTTAAGTTAAGCTTATTAAATTATTTGACATGAAATGACTGGGTCCATAGCAGCTAGTAACTATTCATACAACCAAATGTCTGGCATTAAGTTGTTACTCAGTTATAATAAAACTCTTCTCTAATAAAATATTGTTGGCATGATGTGTTTGTTGCTATGAGACATATAACCTAAATTAATATAAGGTTTAAAAAATTTACTAAAATTCCCAAAATGATACCGATACTATTTTGCTTCCCAGTTTTCGGATCCAGCCCCGGTTACGTCTGTTGTCTCCCGACTCACATCCTTCTACAAATCCTCAGTATAACCTTAATTCTTATTTTACTCCCGGTTCTAGTCCTCAACACGTTCGATTCGAGTGAAATCAACATGGGGTTCTGGGCTATGAACCTGCTCATCATGGGGACTCTGATCTTCATCATCCTCGCCACGTACGGAGTGCGCAAGTTCAGCGACGGGTTCATCACGGCGTCATTCGCTGTCTGGGTTCTAACCTACACAGGATTCTTGATGTTCTCCGTCTACTCAGTGTGGAACCCGATGACCTTGACGCAGACGTCAATCAACGGAAGATGTGCCATGAACTTATGGCTGTTTGACTGGTGTTGCAGGGCAACTGGAATCATATGTACAAACGATGATAAACTAGAAAAGATTCGGGAACGATTCAGGGGTTCAATTCGAATTAGACGAAATTCAGATGACATTTGGATGGATGATGAGTTACTAAATAAGCTCAACAAATCAGATGAATTCATCGTGAACGACACCCAAATTGGAGTAAATCGCAGCCAAAACCTAACAGAATCTTTCATGGAAAATCATGTTAACAGAGTAAATTTTACAGCTGAAAACAGTTTTGGAAAGCACAATACAAGTGTGGTCAATCAAGTGTTTTATGATGATCAGATGTTTTATGATGGTATATCAGAAGTGGAACATAACCGGGAGAAGAGATATGTAGAGAGAGGAGGGCCGGAGTATAAGAAGTCAGTAGCAGCTCTACTAGGCACCCTGGCCATCATGATGATATTTATCAGCCTCTACACACTCTATGCTGTCGCTCTCAATGATGTCCTCACTGTACTCAGATATCCTTTTCCTGTTGTTTTTATAACCAGGTCAGTCCTAGTTATGTCCTTATGATTGGAATTTTCTGATAAATTACTAAAAATACTCTCACGGACGAATGATGTTTCTCAAGGAGATTTTGAAGAGAAAATTGGTCTTAATTAAACCAGAAACGAGGAGAGTTTATTCTTGTTTAAAAAGTAAATCTTTAAAGCACTGATAGAGAGTTTAGTTCACAAGAAGAAATCACAACATTGTGAATACCAATATTTTAATTACTAAGGAACAGCAAAATAACCTATCCTGATCCCTATAAAATAAATTCATTGGAATAAACTATGGGCCACCACAATTATTGTGGGACATCTTTCAAACAAAACCAATTATTATGGTATAATAAATGGTTTTACAGGCCAACAAAATCAAATTACAATTTCTCAATCATAGCGAACGACTTATTTTATTGAATTACAATTCAGCTTTTGATAATAGTAAAAGTATTGTTTAAACCAATGAAAGCACATTAAGTTTTTGAAGAAAATATAATAGGATAACTAATATTAATCCTTAGCCAAATGTGTAATTTTGCTAAGATTATTGTGAAAACCATGTGAGGCTCTCTGAAATTTATTTATCATAACTATAAATACCACTTATTTGGCATTGACTGATTTGGCATGTAAAGATTTTAACAATCTGAGAGCACGTGCAAGTAAGAAATTTGTCAAAGTAAATCAAGTTTGAAAGCATTAGTTTTATAATTTGATTTTCTTGTTGGTTATTTTTATTGTTTTGCTTTGTTTCAGGGCGGCGGCAACAGATGTACAAGAAAATGGAGGTACCTCCAGGCAGCAACGATCACCTGAAATTGTTACTGGTACCAGCTGAACAAATTAAAAATTTTAAATTCATTTTTATGTGCCTTAAAGCGGGCCAACATAGACATGTGCTAACTTTTTTCAATATAAAAATACCTTTTAAATTAATTTCAATCGTTCAGTAAATCAATTGAGGTTTGGTTGTGAGATGCTTAAAGAGAATCTCGTCTTGAACGCAATTTTCCCCATTCTAAAAATGTTTAACATTAAAACATCTCTTCTCTATTGCTAGTAGTTTTACTTACATATAAATTTTGAACTGGACATTCTTTTCCTTGCAACGTAAAGGCAATGTGGGACACTTGGAATATGTCAGGCCTTTTCTCAGGATCAGGTTCTAACATATATCCTGGAAAATACAAATATGGTTATTGTAATATAATTATAGGTATAAATTACAAGACACTAAATTTACCATGACAAATTTTACACTATACATGCCAATAAATGTGTTACGATTTTTTCTTGAATAAATTTAAAAGAGTACCGTATAAAAATAGTGAAGATAGTTAAGGCTACAAGTAAGGCTAAGATAGGTTTATATATTGTAATATTATAAAGAATATATTTTTTGAAGGAATTTGTTTTGCATAAAGTGTTATATGAAATCTTTAATAGTTGTCAAGTGCCGTAGTCAAAGAACTTTTGTTAGTGATTATTATCATTATAAGTTTCAGATGATGTGTATTTGGTGTTCAAAATCAACAGAAACATGAAACATTTTAGAACTTGAATTTTGTAAACAATCAATCAAATCATTTATTATTACAAAACGTCACAAATATTGTAGCTCTGCTACAGTAACAGGTGATAAATGTTATTAAAATAAGTTTAACTAACTTATTTTAAGTTAGTTAAACACTAGAATAACTAACTGTGTAAGCACGAACCTATATTTCTCTGTTATTAGATGCAATCTAAGACTCGGAAAAGAAAGACACTCAGTTCAAACATTCCTGAAGTAAAATAGGACCATAAAAAATTTTAATAATCCATACAGTTTTATCAATACATACAGAAAAATAACAAATGTTATAATCAACCCAATTCTGCTATCTGCATGCAACCAAAAATATGTTTGGTTTTTCCAAACATTTTCCCAAGTGTGATGGTCGATGTCATAAAATTCAGTCCACATGGTTCTTCATTTGCATAATTCTTTATTTAGTTAGAGTTGTAAATCATGACAAAAAATCAATAAATTCATCTGGTTTTATAGAATGGCAAAGTATGAAAGTTAAATTCTTCTAAAAAGCATAAATAATAAGCAGCGTTTTACTATCTTTTATTTGCACATTAAATTTGACATATAATTTAACTCAGCATTAAACAGGGTTTCCGTTGAACTTACAAGTCTACGTTTAGAAAATATGTTAAAACCTGGAACAATTTTAACAATTAAATTCATGTTTGCCCTCATCTAAAAGATAAATCACATTAATAATAAATTTAATAACTGATGCAACTTACTTATAAGGCAATGCATTCCGCGGGAGAATTTGGAGTTGTCGGGAATAGTGAAGGTGCCACTCTGTATGGCTAGGGTGCTCTCTCCGAAAGGCAACGAGAAGAAACACAGTTTGTAGAGTAGACACCCCAGCGCCTGCACAAGCGATTGGACAAATGTTGTTAGGTCTCGAGAACGTACCATTACACTCGGTTGTAAAGTTCAGTCTCCCTAACTCCAAACCTCGATAACTCGAAACCCTTTGTATCTCAAGTTATTTTCAATCTCCTGGGAAAAACTTGCCTACGTAATAATGAAAACCACATGTTACACAAAATAATAATACAATTATATTTTTCTTTTAAACAAAAATTTCAGTACTCTTAATTGGAAACACAAGCGGACAGGTTGCAATGACATATACTCTAGCACCTGTATACGTGTACTGTCACTGTCCTACACTGTATTTTAACTCTGAAGGTTGAATTTAATAAAATATACCATAATTCGAACTATTATAAAGTCAAACTATATGTAACCCGAAGTAAAATCATGGACATGTGAATTTTAAATTCACGAGATTTGACTAATTTGAGATTTTATAAGTGAAAAGGAAATATAAAATCACCAAAGTTTCAATAAGAGTGGACTGTAAGAGGAGGTTTTAGGCCATGAGCTGTCCAACTGTTTGACTGTTTATAAAGATAAAACCTGAGAATAGGGACAATTTATTGTTTGGTGATCTATTGTTATGCGTCAACTAGAAGTCAGGGTTATTTATTCCAGCGAATAGACCACAATAAGGCCCCCTACTACAGAAATATAGAAATCAATTTGTCATACAAAAACAATGGGCCATTTTTCGTACGATTTTCACAAAATAAAATAACATCAACCTAAGTTATGTGACATTCCATAAATTAATGGATATATATATTCTATTTAAGTGTAACTTAAACCAAATGTAATGTTTTGTAATGATTCCGTAATGCTTTATAATGATTCCTCTTGATCATTTTAATTATATGTTTTAAAAAGTAGAAATATATTCTTTCATATAGGCTTTTTTTATAAGGGATTTCCCTTTAGATACAATTGTTCCGTTAACCCGTACACTCGATGATTTGAACCATGCCTGGTAGATTAGCATTGGACTAGTGTACAAGTCCTCCCGCTTATATGTAAGTCCAATTAATTTTTAAGATCCTTGATTTTTGCTGACACTTGAATTTTGCTTTCCCCGACTGAGGAAGCTCCCCCGCATAGCTTTCATACAGAGATGTCCCTACCAAAAATAATAGTTGCAATCGATATTGGGTAAAAAGTTGTCATAACACGTGACAATTCTTTTGACTTTTGACAATGACAATTTCTTCTTCCCCATGATCCGCCCATGTTCAGGACTGCAGGCCACAGATGTAGACTTCAGCCATGGAAACTCAAGGCTGAGGGTCTTGAGTGAAAGTTGGTTGGTTGGCTAGTCAGAGAATGGGGCAGACCGCTAGTCTGAGCCTGAAAATCTGTTATCATAGAAGCATGGAAGTTGGCCCTCTGAGTGGTCAATCAGCTCCATCTGTAGTTCAGTTTCTCACCCTTCCCAGGGCTTGTAACATTTCTTGAGGTTAATAAAAAAAATAATAATAAACAAAATGATAAAAAAATAACCTTGAATAAACCCAAAATGTCGCTAAAAATTCCAAAAACCGGCGTTTTATCAAAATATTATAAATATGTAGGTAATAAAAATGATGTAGGTTAATTTTGAACTATAGTAGGATTCACGAAAATAGTCCGTTGAGAGTCGATACACTGTTGCCAAATTTATTCTGAAACACATTTTTATACTGTATTACATCCCCAAAGCAGAACAACGTGCGACGGTGCGACATTGTCGCAGACAGGAAAAGGGGTCTGAAACGGGTCTGCGGACAGATTAACAAGCTAGAAAACAAAAAATAGGAACAATGTGATTAAATGTAAA
Source organism: Neoaliturus tenellus (assembly GCA_030545055.2). Lineage (NCBI taxonomy): Eukaryota > Metazoa > Arthropoda > Insecta > Hemiptera > Cicadellidae > Neoaliturus > Neoaliturus tenellus. The sequence goes on from CM061531.1 coordinate 22,197,815, forward strand.
CAAGACGAAAAATAGTGCGCAGACCAAATTTGCTTACTAAATAAAATCATTTAATCGAAATAATTATTACAAAGTGAGATAGTGCATAACACTTGTGTATCGGTTTTTTTATTAGAAAGATAAAAAGTTAAATATAGAAATCAATTATTAAGGAAAGGACGTCCAGTTCTAGGAAGATAACAATATAATTGTAATATGAGACATATATGGAATGCGAAACACCTGCCGATAAGAGCTCTATTGTTTGACATCTGGCCACTCGGCGATCGCTTATCTGATTTACGACCTTATCAGTTCCCTAGTACATTATATTGAGTTTCTAATATAATTGACGTACAAAAACAAATTATAGCTCATTTTTTTCGTCTAATTTTCTCGAATTGAATAGAACTTTAATCAAAGTTGTACGACCTATGGTTCAACCTGAATTGGTGAATTAATGTTATTATTATGTTGTTTTCAATATTTAACTAAAAAATACTACAACAGTCTTTATTTTTTGTAAATATACCTTTTTCATTTATAGAAATCAAATTATTATTTTACTGAATGTAAAGAATTAAAACTAAAAATAAGTATCTCAACAAAATTCATTTACATATAATTATTTAACTAATTAATTAAATAAATTAAATAAACTAATTAACTAAACTAACTTATTAAATTTAACTTATTTTATTTAATTATTATTTACACATAATTATTATTAATTATTTGTGTGTTGTGTGTAAGAGTGAATAAACTAAGCTGCAGTACTATTCTACAAACTGTGTTTTGCTTTGTTTTGTTTGGTAAGTATTTCTTTATTATTATTATTATTATTTAACTTTTAAATAAATTTATGCGCTTGCAGACAATTTTTGAGTTTTTCACGCGCCGTTGCAGACAGATTAGAACCTTTCTGCTTTGGGGTATTACATATGGTAAACATAATCTCAAATGACAACATTGCAGGGCGAGAGGGGGTGAGGGGGGACACAGCTGTTAAAATCTCCATCGGACTATTTTCCTGCATCTTACTTTAGGTAAGTGATCATCTACTGAAGCAATAATAACAAATTTTAAAAATAAAAAAAAAAATCCTCCCCGATCCATTTTTAAAAAATTTTTTCCTTTATTTAAAATTCGTTTCGTTTTTACAAGCTTTATCCAAATTGAGCAATAAAAACCTAATTGCCATTAAAATAAATAAATAAATAAGTAAATAACCAAGAGCAAAAAAAAAAAAAAACAAAATAGTAAAAAAAAAACTGTTACAAGCTCTGCTTTCCAGTTCTTCACAAGGCAATATCCCCTTCTTCTGGGGACTCGTGCAAAATGCCCATTAGAAGCAGACGTGCAGCCGGAGTGCGCTTATTTACCATTAACATCGTACAGAGTATAACCTACTGACCCAGATGTCTGCCTTGGTGGTGATCGGCTTGCCGGCGTACAAGTCGACCATCTCGGGTGCGCGGTAGCTGAGCGTCGTGTACTTCTGTATCTCCTCCTGCACGGCCGCGGCGCCGTGACTGGTCGCGCTCAGCACCTTGCCCGTGGCCGAGCCAAAGTCGCACAGCACGTAGCTGCCGCTCTCGCTCACCAGGATGTTCTCCACCTGTCATCGACCCACGATCAATGTTAAGTCAAACTTGTAGGGGAAAGTGGGGTATAACCGGGTGGCTAAGCTTTAGTGACATGTAGATGCCATGTTTTTACACAGAAAATTTTTAATTATGTCTCAGTTTATCTCGTGTTTATTTGTTTTTTAATTGCTTCTTTTAAAAACTTGATAAGTCTTATAGTTTTTTCTGTGATTTTTTTTTTGTAAAAAAAGTGCAAGTACCCGGATTCACGCCCCACTAGTGGGATGATACCGGGTACACATGTAACCCCAACTTATTATGCTAAATAAGTTGGAAAATAGAAAAAAAACAAAATTTTTAATAGGCCTAAAATTTTATTACTAAGTACACACAATTAAATAAAAAATATTATCAAAGAAAACATTTTCAGTTAATGTATGAGCGAAAAATCAAATTTTTAATATTTAGATCATATAACATGTATAAATATCATCCGGTTTTACCCCGAGCGTCATACTCGGTTTCACCCCACTGGTAGTAACAAACAAAAACTTAACAAATTCAGAGTGCTTAAAACTAATTTGAGATATTGCTTATATCAGTGAAAAGATAAAGACATAGACTACACAATAGTGTAGTCACCTTTACTGAAACTCATGTAATTTTTTTGTAGTAGGCGATCAAACTGTCCGTAACACTGGGAAACGAAATATCAAAAACAAACATACGCTCTTAATAGCCAGAGTTCTGCTCAGAGACTAATGGCGCAATGTCCGCCACTTTCCCTCTCCAATTACATGGTAATTTCGGCATTTATCGCCAGGTACCAGCGCTTACTTGGTCAAAACCCGACCACCCGGTTTGTACCCAAACACCCTGTTTTACCCACCTCTCCCCTAAAATGGGTGTAAGTTTTTGGGAAAAGTAGTGCTTTCTCTTGAGAAATTTTAAAAATGTGTGTGTACTACAGGAGTAAGTTCATTGTAAGACAACGTTCTACTTTACTCCCTTAATACATAAATAGCTAGTCTCTTATCGGTAGGTCAAAGTATCCATGTTTTTCAAAGCATCTCTTTGACTTGGAAGAAACCTTTAGTACGAGGGCTATTCAGAAAGTAAGGAATGTTTCGTCATACGCCACTAGGCGCTCGCGTATCGCCTATATTAGGGTATGAGAGCGCTCGGGTCCTCAATGGCTATCCAGCCGTGACGCTAGGAGTATCGTCGCGCTGCCAGTTTTCTTTATTTTTAAATTCAAAATGGACGCTCCTGTAAAAAATCCCGCCAGTTGCGAAGTGCGATAGGTAACACGGTATTTATTGGCAAAAAACTTAAAACCGATAAAGACTTATTGAAAAGTGTGCGAGGTGTATGGGAACAATGTTTTGAATGAAAGTTCTGTGCGTAAGTTGTGTATTCGGTTTACAAATGACCGAACAAATGTTCTTGATGAGCAGTAGAGTGGACGACAGAGCATTGTGACTGACGAACTGGTCACTAAAGTTGACGAGAAGATCCGTGAAACCCGCTGCTCCTCCATAACGGAGCTTTCGTTATCTTTCTCTCAAGTTTCACGGACTTTGCTCTGTTGAAATTGAAAGAATAAAAATCGATAAATCTCTATCAGTTTTAAGTTTTTTGCCAACAAAAACCGTGTTACCGATCGCACTTCGCAACTGGCAAGATTTTTTATGGGAGCGGCCATTTTGAATTTAAAAATAAAGAAAACTGGCAGCGCAACGATGCTCCCAGTGTCATGGCTGGATAGCCACTGAGGCCCCGAGTGCTCTCATACCCTAATATAGGCGATACGCGAGCGCCTAGCGGCGTAAGACGGAAACGTTCCTTACTTTCTGAATAGCCCTCGTAAAAATACTTCATCCATAAATAAACTATCATGGAAAGTTACATGACAAATTGAAGGCAAACTACAGAGGGAAAACAAAATTGCTCTGGTACGTCATCAATGTAACCCAACTGTTTCATAGGCCTAGTAAAAATTTGTGAAGAAAATAAATATAAAATTGTAAAATTAAATATAAAAAAAATTGTTAAGTAATTTAGTGGTTTTTTTTTTTTATAGGAATAAAGATTTTTCACACTACACTGCATAGAAAAAACTGTTTTCTGTGCCCATTTCTAAGCACTTGTGCACCATAGAGTAAATTTAGCATGGATTTGGAGATATATACATTTTTATAATTCAATGATCACTTTTTTTAAAATTAGATGTTTTATACTTGAAGAATTTCATCGGATCTTCTAACCTGAGTGTTTATTTACTGTTCAAAATTAGAAAATTGGTTGCAACAGAAGATGGTCTAAATCTTTCCTAGAAGTAGACCAGTTGGTTGAAGCAAAGACAGTGATTATATTAAAGAGAAATGCTACTGTGATGAAGAAAATTTTAAATACCCCGTCGCAGCAGACCTGCGTACTCAGCGAATTTCCAAACGATCTTGAGATATTGTATTTTCCCCATTAACACCAGGAATGGGTATGTAGGTTGGCTGCCTTGGATGTTGTTAGAAAATGTTAGTTTTGTTAGGAAATGTGATAGTTACGTTAGGTAAATGTCAAACTGTATCAATATTCGACTATTTTTAATTTTCCCCATAAACCCCATGGGGTGAGTATGTAGGTTTGCCGCCATGTGGGTGTTGTAAGCAAATATCAGTTGAACCCTACCAAGTGAATGTACATACCAAATTTTATCAAGTTATTCCAATAAATAAGCGAGATACAGGGTTTTGTTGATTTCCCATAAGATTAACATGGAAAACCTATTTTTGGCTTTTCTCCGTAACCTGTAAAGCTAAGTTAAAAATTCAAGATACTAAATTGTTTGTTTTTTTAAGCTCTTTTAAATGGTTTTAGTTAAAATTGTTGAATTTTGAAAATTATGGTCAAAAAATGCAAAAAAACCCATTTTTGACCCCTTTGAAACCCCATAAAACCCCGTTCCCATAACCTGATCATGCTGGTTCGCAAACTCATGAAAATAGACCTAGCCTTACACCTTCATACCAAATTTCATCAAAATCGGAGGTCCCCTTCAAAAGTTATCAGTACCACGGACACATAGATATATAGATATATAAGGGTGTCCCGGAACTCTCTGGAACCCTTTTGTATATTTGTTCCTTGCATCGAGACAAGAAAAAAACATCATACAAATAGGGGTCTAAAATCCATCGTTTAGCCGCTAGCCGCCATTTTGTTTTTTTCACGTAATAACTTTTATCTCCGTAACGAATCATTGTATTAAGTTCAAATTTGGTATGAATCTTTATCATACTAATGTACATTTTCAGGAAAAAAATTAATTTTTTCCACTGTGTATTTTCAAAATGGCGGCCATTTTAAATTTTCAAACTCAAATATCTCAAATTTGATAAATTTTAAAAAAATTTTACTTTGTACAAAAAGTTGCCAAATTTAATTATCGATTATGCGATTTTTCTCCAAAAAACATTGATTTTGCATTATAATTAAAGCAAATTATGGCCATTTTCACAGAAAAATCGCAATAACTCCGTTATTTGTTATCAGATCCTTACAAACTTGGTACCGTTGGTTAGATAATTTAATTTAGCAACTTTTTTGTCCCAAAAAAATTTTTTTTTGAAATTTACCGAATTTGAGATATTTTAGTTTGAAAATTAAAAATGGCCGCCATTTTGAAAATACACAGTGGAGAAAATTAATTTTTTTCCTGAAAATGTACATTAGTATGATAAAGATTCATACCAAATATGAACTGAATACAACCATCCGTTACGGAAATAAAAATTATTACGTGAAAAAAACAAAATGGCGGCTAGCGGCCAAACGATGGATTTTAGACCCCTATTTGTATGATGTTTTTTTCTTGTCTCGATGCAAGGAACAAATATACAAAAGGGTTCCAGAGAGTTCCGGGACACCCTGTATATAGTACCAGGGGGACCAAGCTTAAGCTCGGTAAAATTATTACTTTCGTTTCTCACACAAAGCTCGTTCGCTCCGCTCACTCGCCAGGCGGAAGGTTTGCTGCACATTGGTATGATTTTCCTAAAACCACAGGTTAAAGATGTAACACATTGGTTTATTTTATCTACAGTTATCAGCTGATTTTTGTTCAGTTAAAAAATTTCCATAAGGATAACATGGGATCTTTGAAGGGCTCTAGCGCGAAAACCGGATTTTTCCCAGCTATGGGACCAGCTCCAATCGATTTCTGGTGGCCAAAACCCCCATATTCCAAAATTTGAAGGAAATCGTCTGAGCCGTTTTTGAGATAATTGTGCAAGCAAGCAAACAAGCAAACAAGCAAACATTGCTCGTATAAGAGTATAGGATATATATATATATATATATATATATATATATATATATATATATATATATATATATATATATAGATAGATAAGAATACATATATACATATACGAATACATATATATGAAAATGAACGAACGGTGTTTTTGGCTTCTGGGGACCTCAAAATGAAAAAGTAACATGGTCCCGGGCTTAGGTCTTACCATGGCTACTACCGTAATAGCGTATTCCCTATAGGGAAATTCGCTAAAACAAAAATTGTTCCAACCTTGAGATCCCGATGTAGGATGGGAGTCTGACAATGGTGTAGTCTTGATACCGCCTCACAAACATCACAGAAGATCTGCAAAACTTCCGCCTCCGTGAAGCCTGACTGTAGCCTGCAAAACAAACAGTACAATTCAGGTATGGTATATGTGCAAAATATGTATTTTTAAGTGAGGAAAATTTAGAATTTTTGTTGGTTTCAACAAAGTAACAATTTATGAAACACACAAATGGTTTTAAGAAATTGATTAATTAATTGGGCCTCCTTATGTACTTTCAACTTGTAATTTTATTAATTTTACAACTGGTTTCTATAATTACAGGTTCATTACTGATCCGATCTCTGTTAATACCTTACTTATAATTCGATAAATGCAAAATCAACCAGGATTCAACTAAGCTCAAAGCGGTTCTTATTTTTAAATTTAACTTTAAGACAAAGCAATCTGTCTAAGCCACGGCAATAGTAACAACTATAAAATTCTATAACTGCATTTTTATTCAAATTGCTTAAGACAACCCCATGACTCTGGGATTTCGGCAAAGCAATCCTGGATTCCCAGGATTGGGAAAATTAGATTTTATGCGGTTAGATTTTCTATTCATTTCACAACATTAAGTTGTGCTCAGTTAGTGAAGATGTAAATTCTTTTAGAACGGTGTCTTACCTTACTTCTGTAAGCGTACTGGTTTATTATTTATTACATCATAGTAAAATGGTGGTAATGCACCAGTCTTGGTAAACAAACAGTTGACTCTCGCTAACTAAAAAATTTAAGATTTGAATTTTTCTTTCAAGTTAATTTGACGATAATTTGACTTAGGAATAGTTTGAGTAAAAGAGTAAGTAGTTTCTAGTTACATTTGACTTACATAAGGAACCAACAGTACAGTATTACAGCAGTTATATGCTGGATTGAGTGTGTCACTGACCAGTGCATCGAGGTTTCGTCTTACAGAGGTTCATTGATAGAACTTGGAGACTTAGACGTAAACTTTGACTTCTGGAGACTCTCAACGCCCGTACATTTATAAAATTCTGTAAAATCTAAGTATTTAAAATGGTAAGACTTCTGAGACTTCCACTGGATCAATTTACATGTAGTGTGTACCAAATTAAAGCTAAACCTTTTTACATTAGCAGGTTTTATTTACTTTAACGTTATCTTCCTTCCTAATATTACCAAAACCAACTGTAACTTTAAAAACCCTTGCAATTAAATTATTTTACAACTTTTTGATCAGCTGATTGATAACAAACGAGGTAACGTCTTAATACAATAGAAGAGCAAACGTTCAAGAAGGATTTGGTTTGTTATAGCCAGTACCTAAAGCGTACATAGTTATTATCTTTTAATGGAGGTAAAAATTAATACAGTGTTATACCATTTAAACTACTCACTTTTATAGTTAGTAGATTAAAAGATAAATAAGTTTGGATTCTTAAATTGCTTAAAGTTACTTTATTATGTAAAGCAGCTGATTAATTAGTACATTTTATACATGTTTCACACCATCTGCTTAGCGCTCAGCTCAACATGACTGGACCTACAAGGGCTATTCAGAAATTAAGGAACGTTTCCGTCTTACGCCGCTAGGCGCGCGCGTATAGCATATATTAGGGTTTGAGAGCACTCGGGGCCTCAGTGGCTATCCAGCCGTGACACTAGGAACATCGTCGCACTGCAAGTTTTCTTTATTTTTAAATTCAAAATGGCTGCTGCTATAAAATATCCTGCCAGTTGCGAAGTGCGATCGGTAACACGGTATTTATTGGCAAAAAACTTAAAACCGTTAGAGATTTATCGAAAAGTGTGCGAGGTGTATGGGAACAATGTCTTGAATGAAAGTTCTGTGCGTAAGTTGTGTATTCAGTTTACAAATGACTGAACCAATGTTTTTGATGAACAGTAGAGTGGACGACCGAGCATTGTGACTGCCGAACTGGTCACTAAAGTTGACGAGAAGGTCCGTGAAAACCGCTGCTCCACCATAACAGAGCTTTCGTTATCTTTCCCTCAAGTTTGCTGTGATCTTACGGACTAGTAATCTTACGGACTAGTAATCTTACAGACTTTGCTGTGTTGAAATTGAAAGAAAAATAATCGAAAAATCTCTATTGGTTTTAAGTTTTTTTGCCAACAAAAACCGTGATACCAATCGCACTTCGCAACTAGCGGGATTTAAAAATAAAGAAAACTGACAGCGTGACGATGCTCCTAGTGTTACGGCTGGATAGCCACTGAGGCCCCAACCATACTACCCTAATATAGGCTATATGGGCGCGCCTAGCGGCGTAAGACAAAAACGTTCCTTACTTTCTGAATAGCCCCCGTATATCTGTCAAGTATTGACGGGCAACAACTTGTAATTAATGAAGACCTTAGTACTGTGAAATTTTTTCACTACTTTTCCTGACCTCACAAAATTCCCGATTTATTCACAGCCTCCCTACTTTACCCAACTGGCAGACACCCTCAGTTAAAAAGCTAATACAATTAGAATAATCCACTGAATTTTGAATTAAAGATGTGATTTTCATCTCACTTTGTTTTACATTGGTAAAATATACAATAAAATTAGTTTAGGTGATGCATCTTTGAGTTGCGTTGAATATTTTAGTTATAGAGGTTCAAGTTAGTACGAGTTGACTGTACATTCATCACGTTACGTGACTCACTTAGCATTCATCATCTGCAGCACGTGGGTTCGACAGTAAGGCATCAGCAGCAGCACCTCGTACACTCCATTGGCCGTCGGCGTGATGCTCGAGTCAACGTAACCGATGATGTTCTTGTGTCCGCTCAGGTTGCTCTACATTACACATAGAGTTAACATTTTATTGCATAACACACCATTGAAGTTAAGTTTTTATTGCATAACAAGCCATTTTTTAGTCTTGGAGGACTCTTTGAAAAACAAATACCCCCGTCGCAGCAGACCTGCGTACTCAGCGAATTTCCAATAGAATTTTTGTATTTTTTTCTCCATAAAACCATGGGGTTGAGTATTTAGGTTTGCCACCTATCTATGTAGGTTGTTCAACCCCATAAAACCCCGTTCCCATGGTCCGATCATTCAGTTCACAAACTCATAGTAAATATAAGTATAACCGTACCCAGTAAATGTACATACCAAATTTGATCAAGTTATGATATTCTTTTCATTTTCCCCATAAACCCCATGGGGGTGAGTACGTAGGTTTGAAAAGTAGGAAATATACCCTTCCTAATGGGTGTACCTACAAAATTTTATCAAGATATGTCAATAAGTAAGCAAGATAGGTTTTATTAATTTCCCATAAGAATAACACGGGAAACTTTTTTTGGATTTTCTCCGTAACCATTTAAGCTAACATAAAAATTCAAAATAATAAATTATTTATTTTTGAGGTTTTGCAAATGGTTTCAGTTAAAATTGTTAGATTTTAAAAATTAAGGTCGAAAAATGACAAAACCCATTTTGACCCTTTTGAAACCCCATAAAACCCCGTTCCCATGGTCCGATCATTCTGGTTCACAAAATCATTCAAGTATATGCTGACTTATACCCCTGTACCAAATTTCATCAAAATCGGAAGTTCCATTCAAAAGTTATCGCTTTCACGGAAACATATATATCAAATTGAACGAAAGACGTTTTTGACTTCTGGGGACCTCAAAAAGAAAAGGTATCATGGTCCAAGGCTTAGGTCTTAACGTGACTACTACTGTAAACTGTAATAGCGTATTCCCTATAGGGAAATTCGCTTAAACAAGAAACTTTACCATTAAATACCTCATGGATATTACAATATAAAGCTTACAAATTGAACTGTGGTGTTAAACTTAAGAAAATAAAAACCACCTACTTCATTACAGACTTTTTGTGATAATAGTTCTTGTGTAATAACTTGACCCATTTTAATTTTTGGATCAGTCCTTTGATTGTAGTAAAGGATATTTTTAATTTTTAGGCAGATCCCATATTAAAATATTAACATTTGACCACTTATAATTAATGCTCGGTATCTAACCATCCTGATTCAAAACATCTAGCTGATAAAAACACTCAAAAAATCACAAGTGTCCTAACAGTTTTGGTTTAGTGTTTTACTAAAAGATTAACCATAACAATTTGTGATTTTTATTGCTGTGAGAAACTTATGGAAATAACATTAACCCTTTGGTTGCCAGAATTTGATTGGATCAGCTAATTTTTCCACAACAAGAACTTAAACAAGCCGATGTAATCACCGCTACACTTAGAAGCAAAAATTGCCAGCGACCGATCTCATTGGCCTGACACTTGGATCATAAGCCGTCAGAGCAACAGAACAAGTAGTTGGATCTTTCTTCCATTTAATAAAACTGAGTTTAACGATGAATCGATACATCGTATTTTAGCTATCAAAATATCTCAAAATTGATTTTTCCCAACTTTTAACTGTGAAATCGGAAAAAATTGTCTGGTAACCTTGGGACATACTTCAAGAAAATCCCCAGCACTCTTGGGTATAATAAAAAATGGATTCTGGCAGCCAGAAAGTTAAGTAATATGATTTTTGCCATTAATAAGTTGATATCACCATTGGTTAGTGTATGAAAAAGTTGCCTGGCCTCCTCATACCTGAATTTTCAGGATTTCTTTGTACTAATAGCCGTGTTTTGTACACTGGCATGTACATATATTTTTCAGATTTTTTATATTGACTTTAAATGAATACCAAAGTATAAGAGACTGTTTGTACACTCCATTGACATTTGAGAACAAGTCTGGACAGTGCTGCAAACTGTTGGCTAAGCTAGGATGTAACAGTACGACCTTGAATTGACGATGTTTTGTTATACATCAAAAGCTGCATGACAACCTGAGAATTGTGCTACTATCTTTATGTTTAGTGTAATTTTTCTTAATCATCTTAAATGCAGAATGTTAGTTCAATGCTACATTAATGTTGCTATGCAGTTAATTTGAACTGAAACTTTGGCTACATATTTTATTTTTTTAGTTAAATTTTAGTGTACAGAATACTGTACATTTCAACTGATCAATTAGATTAGATCTATCGATTAGACTGAAGCTTTTTCCTGCTGCTTCGCTCCCATTACTCACCGTCGGGTTAGCTCGTTCGCTACGCTTACTCGCCGTCAAAAGGTCACACACCATCAGATTTAATGTAAAAAAAAGAATATATTTTGAGATTTTTTTATGAATTTTTTTTATTTTTACGTAAAAAATAAAATATATTTTTTAAATAAAAAGTATCCTATGTTACTTCTGATACCTCCAAAAATGTGTGTACAAAGTTTCATGATGATCGATTAAATAGTGATTAAATAGTTGAGTATTTTTTGCGTGAAAGCGTAACAATAAACATCTTGGACATTCACAGTTATAATATTAGTAGGTATCTTATAATTTTTTTATATAAAAAAATAAAAGACATTCTTTTCATATTAGTTTTATTGCATTATTTTAACCACAAAAAATTAATTACCATTAAATAAAATTTTCAGACATTTGACTTAAAAGCGTCCATTTGTACACGATATTGTACAACTGATTACACAGTTGATAACAATGATAAAAATAAAATAATCCAGGAAGTGTGTTCTGTTATGTAAGATTAATAATATTTAACATATCAATAAATTTTCTCTCATTTTTTATAGGTCAGGACTTAATAGAGGCAAAAATTTTGTGTACACTATACATACCGCCAGGTCTGAGGAGGCTAGAGTAAATGTCTTAAATTTAAAATGGTATTTTTAAATTCGTAAATATTGCACTTCATTTCAAACGAATATCACAACCAAAACGAGTTCCTTTCTAAACCATAGTCTTTACATTTGTTTTTCAAAGTGTTTGTAGTACCTAACCTTTACAGTTAAAAAGTGATGGATGAAACTCTTATTCGATAAGGAATACAACTAAGTTACAAAACATCACCTAGCAAGTGATTTGGTATTCCAATGTGACCCTGACCATAGAATTACAAAAGTAAAATATATTCTATTAAAGATTAAATGTTTGATAACCAATAAACATGATTTATCTACTGACAATATTGCCTCAATTGCAACTTTTACGCTTGAGGTATATTTCTTTTACATGTCAGGCAAAACATACAAAGAAAATTAGCTCACATGGACTCAAATAAGGTACACACCGGCACCTACTTAATTTTACATTTAGGTACTTAAATTAAACAAAATTTGTTTAACAAATTATTTATTTTATATTTTTATTTATTTTACAAAATTTAATTATCTATGAAGAAAAGAAAAGAAAATTTTGTACAGGATCCAATTTCCCTTCTGAACTATCTTTTAAAACTACTGCAATTTGAACTTAAAAAATTACGAGTATGAATTAAAAAAAAAAAATTAAATTAAAGTATGTTGGACATTAGTATTTTTAAGTATTATTAAAAACGAAAATTTGTTACAAGAATGAATTTAAACACAGTCAACAATAGAAAGAGAAATATTTCAATACAATAATAAAATAACTCTGGCTCAAATCAAGATTTTTTTGTCCGAAATAAAAGAATCACGTAAGGCCATGCTCTTATTTATTGCCATAATATAGATCAACAACAAATTTTTAATGGATACACTTAATCGTAGAAACATACAAGGCCTATTTATTTTAATTGATAGGAACAAAAAATTTAAGAAGCACTTAATTTATAGTGAGTAAAACTGAGACAATGGGAATGCCAAGCGATTATAAGATCAATTGTAACAATTGGCAATGAAATATCTGTCCGCTGCGATTTCCTTGGTGGTGCAATAATTGAATACTTCCTCATGAGCTTAATGGCTTGACATTCTTTACCTTTCAACAAATTTAACCAGAAAAATTTTCTAAAAAGTCACTTATAATTATAACTATTAAAAAAGCTAAATTATTAATAAATATCACAACACAAAAATGTGGAAGGTTTTTTTAAGTAGTGAGAAACATTAAATCCAATTTATTTTAACTATAGTAGGCTGTTTCTATTCAGTACTCACTGCTATCTGAATTTCTCTTTTGGCAATATTCAGGTCATGTTCATTGTTGACGTACATTCGTTTCAGAGCATATCTCTTGATGTTATTGCCTTTGACTAGGAAAACTACTGCAAAACCACCTGAAAAAATAATCATTTAAAGGGCTAAAAACCTTTGTAATTTACAATCATTAAAACTTTATTGCTGAGTGCTGGAACTCAATAATACTGCTTAAATGGAGTACTTTTGGTAATTCTACATTTTTAGCAATATGACTTCCCCAAGGCTAGTCATCAAAGTACATTTACAAAAGAAAAGATATTGGTTCATTAAATACCTTTGAAGTTTACTTGCTTTTTAACCGTTTAAAATGTACCTAAGAAAAATTGGAAGCCATGTATTGGAAAAACAGTCAAAAATAGTAAATAGCGACACCTGAAAAACACCGGAATAGTGCTTTGGTTTCTTGTTTTGTTTTGTGCGGGTGGCACACCTGCCGAGTGTGCTCATCAGCTGTGGGACGTGGAACTGTCAAAGGTTTCCTTTCTTCTTGATAAGGACTGTCGCTGCACTCTGGCGAGGTCTGAATTGTGTGTTGTAGAAAGTATCAACTTACATCCCGAAAGTTTGGTATTTTATCTTCATTTCTTTCACACCATAATCATGTCCACGTAGTTTGTGTGCCGCTCGACGAATGAGGTCCCTGAATGGACGACTTCCACCACCATCACCATCACATGGAGGTACCTGGGACCTCTCAGGTTGGTGGGGACACGCTCCGCTCCCTAGGACTCCTGCGTTGTGTACCTGACTCTCTACCACCATGAACTGAAACCGGCTGTGATATTTTTGTTGTGACTTATTTATTTATTTATTTGTGGTCCCTGTCGTTGTTTTGTAATTCTATTTTTGTTATTTAGTTTAAGAAAAATGTTTTGCTAATCTTGGAAAACAATTTTGAGGATGGGGCCCCCTTGGGAATGACTTAAGCAAGTAAAGAGGTAAAGGATGTATTAGATGTGTAAAGAAAGTAGCTTCCCAATGATGTGTTAAGTAGGAATTTTCTCAGGGTAACCTGTTTAAAAATAAAATATTCTGTTTTCTTGGCCTGGAAAGACTAGTCTCATTGGAGTGACCCCATCCACGCTATTTGTTTGTTTTCCTTGTAGGTTGTGAGCCTCTCCTCGCCCCCGTCCTCATGGGACACGCTTCCAGGTCCTGGTTGTAGTGAGGCTGGGTGCGGAGGCGAGGTGGCGGTTCACAACAGTGGACTTCTACCATTTCAAACCTCATGCTGGCAGTACACTATCGCCGAATCAAGGCGAGCAAGGACGAGCAAGATAGTGTACTTGGTGTGCTCGTCTCTGCTCGTCTCAGTTCGCCTTGGTTTGCATCGCCCGTGTTCGTGCTCGCCTGTGCTCCACCTGGAGTCGGTTTTTCACGCGAATCAAAGGAGGCGAGCAGACCCGAACAGAGCCGAGCACCGAACACGAAACCTCCCAGTACACACTCGCTTGAGTTCGCCTCTGTTCTTTCGTCGAGTATATGTATATTTCCGTTGTTAATTCGTTGTTCATACTTTGTTTGTCGTAATAAATATTCAAAATCCGTTGAGGATATATTCATGAAAAGTTTTCGAACTCTCCACTTGCCCCAACCAATAATTCCGTAAACGTTTTTTGCATTGTTTGCCCGTAAGAAAATTGTTAAATCCTGATTAAAATAAATATTGGGACTCCAATATGAATAAATAGAACAATTATTTGTAATCATTCCATTACCGGTATAAATAAATATTAATTTGGTCACATTAAAATGCATTAAAAATATTCACTGGATCCGGTTTTCACAAGGCAGCTGAAGAAGCTGCTGCTAAGATAGCGGTGGCCATTTATTTATAGTGTTAATTTTTTCTGTTACAAAGAGACATATTTTCTCCCTAATTTTATGGGAAATATTTGTTTAAATTGTCTTGCTTACATTATTACAAATCTGGATTTTCATTATGAGAATAATTTCAAATGTGGGTGCGATCTTGCCCTAAAAATATATTTTTTTTCATTTTGAAATAGTTAGATATTAGTGAGTTTGAGTAAAAATGGAAAAAACCCATATATCGTCACTTAACAAACAATACCGCCTATCTAGCAAAACTCAAACTTTTCAGGAGAGACAAAAAACTGAATCAAAAGAGCAGTGTTACCAATCTTTGAAACGTTTTATGTAAAAATATTAAGTTATACTAAGCAAAGTGTAATAATGACGACATTAGTTGTTTAATTATAGTTTTAATAATTTTAAATGTACATAGACGGTATTGCCACTGTTTTTTTATTTTTTATTTGAGATAGGCGGAATCACTGATTTTTACATAGGCGGTATTACTATTATTTTGGTAGGGGAAATACACTATCTACAATCAAAACCGCCTATCTACAATCCGCCTATCTACAATCAAAACTTGATCGCGGCAATTTTAGTATTTTTCAATTGAAAATCACAATTACTTTGACATATTAAGCTACATGACTATTGTCTGAGTAATAAATATACAAGTACGTACTCTAGTAATGCATTTAAAGCTTCTAAAGACAAAGTTAAAACAGAGCTTACCTGTTGCAATGCACTGTCCAATGGCGACTGAGTAGATTGGCGCTATTTTGATAAGAAACGTGATTGGCGGTAATGCTCCAAACAGTATAACAGCGCTATCTATTGGAAAACGTCAGAAAACTAACCCTAGTAGTGTGCGCGATCGCCCACAGAATGCGCAGCGTTCAAAACCCGGGTTTCGCCAAAAATTGCAGATTGGCGGTATTGTTTGTTAAGTGACGATATGCATTATACACCAAACAGTTGTATTTATTATTCAACATATCTTGAGTGGGGTCTGGATGCCAGGTGATAATGGGAAAGCCTACTTTGTTCTGTTCCCATGTACATGGCCTTCGTCCACCATACTCTCTTCACCCATGGCTTCACAGTTTTTTGTGGTAGGCCCTACTTGGAGTAAGTGTGCACCATCCCACTGCACAGGTAAAAAGTATTTAATGTAGGTGCAAGCACAACCAAACACCAACACAGTTACTTCCACATCCACGTTTACCTCCATATTCAATAAAGCCTAGATGGAATCTGACTGTTCGCCCGAATGTTCCGAGATCAGTGCTTGTCCAGTGGACAGCTATAGTGTACTTGGTTAGTTCGCCGAGCGAGTTCGCCCGAACTTTTGGCTCCAGCATTTGCCCGAATGTTCGGCGAATAGATTCGGCGATAGTGTACTGCCAGCATAAAATGTTAAACCCTCTTGTACAGTTTGGTGAGGATTAAAAATGAGCTAGGTAGATTCTCGTGCCTTACGTTTTTAACACTTTCAATGCTCAGAGCAGGGATCCGTGGTCTATGCACTTTCTCCACTCCACTCGAGCATAACAGTACCACACTTTTCTGGTTTACTCTTAACTGCTGACTGACTAAAATTTTTTAATTTTCTTAGAGGTCACTCTTTTTATCATTGGAGTAGGTTCAGTCTCCCATATAGTCTGTGCTGAGCAATGGCTGTGGTGGCCGCATGGCTGACAGTAATGGTGTGTACGTTGTACTTCAGGGTGTACACCCCTAGAAATAAGACGTAAACTACCCTATACCCTATTCCGGATCTGGGCGAATGGGCGTGGTTCTCTTCATCACTGAAGTAGAACTCTTTACACCTTTTACCCAGCTGTAGGTAGTCGGTGGAGTAATGAAGGACTGAGTATAACTGGTGTCTTTGGGTATGCCTTGGAACGTCGAAGTGTAGGGCATGGAGAATCTCTGCACAATCATAGCAACCATTCAAGATTTTATACCAAAATATCACATCGTGCAGTGTTCTGTGTGTAAACAGTGGTGACAAATGAAGAAGTTGCTCCATCTCAGCCACATCCACTTCCAGATACCGCCAACCGAGCTTTACTCCGACTATTCTAAGGAACCTCTTCTGAACTCGATCCAGGGACCACAAGAATGGCCCAATTGGAAAGGTGACCAAGCAACTACCGAGTACTTAAGTATTGGTTGAGCCAGCGATACATCTAACGGACGGCTCTCAAAGATCTAACAGACAAGCCCTGTCGTTCGAACGATAAAGGCCAAAGTTTTCAAAGCCTATTGCAGATATTTGTAACGTGTTCGCTAAAATCAAGATTTGATGTGAGACACATTCCAAGATCTCTGATCTTAAAAACTCTTTAGATGCTCATTCTGGAGATGGTGTACTGACAATGTAGAGCTCGTGCAGTTTGTGTAACCATTCAAATAGAAGAAAAATGCTCAGCAAAAAGCTCGCACATGGTTTGAGGCGGATCCGCAACTCCATGCTCAAGAGATAAGATGGTTGGACTTGCAGATGATCCCCGAAGACTCCTGACATTTTTCCAGAAAGATCTGATTTGTTGACACAGCAGCATATCTCAAGTCTAGGTAGGCCTAGACACGGTGACATTCTCTGGCCAACTTCTTGCATTGACTTCAGACATATTGGAATCTAGCAAAGTCATCTGGTTTAGAAGTTGCTCTGTATCTCTTACACAGAATTTTCTTTGAAGTTATAAGATTTCTAAGCTCAGCCGAGAAACAGCGAGGGAAAGGTGCACCACCTTCCATAAGGGACAGTTTGAGACAACTACGTTAGCTCTCAGGGCAGTGCAAAACTGATGAAGGTTTCCTCCACAGAGTGTTGGTTAGCCAAGTCCGGATAAGGTTGGTTTTGGATGCATTTGAAAACACTATCTATGGGTGTCAAATTTCCAGAGATTCGGTAGAGAAGTCACTAGGTATTTCATTTTGGGTTTCCACACAAGAAGTGCAAAAACCAAAGCTGGATGCGAGTCTTCCTGAACAATTACAGGTTCAGTCTTTTGATTAACTTAGATCTCCAGGTTAGATGCAAATATTAGATCCAGACAGACTACTCTGCTATTATGAACAGTGTTGATTTGGCTAAGCCCTTGAAACTCAGTCAATTCAAGTAAACACTGAGAAGAGGGTGAGACTATGCACTTTTCTAGTTTTACCCAATTGGTGTTAAGTTGAATGAAGTCCCCACTGATAGCAATTAAAGTGTCTAAAGGTAAAGAAGATCAGACCTCTTCTACAGCATGGCAGAAACATCAATTTAAATCAAGGAGGGAACTTGGGGGAATGTAGATGCCTCCAATAAGAAATTGTTGTCCTGAAGCTTCGCCAAGATGAACAGCAGTTCAACATTAACGACAGAAGATTTTACTTCCAAAGAAGAATTTTAAGACAAAGAGCAATCAAAACACCCCCTCTGGGCTCTTTGGTGCTTGTAAGAGAAGATCTATGTCTCCTGTAAACAACATAGCCATCTAGCCCAAGTTCTGAAGGTCTGACGTCATCTGCTGGGTTTGTCTCGGTGAGTATAATAATAATGTCATGCGTATAAATACTGACATATTCTGTTTTGTTCTCAGGACATTCACAGTTTTAAAGTAAAAAAAGTGGTTTTTGGCCATTTATCTGTTTTTTTATGTCTCTTTGATAATAGTAAGTTCATCTTTGGTAGCCAAACTAGAGACGACTTTTAGTAACTCCGCCATCTGCGAGGGTAGGACAACTAACAGATTGTTGCCATTTTTTTCTTAGAGTTGAGAGCTTAAGAACTACACTGAGTCTGTCATCCCAATGCATTTTGCTGTGGAACCATCTTTCACAACTGCCAACATATAGAATTCCTTTGTCTGAGTCCAGAACTGTTTTTATACAATGAGGACAAATCGTCTTCGCATGAGTCAAGATTCAATACGGTAGTGCAGTACCAATAATTAGACAGCACCTTCAATAAAAAGTGCTTAAAAGTGCCTTGACTTGATACAGATCGTACAAAAACAGATGGTGCATGTTAATGTTAATTAGGGAATCACATTGGTTGTCATACTTTTTATACCTAGAAATAGCATTTGAAACATCAAACGAATGAAACTTCTCTCCTTTTATTTCAAAGGGCTATTGAAATTATTTTTTCCTCCTGTCAAATTACATACCAGATCAATTCTGGATCCAGTGTTGCCATTTTATAGGCCTTGCCTGCTGAATCTATCTTACTTTGAACGGAACAATTGAATGTAAGTTAACAAGATGAGAGTATGAACCATTCTTTTACAAAATTAAAAGAAAAGGTTTTTTGCTTGGAGACAAAAACCAAATTGGAAACAAATGTAACGATATAGTGATGGAGATGGATTTAAGAAGTTTTAGCCACTTACTAGGTCTTAAGATTATTAGTGTACATTTCTGTTTGGCTTATGGACAGTTTTAGTGAATGTTGGAAAAAGTGACAATAACACCTTGCCTACCTATGGTAACTTACCTAGGTAAACTTAGATAAATCTTAGATAAACTTTTTACATATAGCCTAGTATTACAGTTTAGTAGATCAAGGTTATCCCCAACTTAGAATTCACAAAGCAATTGTACGTTTTAGTAAATTAGTAGGGCCTATTAATTTTTTTTAATCGACAATTGAATCGATCCATAATTTATAAATGAAAATATCGGGAACTGAAAAGATCCAAAAAAATCTGCCAAACTCAAACCATAGAATCATTATGGAGGGCCATAAAAAAGTAGTCGAAAACAGAACTCAAATCATCTAACATAGCCGGCCATCTAGCTGACTACCTCTATAAAGAGATGTTAAAATGTCAGGAGCTAGCTGATCCATTTTTGCATTTTTTTATATTACAAAAAGTGTACCGTAAGTTATATCCCAGTTAATTTTAAAAGTTAATTTGTTTGTTTCATATTATACTAGCTGTTGCCCGTCACGGCTTCGGCCGTGATTGAATTTATTTTATAGGTAGCCTAATACAATCTTTTTAAAGAGCAACGAAAACTACTTCCTTAATAATGACATTGAAACAATGAAGTAGTGTGAGTGGAGCTCTGAAGGAATTTAGCAAAAACTGTTCTTAGTGAAAAGAGGTTTCTTAAAAATATAAAAGGCCCCGAGAACCTATGAAGAACGACAATGTCAAATTTCAACCCTGTAGGCTCTACAGTCATATTGAAGTTGTGTGGGTTGAAGCCCTAAAGAACATAAAACACTACATTTGCAAAACTGTTTCTTAGTGAACACCTATTAGCAAAACGGAACGTTTTTGTTAAATTTCAACCGGTAGGATCTATAGTAGTTTTGAGAATTTGTGGGAGGAGCCCTAAACGAAATTTGCAAAATTGTTTCTTATTGATCACTTATGAGCAAAGAGGTCCTTAATTAATTTTGAAGTCAGGTGGGGTGGAGCCCTAAAGAATTTCAAAAACTATATTAACAAAACTATTTTGTAGTGAGCACCTGTTAGCAAAACAGAACATCCCCGTTAAATTTATACCCCCTAGAATCTATGGTAATCTTGAGGTTCTATGGGGTGGAGCCCTAAAGGAAATTTGCAAAATTATTTCTTAGTGAGTAACTATGAGCAAAGAGGAACGTCCGATTCAAATTTCAACGCAAGAGGCCCAAAAGTAATTTTGAAGTCCTGTGGGGCGGAGCCCTAAAGAACTTCGAAAACTGTATTTGCAAAACCGTTTCTTAGTAAGCACCTATGAGCAAAGGGAAACTTCCATGTCAAATATCGACCCCGGAGGCCCTAAAGTAATTTTGAAGTCCTGTGGGGCGGAACCCTAAAGAACTTCGAAAACTATATTTGCAAAGCCGTTTTATAATGAGCACCCATGAGCTAAAAGTAACATCCATGTCAATTTTCAACCCTGGAGGCCTTAAAGTAATTCTGAAGTCCAGTGGGGCGGAGCCCTAAAGTGCTTCAAAAACTATATTTGCAAAACAGTTTCTTAATAAGTATCTATAAGCAAAGAGAATCGTCCATGTCAAATTTCAACACGTAGGCTATACAGTAATTGTGAGCTTCTGTGGGGCAGAGCCTAAAGGGGATGTTTAAAACAATTATTTTAGCACTTTATTTTTTTTAGCCCCTAAGAAAAAAGAGATCACTCCAAATTTCAACCGTGCAGGTTTCCTAATTTGTATTTAAAATTGGCCATGCGGATAACGTTATATTGAAATATCAAAGGCCTGTGGGGCGGAGCCCGGAAGGAATTTTGTTAAATCATTTCTTATTAAGCACCTAAGAGGCAAGACGAACCTGTTTTTAAAGTTTCAAGTAAATACGTTTGGTAATTCCTGAGATTTCATGATGGGTCAGTCAGTAATCACTCAAAGTCAGGTTTAGCTTGGTCGCTAAGCTCACTTGCCACAACTATCCTCTATAGTAAGATGCACGAAAATAGTCCGATGGAAATTTTAACCGCTGTTTCCCCCCTCACCCCCTCTCGCCCTGCAATGTTGTCATTTGGTGTTTATGTTTGCCATGTGTAATATAGTATAAAAATGTATTTTAGAATAAATCTGGCAACAATGCATTGACTCTCATCGGACTATTTTCGTGAATCCTACAATAGTTTTTTATTACCAATCTTCCCTCAATAATTTGAATGAGAACAGCTGTTTACAAAATTAATATTCCTTAATATAATCATATGTTCCAATACAAAAATTTTGCTTCCATAAGAATAACATGGTAACTTTGAAGACGTTTGGGGCGGAGCCCTGAAGGAATTTTGGAAAATCGTTTCTTAGTGAGCACCTAGGAGGCAAGAGGAACTTATGTTCAAAGTTTCACGTAAATCCGTTTGGTAGTTCCTAAGATTTCGTGATGAGTCAGTGAGTGGGATTTCGCATATATATATAGAAGATATATATATATATAGATGAGGTAGTTTAAAGGTTGATGTTTTATTAGTTATTGTCTGTTGTACTTTTGATTGTAGTTTATGTTGAACTTAATCATATTAGGCCTATAATTTTTAATTATACAATATAATGAATCTTAGCTAAAACTTTTACTTTACTTATTTACTCCGATATGATAGATTGCGTTACAAATAATTGATTTTCATTAATCTTAGATACCAAAGATTTATCGTTTGTACAGGCCTACACCCCCGATAGTCCTATATCGATCAAATCGATTGATTTATTCGATAGTATCAATGGGCATGTGCGTAAGTGCAGCCGTCAATTTGCAAAATTATCGGCAAAATATAACGATACAAATTTCTTATTCTTGACACACTATAGCTAAGTACCTCGCCGAGACGTTCGGCGAGGATCTTGACGAGTAGTGTTCAACGCGAATGGTGATGTTTTTTCTTAAGGGTGTAATATAGGCTACACAGTAAATATGGAAGAAAATATCAATTTAGCAACAGCAACATTTTTTGCCATGTTTTCCCTATGGTACTTTTACATTATTATCAAGAATTTTTTGGTCATTTAATGTTTATGTATGAACTGAAACATTGTTGTGTTTTTCCAATAGCCTACTATGAACTAACTCCAACTGTTTGGAGAATTAGCCTGAGCAAAATCGTAGGCCTAAACTTTCTTCCAAAGACGAGAGAGTCCAAGACGAGGGGGCTTTTTGGGCTCTGCTTGATGTGTTTGTGGTCGCTTGGACCCTTTGGCTCATAAAAAAATCACTCCCTCACCGAGCGCAGGTGACAATGAGACATGGGCTTAACTTCTGTTAAGCCGGTGGAACTATTAAATGAAAGTTATCGATCGTATGAACTGGGTATCGATTGAACCAATATTTTATGGAATAATCAAATAAAATTCTAAAAAACGTTTAGTTGTAAAAAGGCCTAACAAATGAAAAATATTAGGAATCAATTTTTTTATTGAAGATTACTGTACTGATTTCTTGAAAAATGTGATTTCATGTACAAAACCATTTAAACTGATCCAAAATAAAACAATTTAAACAGACTCAATACAAATTATACTAACAACTTATAGATAGCAATTCAAATTGTAAAAAGGTACTGGTAACCTAAATAACAAAACTAATAATGTAGGGTTTAAAGTAATTTTGGATCCGATACCTATATTGATTTAAGTTGATTGGATATTTAAATCAATTTGATACATGATGAATTGTTCAAAGATAGATCGCCTAGGCTATGATAATCGTATGGATTGCTAATTTTCATTTGATCGTTCCGCTGGGTGTAAAAGGAAGTGAAGCCTAAAACATGGAGAAGAGTCCAAGTGCACCTTAGAAGTACCTCTTACCAAGTCTTGGTGAGAATGTACCTACAACTAGCATTAGCTGTAAAAGACCTAATGGTTTTCGTGTGTCGGATGGATAAAACTCAGAATCAAGGCTCACTCACATTAGCGGTTTCAGCAATGAACATGTTAAAAAGTTAAGTGCTGAAAATCCACATAGGCTAGGCCTAATTGCATGCATGTCGGTAGGTACCAAAATTGTGAAAACCCTGAATTTTTTTTGTTTAATTAACTTAGGCCTAGTACTAGATGTTTGCTTAAATGTTGCTAAAGAGTTTTCAGAAGTTGTCTAGTCGTCTATTTTCTATGAAATTTCATGACATCATTTCCGGTATGGTACGTACGGTTTAAATTAACGTAGTTCACCGGTGACCGTCATTTACAACTTTCAGACCTCTCGTCGGAGCCATTTTCATTATCAGAATAAATTCTACAAACAATTCCCATTACCTTGCTCCAATGCACAAATACCGTAACACAAAAAATAACAAGATAACACTGTCAAAAACTATCACTTCATGCACTCTGCTCCCTGGGGGACCCAGCAAACAATCATCCGCAAACCGATGATCGCGCCAATAATCGGTGAGCAATATAAATTAACCTCTCACCTGCAGTGGCTAAGCCCACAGTGGAACCAATGTATAAGAGGCTGGGAGTGCTATGTAGGCCTAACATATGCAAGCCGCTGCACGTGCAGCTGTTCTCACCACCTTAAAAATGGCGGACTGAGAAACAAACTAGGTACGCCAAAGTGAGGACATGGACTGGCACAACGGGCAGTGAGCAAATCAAC
This sequence comes from Neoaliturus tenellus, assembly GCA_030545055.2. Lineage (NCBI taxonomy): Eukaryota > Metazoa > Arthropoda > Insecta > Hemiptera > Cicadellidae > Neoaliturus > Neoaliturus tenellus. The sequence goes on from CM061531.1 coordinate 22,221,893, forward strand.
CTCTCCCAGCAATGGCTAAGTTAAGCCCCACACTAAACCATTAAATGCATTGGGTATAAACACTAGGCCTAGGCTACGTAGCCTAAATTAACATAGGCTGCCACACGCGCAACTATGGCACTACGATAATTAGTGTACCCCGCATTCAAAGAGTTAAAATACTGTACATTTAGGCCTAAGTTACCCTACGGAACCTTCTAGGTCTAACTTCATTACATTATTAATATGGTGGTTACTTAGCCTAAGTTTACTTAAAAGAATAGGCCTAACTTACTAGGTGGACTGTAAATAAACGCATAATTATAAATTTCTTCCAGGCCAACGATTTTGATGAAGCGTAAGATACTGTTAAAAATTAGGTTTCTAAGAACTAGCCTAGGCCTACTTACCTTCAGCTATAACATCTTCCACTGTAACTGTCATCCTCCCTACTGTGAAAGCCTTCCCAACGAAACTGTTGGGTTCCTTGGGGGTACTGTCAATTTTAGTCTCAAATTTAGAAAATATTTTCTTCATTTTCGGGGTGTTTTGGCGTGTGAATAACATGTGATGTTGAAATAATCCAGGTTAAAAAAGGCAACGTAGACCACTTCAAAAAGAAATGTAGGACCCTACATCTTCTGCCCCATTCACAAAAACTAAAACAATTTTGAGAAGAGAACAATGTCCGTGAAAGTTTGAGTGTATTATATTTTTTTACTCTGTAGACATACAACACTACCAAAATAAATTATTAGTAAACATCAGTTGCTCTCTCGGAACAACTCAAACTTATGATCAGCAACCATCTTGGATCAAGATCAAGATTTCCTTTTCACACATAACATTTCGGTTTTTACACAATTTGCAAAGGTGTCAAACTAACAATCATATGTTTTGCAAAGCCTTTATAATATCATGTACAATATTTCTTTGCTTATGTCAGTACTATAGAAAATAAAAGACGCATACAAAACAAGAAACAAAATAAGTAATAGTTCTCAAAATCTACTCATTTTCAGTTTTTTTCTATTTTGTGTAAAGTTGATAAAAATATAATAGTCATTTTATGCGATTTTATGGCATACTTTATGAGTGCCACAACTTATTCATGACTTTGTATTACTAGTCTCTAGTACGGAAGCCCTGAAGGGACAAAGAGTAAGCATACATTTTTTACACCACCGTCTTTTAAACACTGCTCGCCGACTTTACCTTTACCTAGGTCCTCTTCTACGTAGTCGTGGTAGACCAGGGAATCGTCATCTTCATGTGGGTCAATGTTATGTGGGTGTGTGTTTATATGTGTGTGTGTGTATGTATGTGTTGTGAGCATTGAGACTACTCTAGCCTATGCTTGGGGAGAGCTTTGTGCTCTTTGAAATATTCGTCTATGCTGTAATATGATTTAGTTAGAAGATAAAGTTTGAGTTTTTTGAAAAAAAGTTTGTTTTTATTTATTGTTTTTAAGTTTTCTGGCAGAACATTGAATATTTTAGGCCCTAATATTTGAGGATATTTACTGGTTTTGGTTAATCTATGCTGTTGAAAGTTGTAATTTAAGTTTGTGCTTCTTAGGTTGTATTTGTGGCAATCACTTCATCTAAGCTTTGGAGGATCTAGTTTGAATTTTCAAGGTTTCAAGGATGAATAAGGATGGAACTGTAAGAATTTCATTGGATGTGAAGAAGGGTTTGCAGTCTTCTGTGGGTTGTAGCTGTTCAATTATTCTTAAAGCCTTCTTTTGTAATATGAGAATTTTTTGGGTTTGCTGATCTGAGGCAGTACCCCATGCCGTAATTCCGTATCTCAGGTGGCTTTCAAAGAGGGCGAAGTAGGCTATTCTAGTTTTTTTATTTTTTTATTTTATTTTATTTTTTTATTTTTTTTTTTTTTTTGCTCGAATTTTCCTCATGGCGAATAGAGATGATGAGAGTTTTTTTTCAATAGTTCTATGTGAGGTTGCCATGTTAGATTTTCATCTAGTGTGATGCCTAAAAATTTAGTTGTTGCAACAGCAGAGATTGTGTTGGAGATTGGTGATGGATCTTGAGCGGTTTTATTTGAAGCTGTGAAATTTATGTTGATGGTTTTGGATCGGTTTATTTGAAGATTTAAAGATGAGCAGATGTTCGTTGCTTGATGTGGGGTTTCTTCTACTTCTGTTTGATGATTTTAGATATAATTGGGAACAGTATAGTGGTATCATCAGCAAACATGATACATGTTTTTTCAGGTGATAGATAGTCCGGAAAGGAGTTAATGTAGATTATAAAGTAGAGTGGGCCGAGAATCGATCCTTGCCGGATTCCTTTGTTTGTTAGTTTTATTTGTGATTTGGTTTTGGTTCCAATGCCGTTTACTTGATGTGTAATTTCTACTTGTTGTTTTCTATCCATGAAGTAATTTATGATCCAATTTAATGCCTTATCTTTGATGTTAAGTTGTTCTAATTTTCTTATTAATATTTTCCTATCTAGGCTATCAAAGGCCTTTTGTAGGTCCAAGAAAATTCCAGCTGCCGTTTGTTTGTTCTCCCAAAGGGAAGTGATAGTTTACATATAGTTTATTTAAAGCTGTGTTTGTAGATTTGTTTACTCTAAAGCCGTGTTGTTGTGGAGAGAGAAATTCTAGTTGGTTAAGATGTTCCAAAATTTGTTTGTAAATTGTTTTCTCTAAATATTTCGAGAGCGTAGGCAAAATTGAAATTGGCCTATAGTTTTCTACTGCCGACTTATCGCCTTTCTTAAATTTAGGGTAAACTGTTGCTAGTTTCATACCTTGGGGTACTGTGGCTTGTTCTATTGATGAGTTTATATTATATCCAGTAGAGGTGATAAAATTTCATTTTGGCAGTGTTTGATTATTTTATTGGTTATTTCATCGTATCCTGAAGAATTCTTGGGTGGAAGTGACTTGAAAATTTGATTGAGTTCTTCTCTAGATATTTTTTAGAAGGAGGTTATTTTTATGTTATGAAGCTTTCCGGTAGAGGGGTTGTTGTGGTCTGGTAGGTTTTGTCGACTTCCCTGTGTGATGAAGAAGTTATTAAAAATGTTGCTGACAGTGTTATGTTTTAATGCCTTGTGAGTCTTGTGAGGATACTGTACTCCATGCATTATAAACTAAATATCTATTAAGCCATTTTATAAACAATAGGCCTAAACTAGTATTCAATTAGCCTATATCATCAAAGCTCTGAGGGAGACACCTAGCCCATATTTAATATGAAGTTTTACAACAGCCACTTGGTGATTGTATAAAATCGATCTGGAGTTTATTAGATTACGGGTTATATTGTTTTTTTTCTGTTTGAAAAATAAAATTAATATAAAATGGTGGCATTTTAACAATTTTTTACAATCATTTAAACAGGCTACCGTACCAATAAAAAAACATTTTAATCCTTTAACTTGAGCTTACGTGATTCATAGAATATAAATGCCCAAATAAACAAATAACTATAATTTTCATTTCATATCGTACATTCTCATCATAAAAGGTATATTTTGGAAAAATAGGTCCTTTAACTTTATGTCGTATGTATTGCCAACTGAACAAAAACGGCATTGAGCAAAAATAAATAAAAACGAATTAATTTACAGTAGAAATAAACAGATTATTTAAGAGTAAAACCCTATGAAACTTTTTTTTCAAAAGGTAATCGCAATGGGTAATTTGCATAAACCCCTTTCAGACCTACCTACGTAGGTTCAGAATACACTATCAATGTAATTTTAATACCACACTATTGTCATGTATGCACCAGACAAAGGAAGAACCTGTTGACTGGGGTGGCCCAGCCCCTCGGCCCCTTCCCTAAAGACATTCTTGGAACTGGCATAATGCCGCCTGCCCAAAGAATAGGCGGATCTATCTATGGAGTAACGGGAATCGAGATGGCTGAAAAAATTTGCTTAGTATATAAACTATAGGCAAGACTTTGCTTTGCCTACACGTTGATGATTGATATAATGAGTACACAATACATGGGGAAACGTTGAGGGATTTTTAAAATCAAATAAACTTGCAGTTAATTGTATTTAGTTTTTTTCTACTTATATTAAAAGCCTTTAGTGTAAATAGTAAGTAGACCTAAACAAATCCATAAACAACCTATTTAAAAGCAACACGGATATACTTCTTGAATTACAGTAGTCTTTATGTGATTTATATATCTACTCTCTCTCCTAATAGTTTCAATACTATTTAAGTTGTTCATTTTAAGTAATAGTACCAGGTTAACCGAGCCTTGCTCGTTGGTTTTAATTCACTTTTGTTATAATTTCATGGTAATCAAGCTATTAAAATTACACCATACTCTTCACAGTTAACAGCTGTTAAAAAGACTTCTTATTAAAATTAATGTTCCTTTAATTTTGTTTACTTTTAGTTGTTATTTCGTTACCAAAATAGCAACCCATAAGAACAATGTTAAAAATTACGATTTTAAAGCTTAAACTATATAGTATACGTGTTGCTCAAAATCGAGCAATTTATTTTAATACAGTACAAATGTTCCTTTAGCTCTAAATCAATGACATCTGACCAATCCTATATAATGTGAAAATCTATAAGGCCCATTCTATACGGACCGATTGTCGGCGGCGGATCTGCTCATGCGAAATCTGCCGTCCGCTGGCCATTCTATACGAGCGGATAATCGGCGCAACGAACAGCCTCCCAGTTGATGGACACGAACTTCACCATCCATACTAACTGGACTTCCTCCTGGGACGCTTTTCAAGGTCGTAATCACTTCTTGATAGCTGACCCGACCGTGGCGGTAGGTGGTATGAATCTTCCTCGGAAGCAGTGGACTATCCTCAATCGTTTCCGCACTGGAGTGGGAAGATGTAATTATTGGAAGTACAAATGGGGAATGACACAAGACCAGTCATGCGACTGCGGAGCAGAGTATCAAACTATGGAACACATAGTCGAAGAGTGCCCACTGAGTGCCTTCCCCGAAGGATTGGCCGGTCTGCATAGCTCAAGTGAAGCTGGGCTGCAATGGCTGAGCGCCCTGGATTTAGCTCTATAAAGAGAGATCTGATTTTTATTTTAGTGTTTAGATTTTTTCTTATACTGACTCAGGTGCTCTGCACCGCAGAATTTATTTATTATTCTTAAACCATGGTGGCTGGCTAAATGAGCCATACGATATATATATATATATATATATATATATATATATATATATATATATCGGCGCAACAGTGTTGCCAACCATTCAGTTAATGTTAAAAATACAGCATTAAGTAGCATTTATATCTGACCTTGTTAAAATGGTTTCCAGTTATATTATCATGCTTTACAAATTATGTAACACAAAAAAACACTCAATTGCGATCAATTAAAATTATAAAATGATTTATAAGTAATTATAAAATTACAAAAACGTAAATATTGTAATAATACAGTACAATAATATTGTAATAATACATTACAATTCAAATTAGAATGGGAAAAAGTCTTTTACCAATTAAGTGATGACGTTTTTATGTTTAAAAAAAAATGACTTTATATGATTTCAGTACTTCCAAAATACTGAAAAAATTACCGTACAAAGGTTATAATAAAAAGGGATAATGTATGGCCACAAACTCCTACGAAACACGTATACTAAAACACAAGATTGGTAATTCGATAATTATTTTTTAGAGAGAAATAAAGGTAGAGATGACTAAATAATACAATTAACTTTAAGAAAGAAAATAATAGATATAGGTAGGTTTATATACCTATAAATAATTGAAAGGGCCCGATACATTTTGACCAGTATTATGTAACAACTTAACATGGCCTTTGAACTGTATTACCGTGTCGGTTGAGGCCTATAATAATCATTTAAACTTATTTTGTCATGTAATCAGTAAGAAACCAATTACACTCAAGTATATGCATACCGGTATGTAATTGAAATGAATAACCTCTGCGTCATTGAGATAAATATATTTGTATTTGTTTGTTTTCGTGAATAGTGAATGCAGGCAAAAACTAACTGTACATTGAATTTTTACCTCAATCCAACTTTGAGATTTTTAACCTTGTCTGCGTAATCTTTAGATGTCACTTCGTATAATTTAGGATGTTTTCCAATTTATAGAAAAATGAGTTTTTCATGTCAAACATGTTTTCTAAAAACAAAAACAAAACAAACTGGAGAACGGTGAGGACAAAAAGGATCAGGAAAGGCAGTGGACGAGAAATGACGAGAGCGAGAGAGAAATTACGAGATTTGGCGTGAGGTTGCGAGATCGGCGGCGGAAGCAGAATATACCGCGTCATAGCGCGTTAAAAATCTGCCCGTATAGAAGCTCCCATTTAAATTCCATGTTCGGTAAAATATCAGCTGATCGACGCCGACAATCGGTCCGTATAGAATGGGCCTAACTACATTTATTTACAGCTGATTATTAACAGATATTTAAAATGCTTTATTGAATCCCAATGTTATTTTAATGGGAAGTTTTGAAATTTCAATGGTGGATAGCGCCTTTATTTTAAGTCCTATTCTCACAAGTTCTTGGCGGACACAACTACAGACAAAGCCCTATCCAATGACACAAAAAAACTTGAAAATCGGTTGAAAATTGTAGGAGGAGTTCTTAACACAAAAAACCTTAGCGTATTAAATAAGTATAGATTTTAGACAAAATTGGATTTTTCCTGGGGTTGAGGCTGTTTCTAACTTACTTTTGAGCCAAAACACTTTTAAATGCAAAGTTTTAGCGAAATCTACCCGCTAGATTTCGAGATCGTGGAACACACGTCCCTTCAGACATTGCTCGTATTATAGGATAAGGCTAGTTTTAAAGTAATAGCACAGGGGTATCTGTGAAGCGCATAATATGTACATTCATCAGATTGGGTTTACATTTTTATTGTACAGTTCGGTTTGGCTTCTTCAGTACTGTGCAAATAAAGGGCTACATGCACATCATTCAGAATGGAAATACCCTCTAATACACCTTATTATACAAAACTACGAACTGAGAAGAATAATTTGACATTTCTAACAGTAAAATTTGTAAATAAATAAGAAAGAAGTTGGATTTACAAAAGGGGGTTTCTCGTATGCTTATGTATTATAAGGTGGAAAGTGTGCTATAAATATTTTAAACGTACGCGAATTAACGTATAACAGTTATTTGTGCAATAACATTTCCATATCCATTTATGAAAAAGTTTTAATTCCATTGAAACACTATATATCGATTAGAGGGCATTTGTTTGTGTGGCCAATGGCACTTTCACAATTTTTCCATATCTTTGATTTAGGTTATACGTTATAGTATTTGCAATAATAATAATAAAAATAAAAAAAACAGCTATATATGTGATACAAACGTTTTATTGTTGAATAGGCCCATTTATTTTTCAGTTTGTTTTTACTCAATCAATACTTTATCAATTTAAAATAGCTTAAATTAATTTACCGTACTTTTGCAGTATTATCATGTTTGTTATTTTGAGGTGAGCTGCGTTCACACTGGTTTGACGGACATATTCTGCCGAAATGTTGTTTGTTTGTTAGTATTTATTTATAATATGTAAATTATGTGTGGTTAGCAATCGTTTGACGTCGTAATTCCTGTATTCTGGTTAGAACAGGTGTGAGAAATTTAAATCAATGGGTGGAGTTGCGTTTGCCGCGATCATGGATATGGCAAGCACAACTAAAAACTGTAAAACATTGAAATGTGTAATTTTTACACAATGTTCAGTAAATAGTCTTTTTTCAATTTATGTGTTTTAAGACTTCAGTTCAAAATAACGTAAAAATAGTTGCTTATGTATACCAAATTGACTTCATTCCTATTTAGGCCTACAATTATCTTTTATTTTTTAATAGAAAATAAAGTTCACAAAACCAACATCCAACTTATACCCTTTCACAGTTAAATGTGTAAAAGTATGTAATGTTATTTGTTTACCTTTTCTTTGTTATTCCGTTACTAAAATAACAATAACCCAACACCACGTTAAAATTTGCAATTTTCAGACTTGTTTTTCAACTCAGCAATTTGTTCTGGGGTTGAGACTGTTCATAAATTTATTTTTGGACACAAATGCTAATACATCAAAATTTCAGACAAAACCTGTATAGGCTACCCTAAATTTTTAGATCAAAATAAAATACATTGCTACTACAGACACTCTTCGTATAAAGAAGATATTGTAAATGAACACCGTAAGTTCCATATGAAGTTTCATTTTTACTTTCTCCCCCTATACCATATAGTATATGGAGAAAGTATTGTTTTCGTCAAAATTTTCGAATTTGAGTTGTTGGTGGATTTATCCATTTTGGTTCCCCCTGAGTCCAAAAAAGTGGTTTTCGGAGTGATGTCTGTGTGTGTGTGTGTGTGTGTGTGTGTGTGTGTGTGTGTGTGTGTGTGTGTGTGTGTGTGTGTGTGTGTGTGTGTGTGTGTGTGTGTGTGTGTGTGTGTGTGTGTGTGTGTGTGTGTGTGTGTGTGTGTGTGTGTGTGTGTGTGTGTGTGTGTGTGTGTGTGTGTGTGTGTGTGTGTGTGTGTGTGTGTGTGTGTGTGTGTGTGTGTGTGTGTGTGTGTGTGTGTGTGTGTGTGTGTGTGTGTGTGTGTGTGTGTGTGTGTGTGTGTGTGTGTGTGTGTGTGTGTGTGTGTGTGTGTGTGTGTGTGTGTGTGTGTGTGTGTGTGTGTGTGTGTGTGTGTGTGTGTGTGTGTGTGTGTGTGTGTGTGTGTGTGTGTGTGTGTGTGTGTGTGTGTGTGTGTGTGTGTGTGTGTGTGTGTGTGTCAGGATGTAAACAGAGCTAGAGAATGCCCCAATGGTCCGATTTTGATGAAATTTTTTTAGGTAGGTCCAAACCCACGATAATTCCAGGCGTTTTTTCATTTTTTTTGAATTTTTTATTTTTAAGGGTAGTTTACCCCCAAAAACCCTCAAAAATCGTCAAAAATCAAAATTTCTCAAAAACTGCTCTAACGATTTTGATTAAAATTTTGTGTTTATTAAGCTTAAAATGGTGAATAAAATGACACCACCCGCATCTCCGGGAAAATGCGCGTTCAAAAGTTATGGAGTAAAAAGTGTTTCAAAAATCAATTTTTTGAATTTTCAAAATAGCTGTTGTCTCGAAATAAATTTTACTTATCACCATTAAATCAAGCTTAAAAAACTAAATAATCCAGTTAAAAAAAAAAACTAAATAATTATTGCTCTACGTCAAGTGGTTGCGGAGAAAATTCAATTTTTCGTTTAGCGGTAAACGCAGTACGTTGTTAAAAGTCACAGACGCGCGTAGGGTCAAACGAGCGCTGCTCAGCTGGTAGCTATCCGACTGAGTCATCAAGACATTAATGTTTGGAGCTTTTAACACCTTTTTATATATTGTTGGGAGAAAGTATGTGTCAGTTAACTGATACCGTTTATTATTATTAGCGAAGTTGTATATTAGGCTAACATGGTAAAAGTTAAACATTCGTTCACGTTGAACCTGGGAATAATTTTTACTAAAGATCGCCACTGGCATGAATTCGACCAAAAATTTAGTTGATCTTTACATAATACGTTTTAAATATAACTTTAAATGTCCATTCAGTTCTTCCTGATTTGAAAGCATTTGCTATTACAACAGCTGAGTTGGTGTATGCTTATAATTGAGCGGAGCGAGCGAAGCGAGCGAAGCTCCTATACTACACTCTGGCTTTTTATTTACAAGTACTCCTCCTGAACGGCTGGAGTGATCCTCACGAAAATTTGCTCGGTCATAGTAACCATCTATGGGAAGGTATAAATCTGAAATGGTCCAAATCGGACATACGGGTTCTGCCCTACGGCCCTTTAAAGTTACCACGTTATTTTAATAGGAGAAATATTTTATTTGGTTTGTTTACTGTGTGTTGATTATACAGCTGTTATAAGGATCAAATTTAACTGAAGACTGTTACTACCAGCTGTTTGTGGATACAGTATAGTTTTATGTGAAATTGTTGTTTTGTTTATTTTAGTGGTTTGTTTACCTTTGTACGTGAATGAAATGCCACGTTTACGGAGTGGACGACGCACCATTTAATATCGCAGCAAACCTGCGTAATCAAAAATTATTAAAGTATTGCAGACTTGTGGCGAGTAAGCGCAGCGAACAAGCTAAATCTGGCGATGAGTGTGTGCAGCGAATGAGCCGACCCAAAAGGTGAGTGAGCGCAACGAACTAAGAAAATTAATGGCGAGTGAGCGTAGCGAACGAGCTGACCCAAATGGCGAGTGAGCGCAGTGAACGAGCTAAACCCTGACGGCGAGTGAGCGTAGCGAACGAGCTCACTTTTGCATTACCTATAAAACATTCGCTATTATTTATCTAAAAAATAGTCGCTCCGCTCAATATTGCAAGCAGACAACTGCATTGTATACCTAGTACAGCACACCTTTCTAACGGTATGTGCGGATATCTCTTATGAAGTAGCCTGCGCAAAAATTAAGAAATAGGAGGAAATTTAATATTATGCTTGAGAAGCTTGCGTAGCCTATAATTTTTAATTATCTGTTAGTTAATTTTATAAACGTGACGGTTGGGGAAATGCTTCTTTTACCATTCCATGTAAACTTAGTAATAATTTTTCTATCTTTTGTGGAAAATATTTGTTTTTGTACTCGCCATAAAAGAAATGGCGCTAAGAAATTTTGAAAAAATACAGTAATTTTGTTGCATAAACTTTTATGCTTAATGTCATAGTCTATTTATCCTTTAAGGCTCCGGTCTACCCCAGCCAAAACAACAACAATGCCGAATGCCGCCTCGCGGCGAGTTTGATGGCTGCAGAGGTTTATGGGGATCATGTTTTAAAATTAACCAATTAAGATAGAGATTGGCTGTTAACTTTTTATAAAAGTAGAAAAAAAGATCTAGTCGGCTATCTTTTTAGAATTTTTAAATAAAATTTCTAATTTCAGTTATAATTGTCTAAAATCATCTGTCTTTTAGTTTTGTAAATGCAGTGGTTTACGGGGATCGTGTTTTAAAACTAACCTCTTAAGATAGAGATTATCTGTTACCTTTTTTGTAAAGTAGAAAAAAGGATCTAGTCGGCTATCTTTTTAGAATTTTAAAATAAAATTTCTAATTTCAGCTATAAGTGTCTAAAATCATCTGTTTTTCTAGATTTTTAACTGAAGTTTTCTATTGGTTTTAATGAACTAATTACAAAAGTGTAACAGAGGAAAATTAGCACCGTTATTCTTCTTTAATATGACACCTTATTTATAGCTCTAGGCTTCATTTGGCAGAAGATAACACGATTATAAAAAAACCCTTGCATTTGGGTGCGCGCCAGGGGTAGGCCGGAGCCTTTCTACCCCTACTTGGCTGGCGCTGTGACGGTTGGCGGTTCGGGGTCCGCCATTTTTAATTCATCACCTGTTGCTCCGTTCCAATTCCAGACAGACGGCCGTTGTGTTGATCGTGCGTCAATTATTTGTTTTTGTGTTGAACGTTATAATTTCGTGATTATATTTTACTGTGCGACGTTCTCTACTCACATTGAAGGTAAGTTTTCCGATTTATTGAGGCTTTCGAACTAGCTTAAAGATAAATAAAGTTCTGAAGAAGTTAGGCCTATTAGTAAATTTATGTCTTTCAACATCAGCAATCAACATATAACCTCACTCAGTCAACATTGTGTCTTCTGTGAGAATTGTCTTTTCCTTTTTCTGTTAATTCATAATACTACTACAACAACCAATAACAAAAAACAACTAAACATTTTGAATAATTATGGAGAGTACTTAGTGCTTTTAATTGCTTTTCAATTGTAACAAAGGCTATTTAGGCCTAGCTAGCATAGGCCATACTAAATGTCTCTAAGCTTAAGTTATTTGTAACCTGTCCTGTTTGCAGGCCCGGCGACAGGATTCTCGGGCCCCTATGCGATTATAAAGTACGGGCCCCTAGATTAAGGGAACCAACCTACTTACCTTGAAAATTCACTTCCCTTCAACTAAAAAAACCCACATATTGGATATACGTTAACATTGCAAGCAATATTTTAAACCCAAATTTACTATTCTGTAACCTAACTTACATAATTGTTATTAAATTATTTACCTTTCCTCCAAAATAAATATGCCAAAGAGCTATGATCTTTAATTGTTTGTATTTATTTATATATTGGTGGATAAATATCAGTAAAGAAAAAATGAAAAATGGTGGTTTAGCGATTAATTTTCTTATTACAAAAGCAGTATAGGTTTTATAAAAAAAACCTAATGAAAATAGTATAAAAATTAATAGAGAATTATTAGGCTTATGTTCATTCTAACATCACACATCATAATAATATACAACTTGTCTAGCGAGGTCTTGGTCTAGCCTTCTTCCTAGCAAAGTCATAATTTTTTTTCTATTTTAGAACATCCCGGCCGGAGAACAGGCGTTTCCAGCAGTCAAGATTATTACTCCGCGATTGCGCCCCATCCCACCCCATTTGTTCGCGAATCACAACTAAAATCCCGTTTTAACGAGGCCTTAAAATACTTTACGTCATAATATAAATTATAAAAATGAAGTTATCAGTCGGTTGACCATTAAATCTAAAAAACATTAGGTTTACTAGTCAACAGAAATGTTTTTTAAAAACACTTTTATGAAGAAAAACTAAAAAATATTTGCTCACTTAGGCCTACCTTTATTTAAAGTCTAATATTAAGTATTAATTAATCTTCTTACAACAACACAGAATTGTACAAAACCAATCACATGAGAACATAAAAACATCAACAGCACCGAAATGCGAACTTGAAATAATAATATGCTTAGTATTGTGTTAGTGTTGTTTGGCGCTCAGGTTGCAACCTGATCTGATGTATGGAAAGGCTGGGTGGGCACAAGACCTACGAAAACTACGTTAGTTTTCGTAGGCCCCGAGTAGTCCGAGGGCACGCCGCACCTGTGCAGTGTGCAGGGCCCGTGAGTGCGTGTGCGACCAGCGCCAGGCAGGCACAACGGTTCTAGTTCTAGGGAATTTCTCACAGTAGCGCCACCACCCTCAGTGTTTGCAATTATTGGTTTAGAATGAAGCTAAAATAATCATTCTCTGCTCATTTACATTAAGCACGTAAATAAAAAGAGCAGCCGTAGAACATTTGAACTTACTCATTTTAATTTTTAACAATGAATGTTCATTTTGCACTTGCGGATGTTTTAAATCTACAAAAGGGTTTTCGTCGGCCCGGGCCCCCTGTGAGCCCGGGCCCCTATGCATTTGCCCCCTCTGCCCCCCCTTGTCGCCGGCCCTGCCTGTTTGTTTTCATAATGTAAATTAACTAAGTTATTGTGATGAAGATATGTATTTCAAAAATGCTACACTATTGTGGAGCAATATGATATTTAATATTCAATACTACCCCATATAAGCCTGCATTATAGGTTATTATCGATCACTGCAAAACAATCTAGGACCTAAGTCTATAGGCCTACATCAAAATAGAAAAGTAATTAAAATTGTTTTTATTCTTATCACATGTAAATTTACAATGAATAGAGTGAGTGCTAAACCGTCACAAAATACAGGGTACACGGTACGTAGTTGAAAAGTAACTTGCACCCCTCCTTAATTTTTTGGCTATTTGAGATAAGTTATTTGAAATCAGTTTATTTATTTGTTCCAATGGCTTGTTGCCAGTTTACAATTTAACACAATTAGAGAAAAGATGAACAACAAATCATGCAATTTAACAAAAAATGATGGTGTGCAACAAATAAGTTCATGAGTTGCAATTTCACTGTGGAGTACTACATGCAGTAACTCTAGAAAAACCAAAAAGGACCTTCATTCAACTTAGAAACAAGCAAATATAACTTGTCAAGACTAACTTGCATATACAATAAAATAGTTAGTTTGCGGCAACCTTCTTGGATTTGAGGGGCTACAATAATGATGGACAGTAACCTCATGTCCAATAAGGTTGCCGCAAACCAACTTCAAATAGTTAAATTGACACATGTGAATTATAAATTTTAAAAGAAAAAAATATAAATTTTAAGGCATTAATGTTGCAAATTTGTTACATTTTATGTACCGTACCGTCAATGTCAACTGGGGATACATGGTCAAAACCCGGATTTCGTTATTTTTTCCCATAAATTATTCTAAAAACTCTAGCTAGTATATATTTAAGTGGTTTGTTCTTTAAAATATCTCTAAATAAAAATAATAATAATCTTTATTGTATAAGGTATCATTGATGCATTACAATATAAATACTTATACACACACATATATAGGCTGCTAATTTACAACTATTTTAAAATATTCATTTGTTGAGTAGAGGCAGTTAAAATTCTGTTAATAGTAGTTTGATGCAACTCTTGAATTTTTCTCTTGATAATTCTTTAAGTTCATTAAGTAGTGCATTGAAAAAACTTGGCTGGAAACAGTCTTGTATGAATAAAAAATTAAACAGCAAACATTCTTTTAAAAAAAGTCCCACAAACTCTGGCGCGCGACTGGCAGAAAACTCATTTCTTTCTTATGAGGTATTTTTTTTCTTGTTGGCCTAATTTGGTTTGCAGTTAAGAAGATCTCAAAGATCCATAAAGTCAATTTTATACAAAAAACATTTTGCAAAACTTGACAAATTTTTTATATTTTTCGGAGTGACTATGGTCTAGCTTAAATATAACAGTTTGCAAGTTGTATTCAAGAGAATTGGCCTGTTTTCCTCCTTTAAATGATTATTTTTTTCATCCGGCATTGAAACAACAGTAAATTAGTACATGTTAACTAATCTTTTCTTTATGTTTTGTGAAGTTTTTAGTGATTACTGGTAGTGACAATTACTAACTTTATGATTACTTCTAACTATAACCATGGTGCTTAAAGGCTTAGTTAAAAGTAAAAATGTTTAAGCAGAAAAAAATTATAGGCCACAGATATAACTGTGTACATATCTGTAAATATTTTTTAATAAATAAACACTGAATTTTTTCTGAAATTGAACAAACTACAATTTTAAGTGAGGAAACCGCCTCACACGTTTTATCAAGTTTTCACAAGGGAGGAAAAATTTATTTGTTGCATATATAATTTTTAGCGAATTTCCCATAGGGAGGAAGCTATTACCCTAGGTCTTATGGTAAGAACTATCCCCGAGACCATGTTCCTTTTTTGTTTTAAGATGTTCAATGTTCACAGGTAACATATCCAACAACTGTAAGGAGGGAAGGAATTTCTGGAGAGCTAACAACGTTGCCACGGGCTGCTTGTAGTTTGCAAATAATGTAAGTCAAATAATTTATTTATTTAAGATTCTCAACGGATACACTGTTTAGTTCCGATAATTATTTATCTATTGCTTTTTAATAATCAATAGCCTGTGTCGCCTAAAAACTCAACCTCGCTTGCTGAGTTAATAGAATGCAGGCAAATATATGATTTTTCTTTCAATTTAGGCCTACATGTTTTTTAAAGATCCCCGTTCAAGATAACATAAAAAAGTAACTGGCTTATGTATAACAAACCAGTACCAATATGTATGCAGTTTTATTTTTCATTATAGATTGCTCTATTTTAAATTATGTTAGGGGTCAAGTGGGGTAAGTGGACGCCCGGGGCAAGTGGACTCCCAGCTAATAAAAAATTGGTTTATTATTAAAAAAAATTCAAAACTTAGACAAAGGTATTTCAAACTATGCTCTTTCAAATTATAATCACTAAAAAATTGTCTGGTTATTATTACTGTGTGTTTTGATGAGTTTAAAAACATCTTACGTTTCTACTCTAAACGCAAGTGCCGCTCGGAAAATTTAAAAAATTACCAAAAATTCAAATATTAAGATAATTATTTTAAAATTGGTGATCTGACTAATTTTTTAAAGAGGAATTCAAAAATAATATTTTTATTGCCCTACAAAGTCATTTTGGAGGACTTGGAGGGGGGGCGTACACTTACCCATTGTTACATCGCTGTTGGGGCAAGTGTACTTTTACCAATGGGGCAAGTGTACACCCCCAAAATTGACTTTTTGGTGCAATAAAAACATTATTTTTTAATTTCCCTTTAAAAAATGAGTCAGATCACCAATTAATTTTAAAATAATTATCTTAATATAGGCCCTATTTGAATTTTTAGTAATTTTTTAATTTTTTAAGCGGCACTTAGGTTTAAAGTTACTTCACCAAGCGGAGGTTTCCAAGAAACTTCCAAACTATTGTATTTTTCAAGATATTTTGATGGACAAAAAAACAAAATAAAGCTCATTTTCTGCTCTTTAAGACCTATTAATTGTCAATTCACTGAAATAGTGTTATCTCTAAGTTTTCATTTACTTTACAATTTCTTAAAAAACTGAGTTTTCCGTTTTACCGTGCGGAGGTTCACGAAAAAGTTCATAACTCCTGGACCGTTTGAGATATTTTGATAAATAAAAAATCAAAAGAAAGCTTATTTTCTCCTTTATAATCCACTTGCCCCAACATCAACATACATGCAATGCAAAGCTACATTAAGGGGGGGGTGTACACTTACCCCAGATTGAAAGGCAAGTGTACGCCCCAAACATCACTTTACAAAAAAAATTCTAAAAAATACGAAATTAACATTTTTAACAAAATAAAAATAATACATATACAAAACATTCCAAAGAATAATCATAGCCTACAAAATTTTATGTTTATATCACTGACATGTGTTTTTTAATCTGCAGTCAAAGTGGTACTATGTGATTTGGGGGGTCCACTTACCCCACTTGACCCTAAGTTTTAAAAAATGGTTCTGCAATTAACTTATTTTTTCCACTTCAAAATGCGTTTCCAGAACAAATACACTGTAATTATGTATCATCCTAGAGCGGTATTCTAACGTTACCAACTTATCAAATTATCAACAAAATAGTTTCAATGTTTAGTATATTGGGTACTAATAAAAATTAATACAAAAGTTGGCCTCCAAGGTGACTCCCCTTGCACTATAAAAGACGCCAATGATAGCAACGTATACGACTATTAGTTTCGTAAAATGATTCCCCATTTTAGTGCTATTTTTCTATAGAATAATGCCTCTCTATAGTTAACTTAAATTAATTGAATATAAATTTTAACAAACCTATAAAAAGTAATTGCAGTGGAGGGTCAATTATTCAAACTTATTGGGATGGGAGGTGTTTCAGATAGTGAAACATGGAAATTATTTACAATTTGGAACAACTAAATAGTTCATTGACTGTTTTAAGACTTAAATATTCCTTAAGAATCTAGGGCTTTGATAATAAATAGCTCTAAGCAAAAAATTGTAATTACAAAAGGTATGTATTTCTTAATAGTCTATTTTGTTGACACTTTCGTTAAAGGTTTTTTTTTTTAATACTGTACACTGAATTGGTAGGCCATTCAGGGGTTTTTGGTTAATTGACATTTGGATATATCGACACTTAACTACAGGGCCCTATTCCAATTTGAGATTTTTTTTATGATGAAATCAGAGAAATAAGTTAATGGCTGAAGATGGATGAGAAAACAAATTTGGACACCCAATCAAATTGTTCGCTTAATAGTATATTACAATCTTTTGAAATTTTTTGTTTCAGCTTCAGTGATGGAAATTCATTACAAGTCAACAGAGGACGCAGTTAACACATAGGCCCTCATACAGCTGGTGAATCATCTGCTTTGCTATAAAGTAAGTGATAGTAGTACATTTTATCCCATCTCTTTCACAAGTTCCTTCCTTGAATATTTTCGGTATCCATAAGGCTCGGGTTTAAGGCTCTGGTCTATTTCTGGCACACCACCCAAACGCAAGGGTTTTTGAGAATCGTGTCATTTTCTGCTACATCGAGCGTAGAGCTATAAATAAGGTGTCATATCAATAAAGAAGAACGCACTTACTTTCCTCGGTTACACTTTTTAAATTATTTCAACAACAAAACTAACCGAAAAGCAGTGAAAAGTTGGGAAAAACATATGATTTTAAACAGTTATAGGCCTAACTGAAATTGGAAATTTTATTTAAAAATGCTATAACCACAAACAAATTTGTCTTTCTTATTTCTTATTTTTCTAAATATTACAAAAAAACCGGGACTAAAGCAAAACCGGCCGGGACACCAGGACAACAGCGAAAAACCGGGACTGTCCCGGTCTAACCGAATGTATGGCAAGCCTAGTTATAAGCCTCCAAACATTCATGTCTTGATGGTTCAGTCAAATAGATTACCAGCTAAGCAGACTCCATGCAACGCGCGTCTGTGACTTTTAACAATGTACTCCATTTAACACCAAATGAAAAATTGGTTTTTATAAACACTTGTTGCTTTCCAACTTTTGAACGTGTATTTTCTCAGAGATACGTGGGGGGTGTCATTTTATTCAGCTCTTTAATCTTAATAGGCCACAAAATTTTAATCAAAATTTTTAGAGCTGTTTTTGAGAGATTTTGTTTTTTTTTTTGGTTTAAGGGGTTTTAGGGTTCAATTACCCCTTATAAACCAAAAAATGGAAAAAACACCTGAAATTATTATGGATGTTGACTTACATGCCAAATTTAATCCAAATCTCTACATTCTCTAACACATACACAGAAATCACTCTGTAAACCACTTTTTTGGACTCAGGGGGCACCATAATAGATAAATCCACCAACAACTCAAATTAGAAAATTTTGGCGAAAACAATACTTTCTCCATATAATATAGTATAGGGGGAGGAAGTAAAAATCAAACGAATTTATAGGTTCACGATTGTGCCAATTGCTTTATTTTAAAATAGCCTAATAGGAGTGATAGACAAATTTAGGCTAACCGCTATGTGAGGTCCTTGTCTCAAAATAGTGATATAGTGATTTAAAGAGCGACTAACATTTGGTTTAAAATTATCGAGTTGTGATTTCCAGGGTCGAGTCAAGTTTTTTGGTAACAGTTTATTTAGAGTCAAGTTTATATAATATAATTTGTTAGCGAAAAACAATAAGTTAGTACAATAAAGAAAGGAAACCCCTTGCTTTAGAATTAACCCAATACCATTTCATTAACCGACTAGAAAATTCATCCTCACAGAAATACAGGGTGTTCGGAAAAAACGGTTCAGGAATTCATTAGGTTGTTGCCCACCTCCAAATGAGCAAAAAAATCCTGTTTACAAACATATGTCCTAAAATGCTTTGTTAACCTGCTAGCCGCCATTTTGTTTTTTTATACAAAATAATTTTTATTTCTTTAACGAATCATTGTATGAAGTTCATATTTGGCATGAATCTGTATCACACTAATGTTAATTTTCAGGAAAAATTATTTTTTTCTGATCTTTATTTTCAAAATGGTGACCATTTTAATTGTTCAAACTCAAACATCTCAAAACCAGTGAATCAATTATATCAAAATTGTATAAGAGACAAAAAGTTGACAAATTTAATTATCTAATTAATGATATCAAGTTTATAAGGATCTAACAACAAATAATAATATTGTGATTTTTCTACTAAAATAACCTTAATTTCCATGAATTAATTCTAATGAAAAATCAACTCCATTATTTGTTGTTAGATCCTTACAAACTTGATACCATTGGTTAGATACAGTGGACTCCCTCTTAACCGGCCACCTCGGGACCAGGACGCAGCCGGATAATGAATTGGCTGGTTAAACCGATGTTCATTTAAGAACGCCATCCCAGAATTTTATATGACCTAAATATAATTATTACTTGAAAAACAACCTTAAATACATTACTGTATATGATTTATAGCTAATATCTACCACCCATGAAATCCACAACAAACCTACACTAATAATAATTCGTTTCTTTATTGTGGTCTACTGGAGTCAGAGTAGGCCGGTTAAAGCGGAGACCGGTTAAAAGGTGGTCGGTTAAGAGGGAGTCTACTGTAATTTAATTTTTCAACTTTTTTGTCTCTTGTAACATTCTGATAAAATTTACAGGTTTTGAGTTATTTGAGTTAGAAATTTTAAAATGGCCGTCATTTTAAAAATATAGGCTACATTGGAAAAACAAATTTTTTTCCTGAAAATGAAACTTGGTGTGACAAAGGTCCAAGCCAAATATGAACTTAATACAATTATTCGTTATGGAAATAAAAATTATTTGGTGTAAAAAACGAAATAGCGGCTAGCGGGTTAACGAAGCATTTTAGGACATATGTTTATAGGAACTTTCATGCTTATTTTAATGTGGGCAATAACCTCCTGAATTCCTGAAAGGTTTTTCCGAAAACCCTGTATACATAAATATTTATCTATGATCAGGTTTTTTAATGGTGCAAACAGTCCTAAAATTGATGTTTTGCCATATTTTTAACATGCCAGGGCAATATAGTAATTTAAAATTCCTTATCCTTTAAAACAAGATTTTATTTTGTTTTTTTATATGAGGTTTTCAGTAGTGATTGAAAAATGTGAGTGTAGCAGGTCCCATGACTAGAAATATGTAAAAAATAGATTGTTAAAGTATTAACTAGTGCACGTGTTGCTCGAAATCTAGCAATTTATTTTGATACAATACAAAAGTTACATTTTAGTTCTAAATCAATTAAATCCAACCAATCCAATATTGTGAATGTCAGTGATCACCAAGAACTACAGCTGAACGTTAACAGATGTTTAAAACTCTCAACCCAATCGCAATGTAATTCTAGTGGAAAAAATTAAAATTTAATTTGTGGATAGCGCCCTTAATTTTAGTCCGATTCTCATCAATTTTTGGTGGAAACAACTGCAGACCAAGCCCTATCCAACGACACCAAAAACATGAAAATCGGTTGAGAATTGTAGGAGGAGTTAACACAAAAAAAAAACCTTAGCGTATTAAACAAGTATAGATTAGGCCATTTATAGGCCTACATTTTTTAATTCATTGTATTTTTTTTCAGGGAATCCAAAGGAGCTCAACCAGACCAGAACCAAACTAACTACTTGTATATAGTTTATGAATCAATATATCTGTAATATATCTATATATCTGTAATCTATATATCTTTAAATTTATAATCAATATATCTATCTATCTATCTAAGCTCTGTAAATAATTCAAAATAAATATATGTGCAAAATAAAGATTTTTATTCTTACGTTTCCTGCTTTTTTTGTTATAAAATTGTTTATATTTCATTGAAACAAAAGAAAACATTGAATAGTATTCATGCAATTTATGAAACATATTAAATGAAGTTTGATTAACTGTAAAAAAACTCGATCTTAAAACAATTTATTTTTGAGTTTAGTTACTATGTGTTTAAATTACAGTAATTTAATTTTTAAATGTTTGACTTTTGAATAACTTTACGATTCGGGAGGGTTTATTTCTTCCCTCGTAATTCCTTCCCTCTTATTTGGCACTGTTTATTTGTTCCCTCCACTAAAATTATAAGTGTATATTACTTCCCTCTACTAGGCAACTGTTTATTTCTTCCCTCTGGTACACTCCAAACTAAAAACGTAGACTTAGTCTAGAGAAAACTCAGGGACAAAATTACAGAGGGAACAAATAAACACTCTAAAATATAATTCACTAAACAGATTGTTTATTTCTTCCCTCTGGGAGCCAAGTGTATATTTGTTCCCTCTGAGTGGCGAGTGTATATTTCTTCCCTCTGGCACAGTCAGCGCACCAAACAATAGACCTCGAGCCGGCCAAGACGGTGTCTGCCGCCGCCACCGCTCCTCATATCCTGGCCGCTACGGACAGTTTAAATGAACAGCTTAAAAATCCTCTACTTTGTGGTAATTCACGCATATACAAGACGGCTAGTTATAATCCATTTATGTACACTAAGTAACTGGTTACGATCCACTAATGCGTCTGTTAAAAATAAATAAATACATAAGCATTTAACTGTACTTTTCGACGTTTGCTGTTTATCTCGAAATTCATTAACTTCTGTCCCTATTTTTAAAAACATTTTTTTCCCATTTCCTCCTTTTAAATTTCCAGTAGAAATAATACCTGTAATAGGCCTAATAAAAAAGAACTAGAAACTACTATTTATTTGCCAGAAGTGTCAACAGTATGATTATAAAAAGGAGAACAGACTTCTCACAAATATTTTCAAACAGTTTGAACTTATATAGTCTTCCGGGAAAAAAATCGACAGCCCGAATATTTTGAGGGCTGTAGAACATATCCTCAATGTCGATTGTAAAGTTGTATAAAATGCGACAAATATACGAATTATTACTTAAGCCAACGCATAAATAATTGGGTTCGGTAGCGTTACAATATAATTTTAACAGGATTTGGTACACTTTCATATTTTCTATGGGCCTACACACAAGTAAAATCAGAGAACCCACTTGAAATTACTTTCATTGATATACAAAGTTGTAGATCATGTGGAAAATATGCGAATTATTATTTAATCTAACGCATAAATTATTCAGTTCACAATAAAATTTTGACACACTTTGGTACACTTTGATTTGGTACACTTTCATAATACATACAGTTAAAATCAGAGAACTCATTTAAAATTACAATGGACAAAGAAATTATTCAAAGCCAGGAAAATTTGGCCTAACAGTGGAATTCAGTCCAGTGCATAATTCTGCGGGATTAGTAAAAAAGTCCTCTCTTTTTAAGCGAATAAAATGTTCAGTTCCGCGTCCGTACTGGCCGATTTGTGGCAAACTTGTTGCGCGAACACAAAAAAACAACAAACATTTATAACGAACGACTTCAAACTTTGCAAATAACTTACTTCTGGAATAAAAATCATAAAAATACAGGTCTCTATACCAGGAAAAATCTTATTCCGTTATAATATTTAATTAGAATTAAAATAATTTTAACATTGGCCTTATGGAGTTAAAAATTAAAACAAAGAAATAAAGAAAACTGCTGACCAAAGTGTCAAAGTGCTAACCACGTTTTCCAGTATAAACATATGGATCCCCATTGCAACCAGTTTCTAAATTATTTTAAATGGTACTGTAATAAAAACAATTAATCATGTTTGAATTCGTAGCCTACTTTATACTGGTGATTATGAATGTTTTGATAAATAAAAGTTGTGTAAAAGTATAAATACAACTAGGCCCTAATCAATTTGAAGTACGATCCGGCCAACAGTCAACTTACTATAGTCTTAGTGCTTAATAAATGGTCTGAACTATTTCACATATTCTTTAGGAATAATCAATAGGTTGACTAAGTTAATAAATGCGCATTTTAGGAGTCTAAATAAAGCACTTTTCTTCTTTTTTCATCTTTTTCTTCCAATCAATTTTAAAAATTGAAATTGAATTAAAAAAAAAATTACTAACAATTATGCTGTTAATGAAAAAAACTAGAATCCACGTGTTACAGATACAACTTGTGGTTCAACTTGTCCAGCATCCGTAGGCAGAGCCGTAGATTGCTGGCTAAAACAGTCAGAAAGGCAAGTGAGCGGAGCAAACGAGCTCGTCTTGCGAACAAGAAAAAAGCCTTTTTCACTTGACATTTTAGTTTATCGAGCAAATGCTCGTCAGCCAAGTACTATTATAAATAGTCTATAAATATGAATATAAAAATCTGTATGCTAAATCTGACTGTACGCTAACATACAAAGCTCAAAAGGCATTTTTCTTCCAAAACGAACTCGTTCTCTCTTCTCACTCGCCTATATTAATGTAGGCCTAAGGTGATGCACTCTTATGAACTCTGTTATGAGTTTGTTGAAACTAACACGTAGATGTAACCTCGTTGATTACCAGCTAATTTCATTATTGTTGCTAATTCTTTTGTTTTAAAATTTAATTGCAAATTTATAAATTGCTTATAGATGTTTTTTTATTTTACTTTTATTAACTAAGTAGTCAAAATCACCATTATAAATAAGGCCTATCAAAAATGAAAACTGATAAATTTATTCGATTATTGTATCATTTAGTAATTCATTTACTGGCTCCAATGGAAAAAAAAAACACAATATATTTATGCTGGAGCACGGGTTCGTGCTTTGGCAGTTAGTTGAGTCAGGTTTTTTCATCAACTTTTCAGCAACTCTTTAATAATGGTTTTTCCCATAAGAATTATTAAGAACAAGAAATCTTTTTGACATTAATGTTATGACGTACGTAAAGCCGCGTCCGCACTCGCCGAACAAAGTTATTAGGCTACGGCCACACATGGCGACTTAGTCGCCGCGACACAAACGCCGAAAAAGTGTGATACATTGAATCAAATGAAGGCGGCCACACAAGGCGACCCGCGACGTGCAATGTATAATATCACATTTGTTTCTTTGTCGCGGCGTTTGTGTCGCGGCGACTAAGTCGCCATGTGTGGCCGTAGCTTTAGTCTATAAACTTTTGTCTGTTCGTTGCTAACCTTTTAGAATGTAAATCATATGGACGGTAATTGTTTGATAGGAATGTTTGTTGATTTTTTGTGTTCACCACGAATGTTCGGCCAGTGCGGACGCCGCTTAATAGTAATATTTTGACGTAAAGTAATATTTTAGTACGAGAAAGAAGGGGGAATAATCTTAGATCACTTATTACATAATCGCTTTATAAAAAAAAAAAAAAAAAAAACACAATTGACAATAGATTAAGAATGCTTCGCGAAGGGATATGCTTATACTTCAGATTGAACCTACAATCACACTGATGTCTCAGTGCCAACTGGAAAATATATGCCTAAATAGGCCTACTAAAACTGGTGTACCATAAAATTGTAAATTTCAGCATTGTGATTATTGCGAAACGTAATCGGTAAACCTTTTATTTATGTTTTCCGATCATACAATAAGAGAGGAAGGGAAATACCAAAGCAAGTTTCTGAGGGGGCGGGTTCTTTTGCGATGAGTCACATTCCACCCTGCTTGGGATTCGGTCGTCGAGGTCCCAGAACCAAAGAATGTCCACCCTGTACTTTCCGAGAGAACTATTGGTTAAAAAAATCCACCACTACAAATATTTCGAAATGCAAATGTAATACGTAGTAAGTGTGACAATCATTCAGTTGGTCTAAAGACTGAGTAGTGAGGGTTGTGGACATTGAAGAATTTGGGTTGTATTTTTATGATAACAAGTGTTAGATTAGTGATATTGCGTAAAGTTTTAATCGTTCTTGTTCTGTTATCTTATAGTTAGACGAATTATGGTTAGTTTTATTTGAATTTTAAATAACTAATTGAAATGTGACTAATTAATTCATTTTTAGTTATACACAATAAATTCATGCAACTTTAATTTATATTTTCCGACTGTACAAAAGTAGTTTTAAATAGTGTTCCTAATTTAAAAGAAACCAAATTCGTTTCGGAAATTATGCCAAACTGCATTTGGGAAACCCAAAATATTAATGCCACCGCGCCGTCCGATTTTCAAACGGTGTTTGGAAAACCAACAACACTGGCTTATAAATACTATTATTCAATTTTAAAACAAACTTCATACCTAGCAGTTAAAACGAAATATACCTAAATAAGCTTATTTTACAAACACGTTTTATTAACAACAGTAAGGTTAGTCTATACTGCACTTTATATCAAACGCCGATTTTTCAATATTTAAACAGCCATTAAAATATAGTATGTATTACTTTCAAATTTTATGTTTAAACAATTTTTTTCAAATAAAATGGTTCCTTAAACAAAGAATCATTTAGATAAAAGTAGGATTCCTACTGACACAAGACTTACTAGTACTTATTAGTAGTATTATACTAGGCTGTTTCAAAATTGTAACATTGCTGTGAACAGAGTTAGGCCGCGGTAAATGTTTAGTCGTTTTACCTTACAATGAAATGCATAAAAATGTCTTAATCATAGCTCTTCTTTCCTCAAGAATCATAAATCATCAAATTGTCTCAATGTGAAACACCAACAATCGACAACTGACACTACAAAATCAAACTAAAATACTAAAGACGCAAATCGCAACTGAAAAATGAAGCGACTCTAAACGTCAAAAATATTAATCCTCTTCTGTTACAACAGAAAGAACCCCCCCCCCCCCCCCCCCCCCCCCGATTCCTCTGCCGAGCACCGCGCACCTTTCCGTTCCGGTGACGGGCGATATAGGTGGCTCGCCTGCCTGCCGCTTCCCTTCATGGGTGGCTGAGAGGAGTAAACAAATAGCCTACGGATCTAATTAATTCATTCAATATAACTACAAGTTCTGTTACAAGGATTATTTACAATGTAGGCTATACAAAAATTGCAATCTCTTTTGCAAACGCCGTTATGTTATTTTTAATTTATTTAATTTTAATTGATAAAGAAATAAAAAAAAAACTAATTTCGGAACTTGCCACCCCTCAAACATTTGCCGCCCTAGGCCGCTGCCTACTCGGCCTATTTAGAAAATGGGTCCTGGACATACATCCACTTCGTCTGCTTGTTAAATAAATTGTTATTCCTAGTACAAAGTTGAAATTAAAATAAACTGCCCTAGCGTTTAGGCATTTTATGAGAAAAAGAATTAAAGTAGTGAAATTCGTGGCTATTTTACAGCTTAGGCCTACATATGTAACCTCCACAACATTTGTTGGTACTTGTGAACTTGTTTCTTATGCAGTTGAATTTGTTTACCAAGAAGCAGTCAAAAGATTAGGTCGACTATCTTTGGCGCTATACTTCTTTCATTTGTAGCATAATCATGTATGTCATATCAATCATGTTATAGTCTTGTTTATCAACAACGGTTTTTTACCTGTGCTTGCTTAAAGTCAGCCATGTCACCGATGATCGCGGCGAACGTGTAAATCCGCCTGCGGCCGCGACGCTGTGTTAGATATAGATGTCTAGACGGTTTAACTTATGACTTATCGCTACCGTGTGGTTCGTTTTGAGTTAGTGAAAGTATTTCTTACGTATATACAGTAACAGTAACAAAAATAACCTAATCGCCGCAGCGCACTGCAAACTTGGCTGAGTACGTGTAGCAGGCCCGGTGTCGAGGCCGCTAGCGGAGATGCATTCGCCGCGATCATCGCCGACATCGTGATCATCGGCGAAATGGCCGACTTTAAGGAAGCAGAACTCAAAATCCGTAAAATTTAAAAACATGAAATTTTTTTACACTATGCTCATAAAATAGCCTTATTTCAATTATGTGTTTTTATTTAAGATACCAGTTCAAATGGCATAAAAAGTAGCTGGGTTATGTGTAACAACCAAAAACTCATTTTTTTTTGTTGGATAATCGGTTAAATAATCTCCTGCTTAACGTAGAAAATTCTTGGGCCCTTGGGGGGGGGGGAATTTCCCCCGTTTCCCCCCGTGGATCCGCGCCTGATTTATAGTTTTGTTTAGGCCTACACTTAGCAGCTGTTGACGTAAAATTATATTTCATTGCTAATGATGATTTTTTAGAAGGTGAAATATAAAATTTAACTTGTTTTTAACGAAAATAAAAAGACTAATCGGCAATCTACTAATTTAATACGTATATTCCATGTCTTATTCCCAGAAATATCTTTGAAAACATCAGAGGAAAACTCTTTACAATAAAGACAATACGCCCTTCAGTGGTATAAATTGAAATTTTTGTTTTACCTAAAGAATGTGTTTTAAGTTTTGCAAAGCATAACGTTATTAGTATCGTTCAATTTGTAGTTTAATGACGATTAGAATGATATGCAACACTTAAGACTTCATTGAATTACATTTAAAAGTAGACGCAAAAACTATAGCGAAGTCAGGCTATTGCAATGCTTATAAATGGACCGCATCCGGTCCAAACATGTATGCATGCATGCAGGCCCGTTATTTTTCGTAGGTCCCGGCTGAGCCCTACAAGCTTTCAAAGTTTCAATGTTAATAGAAGAAGGATAATTGACCGAATCATTAAACAGCTGTTGGTAATAACAATTGTTAGCAAATCAGGAAGAATAGATGTTCCTGATCTATCTCACTTGTCTCACTTTGATCGTGAGACAACACGTAATAAAACATTTTAAACCAATTGGTTTATGATCAACTAACTGAACTATTGATTGAATTCCGACCAGTGGGCGATCCCTAGTTTTTTAAATTACGTCATAAAAACCTCTTTTTATTGTTATTAGTCCATAAAAATATAGATGTGAATGTTTATTTACATATTTTTGAAATAACCAATTGTATTTCGTGTATTATAATATCACGGTAGGCAAGAAATAGTTTTATTATATAGTACCTACTTAGTAACTTCAATTGGATGACCTTGAGATTTCCCCCCACCATTGGTTTTTTTTTTTTTAGATTCCCCCCACCATAAGTCTTTTAGATTTCTCCCCACCATTAGTTTAAGTTTTGTATCTTATTGAATCCACCTTTGAATTATTTCACTTCCAACATTCTAACTAACAACATGGGAACACCTTTCGTCAGGTTTCAACATATAATAACTGAGAGGGAAGAAATGGAAGAATTGTTTCAAAACTTGCTCGCTATAATGGATAGATATTATATGAGATGGATCAGAATTGATGTTCAATATTTACGTCCTGGTGAATTATCTTCATCATCACAGAGTGAGGAGGACGAGGCAACTACTACAGCTAAGATATTTGAATTAAAAGACGAAGAAGAAGAACTTAGCTTTTTATTTAATCATAAGCTCGCCGTTAAATAAGCCCCCTCCCTTGGCGGCGTTCCTCATTTACTCGCCAACTCTCCAACGATGAACAACTCTCCATTGGCACGGATGAATTCTAGTTTTGAAATAAACTCTAAAGAAGAGTTACAAGTTATTTTTAATATTTTACAAGAACTTGTAGATAATTATACAACTATCAAAATGAATTTGGAAATAACATACGATTGTCCTATTTGTGATAAGGTTGAAAGTTCAGACGAAGACAGTTTACTAAATCTAACTCCTGCACCATCTGACACTACTGACGGTAATAATGAAGAGCAAAATCTATCCCCCGCCACTTCTTTGTAATTCATCTTTCCCCCCACCACTTTTTTATTTAACTAACATTTCTCGCTTTCACTCCTCATTCCGTCTTCGACTTTTAAACTATCAACATAACTTCTTTTAAAATTTCAAACACTAATACAATCATGATGGATATGATGGATGAAGTTCCCTTTGTAACTAGAATGGAAGAGGATAAATTGAAATTGGAAATTAAACGATTGGAAATGGAGCAGGAAAACCAACTCGGAATATTACGTCTCTTCACACTTTTCAAATACATCATCTGGGGACTCTGCGTTTACCTTTTTCTCGTCGTTGGCGTTTGTTTCTACAACTCCATAGTTCATCACAAAAATTCAACCTGTATAGTTCCTGGTATTGCACATTGATTGTATTTGTTTTTACGAATAAAGTTCAAAACTTAAATCTACCTATCCCGCTATCACCGGGTAGTTCAACTCTCAGAACTATTTCCTGTGCTAGCGGGATAGGCTTTTTTAAAACTTACTCGGGATGACCTTGACATACTTTCCGTAACCCAATTATCAATTAGTGACTGTATGAGCAAAGTGGAACATCCTTGTCAAATTTCAACAACGTAGGCTCTATAGTAGTTTTGAAGTCCTGAGGGGCGGAGCCCTAAAGGAGTTCAAAAACTATATTTGCAAAAGCCGTATCTTAGTACCTTTGAGTAAAGAGAAATGCCCACATAAAATTTTAACCTGTAGGATCTATGGTAACCCCAAGGTTCTGTGGGGCAGAGCCCTAAAGGAAATTTGCTAAGTCGTTTCATAATGAATGTTAATGACCGAAGAGGAACGTCAGAGTCAAATTTAACCCAGTAGGCCATAGAGTTAATATCAAGTCCAGGGGGGCGGAGCCCTAAAGGACTTCAAAAACTATATTTCCAAAACCATATCTGTTCAATTTATATAAAGTAATACATGAAGCAAACCACACCCCATTAGTTTAATAATTGACTTTAATTATCATATGCTTTCAATATTTGTATTTAACTCACATGTCATTGTTTATAAAATTATTTACACTTGTTTAGAATATACCTCAATCTCATCTCTCTTTTCAATGTCTTAATTTCTTTTTAATATCTTACCTCAGGCCCTTCGAGTATTTCGATTAGTTTTCCCTCCAGCATCTTTGTGAATACCTATGAGCAAAGAGGACCGTATACGCCAAAAATTAACCCTTTAGCTTCTATAGTAATTTTGAGTTTATTTGGGGCAGACCCCTGAAGGAAATGTGTAAACAACTTTGTATTAAACACCTATGACCAAAGAGATCACTTCAAATTTCAACCCCGCATGCCCTATAGTTTATAGATTCGTTACTTTTTCAATCCGTATCGTAAATTGGCCATAATTGTAACATTATATTGTAACATTATTTAGAAAACATGTGGGGCGGAACCCTGAAGATATTTTTGTAAAGCGTTCTTAGTGAGAACCTATGAGCAAAGAGGAACGTCCATTCCAAAATTCAACCTGTAGGCCCCAAAAGTAATTTTGAAGTCCCTTGGGGCGAATCCCTAAAGATGCTTTTACAAAAGCGATTCTTGGTAAGGCACCTATGGGCAAAGTGTGTCTTTCATTTCAAATTTCATCCTCTTAGGTCATCTCTGGCTTTTCATATTCGTTTTCCTATAGATTCATATTAAAAATTGGCCATAAGAATAACATTGGACGTAAATTGAAATTGTTTGTGGCAGAGACCTGATATGATTTTGCAAAACAGTTTCGTACTGAGCACGTAAATATGAGCAAAGAGGAACGTCCACGTCAAACTTCATCATCAAGGATCCTATAGATTTTCAGATTCGTTGTTTCCTAGATTCGAACAAAAAATTAGCTATATAAATAACATTTGATAGAAATTTTGAAGTACTGCGTTGCGGAGCCCTGATGAAATTAAAAAACCATTTCCTAGTGAGCATCTATGAGCAACGCGGAACGTCCATGCCAAATTTTAACTTTGTAGGTCATTTCGTTTTCCAGATTCTTGTTTCATAGATTGGTATTATAAATTGGCCATATGAATAACATTAGATAGAAATTTTCAAGTCCTGTGTGGCGGAGCCCTGATGGAATTTCGCAAAACAGTTTCTTAGTCAGCATCTATGAACAAAGAAGAACGCCCATGAAAAATTTTAACATCGTAGGTCCCATAGTTTTTCAAATTCGTTGTTGCCTTGATTTGTATAAAATATTGGCCATAAGAATAATATTAAATGGAAATTTTGAAGTACCGTGGGGTGGAGACCTGAAGGAATTTTGCAAACTCCTTTCTCATTGAGCATTTTTTAACACAGAGGAACGTCCATGCCAAATTTCAACCCTCTATGCCCTATGGTTATGAAGATGAGTGAGTGGTGTTTGACAAAGCAGATTAAACTAACCTAACCTAAGCTAAACTCGAACTAATAAACATTTTTACACCAGTTAAATTGTTTACAAAGAGATAAAAACTTGTCATGTGGTTACGTCATCCTTTAAATGTATCATTTCACTAACAGCTGATAGCTTTGAATCTTCAACAGCAAATTACATCAAATCTTTGAAGTCGTGTTGTTGGGCGGAGCCCTGAAGGAATTTCGCAAAACCATTTCTTAGTGAGCACATATAGGCTAAGAGGAACTTCCATTCGAAATTTCAACCCTGTAGGTCCTATAGTTTTGGAGATTCGTTGTTTCCTAGATTCGTCTTTCAAGTGCTCCATAAGAATAACATTGTAACGAAATTTTGAAGTCGTGTGGGGCGGAGCCCTGCCGGAATTTCGTAAAACCGTTTCTTAGTGAGCACCAATGGGTAAAAAGGAACGTCTATCCCAAATTTCAATCCTGCATGCTCTCTAGTTTTAGAGATTCGTTGTTGCTTTGATTTGTATTAAAACTCCCCCATAAGAATAACATTGTAACGAAATTTTCAAGTCCTGCGGGGCAGAGCCCTGACGGAATTTTGCAAAACCGTTTCTTAGTGAGCGTTTTTTAGCAAAAATGAACGTACATGCCAAATTTTAACCCTCTAGACCTTATAGTTTTGGAGATACTCTGATACGTGAGTGAGTGGTATTTGACAAATATATAGTAGATGACCAGCAACCCATTCTATTATAAAATTATTTTCATCTCTCAGTATTTGAAAGTAGCTACTTTCCGTACAGCTGAGGTCTTTTAAAAATTCATCAATTTCCAAACAGAGATCAAACTACAGTAGTCACCATCAGCTGTTTTTTTTGTACATAAACATTACTTTCGATCCAAGGAAAACAATTTTTTACCTTACATCAACAAACCTTTCCCGTACAGCAACAACTCAATCAGCTGAATTCAAAACAAATTAAATTTTTAACTCTGGCTTTGTTAACTATGGCTACTAACAACAAATTTTTGAATAATTCTCCTAGAAACATTTTATATTTATTTTTAATTTTAATTTTAACTCATTTTTAATTTTAATTTAATTTTAATTAATTTTAAAATTAATTTTAATTTTATTTTTAATTCATATATTTTATTAGTTGCACCGTGATGAAAAGTATCGTTCACAATTCGTCTGGAAAGTGACCCATTTTGGGTCGAGATAATGTTTTCCACGCTTGGCTTTACCTCTCGCGCGTAAAACACTATTTCGCCCCGAAATGGGTAACTTTCCGGACGAGCGGTGAAATATACTATTTATTGCACACTATTTGAAACATCTTTTTATCACTTTTGGCAAACATGCATTGGTCACTTTTGGAAAACATTCGTTCATATCTTTTGGAAAACCTTTGTAGATCACCTTTGGAAAACATTCGTCGGTCACATTTGGAAAACATTCGTCGATCACGTTTGGAAAACATTCGTCGATCGCTTTTGGTAAACATTCGTCTATCACTTTTGGTAAACATTCGTCTATCACTTTTGGTAAACATTCGTTGATCACTTTTGGAAAACATTCATTGATCACTTTTAAAATACATTCGTTGATCTCTTTTGGAAAAACATTCATTGATCACTTTTGGAAAACATTCGTTGATCACTTTTTGCAAACATCTGTGAAAATCTTTCCGCAAATGTGAGAAGTGTAAACTTGCATATTTGCGGAAAGTGCTTAAAAAAATTTCATGTTATCAATGAATATTTACTGCAAACATTTTCGTTTGCAGTTGAAATTGATGTGCAAACTTCTTGTAAACGTTCATTGCTGTCTGGGTAAGAATTCCTTTACATAATAGAAAGGGCGCTGCAACAGCCAGTGCTTGAGATGACATCTTAGTTTTCTTTCTTCTAGCCTTTTCAAGTTTTCCGGCAAGAGATTGAACAATTTGGCACCAGCATAAGCTGGTATCTTTTCTAGAAGGGTTGTCCGGTGTGAGGGAAGGTTGAAGTTTCCAGCAAATCGTGTGTTGTAGCGATGAAGGTCTCCATGTCTTGGCATCAGTCCCCTTGAAAAAGCAGACATGATTACTTCTAAAATATAGCTACACACAACTGTAAGAATTTGCCTATCCTTGAAGACTTGTCTGCAGCTTTCTCTAACATCTAAGCCAGCCATGATTCTGAGGGCCTTCTTTTGGAGGAGCAAAACCCTGTTCAGATTTTCGGATGATGACCCTCCCCACAAGACTATTCCATAGTTAGTATGGCACTCAAACAGTGCATAGTAGGCAATTTTGGCAGTTTCTGGTGTGCTGGTAGCTACGATTCTCCGTATTGCATACAACGCGCCACGAGTTTCCTACAGAGGTCTTCTACATGAGTCTTCCAAGAAAGATCTTCATCCAATACGACTCCCAAGTGTTTAGTGAAGTTTGAAGTGTTCATGTGAGGCAGACCTACAAGCTCGTTCTTTCTTGTTCCAAACACCAATTGCTTGGTTTTGTCTCCATTGAAGACTAAATCATTGTTGTTGCAGTACTCAGTGGCCACGCTAATTGCAACGAAGGAGGTTATTTCCAGTTCTTCTATAGACTTCTTTGACGATACGATGACAGAATCGTCTGCATACATAAAGCATCTGCCATGCGGACTGATGAAGGATGGTAAGTCATTGGTAAAAAGGATGAACATTACCGGTCCGAGGACAGATCCTTGTGGCACCCCACGGGAGACATTAAGTGGTGTAGATCGTACTCTGCTGGTCTGCTGGTTTATGGTATGGCTGATTTCAACAATCTGAGACCTGTCCTTTAAGTAGCTGTCGAACCACTTCAAAGCCAATTCGCTGATTCCAAGTGAGTGAAGCTTTTTCAGGATTAAATCATGGCCTAAGCAATCGAACGCTTTGCTCAGGTCCATGAATATCCCCGACACTGTTTTTCCCTCTTCAATACTGTCAATTATATACTCCACCATGTCTGTCAAGCCTGTGATAGTTGATCTTCCTTTTACAAAGCCATGTTGATTCTTCGTGAGTAGACTGTTAGTAATCACGTGATCAAAAAGTCTCTTCAATACAGCTCTCTCGATGATCTTAGAGAATGTTGGCACTAAGGAAATTGGGCGATAGTTCCCCATGTCTTCTCTCTTTCCTTTTTTGTGCAGGGGTATAAATTTAGCTTTTTTAATTTCTGATGGAAACAGACCTTGTTGGAGGGACAGGTTTATGACGTGTGCAAGGGGTGTTGTGAGCTCATCCTTACAGAACTTCAGCATTTTTGATGATATCTCATCTAATCCCGATGATGGTTTTGGCTTTAGCGAGCTTATAATTCTTTCAACCTCATCCTCAGTTGTGGCCTGAAAAACTGTCATGCAGGGTTGTTGAATGATTTCATTTCCAGTTTGTACAGAAGGTCTCTTCTGGCATGGCGCAAGAGTTTGTTCAGCAATTGTTGTGAAATGCATATTAAATTGACAGGCAATTTCGAAAGGGTTTGTTATGTTATGTCCATCCACTTTTAAGGAATGAATTGCAGAACTGGTAGGCTTGTTCAACTTCCTCTCGCTATTTATTACCCTCCAAATCGCTTTGGTTTTGTTCTCCGCAGTATTTATGAGGTCTGCATTAAAGTTTCGTTTAAGATCTCTCAATTTCAGGTCGTACTCTTTTTTCAGCGCATTAGCTCTTATTTTATGTTCTTGCTGACCACTCAAAACGAAGCAGTCGATTGCTTCTAGATACATTTGTTTTAGCTGAAGAGCCTCGTCATCACAGAAGATTTTCTTGTTGGCCTTACGACAGGACTTTGATTGTTTATATGGACACGTTAGATCTAGAGCTATTGTGACTGAACTCAATAGAGTGGTGTATGCTTCCTCGGCATCATTGGAGTTGAGGACGTCATCCCAAGTTTCAACAGATAGATATCTTTTTAGATCATTCAGGTTGCTTATACTGGTATTCCGAGTTGTTATTGTAGCAGGCTTTTCAGATAAGCATGGAAGATTCAATGTGCAAAGCTGGCCGGTATGATCAGATATTCCTGTACTTATAACCTGGACCTCTATTAGTTCCAAATTGAGATCTGAACATACCGCATCAATGGATGTGGTTGAGGTGGGCGTGATTCTAGTTGGAGGTAGGAGAATTCTCTGTACATTGTGTGAGGCTAGAATTTCGTTTAGCATTCCATTCTCCGTAGATGGCTTAAGGTGGTCTATATTAAGATCTCCGATGATTAAGATGCACGAGTTTACTACAGGCAAGTACTCGATGACGTCCGATAGAAGATCAAGAGATATTCTGCACGTTTCTAGGCTGTTCGATGGAGGACGATACACTCCGATAATATGTAGATTTTTGGAGTTACTTAAAACTAATGTCACTGCTACAAACTCACATACTAGAGGAATACTACGATTTTCCATTGCTAGGTCGATAAGTTCATTCTTCAGATCGTTCTTCTTATAGATCGCAACTCCCCCTTTCAGATGGGTTTCCCTTCCAAATGCTGCAATCAATGTGTAATTTATGAGTCTAGTATTTTCAATCTGCACTGGTGAGTTACCGTGCTCCGTTAAAACCAAGTGCTCCGTTAAGACCAAGTCAGGATCTATGTTTAGTAATAGATGATTGATTTACTCTAGTTTATTGTTCATTCTATCAGTGTTTTGATGTGTCAAATTATTAAAACTAAATTTGAGTTTTAAAAACTTGCATTTATTTTATTAACAATCATAGTAATGTTTTCTTAAAATGTAAACAAAAGATATAACCTTAAGAACAGCTGTTATTATCTTACACATGGTTAATTTAGTATTTAGTTATATTTATATCACATTTCCCTTTCTTCAGAGACGTAGTAGACTACTTTATAAATTAAGTTTTTCTGCGGGTTTTACTTTTCTGGAAGACCGCTTGACAGTATCCCCACGGACAGGATCTTCATGGGAATTGGTCTCTTTTATTGTATCATCTTCATTATTTACTGGAGGCAATTTTCTTAAAAACCAAGAGTTTCTTCTGTATACTGCTCCATCAAGAGTTTCTATGATATAAGATCTGGGTTCTGGGCCTTCTTTTAGAATAACAGCGGGTTGCCAATTCCTAGGTTCTTTCCTGTATAACACCTTTTCGCTAACCTGAAACTCCAAACTCTTCTTTTTTGATCTGTTGCTGTACATCCTTGTTTTGTTTCTTAGAGTTTGTAATTGTTCACCAACATTTTCAGGAAGTTTCGGTTTAAGTAGATCGTCTGTACAGGGTAAGTGTGATCGAGTACGGCGACCCATCAATCGTTGAACTGGAGATCCAAGGCCGTCACGAGGAATATTCCGTTGGTGAAGCAGGGCTAGGTACAAGTCTGATTTATCTTCCAAACACTTCTTTAATAGCAGTTTAGCTTCTTGGACATAACGTTCTGCAAGCCCATTTGATCTTGAAAATAAAGGACTGGAAACGCGTTTGTTGAACTGCCATTCATTTTCAAACTTCTTAAACTCAAAAGAGTTGAATTGAGTTCCTCCATCTGATAATAAAGTGTCAGGAATTCCATGTACGGAGAACCATTTTTTTCATTTCGGTGATTACATTGGATGATGTAGTTGATTTCAGTTCAACTACATCCCAATCATCCCCTCCATCATCCCCTGCAAACATTAGAAGAAATTGCTGCTAGGCTTAATGGGTCAAAATTCTTTACACTTCTTGACTGCCGCAAAGGATTTTGGCAAATTAAGGTATCCGAACGTACATCTAAATATTTGACATTTTCCACTCCTTGGGGAAGGTATTCTTATTTGAGAATGCCATTTGGCATAGCGTCTGCACCAGAAATATTTCAGGAGCGAATGTGTTCAATTCTTTCTGGATTGGAAGGGGTAGAAGTATCCATGGATGATGTCCTTATTCATGCCCCAGACAGCAAATTGTTAGAACAAAGAACTTCCAATGCTATTTTAGCCCTAAATTCAGCAGGTCTTAAACTCAACAAAGACAAATGTATTTTCATGGCAAAAGAAATCAAATTTTTAGGTCATGTAGTTACAGGTGATGGTCTCCTACCAGATCCATCTAAGTTGGAAGCAATAACGAATCTTAAACAACCTTCAAGTGTGACAGAGCTACACCGATTTCTCGGTATGATAACATACTTAGGAAAATTTATCCCTCACCTCTCAGAGTTAACAGAACCACTACGTAAATTGCTGAAAAAGAACACCGCTTGGTGTTGGGATTTTGAGCAACAGACAGCGTATGACAAACTTAAACAGACACTGGTAAAGCCCCCGGTTTTGCGATACTATGATTCAAATATTCCTATTACCTTGTCTGTTGATGCAAGCTCACACTCTCTTGGAGCTGTGCTAATCCAAGATAATCAGCCCGTTGCTTATTCGTCTAAGTCTTTGAATAAAACACAACAAAACTACAGTCAGTTAGAGAAAGAGGCTTTAGCCATTTCTATGGCATGTAAAAGGTTTCATGAATATGTATGGGGTTCTAATGGATTAGTCATAGAAACTGATCATAAACCTCTTGAATCCATCTTTAAGAAACCTTTACATGACACTCCTCCTAGACTACGACGTATAATAATGGAAATCATACCATATAATCCCAGAATTGTTTACAAAAAAGGAACAGAATTGTACATTGCAGACACATTAAGTCGTGACTGCATAAACAAACCAAGTACCAAAGAAGATGAAATGTCTTTTAATGTAGACCTTGTAGTTGCAATGTCAAATGAAAGACTTCGAGAAACTCAGCAATTGACAAATGAAGAAGAAGAATTATCAAAACTAAAACATATCATAATGAACGGATGGCCAAACGATAAGAAAAGTTTACCACAAGAACTATACAAGTACTGGAACTACAGAGATGAACTTTCTGTACATGAAGATATGATATTTAAAGGTCAAAGAATGATGATTCCCACACGTCTTCGACCTCTTACTTTGCATCACATCCACATTGGTCATAGAGGGATCCAAGCATCATTGAATGTTGCTAGAGAATATGTATTCTGGCCTGACATGACTAAGGACATTAGGGATTATGTT
The DNA here is from genome assembly GCA_030545055.2 of Neoaliturus tenellus. Classification (NCBI taxonomy): domain Eukaryota; kingdom Metazoa; phylum Arthropoda; class Insecta; order Hemiptera; family Cicadellidae; genus Neoaliturus; species Neoaliturus tenellus. The sequence goes on from CM061531.1 coordinate 22,260,145, forward strand.
TTGAAATGCAAAATATGTTGCAAGTTCCAAAAAGATAATGTCCAAGAAGAACTTTTACATCAAGATGTGCCATCAAGACCATGGATGGAATTAGGAACAGATATATGTCATATATCTGGCAAAGATTATCTGTTAGTGGCTATTTGTTTACTAATGACATTACATTGGGCACCTGTATCAAGTTTGAATGTAACAGTTTGACCTTTAGGAAGTAAAAGGACTTCGGTCCAGTCTTTAGTGTTTTGTTGTTTATCATTACATATAGAGCTAATAAACAGTACCTGGTCAGAAACAGATTGAAGCGAAGATACTTCCCTATTTTCATTTACATCCTCAACCGTTAGAGTTTTTATGCCCTTCCGAAGTTTGGAGCGGCAAACCTTAGTCAAATGTCCCACTCTCCCACAGTTGGTACATTTCTTCTGAAAGGCAGGACAGGCTTTTGGACCATGATTAGAACCACAACGACTGCAGTCAAAGGTGTTTTTCAGGCGATTATTTTCAGCTGTTACGTTGGATTTTTGTGTTACAACATTAACAGCGCAGCTTTTCTTGTCGGACATTGTGGACAGTTGGTATTCAACCATTTCTGAAGATCTACAAATGTCAATTGTCTTCTCCAGACTTAAACCTTCCTCGTGGAAAAGTTTTTGACGAGTTTTATTGTTGTCAATACCACATACTAGTCTGTCTCGAATTAAGTTATCCTTCATTGATTCATAAGAGCACTTCTTTGCTTGGTTCAACACTTTTGTAAGGAAATCGTTGAAAACTTCACCTTTTTCCTGATTTAAAGTGTTGAAGATAAAACGCTCGTATATTACATTACACTTCCTTTCATAATAAGAATGGAACATTGAAATAATTGATTCTAAATCTGTTGAATCATCGCATACATTAAATGATTCGTATAGTTCAATAGCATCCTCTCCAATAACAGACATAAAAGTAGCTATCTGTTTTTCCATTGACTTATTTTTTAGGTTTGTTGCAGTAGCAAACCACCGAAATCGTTTAAGCCAGAGATTCCAGTTCTTTGACATGTCACTACCACTAGTCACAACTAGTGGTTTTGGGGGCTTGATGTTTATTGGACAGTCATCATCAGGCACCATTTCAGGATTTGTTTCTTCTTCATCAATGGTTCTGAATGGAGAATTTTGTCTTGTCTTCCTAGTTCTTTCCTTTTTTTTAGAACTTGGGTTTTTCGAAATTATTAAAACTAAATTTGAGTTTTAAAAACTTGCATTTATTTTATTAACAATCATAGTAATGTTTTCTTAAAATGTAAACAAAAGATATAACCTTAAGAACAGCTGTTATTATCTTACACATGGTTAATTTAGTATTTAGTTATATTTATATCACATGATGGAAGATTTTAAGATGGTTGCGGACTGATTCTAATTTTGATTTTTCTTCCTTTGTCTCTTCTTTTGGACATGATCTAAAAAATGGTGTTGCCTTGATGTTGGGGGACATGTCGTGTTATTTGAATTGCAGTCACTTGTTTTCCCATTGTTTGTCGATTCACCGGGATTTTGTAGGAGGGGCATTGTTATAATGCACGCATTATCATCGTCCATCATAGCCAATTTGAAGTCATTTGGTACTCCAGAGTAAAATTTTATATGCATATTAAAAAACTCTTCAACCGTTTGATCAAGAGGACGAATTTTAGCATTGAAGGGAAGTTTACCAACAGAAAAAGCCGTTGGAGTTGAGTTAACGATGTTCTGTGGCTGTTCTTCAATATTGTCAGTTACAGGAGAATTTTCAAATTTTGTTTCCCCAACAGAAACAAAGCTTGCAGTGCATAAAGCTTGAAGAGATGCAAGCCTTTTCTCCAGGGAAAGTACTCCAGCTTTCAACAAAGTTATTTCACTCTCCATGCATGGCGTTATTCTATCTTCAGTTGCAATTTTTGTGATTGCTAATTCATTGGTAACCGGTTTGCATATTTCCTGGTCGCATGCATTGTTTGAGGTTGACTTTAGTTTAGAAAGATCGTTCTGAAGATTAGTAATATTTTTTTCGTATGTGTTGATGAGAGCTAATTGTTTCTCATCTTGTTCTTCCGCTATCTCTTGCAAAGCCAGTCTTAAAGATTTTTCTCTTTCTTGTTGTGTTTCAGCAGTCTCCAGTTTGATTATGAGTTCCTCACAGTTCTTTGTTAGATTTTCGTTTGCTGAAGAAAGTTCCACAATCTTCGATTCCATAGCTTGAGTAGTGGCAAATTGTAGGTTCTGGGCCATGACGTCATCACGATGACGTCAGCGTGAGTCACGATGACGTCACTGATGACGTCATCAAGGCCATGACGTCATAGTGACGACATATGACGTCATACCTATGACGTCATGGTGACGTCATTAACGCTGACGTCATCATGATGACGTCACTGACGTTAATTAGGTCAAGGAAACGCAAGAGTAGAAAAAAATTTTTTTGCACTTTTGCGATTCCTCAAAGTACGGCGAGAAATTGAAATTTCTCGAGGAATCACAAAAGTGCAAAAAAAATATTTCTTTCCATTCCCCAGCGATCAGACTCTCAACCTAATATATTCGCCAGAGGTCATCGACCTTACCCCAGAACCTACAATTAAAAAAAATAAATAATTTTTGTTTCCACTTACCGACAGGAGAAACCCGAAACCCAACTGGAAACAAAATTGTGAACAGTTGATGGTGGTGGTGGTGGTGGTGTCATCACCGCGCGGGAGCCGGACGCCGACTGACCGGACAGCACCGTGCCGTACTGGTACCAGACCGCGTGGTGGGGGTAAAGTGGTCAGATGCAAAAAATAAAAAAATTATTTTTTTCCAACAACTTATTCGAGTTTGTCCTTTTGCTGGACCTCCGTTACTCGGAGTGGAAATATTTGTGAAAAAAATAAATTATTTATTAATTCCTAAGTGACCTTGACACTTAGTCTGGAATTGGAGTCACCAGCGTTATTTTACTGGCAAAAGTTAGCTCGTCTAAAAGTTTTTGAAACATTTTATCATCCATAGCGATCTTGGTGTCCCTTGAGTAAAATCTTGGATTATTCCTAAGGCAGCGTTTCATTTTTGTCAAAGTGGAAGTCTTGGACACCCTAACAGAATTATTTTGCTTTGCCAGCAAAAATTTTACTCTTAATAATTTTTCTCGCAAAGTTTCAGCCATAGCTGTGTCTCACAGTAAGGTTAGTATAAAACTGAAAAACTCAGTCAATTGTTGGACCTAAGCTGGAAGTAGTGGGGGAACAGGGGTGTAGTGGGGGTATGAGTAGTGGTGGGGGTAATGCGGTCTGGTGTTGCTATGTCTAGAAACAGTTTGCTGCGAACTGTCCAAGTATTAACACGTACTGTGTAGAAATAATAACAGCGAGACTAGTATAAAATTTAAGTCCAAGAAAATACTTATTGTTAGGTTAATAAAGAGGTAGAGCTAAATGAAAAAAAAATAATTTTTGCAGCTAAGTTTAAAATCCACCATTGTGGAACAAAATTTAATCATGAGGTTAAAATATTTAAACACATCTGCGAAAATATTAGGAGGCTTGTAGAGCTAAATAAAAATTAATTTTGTAGCAAACAGGTAGCGATATATTTTTGCTAAGTCATATAATAAGAGGGAATGATGTAAAAATTAAAATTTTACTCACAGAAAGTCTGGTAGCGTTGAGGCGCAGCGTATACCTTGCGTCGTGGGAGAAGGCTGGCGAGTAACTGACTTGTTTTTAGAGGCAAGACGGCAGACATGGGTTGGTTATATAAGTGTTATGTAATCCGCAAGCGATACCGGAGACAAAATTAAATTTGTTCCCAACCAACACTGACTGTAGGCTGAGCTGAGAGAGACAAAATGAAATGAAATATTATTCTATACTACAACTGTCTTGGACCGAAAATATTCTAAGTCAGAAGACCCCCCCCCCCCCGGCTCCGGACGAAAAGTGCCCCCCCCCCCGGGGGGAGGAGGAGGTGGCATAGCCCGAGGCGTTGCCATACCTTGACACGTGTTGCATAATGAGATCCGGTTAGTAATGTATTCAGGTGTGGCTCTTGGAGATTGTCCAATGCCGCAAACAAGTACGTGTCGAGGTCTGGCTGTTTACGTAACCAGTTCCGGTTCCCCCACTCCTGACCGGCTCAGCTTCGGTTCTCTGAGGCTTAGCTTCCTCGCAGTTGCTTTCAAACACTTCAGCTGAGTGGTTGAAGCTCTGCCCTACAGGATTCGCAATGTAATGTTGGCGCCGCATTATATTGGGAATTCTTTTCTAGTCTAAGGCATGGCATGTGTAGTGTTAGGAAATAATTTTATTTTGTGCTTGCTGCTTGGTGCTCGGTGTTGGTTGTGATTTAGTGAAAGTGTTGTGCAGTGAAAAATATTTGTATGTGCTAATATTTCCACAGGTTGGTGTTAGTCTAAGTCTTGTGTTTAGAAAAATATTTCTTTGTATTAATCTTCCACAGGTTGTCCCTAAAATTAGTTTTTATAAATTTTTGGCTTCCTTAGCCTATGTAAATAGTTATACTGTTAGGTTTGAGGCTTAGAAGTCTCCGTAAAATTAAATTTTTTTCGAGGCTTAGCATGCCTCAAGAATTATTTTTTACCAACAATAGTATGCCACTTAACGAACCTGGGGGTTGGCCCCTGGGGATCCACCGTTAGGCCTTGTGCCAGCGGCGCTGCTGGACCTCATCACTCGTCACTGGCAACATACGGGTGGTTGGCATCCTTCAGCACGAAGTGTCGGCCCTGACACTGACCGGTACATTAGGCTTTATGTCAGTGCATTGCATTAGGCTTTATGTCAGTGTACTGGTTAAGATGGGGCCCAGGTCATGATTAGCATGACCTTATGATTCCCGTTAGGGGAACCAAAATTATTTAGCATGTTTCCCTTGTGGAAACTCAAAATTAAGTGAAAAATTTTTTTATTTTTGTAACATCAATCCCCCTATGTTTAAGTTTTGTGTTGTAAAATATTTCTTTGTACTAATCTTCCACAGGTTGTCCCCAAGAAAAATATTTTCTAAATTCGTATATTGGAGGATTAGCCTCCGTAAATTGGCAGTTAAAGTGTTAGGTTTGAGGCTTAGAAGCCTCCGTAAAATAATTTCTTTTGGAGGCTTAGCATGCCTCAATAATTATTTTTTAACAACAGTAGTATGGCGCTTAACGAGCCTGGGGGTAGGCCCCTGGGGATCCACCCTTAGGTTTTCGGACCAAGGGCGCTGCTGGACCTCATCACTCGTCACTGGAAACATACGGGTGGTTGGCATCCTTCAGCACGAAGCGCCGGGTCCTGACACTGTCCGGTACGTTAGGCTTTATGTCAGCGTATCGGTTAAGATGGGGCCCAGGTCATGATTAGCATGACCTTATGATTCCCGTTAGGGGAACCAAAATTATTGTAGCATGTTTCCCTTATGGAAACTCAAAATTAAGTAAAATTATTTTTTATTTTTCACCTCCCCCTAAGTTGTGAGATTCCCCCGAGGCCTTTGACCGCCGACGGTCTTAGGCCTCGGGGGAATTTCTTTTTAATTCTTGGATGACCTTGACCTACATTTCTGTGTGAATAAAAAATAAAATTATTTTGTTCCACATGTAGTCACAGTCAGCCAACACTTGGCGGATTTTTTGGCAAAGTCCTGAGAGCTCGCAGGACTTAGAGCGATATGCGTTTAGAGTGTTGGTTGTCTGAGCTGTGGTAAAATATTTTATTTGATATTCACACATAAGTAAGGGTAGCAGCCATCCAAGAGTTAAAGTCCTAGGGGTAGGTGACGCCCCCCCTCGACTCCAGACGGGAAGTGAGCCCCCCAATTTTTTTGGGGATTTTGACCTTGACCAAAAATTTTTTGCTCCGGACGAAAACTGCCCCCCCCCCCGAAATTTTTTTTTGTTTGGATTTTGACCTTGACCAAAAATTTTTTGCTCCGGACGAAAACTGCGCCCCCCCCGAGGGGGAGGTGGAGGCCTCTGGTACTTTTCCATTGGCACGTTGACCACTTGGTTACAAAAGTAGATCCGGGTATTACGTAACAGACTTGTTTGTCCCCACCACATAGTGTGCTGGAATATTCCAATGGGTCGCGAGCTGCTTCATTCTGCTTTCAGACTTGCAGCCTGCTAGCCGACTCTACACCGCTCTCGTGACCATGGGTGTTCGCATCAAGAATTATCCAACCGCCTCGCCTGCTGTGACCTCCGCTCCAATGCCGACCACTTCGAAAATTCTTTGACAACATCAAGCACAAGTCCGGACAGCACATATGAGGATGAAGGGGGATTTTTGTAAATAAAAATTTAATTTTTTTTAAAACTTCAAATGGTTGACCTTGAACAGGTTTCAACATGTTGAAGAATGTGGATGAAAAATAAAAAAAACTTTTCTTCAATCTGATCACTTAACCCCCCACCACATAACTGGGTACCTAGAATGCATGGAGCGACTTGGTCAGTCGCTATTCAACTCTTGCAGTGTGCACATCACACTTTTTCCGCTCAATTTACATAACTGGAGTTCTAAATGAAATATTTAGCTAAAACTTACATATTTCACAAGTTTTAAGCCAAACTAAAAATCGCGAAAAAAATTATTTTCATATGGTTCAAAATTTTACAAGTCCCAAGTTCACCTGAGAAAAAAAATATTTTTTTTTCATAATGTTTCCAACAAGGACAAACTCGAATAAGTTGTTGGAAAAAAATATTTTTTTTTATTTTTTGCATCTGACCACTACGGCACGGTGCTGTCCGGTCAGTTGGCGTCCGGCTCCCGCGCGGTGATGACACCACCACCACCACCATCAACTGTTCACAATTTTGTTTCCAGTTGGGTTTCGGGTTTCTCCTGTCGGTAAGTGGAAATAAAAATTATTTATTTTTTTTTTAATTGTAGGTTCTGGGGTAAGGTCGATGACCTCTGGCGAATATATTAGGTCGAGAGTCTGATCGCTGGGGAATGGAAAGAAATATTTTTTTTTTGCACTTTTGTGATTCCTCGAGAAATTTCAATTTCTCGCCGTACTTTGAGGAATCGCAAAAGTGCAAAAAAAAAAATTTTTCTACTCTTGCGTGTCCTTGACCTAATTAACGTCAGTGACGTCATCATGATGACGTCAGCGTTAATGACGTCACCATGACGTCATAGGTATGACGTCATATGTCGTCACTATGACGTCATGGCCTTGATGACGTCATCAGTATTTTTAAAAGATCTTCATCTGGTAAATCATTTACCGTACTTGCATTAATATTTCCTTGAAGTTCTTCTAGAGATCTTCCATTCTTGCTAGATTTAGTTCTGTGAGGCGTGCTTGATCCGTAAAATGAATCCTGGTCGAGGTCGCAAGTGGGGCAAATCCATTTGTCTTCAGTTATTGAGGATATTTGAACGTAGTGATCAGTAGCCATGCCCATACATATACCATGGTACCATGTGTTGCACAGTCCCTCGCAAAGAACGGCATCTCCGTTATCATCTACTCTTTTGTCACACAGCGGGCATGTTGTAATTTCTTCTTTTCTTAATCTGCAGGATGACATATTTACACTGCAGATATTTTCTGATATTGATTTCCTTTCATATATATATATCTTGAGCACATATAAGGCTGTGGCTGAAAGAAAAAACAGCGCGGCAGTTCGTTAGTAGTTGGTTCCTCTCTCTCTGATATTGGGACTGGGAATTGGTGAATTCGGACTTCAGATTTGGTGGTTAGAATAACTTTGTTAGCTTAGCGTAGTCGTGGTTGTTCCCTTATTTTGATGGTGTTAGCTTGTTAATGTGATTCTATTAATCCATTTAACTCACGCTATGTTCTAAAGCAGGGTTATGTTCCGTTATGGTCACAATAATGTCACAATCATGAGGAAGTCATTATAAAATATTGAAACTAACCACACTAGTTCAATCCATAATCGTGCAGACGACGCAATCCAATTAACAATTAACAATTAATTGTTAACGCAGTTGTTTACGTTAGTAATTAAGATATCTGAAAATGTAATATAGTTCCTTTGGGTTTTAGACACTTTATATACAGTCATTTCACTTCGGATTACGGCGGAAGAGGAGTCAAGTGAAGTGAAATTTTTTTTGGGAATCGTATAATGTCTGTTTTGTTTTTAGAGTTCTAAATTTTTTAAACTGTATTTTAATTTGTAAATGTGTCCAGTTTCAAGAACTTATAAACAGTGTGTAAGATATTTACCTTAAATTGCCTAAGTTTTTGAGTTGATGTTGTAAAGTTTGGAGAGACAACATCAACTCAAGAACTTAGGCAATTAAAGGTAAATCTTACACACTGTAGTTTAGTTATCGGAGTGATCGAGTCTGCAAGCGAAGCGAATGTTTTTATACGGTCGACATGAAACAATCGATAGTTTCGTGACGTCATTATCGGATTCCCGGGATGTGAAAAAGTGCTCTCCGTTTACTACACTTACTGGAGGTGGAGAGCACTTTTTCACCCGCCGCAGGGCAGAATAATGACGTCACTGTCAAGCCGATTACTATCGCTATTGAACAACTTCGAAAATCGATAATTTACCACGTAGTCACTGTAATCGGTGTAAGTCGGTTGTATACCGACACCAGCGTTGGGAATGTGAGGGTAATTATCCTTTTTGAGGGTAATTTTACTGCGCGAGGGTAATTTCGAGGGTAATCAATTTTATAGGGTATTAAAGGGCAATTCATATTTTTTGAATGTAAACTTAATACAAAACGTTTAAAACACAAAACATGTTTTTAAAAATAAATTATTACATAGCAGGCTATTATAAACTATAAACAACAGTTTACGTTGTATAGAGACCAATAAAAATTAATATGGTGAATATAATGAATGGTTAATGCAAGTTACAGTAGGTACAATTTCGAAGTTACACATAAGTTTTTAACTCATTTGCTTAAGCAGATTCTTCCGCCATTTTTGGGATGTAAAATCATCAGAATAATTAATTTATATGAATTTAGCATATGGCCAAATAAGTGCCTTATAGCACTAATTCAAAACCAATAATTTAAGGGGTTAACACTAGTTTACAGTGTGTTGTATTATTCGAGGGTAATTTCATGGTAAAAAGGGTAATTTCAGTCGGAGTTGAGGGTAATTTGCGTATAGTGCTCGAACAACACTGACCGACACATACGTGTTGTTTTGGTTATGGACACCAAAACAAACTTTAAACTTACCAACAAAACTTATTAATCTTGAGTTAATTTGCGACCGAATTATATTCATTCCAATGGTAAAATTAACTCTTGAAACTCCTGATTTAGCAATCAATGCGAAGTCTATGCAATGGTCCGTTATAAATTGTTTGAGTTATTTAATATAAGCTATTACCCATTTAGAAATGAGGTTCCAAAATAATTGATTCACGTTTTAACGACTTCACATTCTACCCTTCACATCTTCGATCCAAAATAAATTTTTGAAATGGATAATTATTTTAGGCCGTACAACTTTTGGCTGGGCCTGGTCCTACGTTGATTCTAAATTAACTTAATTAAGTCTTAAAATTAAGTCTTAAATTCAGTGTAACATTATAGGCTAGGCTTCAGGTGGTGTTTTTTAATCTCTTTTTTAATCTAGGCTAAAGGATTTTCTTCTGATTCCGTGATTCCATTATCTACGTATTCAACATCAATCAAAATCCAATAAAATTACGTTACTATTGAAGGAAAGAATCATATCGGCATAGTCGACTGAGTTGATAAATGTGTCAATATTGGTCTAGGTCAGCATCGGTATCGAACCTCACATCGCATCGGTATCGATTCCGTTGGTATCGAACCTCATATCGCATCGGTATGGAACCATCGAATAAAATAAAGACTATCAGTAGTCATGACGTCATTATTCTGCCCTGCGGCGGGTGAAAAAGTGCTCTCCACACTCACTCTCCAATTTTTCTTTTTCTTCTTTACAGAGCAAAAGAGGATAGTGCTGGTTTCACCACATCCCAGTTAGTCATTCGGTAGTAGCCAACCGAAACAGAGTATCGAAGTATCATTCATATCGAATATGAATTTGAACTCGGACTCGAACACAAAAATCCAATTTCGATTCAATGCTGCAAAATGGAGGATATTTGTGATCGTCACTTAGAATCATTTAAAATTGTAATCGATTGTCACCACTTTCTTTGAAGTTGTTGACTTGGTGTTGGTTTTTGTTTAATAGAAACTTGGTTTGCATTTTATTATGATGAGTGTGTTAAGAGAAATTTTATAAACAGGAGTATTTTGAAATGTGAACAAATCAAATATGAATTCCATCAATAAGTTCATCTGTTAAAATTAGTTCATGGGGGACAAAAGCTGTGGTACAGTAGTCAAATACAACATGAGAATTAAACTGTTTATACCCTCATAGGCTTTTTTAAGCTTTAAGTTATATGGATGTTGTAAGGACAAAGCGTCTAGATTGTGTTTTTACCCAATGAAACGAATAGTGCTAACGGATAAGTGGCTATAGTTAAATGTGATTACAATGGTGATACTAGCCTATTATCAGGCAAAACCAAAGCCTCTGCGTCACTAATACTAGGTTGTTAAGCAAGATAGGCAAAGGCCCTAAATACTTAGGTCTGCCTAAGTTTTCCAAAATTTGTGTTTCTTTATTTTACTTTATTTATTTGATCACCAAAGGATATAACCATTTTTACAGAGTAAGAATAAATCTGAACAATTCCCAAAATGGACAGTTATTTAAAAAGTGAGGCAAAGTTACTACATACCTTATTGGAATATATTAAAATTATGAGCGAAATAATTGAGCTATTAATTGCTTCTAGCAACTCTAACAGTAAACGACTAAGTTATAAAAAAATTAGGCCTATCCCAAGTAAGACAAAAGTTGTGTAGAAAACCCAACAACTCAACGTAATTACATACCAAGTCTTTAGCAGCACAATTTATACAATTGCGTATTTTAACGTCTTTTTAAATCACGTTTCAGACATGTCAGATGTAATGTAATTATTCTGTTAAATTCTGATATGATTATTTATTCTGGTTAAAGAGAGCAAACAGAAAATCACAAGAGAAAGTGAAAGTGGTCTGGTCTGGTCTGAGCAGTGAGCAGACAACGACGTAGCCGAAACGATGTCGATACGCTGACATTCAGTTCGATACTCTACACATTCAATTCGATACTCTACAACGACTACCGAATGACTAACTGGGATGTGGTGAAACCAGCACTATCCAGCAAAAGAGAGCATAGTATAGATAACAGAAAACGTCACAAATTGTATTATTTTCTGTATTGTTGTTGTAATTCGTCAAGGTGACTAGGCCAGGGCCAGGTGAGCTACATCCAATAAGAGCAATGGTGTCACTTTCTGCGACATCCGTGGATGCCGCCACAGAGGTTTTGTCGGTTAAAAAGTGTTAAAAATTCAACATTTTTCTCTTTGCTACCTGCAAGTGTTGCCAATGCTGCAGAGAACACAAATAGTTCTCCTTTGTGTTGGAGATTTTTTGTCTCAACTCAACTATTACTAAAATAAGGTATTTCAAAGCAAACTATGGAAGAATTTATGGGTTTAAATTTACCTTGATTGATAACAATTCTTAATTTGGTCATTACCAAATGATTTGTTAATAACTAATAATCCAAATGTAAAATAGAGTAATATGGTGTCGTTACGATAAATATCGTACCCGTGGCAAGACTGCTTCATTCTATTTTTCAATCAGCTGTGTAAGGGTAAATATTATAACGTAACTTGACTTCCGTTTTAGTGATACTTCATATCCGGAACACCAAAAAAAGCTATTTAGCTGACCCTAGGAAGAAGTTATGCTTCTTCCTTTACAGACCTTGGTGATTCGTATCAAATTAAATGCAACTATTTACTATAAATATTATAGTTCTATATAAAGTCAATGGCTTTATCCTATTACCATTCAAGGTCCGTAAAGGAAAAATCATAACTGGTTACAAGGTCTGCTGAATAGCTATTTTTTGTGTTCTGGATATGAAGCATCAAGACGAAAACGGCAGTCAAGTTACGTTATAATATTTACCATTACACAGCTGATTGAAAAAAAATGAAGCCAAGATGACTGTACTGCCGCAGGCGAACTACATCCCTTAAGAGCAATGGTGTCAGTCGCCGTCAGTTTCTGCGACATCCGTGGATGTCGCCATAGAGTTTTTGTTGGTTAAAAAATGTTAAAAAAACCAACATATTACTCTTTGTTACCTGCAAGTGTTGCCAACGAACGGCTTTTGGAACGAAAGGCGCACACCAAAAATTCCTAGTCAACATGTACAAAGCTCAACATTTACATGGATGCTCCCTATTAGACAGTCTAACCAAAACACAATCACAAACATTTGAAAAGATTCAGAACTCTGCCTTAAGAATCTGCCTTGGAGCAATAAAATCCACCCCCATCCAAGCAATGCAAAGAGAAGCAGCCTTGATCCCGTTGAGCTTAAGAAGACTTCAAATAGCAGAAAAAATATCGTATAAAGTCAGTATAGATTGCTCACACCGCGCATATGTCAGCCTACATGAACTAAGTATGTATGTCAGCCATCATAAGTTCTGAGATGAGAAAAAAACCCTTTAGTAGTAAAATTTTTGGAACTAAGCAGGTTACAAAACAGAACATACAAACCCTTTGAGCAGTGGCGGCCGTTGGTTAGGGATGGTGGAGGGGCTCTTATAATTATTTTTTTTATATTTACGAAAGTGAAGATAAGTAATGTCTCTTGTTCAGGAAAAACAGTTATCTCTTGTGTCATAAATAATATTTACTCCATCAAACAGGCATAATTCGATCACAAAGGTGAATTAAATTGCAATATAGCCTAAAAATCTTAATACCTGTATCACAATTGCTGACGAAAAGTTATCACCCTGCAGTTATCAGTTATGTACAACAGAGATGACATTTTTAGGACAATTAGACCTAAAACAAGCATTGGTTTCCTGTCAATTTTATTCATTGATATGAATACGTTTAAATGCATGGGCCTACTTCTTTTTTGTGACATTTGTTTTTGAATTGAGGAAACAAATCAGGCTGAAATAGTTTTGCCGCAGACAGGTGTGTTCTAAGAATTGAAAGCGGTCCGCTACGTACCCCGGAAGTTAAGATGTCACATTCCTTTGCGACAATATATTTCCAATTAGCTTTTCAAAAATTATTTCATTTTTCCCGACTAATTTTACTACACTAAATGGCGAGCGACGGTAAGGCGCTCGCTCATATGGAAACGGGAAACAGTGGTGGGGTATGAAAAAGAGTGGGGGAAATTGAGAATGAGAAGCGATAGAACTTTGGTTACCGCAGTCCGCCGCGAAACGCCGTCCGGGTAGGTTATGGGAAGCGTATAGAAATAAGTATTAGAGGTAATGTAAAATAGAAATACTAATAATTTTTGTAAACTAACTATTAAGTCTATTTGTAATTTGAAGTTGCATTTCTTGTTCCTCGCTGTCCAATTCTATAATTTTAACACCATGAATCGTTTGTTCTTCTTCCCCTGCACTGTCGGGAAATGAAGATGAAAATATCTTGGTAGGATCTACATATTTTACTTTGATGTTGATCCATCTTAAAGGATACTTATCCATAAGTGTGAGTAAGTTGTGAAATAGAGTTTCCATCTCATCTCTTTCGGTAATTAAATGTTCAAAAGAAATAAATCTGTCACCCATGTTGGTGTTAGTCCAAGCGATGTAGTGCAAATGCGAAGTGTGTTGAAGGGTATATAGAATATATATTGTAAAATAAGTGGTGGGGATAATCTCAAGGTCAACCAAATGAAATTTTAAAAAAAGAGCTGCAGTCAGTGACTACAGCTATACATGTGAAGCTTGAATAGGATCAGAAGACCAATCTGATCTGTATTTACACAAATTTATGATGCATGTGCCAAAGTCGTCTTTATAATATGCAGCGCACTCTTGGCAATTTAAAAGTCTTTCTGGGTGAAATTTGAAACATCTCTGGGGACAGCAAGTGTGGAAGTATCTTGATTTATAAATTTTGAAGGTTCGCAGTTCTGCTGGCGGTAGTTGCTTTGTCTTGCATTTGCAGTAACAGGATCCAAAGAATTCACATTTTCTACAAGCCAACCCATCTACCATCCATATTCCTACATCGACACATTTCTGTTCACAACAGTAGCGCGGTTTGTAGCTGTCTTTCTTATCTTCCATGTTGACGTCTTTAAGTGTAGCCGGAAAATGAAGGTGTATAGTATAGAATATCGTGTTATATTGTGTGGGAAAAGTGGTGGGGGAAATTTCAAGGTCAACCAAACGGAGTTTTAAAAAAGAATAGGTTATAAATATTAAATAGTTGAGCACTTAAGATATTGGTCCGTCTTCTTTTTCTTCTTTCTCTTTTTTAATATTTACTTCATGTTCTTGTTTTTTAGCTCTAGCCATTGCGACGAGATCTTCAGTGGATAGCGGATGTACTTCTGGAAATTTTAGAATTAATTTTGGTTGGAAGCCTTCTTCAGTTAATACATCAAGATCGGAGCTCATCTCTTCTACTGTTTGATAGTCCTTTCCAAATATTTTACCATTGAATTCAATCATCATTCGGTACAGCATGGTAGCGGTAGTTGTTATCGCTGCGGTTGTCGAAAAGTAAATGATGATTTAGTCTGGGTTGAATAGCCTTTTTATAGCGAAACCTCACATTAATGGTGTATTGTTATTGTGTCTCAATATTAGTAGTATTTGTGGAATTTAACATTACTTTGAGTAGAAGGGGTAGATGTTGTCGCCGCTTGCGTGGGAAAGTACACTTCATTATCGCAGTAGTTTTGTTTTGAAAACATCCTTTTATTTGTGACATAAACATCGACATTCAAGTGATAACCGCCTGCGAGAAGTACTCGCAATTCATTAGTAAAATTGTCGAGTTGTTCAAAACTCGTGATGGTGGAGGTATCGTATGATGCGCACTTGATCTTGAGAGACATGTTGTTATATATAATAACTGGACAACCAAGGGAGATGTTTACAGAACGGAAGTCAATTGTAGACTGAGGAAATTCCCTTGAAAATTGCTCTATTTATATAGTTTTTGTAACTAGATCAAGGTCACCAAAAATTATTTTTTTAAAAAGCAACATATCGCTATGTGCAAAAACATTTAGCGATATGTTGCTTTTTATTTTTTCCATCATTTATTTAAAATAATTCACAAAGGTGTACAAAAGTATTACAAGTAATAAATTAGTTGTTGGCAGTAGGCATCACGTGAAGCGTGAGTTCCGTAGAATTGCTTCCGCTAGGACCGTGGGATGCCAAGTACAGAAAGCCGGGGTGGATGAGGCGTAGATCTTCGTTTTGCAGAAGGTGCACGAAGTGCTTGGGAAGAAATGTTTGAAATTTTGGTTCATCACCAGGCGTGTATGGCGCTTCACTCAGTGTAACGTTGATGGCGTCTCCAACACTAGTTTCCATCTTCTTAATAGTGTGGATAACATAATGTTTTTCTTCTTTTAATTCTGAACATCTTTTAGTTGGTAAGACGGTAGACTTTGAATGTTTGTTAAATTGATCAACAAGTGATTGTAAAAATGTTTGTGATGTCATCTTTACTTCTTCTTATTCTTCTTTATTGTTGATATTATTCTTAGTCTTGCGAATCTGTATCGCAGGATATCGCTTACACTTGTGCAACTGATAGCCAATTGATACAGAGTAACAAATTCCTTTTTAAACTGAAATATTATCTTTATATTTTTTACAAAACAATTTTTAAAATGTTTGGCTCTCTCATTAATACAAACTATCGCACCGCTACCGATCAAATAACCGGGGTGACCGCAATCCCGCCCTTTTATCCCGTCGGCTTAGGGGGAGGGTTGAGGGGGGTTGCTCATGACTCACAAACCGCATAAATACGGGATCAGCACGGCGCGCGTCTCATTTATTTGCCGGAATCGGTTGAGTAAACTTCGGTCTTAAAGTTTCTAGCGCTTTTCCAACTTATATTTTTTACTCTTAAAATGTGTTTGCGGCTAATATGCTAATCGATCTCTATATATTCAAATACGCTCACACACACTAACCATTTGTTAATTGGTTTTTACACAGTGCACATTTACTCTGCAGTATTACCATGGCTTCCTACACTTTGCAGCTAAAACTTTTACGCACCAAACACATTTTACGACAACAGTCTAACTACACAGTTTCAAAACCCTGTAGTACCTTCACTAAATTTAAAAAAAACAGTTCAGATTTCACCCATTGTATTATACGAATTCTAACCAACACAACTACTGTTGTTAAACTGATAATCTATAATATATACAGCCCCATGTGTAACTGACTCACTCACTCACTCACTCACTTATGATCTTAAATTCCTGAAGCGACCGTTTAAGATAGAGACTTGAAATTTGGCATGGACATTCCTTGAGATGTTTCAATTTAGGAAAAATCATAAAACTACAACTTTTTTTAATTTTAAACTATAAAAAAGGTAAAAAATATAGATTTGTCGGTAACGTAGTTCAGCCGTATCAGCGTATACCACCGCGTGGTATCGTAGATCACTCTTCAGGTTTAGTTCTCGCTCGTGTTTAAATGATCTCTTTCAACTACACCCGTGTTTGATATACTCGTGGTATCCTTCGATGGATACTCTTATATATATTGTAAACTACGGCGTTAATTTGTATAGAGAGCGGGTTATTTCACCAGGGACCCAGGGTTTTACTCGATGATATATACAGTGATAATTCCCTAATTTGTAGCTTATGCAGCATATGCGCTATCTTGAATGTTTACCAAAGGTGAATTTTCTTCTCCTACTATGAATTAATTTCCCATGGCGGGTGAATAGTCGCTTAGTTCTCGCTTGTTTTTAAATCATGTCTTTTAACTACACCTGCTCCCTTGCTGTTGGTAACGTTAGTATCCCTCATATATAACAAACCGTTATCCATTTGACTTCAAAGCAGCAATGAGATTATGCAGCATTGAAAGCTCGTTTCTTTTATATTTTACACACATCATAAATATGTTTTAGGGAATTTTTAAATAACTGTTTAGCTGAACTAACAGATTTAAATGTAGGTTCTCGTTTTGTTTCAATTTATTTTAGATTACTTATTCAAATTCACATGGGATTATTCTCCGCCGAACTTCGCATTGAATGGATTTTCTGTGAAGCTTGAGCCGTGATCTTAACTAACATACTTCGATTACTTTGTACAATACTTAATAGACAGTTTATTATTCTCTTTCTGTTTGATTTATATTCAGTGTCTTATATTCGAATTTTTCACACTTAAAATTTGTTTTTGAGAATGTTTAAATAAGTGTTAAACAAAAGTAATAGATTTAAATGTTAGGTTCTCGTTTAATTTCAATTTATTTTAGATTACTTATTCAAATACACCCCATGTGAATCCCTCAGCCGAATTACGCATTCAATGAATTTTCTGTGTAGCTCGTGCCGTGATCTTAACGTTATATACTTCTATTACTTAGTACGATACTTAATAGACAGTTACGTATTATCTTTCTGCATTGTTTATAATCAGTGTTTTATATTTTATTTTAATACACACTTAAAATATGTTTTTAAGAATTTTTAAACGGCTACTGAACAAAACTAACAGGTTTTTATGGATAAATTATTATTTCACAGGTCTAGATTTTATATTCTTATAATTAGTAGTAGTTTGTAATAGTAGGGGTTTTTTGCGGATCTACCCCGTTTTTATTATTTCCAATGATTTTGTTTTCATGTTATTTAATTCTTGTTTTCGCTTATTGATTTGAATGTTATTTGCTATTTCAGTAATTTAAACGTTTTTCTTCTATATCCTGAAATTTACAAGTTTTTATTTGTAATTAGTTTGTATCAGCAGATTCTTTTAATATCTGTATCAGCAGATTCTTTTAATATCGTGGTTGGCGATACTATATTTAGTTCAAATTGTATTTTTAATTTCTTAAGTTTATTAACTAGCATAGCTTGATTTTTTATTATTTTAATAGTAATTTTCACACTTACTATTGGTTATTTTCTATTTTTTAGCATTATTGTTTTACTCTAATGGGCATATTACATTATTTTTAAAATTTACGAAAATCTCATTTAAAAATACTTAATTTGGAATAATTTTGACCCTTTGCAATTTTAATGTGACGCATGTTAACTCGTTGACGTTTCAGACTAAGTAGTTGGTAACGTGGAATAGTTAGCATCACACATTTTAGTAGAGTTACAAGTAAATTAATAACTTAGCTTTTCAAAACTTCAATTTTTATTAGTTTTTATTTTCCGATTCTTTTAATATCGTGGTTGGCGATGCTAGATTTGTTTTAAGTGTTACTTTCAATTTCTTTAGTTTATGCATTATTACAGCTTGATTATTTTATTATTTTAATAGTTATTTTCACATAATCAATTATTTTCTATTTTTTAGCATTATTGTTTTGCTATAGTGGGCACATTACATTTTTTTTATCTATGAAAATTTAATTTAAAGATACTTAATTTGGATTAATTTTGCCCCATTGCAATTCTTCTGTGCCGCATCTAAAATCGTTGACGTTCCAGACCAAGTGGTTGGTAACGTGGAGGAGTTAATATCACACACTTTTGTAGTAGAGTTACACGTAATTTAAAACTTAGCTTTTCAAAACTTCGATGGAACTAGCCTGTTCAGTACTTTAGTGGAACTAGAAAGTTCATTATTTGAGACTTTGTGAATGATTAACGAAATTAGTAAAATCAACTAGGGGGCATGGGGGCTGAGCCCCGTGAAATATTTTCAAATGATATTATTGTTATTATTATTATTGATTGTGAAGAGTGCGTATTAGCCCGTTTTGTTACTGTCTTCGCTGTCCAGTTAGTTGGTGGAACTAGCCTGTTCAATACTTGACTTTAAATTATTCAACGAATTTGGGGCAACCCCCAAAGGGGGCATGGGGGCGGAGCCCCCATCGAGCCGTAGGCGAGTCTATAATATATACAGCCCCATGTGTAACTGACTCACTCACTCACTGATGATAGGAAAGACCTGAAGCCATTGTTGAAGCTAGACACTTGAAATTTGGCATGGACATTCTTTGAGATGTTTCAATTTAGGGAAAATTATAAAACTACAACTATTTTACTTTTAAACTATAAAAAATCTAAAAAAATATAGATTTGTCGGTAAAGTAGTTCAGCCGTATCGGCGTATATCACCGGGTGGTATCGTAGATCACTTTGCAGGTTTAGTTCTCGCTCGTGTTTAAATGATCTCTTTCAACTACACCCGTGTTTGATACTAGCATTGTATGTCTTACAGATATGAACGTCTTTTAATGAATGATTATGTTTTTGAGAATCTTTAACAACTAATGATCATAACAAACAGATATTTAAGTTAGGTTCTCGTTTTGTATTCAATTTATTCTAGATCATTTATTCAAATTCACACTAGAGTATCCTTTCGGCCGAATTTCGCACTACATGAGTTTTGCTGTGAAGCTTGAGCTGTGATCTTAACGAAACATTTTTTGATTAATTTGTATGATCTCTTTCAACTACACCCGTGTTTGATACTAGCATTGTATTTCTTACAGATATGAAGGTCTTTTAATGAACGATTATGTTTTTGAGAATTTTTAACAACTGATGATCAAAACATATAGGTATTTATGTTAGGTTCTCGTCTTGTATTCAATATATTTTCGATTATTTATTCAAATACACACTAGAGTATCCTTTCGGCCGAATTTCGCACTACATGAATTTTTCTGTGAAGCTTGAGCTGTGATCTTAACGAAACATTTTTTGATTAATTTGTACAATACTTAATAGACAGTTAATTATTATCTTTATGTTTGATTTGTATTCAGTGTCCTATATTAGATTTTTTTACACACTTAAAAATATGATTTTGAGAATGTTCAAATAAGTATTGAACAAAAAGAACCGATTTAAATGTTAGGTTCTCGTTTCATTTTCACCTCATTTTAGATTACTAATTCAAATTCACCCCAGGTTACGCTTTCGGCCGAATTTCGCATTCAATGAATTTACGGTGTAGTTCGAGCCGTGATCTTAACGTAATATACTTCTATTACTTTGTACAATAATTAATAGACAGTTAATTATTATCTTTCTGTTTTATTTATATTCAGTATTTTACATTATATTTCAATACACACTTAAAATATGTTTTTGAGAATGTTTAAATGAGTATTGAACAAAAAGAACGGATTTAAATGTTAGGTTCTCGTTTCATTTTTCCCTTATTTTAGATTACTAATTCAGATTCACCCCAGGTTACACTTTCGGTCAAATTTCGCATTCAATGAATTTACTGTGTAGTTCGTGCCGTGATCTTAGCGTAATATACTTCTATTACTTTGTACAATAATTAATAGACAGTTAATTATTATCTTTCTGTTGTAATTATATTCAGTGTTTGACATTATATTTTAATACACACTTAAAATATGTTTTTGAGAATTTTTAAATGACCTTTGATCAAAACAAACAGGTTTTTATGAATAAATTATTATTTTACAAGTCTCAATTTTATATTCTTATAATTGGTAGTTTGTAGTAGTAGGGTTTTTTTGCGGATCAACCCCGTTTTTATTCTTTCCTATTATTTTGTTTTCATGTTCTTTAATTCTTGTTTTCGCTAATTGATTTGAATGTTATACGCTATTTCAGTGATTTAAACGTTTTTCTTCTATCTCCTGAAATTTACAAGTTTTTATTTGAGTTGGGTGAGGCATGGGATTATGTCAATTTTTCCATAATTGTATCTTTATTTAGTACCAGGTTAACCGAGCCCTGCTGGTTGGTTTTAATTGACTTTTGTTATAGTGTCAATGTAATCAAGCTATTAAATCTACACCAGACTCTTCACAGCTAACAGCTGTTAAAAAACTGCTTAAAATTTATGTTCCTTTATGTTTGTTTACTTTTAGTTGTTATTTCGTTACCAAAATAGCAACCTATAAGACCAATGTTAAAAATAACGATTTTTAAACTTAAATTTAGACCAACTTCGATTTTTCCTGTGACTGAGGCTGTTTCTAAACTTAATTTTGGGCCAAAACACTCTTAAGCGCAAAGTTTAAGCAAAATCTAAAAGCTACATTTCGAGATCGTGGAACACACATCCCTTCAGACATAGCTCGTATTATATTATAGGATATGATACACAAAATTTATAGAAATTTAAAACTTTATATTTAGCTACCGATCAGAGAAATATTTGTTACCATAACTACTACTATTAAATATAATGATAGCAACAACAACAACTATAACTCTTTTAATTGAAATTTATTTTCAACTAACACAACAACAATCGTCTAATCTAAAGTATATATTTTTACCAGCATAACACCTAAAATATTTACTTAAATAATTATAAATTCACAGCTCAAAACTATTAAACGAATTCTAATTACGAAGGGGTTTTAAAACCGATTCATATGAGTTTTTTTAAAAGCTTTGTTTACTATTAATTGTGAATTTTGTGTATTTGACGGTTTTGTTACTGTCTTGACTGTGCAGTTCTTCCGTGGAAGTAACGTATTTTAAACTCGACTTTTTATTAATTTACGAATTTAGGGCAACCCCTAGCGGGGGGGGGGGTCTAGCCTGTTCGGTACTTGAGACTAAGAGCAATTAACAAATTTGGGGCAACCCTATAAGGGGGCATGGGGGCGGAGCCCCCATCGAGCCGCAGGCGAGTCTAAATTATATACTCCCGAATGTGTAACTGACTCACTCATCTAAGTTGTGTAATCATTTAACCATCATCCCAATGGTTATAGATTTAAGAGAGATCATGGTCAACGAAATGTGCGCTTGTTAACAAGACTTGTAACAAGATCTTTCAATTCTTATTATATTAGGGTGCGAAATTCAGCTTGCACTTTAAAATGGAATTGAGTGAAGGATCTGCCTATGGCCAATTTTCTTCCATTTGGCTAGCAATGTTGTGACATTTTTAATATTGACGTTTACTTCAAATTCTACACGTTCAAATTAATCCTTACATTAATTATTTAAAATTTTACCCCCTCAAATAATATAGGTTGATATATTTATAGGAATAAAATTAATTTGTATCGTTTCTTGTTTAGCTCTCCCAAGGCAAACTTATCAAAAGCACATTAAATTACTGAAATTTAGGTTATTTTGAAAACAAAAAACTCGACATATTGCTGTATCTTCCTCCGTAAATCGCCAAGATATACTTGTGTAATGTCATGTAGGAGTTATATAGTTTTTTTTTCTTTTTTAGATTTATCAACCACGTAGTCCTTCACTAAATTTAAAATTATTTTAGTTCTTCTGCTCTAGCGGCAAAAACGGTTGGGCCTGTAAAATATTTGAGACGATCTTTTACTACAACTTTGTTTCAAATATGCCAAACTCGATACACAGAGCTTGAAGTAGGGAATTTTTCCGGAATTTCAAGTTTTTTTATTGTTTTTGTTTATTATTGTTTTTTTAAAAACATTTTGTTTAATTTTACTGTATTTAGCTGAATTTTGCGTGTTGCTTCCCCATAAGCTTTAACTTTTGTATTAACTTAGCTTGACAGTAATATTTAAAGGAAATTCACTGTATTTAGAAGTGTAACAGTGCTAAAAAATTTAACTCGTAAATAATAATTCATAATTAATGCCAGTTTATCATGTTTTGTTGGTCCTAAACCCTCCAGTACGTTTTTTAACGTTTACTTATTTATTTATGTGGGGGGTTTAGCGTAATTTTATAATAACTACAGTCATATTTTTTAGATCTTTCGAAATTGCGCATGCACATATCTTGGACATCACCGATATAAATAAAAGTCTCAAACATAAAAAAATTGTGATGAATGCCAAAATTATGTCTTTATTTGCCTACTAGGCGGAACTGATTGTTTTATAATTGTTTGTTACTTACTGACCCAAAACTTTGGTCTCCGACTATTTGAGGTATATCTGCAATGTTTAATTAATACTTGCAATACTTTATTCAGTAACTACAGTAATATTGTATTAAGAAGCTTGAGGTTTTGTATTAACTTTGCTTAAAAGGAAAGCTACTAGATTTAAAAGTTTAAAACATTGAACAGAGCTTGAAGTACGGAAATTATTCCTAATTTCAAGGTTTTTATTGTTTTTATAGTTCTACTCCAAAACATTCCATTAACTTAGCTGCAAGTAGCTGAATTTTTGCATTTTGCTTCACCATAAGCTTGAAGTTTTGTATTAACTTATAGCTTGACAGTGATATTAAAAGAAATTCACTATATTTAAATGTTTAACACTCTTAAAAATTTGAACTTAAATATTATAATTAATGTCATCTAAAATTATGTGTTTTTTATCTTACCTGTTGAATATAAACGGATTTCTCTGTTACCTATACTGTTAAAGTATAGGTTGTTTGTGAATTGGTGACATAAATCTAACTTTTAAACCTTTCACTTTTTGTCGTATCTCAAATCGTTACTTTAAGAGCGATTTACAACTTTTATTACTACTAAATTTCATACAACTTGTTTGTAGAACTAACTACAGTTATATTTTATTTGAAGTTCGAATTTTGCATTCACTGAACTTGTAAAATATCCCTGTAACCCTAACTTCGACATAATTTAAGGGAAGTGACAAGAACAGTTAACAGGGGTCTTTGGCAGGTTCCAAACCGTTTGTTCATGTTTTTCTATTTTTGTTTCAGGTAAATTGTTTATTTCTTCATTGATCTCCAAAATATTTTATTTAGCTTATCCATTCTACTTTGTCATCTATTTTATTATGTTTCTTTATTTTATACTTCTTGCGCTAGAAGGGTGAGGCTAGGCATGGCTTCAAATCCCCCGACAATTCGTTTACTACAGTATAGTTGCGTATAAAATCCTTAACAATTTAATTAAAAATATTATGGGAAGATCTTTAACGTTTGACACTTGGTAAACTACAAACTAATTCGGCGAACACAACGAGGGGGTATGGAAGCGAAGGCCTCAACTAGGCTGTTCAGTGTTTGAGATTTTTACATACAACAATTTACGAATAGGGGCAACTAATTAGGGTGTAAGGGGCGGAGCCTCCATTCAGCACGATACCTAAAATATTTGCATGGTTGATTCTGATTTCACCTCTCTCTCAATGTTACGAATTAAGGGGAACTTAGGAAGTAATTTTAAAAACTAGCCATAGGCGATTTTCAAAGCTTTTTATTATTGTTGATTATGGGTAGTGAGTATTATCCGGGTTTCTTACTGTCATGGTGGACCTGTTTTTCGGTGGAACTAACCTGCTTCAAATCGGCTCTTAAGTAATTTACGAATGCAGGACAACCCCTAAGGGGGCATGGGGGCGGAGCCCCCATCGAGCCGTAGGCGAGTATTTTACATACAGTCCTAACTGACATGCTACAATATCAACATTACGATCTTGTCACGCCTATTGGTGATCTTATCCAGTTATTCTTATTTACTATATTACCGGGTTCATATAACCGCTCTTCATCACACACATCTCTCATTCTGATCTATCAACTCGCAATATAAACATCTAACAGCTCTCATTTATTCAAAATATGGACACACGGCAGGGTTCACCCGTACAATCTCCACAGGTGACTTCCACTACTGACAATAACAATACCAATCGTCCCACACACAATTCTCCAACAAACACGACCACCGCCTAACCCGACCCGTGCAGAGCAATGAAATCAGCAGTACAGCTGCAAACGACGTGGAAGCAATCCTCCGATCACTAGTGGGCTTCGATAAATAAATTTAGTTCCCACAGCCCGACGCCCCCGTCCGCTCCCGCCCGACTCCCGCCCGCCACTGATCCCCAAACTCCCCACCTTTTTTAAAACCCCCTCCAAATGACCTTGACACACTTACCAACCCCACCCCAAAACCCCAAAAACACCCCAAAACTAACAACACACACCTGCCAGTTACAACCACTGACCTTTACCTGCGCCAGGACCGGCAAATCCCCTCTACTTCGGACTATTTTCGTGCATCTTACTATAGTGAATGTACTTACGAAATTTTATCAAACAAAGTAAAAAAATAAGAAGATAGAAGATTTTGTTGATTTTCCATAAGAATAACATGGGGAAATGATTTTTTTCTCCATGACCATTTTGAGCTAAGTCAAAAATTCAAAATACTAAATTGCTTGGTTTTTTACGTTTTTAAGCTATTCATGTTTTTCAGGTTAAATGTGTGTAAATTTAAAAATTAAGGTTAAAAGAGACAAAACCCCATTTTCGACCCTTTTATAACCTCATAAAACCCTTATAACATAGTCCGATCATTCTGGTTTGCGAATTTTATCAAGGAAATGCTGTCTTCCACCCTTTGTACATAGTTTGATCAAAATTGTATGTTTCAATCAATATATATATATATATATATATATATATATATATATATATATATATATATATATATATATATATATATATATATATATATATATATATATATATATATATATATATAGATTGGTCATTCATTAAGCCAAACCTCCGTTTGACTGGTCAATTATCATTTTATGCCTCCAGAAGGAATTTTTGCCTCCGAAATGAATTTTTGCCTCCGCGGAGGCATCAAATACTAATCACAAAACTCATGAAAAATCTGCAGCCAGTTCTCATCTCAATTTCTCTCTGAATTAGAAGAGCAGCCATATTGGATTCGTTTGTCAACAATAAGCTGAATGTCTTGATAAAGGTTAGTATGTCATATTGTTGTATTACTTACTTTTAGCACAACCATAAATTAACTATACGTTGACTGTGATTATTGTTGAAATTGAGTTAAATTAATTTATTAATCTTAAATTAGTCTGGTACGTATTTACAAGCCTACAGTTAAGTTATGTTAAGTTACAGTTACTGTAAGTAGTGTTGTTAAAATATTACATTTTCAGAAGTCATAACTAAAGATATGGTTTCTGATATTAAATGATTAGATTTTTTTATGGTAATTCATATCAAATCTAACCAAAATATAAACAATTGGATCAAACGATAAAATGAATAAGTTACTGTAAATAAGCCAATATTTGTTTGTTCAATTCATTCCACTAATTAAATTAAAATTAATGTGTTTTATATGTTAGCGATCAGTGGTTAATGGCCTATTTTTAGCTTAATTATATTTTATCATCATCATTGAGAGTATGCATTTGTTGCATGTTGTTAAAAATCAAATAATAGGATAACCTAACCTCACAGAGCCCAACAAAACTATTCTAGTTGTGTTAACTGTCCAACAAAAGGCAAATATATAATAAAAACTAGGCCTACCAAATTTATTTTTGATTGTTTTTAGCCAGGCCTACCAAATGTCAATATGAATATTTTTAGCTAACAATTCAGCATAGCTTTTTATTGGTTGACTTTGTCAACAATGATTGTTCATGCAGGCAAAACTACAATAAAGTTGAATACAAAAATGTAGATAAACGATGTTTTCTTTTACCTGCGAGAAAAAGTCAGAGTTATAAGATTAAAATCAAAGTACAGGAATAACTTCCACTGAGAAAAAGTATGAGTTCTGGGATATGTACCACAAGCTGCTAAGTTGGTTCGCTACAGCTAATACAACTTTTATCTGTTGTAAAAATGTATTACTAATAAATATTGGATGTTTAAAATTAATATTCTAATATAAATTTATATACTAATTGACATTCATTAAAACTTGTGCAACTCTACAATAGGCTACTCAAATGATAATACGCTACAAATCTCTTAGTATGACTAGGACAGATAAATGTTAGCACAGCGGCAACGATGAAACTTGTGCCTTATTGTGGCAACATAAGCTGTAGCCTTCTTGTGTAGAACAAGTCTGACTTTCTTCTCAGATGCTTTCATTCTGAGTTTGAACTCAGAATAAAACATTTATTTCATAGCTGAGCTTTACCTTTAGATCAGTATTCAGACTTTAATCTCTTAGGTAAAGATAAATTGTTTTATCAAGTTGTT
Organism: Neoaliturus tenellus; assembly: GCA_030545055.2. Taxonomy (NCBI): domain Eukaryota; kingdom Metazoa; phylum Arthropoda; class Insecta; order Hemiptera; family Cicadellidae; genus Neoaliturus; species Neoaliturus tenellus. Next base: position 22,287,146 of record CM061531.1, read on the forward strand.
GGCCCTAATATGTTTTAATATTCTCTCTCCATTTCTCCTGCAGGAGAATTAACTGGTAAATTTGGATGTTAGTAGTTATAATAGGTTGTAACAATTAGCAGTCTACGTTATATTGATTTGTTTATTCAGGGTTTGGCTCCAGCTAGCATCTTGGCCACCTCTTCAGCCGAGCCATGTGAGGAAGTCAATACCATCATCTTTGTACTTTCTTCTACTTTTCATCTTCGTGGTTGCCTTCTGTGGTCTTCATGGATCATTGCCGTTTATTTTTTCAGAAGGTATTTATGTATTTCATTGTTTGGTAAGGTATTTATTGTTTTGTAAAGGTAAATGCCCCAAATACCGACACTGTATACCAAATACCGGTACCAACACAGTCACATTTAATCATTGCTTATGATCTCTTTGTCGTGTGTATTAGCTACTTTAAAAGTCAGATGAGTTTACAATCTCTTTTTCTTTAAGAGAAAAGAAGGCCAATGGCCTTCACTAACAAATGGTTAGTGCTAGGCAGGGCCGCAGTAAGGGGGGGGGGCAGATTGGGCAGATTGCTCCGGGCCTCAATAGATAAAGAGCCTCATCTTCAGGGGGTTTTCTCCCTACTTACGGAAGTAAAATTTTACCTCTGCATTGGCTATCCCTACCACCATATTTTTCAAGACTTATCAAAATCTAACAAAGTAGGCTTATAGCCCATGACCCGAGTACTGATCAGCCTGTATGAGTCTCCGAGGTTTGAAGCTCTGTGTCGGTGAACAGACTCCGCAGCGCCAAGCCGCCACATGCGCTATATCACCTCAACCAAAATATTTTGCAACCGGTCCCTCACGGCCTCAATTTAAAAAATATTGCCATGTCTGTTTGTTATTCCAAGTATAAAAGATACAAGAGATACAGTATATAAAATAAAACTGTCTTTTGGTATGGTTTATTCCATAATTAGGTATATATTCTTACTTTACATAAAACTTTGCTAAATATGACTCACATGATCGTTAGGCCTTGGTTAGGTTAGGTAAATATAAGTTTTTAGATAGGCCTACCAGTATTGTATACTAACTAAGACTGTAGGCTACATCAATAACAACCACTTTTAACACAGTTAGTACTTCGAATATGACTTTCAGAGTGGTTTGATTTGATTTCTAAATGTTTTTTATCTTTATTTACTACTAAATTGTCTTATTCAAGTAATATGCCATATTCTTATTCTACATGAAATTCCGCGTCATTTGAGTACCGCCATGACATAGTATAAAAATAGTTTATCTCATGGCTTTTCCAAAACTTTTCTTGCAATTTCCGGTTTAGGCCTATTTCAAATTGGATGGAAATAAGTTTCACATATTTGTAATCAGCTTAACATACCGGTTAATTTGAGTACCCTTTTGACGTATTTTTGAATAAAATGGTCACTATCCAGTTTCCACATTTCCACCGCTTTTCCGGCGATAACTTTGTTATTTATGAACGGATTTTAATAATTCTTGAACATTTGAGTTCAGCTCGGTTTCCCCGTCATTTTGAATACCCACTTAAACCATTTTACGTGAAAAATGTTTTTTTCCGGTTTTTCAGATTTTCCTGTATTTTCCGACTTTTTTCGTGGAAAAAACTATCATTTTTGAAATTAGGGCGTAACTTTGGACAGTTTGGAACAAAAAAAATTAAATTTTTAAGAGGTGGCACCTAAATGGCATAATTACCAACCCTGCCCTGGGCCAAAAAATTCTCTGGGCGGTCCTGGTGCTAGGAGGTTGAATGTGACGTCATTTCAGCTAAAAATCTAATTGGTTTCCACTAGAAACATAGAGATCTTCATTGGGGATAAGAATTTGAATAATTATATGATTAGATTGACTTCTTTATTAATTGGAAACTAAATACCGTACCTAAATAAGGTTTCTAAATAATATACTCATTCAAGGTTATCATTTGACAGTTTTATGCTTAATTATAAAATATTGTTAGATGTTACTGGTTGTGTTATAGTATCATAAGTTAACTGATTGCACTCAGCACGAGTATAAATAACTTTTATAATGAAGGAAACTTAAAATACCGTATACAAAAAATTTAAAAAATAGGCCTACTTGGATTTGCATTTTTGCTATATTATGTTTAAATTCATATAATAAAGCAATTTCACTGAAGTAATTACTTCCATTATAAAGAATATTCAAATGCCTAGTTGGATCTTTTAGATCAAAATAGCCTTAAGCCGGGTTTACCCGCAACGATAAATTGAACGACAAGCATGAACCGCATCCAAGTCTGAATTGAGATTGCAAACAGCTTCATCGGCACGGTCAGGATCGAATTGGATCGCCAACTGAGCATCATCTGCATATGAGTATAGCCTGCAATGCTGCAAGTCTTTACCCATGGTGGTAGCAAACAAGGAAAAAGAACTGGACCGAGGCAGCTACCTTGAGGGACCCCAAGAGATTTTTTCTTGGGTTTGGAAAAGTTTAATCCCACTTTGGTTATCTGACTTCTTCCTTCCAAATAGGAATCAAACTGGCAAGGAATTTTACTGGCAGTTCCAACCAATTCAAGGGTATCGTATTAAATAATTTTTGTTCCATAAATTGAAGATTTTTTTGAGATTTTGTGTACTTGCATAAAGATATTTTTAATTTATTTCTGTTTCTTGTTTCATGTGAATGGTTAAAAAATTTTTGAGGTTGATTGTTAATTTTTTCTCGAACGTTTAAAATAATTTGTAAAATGTACATGGCTGGCAATGTCAGGATATTCAATTGTCAAAAAAGTGGTTTACAGTGTGCTTTTCTTTTTGTCCCACAAATAATTCTGATTACTTGTTTTTGTTTTTTAAAAACTTTTTTTGCTATTGGAGCATTGCCCCAAGCTGAAATTCCGTACAAGAGATGACAATGAAAGCAGCCATAATAAGCCGTAATTATTATTTCCTTTGTCACATTTCCTTTTCGCCTTCTTATGACATAGATTCCTTTAGAGACTTTAGTTAGAATTTTATAAACATGATCTTTCCAATTAAGTTCCGAATTAAACTCCATCAGGAACTCCCGAGAGGCTTGAAGCGGGTCTTACATTTCTGTTCCTTCACTAAAATAATCTTTAAAACACTGGTAAGCAACAAAACTTCAATTCTTAAATAACAAATGGAAAGTATTCAGTGATCACTCAAAAATACGAGACGAGATATGAGACGGCGACAAAACTGCGGTTGGTCGAGACAGGGTGTATCTGTTTACACGCTACGTCTTGTCGACGCCAACCCGCGTAGCAACGACTTGTCGTTGCGATCTCAAGAGATTAGTGCAAATTTGCACAAACCTTCCGATATGGCTCCAACTCCGACAAGTCGTAACGACTTGCGGTTTACACGCTTCGTCTTGTATGCAACGTCTTATCGTTCAGACAAAACGTTAGGTTTTATCGTTGCGTGTAAACCCGGCTTTAGAGTATATCACAATTTTGCAAAGTTTTTAACGGTTGCAAGCACTAAGTATAAGCTGATTAAAAAGTAAGATTATAACTGATGAGTATAAGATATACTAATTCAAACATAAAAGATTACGATGAATAGTAGTGTAAAATTGCGGCCGCTGGCCCAGTTCAAGGTCACCTGAGGGATGACGTCATCGAGGTCAATGACCTCACCGATGACGTCATCACTAATGACGTCATTTCGATGACGTCACACCCATGACGTCACAGAAATGACGTGCTGATGACGTCATCACCCCTTACGTCATCAAAACGACGTCACCGACGCCACTAAGGTCAAGGTCACGCAGAAACTTAAAATTTTTTAGCACTTTTGCCGTTTCTCGCACTACGCTCCGAGTTTCAGTCAGAGTCCCCGTGACCTTGACCACTTGGAGCGAATTTTCGACGAGAAACGGCAAAAGTGCCAAGTTAAACTCGAGTTTCTGACATGACTCTGCCTAAATGGGCAATCGGTTATCCCTCAGGTGACCTTGAACCAGTACAACGCCCGCAATTTTATGTTACTGTGACCTTGAACACTTAACAACGGAGCGCCGACACCGATGCGCACCCCACGACAGCCATCGAGTGACTGACTGTCAGGCTCTGTGTATGCTAGGTATATCGGCTTGAGAGACTAAGACTCTAAACTGTCAGGAATGGGAGTAACTAACTGAATTTTGCAAGGAAAAGTCATTTCATCCAATATTTTAAACAAATCCTCATCAGTAAAACTGACATTAGTCTGTTTTGTATAAAACTTAGGGTGTCCGCGCAACAGTTTGCGCCACTTAGCTAAAGTTGAAACTCTCTTAACTTTGGGTGGTGGACAGTGAGCAACTAATAAAGTCTTAACACGGCTAAGTTTCTTACCTAAAGTGTCCTGCGACATGGCTTCACCTCACAAAAGTCCGCACAATACTGAGAGGCCGCTTGTAGCGCATGAGTCAAGGGAAAAGAGGTGGGGGAAACAGCAGGAGTGGGGGAAGGTCACAGTGGCGGGGGAAGGTGAGGTGGTACGCTGGAGTATCGCATCACTTCACCATGAGCTGTCCTACAGTCAACACACTGTTCTCTTGGCCCGAGTTGGCACTAGAAGAAACATTTCTGTACAGCTTAGGCTGTGAGAGCCGAGGAAGCAAAGTCAAAGTGGAAATTGTGTTAAACTCCAAGATGAAGAGTCTCCTAAATAAACTAATTGTATCCTTGCAATCTCCTATAACTTTAGAGAAATACCACTTTATTAAGCGACACCTTATACTTTGGCAAAACGAAGCGGAAATGGAAAAGATTACAGTAAAATTAATTTAACTTAAAACCTGGACTGGACACTCATGGCGATACCACGTGGCGTGCAAACGCCACCCATAAACATTACAAGTTAGGTTATTGAGCACCTCTGGTACGATAACCGATGTGCTAGAGTTAAAGTGTGATGACCTTGAGTCAAAACACTGAAACACTACAAGTCGATATCGTCCCAGAGTTAAAGTGTAGTGACCTACATTCAGAACTTGTAAAATTACTTACATATAGAGAGCTAGAGAACAGCGAGACGCACCGCATGGAAGCCGGAGACATACTGGCGAAGCGGTGTTGTGCAGCCTAGGGACCCAGTTGTGATGGGGGTATAGCCAACAGTGTTGTGGGTGACCTTGACCCACTTAACTTACCTGACCCCCCCCCCCCCCGACAAAAAGTGCGAGCCCCCCCCCCCCTCCCCGACAAAAAATGCGAACCCCCCCCCCCGACAAAAAATGCGAACCCCCCCCCCCCGACAAAAATGCGAACCCCCCCCCCCCCCGACAAAAAATGCGAACCCCCCCCCCACCCCCCACCCCCACCCCCACCCCCTCCCCCACCCCTGATATCCTGGGCGTGGCAGCCCCGGTGGGGATATAAGGGGGCCCAGCCAGAGCCGGCTCGCAGTCCGCTCCCGCGCGTTGAACGTGAACGACCGGGACGGACCGCCATAGGCATCACTAAACATTGAATGGCGCCTTCAGTGTTTAGCGAAGTCTGCTCTAACTTTAAGACTTGTATTAGTTGTAAGATATTGCGCTTGCGTTTGGGTATTGCGAATTGTTTTATATGAGAGTGTTTTACTTGTACCTTATGTCTCCTGTGTGTCTTTTATCCTTTGTGTCTTGTTCGTTATATGTGTTTAACATGTATGTGCTTGTTCCAGCATTGACTACGTTGAGCTCAATTGTGTGTTGTAAGTGTGTTATATTTTTCTAAAGTGTATACGCTTGTTGTAGCATTTCCCCCTTGAGCTTTTGCAATGCTCAAAGTAAATTGTAAAGACAGGGAACGGGAGTAGGCCCCCGTGTAAAGTTACTTTTGTATAATTGTTAGGCTCCTCTCATGCATGCTTTAATGCGGCTGAGAAATAGGAGTTGGTCCGTTTGTACGCCTATATGGGGGTAATAAGCCGATGGCCTCTGCACTCGGACCGAGGACGTAAGCCACTAGGGTGTCCTCAGTTAGTTTCCCTTCTGGAAACTCAAAATTATGTAAATGAAACTTTGTTAGCTATTTGTGTTTTTTTGTCCCCAAGGCCCCCGAACATTCGTGGTTCGCCATGGATGTACGGGGGCCGAAATTTTTTAATGTCCGTGTGGCCTTGACCCACATAGGACTTGTAAAAATTTACTGCATTGCTAAATTAAAAATATTAAAGATAGGGTTACGGGAGTAGGCCCCCGTGTAAAGCCACTTTTTATAATTGTTAGGCTCCTCTCATGCATGCTTCAATGCGGCTGAGAAATAGGAGGTGGTCCGTTTGTACGCTTATACGGGGGTAATGAGCCGATGGCCTCTGCACTCGGACCGAGGACATAAGCCACTAGGGCGTCCTCAGTTTCCTTGAAAAGTATGTAAATGACATTTTGTTAGCTATTGGAAAAGTTATTAGTTCGAAATGCAGTAAATGTTTACAAGTCTCGCGTGGCGAAGGGTACACGACATTGGATGTTGCCTTGTTGTCATAGTTGGGTCTCTCCGGAGGCTACAGCGATGACAACCCAAGTGCCCCACACCCCCATAGGGGGGTGTGGGGCTTAATTTTTTTAAAGTTTTTTCGTGACCTTGACCTAAATATAAAAGTTTTCAAAATCTTTAACAGTCAGGTCTTATTAACACAGTTTATATATATAGAGGTCTTTTAAAAGTTAACAGTTAGGTATTAGTAACACACAAGTTTGGAATTGTTTATAGTTGGGTCTCTTGGGAGGCTTCAGCGATGGCAACATAAATGCCCCAAGTGGGGCTTCTTTTTTGAAAAAGTGTGAGCCCCCCCCCCGGCAAAAAGTGCGAGCCCCCCCCCCCCCGACAAAAAGTGCGAGCCCCCCCCCCCCCTGATATCCTGGGCGTGGCAGCCCCGGTGGGGATATAAGGGGGCCCGGTTGCACGCACTTCTCATTCCTGCTCCAGCCTTCGTTGGAAGTTCTTCTCCGTTATTTGCATTTAACGCTCTTTCTACCTCAACATGCGCTTCAAGAACTATCCACCAGTTCTCCCATACATCAAATCGAATTCAACCAACACGTCTACTCCGACCAACACATCTACTCCAACTTCAACCTCCGCTGCTCCGATTCTCCAAACGTGTTTGATGAGCACAATCCTCAGCTGTTTGGAGATGCCGTCGGCTCCTTCGATGCCCAGCCTATCTCCGCTGCCACCAACGGAACCAACAAGTTTAAGTGTCAGTGGTGCTGGTGATGCTCCGTCGACTTCAAGAGGGGCTGGCGCTCACCCTGCAAGCAGCCGAGTGCTCATAGCATCACCGCCGATCTCATTGTTGTCAGATTCTGATTCGGAGTCAGCGGTCTTTGAGGAGAAGAAGTCGAGGTCCAAAATCATTCCCTACTCCCGTACACAGAAAATCCTTTCCTATACAAAGACCCAATGTCCACTACCCGTATCCCCCATGCCATCCACACCGGTCAAACCATCCTGCAAATCGATCTTTTCCCCAGACAAGTCAACCTCACCCAAAGCCAACATTCCATCTACAGTCAAACCATCCCGTAAATCGATCTTCTCCCCAGACAATTCTACCTCACCTAAAACCACTATTGATCTAACCCATTCTCCTACCCGACCCAAAATTCTTTGCAAATTACCCCTTGACCGTGCTAAACCATCACCCTCCATCCTTTCCAGCCAGCCTAAGTTAGATCAAGCGCCGCTCCAAAACACTAAGAGTCCAACACAAAAGAAACGTAATCGTGTTAAATGCCCTGCTGGCAAGCGTGATAAATGCGATTATGTTTGGTTTAGCAGAGAGGCTGTGGTTCTTTGTTGTCCGAGTTTTGCTCTTCCAGAAAAAGATCGTTGCCAACGACACTTGAATAAGAAAATCAAAATTCCGACACCAAAGCCCTATAGCCTTAATATTATGCCTGAAAAGTCCAAGTTCAAACACCCCAACAGTCCGCAGAAGCTGAAAATTAATAGGCTCAAGAGGGACAAAAAATATTATTTCATTGTTCAAGCTTATGGAGCATTTAACATAAATGTGCAAATCATTCTAAAAGGTGATGGCCGCCTTCATAGAATGAAAGTACCACCTGCGATGGTACAAAGAGAATTTTTTGTCCCCGGGGCTTATTTAATTCGAAGAAAAGGATGCCTATCTGTTTGGGAAATGGACTAGGACATGGGCTCACCAAAAAATCAAAATTGTGTTTAAAAGTGTTGGACATTAATTAAATTTCCTCTTCCAAATTAATTTTTCTAAATTTAGTCTTAACCCTCTTAAAGTAAGGGAGAGGGGTATTATACAAGTCAACTAATAAAAAAAAAATACTTGACTTGTATAATACTTTAACCTGGCGGTGATGTAAAATCACTGGGACAATCTCAAACCGTGTCCTTGAGGGTGAAGACTAAGTTACAAAAATCTTTAACAAATAAAAAACTTACCTCCAAACGCTTGTAGCTTGCTACAAGTGTTTGAAGGTAAAAAATTTTTAAAGTTTGAATGACCTTGACCCACATAAATTACTGTTTAAAGTAAACTGCTAACCTTACAACTTATGTCGTGTATCACGTGATACCCCCCACTCTAACGCTTTTAATAAGCTTGTATGAGCCGTTCATTTGCTTCAGTCCGTTCCTATGCTCTGTGGTAAACATGTCACAGTACAATTACAAAGGTGGTGACTTCTTGATAAATGAACACAATGCTTGGGAAGTGCTAAACCGGCATAGAATGGAAGTTGAGTGTTGTATAAGACGAGATGGGTCTACATTTTATCTATGTATTATAAACAAACAAACCCACAAGTATCAACACTGGACAAAAATTAATTATAACAACATAGATGAGCTGTTTGCTTGGGTTTTTGAGGTGTGTAATGTTATCGAAGAAACCAAAATGATGGGTGTGCTAAAGGTATGTAAAACCGATGACCGCGAGGACTAAGGGAAAGTTAGTGGAAGTCCTTAAACTTACCCCCCCCCCGGGTTACCCCCACCACTAAAAATGGGTATATATAGGAGTGGTGATCAACCGTCTTCTCATTCTGCTTTACACTGTTTAGCTGAATACTACCATGTCAGCCATGAACATTCCAGCCTCTACCTCTGGCCCGACCGCATCCAACTCTGGCTCAAGCTCTGGACCGATCCAGCGGGGCCGCCTGTCAAAGAGTCGCGTTCGGTTCTTCGGATTCACTCCGAGCAAGACGGAGTTGTGCAGCAGTGGAGCCTCCAGAAGAGAGTCTAGCTTGTATGAAGAACTCCAGCAGGTAGTGCCAGGTGTAGTGGTTGGTGCATCTTCACAGGAAGACACTGTTAGAGCTGCTATAAGATATATTAAAGGTTGTAACGTATTGATAGAGGAAAAGGACAGGTTGTTAGAGGAAAAGAAGAGGTTGTTGGAGAGTGCACACAGTGAAATACTTTTGATCCGGAAAGAATGGGAAAAACTAATTATGAAGTGTGACAGATTGTTAGATGATAGTGATGATAGTGAGGATGAGAGTGGATAGGTGTGGGTAAAGACTCGGACTGGGACTTGCGTGTTTGTATGAATGTGTGTGTGAATGCGGAATACAGAGCGGGGGATAGATCACTCTGTGGCAATGGACTAACATGCCACTTAGTGATCTATCCCCCGTTCTGGTAATGTTTTTGGATGGCCTTGACCCACTTTACCAAGGCTAGCTAGTACCCCCACCACTGATAAGTGTATATATACGGGTATTAACGTGCAGTTTGGTTATTCTGCTTTGTACCGCTTAGCTGAATACAGCACTGTAACATGGCTTTCAACTCCAAAACTTCTCAGGCTTCCTCTTCTTCTTCAAGAAGGCGTGCTGCCAACGTTCTGCCTGCTACTCGTGGACCTGCTCGACCATTCCACAGCATAACTGTTGCTCGGGCAAACGCCTGCAAAGCTCCGATGCTACGGACCTTGCTGGAGGTAAGCCAAGACGGACAAGGCTTGCTCAGTCCTGGTCAACGGCAGGAGCAAGAAAGGCGTATGGCGTACTTCAGGCTGCAGGGTGTAGTTCCCAGCTTGAAGTTAGGCGATCCGAGAGTAGCAAGCATCAACGAGGCAGCGGACTACATATCACACCTTCACAGTGTTTTAGAAGTAAAGGACCAACAAATTGAAAACTTAAAAGAACAATTGAAACAATTTAACTTTAATCCTGTGGAGTTTGTGGAAGCAGTGATGAGTGATAGTGATGATGAAGGAACTGAATATATATTGGGTATGTAATGAAAGACTTGGACATGGACATGTGTGTGTGTGTGTGTGTAGAATACAGAGCGGGGGATAGACTACTTTGCGGCAATGGACTAGCATGCTGCTTAGTGGTCTATCCCCCGCTCAAAGGGTAGCATTGGATGACCTTGACCCACTTTACAGCAAGGACAACCGGTTAACTGGTATAAAAGAGGGGGTCTATACATCTCGACTTCATTCTGCTTTGGACCTTCCAGTGGAACGCTAGAAACAATGAGTGGATCGCTGCTTGGTGCTAACTTGGACAGGTATTCTGTGATGGTACACTATGAAGATTGTAGAGACATGTTGACGGCTGTGTATGATTGTTTGGTGAGAAAAATCTTTCAAGAAAACTGCCAATTTATGTTAGCGTGGAAAAGAAACTTGTTTGTTGATGGTCATGCTACAATGCAAAGCATGAACCACCTTCATGTGTTAAAAGTAGGACATCATAATTTGGACGAACTGGACGATATGTTTAGGGAGCTGGAGTGTTTGATACATCAGGAATGTAAACCATGTGAAATTGAAATTTTTAAATTGGATATGGAATTAGAATAAAATGTGTTAAACAGGACTTGGACTTGATTGAGGTTTTTGTAGAACAGAGCGGGGGATAGATCACTTTGCGGCAATGGACTAGCATGCTGCTTAGTGGTCTATCCCCCGCTCAAAGGGTATCTTTACGTGACCTTGACCCACATAAATTGTATAGTTGGTGGGGGTATAAAAAGGGTAAGCAAATTGGATGGATACAACACTTCCATACCATGGCTCCACTTGACAACACCGTGTTCCATCGCAACAGAATTGTCTCTATTCTGGAGGTAATACCTCTAGAAATTATAGAAGTAGAGGACCAACTACCTGCGGTTGATCAAGAAGAGGAGGAGGAAGAGATAATGGATATTGAAACGGACTCTGACGAAGCTGGTTCAACGGACAATGAGGTGGACTTGCACGCCTACGAAACATTAGAGTCGTCATCTGAGTCGGAAATGGAATTCCAATTGGAAATCGAAGAAGAAGAACAAGAACAAGACACTCCCCATCGTCCAATGGATAGGATGTTAGTTGCCAGAAGAATTATGTATTGTCATCGCTGCCTATTCCGTGATGAGGATGATTCCGACTCTGATGGTGATGTTTCACCCTTGTAAAAAAGTTTAAACAAAAAGTTAAAAAAGAATGTGAGCGGGGGATAGAGCACTTTGTAGTAAATGATGCTGCTTAGTGCTCTATCCCCCGCTCAAAATAATAATTCCAAATGACCTTGACCTACATAAACTTGCTCAAACAGACGTCTTTGAAAAAACTTGTACAAATTATTGAATCTAGACCAAATATCATCAATTTATCAAGCCTACTGATAAATGTATTACAAACGGTTGTGTAAAGGCTAAATTTAGCACATGAGTGATAACCTGTTTCCATATGACGTCACTTTCCCCACCTATCTGCCTCGGATATAAAGGGTCCCGGTGGAGTGCGCTGCTCATTATTGCGTGGACATTCACAGAGTGTGCATTCAAAGCCAAACTGTTTGAAATGGCTCTTTGCGACATTTGTGGGGAAATCTTTCAAGACGAAGATCTTTTCACCATACACAGAGAATTACATGAAGACGAAGATAGAAAAGAAGATATTACCATGGATGAAATAGACTTAGACTCAATTGACCGGTTTTTGGAAGAGCACCAGAAGCAGACGGACTACTGGGACAGCTATCTACAGCAAATGCAAAGAAGAAGACCTAGTGTGATCCAATTTGCTGGTGCTGGACCATCTACTGCTAGAAGACCTTTTGAAGAAGAAGACACTGAAGAAGAGGACACTGAAGAAGAACTAGAAGATGTGAAACAACTGCGCACCACGGCCTTGCCAGGACGAGTTGTAACACATTTTAAAATTAATAATGTTCAATTGGAACTGGAAACATTTATAACCCAGGCTAAGGAACTTGTTGGTGGAACCTTGAGGGAAGAACTACAAAGATTAAATTTTATTAAATTTGGAATGGTGTTAGAGGCTATGTTTAACAATACTGATGGTGAAACAGCATTGAGAGCGTTCATTACCAAAAACCGAACCCTTACCTTCACCTCCAACATCGATGATATTATTGAAGAATGCTTGGAAGAACTTATAACAAAACTTCAAGAACATGAAGGAAGAGGATCTGGATGGACTTTGTCATCAATTGAAGGTATGGATGTAAGGGTTCACAAGCATGGATATGGTTTAAGGGGTAGTAGTTTTATCCCTTTACCAAAGAAAATCCAAAACACTAAATCGTGTAGGAATGTGCAAAATGAAGGTAATGAATGTTTTAAGTATGCAATGTTAACCAAGTATGTTAAAGATCATCCTGAAAGAGTTGGTAGAGAGTATTACGAAAATGAACACCGCTACAACTTTCAAGGCCTCACCTACCCAGTTACATTGAAAGACATAGACAAATTTGAAAAGAAAAATCCTGGCGTTTCAGTGAATGTTTTCGGTCTGGATGATTCGAACAACGTTTATCCTTTGCGGGTAGTAAAAGTTGAGCAAAGAAACCACACTGATTTGTTACTGATCACTAAGGGTGAAATTTCACATTATGTGTGGATAAAGGACTTTGCATCCTTGATTCGAAATCAATTATCAAAACAGAGGCGTAGGTTAACAGTGTGTAAAAGATGTTTTTGTTTCACATATAAAGAAATAAGACAAGGAGGATTAGAGTGGTTGATAGAACACAAAAGACTTTGTAATGAAAATTATGAAGTGAAGATTAGTCTGCCACCACCATCTCGAGCGTGTATCCAATTTAACAAAACAGTTCACCAATATCGGATTCCAGTAGTCATCTACGCAGATTTTGAATCTACGTTAGTACCACAGGAGCTGCCGGACGGTGAAGTGACTAGAAGAACAAAATATCAGTTGCATCAACCCAACAGTTTTTGTCTAATAGTGAAATCAACCTTGTCTGAAAACCAATTGCAAAACTATGGTTTAACATCCACTCCAATACTTTACCGTGGTGAAGAAGCCGCTAAGTATTTCGTAGACCAGTTGTATGACATTGCTGAAAAGGTACAACGCTTGTATGGTAATGTCGTACCTATGGAACCTTTGAATGAGAATCAACAAGAAGAATACAATATGGCATCAAGATGTTATCTATGCGAGAAGAGCTTCAGTGAAGAAAATCCAAAAGTAAGAGATCACGATCACCTGACAGGTTTATACAGAGGAGCTGCTTGTAATTCATGCAATATAAATTACAAACTGCCCCACTTTATCCCTGTCGTGTTACACAATCTTAGCGGCTACGACTCCCACTTCATTATTCCAGAGTTAGGAAGAGATGATGGTAAAATTGATGTTCTTGCTACAACATTGGAAAAGTACATCAGTTTCTCAAAAACCGTAGGTAAAATTAAACTTCGCTTTGTAGACTCTTATAGATTTATGCCATCTAGTTTGAGCAGATTGTCTGAGAATCTACGAAGAGAAGACCTAAAAGAAACCAGCAAGATTGTACCTGAAGATAAATTGGACTTAGTATTACGTAAAGGAGTATTCCCCTACGACTACATAACATCTACAGAAAAATTTGAAGAAACCAGTCTACCACCGATCGAAGCCTTCAACAGCAAATTAAACGAAAGTGAAATCTCCGTTGAAGACTACAATCATGCTTGTAATGTTTGGAACCAACTAAACATTCAAACCTTAGGGGAATATTCTGACTTTTATATAAAATTTGACGTAACTCTGCTGTGCGATGTGATGGAAGAATTCCGAAACACCTGCTTCTCCGCCTATGGACTGGACCCTCTACACTCGTACACATCTCCAGGATTAGCATGGCAAGCTATGCTAAAGTCAACCAACTGTCGACTGGAACTTCTAACGGATATCGATATGGTGCTCATGATGGAATCTGGTGTACGGGGCGGTTTGACACAAGCTGTAACACGTCATGTCAAAGCCAACAACAAGTACATCCCCGGCTTCGACGAGCAACAACCATCGGTCTACCTTGGCTACTTTGACGCAAACAACCTTTATGGTTGGGCAATGTCAAATCCGCTTCCCTACGCTGACTTCAAATGGATCGACCCGGCCACCATTGGAGACATCTCACAGATTCCAAAGAATGGTCCAAAAGGCTATATTTTGGACTGTGATTTCGAATATCCAGAGCACCTTCATGACCATCACTACGACTTGCCTCTCCTAGCCAAGACTGAAGTTTCACCGACAGGAAGATGGCCAAAATTGATGATGACCTTGGAGAATAAGGATCGCTATGTGGCTCACTACTGGGTAGTTCAACAGGCTCTTGAATTGGGTCTACGTATAGTGAGAATTCATAGAGCAATTGAATTCACCCAGTCTTGTTGGTTGAAACCATATATTGATTCCAACACTGCAAGAAGAGCTGCAGTGACAACAGCATTTGAAAAGGACTTCTATAAATTAATGAACAATTCCATCTTTGGGAAGACCTTGGAGAACAAAAGAAAACACAAAAATGTAAAATTAGTGAGTGATCATAGGAAATTGGAAAAATTAGTGCAAAAACCAAATTTCGGAACATCCATGATTATAAACGAAAATCTAGTCGCTGTCAGTATGAAGAAAACAACAATAGTCATGGACCGTCCGTTATACATAGGTATGTCGATTTTGGATATAAGTAAAACCCTGATGTATGATTTCCATTATAACAAAATGGTTAAACATTACGGAAGGGAAAACATTGGAGTCGCATACATGGATACGGACGCGTTTATCTACTGGATAAAGACTTTGGACATGTATGAAGACCTAAGGACTTTTCCATACAAAGAAGATTTCGATTTTTCTGACTATCCGAAAAACCATCCAAATTTTAATGAAAAATATAAAAAAGTAATTGGAAAATTCAAAGATGAAGCAAATGGAATGCCTTTAGAAGAAATAGTGGCGCTGATGGCGAAATTGTATTCATTTAAGATGTACCACGAGAACAACACACCGACAGTGAAGAAAGCAAAAGGAGTGAAGACATCTTATTTGAAAAAACACGTGACATTTGACCACTACAAGACTTGTTTGTTTGAAGATACTACGATATCAGCAACATTCAACAATATCCGAAGCTTCAAGCATCAAGTCTACAGTGTCACCGAAATTAAAAAAGCGTTGTCAGCTCGGGATGATAAAAGATACATTATGCCCGACAAAATCCACACTCTTCCTTTTGGCCACTACTCTCTAAACCCTATCAACTAGTAACCTATTCTTCGTCCTTCTACAACTACGACCTTATTCCTTTCTCCTTCCGTAAAAAAATGGGGAACACGGCAAGTCCAACGCCGTGTTCCCCATTTTTTACACAAGTTTGGATGACCTTGACCCATATAAATGATGTGAATATTTAAAACAACATTCATTGTGATTATACATGTGATACAACAAACATTGAAACCTGCAATATGAAGGACTTAAAGCAACAAATTGTCAACGAACTTCATAAACCTGCAAGAAGAAAGTTTCCACGAAGAAATACGGTGATAAAAGGAATTAATGATTTATATCAAGCGGATTTAATCGAAATGATTCCTTATAGCAAACAAAATAAAGGATATAAATACATATTGACTGTTATTAACTGTTTTTCAAAAATGGCAGATGCTTTACCACTAAAAGATAAAAGTGGCAAAAGTGTTACAAAAGCAATGGAAACAGCTATACAAAGAGACAAACATACTATTAAACATTTACAAACAGATGATGGAAAAGAATATTTTAATAAGGAATTTGCAAATTTAATGAAAAAACACAATATAAACCATTATTCAACCAATTCAGAAGTAAAAGCCTCAATAATCGAAAGATTCAACAGAACTTTAAAAAGTGCAATGTATAAAATGTTTTCCAACAGAGGATCGCACATATGGATTGATATGTTACCAAAACTTATAAACGATTACAATAACAAATTTCATAGGACTATCGGGATGAAACCAAACCAAGTAACTAGTAAAAATGAAAACCTTGTATTAAAACGTATAAAAACGAATACTAAACCAAAAGTTGAAAAACTAAAGCCTAAAAAATTTAATGTGGGTGATAAAGTGCGAATAAGTAAATATAAAGGTGTATTCAGTAAAAGATACCTGCCAAATTGGACCAATGAGGTTTTTACTGTATTCAAAGTACAACCTACAGTACCTGAGACATATATTTTAAAAGATAATAAAGGACAATTGCTTGAAGGAGGGTTTTATGGACATGAAATGTTAAAATCAACAGTAGGCGATGTATATTTAGTTGAAAAGGTGTTGCAACGGAAAAAAGATAAGGTCAAAGTACGATGGTTAGGATTTAATAAGACGGAAGATTCTTGGATACCTAAAAAGGATTTGATATAACGATAGAGAATCATTTTAGGTTGAACCATTACAAAGGATGGAGATAGTACCACAAAAAGAGAGTTTTACTATTAATAATATAGATGAACTCACAGTGGATAATTCAG
This sequence comes from Neoaliturus tenellus, assembly GCA_030545055.2. Lineage (NCBI taxonomy): Eukaryota > Metazoa > Arthropoda > Insecta > Hemiptera > Cicadellidae > Neoaliturus > Neoaliturus tenellus. The sequence continues at coordinate 22,303,891 of CM061531.1, forward strand.
AATTCAATAGTGGGAAGCATGGCAATTTGTTACCAAACACCGTTCGTTGTCTGGTTACCGGACCTTCCAACTGTGGAAAAACTAATGTAGTATTCAATTTGATTACAAACCCTAAAGGATTACGATTTAACAATCTATATGTATTTTCAAAATCACTACAACAACCAAAGTATCAATTATTGGAAAAAATACTGACTAATGTGCCTGAAGTTAAATATTTAAAGTTTAATGCAAGCGAGAGTGTCATGCAGCCACAAGAAGCTAAACCATTCTCCGTGTTTATATTCGACGATGTATCTTGTGAAAACCAAACCACAATAAGGAATTACTTCGCTATGGGTCGACATAACAACATAGATAGCATTTATATTGGCCAAACTTACAGCAAAATACCTAAACAACTCATTAGAGACAATGCAAACATGTTAATTGTATTTAAACAGGACGAAACCAACCTAAAACATATATATTTTGATCATGTAAATGCGGATATGACATTTGAACGATTTAAAGAGTTGTGTGGAAAGGCTTGGGCTGAAAAGTATGGGTTCCTAACAATTATGAAGGAACAACCGCTAAACAATGGTCGATACAGGATAGGATTTGATAAATTTATATTAATACATTAAACGTGGTATAACACATTCATTGTTGTACAACACGTCTTGCTACAAACATGGTTAACCAAGAAAAATTAGTAAAAGAAATAAAATCACTTAGTGATTCTATTCGGGCTAAAAACAGAGCATTGAAACTAGGTATTAGCGAGAGGGAGAAATTCCTTGAATCTACTTTTAAACCTATTACTGAACCCTTGAAACAATTAAACAAAAAATTTGCTAAACCTGTATTGGAAGGAGATGCGATTGCACCTATTACGAAGTTTGAAAGAGAAAATGTAAAATCAGAAGATTTTAGTGATGAAGACCTGGAACCCTCTACGTATAGTGGTTTTACCGGTGGAGAACCCGAAAGAGAGCTAGAATCACCAGACTATAGTGGAATAAAAGAATTATATGAAGTAAAAGCCAAAAGAGGACATGAAGTTGTATCAACTGCTAGTGAAGAGGAAAAAGAAGAAGAGACAAGGGAAGGTCCGTCAAACATAAGCTTATTGGGTGAAAACATTCATAACAAAGGACCTTTAGGAAGGAAATACATGGTAAAAATGTTACTCGGAACAATTCCTAATAAGAATTACCATAGTTATGGAGCGAGATTAACAGAAGACGGTTTAATGATAGGTAATAGCCCGTTAAACGTTGACGAACATGATAATATTGTCATTGGTGATCAAAGGTATAAGGGCACAAAAGGATTATTTGAATTATTATTTGAAAATAAGCCTTCAGTATCGGTAGTGAAAGAAAAAGACATGGAAGCATATAAAAATATTTTGGAACAGACAAATGCATATAGGAGAAAGTATTTACCTGACCAGCCTCCTTTTAGATCTAAGTCTTTAAAATATAAAGAATTTGTATCCAAGTTAATACCAACTAGAAGACAAACAATGCCGTTAACACAAAGAAAACCTGTAAAACGAAGATTTATGGCATCCACTTTGGATGTAAGTGCTCAGGAACGAAGAAAAAGAAGTAAGTCCGTTACGGGTACAGGTTTAATGAAGAAACTATATAACACAAATGTGATTTATTACAATAATATCAATAAATTGGTGGATAGAATGAAACTAATACATGAAGCTAAAGAAGCGGGTCATACTGGATTGGAAAACGAATGGGTGGCTTTAGTGGATGAACTCCGAAACCGTGGGGTAATCTCATAAAAATGCGTTACTCCCTAGAATACTATTCAGTTGCACCATGAGTGTCGACAAGTTCGGACGTTACTCCTCGGATGGGTTATATTATGCCAATAGTTTAAAAAGAAGTGCTGGTTTACCACAAACACCTGATGGAGATTATGATATGAGTAATAAAAGGTTAAAAAACATAAAAGATCCTACGGATGAAAACGATGCAATAAATCTAAAAATATTAAAGGAAAAGATATCGCCAACATTAAGACTACAAAATAACACATATGACGCAGAAGATCATAGAATCATCAACGTTGGTAAACCAAATCAAAACGGTGATGCAATAAACAAAGGTTATTTGTCATCTGAATTAAAAAATACGTTAAAATTCAATGGGAAAACGTATAGTGCCAACAATAAACGTATATCCAACGTAGATGACCCTAAAGATGCAAAAGACAGCGTAAATAGACGCTATTTACATTCTTTGATACCTGAAAAGACAAAAGATGGATTTTCTTTCTATAAATTTGTTATTAACGATATAGGTTATCCAAAAAATGAAAATGATGCTGTAAATCTCAAATATATAAAAGATCATTGTGTCATACGTGATGTGGGAGTTATCGATTGTCTTGGCAATTGTTTGGCGAATGTAAAAGATGGTTCAGCACCATCTGATGGTGCAACAGTGGGTCAAATGAAAGAGACTTTAAAACAAGAAACAACTGGATTTGCAAAACGAGATGAAGTATTATCAAAGCAAGGGGATGACTTTATTCAAGGTAATGAAAAATTTCATTTATTGACATACAAAAACGCTTATTGGGATTGCAGGCATGGAAGGTTATCAAATGTGTCATGGGGTCATGCAGATAGAGACGCGGCTGCCTTAGGACAAACAGTACATCTAGATCCAAATAATTACCATGCGTTTTTTATATGTAGTAATAAAAAATTAACAAACATGGCGCAAGGAAGAGAAGCAAATGATGCTGCAACTGTAGGACAGGCTATCACATTATCACAAATGGATAATAAAGTGTATACTTGTAATAATAAACGTATAACAGAGCTTAAAGACCCTGATCATGCAGATCATGCTGTAACTGTTAATTTCCTTGTAAAAGTAATAGGTAATTTATTATTTGATATGCACAATTATATTGCAGATAAAACATATACTTCGCTTGATGAAAACTTGAGAGGAAGATGGATAAAACAGGAAATTGTTAATAAATACTTTTATAACCCTAAAACTATAAAATTTAGAACTTCTAACATTGCTAATTGGGGTACTTTTGATATATAACTTGAATATCTTAACAAACAACTTCATTTATGTTTAACTCCTCATAGAGGAAACACATATGTTGCGAATTGCAATTATAAAAGACATTAATGACATTTCGGTATATCAGTCCAAATCGGGACATTGCGAGGAAAGGAAGTGGGATCACATCTACAGCGGTTTCTCTGTTAAGTAAAGCTTTAAAACGAATTCCAGTAGGATCCATAGTAAATAGAGCAATAGACGCATTACCATACGAATTTCATATACCGGGAGGTTATCAGTATTGCGGACCAGGAACTAAATTGAAAAAACGACTGGAAAGAGGCGATCCTGGCATAAATAAGTTAGATCAGGCTTGTAAAGAACACGATATCGCATATTCCACGTTTGCCGATTCAAAAAATAGATCAAGAGCTGACAAAAAGCTTGCGGACATAGCTTGGCAACGAGTAAAATCAAGTGACGCTAGCATAGCAGAAAAAGCAGCAGCTTTAGCAGTAACAGCAGGTATGAAGGCTAAAACAGCAGTAGGAGGTGGAAGAAGGAGGAGAAGGAGAGTAAAAAGGGGGTCAACCACAAGAAAACATGGAGGAAATATAAAAAGAAGACGACGATCTACAAGAAAAGGCAGGAAGAAGCCCACCGTGTGGTCAATGGTAAAAAACGGGGCAGGTCTTTACCTAAGACCTTATCGTGCATATTAAATGAAAGAAATCAATTGGTCATACCACATAAAGCATTAACCAATATTGAATTATTTAAATATATTTCCTGTTTAAAAATACCATTTTTCCGCGGTGTGTTTATGAAAGACAGTTTACCAAAGAAAATGTGGCAAAATGAGACTGGAATTGTAAATTTGGATAATACTGAAGGGCCTGGCACCCATTGGGTTTGTTATAAGAAACTAAATAACAATGTATATTATTTTGATAGTTTCGGTAATTTGCCACCACCAAAAGAACTTCAAAATTACTTTAAATCTGCTAAAAACATATATTATAACTATAAAAGAGAACAACCTGATAATACTTCAATATGCGGCCATTTATGTTTGGAATTTCTAGCTAAAAGTATCAGTCACTATTGAGATGTCTTCCTATACGGTATCATTAACAGGAAAATCGTCCACTTTACGAAGTATCCTTTTTCCAGCGTTACGCTTGCAAAAAGGAAGGTTTTGGGAGGCGGCACTATTGGATTTTACAACTTACAACTCTATCCCCAATGTTACGGAAGGTAAAAATAACGTATTGCATTATTATAAGGGAAAGGATGCCAGTGGAAAATTTACAGACTTACAAGAGTGCAGGTTACCCACAGGTTCTTATGAAATTGATCATATAAATGAATTTTTGCAAACTAAAATGGGAAAAGACAATATAACATTAAAAGGTAATAATAATACGATGAAAGCTGAAATTACTTCCAAATATTATATAGATTTCACTCAACCAAACTCAATTGGTGATTTATTAGGATTTTCCAACGATGAGCCTGTTTTAGAACCAGATGTAACACATTCCGGTAAGAAAACAGTAACAATATTAAAAGTCAATAGTATAGACATAACTTGTAACATTATACAAGGTGCTTACAGGGATGGGGCTAACACCCACATCATACATACTTTTTACCCAAGTGTACCACCTGGATTTAAAATTGTTGAAAAGCCACAAAACCTGGTATATCTACCGTTGAACACCACTTTCATTTCAGACATCGTGTTGAGCGTATTGGATCAAGACGGTAACTTGGTAGACTTCAGAGAAGAGCCTATTACGATTAGATTACATTTAAAATCGACACTTTAATACAAAACCATGGGTTTAACATTTAAAAGCGAACAACCTACGGGAAACCGCATTAGTAGCTCTTCAGCTGTGGAGGAGTTAACACGCGAGAACATTCGTTTCTTAGAGAGAATTGGATTAAAATTAACCGAGTATGGATATACTGGATATAGCGCAGGGTCCAACATTCGACGAAACCCTATGGGAAAAAGAATATCACACCCACAACCCTTACACTTCATCGAAATTAAACAATAACGATGAAATTCGTATTCCCATACAAAATCAAGACATTTACACACTACCATGTGAAAGTTACTTGTATATTGAAGGACAAGTTACTAAAAAGGACGGTACTACTGTTGGTACAACAGTTCCATTTATAAATAATCCTATGGCTTTCCTATTTGATGAAATTAGATATGAAATATCAGGTGTAACAGTTGATTCCACTAAAAAAGTAGGTATTACGACAACTTTAAAAGGATTAACATCTATAACACCCAATGAAACCAATTTACTTAAACCTGCCGGATGGGTATTACCTACGATTGACACGATCACTCCAAATCCAAATGGATATTTTGATTTTCATATTCCATTACGTTTGCTGCTTGGTTTTGCTGAAGATTATAGGAAAATAATATTAAACGTTAAACAAGAATTAGTTTTGTTGAGATCTTCTAACGATAAAGACATTATTAAAGCTGCAGATGCTACTACAGATGCGACTTTAGAATGGAAATTAAAATTAGACAAAATTGTATGGAGAGTTCCACATGTTAAATTGGCTGACGAGCATAGAATGCTACTTTTAAGAAAATTAAAAGCCGATCGTGATATTGTTATTCCATTTAGAAGTTGGGAATTTCATGAGCATCCCAGTTTACCTACTACGGATCGACACACTTGGACTGTTAAAACATCGAATTATGTAGAACGAGCCAGGTATATTATATTTGGTTTACAAACAGGTAGAAGAGACGCCATTACTAAACATGCAGGACAATTTGATCATTGTGACTTGAAAAATATTAAAGTTTATTTAAATTCACAATTCTTTCCATACGACAATTTAAATGTGTCATTCACTAAGAAGAAATACAGTATATTGTACGATATGTACGCGAGATTCCAAAGTTCATATTACGGTAAAACAAATACACCTTTATTACCACCTGACAAATATTTCGATGCCTACCCAATAGTTGTAATCGATTGTTCTAAACAAAATGAATCAGTAAAGTCTTCAAGTGTGGATATAAAAATAGAAATGGAATTCAACGATGCTATACCGGCTAATACAACTGCATACTGTTTAATTCTACATGATAAAATCGTAACATACACACCTTTAACTGGAATTGTTAAAAATGTATTGTAAGAACCGGTTTTGTTTCATTCCGCGAGTATAAAAGCAGAGCGTACAGACCGCTCCTCATCAGTTTGTTGCCTACTGTTGTATGGGTAGCATCGTATTCAATATGGCTTCTCCTAGTGGTACACCTGAAAATGTGGTAGATATTGAGAAGGAGATATCTGAGTTTTTAGATCCTCAAGGTCACCAGGAAGGAGGTGAACAAAACGTTTGCGGACAACTTCACGCCAGTAATAATGTTGAAGAAAAAGGTAAAAGAAGAAAGACTATACAAAAGAGAAAAAGGGATATTGAAGATAATATTTCTCCAAACATATTGAGTGAGGTATTTTTGCGAATATTTTACCCAATCTCTTCCAGTTTGGATAAAAGTGTTTTAATCGGTGTTATGAAATCTACAGATTATTCCCCTACTGTAATTTTAACTCATGGACCCAAAATGATTTTGTTTACGGACAGTGCTTGGGAATCGTTTATGAAACATTTGCATCTGCTAGAATGCTATTTAAGTAGTAACATGTTTGGAAGAAAGACAAGGGTAGGACTTTTGGATTCAAATGTGGAAATTGATATCATTAAACAACGTGGTGATCATCAGCTACGGTTTAGAGACACAACAAGACATGATAACAAAATTCAACTTAATCGAGAGGAGTTTTTCATTTTAACTTGTGCTACTGAACCTATAACAAGATACTTGAGACAACTGGTGTTTTCAAGTTCGATTATTAAAGATTATCTGGAAGACACTTTGGACAAACAACCGGACGCACCTATATTATACGGACCTGTGGATACTTCTATATTTAATAGAGTTCCTCATGAAGTACAGATGTGGAGACAATTGGAAAAGTACGCTCAACTACATAAGAAATCAGTAAAACAGGAAGAAGAGGAAGATGGAGGAGAAGAATCAAGTGTTAGTGATGAAAATGAAAATAAGGAAAATATAAAGATGGAAACTTAAATGACAATGGTTAGTTTTTAAAACAATAACCAACATTTTGTGGGGTTAGGCCTATTGGGGACGGTGCCCACGTTAAATATACACCAACGCGCCAACAACTGTACGGCCTGGTATAAAAGTAGTACCTACCGTGGTGTGGAAATCAGTTGACCTCCTGACTTCGTAATGAGCAGACGTGTGACCTTCAAAATGGACAAGGGAGAAGAACAACAAGTAAAGTCCAAGCCTGGTATTATTGAGTTTCAAGCGTTTCGTGGTAATGATGATAGATTCATTATAAAAGAACTTGTGTTTTTGGACATGAATACAAGTGTTCCTTATTCGTTTTTATTTAAACCACCATGTTCTTATTCGTCTTTAACTAGTAAAGCCGCTACTACCAACAGATGGATTTCAAAACACTTCCATCATATCGATTGGTATGATGGTTTTACAAGTTACACGGACTTGTATCACATTATGCATCACTTTTCAGACAAGTTTACCAATATTTACACAAAGGGGCTGGAAAAGAAAAGATGGATCGAAGGATTTACTCATGTTCCGGTTAATGATGTGGAATTGGATAAGAATTATCAATACATGCTGGAAACCATATGTATTTGTACAAAAAGCCCAGAACATGATAAAGATAGACATTGCGCTTTGAAAAATGCCTATAAACTCGCCTCTTACCTTCAAAGTGGGGAATTGGGGAGTGGTGGGGGTAACGGAGAGTATATAAGTGGGGAGCAGACAGGGACCTGGCATGAGTATTACTCGAGATTCCGAGACGACAACATCTCCGAGCAAGAAGACGATCTGTAACCTGACCATGGCATCTCACCAGTTCCTTCAGACTTTGGTCGAGCAGTTCAATGCTCACTCCAAGTCAACAATATTACCTGTAAAGAAGTGCTCGGAACTAAAAGACGAGAAGCACTACATAATCCATGCTATGAAGAAGATGGAGACTACAGTTGGGGAGGCCATCTGCTGCAGTCTCAGCGAGGCACCGTTTACTCCGGGGGATGAACCAAAGTTCCAGGTGTACCTGCCCAAGAGATTCGTCCATCTTCTACAAAACGAGGATCTTCGCTCTATTCAACCCGGGTGTCTATACCTGGTGTCCCACGGCTGCACGGGTAGCAATTCTACAGAGTTGACCATCCACATCGCTGACAAGCAGCAGTGTTAGATTTAAGTTTTAATGTTGTACATATGTTGTTGTTGTAATGTTTTATAAATAAACGAATCATAAAAGACAAAAAAAATAAAAAAAAAAACAAAAAATGCAACATATCAATATGTGACAGACTTCACGTATTGATATGTTGCATTTTTTTTTAAACTTCGCGGGTGACCTTGACCTTTGACCTTTGCATTTCACAACTACCCCCACTACCGTAATTACCCCCACTACCGCACTAGGATTCAAACCTGCTTGGATGCGAAAAACGGTCATTCTGTTGCCAACTAGCAAACGATGAGCACCTTGTACGAGCTTTGCTTACAACGAGTTATAACTGACGCATCTTTATTCCAGATGGCTTTACGAGATAATATCCCTATAACAGTAAAGCAGGATATCGAGGAGTACAAGAAAGATAATAGAGGGTATTCGGGATACTCCTGGTATAGGTTCCAAGACGGGGAAAAGTTTTGTAGGCCTTGTGGCAATGCTGCCGTCAGAGACCTTCGACGGTTCGTACAGGAAGGTGGTAGAAAACAGTTTGGATTTCTAGCACCAATGTTTAGATTTGAAAACTACAAGGACACCTGTGCTATTTGTTCCATCCCTTTGTATCAATGGAAAAAGTTTAGAAGTGTTTAATTGCATCTTCCATACCCCCACCACCATCACCCCCACCACTTTTCCATGTACCTCCAAACGCTGTGCCTCGGCTTCATTTCTACTCCAGCAGCCAACCTAGCAACATCAGGATGTCTCTCAACGTCAGTTGCGCAAGTTACGAGGAGGTGAGCATCAAGACTCAGCAGGAGCTAAACGACTTATACAAGGAGTTGCAGCTGATGGTGGCACGAGGCTACCGTATAAATGTGCAAGTTTACGCTTGCAATATACGGAACACCCGGCAGTCAAAGGAAGAGCCTGGACACTCCTCGACGGCTTCCTCACCAGCGTCCATGAAGACCGAGCCAGACAACTTGGACTACTTCAGCTGACTAGCAGTTGTATTTCTTGTCCTAACCATTGTAGAATATGTATATTTTTTCATTATATTAAAGAAGTAAAAGAGCAAAAACACCTATCTTGTTACTGACATATAAGCTCAGTAACAAGATAGGTTTTTTTAAAACACAATTTGGATGACCTTGAAACTTCCCCCTCCACTGCTTTGTTACCCCCACCACTTGACTATTGGTGTACATGGCACATCGCAATTGGAAACCTCATTCCATCTTCAACAGCCACACCGACAACATCAACAATGGCAAACCTACCAACAGATGAAAGATGTCCTCACGCATGTTGTGACTTCGTCCACGAGTTGGAGAAGAGGATGCAGGAGAGGGCGATAAGAAGAAAACAGATCCACTCGGAAAATATCATGATAGTCAACGGCTATCTTTTATTGTTCGGCCTTATTATGGTTTTACTTTTCATACTGTACGGCATAGTCACATGTGTCGGCAAGGTTGCAGAAGAAAACGCTCGCCACCATCAATTGGAAAGTTTCAATGTTACTTTGTAAGTTTTCCTTTTTTTTTAAAACTCCGTTTGGATGACCTTGAAAATTCCCCCACTACTCCACCACACCCCCCACCACTTCACCATGTTCCTGCATGAGCATCACATCAACCGTCATTCCTTGTCCGACAAGCAACCATGGCAGACAACAACACCATCAGCCAAGCTGACTCCACTACTGATGTCGGTACAAGTACGGGTTGGACACTGTCGATCGATAGTGTACACTATTTGGAGTCAATTTGCGAACGTATGAAGGAAATACTGCGGGACAACCCTGGGATCATAATACAAATGAATTTAAATTATGATTGGTCCCAAGTTAGAATGCAAGGGGACGACAACAACGGTCAACAATCTCCACAATATTCGCCCATGTCCCCGATCTATCCTTACGGCGAGTCTGACGTCGATGAAGATGAGGCTGATGAAGATGCAGGGGACAACGAGGCTGAAGAGGAGTAAGCTTCATTCCTTTTTTTTAAAACCTAAATTGGATGACCTTGAGAATTCCCCCTCCACTATTTCCTTTTTTTAAAACCCAAATTAAATGACCTTGAAAATACCCCCTCCACGTACTTTTGGTTTACCCCCTCTACTTTTCAATACTGTTACCACAGTCTGTAGCTCACATCATTCCTTGCTTAGCTATCATGGCGGACAGCACTCTTTCTCGAGTTGACTCCACTACGGATGAAGAATGGCCATTTTCCTGGAATGTTCATCTGCAAGACTCGGCAGAAGTGGATATGTTGCATGAGAAATTGGTGTATGTATTAAACGAAAACCCCAACATTGAATGTAGAATGACTATGGATTTCGATGCGACAGGGGTCCACACTCAACCTTCCACTTCCAGCCAGCCTGAACCTCAGCTACAGCCAAAGAACTTTACACATCTTTACACTCCAATACGGCCGGAGGATGTGGTTATCAGCGAGGCAGACTCTACTACAAGTTATATTGAACCAACGAATTGGAAGCTTGTTGTTGACACCTTACACAAGGTCGACTTAGTATGTGACAAATTAAAGGAATTGATGATGCAAGATCCTGGTCTTCGTTTTAAAATTGATTTGTTTTTCATCTGGGGAGCACCTGCACGGGGCTCTTCGTCTGACAGCTCTCTAAGTACAACGGATGAGGAGGAGGAGGAGGACGACTAGTTATCTTTTTTAAAACTCCGTTTGGATGGCCTTGACCTTTCCCCCTCCACTGAGTTTATTTAAGGTGCACTCTCAATGACTGCAGCATCATTTCATCGCGCACCTTCACCACAGCAACATGGAGAGTCAACTCAACTACTGTTGCGAACGGAAATGTTTTTCATGGCCGAATGACATTGATGTTGCGGATGGCCTGGCGTGTAGAAAATGTGAAGCTTTTGGTCAATGCATGTGTAAGTGCAAGTCTTGGAAGAAGCCGAAACCGGAGTTGAAGACATTCCATGTGTACCAGATGAGAGGGCATAAGTACACTTGTTGCCCTGAACGTTGCATTGAATTCACATTAAAACAGCTAACTGGCTGCAAATTGTGCAACAATCATTTTGCAGGTTTTTGCAAACATTATTTAGGAGCCTGTCAGTACAGATCAACTTGGCATACAGAAGCACTCACTATCAATGAAATCGCTATAGATACACAAGAGTAGTCTTTCTACTCTTTTCTTTTTTAAAACTCCATTTGGATGACCTTGACCTTTCCCCCTCCACTCACCTTAGTTTATATAAACCCCATTCCCACTGACCACAGCATCACTTCATCGTGCTCCCTCGTCAAAGCAACATCAACTATGGAAAGTAAGCGCATCTCATGTTGCGAGCATAGGTGTTTGGAGATACAAGGCGTCACATATTGTGCAAAGAAGCGTTGGGAGGAAGAGACGGGGACAACCTATTGCTGTGAGGATAAGTGTTTCCTCTTACCAAAGTGGCAAGTGGATGGGCTGGCCTGCCGGCAATGTGAATGCTTCGGATGTTGCAGGTGTAAATGCAAGAACCAACAGCTGCCACCGCCGGTACTACAAACTTTCAAAATCTACAAATCCAAATACTTTTATACTTGTTGTCCGCAGCGGTGTATTAAATTTCACTTCTCCAATCTTACCAATTGTCGGAAATGCTACGGACAACCTGATGGGTGGTGCACCTGTTTTCTGGACTCCTGCCGCTACAGATCGGATTGGTTTACAGATCCATTAGAGATTGATGAGGTCGCCCAGGAAGCACAAGAGTAGTCTTTCTACTCTTCAACTTTTTTAAAACTCCATTTGGATGACCTTGAGATTTCCCCCTCCACTTCCCCATATACCTAGAGTACACAGAGCCTGATAGTCAGTCACTCGGTGGCTGTCGTGGGGTGCGCATCGGTGTCGGCGCTCCGTTGTTAAGTGTTCAAGGTCACAGTAACATAAAATTGCGGGCGTTGTACTGGTTCAAGGTCACCTGAGGGATAACCGATTGCCCATTTAGGCAGAGTCATGTCAGAAACTCGAGTTTAACTTGGCACTTTTGCCGTTTCTTGTCGAAAATTCGCTCCAAGTGGTCAAGGTCACGGGGACTCTGACTGAAACTCGGAGCGTAGTGCGAGAAACGGCAAAAGTGCTAAAAAATTTTAAGTTTCTGCGTGACCTTGACCTTAGTGGCGTCGGTGACGTCGTTTTGATGACGTAAGGGGTGATGACGTCATCAGCACGTCATTTCTGTGACGTCATGGGTGTGACGTCATCGAAATGACGTCATTAGTGATGACGTCATCGATTGCGTCATCGATGACGTCAGCGATGACGTCATCGGTGAGGTCATTGACCTCGATGACGTCATCCCTCAGGTGACCTTGAACTGGGCCAGCGGCCGCAATTTTACACTACTATGAATTATTTTGAAACTTGTTTTAGTATTGAATTTACTGAATGAACATATAATGAAAATCTTGTAATTTACTGCCCATAAAAATCATTGTTTTTATTAGATGATGCCTTTTTTGTGGAAGATATTTACTTTGTGTATTAATTATCACACTTTTGCTATATTTTTTTAGAAGTTACTTAAAACATACAACAATATTAAATCGCCTTTTTCATGATTTGGCTATCGCTTATTCTTGTTTGATTAAACAATTAAGATGTGGTGCGAATTATTTAAAATTTTGTATGAAATTAATCAGTGAAGTGAGACAGATTGTAATATATTATGTTGTCCGTTCTGAATTAACAGCAAAAATAAACAATCTAACATAGTTTTATCCCTCGCCACAACTGTGAGTCACGGACGGCAGCCCCCATATTATCGTAGGCCAGTGAAATATTCATGCTTCAGCTCGTGGATGACGTGCTCCACCTATTGCTCCTATGTGATCCTATGTTGATACCAACTGGCTGGTGGCAATAACTCAAAATGACCATTTTTGCAGAAATTCCTCCGTGAGCTGACAAATAAAATGATTTGGTTAAAAAATTATGTTGTAAGAGGGGTAGGCCTATGACATTTTGACTGACAGTAAACCTCAATTTTCCTCCTCATTTGTGTTTTTAAGGAGTATGCTTGCTTCAGTTTTAAATGCAATATAATTTTTATTCCCATGTAACTCATAAATTTACAATTTATAACAGTTTTGTAGTTTTTTGTCAGACTCCATAAAAATTAAAATTTTTACTACACTGTTTACTAACTGACTTGCTAGCTGAGTGGTTATCGAGCCCAACTTTCAATCTGGAGGTTGTTGGTTTGATCCTGAGTAAAGTTACAAGGCTTATAATGTTTAAAACTGGACCCAGCCGACTTTGGTAACTGGGCTGAACCTGCTGCTATTTGTCTCCGTAACAAAGGTACACCTCATCATGATCTTGGATCCCTTTTTTCCTGTGGCCGGCCTCTAGTGTTCCTAAAGATTGCTAAGGTGAATACGGTGATGGGCATAACGTGTCACTATAGTATTTTTATGTGCCCGCATTGTCTTAGAGGTAATGAATTGTTGCAAGTTATCATTTCTCCTGGTTGTATTAATTCTCATCATAATGATGGTTAACTTATATTGGTGTTGTTTTTTTCAGGATTTGGAAAAGGGGTGACACATGAGCTGCAGACATCTTACTTTTATTTCTACGTTATTTTAATTATCTGCGTTGTTTTATACTTTGATTTTAAAATACATATAATTATAAATTTTCTATGTATAAGTATAAAACTTTTAAAATTAATTTAAATAATAACCTGCTTAAAATATTCATGTACATAATAACTTATATCTAACATGTTATTAAGTACGGTATGTTCAATAAATATTTATCGCTGCATTATCATGTTTGTTTTTTAATTAAACCTTTTAACCTGTTTGATAAATAACGGAATCAAATTAAAAATCAGCAGTGGCAGTAGCAGGTGTTGGCAGTGGTTATATTATTTATTAAGGTACTAGCTGTGTACCCGTTCTTCGCACGGGGTGTGTGTACAGTTTATTAAACGAATGATATTAGTGATTTCACAAATTCAATATATAACCTTCAGTTGGTTCATACTAACGTATCTAAATATCAAGTTTTATGCTTAATAGCTACCAGGTACATTTGTCAAAATCTTGTTAAATCCATTTCTCATTTAGTCTAGAAGTTATTTCTAATGATTTTGTTGCAGTTTGATAAAACATTTATATTTGTATGGTGATTTACTTTATAGTTCTATGAGTATAAACTCATAGACGATCTAAGAAAACTCAGACTTGTAAAAAAATATTATAGATTCTTATGAAATCTAATATTGAATCCTTGATTGGGTGTGACGATAGCTATATGCCAAATCCAATGTATTCCACCCCTGCATCTTGTTCTACCCATGAAAGATATGTACAGACATGTACAATATTAAATCTAAATTCAAAATTAGTTAAAATTTTAATTCCCAAACCAAGTAAAACAACGCAACATCTGTCAGTAACGTATAGGCACCGCACCGCAGTGTAGATATTAGGTGTACTTAATTCAATTTTTTTGTCTTTAGTAGACTTTACCTTTTTACCTAAAACCTCATGTGTTGCCAATGTATACAAAACCGAATAAATCGTGACATCCCATGTTAAAAAGTTATGTCGAAAAACGGAGAAAAATTAAGCATTGATGATGGGATTACTTTTCCTTATTGCCACGGGAAGCGCTCTTTTTACCTTCTAAATGTCAAAATAAGTATATTTGTTTGTTTACACAAAATAAAAAACAATAACAAACTTCTGCAAATATGTTCTTAAACCATCTGATTCCATTCAACCAATCAGCATGATCCTTGAATGAAAATAACTGTGGTACTATGAGTGTTTTTTGAGCGACTTTCTCACTTCTTCATAAGAACCCTTCTCATTAAGTTCTTACACATTAATACTGCCCCATCTATACCCGAACTACTTGAAAGATTGAGCAATTTATAAACCTCATTGGTTTTAACTACATATTGTGTTTGATGAAATAAACCTCTTTTTGTCAGAACGTGCAATGAAAGCTAAATTGGGAACTAAAATTAGTTTGTAATGATAATAAGAAACATTTTGAGATTTAAGGGTCAAAACTCGTTTTGTAATAATTTCCATAAATTATTTTAATATTCATATTTAGAACCAAGAATTAGTTGACTTTATTCACTGTATTTAGGCCAGTGAAAAGTTAAAGGGTTAGATATGAAAGAGTCTGTATTTAAAATTTTAAGTGTTGCCATCTGTGGTGAAAATGACAAACTGTCTAATCCAGCTGATAAAACAGCATAGATAAAAAGGTAGAATTAAATATTCCCATAAGATTAACATTGAATATTTCTTTTACTATAAGGCAGAGCCTTTTTGACGAACGATGCTTTAGAGCAGCTAAATCGTTCTAATTGCAACATTTAACAATAATAAAAATTTTCATATCATTTACTAAAGCCCTTGTCGTGTGAAAAGAGATTAAAGATTGGTATTTTAGCACAACTTGGCTACTTTGACATACTATGGGGCAAAGCCCTAAGGTCGCTAAGTCAATTAAAGTTGTAATGAACCTTCACACCACTCTAGTCTATGACATGAAAAAAATTTAGACCCTTAGGTAAAGTCGTTATCCAGTGAAAAGAGGACAAAATAGGACCCATGAGCGTTACAGACAGAGTGACAGAGAGAGAGACAGACAGACAGAGGGAAAGAAATTTAGATGACACCGATTTTGGATTCTGTGATGCATAAAAAGTAAAAATAACCAAAAATTTCAAAATTCTAAGCAACGTACAGACAAAACTCTAATTTTATTAATATAGATAGGCCAGACAGTTGAACACAAAGCATGTAGTTTACCTTGGTTAATGCACTTAAAAATTCTGTCAACAAATTCCATCACACTGAAACTTTGAAGATGAATGCGTTTTATGGCTGAAGAATTGAGAAATATTGTTTAGTATTAGTGTCAGGAAGTCCTGTGTAGTGATGTATTATGGTAATAGTCCAATTTGTATTGTGTCAAGTGTAAATTTTACTGGATTATTAGCTTAAATAAAATGACTATGCCCACAGTTATTACACTTTTAGATAGGTAGATTTAATTTATTCAAAACTATAAAGGCATACAATTTAAAGAAGTTTACATTGACTTTTATGCAACACCAAATATTTTTACCCATTAATACATTGGAAAAATTGCTAAAATCAGAGCAAAATAAACCTCTAACCCTAATATAATATTTTAATGTTGAGGTTTTTATGTAAAATAATGAGATAGCAAAATTATGATAGGGGCTATTTTTGTTTTTGTAAGTTATTATGTTTTATACTATTGACTATACAGCATTCTAACAGACTTTTGATTCAATGTATTTTGTTTGATACCAAAATTTTGAAGGTATGCTGTGACAGAGGAGATGCAACCATTCAATGCTGTAACTATTCAGTTGGATTCAAAGCTATGCATCGTAAACATCACCCAAAATTTTAAAATGTGTCATCCGTGGTTTAAAATAATGGTAGTAACTTACCGATTTACCAATCATATGCCACTTGTACTTCTTGTTTTCTGCGGAAGATCGCGCCACTGAAAATTGATTTCAAACATGCATATGATGTTTGAAGTCAATTTTTATAAAATTTACTGGCATATAGGCCTAGTCAATTTTTATCGGTATTTCTCAGTTTTTTTATTTGGACCATTAAGCTAGAAGTTTTTTTACGTTCTATCTTAGATTTTGTCATAGGTGTGTTTTAGTTAATTTATTTCAAAATTGTTGCTTCTTCACTTTCTATTTAATGAAGTTAACATAAAAAAATGATCAAGGTGTATTATTATTAAAGCGATTTGTGAAGTGTTTTGACATTCCAAAATCAACAAACTTTGTGGTCCCGAGTATAGATGAAAGACCTTAGGATAGCGCCATAATAGCGTGGGCCTAAATTGGTCTCCAAGTAAAACCTACCAAAACCATCCTGTAATTATGCCTAAATAAATATTTCGTGGAATAAACCTCACTTCACAGGTATCAGACTCTCTTAAGGGAATATTTTCCCTTATCACAAGTAAAAAATCTCTTAACCGTTTTGAGTGCTATAGAACAATATATCGTTGATCGTCTTTTTAAGCGGAAATGCTAGGCAACGAACAATAAATCATGCCTCTCCTTTCATCCAAAAATTCGAAGCAACGATATATTGTCATGCCGTCGATATCAATATGGTGAACGTGAATATCGGTTGACTCAATTGTTATTTTGAAACACCGATGATTTCATAAGATTCTCCTTGCGATCAAGATACAAAATATCGTTGTAAAGCACTTTTGGATAACAAATGTTTTTAATCGAATTTTTATATCATTTTCTGAAGTTATATGAATTATTCCTCAGCACTTTTCAAAAGTTAAGTAATATTTTTCAGCACTTAAAGGATAACGAAAGGAATACTTTTAGATAAAGGTTATGTTGATTCACAACAGTAATAGCATTGAATAAAGTGTTAATAATAAATAAAAAATCTCAATAAATATGACACCCCTTTGTACAATAAGTGAACTGTTTTTCTATTAATTTTCTCTTGGCTACTTACGTGTGGAGTTCAATGGAAATTTTGACCCATGGCTTAAGCTTAGAAATAGAAAACCTCAAAAGATTATTTCTATATAAATCATTAGCAAAATTATTCAAATAAGAGAATTTATTTCCAGATGTAAAGATTAATAAGCAGTAATAACTTTTGTGCTTTAACTTATTAATAATACAGGACAGAAATAACAATAGGCCTACTGCTTTTCAAAAATGCTCTTGTAAAATGTTTTAGAGTGGATTGCCTTTTGGGGCACATTATATATATGTTGCACTCATACACTTGTTGAACCTGACGTCACAACAGCTGATCATACTCGGGGTGTAGCTGTGTAGGCGGAGCTTGTGACGTTGACATGGCGGCCATTGTTGTTCGTCACCTTCTGGGAAGGTTATGGGGCACATTATATTTATGTTGCACCCATACACTTGTTGAACCTGACGTCACAACAGCTGATCATACTCGGGGTGCAGCTGTGTAGGCGGAGCTTGTGACGTTGACACGGCGGCCATTGTTGTTCGTCACCTTCTGGGAAGGTTATGGGGCACATTATATTTATGTTGCACTCATACACTTGTTGAACCTGACGTCACAACAGCTGATCATACTCGGGGTGTAGCTGTGTAGGCGGAGCTTGTGACGTTGACATGGCGGACATTGTTGTTCGTCACCTTCTGGGAAGGTTATGGGGCACATTATATTTATGTTGCACCCATACACTTGTTGAACCTGACGTCACAACAGCTGATCTACTCGGGGTGTAGCTGTGTAGGCGGAGCTTGTGACGTTGACATGGCGGCCATTGTTGTTCGTCACCTTCTGGGAAGGTTATGGGGCACATTATATTTATGTTGCACCCATACACTTGTTGAACCTGACGTCACAACAGCTGATCATACTCGGGGTGTAGCTGTGTAGGCGGAGCTTGTGACGTTGACATGGCGGACATTGTTGTTCGTCACCTTCTGGGAAGGTTATGGGGCACATTATATTTATGTTGCACTCATACACTTGTTGAACCTGACGTCACAACAGCTGATCTACTCGGGGTGTAGCTGTGTAGGCGGAGCTTGTGACGTTGACATGGCGGCCATTGTTGTTCGTCACCTTCTGGGAAGGTTATGGGGCACATTATATTTATGTTGCACCCATACACTTGTTGAACCTGACGTCACAACAGCTGATCATACTCGGGGTGTAGCTGTGTAGGCGGAGCTTGTGACGTTGACATGGCGGCCATTGTTGTTTGTCACCTTCTGGGAAGGTTATGGGGCACATTATATTTATGTTGCACCCATACACTTGTTGAACCTGACGTCACAACAGCTGATCATACTCGGGGCGCAGCTGTGTAGGCGGAACTTGTGACGTTGACACGGCGGCCATTGTTGCTCGTCACCTTCTGGGAAGGTTATGGGGCACATTATATTTATGTTGCACTCATACACTTGTTGAACCTGACGTCACAACAGCTGATCATACTCGGGGCGCAGCTGTGTAGGCGGAACTTGTGACGTTGACACGGCGGCCATTGTTGTTCGTCACCTTCTGGGAAGGTTATGGGGCACATTATATTTATGTTGCACTCATACACTTGTTGAACCTGACGTCACAACAGCTGATCTACTCGGGGTGTAGCTGTGTAGGCGGAGCTTGTGACCTTGACATGGCGGCCATGGTTGTTCGTCACCTTCTGGGAAGGTTATGGGGCACATTATATTTATGTTGCACCCATACACTTGTTGAACCTGACGTCACAACAGCTGATCATACTCGGGGTGTAGCTGTGTAGGCGGAGCTTGTGACGTTGACATGGCGGCCATTGTTGTTCGTCACCTTCTGGGAAGGTTATGGGGCACATTATATTTATGTTGCACCCATACACTTGTTGAACCTGACGTCACAACAGCTGATCATACTCGGGGCGCAGCTGTGTAGGCGGAACTTGTGACGTTGACACGGCGGCCATTGTTGTTCGTCACCTTCTGGGAAGTTTATGGGGCACATTATATTTATGTTGCACCCATACACTTGTTGAACCTGACGTCACAACAGCTGATTATACTTGGTGTGCAGCTGTGTAGGCGGAACTTGTGACGTTGACACGGCGGCCATTGTTGTTCGTCAGCTTCTGGGAAGTTTATGGGGCACATTATATTTATGTTGCACCCATACACTTGTTGAACCTGACGTCACAACAGCTGATCATACTCGGGGTGTAGCTATGTGTAGGCGGAGCTTGTGACGTTGACATGGCGGCCATTGTTGTTCGTCACCTTCTGGGAAGGTTATGGGGCACATTATATTTATGTTGCACTCATACACTTGTTGAACCTGACGTCACAACAGCTGATTATACTTGGTGTGCAGCTGTGTAGGCGGAACTTGTGACGTTGACATGGCGGCCATTGTTGTACGTCAGCATCTGGGAAGGTTATATTGTCACAAGCTCTAACACTTGCGTCACCGATCAAAGAATATCCATACCCGATCTATCCGTTTTTCACCATTTTCAAAATGGTGGCTATTTAAAATCTTCATTCTTAAATTACATAAAAACTAGTACATGAGGTACAAATTTTATTATTATACAAGTTTGAGGAAATTAATAACAAATCAACCATATAAAAATTATGAATCTTCGTCCACAAATAAGTGAGATAGTCCCATTTTTTAATTATGTAAAATGCACGATACCAACTGACGCCACCTGGCACCACTATTATAACTTACGCAAGACAATCAACTGTTTTCATTGTTGCGCCGCAACAGTCATCTGATATCCAATTACATTGATAATCTAATAACAGCATTTCTCTAGTCATACTAGTTGATTTGTAAATTTGTATGTAGAAAAACAATATCAAATCAATGGCATGCGACATTATAAAAATAAAATCTTTAATATCTTTAATAACACTGTTATAGTACACAATTTAGTGGCAAGACCAAACATCAGTTAGTCTAGTGTCAGTTAGCCTACAGCGGGTGTTCAATATGGATACCGCCGATTCTATCGCAAAAGGTAAAGCGGCCCACTATTAATTATGACACATCATCTAATTTTTTTTCTTGAATTATTGCACTAGTGTTAAAGGATTTATTCTTCTAAATGCAAATTTACATATCAACGACAAGAATGTTGTTATTACAGTTTAACAATGTAATTGCATAATCAGTTGACTGTATAGCGGTGCAACGGTGTACAATTAAACAGCTGATTGTAATATACTTTCTATAATAAATGCTAATTATATTTAAAGCTCAAAAAAGCCGTAAGAATATTTTGTGGAGTTAATTCGGGATCGGTTGATTCTTTGAGAGTTGCACCTTGGTCAACACTGATTTTGCTACTTTTCATAGAAAAAAATCATAGAAACCAATTCCAGAGGACGAGTCTACCACAGCAAACACCCCTTATGACAAGGACGAGTCCAAACTTCCAGGACCAGAGGTCAACTGATAGCCGCTTCCGTCGTCTTCGTCGGCCCACATGTCCCGACACCGGTAACCGTGGTGGAGAGTCGCGTCTGTGATACTAATTTGTAGGCCTACTTTTTTATGTTAATTTATTTTGTGTCGTGTTAAATGTGTACGTGTCCGTGTCAAGTGATTTTAACTCCTGAATGACGACGTCTACTCGACTGATCAATGTGACTGCAACTTCAGCTTCCATCTACTTGAAAATGGCGCAACGAGCGCCGAAACCCGGGTTATAGTCCTACAAACCAAAAATTTGAACTGGAGACGGAAAAAGGTAACTTAAAACCATATTATAGTTCCACCAGTTCAGGGGCAACCATCATGAGTAAGAAAACTACTTTTCTAACTTTTAAGGCTACTTTTAAACACATATATTTTACTTCACTGAGGGTTTTCAATGTAAGCTTGGCAACATTTGGTGTTAGTTGACCCAGTTAAACCGATGGAAAAGAAAAATACCCCTGTCGCAGAAGACCTGCGTACTCAGCGAATTTCCAAATGATCTTGATATATTGTATTTTCCCCATAAACACCATAGGAACGGGTATGTAGGTTTGCTGCCTTGGGATGTCGTTACAAAATGTTAGTTTTGTTAGGAAATGTAATAGTTACGTTAGGTAAATGTCAAACTGTATCAATATTCGGCACTTTTTAATTTTTTTTAATTCAAATTCAAATTTAAAAAAAGGTTTATTTCTTACAGATGACTTTTACAGACATCTATATAAATAAATCACAATCCCTTTTTTTGATGGGACTCCATAACTCGAGAACGAGTGCACCAAATTGAACGATTCTTTTTTTGTTGTGTTCCTTAATGCCAGGGGAAGGTTTGTGTGAAAGAAAATTTTTAATCCACCCAACCATTATTTAGTAATTTGACTTTAAAAATTATAAAAAATGCCTTTAAATTAACATTGGTGGAAAATGCTTTTACTAATATGTGAGATACAAAAGAGATAATTTCCAATTACAAAGAAACTATCATGATTAAATATCAATCAAATACATTTAATGAAACATAACATACTTAGTATATGGTGAAAGGTTTTCCCCGAATGAGAAAAAGGGTTTATTTTTATAATTCGTTAACAAATAAATCATTAATATAGCCTAAGGATTTGTAAGACAACATTCTCCTGTAGTCTTATCCCAAACCATTAACAATCTATCCACTAGATGACAGCACCTGATATTTGAAAATTTCCAATGCCATTTGGTTTGATCATTTGTAAGAAACACTAAGATTTGAATGAGTTAAAAAAACATGTGTTTATTTGTTTACATTTTGGTGTTTGATGTGTAAGTCATTTTTAACCACAATCACAAAAGAAAACTACCGTATTTGTTTGTTATAATGCCACCAGTCAGACGTGCTAAATTATTCCGCAGAACTCGGCATGCTGTACATGCTAGAAATATACGAATAAGTCAACGTGAGGTGCAAAATGATATTCAAAGGGATCGCCAACATCAAGATAGACCTTGAAATGTATTTAATCCTCATCGAGCCGCCTTCAATTATAACGTAGTAATTGCTTATAGTTTACTACAGATCGTAACTATTGGATCAATGAACGTTGTTTGTCCACATTGCAAGGCATTTATGTTCAAAAATCAACAGATTTAAGTTAATATTTAAGTTGCCTTTGAATATGAAAACTATTGGAACTCCAACGTGCAACCTTTCGAGGAATTCTGCGATGGCCGAAGTGTTGCAGGAAAGCAAATTGATCGTTTGGGATGAATGTACGATGGCACACAAAAAATCTTTAGAGTCATTAGACCGCACGATGCAAGATTTGCGAAACAACCAAAATCTATTTGGTGGAGCGATGATTGTATTAGCAGGAGATTTTAGACAAACTTTGCCAGTGATTCCAAGGTCAACGCCAGCTGACGAAATTACCGCATGTTTGAAGTCGTCCATTTTATGAAAACACGTCAAAACACTCAAATTAAATAATAACATGCGAGTAGAGTTACAGAACGATCAATCCGGCGAAGTCTTTTCCAAACAATTGCTAGAAATTGGAAATGGTAAAATACCTGTTGACCCATTGTCTGGATGCATTACATTCCCTGCCAATTTTTGTTCCTTTACAAAATCAACAAACGAACTTATCGAGATGGTGTTCCCAAACATAGTTGAAAACTACAAGAATCATGTTTGGTTAAGCGGACGAGTTATTTTAGCTGCAAAAAATGTTGGTGTCAAAGAAATTAATATTAATTATTCAAAATAAGATACCCAGTGGATTGGTGACATACAAATCTGTTGATTCTGTTAATAACCAAGATGATATTGTTAATTATCCAACAGAGTTTTTAAATTCACTTGAATTGACGGGATTACCACCTCACGATCTTCAATTAAAAGTGGGGTCGGCAATCATCATGTTGAGGAACATAAACCAGCCACGCCTTTGTAATGGCACTCGGCTTACAGTAAAAAGTTTGATGAACAATGTCATCGAAGCCACAATATTACAAGGGAAGTACAGAGGCAAAGACGTGTTGATTTAACGGATCCCTATGATTCCAAACGACATTTGACTTTAAGCGGTTGCAATTTCCAGTACGACTTGCATTTGCAATGCCGATAAATAAATCGCAAGGGCAGTCGTTGAGTGTTTGTGGCATAAATTTGGAAAATCCATGCTTTTCACATGGCCAACTCTATGTCGCCTGTTTCCGTGTCGGAAACCCATCAAACTTATTTATTTATGCGCCAGAAAACAAGACTAATAATGTTGTATACCAAAAAGCATTACAATAAACGAGTTAGTTTTTTTTTTTTTTTATATATTTTTTGTTATTTATTCCCTTTCACATTTAATATTCACATTAACGACAGGGCAACGTCTGTCGGGTCATCTAGTGTTACAATATGAAATAAAAATCAAATAAACAATGAAACTTGTATCCTACAACCAATCTAACAAAGACATATTTGCTAATTTTAAAGAATGACATTTTTCCCAAAAAAGCACACCTGCAAGAATAAAATTCTAAGATACTAGTAATGTTATTACTGTCTGTGTCTTAGGAGTTACCAGTTTTATGATTCAAAGAATATTGGCGGACGGACAGGACACACATTCACACACACACTCACACATATATTTATTAGTTACAAGTATTGTACTTTCAGTTATGATTAATTAAGCGTTTTTTTAACTTGATGCAAAAGGCACTTTTTGTTTTTTGTATTTCTAAGATAAGATACAAAACATATTTTCAATATCATTGTAAGATAATGAAAAAAAGCCCCTCTTTTAATCGGGATGAAAAAGAGTTAATATTACAACTGCTTTTAATTTCAGCTGGAATAATGTTGAAGAATTTAGGTCCAAGAAATAAAAATGTTTTTTTGGAAAATTGTGTAATTTGTTCGTGGTGTTCTATAACAGTTATTAGTTCTCGTTATTCGGAATGACCTACAATCTATAATGTTCCCATCATTTTTTGTCATTTTAAAGAAAGAATTAAGAACCTTAAAAACATATATATACCTCAACGGCAAAATTTTCTGAGAAATAAATAAAGGTAAGGATTCGTTTGAACGAGGTTTTTTGCATAATATTCTTAGAAAAAACTTTTGAATAATAAAAATAGGTCGGACATGAGTAAAATATGTACTTCCCCAGCACGTAATGCCATAGTTTAATTTAGAATGGACAAAAGCAAAATAAACTTGACGCAACACATAGTCAGGTCATAAAGAGCGCAGATTGTAAAATTTTCTTAGAAAAGCATATAAATAAAGCTTGAGACTCCTTATATGACTCTTCCAAAGTAAATCTTCATCTAGTTTAAGCCCAAGATACTTAACTGAATTAGCTTTCTCTAAAACGTTACATGAACAATTATTTTTTGTGGAACAGTTAATATTGTGGTACTTTAGAGGAATATTGAACTCAGTTGCATTTGAGAAAGTAAATATTAAGTAATTAGTTTTACTAGAATTTAAGGACAACTTATTATGATTAAACCAAAGACCTAGATTATTGAGATCATGTTGCATATGTGAAAAAAGGGCACTCTGATCATCAGCAGAGTATGCAAGAGCTGTATCATCAGCAAATGCAGTTATTCTTCCGCAAAATCTCCCAGTATATAAGTCATTAATAAAAATAAGAAACAAAATTGGGCCAAGGACAGATCCTTGCGGAACACCACTTATTATTGGTAATGTCATACTTGGTGAGTTTGAGACAACCACAAACTGCATTCTGCTATCTAAATAGGAAATAAACCAATCAAGTGCAACTCCTTTTATGCCTGCTTTATGCAATTTAACTAAAAGTATGTTATGGTTAACTGTATCAAAAGCTTTTGCTAAATCCAGGAACAAACCAGCTGTCTTATTACTCTTTGGATTATTAAGACTGTTATAGATGTAAGACAGAAAATTTTCTAATGCAACTTCAGTATTGAGACCCTGTCTAAATCCAAACTGATTACTGGAAAAAAAAAATTATTTTGATTAAGAAAATTTAACAAACGGGATATGATAACTTTCTCAAGAAGTTTGGAGAGAACTGACAAAAGAGATATTGGCCTATAGTTTCCAGCTTGTAAAGGAGACCCTCCCTTAAAAATAGGAATAACTTTGGCAGTTTTTAGTGCTTTGGGAAATTTCCCCTCTGAAAGGGATAAATCTATATATATAATTCCGTAAGCGAATCGGTCCCTACGAAATATCTCGAGTTAGAATTAAGATAGGGTAACGGTTGATGGCTCATTTTAAAGCTTGAGGGCCAAGGACGCAAGGAAAAATACCAGAATCATCAAAAGTTACCTGGGCTCCACCCCATTGGACCTTGAAGTTCCAATGTTAATCTAATGGGAAGAAGATTTTTAGAGCTACACGTGTGATTAAGCAGATGTTTCTGTGTATATTTTTTATCGTAAACTCAGCTGGTTATTGAGCAGCTATTTTGTGTTAAGATAACTATAAAATTATAACTTTTTAAAATTGCCAGAGCACTATAAAAAAGGAAAACATGGGTCATGGAAAAATTACGAATTCACAGTAGATTTCTTCTTTGTGGCCCCATCTGTGTAATTTGTACGAGTAGCCTACATTAAGATTTTGTGTGCTGAATATACTGCAGTTAAAAGTGACTTAGCCGTGGTATGTTTGATAAAATCGTTAATATATTGTCTTTACTCAGTGCAAGTAGTTTAGTTATTACATTACTGTTTATATAATGGCTATTTAGTGGTTAGAGTTGAATGGTTTTATTAAGTATTTGTTTATTTTTTACTGAATCATATTATGTAAACTACTAACATTGGATAACATGCGTATAAGGAATATTTTGTCATATTCATTATATGCTTCTTACCTTGCATAGGTCATACAGAAACTACAAATTCCCGTTAGTATATAAATGCAGGGATCTTTTCATGTAAATGATAGTGTGCGAAACGAACATATGTAAAAAAATGTTCTACTTCAACAATGTTTTGGACGAACAAACAAAATAGACTACAATCATAGCACAAGGAACGTCGGTAGACACAAGGGAGGGGTGGGGGGGCACGGGGGTACGGGGGCCCGGGGAGGCATGGAGGAAATATATGGCACGGGGGGCACAGGAGATGAGGACCGGCGAGCATGGGGGCACGGGATCACCATAGGTCCGGGTTCTTGGGGGCCACTAGGTGTGTCGGTGGCACTCGAGGTAGGGGGTAAGGGGGCCTTGGTGGAGGCATGGGGGCACATACTTGGAAGGGGGATTAATGTCAGTCATGGAGGCCACGGGGATATTGCTGGGGTACGGGGGTATGGGGGAGCACGGGGGTATGGGCATGGGGGCATAATGGACACCGGATACGTCGGTAGCACGACGGGTAGTTGAGCATGGGGGCACGGATGAAGGATGGAGGACATAGAGAGCACGGAGGCCTCAAGAAAGAACGATGGACGTGTGGGCACCTTAGAATTTGGGGGTACAGAGGCAAGGGGGCACTGGGGTACGGGTGCATGGGAGGTACAAGGGCCACGGGGCATAGAGAGTACAGGAAGCATGGGTCACGAGAGGGGAACGGAGGGCACGTTGAGGCTTAGAGGGAAATAGAAGGCACGCGGAGGAATGGCATGCATGGGGCACGGGGGCATTGGAGACATGGGCAGGAACGGCGGGCATGGAGGCACGGGGCATGGGCATAGAGGCACTAGAGACATCGATATCATGGGGAGTTGTTTTGCATGGGGGCACCAGAGAAGCTTTGGGGACATAGGGGAACGCCAGGCATAGGGGCATAGGTATGGGGACAAAAGTGGCACTAGAGAAGTTGGTGGCACAGAGTTTGGTAGTTTTGGGTACACGGGGGAGGAATGGGAGACATAGCTTGGGGCCTCTGGGAAGAACAACGGGCATATGGGCACGGGAGAGTGGGGGGTACGGGGGCATCGGGGTACTCGGGACAAGAGTGTACGGGGGCATGGGGGTACTCAGGACACGGTGGCATATTGGGTACAGGAAGGACGGGTCACGGGAGGGGAACGGGGGCAAGGGGGATTCTTGAGAGGACTTAGGGGCATGGGCATGGGGGCATGGGGGCATGCCCCCCCCTTGCAGGCATTGGGGCACGGGGGTAAGGGAGGCACGGGGGCATGGGAATAGGGCCCTCGGCACTAGGACACTAGGAAAGTCGGTGACACGGGGGGTAGTTTGGCATGGGGAACAGGGGGATGGAATGGGAGACATAGCACGGTGGCCTCAGGGAAGAACGGCGGGCATGTGGGCACAAGAGAGTGGGGTGTACGGGGGCATGGGTGTACTCGGGATACGAGGAAATGGGGCATGAGGGTACTTGGGACACGGGGGCATAGGGGATACAGGAAGGACATGGGAGGGGAAAGGGGGACAAAGGGGAGGCTTGAGGAAAATTAGGGGCATGGGGAGGAACGGTTGGCATTGGGGCACGGAGGTAAGGGATGCAAGAGGGCATGGGAATGGGGGCACAAGTGGCACTAGAGATGTCCGTGGCATTGAGGGGGGGGTAGGGTAGTTGGGATGCATGGAGGAGGAAAAATATACATAGAGGGCACGTAGGCCTTGGGAAAGAACGTCGGGTATGTGGGCATGGGAGTTTGGGGGGCACATTGGTACGGGGCCATAGGGGTACTCATTCCACGGGGGAGTATGGAACAGGAAGCACCGGTCACAAAAGGGCAGCGGGGTAGGCTTCGGGGACAAGGCGAGTGTGGTGGATACTGGGGCTTGGGAGAAGTTGGGGGCACAGGGTTCCAGGATACATTAGTGTACAGTATTAATGGGCTAATAATTATTTTGTGATGTTGAATTGAACTATTGCATTTACTTGAGTTACGAACTCATTATGTATACATGTTAAGGGTTAAACCTATTTTTATCGTTCCTGGCAGTATTAGTGTACTGTAATAAATTTAATTTTTGTTCTTGGTTCATTACTGATTTTATACAGCCTAAAAGATTAGTCAAGATTATTTGATATTTTGTAAGAAAATTCAACTGTGATTTCACACTACAGCTTCGAGAAGGAATAACGTATCTGCGCAACTAGGTCTGGAATTGAAAGTTAATTTTGGAGATAACATCACCATTTTACTTTTTAGGGGCCTTTGCCCCTACAAGCCCCTAGTTAAATATAAAAACCAAAACTGGTGTGAGGATTAGGCAACATTTTTTATGATATTAGCTGATATCCCATCAGGCCCAGGAGCTTTGTTATTCTGCAGCGACATTATTAACCGCGACACTTCGTCCCTACTTACTGGTTTCCAAAAAAATGAGTTGATACTGGTTTTTTTTCAGTAAAAAACATTTTATACTGTTCAAGCTGATCTGCAGAGAGATCCATAAAAGATGAAAGAGCATTGGGGACATTGACAAAGAACTCATTTAATTTCTGAGCAACTAAAGTTTGATCAGTAACTAAACAATTATATTCTCCTTCCAACTGAATTTCCTTGAATGACTAGGAGGATTTCCCGGTTAACTCATTGACTATTTTCCACTGACCTTTGCTATTGTTGAAATTTTGCATAAATAATTTTTCATAGTACTTATTTTTTGCTTCCACAATCCATTTATCAATTTTACATTTTAATTTTTTTAAATTATTTTTTAAGGCAAAATTAATGGGATATTTTTTGACAATTCGAGCAACTTTATCTCTATTGTTGATAGCTTTGACAAGCCCATCCATAATCCAGGGTTTAAGACTTTTTAATTTACCACTAGTTTTAAGTTTGGAAAATTTTGATTGCTCTATTTTACTTTGTTAAATAAAAATAAAATTATCAAATGCTTCATTAACATTATTACTGGAATAAACTAAAGACCAGGATTCATTCATTAAGAAAAAATTCAATTTATCATAATCCAAGATTGTTAATGTGTCAGTCTTGTTTCTTTCCGTTGGTGAGGAAGGCACTGACATGCACACAGCATGATGATCTGTTATTTGAGCATTTATAACCCCCGAAAAATTATTTTTTATCTGATTACTACGAAACAAAATGTGATCTATACAATTCTGGCTCGCTTCACGTGTAGGAATATCAATCAGGTGCTCAAATCCAACACTAGAGATAATCTGCATATATTTATCAACGAGAGTAAGTAGTGTGAAAAGGGCACACCTGGGACGTGACGTCATCACGATGACGTCAGCGTGAGTCACGATGACGTCACCATGACGTCATCAAGGCCGTGACGTCATAGTGCCGACATATGACGTCATACAAATGACGTCATGGTGACGTCATTACCGCTGACGTTATCATGATGACGTCACTGACGTTAATTAGGTCAAGGTCACGCAAGAGTACAAAAAAATTTTTTTTTGCACTTTTGCGATTCCTCAGAGCAAGGCGAGAAAATGAAATTTTTCGAGGAATCACAAAAGTGCAAAAAAAATATTTTTTTATTCCCTAGCGATCAGACTCTCGACCTAATATATCCGTCAGGGGTCATTGACCCAGCCCCAGAACCGCCAGATTTAAAAAAATTTATATTTGACTTACCCACCGAGAGAGAGCCGAACAATAATTTCTTCAAACACCCGACAGTGGGACAAAGGACACGCGATGCCAACAGGACCGCGTCCGAAGGGATACTGAATTGGACACAGGCGGTACCCGGCCCGGTGGTGGGGATAAGGAGGTGGTGCTGGAAAAGTGGTGAGGTGGAAGAAAAATTTTATTTTTTTCAACAAATCGTCCGTTATTCATCACTAGGTATAAGAAAAAAAAAAATTCTTTATGCACATTTCTCAACATGTTCAAACCTGTTCAAGGTCAACCATTTGAAGTTTTAAAAAAAGTTTTTTCTTTAAATTTTTTATTTACAAAAACCCTCCTTCATCTTCATATGTGCTGTCTGGACTTGTGCTTGTTGTAGAAGAATTTTCTTCGCAGCAACATGTTCCTTGTGTATTTTGGACTACCCCTTCTGCTTCATCCATACTGTCGTCGATGGTTGGACAGTCGTATTCCAAATCCATTTTAATTATCATCCCCGGATTTTGAAGTAATAGCATGTGCAATTTTTCATAGATTTCTTTTAGGTATTCAAGGCTGTCAACAAGTAATTCCCACTTCATTGTGTCATGTAACCTCTAGCGTTGCTGAGTTGGAAATGAAGCCAGACTTGCATGTAGGATTGGTATTTTTGAAATTGCGGTGGTGGGGGTAATTGATACAACCAGACAGGTTGAGACTTGTTCAAGGTCAACCATTTGGAGTTTTAAAAAAGAAAATTTTATTTACAGAGTAGTGTTGAAAACTGGTAATTTGACTGTTTTATCTGCACACTCGGTGCGTCTTAGACAATATACTACTGCATAAACCAAGTAGAAGAGGATTGCAATCAATAAGGCCAAGATCATGATGAGATCCAATTTTAAAATTTTTTGAGTTAGCATATGATCCTTCCTGATCCGTCTCTCTTCCATCCTTCTTTCCATCATCTCCACTAGATCCACATGCTGGCATCTCCTCCTCCCCAGGCTTTCTGCTTCATATATTGGTGGTGGAACATCCATGTTTGCAGTTCGAAAGATCGAGATGTAATGAAACACATTGGTGTTGACTCTCAGGTATCCGATAGGAAAAGTGGTGGGGGAAAAACCTGAACATGTTAGAACATGTTCAAGGTCATCCAATTTGTGTTTTAAAAAATCCTATCTTGCTACAATACTGTAGCAAGATAGGTTTTTATTTTGTTTTTATCTTTTTATTCTTTTATTACAATACAAAAATATACATATTGAAGTAAAGTGAGGATACAAAATATAAATATTAGTCAGGAGAAATATTCCAAGTTTGGACTGGCTTGAGTCTTCATGGATGACCTGGAGGAGTAGACCGATGAAGTTGATGATGATGGTGACCTTGGCGGCTCGTCATCCCTGAAGACATGGGTGCATTTTGTGTTGCATGCAAAAATTTGCATGTTCAGTCGGTATCCCTGTTCGATTAGTGATTTAAATTCTTGAACAATTTTGTTTAATTCTTCCAGATTTCTTACAAATACTTCTTCATAATTTGCGCATTTTACAGTGAGAGCCATCTTGATGTTTTCCGTGTGAAGTCCAAAGGTGGAATGAATAATAGCAAGAATGTTTGAAGGTAGTATGAAATAGTGGTGGGGGGGAAGGACTTTACACGCTGTCTGATGGGAGGTGGTTAAATTTTTTCCAACTAAACATATTGATTGAACAAATGGCGCAAAGTTCTTTAGGTGTATGGTAACTTAAAACTGGAGCTACATGACCATATTGTAAACATCCATCATCTTGTAGGAATTGTGCCGGGTTAGAGATAGCAGCCCTTCCACAACTTCGACAAAATTTTGTACCATCACCAAACTTGAACCAACCAAAAGTGTTGTAACCTTTGTTGTCTAGCTTGTACTGTTTAATAAAAATTTTAATTTGCTGAGGAGCGTTGGATTGTAAAGTATGGCTAAATAGCTGTTGATCTTCAATAATTTTTCTTACACAAAGCTCAAATAGGGTGCTCATCGTTTGACAGTTGCAATCAAACTGAACTTCTTTACAGTCTGTATGCTGGTAACCCGAAATGGTGGGGGAAAACACACACACACACCCACACACGTATTGCTGTTTGAAAAATATTTTTTTTTATTTAATTTGTGCAAAGGTCAAAGGTCAAGGTCACCCCAGAGCCTTAAAAAAAGGCAACATATCAATATGTGAAATTTTTTTTTTGCTTCACATATTGATATGTTGCCTTTTTTGTGTGTTTTTTTTTTTATTTTATCTTTATTTAAAACAGTACAAACAAGATTACATGACAAAAATTATATAGTTAAAAAAATACAAACAGATACAAGAAAGAAAATTTTTTTTTTTAACACTGCTGCTTGTCTGCG
The DNA here is from genome assembly GCA_030545055.2 of Neoaliturus tenellus. Taxonomy (NCBI): domain Eukaryota; kingdom Metazoa; phylum Arthropoda; class Insecta; order Hemiptera; family Cicadellidae; genus Neoaliturus; species Neoaliturus tenellus. Next base: position 22,336,695 of record CM061531.1, read on the forward strand.
ATGTGGATTGTAAGCTCGGTGGAGTTGCTGCCGCTGCATCCGTGGGACACCAAGTAGAGACATCCTGGTTGAATGGAGCGTAGGTCTTCATTTTGGAGTAGGTGAACAAATCTCTTCGGAAGGTAAATTTGGAATTTTGCTTCGTCCCCCGGAGTGTATGGTGCTTCGCTGAGGCTGCAGGAGATTGCTTCGCCAACAGTAGTTTCCATCTTCTTCATTGCATGTATAATATAGTGTTTTTCATCCTTCAACTCTGAACATTTTTTTACCGGCAAAATTGTAGACTTGGAGTGGGCGTTGAATTGTTCCACCAAAGTCTGCAGAAACTGGTTGGATGCCATGGTTGTTCTAGAGGTCCTCGCTGTCTTCTTGCTCTGAGATGTTGTCGTCTCGGAATCTCGAGTAATACTCGTGCCAGGTCTCGGTCTGCTCCTCGCTTTTATAATCGCCGTTACCCCCACCACCATCACCGATTTCTCCATCTTGCAGGTAAGTCGCTAATTTTAAAGCGTTTTTTAACGCACAGTGCCTGTCCCTTTCATGTTCCACGCTTTGTGTGCAAATACAAATGTTTTCAGCAATAAATTTAAAATTTTTATCAATTTGCACATCTTTGACTGGATTAGATGTAAATTGTTCTATCCATCTTTTCTTTTCAAGTCCTTTTGTGTAAATATTAGTAAATCTGTTTGAAAATTGATGCATAATATGATACAAGTCTGAATAACTGGTAAAACCGTCATACCAATCGATGTGATGAAAATATTTCCAAGTCCATCGGTTTGTTGTTGCGGCTTTGGTGGTTAGTGAAGAAAAAGAGCATGGTGGTTTAAACAAAAATGTGTAAGGAATATTTTTATCTATATCGTAAAATACGAGCTCTTTAATTATAAACCGATCGTCGTTACCACGAAACGCTTGAAATTCAATAATACCCGGTTTGGACTTGATTTCCTCTTCCATGTCCATTTGAAAGGTCACCCGTCTATCCATCACGGTGTCGGAAGGTCAACTGTTTTCCACACCACGGTAGGCATGCATTTATGCCAGGCCGTACAGTTGAAGGCGCGTTGGTGTATATTTAACGTGGGCACCATCCCCGGTAGGCCTACACCCACAAAATTTTATTTTTTTATTTGAAAATTTGCCAATTGAAGGGTAAACTGTTGTGAAATTTTAAAATTTTATTTAACTTTCCATCTGATCATTTTTGTTGTAGTCATTCTCATCACTTTGATCCTTTTCATCACTGAAATGTGTTTCTTCATCCGATTTCACAAAATTACTTTTTTCTTGCACATATTGCTCCAATTGTCTCCACATTTGAACTTCATGAGGAATTCTATTGAATATTGAAGTGTCCACAGGTCCATACAAAATTGGCGCGTCCGGTTGTTTGTCCAAAGTGTCTGTTAAATAATCTTTAATAATTGAACTGGAGAATACTAGCTGTCTTAAATATCTTGTTATCGGTTCCGTTGCACATGTTAAAATAAAAAATTCTTCTCTGTTTAGTTGAATTTTTATGTCATGTTTGGTTGTATTTCTGAATCTCATTTGATGTTCACCTCGGTGTTTAATAATATCAATTTCCAAGTCTGAATCCAATAGTCCTACTTTTGTTTTTCTGCCAAACATGTTGCTACTAAAGTAACATTCCAACAAATGGAGGTGTTTCATAAAAGATTCCCAAGCGTTGGCCGTAAACAAAATCATTTTTGTTCCGTGGGTTAAAATTACTGTAGGTGAATAGTCGGTTGATTTCATAACTCCAATTAAAACACTTTTATCCAAACTTGAAGAGATTGGATAAAAAATTCGTAAAAATACTTCCATCAAAATATTTGGTGAAATATTTTCTTCCCCATTTCTCTTCCTCTTGGACAAATATTTTTTCTTTTTAAATTTTTCATCTTCTTGATCTGCGCCGTGTTGCTGTCCATTCATGTCTAAAAATTCAGAAATTTCTTTCTCTATATCGCATTCCGTTGTACCACTAGTAGAAGCCATATTGAAGATGATGCTACCCATACGATGTCAGGCAACAAACTGATCAGGAGCGGTCTGTGCGCTCCGCTTTTATAATCGCGCCCGTGATTGAAATTTTACAAAAACGAGTTTTTATAAAACATTTTTAACAATTCCTGTCAAAGGTGTGTAAGTGACAATTTTATCGTGTAAAATTAAACAATATGCTGTAGTATTTGCTGGTATCGCTTTGGCAAATTCCATTTCTATTTTTATATCCACACTTGATGATTTTACCGATTCATTTTGTTTAGAACAATCGATTACTACTATTGGGTAGTTATCTAAATATTTTTCCGGTGAAAGCAAAGGCGTATTTGTTTTACCGTAATATGAATTTTGAAATCTCGCATACATATCGTATAGTATGCTGAATTTTTTATCTGCAAACGATACATTTAAATTGTCGTATGGGAAAAATTGTGAATTTAAATAAACTTTAATATTTTTCAAGTCACAATGATCAAATTGGCCCGCATGTTTAGTAATATCGTCTCTCCTAGCTGTTTGTAAACCAAATATAATATATCTGGCCCGCTCCACATAATTTGATGTTTTAACAGTCCAAGTGTGTCGATCCGTAGTAGGTAAACTGGGATGTTCATGGAATTCCCAACTTCTAAATGGAATAACAATATCACGATCGGCTTTTAGTTTTCTTAATAGTAGCATTCTATGCTCGTCAGCTAATTTAACATGTGGAACTCTCCATACGATTTTGTCCAACGTTAATTTCCATTCTAAAGTCGCATCTGTTGTACCACTCGCAGCTTTAATAATATCTTTATCGTTTGAAGATCTCAATAAAACTAATTCTTGTTTAACATTTAATATTATTTTCCTATAATCTTCCGCGAAACCAAGCAATAAACGTAATGGAATGTAGAAATCAAAGAATCCCTTTGAATTTGGGGTGATTGTATCAATTGTAGGTAAAACCCATCCGGCGGGTATTAATAAATTGGTATCAGTCGGTGATATAGATGTTAATCCTTTTAAAGTTGTTGCAATACCTACTTTTTTAGTGGAATCTACTGTAACACCTGATATTTCATATCTGATTTCATCAAACAAGAAAGCCATTGCGTTATTTATAAATGGAACTACTGTACCTACACTATTGTCCTTTTTTGTTACTTTTCCTTCGATATACAAGTAACTTTCACATGGTAGTGTGTAAATGTCTTGATGTTGTATAGGAATACGAATTTCATCGTTATTGTTCAATTTTGATGAAGTGTAAGGGTTGTGGGTGTGATATTCTTTTTCCCATAGTGTTTCGTCGAATGTCGGACCCTGCGCTATATCCAGTATATCCATAATCGGTTAATTTTAAACCAATCTTTTCTAAGAAACGAATGTTCTCGCGTGTTAACTCCTCCACAGCTGAAGAGCTACTAATGCGGTTTCTCGTAGGCTGTCCACTTTTAAATGATAAACCCATGATTTTTGTATTAAAGTGTCGATTTTAAATGTAATCTAACTGTAATTGGCTCTTCTCGAAAATCTATCAAGTTACCGTCTTGATCCAATACGTTCAACACGATGTCTGAAATGAAAGTGGTGTTCAACGGCAGATATACTAGGTTTTGTGGCTTTTCAACAATTTTAAATCCTGGAGGTACACTTGGGTAAAAAGTATGTATTATATGAGTATTTGCCCCATCTCTGTAAGCTCCTTGTATAATGTTACAAGTTATATCTATACTATTAACTTTTAGTATAGTTACAGTTTGTTTACCGGAATGTGTTTTATTTGGTTCTAAAATTGGCTCATCTTTGGAAAATCCTAATAAATCACCGATTGACTTTTCCTGAGTAAAATCTATATAATATTTGGAGTTAATTTCAGCTTTCATCGTATTGTTATTACATTTTAATGTTATATTGTCTTTTCCCATTTTATTTTGCAAAAATTCATTTATATGATCAATTTCATAAGAACCTGTGGGTAAACTGCAAACTTCTAAGTCTGTAAACTTCCCACTGGCATCTTTTCCTTTATAATAATGCAATAAGTTGTTTTTATCTTCCGTAACATTGGGAATAGAGTTGTAAGTTGTAAAATCTAACAGTGCCGCCTCCCAAAATCTTCCTTTTTGCAAGCGTAACGCTGGGAAAAGGATACTTCGTAAAGTGGACGATTTTCCTGTTAATGATACCGTATAGGAAGACATCTCAATTGTGACTGATACTTTTAGCTAGGAATTCCAAACATAAATGGCCGCATATTAAAGTGTTATCAGGTTGTTCTCTTTTATAGTTGTAATATATGTTTTTAGCAGATTTAAAGTAACGCTCAAGTTCTTTAGGTGGTGGTAAATTGCCAAAACTATCAAAGTAATATATATTATCACCTAATTTCTTATAACAAACCCAATGAGTGCTAGGACCTTCAGAATTATCTAAATTTACAATGCCTGTTTCGTTTTTCCACATTTTAACTGGTAAATCATCTTTCATAAAGACACCGCGAAAAAAAGGTATTTTTAAACATGAAATGTATTTAAATAAATCGATATTTGTTAACGCTTTATGTGGTATTACTAATTGATTTCTTTTATTTAATATGCACGATACGGTTTTAGGTATAGACCTGCCCCGTTTTTTACCATTGACCATACTGTTGGTTTTTTACTACCCTTTCTGGTGGAACGTCGTTTTCTTCTAATATTCCCTCCATGTTTTGTCTTTGCCGATCTCCTTTTCATTCTTCTCCTCCTTTTTCCACCTCCTACTGCTGTTTTAGCCTTCATACCTGCTGTTACCGCTAAAGCTGCTGCTTTTTCTGCAATACTAGCGTCACTAGACTTTACTCGTTGCCAAGCTATATCCGCGAGCTTTTTATCAGCTATTGATCTATTTTTTGTATCGCTAAATGTGGAATATGCTATATCGTGTTCTTTACAAGCCTGATCTAACTTATTTATGCCTGGATCGCCTCTTTCCAGTCGTTTTTTCAATTTAGTTCCTGGTCCGCAATACTGATAACCTCCCGGTATGTGAAATTCGTATGGTAAAGCGTCTATTGCTCTATTTACGACAGATCCTACTGGAATTCGATTTAAAGCTTTACTCAACAGAGAAACCGCTGTGGACGTGATACCGCCTCCTTTCCGTATAGTGTCTCGATATGGACTGGTGTAATGAAACGTCATGATTGTCTTTTATATTCGAAAAGCGTAACCTATGTGTTACCTCTATGACAGGTTGCACATTAATGATGTAATTTATGGTGTTATTTAATTAAATATCAATATCACCCCAATTTGATGATCTAAACTGTTGTGTATTAGGGTGAATAAAGTATTTTTTAAAAATTTCCCTTTTAATCCAACCACCTCTCGCGGCTTCATCCCAAATTTTATGACCTGGTCCTCCTCGAAGAACTTCCGGTGTGAAATGATTGTGTAAATCAAATATTGCATTACCTAAAACTTTTACAAGAAAATTAACAGTGACGGCATCATCTACATGTTCAGGGTCTTTAAGTTCTGTTATACGTTTATTATTACAAGTATACACTTTACTATCGTTTAATGATGTTGTAATGGTCTGTCCTACAGTTGCAGCATCATTTGCTTCTCTTCCTTGCGCCAAGTTTTTTATCACTCTATTATTACATGTAAACCATCTAAAATAATGATCTGGATCTAGATGTACGGTTTGTGATAAAGCAGCTGCATCATGATTTTCATAACCCCATCCCATATTTGATAACTTTTTATCCATGCAATCCCAAGCATTATTTTTGTATGTTAATAAATTAAATTTTTCATTACCTTGAACAAATTCATCCCCTTTCTTCGATACTACTTGATCTTGTTTTACAAAAGAGGTTGTTTCTTGTTTTAAGGTTTCCATCATTTGACCCACTGTTGCACCATCTGATGGCGCCGAACCATCTTTAACATTTGCTAAACAATTACCAAAACAATCTATAACCCCTACATCACGTATGATACAATGATCTTTAATATATTTTAGATTTACAGCATCGTTTTCAGTTTTCGGATAACCTATATCATTAATAACAAATTTATAAAAAGAAAATCCATCTTTTGTCTTTTCAGGTATCAAGGAATGTAAATAGCGTCTATTCACACTGTCTTTTTCATCTTTAGGATCATCTACGTTGGATATACGTTTATTGTTAGCACTATACGTTTTTCCATTGAATTTTAATGTATTTTTTAATTCAGATGACAAATAACCTTTGTTTATTGCATCACCGTTTTGATTTGGTTTACCAACGTTGATAATTCTATGATTTTCTGCATCATATGTGTTATTGTGTAGTCTTAATGTTGGTGATATCTTTTCCTTTACTATTTTTAAATTTACTGCATCGTTTTCGTCCGTGGGATCTTTTATGTTTTTTAACCTTTTATTACTAATATCATAATCTCCTTCAGGTGTTTGTGGTAAACCAGCACCTCTTTTTAAGTTATTCGCGTAATATAATCCATCCGAGGAATACCGTCCGAACTTGTCGACACTCATAGTGCAACTGAATATCATTTTAGGCAGTAACGCATTTTTATGAGATTACCCCGCGGTTTCTAAGTTCATCCAATAAAGCCACCCATTCGTTTTCCAATCCAGTATGACCCGCTTCTTTGGCTTCATGTATTAGTTTCATTCTATCCACCAATTTATTGATATTATTGTAATAAATTACGTTTGTATTGTATAGTTTCTTCATCAATCCTTTACCGGTGACTGATTTGCTTCTTTTTCTCGGTTCTGGGGAACTTAAATCTAAAGTGGATGCTACTAATCTTCTTTTTACAGGTTTTCTTCTTATAATAGGTATTAATTTGGAAACAAAATCTTTATATTTTACAGATTTATTTCTATATATGGGTGCTTCAGGTAAATAATTTCTTTTATATGCATTAGTTTGATCCAAAATTTTGCTATACACTTCCAAATCATCATTTTTTACTAATGCTTTTAAAGGTTTATTTTCAAATAATAATTCAAATAGCCCCCTTGTTCCCTTATATATTTGATCACCTACGTGAATATTATCATGTTCATCGACATCTAATTTGCTATTACCAATCATTACACCTTCTTTGGACATTCTTGCTCCATAACTGTGGTATTTTTTAGTAGAATCAGTTCCAATTAACAGTTTTAACAAGTATTTCCTTCCTAACGGTCCTTTTGTATGAATAGTTTCACCCAATAAGCTTATGTTTGATGGTTCTCCTTCTGTTTTTTCTTCTTCACTCGCTATAGATACCACTTCTTCTTCACTACCAGCATATACATCTTCTCTTTCTGCCGTTGTATCACTAAATATGGAGGCTTCCGGGTCCTCATCGCTAATATCTTCTGATATTACACTTTCCCTTTCATATTGTGTTATCGGAGCAATAATATCACCTTGAAAAGAAGGTTTAGTCAATTTTTTGTTCAATTGTTTCAAAGGCTCTGTAATAGGTTTAAAAGTAGATTCGAGAAATTTCTCCCTTTCGCTGATACCTAACTTTAACGCTCTGTTTTTAGCCCGAATAGAATCACTAAGTGATTTAATTTCCTTTACTAACTTTTCTTGGTTAACCATGTTTGTAGCAAGACGTGCTGTACAAGAATGATTGTGTGATATAATGGTTAGTGAATTAATATAAATTTATCAAAACCTATCCTGTATCGGCCGTTATTTAGTGGTTGTTCCTTCATAATTGTCAAAAATCCATAATTTTCAGCCCAAGCCTTACCACATATGTCTTTAAACCGTTCATATGACATATCCGCATTGACATGATCGTAATATATGTGTTTTAAGTTAGTTTCATCCTGTTTGAATACAATTAACACATTTGCGTTGTCTCTTATCAGTTGTTTTGGTATTTTACTATAAGTCTGGCCTATGTAAATGCTATCTATATTGTTATGTCGCCCCATAGCGAAATAACTCCTGATAGTGTTTTGGTTTTCACAGGATACATCATCAAATATAAAAACTGAAAATGGTTTAGCTTCATGCGGTTGCATTACACTTTCACTTGCATCAAACTTGTAATATTTCACTTCTGGAACATTATTAAATATTTTTTCTAATAATTGGTATTTGGGTTGTTGTAATGATTTGGAAAAGACATACAAGTTATTGAAACGCAATCCTTTTGGGTTTGTAATCAAATTGAATACTAAATTTGTTTTACCACAATTTGATGGACCGGTTACAAGACAACGCACCGTGTTTGGTAATAAAACACCATGTTTGCCACTGTTTAATTCTGAATTGTCCACCGTGAGTTCATCAATATTATTAATAGGAAAACTATCCTTTTGCGGTATTATCTCCATCCTTTGTAAAGGTTCAACCTAAAATGATGCTCCATCATTATATAAGATCCTTTTTAGGTATCCAAGAATCTTCACTCTTATTAAATCCTAACCATCGCACTTTAACTTTATCTTTTTTCCGTTGTAACACCTTTTCAACGAGATATACATCACCTACCGTGGATTTTAACATTTCATGTCCATAAAACCCTCCTTCGAGCAATTGCCCTTTATTATCTTTTAAAATGTAAGTTTCCGGAACTGTAGGTTGTACCTTAAATACGGTAAAAACCTCATTTGTCCAGTTTGGAAGATATCTTTTACTGAATACACCTTTGTATTTGCTTATTCGCACTTTATCACCAACATTAAACGTTTTAGGCTTTAGTTTTTCAACTTTTGGTTTAGTATTTATTTTTATACGTTTTAATACAAGTTTTTCATTTTTATTAGTCACCTGGCTTGGTTTCATACCGATAGTTCTATGGTACTTGTTATTGTAATCGTTTATTAGTTTTGGTAACATATCAATCCATACGTGCGATCCTCTGTTTGAAAACATCTTGTACATCGCACCTTTTAAAGTCCTATTGAATCTTTCAATAATTGTTGCTTTTACCTCTGAATTAGTGGAATAATGGTTTATATTGTGTTTCTTCATTAAATTTGAAAATTCTTTATTGAAATATTCTTTACCATCATCGGTTTGTAAATGTTTTATGGTATTTTTGTCTCTCTGTATCGCAGTTTCCATGGCTTTTGTTACACTCTTGCCGGTTTTATCTTTTAGTGGTAAAGCATCTGCCATTTTTGTAAAACAATTGATAATAGTCAATATATATTTAAATCCTTTATTTTGTTTACTATAAGGAATCATTTCGATTAAATCAGCTTGATATAGATCATTCATTCCTTTTATAACAGTATTTCTTCGGGGAAATTTCCTCCTAGCAGGTTTATGAAGTTCATGAACAATTTTTTGTTTCAAATCCATAATTTTATCCTTCCTCATTCATGGGTGAAGTAAAAATAAATTTTTTATTACATTATACCCATATTTAACTGGGTCAAGGTCATTCAAATTGATGTAAAAAAAATGGGGAACACGGCGTTGGACTTGCCGTGTTCCCCATTTTTTTTACGGAAGGAAAAGGAATTTAGGTTGAAAAGGGTCGAAGAATAGGTTAGTTGTTGATAGGATTAAGAGAGTAGTGGCCAAAAGGAAGAGTGTTAATTTTATCATCCATGATATGTCTTTTGTCATCATTTGCCGATAGTGCTTTTTTCACTTCTGTAACACTGTATAGTTTGTGTTTTTCACTTCTTATGGTGTTAAATTTTGCTGTTAAGGTGGTGTCGTTAAATAAACAGTTTTTGTAGTGTTCAAAGTTTATATTTTTCTTTAAATAACCTGTCTTCACACCTTTTGCTTTCTTGGTGGTTGATGTTTCTTCTTCTTGTCCTTTATATACTTTAAAAGAATATAATTTGGACATCAGTGCGACGATTTCTTTCATTACTGATCCGTTACATTCATCTTTGAACTTGCCTAGCACCTTTTTGTTTTCTTCATTGAAGTTTGGATGATTCCGGGGGTAGTCTGAGAAATCAAAGTCATTCTTGTGTACAAACGTTTTTAAATCTTTGTACATGTCTAAAGTTTTTATCCAATAAATTAGTGCGTCCGTGTCCATGTAGGCTATTCCAATATTTTCTCTTCCATAATGTTGTACCATTTTGTTGTAGTGAAAGTCGTACATATGTGTTTTACTTATATCTAATATTGACATTCCTATATACAACGGTCGATCCATTAATACTTTGGTTTTCTTCATGCTGACTGCTACCAAGTTTTCATTGATTATCATACTTGTTCCGAAATTCGGTTTCTGTACAAGTTTTTCCATCTGTCTGGGGTCTGTTACTAATTTTACAATTTTGTGTTTCCTCTTGTTTTCCAAAGTTTTTCCAAATATTGCATTGTTCATAAGCTTGTAAAAATCTTTTTCAAAAGCTGATGTTGCTGCGGCTCTCCTTGCAGTGTTGGAATCAATGTATGGTTTTAAATAACAAGATTGTGAAAATTTTAAAACTCTATGAATTTTGGTAATAATCAATCCTAATTCAAGGGCTTGTTGAACAACAGAATAATGTGCTACATATCTGTTTTTATCTTCCAAGGTCATCATCAACTTTGGCCATCTTCCAGTAGGAGATATTTCAGTTCCGGCCAGTAGTGGTAGGTCGTAGTGTTGGTCATGCAGATGTTCTGGATAATGAAAGTCGCAGTCCAAAATGTAGCCGGTTGGTCCATCTTGTGGGATCTGCATGATGTCACCGATGCTGTCCGGGTCTACCCACTGGAAGTCGCCATACGGAAGGGGTTTAGACATCGCCCAACCGTATAAATTATTTGCATCAAAATATCCAAGAAAAATTGAATCTTTAGTTTCATCATAGTTTGGTAGGAATTTATTGTTGGCTTTTACATATCTTGTGACAGCCTGAGTCAATCCACCGCGTACACTCGATTTAATCATCAAAACCATATCGATGTCGGTTAGTAGCTCCAACTTGCACTCGGTCGATTTTAACATGGCCTGCCATGCTAAGCCGGGAGATGTAAACGAATGAAGGGGGTCCAGTCCGTAAGCAGTGAAACAGGTGTTCCTGAATTGTTCCATCACATCACATAATAATGTTACATCTAGTTTTACATAAAAGTCAGAATAATCGCCCAAGGTATTCATTCCTAATTCATTCCAGACGTTACAAGCATGATTATAATCTTCAATTGAAATTTCGGTATCCGTTAATTTACTTTTAAAAGCTTCGATTGGTGGTAGACATGTTTCATCAAATTTTTCTAGTCCAGTTATATAATCATATGGAAACACTCCTTTTCTTAGCACCAAGTCCATTTTATCTTCTGGTACAATTTTTCTTATTTCCTTCAAGTCTTGTCTTCTTAAATTAGCTGTTAGTTTGGCGAGGCTAGATGACATGAATCTATAAGAGTCCACGAATCGAAGCTTCATTTTGCCAACAGTCTTGGAAAAACTAATATAATTTTCTAAAGTGTTGGCCAAAACATAAATTTTCCCATTATCCCTACCCAATTCTGGAATAATAAAATGTGAATCATAACCACTAAGGTTATGCAATACAACTGGAATGAATTTCGGAAGTTTATAATTAATATTACAAGCATTGCAAGCAGGCCCTCTGTAATAACCAGTAAGATGATCATGGTCATGCACTTTATGGTTGTCAAGAGTAAATTCTTTTTTGCACAAGTAACAATTAGTGGCATTGATATGTTGGATTTCCTCCTCTTCATCAAGAGGTAACATTGGAATAATATTACTGTACAATTCTTGAACCCTACCAGCTATATAATACAAGTTATCTACAAAATGTTTAGCAGGATCCTCACCTCTGTACAAAATTGGTGTTGAACTTAAACCAAAATTATGTAAATGGTCTTCAGAAAGTGAGGATTTAACAAGCATACAAAAACTGTTAGGTTTATGCAGTTGATATTTAGTTCTACTAGTAATTTCCCCATCTGGATGTTCTTGGGGTACCAGTGTGGACTCAAAGTTTGCATAAATTACAATTGGTACTCTATATTGATGGTTAATCTTTTCAAATTTTACAATAGAGCGAGTAGGTGCAGGCAAACTAATTTTACATTCAAAATTTTCATTACAGAGTCTTTGGTGTTCTTGTAGCCATTCCGCACCTCCTCTCCTTACATCTTTTGACACAAAACAAAAGCATCGCTTACAAATAGTTTTTCTATGTCGTTTTTTAGTAAGTTGGTTACCAACAAGTCCTTCAAAATTTTTAATATAAACATAGTGTGATATTTCACCTTTAGATATTAACAACAAATCAGTATGGTTCCTAAGCTCAGTTTTTGCTACTCTTAAAGGGTATACATTATTTGAATCGTCCAATCCAAAAATATTTACACTAACACCTGGATTGTGTTTCTCAAACTTAGAAATATCAGAAATTTTTACAGGGTAAGATAGTCCTACAAAATTATACCTATTATTTACATTTACATAGTGTCTACTTACTCTACAAGGGCGCTGCTCTGGCAAAATATATTTACATAGCATAGCGTATCTGAAACATTCCATGTCTTCATTTTGTACATTTATACAGGATTTGGTATCCTCAATCTTTTTAGGTAGAGGGATATAGCTACTACCCCTCATACCGTAACCGTGCTTATGTACTCTTAAATCTAAACCCTCTACAGATGTAAACATCCAACCTGACCCTCTCCTTTCATGCTCCTGCATTTTTGCCAACAATTCTTCAATACATTCATCAACAATTTTATTTATATCCGAGGCAAACATCAAAGTACGATTTTTCGTTATGAAACCTCGAAGTGTGGTTTCACCATCAGATTTACTAAATGTTGCGTCCAACACTAAACCAAATTTAATAAAATTTAATCTTGCCAATTCTTCAGTTAAAGTTTTACCAATTAATGATTTTGCCTCGGTTATAAAGTTTTCAAAATCTAACTGTACATTAATAATTTTGTTATGAATTACTGTGTGTCCAGGGAAGGCAGTTGCACTTAACCGTCGCATATTTTCTTGTTCCTCGCCCGTATCCAAATCCAAGTCCGTGTCCGTGTCCGTGTCCGTGTCTAGGTCCGTCCGTGCCGTAGTTCTTCCTAATCCTGATGGTCCAGCACCTCCAAATTGGATAACGCTGGGCCTTCTTTGCTGCATCCGTTGTAGGTAGGTATCCCACTCGTCCAGCCTTCGGTGATGTTCAGCCAAAATTTCATCAATCCAGTCCAAGTCCATTTCGTTAGCCATTTCACTCGCCGGGTCTTGTTCCATATGTAAATCTTGATGTATCGCCAAAATATATTCGTCAGGGAAAAATTCCCCGCAAATATCGCAAAGATACATTATTTAACGTAAAAGCTCTTTAGCTGTTAACTCTGCAAAAGTTTACCAAAGAATGAAAGACTCTCTTCACCGACCTGCCTTTATAACGGGTGGTGGGGGGTGATCTTGGAAAACCCCTTTTGCGCATGCGCAAAACAAAATGTATAATTAATATATATTTGTCTGGAACTTGGTATTTAGGGCTACTATATAGGTCAAGGCCATCGGAAATTATTATTTTGAGCGGAGGATAGAGCATCTGCTGCTCTATCCCCCGCTCATATTTTTTTATTTTTTTACAGTTTTTTTTGTAAAATGCAAAACAAAAAATTATTTACAAAGGTGAAACTCCATCACTGCTGTAACAAAATGTATAATTAATATATATATATTTGTCTGGAACTTGGTATTTAGGGCTAATATATAGGTCAAGGCCATCGGAAATTATTATTTTGAGTGGAGGATAGAGCATCTGCTGCTCTATCCCCCGCTCATATTTTTTTTATTTTTTACAGTTTTTTTCGTAAAATGCAAAACAAAAAATTATTTACAAAGGTGAAACTCCATCACTGCTGTCCTCCTCATCACTACTCTCCAAAAATAATCTTCTGCTACAAAATATAAGTCTTCTGCACAATGACATTCTGTCCAATATAACTCTAACTTGAGGGGTGTTCTGATCTTCCATTTCCTCTTCTGATGACGAGTCCAATGTTTCATCAGCATACAAGTCGATGCTGTCACCATCACTGTTTGGAAAATTATTTTCCCCTGCTTCCATCTCTTCCTCTTCAGTTAATTCTTCTTCCATTACATCTTCTTCCTGGTTAATTTGTTCTATAGGAATTTCTGGCAAAATTGTTATAATTTTCTTGTGTGCTGCTATGGTGTTGTCCAGCGGAGGCATCGTGATAGAATGTTCACCTTTGCAGTTCATACCCCACTTATATAAATGAAATTCATCTCCACCACCAATTTTTTCCATAAACCAAAATATCACAGTCCAAGTTCATGTCCAAGTCAAACGCCGTATTTTAATACTGGTTAAGTTATTTTTTAAAAAGTATCACCATTTTTGCATTCACTTCATTCTCGAACATAAATTTTACAAATTCATAATTTGAAGTTTCAGATGTTAGCCTGTTCTTTAAAAAATTTTCAACAATATTTTCTGATCGCACATCTTGAGGTGTACAGATTACACGCTCCAAAGTTCCTTTTTTAGTTTCCTCTTCAATGAGGTCCACTATTTCTTGTAGATCTTCTTCCAAAAGAATAAACTCAACCATGTGGCTAACCATGCTTATGTTGTTTGCTTGAGTGTTTAGCGGACGAATGAGCTTACCCTGAAGATGCCCACTACCTATATCACTTTACCCCCACCACTTTTCCCTATATCACTTTACCCCCACCACTTTTCAACGCCATACATTCAATACCATAAGTAAAACTTATTTTTAAACCTAAAACCTAGGCACTGCCCCTGGCCAACGAAATAATAAATTTCTCTTTGGCTCAACCTGGTTTTTGCTGTACGTATGCCAATCGTGTAAATAAGCCGCACAAATATCACACCTTTCTTGTGGTATTTCATTTCTTTTTATGTTAGAAATTCCAGTCATCAACATGAAGCCACCGCTTTCTATAAATTCAGTCATGTCCTCACACGCAGCGAAACCGCAGTCTTTACAAAACTTAAGATTTTCATTTCTAAAAACATAAGCAAAATAATTGGTGTACCCATTCCTTTCAAAGTCAAACTCCTTCACTAAATTTTTAATTTTTAGTGGTGCACCAGACTGATGCACCACATAACGGAACAATTCAGTTTCATCGGAAATTTTCATCAAACACAATTCTACAAGACTAGAAGGAGTCATCTTAAGGTGTGCGTCTCCTAGCTACGCTAAACTGAGACTGAGCAACCTCCTCAATACCCTACGCCTGGTTAAACTTACCCCCACCATTTTTAAAAGTGGGTCAAGGCCAAATAATAACACCCTATGAGCGGGGGATAAAGCACTAAGTGATCCGTTATTCCAGTATCACAGAGTGCTCTATCCCCCGCTCTGTTTTTTCCGCATACCAAACAGCTAGTCCGTGTTCTAGTCACACAAAATAAAATAATTTTACACTCCCAAAATTTGCTCCCCACCATCTTCGACAAGCTCTGGACTTGCAATGACAAGTCGTCCCGAATTCTTATTTTCAAGTTGATTTTCTAAACATTTAATTTTTCTTTCCAACTGCTGGATGTAATCCGCAGCTCCCATCAGAGTGTCCAGCTTACTGGGGCGCAATTTTACTTTCGGCACCACCAGTTGTAACCGGAGCATCGCCAATCGCTGCTTGTAACTGCGCTGTTGGTCCGCCAGCCGCTTCTTCTCATTATTTTTTTCTTTTCTGTCAAGTGTGTCCTTCACCAACACACTTCTTACAATACTATCTTCTTCAACCTCAGTGGATGGGCCTGTTATTTCAGACACCTGTGGTTCTAGTGAAGAATAATTTTTATAATCAACCAGCATCGGTGCATAAACATGCCCCGATGGTAGCCGCTCGTGGTCTGGCTGAAATTTTCTCTCGGGGGCTTCAAATAAAACGTCTGCAATGTTTCCACTCATTATGTGCAGCTCAGATGAAAGTACAAAGCAGAATGAGCCAAGTGAGTAGCGCTTGGAACTCAGTGAGAATCAGTGGTAGTGGGGGAAAACGATTGTCATGTGACCGTTCAGTAGTGGGGGAAACCGGTTGTCACGTAATCATTTACTGCTTAACCATAAAGCTAAACATCTGTTTGGTAAATAAAATTAATTTTTTATAACTTTTCTTCACCGTCCAGGACACTGGTTTGGGACGTGTCTGAATAATGTTTTTTTTTATAAAAAAAAAAAACATTATCCCCAGGTTAAGATATTATATAAATGAACTATTTTTTTAAATTTTTTTATTAATAGCTCATTTATATAATACCCCCCTCCCTTATTTCAAGAGGGTGAAGAAATAATTTGGAAAATAAATTTGGAAAAAGAATAATTTGGAAAAATATATATATATTTTTTACATACACAAATTACTTATTACTCCTTCATACGCCAAACAGTTCTCAACTGTCCTAAGACACGCTTGCGTATCAAATACCCTCTAAAGGTCATAAAATGTGGTTGTACCAATTCTGGAGAAACCCTTACCTGTACATTTTTCTCATTGTGCCTCATCAAAAACACGTTAGGCTTTACACTCAGATGTTTTCGAAAAAAATATTTATGACCTTCATAGAGTCTTTCATAGCGCACAAAAGAAAGTTTGTTTCGTTTGACAGGAGCAACATTTAGCGAATATGGTCTTGCTGTATTCCGGGTGCAAGCTGACTCGCGGTCAAGATGATAGCGGCATAACTTTTGACCGCTAACAGCCCACCTGGAACATTTTTGACCAAATTTCGCTACAGTTTCCCAAATAAATTCACACTGGCATTTCGGTGCCGCCGCCTTCTTAGACCTTATTGTTTTACGTAAACCCGGTTTGATTTTATTAAGTGGTATACTTACTAATATTTTGGGTTTCTCCACTTCAGGTTTAAGATCTTTCGAGGTAGAAGGATAGGAAATAAAATTTTGTTGCGGTTTAGCCGGACTGGTGACAGGAGTGGTTGGATCAAAGAAGGATTGGAAGTTCTCCACTTCAGGTTGAGGATCTTTCGAGGTAGAAGGATAGGAAATAAAATTTTGTTGCGGTTTAGCCGGACTGGTGACAGGAATGGTTGGATCAAAGAAGGATTGGAAGTATGACAAAATTTCTTGGGTAGGCGATGATGGTCTTGGTGGCTTCTTGGGGCTAACAAAAATTTCTTGGCTGGCCGAGTCCGAATCCGAGTCGAGTGTGATGATGGTTGGCTTAGTTGTAACGGATGTAACGGTTGTTGTGATGGCAGTGGTTATAGCAGTGACCGTTGTCAAAAGTGTCGAGACCAGAGTATTTCCATTGATAGTGGTACTTCTTAAATCCAAAATTAATTTTGAAGCGGTCGAAGTAGGCGGCGGTGGAAGTGGTGATAAGCTGGGCATGGATGCAGAGGCTGGAGCGGGCGAAGCGGCGGAGGTCGTGGCAGGCGAGGCGGTGGATGGAAAATTCCTAAAACGTGGCATGGCGCGGAGCAGTGCGTCGAAGTATTCGGCTTACAAGTTGAAAGCAGAGTGAAACTGCTCACGGCTCATAGGGATATTCCAGCGTGCTATGTGGTGGGGACAAACAAGTCTGTTACGTAATACCCGGATCTACTTGTGTAACCAGGTGGTCACAATTGCCAATGGAAAAGTACCAGAAGCTTCCACTCTTGGATACCCTTACTCATGTGTAAATATAAAATAAATTTTTTTTTGACACTGTATGGACAGCCAACACTTAACCGCATCTCGCTCTAAGTCTTGAGGAGTCCCAGAACTGTGGCGAAAATCCGTGTAAGTCATGGCTGACCTACATATTTTTGACACTGTATGGACAGCCAACACTTAACCGCATCTCGCTCTAAGTCTTGAGGAGTCCCAGAACTGTGGCGAAAATCCGTGTAAGTCATGGCTGACCTACATAACATGTGGAACAAAAAAATTTTTTTTTTATTCGCACACAAATATAGGTCAAGGCCATCCAAGAATTAAATAAGAAATCCCCCCGATACCTATGACCGCCGGCGGTCAGAGGCATCGGGGGGATCTCAACATTTAGGGGGAGGTGATTTAATAAAAAATTATTTATTTAATTTTGAGTTTCCTTAAGGGAAACATGCTACAATAATTTGGAAGAGGCCATGCTAACCATGACCGAGGAGCTATTATGACCAAGCCTGCTGGTTCAATTGCGCCTAACCGACCGGTCACAAATAGCTCCGACACCTCGTGCTGAAGGATGCCAACCACCCGTATGTTGCCAGTGACGAGTGATGAGGTCCAGCAGCGCCGCTGGCCGATGGCCTAACGGTGGCTCCCCAGGGGCCTACCCCCAGGCTCGTTAGGTGCCATGCTATTGTTGGTAACAAATAATTCTTGAGGTTCTAAACCTCGAAAAAATTTTATTTTACAGAGACTGTTAAGTCTCAAAAGCCTAACACTTAAACTGCCAATTTACAGAGGAGAACCTCCGAAATACGAATTTAGAAAAATTTACACTTGGGGACAACCTGTGAAGATTAGTACAAAGGAATATTTTTCAACACACAAGACTTAGACTAAATAAATCCAACACCAAGACCTAGCACAAGCAACAAGCACAAAATAAAATATTTCTTAACACTACACATCCCATGCCTTAGACTAAAAGAGAATTCCCAATATAATGCGGCGCCAACATTACATTGCGAATCCTGTAGGGCAGAGCTTCAACCACCCAGCTGAAGTGTTTGAAACCGACTGCGATGAGACCAAGCTGAGGTGGGTCGGGCAGGAGTGGGGGGAACCGGATCTAGTGTCGTAAACAGCCACACCTGTACACGTGCAAGACTATGTCAGTGGAAAATCCCCAATCACTTGCTTCATTAGAGGTGCTTCAATTGTATTCACTTGCTTCATTACAGGTGCTTCAATTGTAAACAAACCTGTTTACAATTCAAACCATCATATTGCATCGGAAATGAACGTAGAATATTTATAGTAAAAATACATTGTAGAAGTTTTAAAAAATACTTCGTTCGGCCGTTATCTTATCATTTTTCACAAAATACATTTTATCTGATTTTATAATAAAAAAAGTCGCAAAATTAAATTATCTATCCAATGTCATGTGTAAAACTCTTATAACCATTCGTTACATAAATAAAAAGTATTTTGTGTAAAATAAATGACAACTAGCGGTCTAATAAGCATTTTAGAACAAATTTTTTATGAGAGTTTTTCTATGTTTTTTGTACAAGCAATCATAATACAAAGTTCTGAAACATTCTGTATATTTGTGTATGTGTGTCCACAATAAACCTCAAACAGATCGTCCATTTTGATACAATTTAGTACAGTTGTGTAAGGTGGCATTCTTCAAGTTATGTTAAAAAACCACATGATCAGACGTTTAAAATTAATTTGGTATTTTTTCAACTATAATTTTAACACATACCATATGAAAAAAAACTTAAAACAAATAAATAACTTATTTGGAAACATTAACTTAGCTTCACTGGTAATGGAAATAATTTTAATGAAATTTCCTAAGTTATTCTTAAATGGGAAATAAAATAAAACTTTTTAAATCGTTTATTTTCCAACATTTACTAATACAATTTGCATTCACCTATATTAAGTAATGATTGACTAGAATATTAAATATCTATTAACAATTAGCTAAGTACTCAGATCTGTTGCAACATCGTTTATACAATCAGTCGCAATCAAAAAAAGAAATGAAAGTACAATTACACTGATGAGACTTAATACACCTGTGATTAGAACACATGTGCACTCGCTAATGAACCTGTCGCGTCGGCTCAGTTCATTAGGAGTATGTCACTGGGCACCTCAACGCTAGCGAACTTTCTGTGAGTAAAATTTTAATTTTTTTATTTATCTCTACAAGTCTCCCAATATTTTCGCGGATGTGTATAAACATTTTTGTACGGGATTTTTTGATATGTTATACGTTGTGTTTCAACAATTTTTAGGACAGTTCTCAATTTATTAATTTTATTGAGAAAATAATAGCCAAATATGCGCTCTTATATCAAAACAGTTGGATAAGAATAAAAATAATAGTATTTTTTAGTTGTAAAAACTTCATTTTCCTGCTTTTTTCAAAAGACGATAGGAAGGAGTTAAAATTGTATAAATTTTATTTGAGATTTATTGAAGGTACAGTATTACGTAATTTAACCATGATTTTATTTTTACATGGCTGCCACAGGTGTACAACATGGCGGCGGAGAGAAAAACAACAAGTGTTATAGAACAAACTATTAGCAGCGAAAAATAACATAGCAAACAAACATGCTTGGTAAATACTTTACTGCGATCGCGGATGTTCTCGGAATAAACCGATTTAACCAACTGTTTCTCTTGGAATTAGTCACTGTACTAGAAAGAAGGAGGAAAAAAGCAATGAAAAAATAATTGAAAGTACTGAAAAAAGTTATTAGAGTAAAAAAAAATTAACAATGATATTGGTGAAAAAATCTGGAATTGTGAAATTTTAAGTTATGAAACATATAAAAAGACTTTTATTTGAATTCTTCATAGGATGTAAATTCCCATACAATGATTATTATTGTCAGTGGAATAAAATTTACTATTATTATTACTTGCAAAGCGGATGTCGACTATGGGACCTAAACAACACGCTCTGGTGCTATACGTCCACGATTCAATCATGAACAACGAGAACAAACTATGAAGATTTGCGTAACAGATTAAAGTTCAAAAAAAGTTAATAAGAAGATTAATAATAACAAAGTACCCTCGTCGAAGCAGAACTGCGTACTAAGTGAATTTCTAGTAGATTATTTTAATTTTGTTTAATTCACAAAAGAATCGGTCATATTTTTACCATCCTCTCAAGAAAGTTTTAAAAATCACATAATTGTATTATATTTTACATTGATTATGGGACGAGTGTCATATATATAATCACTATATTATAATCTTCCTAACTTAACAGCTTAGTTAAATAATAAGGCCTAATAGGGTGACTGAATTGTCATGATATTAAATATAATATTAAAATATTACATACAGGGTGTCCAGCTTCGACTGTCCGAAACTTTTCCACGTTGTTCAGCAAGCCAAAATAAACAAAAAAGTTTATATAAACATATGTCCTAAAATGCTGCGTTAACCCGCTAGCCGCCATTTTGTTTTTTACACTAAATAATTTTTATTTCCATAACGAATAGATGGATTGGGTTCATATTTGGCATGGACCTTTGTTACCTCAAATATTTTACTCTCATGATTAAATTTTAACCCTATTTTTATTCCACACTGGTTAGCTTCAGACTTAACCTCAAGACTGGACGATGCTTGCCTTGCGCCAATTATTTTTCATTTAGCTCTACCGCTATATTGGCTTTACAATAAATATTTCTTAAGACTTAATCCTCGCTGTAACTTTTCTGCACAATACATGTTATTCCTTGTACAGTTCGCAGCAATCTGTTACTACACATAGCAACACCAGACCGCGTTACCCCCACCACTACTAATTTCCCCCAATACAGCCCTATTCCCCCACTACTTCCAGCTAAGGCGCAACACTTGACTAAGTGTTTCAGTTTAATCCAAACCTTACTGTGAGACACAGCTATGGCTGAAACTTTGCGAGAAAAATTATTAAGAGTAAAATTTTTGCTGGCCAAGGAAAATAATTCTGTGAGGGTGTCCAAGACTTCCACTTTAACAAAAATGAAACGTTGCTTCAAAAATAATCCAAAATTTTACTCAAAGAACACAAATATCACTATGGGTGATAAAATATTTCAGAAACTTTTAAAGTAACGTTGGTGACTCCAATTCCAGACCAAGTGTCAAGATGACTTGAGAAAGAATAAAAAAATATTTCTCAGAAAATATTTCCACTCCGAGGTCCGGTAAAGGACAAACTCGGACGATCTGTTGAAAAAAAAAAAATAAAATTTTTCTTTCACCTGACCACTTTTCCAGCACCACCGGGCCCGGACGCGGTCCTGTTGGCATCGCGTGTCCTTTGTCCCACTGTCGGGTGTTTGAAGAAATTATTGTTCGGCTCTCTCTCGGTGGGTAAGTCAAATATAAATTTTTTTTAATCTGGCGGTTCTGGGGCTGGGTCAATGACCCCTGACGGATATATTAGGTCGAGAGTCTGATCGCTAGGGAATAAAAAAAATATTTTTTTTGCACTTTTGTGATTCCTCGAAAAATTTCATTTTCTCGCCTTGCTCTGAGGAATCGCAAAAGTGCAAAAAAAAATTTTTTTGTACTCTTGCGTGACCTTGACCTAATTAACGTCAGTGACGTCATCATGATAACGTCAGCGGTAATGACGTCACCATGACGTCATTTGTATGACGTCATATGTCGGCACTATGACGTCACGGCCTTGATGACGTCATGGTGACGTCATCGTGACTCACGCTGACGTCATCGTGATGACGTCACGTCCCAGGTGTGCCCTTTTCACACTACTTATCTCCACCGGTCATTCTCATACAGTCCACTGAACATGTAGAGTCCCTCAGTGACTTCTATAATTTTTCAGGCCATCAGTTGCCATATCCTTTATTAGGCCCTATTAACAATTTTCTTTTAAAACCACTTTTGCATTTATGCATTTTGTAAATATTATAAAACTGAAAGGTGTAATTTTCGTTTGTTTGCAAGCAGTAGTAACATTTTAATTTGTATTTCTGGACAATTACTAAAGTCAATGTGCAAGTGTATTACAGTGTTTAAAGTAGTGAACATCAAGATCATTCATTTTATTTTACCCAACGGAGACTACAATTATTTACACAATTATCAGGGGCGCCCCTCTCCAGAGCAGAATAGAAAAATATTAATAATTCATTGCAAGGCAGACCTATACCACGAGGACTACAGACAATTTCAAGGTGTGTGACATATTTTCTCATTCACTACTTTTATCTTAAATCAATTATCTATTTATTATCAGCTATCGAAGACATTTATTAAAAACAATTTTATATTCATTTTATTCAAATACATAACACCCGGGTTGTAGTCCTACAAACCGAAAATTCGAACTAGAGACGGAAAAAGGTAACTTAAAACCATATTATAGTTCCACCAGTTCAGGGGCAACCATCATGAGTAAAAAAACTACATTTCTAACTTTTAAGGCTACTTTTAAACACATATATTTTACTTCACTGAGGGTTTTCAATGTAAGCTTGGCAACATTTGGTGTTAGTTGACCCAGTTAAACCGATGGAAAAGAAAAATACCCCTGTCGCAGCAGACCTGCGTACTCAGCGAATTTCCAAACGATCTTGATATATTGTATTTTCCCCATAAACACCATAGGAACGGGTATGTAGGTTTGCTGCCTTGGGATGTCGTTACAAAATGTTAGTTTTGTTAGGAAATGTAATAGTTACGTTAGGTAAATGTCAAACTGTATCAATATTCGGCACTTTTTAATTTTTTTAAATTCAAATTCAAATTTAAAAAAGGTTTATTTCTTACAGATGACTTTTACAGACATGTTACAATATGAAATAAAAATCAAATAAACAATGAAACTTGTATCCTACAACCAATCTAACAAAGACATATTTGCTAATTTTAAAGAATGACATTTTTTCCCAAAAAAGCACACCTGCAAGAATAAAATTCTAAGATACTAGTAATGTTATTACTGTCTGTGTCTTAGGAGTTACCAGTTTTATGATTCAAAGAATATTGACGGACGGACAGGACACACATTCACACACACACTCACACATATATTTATTAGTTACAAGTATTTTACTTTCAGTTATGATTAATTAAGCGTTTTTTTTTAACTTGATGCAAAAGGCACTTTTTGTTTTTTGTATTTCTAAGATAAGATACAAAACATATTTTCAATATCATTGTAAGATAATGAAAAAAGCCACTCTTTTAATCGGGATGAAAAAGAGTTAATATTACAACTGCTTTTAATTTCAGCTGGAATAATGTTGAAGAATTTAGGTCCAAGAAATAAAAATGTTTTCTTGGAAAATTGTGTAATTTGTTCGTGGTGTTCTATAACAGTTATTAGTTCTCGTTATTCGGAATGACCTACAATCTATAATGTTCCCATCATTTTTTGTCATTTTAAAGAAAGAATTAAGAACCTTAAAAACATATATATACCTCAACGGCAAAATTTTCTGAGAAATAAATAAAGGTAAGGATTCGTTTGAACGAGGTTTTTTGCATAATATTCTTAGAAAAAACTTTTGAATAATAAAAATAGGTCGGACATGAGTCAAATATGTACTTCCCCAGCACGTAATGCCATAGTTTAATTTAGAATGGACAAAAGCAAAATAAACTTGACGCAACACATAGTCAGGTCATAAAGAGCGCAGATTGTAAAATTTTCTTAGAAAAGCATATAAATAAAGCTTGAGACTCCTTATATGACTCTTCCAAAGTAAATCTTCATCTAGTTTAAGCCTAAGATACTTAACTGAATTAGCTTTCTCTAAAACGTTACATGAACAATTATTTTTTGTGGAACAGTTAATATTGTGGTACTTTAGAGGAATATTGAACTCAGTTGCATTTGAGAAAGTAAATATTAAGTAATTAGTTTTACTAGAATTTAAGGACAACTTATTATGATTAAACCAAAGACCTAGATTATTGAGATCATGTTGCATATGTGAAAAAAGGGCACTCTGATCATCAGCAGAGTATGCAAGAGCTGTATCATCAGCAAATGCAGTTATTCTTCCGCAAAATCTCCCAGTATATAAGTCATTAATAAAAATAAGAAACAAAATTGGGCCAAGGACAGATCCTTGCGGAACACCACTTATTATTGGTAATGTCATACTTGGTGAGTTTGAGACAACCACAAACTGCATTCTGCTATCTAAATAGGAAATAAACCAATCAAGTGCAACTCCTTTTATGCCTGCTTTATGCAATTTAACTAAAAGTATGTTATGGTTAACTGTATCAAAAGCTTTTGCTAAATCCAGGAACAAACCAGCTGTTTTATTACTCTTTGGATTATTAAGACTGTTATAGATGTAAGACAGAAAATTTTCTAATGCAACTTCAGTATTGAGACCCTGTCTAAATCCAAACTGATTACTGGAAAAAAAAAATATTTTGATTAAGAAAATTTAACAAACGGGATATGATAACTTTCTCAAGAAGTTTGGAGAGAACTGACAAAAGAGATATTGGCCTATAGTTTCCAGCTTGTAAAGGAGACCCTCCCTTAAAAATAGGAATAACTTTGGCAGTTTTTAGTGCTTTGGGAAATTTCCCCTCTGAAAGGGATAAATCTATATATATAATTCCGTAAGCGAATCGGTCCCTACGAAATATCTCGAGTTAGAATTAAGATAGGGTAACGGTTGATGGCTCATTTTAAAGCTTGAGGGCCAAGGACGCAAGGAAAAATACCAGAATCATCAAAAGTTACCTGGGCTCCACCCCATTGGACCTTGAAGTTCCAATGTTAATCTAATGGGAAGAAGATTTTTAGAGCTACACGTGTGATTAAGCAGATGTTTCTGTGTATATTTTTTATCGTAAACTCAGCTGGTTATTGAGCAGCTATTTTGTGTTAAGATAACTATAAAATTATAACGTTTTAAAATTGCCAGAGCACTATAAAAAAGGAAAACACGGGTCATGGAAAAATTACGAATTCACAGTAGATTTCTTCTTTGTGGCCCCATATATGTAATTTGTACGAGTAGCCTACATTAAGATTTTGTGTGCTGAATATACTGCAGTTAAAAGTGACTTAGCCGTGGTATGTTTGATAAAATCGTTAATATATTGTCTTTACTCAGTGCAAGTAGTTTAGTTATTACATTACTGTTTATATAATGGCTATTTAGTGGTTAGAGTTGAATGGTTTTATTAAGTATTTGTTTATTTTTTACTGAATCATATTATGTAAACTACTAACATTGGATAACATGCGTATAAGGAATATTTTGTCATATTCATTATATGCTTCTTACCTTGCATAGGTCATACAGAAACTACAAATTCTCGTTAGTATATAAATGCAGGGATCTTTTCATGTAAATGATAGTGTGCGAAACGAACGTATGTAAAAAAATGTTCTACTTCAACAATGTTTTGGACGAACAAACAAAATAGACTACAATCATAGCACAAGGAACGTCGGTAGACACAAGGGAGGGGTGGGGGGGGGCACGGGGGTAACGGGGCCCGGGGAGGCATGAAGGAAATATATGGCACGGGGGGCACAGGAGATGAGGACCGGCGAGCATGGGGGCACGGGATCACCATAGGTCCGGGTTCTTGGGGGCCACTAGGTGTGTCGGTGGCACTGGAGGTAGGGGGTATGGGGGCCTTGGTGGAGGCATGGGGGCACATACTTGGAAGGGGGATTAATGTCAGTCATGGAGGCCACGGGGATATTGCTGGGGTACGGGGGTATGGGGGAGCACGGGGGTATGGGCATGGGGGCATAATGGACACCGGATACGTCGGTAGCACGACGGGTAGTTGAGCATGGGGGCACGGATGAAGGATGGAGGACATAGAGAGCACGGAGGCCTCAAGAAAGAACGATGGACGTGTGGGCACCTTAGAATTTGGGGGTACAGAGGCAAGGGGGCACTGGGGTACGGGTGCATGGGAGGTACAAGGGCCACGGGGCATAGAGAGTACAGGAAGCATGGGTCACGAGAGGGGAACGGAGGGCACGTTGAGGCTTAGAGGGAAATAGAAGGCACGCGGAGGAATGGCAGGCATGGGGCACGGGGGCATTGGAGACATGGGCAGGAACGGCGGGCATGGAGGCACGGGGCATGGGCATAGAGGCACTAGAGACATCGATATCATGGGGAGTTGTTTTGCATGGGGGCACTAGAGAGGCTTTGGGGACATAGGGGAACGCCAGGCATAGGGGCATAGGTATGGGGACAAAAGTGGCACTAGAGAAGTTGGTGGCACAGAGGGTAGTTTGGGGTACACGGGGGAGGAATGGGAGACATAGCTTGGGGCCTCTGGGAAGAACAACGGGCATATGGGCACGGGAGAGTGGGGGGTACGGGGGCATCGGGGTACTCGGGACAAGAGTGTACGGGGGCATGGGGGTACTCAGGACACGGTGGCATATTGGGTACAGGAAGGACGGGTCACGGGAGGGGAACGGGGGCAAGGGGGATTCTTGAGAGGACTTAGGGGCATGGGCATGGGGGCATGGGGGCATGCCCCCCCCCTTGCAGGCATTGGGGCACGGGGGTAAGGGAGGCACGGGGGCATGGGATAAGGGCCCTCGGCACTAGGGCACTAGGAAAGTCGGTGTCACGGGGGGTAGTTTGGCATGGGGAACAGGGGGATGGAATGGGAGACATAGCACGGTGGCCTCAGGGAAGAACGGCGGGCATGTGGGCACAAGAGAGTGGGGTGTACGGGGGCATGGGTGTGAGCCGTGACGTTTTGCCCACCATGTGTGATGTCACGCCTCATTTGTTATAGTGTTGTTTTTTTTTCTGGTTAGTGTTTTCTGTATGCTGTCATTCTGGAATATTCGGTGTTGTTTTTCTTCTTTTCACCAGCTGTGACGCAACGTCCTGAAAAAGATTATAGGTGCCGTTGGTGAACGTGACTGCAAGACGCACAATTTCGTCACTCTGGGTTTTCAAGAGTAATTATAGTAATTTTGACATTTCAACCAGTGATTTTGTGCTATAATGCGGTAATTTAATCTGCCCAACGCAGCCTTTTGGGTGAGTCACGAGAATTTTCCATTTTAATTCAGAAATATGTTCGATGCATTTGGATTCGGTCGAACGACCACGTTGCAAAAATGACCAGTCTTCGGAAAAATACTGTTTTAGGAAAGAACCAGTGTTCTGTAAATTTTGTTTCATTGTTTCAAGCAAAGCAATCAATTTTGTTCTCCTTTTGAGACTGCATTTTGGGTCATCCACGCTTTTGCTCTTAGAGTTCATTTTTGTTAGTGAGCTGAACACATGTTTTTTCAAGTTCCTGTAATAATTAAGATGTTTCAGTGTTTGTTTTGCATTAAATATTGTTTGTTATTGCTCAGTGCAACCTTATATTGGCCACCCAGTGGTCTGTTGGGGATGTTGTAAGTTGTAGAGTCAAAATAGGCTCATAGCCTAAATGGTGATGCTGCCAAGGTTTTTCTTTTATAACTCATTTTCCTGTTTAGTTTACTAGGGTTTTTGTGTTCTCAAAGTGGCCTAAGGCCCTGAGCTAGGCCTATGTAAAGTTTTATCAATTTTGGTTCATAATTAATGAATTAGGCCTAGCTTTTACTGTTGGTAGCACACCAGTTTGGGGGTAAAGTGTCAGGTAATCTTAGGTCCACAATAAAGTAGCCTTGGAGTTAAGTTCTGGTTTATATTTTATTTTGAAGCCTCACTTTTGGCACAACTTTTAAAGGTAAAATTTTTAAATTCGGTCAGTAACTTTTTGAGATATGAGCCAAATAGAAGGGCAATGTCCGCCAAAACTGAAATTTTGTTGTGATGTTAAAAATGGAATTATTTTATGCTTTAAACCTAGTCAAATGTTTTCAACCTGTTCAATTTAGCTGTAGAATTAATATTAAGGTGTAGTTTAACTGTTTTTCATGTCTCAAGTATTTTGCCTTAGTCACACCCCCCTGTTTTAGTAATTTTCTGAGTAGGCCTATGGCCTATCTCATTTCTTTTGCTGTAATTTCTCTAGTCAAAGTAAAACTGTCTGTCACATTTAAAATGTTTTTCTGTCACAATTTTCAAGAAAATTTGTAAAATGGATTAAAACTGAAAAGTTAGCATTTTGTGGTTAGTAGTGGCAAATTGTCCAAACTGGAACAGTGGATATTTTTTGTGGCAATTCTACCTTTTGCACTGTTGACACTAATTGCCTACTGAATGTGTCTTAAATGGAAAAATATTGGCAAATTTTGGGGTTTACCAGGGTCCAGCTGGGGACTTGGTCCCACCGACAATGCCCTGCAGATGATGGTTCCGGCCTGGTCCGTCCGCCTGCCCACCTAGGGGACATACATGGCCTTGGTCCCCACTTGCCGAAGCTGCAGGCCGCTCTTCTTTCCAGTGCCATGACGCCATAAACGAACGACTGTGATATGCCACTCCACCAATGAACTGTGATATTTTGTTATTTATGTGTGACAGTATTTATTTATTTATTTGTAGTCTCTATGTTAGGTTAGTATCCCATTAGGAGCCCGCCCTGCGCCACAGGTCTCCGGGTGGAATTAATTTTTGTCAACCTCAAAATTCGGCACGCCAATTCTTTTGTGTATTTTGTGTTTGTAATTGTTATGTTTATTTATTGAAATTTATTTGTTGTTATTTATTTATTTATTTATTTATCAATGCCAATTTTAAAGTTAAAGTTTCAGATAAGCTAATCAATTGAAAGACTGTTGTTCTTGAATTTTGAATATCGATATTCTGGTTGGCCAACCTTGGTGACATTGACTTCTGGAAAAAATCTTTTGTTATCAAATTTATCACTGTGGACCTTTGATGTTCCCGATTTTGCTCTGTTTTGCTGTTGTTAATTTTGCTGTTTACTTTGGGTTAAATTAAATTGCTGGTTCCACAAGTTTGTTTTTTGTTTTTTGTTCTGAACTCCTGAGAGCGTTGGTGAGCCCCTCCCGTGGAGCGCCTTGGGCAAGCACGTTTCCAAAGGTCGGGTGCGCTTCCGCGGGGGTGCGGTTCAGATGGTAGCAGAGCGTGGTTGGTTCTGAAGTGTAGTCTCGGAGGAGTTGTGTTAGTTTGGTGTGTGTGAGTGTATGTATGTGTGTGTGCGTGGTTCTTCAGTTTGGTGGAGTGTGTGTGTGGCGAGTGGGATAGCGTCTTCTGTTGGACCCCGGAATGGTTGCGTAGGAATTTTCGCCCAGACACCTTAGGAGGTTAAGGATTTTGTGCAATTGTGTTGTGTTGCTGTGTTTTTTTTGTGTGGCCGCATGGCTGGGGGCAGCATGTCGGTCTCCCACCGCTTCTTGGAGT
Organism: Neoaliturus tenellus; assembly: GCA_030545055.2. NCBI lineage: Eukaryota > Metazoa > Arthropoda > Insecta > Hemiptera > Cicadellidae > Neoaliturus > Neoaliturus tenellus. The sequence continues at coordinate 22,366,602 of CM061531.1, forward strand.
TCCCCACTTCGGTGATCGTGGACCTCCTCATCTCATGTAAACCTCACCGCGGAAATTCTTAAGAAGCTCGGAAGTCTGTGCGGGAAGTGTGCAGGGCCAGGAAGCCTGATCACCTTTCTGTCCCCTTCACTCTGTTCTGGTTTTTCCCTGTTTCTCTTTTTGCAGGCCTGCACAAATAACTTTGGGTGAGTAGTCCCCTGGTTTTGGGAAAACTTGACGCCCCCGCTTTCGGACTGTCCTGAGCGTTCCTGGTGTGAGTGTTCTTCTAGTTTTGGGGAGAGGTTGTTTGCCCTTTGTTTTGCCGGGTGGTTCCCTTTTGGAGGGGGAGGTTGAGCCGTGACGTTTTGCCCACCATGTGTGATGTCACGCCTCATTTGTTATAGTGTTGTTTTTTTTTTTTTTTTTTTTTTTTTTTTTTTGTGAACTCCTGAGAGCGTTGGTGAGCCCCTCCCGTGGAGCGCCTTGGGCAAGCACGTTTCCAAAGGTCGGGTGCGCTTCCGCGGGGGTGCGGTTCAGATGATGACTGTGGGACCAAGTCCCCAGCTGGACCCTGGTAAACCCCAAAATTTGCCAATATTTTTCCATTTAAGACACATTCAGTAGGCAATTAGTGTCAACAGTGCAAAAGGTAGAATTGCCACAAAAAATATCCACTGTTCCAGTTTGGACAATTTGCCACTACTAACCACAAAATGCTAACTTTTCAGTTTTAATCCATTTTACATGGTCCAATCCATGGTACAATCCATTAAACATGGTCTTGTGGATCCCTAAATGCCCACCCACAGGGGAAGAATGAAAATACTCAAAGACCATCGGAATAAGAAGACTTGGCAGCACAATTTTAGGTTTACCCTGTTGCCGAGCTCGACAGCAGAGGGCACCCTGGGACAGAAAATAAGGGGGGTGGGCTCCCCCATTCTGGAGCTCACCAATGATTTTAGCCAGCTCAGGATCGTTTAACTGGTGGGGAATGATATCCGAAAAGGCCAGAGGAAATTCCAGAAGCACGGCACATTCCGTCTGCTCCGGATCAGAAAGATGGTCGTCGGGGGAATGATACATCCTAGAAAGGGTGTCTGCAATGACATTCTGAGTGCCTCGTACGTGTTGGACGGTAAACTTAAGGGACGAAATTTGCACCACCCAACGACCAATTTTCCCGAGCTGGCGAGGGTGCGCGAGAAGCCATGAGAGTGCCTGGTTGTCGGTCTCCAGCAAAAATTCCTTATGTTCAAGGAACCTTCGGAACTTGTTTACACCAAAGACAACAGCCAGACACTCCAGCTCGTATACAGAAGAACTTTTCTTCTCGCAAGATGTCAAAGTTCGAGAGGCGAAAGCGATAGGCTGCCTAACACCATCTACTTCTTGGGATAACACGGCCGCAATGGCTTGTGAGGAGGCATCCGTCTGCAAAATGAACCTACGACTGAAATCCGGCATCGCCAACACAGGAGGTTGCAGGTGTACTCGGGATACGAGGAAATGGGGCATGAGTGTACTTGGGACACGGGGGCATAGGGGATACAGGAAGGACATGGGAGGGGAAAGGGGGACAAAGGGGAGGCTTGAGGAAAATTAGGGGCATGGGGAGGAACGGTAGGCATTGGGGGCACGGAGGTAAGGGATGCAAGAGGGCATGGGAATGGGGGCACAAGTGGCACTAGAGATGTCCGTGGCATTGAGAGGGGGGGGGTAGGGTAGTTGGGATGCATGGAGGAGGAAAAATATACATAGAGGGCACGTAGGCCTTGGGAAAGAACGTCGGGTATGTGGGCATGGGAGTTTGGGGGGCACATTGGTACGGGGCCATAGGGGTACTCATTCCACGGGGGAGTATGGAACAGGAAGCACCGGTCACAAAAGGGCAGCGGGGTAGGCTTCGGGGACAAGGCGAGTGTGGTGGATACTGGGGCTTGGGAGAAGTTGGGGGCACAGGGTTCCAGGATACATTAGTGTACAGTATTAATGGGCTAATAATTATTTTGTTATGTTGAATTGAACTATTGCATTTACTTGAGTTACGAACTCATTATGTATACATGTTAAGGGTTAAACCTATTTTTATCGTTCCTGGCAGTATTAGTGTAATAAATTTAATTTTTGTTCTTGGTTCATTACTGATTTTATACAGCCTAAAAGATTAGTCAAGATTATTTGATATTTTGTAAGAAAATTCAACTGTGTAGATTCACACTACAGCTTCGAGAAGGAATAACGTATCTGCGCAACTAGGTCTGGAATTGAAAGTTAATTTTGGAGATAACATCACCATTTTACTTTTTAGGGGCCTTTGCCCCTACAAGCCTCTAGTTAAATATAAAAACCAAAACTGGTGTGAGGATTAGGCAACATTTTTTATGATATTAGCTGATATCCCATCAGGCCCAGGAGCTTTGTTATTCTGCAGCGACATTATTAACCGCGACACTTCGTCCCTACTTACTGGTTTCCAAAAAATGAGTTGATACTGTTTTTTTTTTCAGTAAAAAACATTTTATACTGTTCAAGCTGATCTGCAGAGAGATCCATAAAAGATGAAAGAGCATTGGGGACATTGACAAAGAACTCATTTAATTTCTGAGCAACTAAAGTTTGATCAGTAACTAAACAATTATATTCTCCTTCCAACTGAATTTCCTTGAATGACTGGGAGGATTTCCCGGTTAACTCATTGACTATTTTCCACTGACCTTTGCTATTGTTGAAATTTTGCATAAATAATTTTTCATAGTACTTATTTTTTGCTTCCACAATCCATTTATCAATTTTACATTTTAATTTTTTTAAATTATTTCTTAAGGCAAAATTAATGGGATATTTTTTGACAATTCGAGCAACTTTATCTCTATTGTTGATAGCTTTGACAAGCCCATCCGTAATCCAGGGTTTAAGTCTTTTTAATTTACCACTAGTTTTAGGTTTGGAAAATTTTGATTGCTCTATTTTACTTTGTTAAATAAAAATAAAATTATCAAATGCTTCATTAACATTATTACTGGAATAAACTAAAGACCAGGATTCATTCATTAAGAAAAAATTCAATTTATCATAATCCAAGATTGTTAATGTGTCATACTTGTTTCTTTCCGTTGGTGAGAAAGGCACTGACATGCACACAGCATGATGATCTGTTATTTGAGCATTTATAACCCCCGAAAAATTATTTTTTATCTGATTACTACGAAACAAAATGTGATCTATACAATTCTGGCTCGCTTCACGTGTAGGAATATCAATCAGGTGCTCAAATCCAACACTAGAGATAATCTGCATATATTTATCAACGAGAGTATTATTTTCATCGTTAATAGGAATATTAAAATCACCTATACAAACTGCATTACGTTCTTTAAGATTTTCAATTTTCTTTTCAAAATCTATAAGAAAATCATGAACTATGTGACCATGCAATCTATATATACACAGCAAAGCTAGTGATTTACAACAATTTTTAATGTTTAATTTTAAATAAAGTGAATCGGCTCCTACAATGAAAAAAGGTTGCTGGGAGACTGTAATCATATTCTGACAATACAAACGATGCCTCCAGAACGAGCCTGGCTGCCAACAGCAAAAACCGAATACCCATCCACCGCAAACCGTGATATATCTTCATCTTCCCCTACCCAGGCCTCAGTCAATACTATTATATCAGGCTTTACATCAAAAGCACTTAAATAGGTCAATAACTTGTCAAATTTTTTATTTATGCTTCTAATGTTTTTATGTAAAATTGTAAAGTTACCATCATTGCCGTTTGACTCCTTAAAGTATGCATCTAGGTTTTCATATAGTTTACATTTAGGCATGTATATGGGTTCAACTAGAAAAATTATTCAATCAAGTAAGAGAGACAAAAAAATATTATAATAAGTAATAAATAAAAAAAAATAGATAAAAATTGGCAAACATACATACATACTACGACTGGCCTTAATGAAATCTACATCAAGATTGGGCATTTCCTGCCTTATGATGGTATGAGGAGGCCTAATTGATTTCACACTCCTCACTTCCTGATTGGCTTTACCAAAAAGACTCCTGTTAGATGTGCTTTTTTTAACAACAGACATTGTCTACAATATGGAAAAGACTAATATATTCTGCTACAAATATACAGACAGATATTTAGTCCTATTTGGAATGAATTAATCAACTGCTTTTAAGAGACTTGGTAAATAACAAAGCATTGAAACAAAATTTTAAATTAAAAAGTCATATATTCACTTGAGTTATATTAGCTTTGCCAAAAAAACCTCGTAAAATAAATAAATAAATAAAATAAATTGTGTTAGATCTACAAAAATTAACATACGGTCCAAACAATATTCCTTTTACTTCGGAAGACCAATTATGATTCCATAGAAAATGAACTCAATTATAACTATACAATATAATAAAATATATAGGGCCTACAAAAATAAAGGCTAATCCTACTGTCTATTAATACGGTAATAACAAATAACTCACAGTTCTACACAATATTCCCACTTGAGATTCATGAATACAACAGTAGTAGGCTCAGTCCTCATACCATACAAATGTTTTTCAATAATAAAAATAAAATATTTGTCTGAACTTTAAAATTGTCACATTAAATTAATTTAAATTAATGCTAGGGCCTAATAATTTGCCAAGCAACTAAGAAAAGAAAAAACCTGCTCCCCTCCATTTAATCACAAGCCATAGCATAATTCATTAGCAAAATATAAAATAGAGTAAATCTTATGATTGGTAGACCCAACAAGGGTTTGTACAATATTGATCATGAGTAACAAACTTATAAATTTAAACTGCAATAAATGATTGATAATCAGAGCCTCATCACTTGAATTCAATAATAGTACAAATAAGATAAATTGCCCAAGGCCTACAACTGAGCGCTTCAAACTTTGAAGGTACTACGGTAAGATCAATGACAAAAAGTAACATTGTCCTATTAGAGTACAATAAGGTCTAACCATTTCATAGTTAAGTTACTTATAAGATTGAGCCGTCTAAGTACGGTACCAGTAGGTAACTTAATAGCATTTGACCTTTCTACCTCCCTTACCATCCAGATGGGTATAATTATCACTATAAGACCTAAGTCTGGAAGAACCAATATCTTTAATGCAGTACTTTTCATTATAAATGAGATTCAGATTCAGATTCAGATTCAATTTCTTTATTCATATTATACAGCTCTGTACATTGAATAGTGTCATATAAACTCAAACTGAAATAAACTTAAAACTAATCATGTTATATTTACACATACACAAAAATTGCTTAATTTAGACAGTTATCCCATGTTGTCTTTTTTCTATCTTTTACCAGATTTAAATTTTTGCAACAGTCAAAATCAAAAATAAAAGTTTCTATTTTTTTCAAGTTCATGTAAACTGTAAGGGACTAAGTCTATTAAATATTCTTTTAATCTATTTTTAAATTTTGCATTGTTTGTTTCATTTTTTATATAATCTGGAATTTTGCTTAAGAATCTTCTCCCAGCATAAGTGGATTTTTTCTTAAATATTTCTAGGCGATGTTTGGGGATGGGTTCTATCTTTTTACGGGTATCGTATTGATGAGTTGGTGCTAATTCAGTGTTCTCATTGTACTCCTTTACAAGCATAATGGTAGCAAAAATATAGAGTCCAAAAACTGTCATTATTTTCAAATTTTTGAAATGTTCTCTTGCCGATTCTTGAAAGTTTAGCTTTAAAATTATTCTGATGGATTTTTTCTGTATTTTTAATATTTCATTTAGATTTTCATTTTTTGTTGAACCATACACACATATTCCATAGTTAATAAAACTGTGAATAAGAGCAAAGTATAAGGATCGCAATACATCTTCATTACACAGCTTTGACATTTTCCTAATGGCAAACAAGCCAGAATTGGCTTTCTTTAGAATGTGTTTAACATGGTCGTCCCACGATAAATTACTGTCTACGATCATCCCAAGGAATTTTGTATGTTCAATTAATTGTACTTGTTGATTTTTTAAAATGATTGTGGGGTGGATGAAATTCTTACTTTGTTTTGTTTTAAAACACATCCCTTTAGTTTTTTCGGGGTTTAAACTTAAACTATGTGTTTCAAAAAATTGTCCTATGCTGTTTAATTCAATATTTGATAAAATTTCAATGTCTTCTTGTGACTTTCCTGAGATTTTTAAATTAGAATCATCGGCATAGAGACACAAACTGGAGGATGGAGAAAGGTTCAAACAATGTCTTACATTATTTATATAACAATGGAAGAGGAGAGGTCCCAAATTAGATCCCTGAGGGACACCATTTAACTTCTCTTAAAGTCGATCTGAATTTTTTAATTTGATTAAATTTGGTAAAATGTGTTATTTCTATTGGCCTTCTATAATACCTTTCTATAAAAGCCCTTTTATTCCCAATTCTTGTAATTTTAAAATTAGCAAAGAATGAGAAACACTATCAAACGCCTTTGATAAGTCCATAAAAATGCCAACCACTTTTTCTCCTTTGTCAATTGAGTTTATTATTGATTCTATGAAGCTTACTGCCGCTGTGATTGTTGACTTATTTTTTCTAAAACCATGTTGAATATTCTCAATTTTGTTGTTACTTTCCAAAAACAATTCCAACCTGTTGTATACTAATTTCTCATATATCTTAGCTATTGATGGCAACAAGGAAACAGGTCTATAATTTTCTACTTTATTTGAATCATATTTTTTATAAATGGGTATGACTTTTGAAATTTTAAGTTTGTCAGGGAATTTTCCACAAACAAAAGAAGAATTTACCACATGAGTGATCACTCTACTCAGCAGCTGACCCGCCTCTTTCAAAATTTTCATTGGTATTCCATCAATACCACAGGAAAACTTATTTTTGAGAGACGCTATGATTTTTAACACCTCCTCTTCATCTGTTGGTAAAAGTCGAAAGTATTTGCTACCACTATTGAATGCAAAATCAGTGTTATTAGCTGCACTAGATGGTATATTAACAGTGGAGCTATTACTTCCAGCAACACTTACATAATATCCATTAAAAATATTACTAACACTATTTGGATCACTTACTAGTTTATTACCAATATTTATTATTATGTTACTTCTCTCTCTTTTATTCTTTGTCCCTATTTCTGAATTTACAATATCCCATGTAGTCTTAGTTACATTATTAGACTTTTTTATTTTGTTATCAAAATATTTTTTCTTACTCTGCATTGACATCTCTCTGTACCTCTTATTCCTATCACAAACATTTTTTGATATGGGTAAATTTGCCTTTCTATTATTTTTACTCAAACTTATAATTTCTTTCTTTTCCTCTATTAGATCCTTACTTATCCATTTATTTATTTTGTTTCCAACCTTAAATTGTTTCTCTGGAAAAGCTAAATTAAAATTATACATTAAAATGTTGTGAAATACATCATACTTTTTTTCTGTTTCTGAAAAATATACCTCTTCCCAGGTTTCATAACTCAACAAATATTTAAATAAATCTAAATTTTGTTTTGAAAATCCCTTTTATTAATTTTAAAGCATTTATGGCTGTCATTGTGTGTAATTTTATTCTTAAATTCTAATAGTTGACCATCGTGGTCCGAAAGCATTGTTATTACTCCACTTACATAAAACCTGTCTTTACTAAGATTTGTTAAGTAGTTATCTATTGCAGAGACTGATCCATTAAACACTCTAGTAGGGAAATCTACAAGATAAGTCATATTGTGGCTATTCAAAACATTCATTAATTTTGTATATCTATTGTCCTGGTTTAAAACATTTATGTTGATGTCTCCAGCGAGAATGATATGTTTGGAAACTTTTAAAACATTTTCTATTAGTAAATTTAATCTTTCTAAAAATTCATCTATATCTGAGCTAGGTGATCTATATAATCCAACTAAAATAAACTTTAAATTTTGTAGAGTAAACTTAGAAATACAATATTCAAAAACTTTCTCTTTACAAAGAATATGTCTCAAAGGCAAATTCACCTGACTCCACTTCAAACTTTCCCCACTCAAAATCATAACTCCGCCCTTACTTGATAACGTACGACAATAACATGAGGAAACTTTAAAACCTTCAACATTGAGCCTTTCAATTTCATTCTCTTTCATATCATGTTCGGTCAAGACTACTATGTGTGGATTAATTTCTTCAAGGATAACTTGAAGTGGCTAAACCCGGAGTGGCAAATTTTGTATGTTCTGGTGAAAAATTCTTAAATTTTCAAACTTTGGCTGTCTTACTAAATTTTTACAATTGACTTCCGAATAAGGCAGTTTAAAGTAGGGCCAGGTGAGGTAATATTTACAACCCCTAAATCTTCATTGCTGGTTTCAACACTGACATTCTCACAGAACACAGAATCAACACTGCCAACAGAATTGATTTCATCCACTAGACACATATCTTCGGTAACACAATCATTAGTAGATACAAGGCCCTCGAAGGTGGTGGTGTCCTGAAGCGAAGTCGGATGTGTTGAGTTAATGGACACCTGCAGTGTGTCTCGGTGTTCCCTAGCTTGCTGAGAAGAGGAAGTAGGCAGAGGCGGAAAGTTGACCATATTTCTTGAGTAGTCCAAGGCCTTGTCAGCTTTGAGGTGAACTTGAGTGCTCGTTTTGTGGTATCCGTCGGTGGCATTCAAATAATTATTTTCATAGTCATCATTGTTTGTTTTTATGAGGTTTTTTAACTTTCTCAAAAAATCCTCATGTTTCATACCATTTTTTAACATTCTTTTAGGATCTTTATCATACACAACAATACTGATGTTTGCTCCTGTTATATTCTGAAATATTTTTATGTTTTTAACGAAGTGATTTGGATTTATTTTGTCGCGCACACATCCCATCGGTGAGCAAATGAGATGTGTTAGATTTTGTTTTTGGAAATCCTCAGTTAATCTATTAAATGATAGGTCATAGTCTGTAGTGAGTGGTTTCTGGTAAAATGCAGGTTTTGTGAGTAAGGTGTAAATAGTTGCTCCATTGTCAACCTTCTGGCAGGCAAGATTTTTGTTTTGACAATCTTCGGCCAAAGGTTTGCCAAAATGATTCCTAAAGACAACTGCAATGCCAGCACTCATTTGGCGGTCGTCATCTAGATCAGCGGATGCACAATGTGCAAAGGCGACAGTAGGGTCCATCTCAAATTGTTCTATAACTTTTCTCATGTGTCTCTCAACTATTGCTATTTTGGGTGTATTTTGTTTTTCTTGCTGTGTTGTTTTATTTATCAGTTTTTTTTTGTAGGAAAGAATGTTTATGTTTTCAAATTTGAATGCTATGTTGTGGATCGCTTTGCTTATAATTTCTGTGCCTTTTTCTGTTTAAATGCACTCCATCAGCCGCTAGACATGATTGTGTGATGTACCTGTCTAAGTCAAGGAAAACTGCTCCTGAGTTTTGGCAGAGCCACCTAATGTTCTGGTTAGTGTAATGTCTAAGTTGGTAAGGTATATCTCGTCTACAAACAATACTATTTATAACAATTATTGACTGAGGAAATGATGCTTTTGTTTGACTGATAACATTTTTTACTGCGCCCATTACATCGCATGCATTTCTCATTCTGTCAAGATCGTTAGTTCCAACGTGTATAAAGACAGACTTAGGACTTTCCACTTCTTCCCAATAGATTTAATTTTTTTCGACATCTCTAGAGCCCCTATTCCTCTGTATACTTTAACTGTAGTGTTAGGAATGGATACATACTTCACCATTGAGTCTCCCACGACACGATGTGTGCATTTTAGAGCTCTATCTCTTTGTCTAGGTCTTAAGTTAGGGTTCCTCCAAGAGTATTTTTCTTTAAATATGATTCTTCTTGGGATATGTTTTCTCAAACTTTCGGTCCCTCGTATTTGTGCTTCTTTCGGTTCTGTATTCTGTATCCAAGTGTTTGCCTTACTATTATCTTCCAATTGCGATAAATATGCATACCTATTTTGCAACGGTAGATCTTTGCCCGTTTGTAGTGGTCTCTTTTTCCCACCCTTTTGCACTCTTTTCCATTCGGTGTTGAGTTTATTCTCATTTGGTTTGCTAAGTTCCGTAGACAAAGATGATCTTGGTTTGACAGGATTGTTAGAAATAGGTGTGTCTTCTTGATACAACCCCTCAGTCTGAGTGTAGACTGTGAGTTTTTTATCAGTAAACAACCCACCAACTATCTCACCACTGATCGTATGTGCATTATTAATCACTACGTTTGATCGTGTGTGCATTATTAAGCAATTACACTACGTTTGGTTATTAATTCATATTCATTGATTTCAGGTTTCAGTGCAATTTCCTGTAGGCTTATAGATTTTTTCAATCGGAGATGTTCAATAACTTGTTCAGTAATCATCATGCAATAAATACCACAGTCATATGAGTTTTTTTGCTGTGGTGTTGTTTTTTCCACAAAAATTGGCTTGGAGTTTTTTTTATTCGTAATAAAGCCAAAGAAATTGCTTGCAATCTGCTTCGCACTCTCAGTATTGTAATTTCTTATTGAGTCAAAATGGTAAAACTTATCAGTCCTCTTCTCATAGACCATCAGGCTCCAGTGCGATCCTCCAGTATTATTGGGATAGCTAAGCTCTATACAGTCATTGACGGGGAATATAATATATTCAGTGTCCTGCAAATGTAACGGCTCAAGGAGAAAGGAGCAGTTGTCTGATGTTTTAACGGCATGACTTATGGTTGGGTTTATACACAGTGTTTCGTGGTTTTTTATGACCTTCAGATTTAACAACTCAAAATACTTGCGTATAATATTATCATCAATCCAGTTAGGCCCCAAAAGCTCATTTAGGGATTTATCTAGGGGTTTAAGACTTTGGCAATTGTCATTTATTTTAAGTGACATTGTTGTGCCGGTTTCTTTATTTATTAGTGTTTGTGTATTGCTATTTGTCAGCGGAGTTAATTTTCCCATTAAAAACTCACTAGATGATTTTTGCATGCTTGGGTTAACTTTTTTCGCGCAACTATTGCCCCCTTTTTTTTGCTGTTTTGGTGTTGAACCAATTAGTGTACTGTTCTTCAGATTTTTTTACACAAGGCAGTTGGTGTTATATTGGTTGTTTTAGCCTCAGAGAATGCCTGTTCAATCTCCTGCAGAGCCTTGTTGAAGTTTAGGTTGTTCTTTTTCGGGATACCTAATTTACTCTTATTGTCTGAATATGGAAAAACATTATTTCTGCTACATACTGCTGTGTCCCTCGTTACATAAAATGTTACATGATAGTACTCAGTTTGGTGTCTTTTTTCTACTCTATCAACAATAGCCGGCCAAGCAGCGTGACCTTTTACATGAGCAAAAACTAAATCTCCTTCATTGCATTTCATTTGTGAATTTTTAGTTCTTTCTTGAGTTATCATCTTATTATATGTTTTTTAAAAACAATATCTAACTAACATTTAATGGGCTACATTTATTTTCTTTATCAGAGATCCCCGTATTTATTTAAAATAAATAAATAAAACAAAACATTTCTTAGAAATGTAAATAAATAGTTTGAGTAGGTTGGCTGAGGAAGCTTACAACGCCAGATAAGTTTATGTAGCCAGGCAGATGTGACGGTTTTTGTGAATGAGTGACGAGGCACCAAAGGTCAGTGCCCCTTATCAGTCAAAGTGACTCAGACTTCCAGGATCGTTCTGTGTCCAACTAATCGACAGTCTTGGACAGGTAACTGTGACGTCACTTATCACTTGCCCTTTTGTGACTTACGTAGTGCTTCTTTTCACAGATAAAAAATAATTTTTAGAAATAATATTAATTTAAAGTTGTATAGGATTACCTTCTTAACTTTAATATTTCATTATTATACCATCCTTTAACTTTATGTCCTTATTTCCTCTTTAAATAACACTATAACTGCATGTGAATTTTTCAACTTCTTAACCTGGACCACAGTAAGTAAACTTTATCTTCGAATTTTTAATATTTAGTTTTGAAACAACTCAAAATCACTTTACTAAATTTATAGATTATTTTTAAAACTTCAGTTTTAACCTAACACCACTGTCATGAAACAAAAATTTACTATTGATAATTGAATTTGAAACTAGCACTGAAGAATTTACTGTTTACTAACTGAAACACTCATTTGAGTTATTAAGGAAGAACATTGACCACAATAGATAAAAAAAAACCATGAACTGACTGAAAAATGAGAAAGTTATACAATAGTATGCTACTTATCAGTGTAACTCTTACTAAAATCCTAACAGTAATAATGTGCTTCATGAAACCATATAGGCAGGGATATATTTCCGAATAGGCGGACTAGGCGCGCGCCTAGGGCGGCAAATTTTAGGGAGCGGCAAAATTTGGGGAAGAAATAATAAAAAAAATGGAGTTATAGCCTTTAAATGTAATTTAAAAGTATGTTGCGTGCCTTCCTTAGTAATTAAAAAAAAAATATATTTAGCAAATAGTTTTGAGAACGACAATTCGGATATTTGAAATACTTTCATTAAGTATAAAATTATTCAAGAGCATCTTAACGTTAAGGCTTCGGTCTACGGGAGCCCGAATGCCGCCTCGCGGCCGCGGCCATAGCGCTAGGCGAGTTTTATGGATGCAGAGGTTTATGGGAATCATGTTTTAAAATTAAATCATTAAGATAAAGATCGACTCTTAACTTTTCCTAAAAGTAGAAAGAAGGATCTCGTGTTCTCTGGTTTTAGAATTTTTAAATAAAATTTCAAATTTCTGTTACGTTTTTCTCGATGGAAATACAAGGGTTTTTTTTTTAGAATCCTGTTATCTTCTGCTAAATGCAGCCTATAGCTATAACTATTAAGGTGTCCATTAAAGAGGAATTACAATGCTAAATTTCCTTTGTTACACTTTGTTAATCTCACTTTGGTAGTTTCATTAAAACTAATGGAAAACTACAGTTCAAAATCTAGAAAAACTGGTGATTTTAGATTATAGTTGTAGCTGAATTTATAAATTTGATTAAAAAAATTCTAAAACCAGAGAAGACGAGATCCTTCTTTATACTTTTAGAAAAAGTTAAGAGTCAATCTCTATCATAATTAGTTAATTTTAAATCACGATTCCCGTAAACCTCTGCATCCATCAAACTCGCTTAGCGCTACGTCCGAGAGGCGGCATTCGGTAACGTTGCGACGTTCGGGCTCATGTAGACCGGAGCCTTAAAAACTAAAAGTAAATCATTTATTCACTACACTGCTGTACTGAATTTTCCGTGCCACCCTTTTCCTATTGGTCTGGCGAACGTAATGTCGCGTCGTTGCTCGCTGCACAGGAAAAGGAAACAAAATCGTTTCCTTTTTCTGCATTCGCGGTCGCGGGCGTGGGCTTTCGCTCTACCTTCCCGTGTTTACCTCGTACGCCGGTACGCCACTTTCCTATGCTTACTTCGTTGGCAGTGGCAGCGTCAGGCGCCAATGACAATTGCCAATGTGAACTTTGTGGTGTGTAGTAGGTAGCCTATACTTCAATTGTGTTTTATACCAACTAGTAACGCATAATTGTGAGTTAAAGTGTATAATTTAAATGGTTGTCTCCAAGTATGAATTTACAGTAATATTCAATGGACTCAACTACAACTATTGATTCATTTGCTAGATTAAAATCAAGGAGAAAAGTGTGAAGTAACTCCAACTAAACCACATTTCATATTATTAATTTAGGTGAAAGTACTTACTTTTTCGTTATTATTCATTTAGTTTTTTGTAAATAAACCCGTTTTGTAAAATACAAATATTTTATTTGTCTAAGACATCTTATCTTGACACGTCTTTCCAGTGTATTTAATGTTCTATAACAATAGTTAAGAGCCCTTGTATGTGGACGTTTTCATTTACCGTTTTCGTGCTGTAAAACGCGATTATGACTTCTGATATAGGTACTTCTTATAGGTACTTATAAGTTCTTATAGGTTCTTAGGTTACAACAATGTTGCGCATTCGAGCATGTATCCAATGAGACTCACTTTTTGAATGAAAACTGCGCAACAAATACACTCTTAAAAATGCTCAAAATGTAGTATGTTTGTTGATGCATTTCAGAATGCAATTATTTATTACTTTTCTACAAAATCAGCTGACACGGCAAGTGAGGTCAGGGAGTGCGCTGAATTTTTTTTTTTTTTTTTTTTTTTTTTTTTTTTTTTGGGGGGGGGGCGGCGGAAAACTTTGTTGCCTAGAGGCGGCAAATACTTAAATACGTCCCTGCATATAGGCCTAGGCCTAACCTACTAAGTGACATTTCAAATTTTATAATAATATATTCACTAAGTTGTGTGAAATTTTCAGCCATAATGCGAAACAATGAATTAGTCAACTTACAGAACTGTAGCATGTCTACCGAGGAGATCTATAACCATAGTTCTTACTCTGCGTCGCAGATCCATGGGACCCCAGGGCCTCAGAGTGGGACTTGTTAGGCTGGGAAGAAAAATTGTCCTGGCTATGCTGTGGAGTAGTCATCTGGTGTAGCGGGTCAGTCTCTCCTGGGGCCCATTTCATAATAATGCTAATAATATTAGTAAAAAAGTACAAGTTACAAACTTACAAGTTACAAGCTTAGATGCAAAGTGTTTCATAATAAAAATGAACATTTGCTAATATTATTAGTAAAATTTTATTAGTAAAACCTTAAAATCCTGGCAAACATACAAGTTACAAGTAAAAACTTACAAGTTCTTGTACTTTGCGTTTCATAAATGAATTGGCTTTACTAATAATATTAGATGGATTTTACAAGTAAACAGACAAATGTGTATCAGTGAACGCCACTTTGTATACGGTATTCAATGAATAATTCTTTATTTAAGAAAAGCTTTTTGTAGTAAGATGAAACTTGGTATAAGGCTTTTTTGAGACAAATGTGCTATTAAAAAAATGAATAATTATTTTTGTAAAATAAAATTTACAAAATGGCGTTTGTTTAAAATCTTTAACCTTAAATTGCTTATAAACAACATAAGGTAGCAAAATTTATGTTGTTTTGTGGTTTTAAGAAAATTTAATTTCGAACCCAACGATATAAAAATTGTCGAAATCGGTACTTGAATAAGCATGATAGGGTTTTTCACTGAGCCTAGCCACGGCCACCGCTTCTCTAGGAGCAGTTTGGGTATGAGACCAATTGTTGAGCTGGTGCAGCGACCGCTTATCGTACGGCAATCTCGAACCCAGTTTGGGGCAAAACGCTCAGGATGCGGGACTGTTTTGTATAAAAACCGCTTTAATCTCATTTATTTCCGTGATTTACTTGATTGTCACATCTTTGTTTTGAAATTAAATTTTTAAAAACCATGTAATAACATAAATTTGGTTACCTTATGTGGTTTTTATGCAATTTATGGTTAAAGAATTTAAACAGTCTCCATTTCAAAAATATGAATTGTAATTTCTTTCCAATTTCACCTTTACTTCAAATAGCTGTAGCCTATATCAAGTTCCAACATATTAGAACAAACAGTTCTTAATTTAAAAATTAGTCTCTAAAAAATACAAAATGGCAGCTGTATGTTTAACTACATGGAGTTTTTGGAAATTTTAAATATGATACTTTGGCTTGTCCTTAGGTCAGGATTAATACCTGAAAAGGTGGGTAGAGAGTTTAGGGACACATTGTATATGAATATTTGTCTATGGTATACGATTGTAAATTATTTCGTGACATGAAAGTTTAGGTAAATGTATTAAATACGTACACCTTTTATATTATATGGGTTATATACAACTATTATATAAATATATTCTATGGATAGTTAACATTGCATACAATTTGGGTTCATAAATAAATAAGATTAATATACCGAGTTTTTACATTTGGGTCATTCCATATCAAGTGATCAAAATAAAAAATAAAATTTTCCCTCATGTTTCTCTTTTTTAATAGTTTTCGGTTTAATGAATCACTAGAGATCGCCTCGTGATCGAAATTCGATCAAAATTTCAGTTGATCTGGACCCAAGAAGCTTAAAACAGTTTAGAACTAAAACATCTGTTCTTCCTAATTCTCTAGAAATTGTTTTTACAACAGCTGTCTAATGATTCATTCAATTCTCCTTTCTCCATAAGATTAACATTGGAACTTTGAAAGCCTGTGGGGCTTAGCCCTGGAGTCCGATGTGAATTAGAATGTGATTCTGCTCATCTACAGGACTATACCTTTCTAACGGTATGCGCGGATTTCTCCTACGATGCACACAAGCTGAGAAAAAAGGAGGAAATGAAACATGCTTGCGTATTAATATATAGATTAGAACAAACACAATCAAAATGTAGAAAAAAAAAATTTTTATCACGTTCGGTTTTTTTAAAATTTTATTTCAAAGTTTAAAAAAAAAATGTGTTTTTGTGCATTTACCGATTTACATTTTATTTTATATCTCTGACTAGAATGAAGATAGAAATGTGAAATAAAAGCCATTCTGTTCAGAATTAAATCAGCTTTAATTTGATATACAACAAGACAATATTTTAGAAACTTAAATTTTTCGTCCCTCAAACTCAAAATTTTGAAACCGAATTCCAAAAAACGCATATAATTGAAAATTTTCAAAAAAATACCATTAATTCCTAGTGTTATTAAAAAGCTATGTACTAAATTTCATTTTGGGATCTCAATGGGATCATATTGAAATAAATTGATAAACATAAGCTTGCACAACACAAATGCACAACATATAGGCCTAGCCTTTAAAGCACAAATTAATTTTGTTAAAAACAATTTAATTAAGTTATAATCAATTTAAAGTTGGTAAAATGAAAAATACCTACACATTTTACATATTAGGAGAAGTTGTAAATTTGATATTTGTACAATAAGAAGGCCTACTCACTTTTAGTAGAGTGGTGACTACTACTAGTATATGTAGGGTGAAGTGGGGTAAGTGGGGCCACGGGCCTAGTGAAGCCAGTGGCTACCTTGACCTTATAAATGATAAAATAAACCTAAAATCACCAAATTATGTTTATTTGGTCCTTTATCTAATATATTTAACATTTAACATTGACTGTAACAGGACAAAAACTATTATTTTTACTTAAAAACAAAAACCCTCACGTTTCGCTACCAAATGGAAGTACGAGGGTCAAAGTTTGCACAATTTTCATGACTTTATAGAAACGGTTAAACTCAAAGTTGTGAGTGTTTCTAGTAGTTTTTTATGTGTAAATTAAGCCTTTGTAGTCCATTTTGCTAAATGCATTTTGCTAAATGTGGCTTCACTTACCCCGCCATTTTTTGACATGGGGCAAGTGCAGCCATGGACCCGGGGTATGTGCAGCCAGTGATTTTTTTTTTTTTTTTTTATTTCGCCTATTTGTATTCTTTTTAAGCATTTCCCATAAGTTACATATTTCATGCTTAACACTATTATTTTGCTTTTGGTATTTTTTAGTTCCTAGTACTGTACTTTCTGAATCGACTCTAGGACGCAGAGGGGAATTACACTCCGCAGTGTCATTTTCTTCATATAATTTGCAGTGAAACCCCTGAAATTAACATGGAAATAGGCAAAGGGACAAGAACAATGAATTTTAGTTTATAAAAGATTAAATTTAGTATACCTATAGTGACATTAACTATTAAGATTAATTACTCAACAAAGAAAAAAAATTTTTTAAGGTTACTTTTTAGTTGATTTTTACAAAAAACAGAGGTTTTAAATGTAAAATTTAGAATTAGAGAAAAAACTTTTGATTTATAAGTCCAAACATTTAAATGTTATAAGTAATCATTAACAAGTTGTTTTGTAGTTAAAAGAGTGGTTTTTTGTTGAATTTAATATGGCTACAACCATGAGACAGGCATTTCAAGTGAAAATTTTTACATACACATTGTAATTAATTTATTAACTTTAATAAAAATCAATTTTTGTTCATAAAATTTATTGTAAACCCTTCCACAATATGTCAGGAAATAATCCCAAACATGTAAGTATAACAGCTAGGCATTATTTAATTACGGTACCTAGTTATAATAAAAAGTAATATCTTGGAAATTTTAGAGATTTTTACGTTGCCGTGTTCTCGGCCACGAAAAAAGTTGGTAACTCCTGAAAAAATTAAGATATCGCAATGAGTTAAAAATTGGCAAAGTCAGTGAAAAATAGGCTATAAGCCACTTACCCCATGTCCCTCTATGAGTGCTTTAAATATTTTATTCACGCCGTGGCTGCACTTACCCCGAACACCCGGGTAAGTGCAGCCAGTGAACATGCTCTCAAAAAAAAATGTCTATCGGACAAACGGTTAAAGTGATTTTAAAATCCATTATATTACCTGAAAGCCAATAAAGTAGGGATAAGGCATGCCAAAATTCATTGAATAATATTAAATAATAACTTGGTAGATTGAGCTCAAAGTCGAACTATGCAAATTCGTCGCCCCACTTACCCCACTTTACCCTATTTTTTCAACTGATCAAACTGCACTTTCTTAATTAGGTCGATCACAGTCTTGAAGTTAAGCTTTTTGTTGCTGCTATGATTTCATTTTGGGACATCACATATGTTCTTCCTCTAGCTGTAGTAGGGTTCACTTTAGTTAATATTTGATTTATATTTACTTTTAAAATATCAGGTTTGCGTGGGAAAACAAACGAGGAAGCAGGGCCAGAAGGATGTAGAAATGTTAATTCTACATCTTCATTTTCACTGTCTTTTGATAGGCCTATGACACATGCCAGCCACCAACACAGATCATATTCACATGAAACGTAACCTGAAACTTCATTCATCGCCAATGTTTTACCTCCTTCCACAATTTCTTGTATGCAAAAATCGTCACACGAGGAAAAGATTTTACACTTCAATTCTGTTAAACTGTGTGTGGAATGAAAGTATGAAACTGCTGAGTACCTTTAATGGTTTCAGCTTCTTGCAGACGATATTTCAAAAAAGATTCTTCTTCTGAATAATCTAAGTTATTGCAGTAACAAAACTTAACTAGGCCTAGCAATATATTGTACTATCCATAAACCGCTATCAGGCCATAGTACTAATGGTTAAAAATGTCTTAACTTATTAAATTAAATTTAGATTTTAATATTTTTTAACTGTATCAATAAGTTAAATGATATATCATTTCAAAATCAACTATTAACTGATTGACACAGTTTCTTAAGCCTTTGATATCATTAGAACAACCTACTAACAACTTAAAAACCAAGAATACTCCGAACGACGAGTAAATTCGTTAATTTTTATTACTTAATAAGTTAAGGTTCTCGTCACATAGGCCCCAGAACCTTGAAAATTCATGTGTTTTAATACAAACATTTTAAGTTATAGGGGTGATCCCATTGAGATCCCAAAATGAAATTTTGTACATAGCTTGGTAATGACACTAGGAATTTATGGTATTTTTTTGAAAATTTTCAATTATATGCGTTTTTTGGAATTCGATATCAAAATTTTGAGTTTGAGGGATGAAAAATTTAAGTTTCTAAAATACTGTCTTGTTGTATATCAAATTAAAGCTGACTTGATTCTGAACAGAATGGCTTTTATTTCACCTTTCTATCTTCATTCTAGCCAGAGATATTAAATAAAACGTAAATCAATGAATGCGCAAAAACTCATTTTTTTTTAAACTTTGAAATAAAATTTTGACAAATTTCACATTTAAGTTTATTTTGCATAGATGTATCTAATATAAAAATATGAACCCTATTAAAAATTGTGAGGTAATTTGCATTTGATCACTTGATATGGAATGACCCATTTTACAACAAACAAAGTTGTGTTTTCCTAAAAAATGGGTATAACGACTAATTTGTAATAAAACATATTTTTTATTGGAAACAAACAATTTTCTAAAGCCATCGAAAAAAGATATATAAATAAGCTTCAAATGGAACTTTTAAAAGTACGAATATACAAAGCCAAGTTGGAAGCAAATCAATTGGAAATCGAATTTGGCATCCACGAGAGTGAACATACTATTAAATAAAATCAAGTACCTATGGTGTAATGATGATCAATGAAGATCAAGTTAATAGCATCTAATTTCCAATTTACTGCTCTTTTTTTACCATACAGATTCAAATCTTTTTCTTTGGTGCTCATTTTGCAAGCTCTTTGTGACTCAGGGGTAACAATAGTGTCCTTTGTTTCTTTTTTTGTAAATTGTAAAGTTAATGTTTGGTAATGATATTCAGACTACATTTTGTTATGTTTCTTAATTATGTAAATAAAACATTAAAGTGTTATTTTCACTTTGATATATTGAGAAATAGTATAACTTTTAAGCATAACGTTACTAATATTTTTAAAAATTAGGTAACTTAGTTCTTGTAGAATTTTTACTAATATTATTAGGAAATAATCACCAAACTAATATTATTAGTAACAATTATGAAACAGAGGATGAAAAATACACTAATATTTTGTAGGAAAAACACTTGTATTTTGAAAATTATTAGTTTTTTATTATGAAACAGAATTTTACAACTTACAAGTTATTCTTCCATTATGAAACATAATTTACAAGTTACAAGTTACAATACTAATAATATTAGTTTTGTAACTTGTAAATTTGTACTTTGCTATTATGAAACAGAATTTTACAAGTTACAAGCTACTAAGCTAATAATATTAGTAAATATTTTATTATGAAATGGGCCCCTGGAAGCTTGCTTATCTCCGAAGGTACAGGTGTCGTCTGATCGCCCTGATGCTCCAGTTGTGTTGATGGGAACAACCGCTGGCTGTTGTTCTGGTCAATAACAGATCTCTCAGACGGAACCCTTGCGCACCGTTCGACTGTCTTAAGTCTATCAAATATTCATATGTAGTGACTACATTAACTTGGCTTCGATCACTTTTTTTTCAGGAAAATACGTCCATTTTTCAGCCACACAAATCTGTAGTGAAATTCACTCGCAAACTTTTTAGTTTCCCACAACAAACCTTTAAAAAAAGGTGTAAGATTTTCATTAATATAAACTTTTACAGCACTATTCCCAATAATGTCCTTCGACAGGATAGGCACTTTGCGCTTATGAGCCGCCTCCAACCAAGTTCCCACAGATTGCTTATTAGTAAATTGTACCAGTATTACACCTGGCCTATTTCCACTATGGTTTGAAGGCAACCGATGCGCTGCATGTATTTCATTTTCACCGAAACTGATACCTAAAACTGTAGCCAGTTTGTCAAGGATGGATAGGATATTTTCCCCTCGTAAATGCTCAATCCCATGTATTTCTAGGTTAATTTTCCTTTGATACTGCTCAAGGCTATTGAAGCGTTCCGTCAACCTCTCAAAGCTTCTCTTCATAACTGAATTTGCGATTTCTATGTTAGAGATATTCTTGACTAGGCTTTTGTTCTCATTTTCCAATAGATTAACCTTTTTCAGCAATGTATCATACTGTTGGGTATGGAATGTGAGCGAGGTACTAAGCTCTTTAACTTTTCTATCCAATTCATCCAGTATCCCTATCTTATTTTTAAGTTCATCTAAATTATTTAGTTTTTCATTTATACATCGAAACATATACTTGACAGAATCCTCATCATCTAAGTTAGAATCGGTGTCACTGCTTTCTAAAGTCAGCTTATTATCACTAGGAACACGCTTCTTACAGCCTGTGCACTTCCAGGTTAGTTTCCTGTCCCCAGACATGCTTCTCCACTTGTTAGGTCTTATGCCACTGTAACTCAAATGCCGCACAATTTTACATAATGAGCAAACTACAGAGTCCTCCTCAACAGTTTTCTTGCACACTACACAGATCTCCATAATTAAACTTACTTAAAATAATTGCAATTCTCAATAAATCGCACACACTAGACAAACACGCTTGGACTGGTAAGGTTATGTTGGAGGCAGAGCATTTGCACTCGTGACCTTTCCTCATCGGTGTCCAGCTGATAACTGATAACTGATTTTCCCCATAAACCCCATGGGAGTGAGTATGTAGGTTTGCCGCCATATGGGTGTTTTAAGTAAATATCAGTTAAATCCTACCTAGTGAATGTACATACCAAATATTATCAAGTTATGATGTTCTTTTGATTTTCCCCACAAATCCCATCGGGGTGGGTACGTAGGTTTGCCGCCATGTGGGTTTTGTAAGCAAATATCAGTTGAATTATACCAAGTGAATGTACATACCAAATTTTATCAAGTTATTCCAATAAACAAGCGAGATATAGGGTTTCGTTGATTTCCCAAATGAAAATGAACTAACGGTGTTTTTGGCTTCTGGGGACCTCAAAATGAAAAAGTAACATGGTCCCTGGTTTAGGTCTCACCATGGCTACTACCCTAATAGCGTACTCCCTATAGGAAAATTCGCTGATTCTCTATAGGGAAATTCGCTAAAATGATTAGGTACGGCCTTTTTCTGCAATTTTGAGAAGTGAAAATTGACCGTATTCTGCTTTGTGTCTATTTTTTAGACACCTCGTCTGTTTGGTTGGGAGGTACTTGGCGGCGTGAAACGATCGTGCCACTGGATTTTTATCTATCTAGACCTATGTATGCACACTGATCTCTGAAACGGCTCCAACAATTTTTTTTCAAACTGCATAAAACTATTTTTTAAATAAAAATAAATATGTACACAAGTCTATATGCTATAAAAAACGAACTTTGTTGAAACCCTTACTTGAAACTATTAAAATTTTTTAACATTGGTCTTATGAAGATATTACAATAAAAGAACAGCAGAAATGCTGAAAACAGCTGACTCAACTGTCAACGTATCAACCACTTGCTTCAGTATGAACATGTGGTTTTGTAGTTTAGCCAGTTAGTTACTGATTTATTTAATGGAATTGTAATAAAAAATAATAAATTAGTTTTAATTGTACTTTATACTGATTATTATTGCTGTTAATATATTGTCAACTGGCTGGGTAGCTGAATGTTTATAGTGCTCGCCTTTGAATCCAAAGGTTGCCGGTTCAATTCTGAGAAAAGTTAGTCGCTTTTTAAAGGATCGATTCCGGACCCAGTTGCAATTTGTCATTAGGCTATTAATTAATGATGCTTTCTAACAACTGGTCGATGTTAGATAGTAATAAGACTGGGGTTTTGACCGTTCCCCTTAAAAACTTTAAAAAATGACCACTGCCGTAGGTAGACAAAAAATATACAGGGTGTCTATAAAAAACCTTTACAACTTTACCATCCTCCCATCCTCTTTCCATGTAACATAGTTTTCTAAAAACACCACATGAAAAAGTGGCTCAAAAAGTTTTAATCAGAAGCAGTTTAATCAGCTGATTGGTTTATATTGATGCTTGGTAAACAATAAAAAATAATTTGTGAGTCCCACAAGAATCGCAATGGATGTTGGTATTAAAGCGCAGTGTAAGGAAAGGTTTATTGAAACCAAGCCCTAATTGTTGGTCTTGAAGGAGGTCTCCTATTGTATCTTGTCCGAAATTTCCGTTGAACAAAAGGCTTGGTTTCAAGGCTAACCAACTAAGGCTTGGTTTCAATAAACCACTCTACACACTGCTCTTTAATTCGAACATCCATTGCGATTTTTATGGGACTCGCAAATTATTTGTTAATGTTCACCAAGCAACAATGTAAACCAATCAGCAGATAAAACTGTTACTAATTAAAACTTTTTGAGCCACTCTTTCAGGTGGTGTTTTTAGAAAACTTGTATGTTACATGGAAAGAGGGTGGGAGGTTGGTAAAATTGTAAAGGTTTTTTATAGACACCCTGTATAAACAAACTAAAATAATAAAACAGTTATGCATGTTTTAATATGCAATGAATTATAAAAAAATTTTATTTTTTATTCTTTATTTTGGCTAATTGACAAAATGCCATGACAAGCCTACAATTAATTTGAAAAAAATTATGATTTTAAAAAACTAAACAATAGAAATTTTACCACAAAGCAATCAAATAAAAAAATAATTAAATATGGATATTTTCACTTTTGATAAATTCAAAGATAATGTCCAAAACTTCAAAATTGTCATATGATAAAATAGATACATAGATAATCATAGATAAAATAGATATGATAAAAAATATTTTTAGGTATTAATAGTAAATCAGCTGATAAAAAAAAGAAATAAAACCCTCGTTTTAAGAGTTTCAACATTTGTGGTTCAGCAAATTAATACTAGAGGGTAGCCCCTTAGACATATTAAAACACCCTGATGAAGAATTGAAACACATGTTTTACCGTTTCAAAGTTTCAATGTTAATCTTATGGAGGAAGGAGAATTGATTGAATCATTAGACAGCTGTTGTAAAAACAACTGCTAGAAAAACAGGAAGAACAGATGTTTCAGTTATAAAATGTTTTTAAACTTCTTGGGTACATATCAACTGAAATTTTGATCGAATTTCGATCAGAAGGCGATCTTTAGTACACATTTAATACGCGACACGTTTTTTTTTATTTTTTTTTTATTTTTTATTTTTTTTAACAAAGAACTCTTTCTACAGTTTTAAACCAATTTTAATGATTTTGGTATCATTTGATAGAACTCGGCGGGAATTTGTTTCTGAAGTAAACCGGTAAATGTCCATACAAACGGAAGGTCTCTACACAAGCCCTTAAAGTTTGTTATTTATCCATTTGATTAACATTGGGCCCGTTCTCGTTCATCCACCCCAAAAGAGGTTTGTTTACGTTTTGCTTATCACGTGACTAATTCCAGACATCTTATTTCTGGGATTTGTCACTTGATAGGCAAAAATGTAAACAAACCGCTTTGCGGTGGATGAAATGAAATGAAATGAAAATACTTCTTTATTGAGGCGAACATTAGGACCTCATGGTCCTTTCTTACAGTTAACCTCCAACAAAATGGCTGCTACTTACATTTAAAATTACAAATGAAAATAAAAAATATAAAAAATACAAATAAATAATTCATATACTTAAACATTATTTCACAATACTTTTCATTACTTACATCCACACACTGCTACACCTAAGCATGCTTGTGAACATGTGTGCATGTGTGTGTGGATGCTTGTGAACTGCGGAACACTAGCATAAAAGAAAATCAACTTGTGCATTGCTAAGGAAATTAACTCATTTTCAAGTTTAACAGCTGTAAAAAGAGTAAACACAATATACTAACGAGGGCATCGATCTATTCATAACGTTCAAGACGTTCATAACGTTCAAGAGGGCATCTATTCAAGACGTTACTATAGTGCACGTATTGCTAGACACCGAGCAATTTATTTTGATACAATAAAAAAGTTACATCTAGTTCTAAATCAATGACATCCGACCAATCCAATATTGTGAATATCAGTGATCACCAATAACTACAGCTAGCTGTACTTACGTTAACAGATGTTTAACATGCTCAAAGAAATCTCAATGTTATTCTAAAGGGAAAATTCAAATTTAATTTGTGGACAGCGCCCTTATTTTAGGTCCGATTCTCATCAATTTTTGGCGGAAACAACTAAAGACCAAGCCCTATTCAACGAAACCAAAACCTGAAAATCGGTTGAGAATTGTAGGAGGAGTTCTCTAAATAAAAAACCCCTTAGCGTATTAAATAAGTATAGATATGTTAAATCTTGAAGGAAAGGCTACAACGCTTTATGATCAGTATGTAAGCGAATACAGAAGCTAATGTGAGCATTTCACAAGACTTAAAATAATGGGAGTTTTTTTAAAAAAAAGAAAAAAATCTAAGCTCCAAGGACTAAGGACACATAGTTACATGTCAAAAACAGTAGAAGAAAATTAGGAACACAGCAAAACGTTCTTCAAAAAACGTTCTTCAGTAGGGTCTAAAGCATGAGGATTCTAAAAACGTTTGCTTGGTTTACATTAAAGCATTTGTTTGGGTTTGATTTGAAAACTATAGCCGGAGATGTGAATTAAATTTGGTGACGCCTTTAACAAGATAACTTATTAGGAGCACCACGGTTTATTCGACTTAATATTTGACAATCGAACCTTTGTTTGTAATCTACAGTGAATAGGGTCAGCCATTCTTAAAAGTTTTCCATGATTTCGAATAACAGCTAATTTTAGGCTTTCACCCCCGACGCCATGGATTAAGCCTCAAAAGTACGAATGAAGAAGATTACAAAGTTTCGACAAAAAGTATTGCTTACGAAGAGTTGTTATGATAAACGAAATGTAACATGATTCTGTTTTTAATCTAAAATTATTATTTTGGTGGGAAATTATAAAAATTAAACAGTAAAATATAGGTTATACTTAGTATAGGTATGAAATCAATAATTTATCAATTTTTACACCGAATTGCTTGCTTTCGAGCAACTAGTACACTAGTTTATAATTAAATTTTGATAACTATTGTAAATAATGTATTGAAATATTTTTTTTCTTTTCATGTATAAATTTATGATTGTGGTTTTACATAACTTCGATATATAACTCACTTATAAAACAAAATATTTTGTTAATTGAAGCACAACAGCCATTGGAAATTAGAAGTTCGAAGGTATGCGATGGGGGCACTTTATCTCGTAAAAGAGTAGTTCTCTCCTCTCAAGTCCTATTTCTGCTCTCGGCTTCAAAAAGTTGCCGAATTAAAATATTAACTTCATGAAACCTTTTCTCATTTGAAAATTAGACTGAAATGCCTTTTAAAGCAGTTAGTTTAAAACAGAGGAGTGTGACTAAATGATCGTCTTTGCGGTGGGTAAGGGCCTTTCGCCTAAAGCGAATCGCGTCGCGTCGGGCTTGCGCTCGTCGCGCGTCGCTCGAATCGCTGTATAAAGATACCTTGGATGACGCGCGACGCGCGCTGGGTATAAATGCTCCTATTTAGTGTAACGTATTTATTTTACTCGCGTCGAAAGATGTGATGTATAAAATGGGCCTAAGTGTTATGAAGGAGTCATTTCATTTTAAATTGTTGTGCTCTAGAATCATTGTTGTGGATGTGTTCACATATGGTCGGTTGTTAGAAATACTTTCATTGTTTGAACACATGACAATTTATCAAAGATGACACTTTTAATATTTACTTTGCATAAAGTTTTATAATTTTTGAAAAACAAGTCTTCACTTGTGTTGTAACACGTGTGCACACTAAAGCAGCTAGGCACAGCAAAACATCGTTCTTGGAAATTTTCAATCTCAATATTTTTTCTCTGAATTCAAGTCTTCACTTGTGTTGTAACAAGTGTGACACTAAATCAGCTAGGCACAGCAAAACATCGTTCTTGGAAATTTTCAATCTCAATAACTTTTCTCTGAATTAAATGTTATTTTCTACAAACTTTTCTTCATAAAAACCTTTATAGCCTTGTTTGAAACAGTGAAGGTCATTAGCGGATGGCCAAACCGGTGTGTAGAGAGTGCGAATTCAAGGGAGGGGGGGGAAAGAAAGATATCTAAAAATTCAATTAAATTGTAAAGTTCTAGATATTATTAAATCGGCGCAAAGCTTAAAAGTTTGCGGATAAATCATGTTGCAACTGTGGAAATGGCATGTTTAAAAACCTTCTTTTTTAAAAAGATTTTTAGCCTCTGTTTCTATTCTGCCCTGGACCATTTTATTAAATTTCTACCATAAAGAAAAATACCCTCCATCTCAGCAGGCACTAAAAAATGTTTGGTTTAAACAACCAAATTTAAAAATAACCAGAAATTTGGTAAAGCAGTTTATCGCGTTTAGTTTACTGAGCAAAATTATTTGTTGATTTTTTTGCTGCAACCAAAGGTTTTGTTCAGTTTAACCAAATATTGGTAAACTTTTCAGTAAAATTGATGAGTTGAAAAGTTTTAGAAAATATATTTGAAACCAAATAAAATTACTTAACTATTTCATTTTTTCAATTCGTTTGAGTCCAAAACAAGTAGTGGTAATTTACGGTTTGCAATTCAAGGGCGAGGGGAGAGTTAGCTTTCTTACGCCCGAACGTTTGGTGAGGGGGCGGCGAGAGGCAAGAGCATGCTTGAGAAATCTTTCGTTGTTATTCGACATCACATCAGATTACAAACCTGGTGTGACTTTGTGTGAATCGTCCCGCTGGGAGCACCTGGCAACAATTCCCGAAATTCTATATCAAGGGGGGGGGGGGTGATTCGCAAGGTTAAAAGTACAATATTGTCTCATATTAATGTTTGGATTTTAAAATATTTAACTTTGCACAAGTGTTGGTCTTTTTTATCGAGTTTTATATTGGTACAGACTTTAGAAAAAGTTTAGTGCTTATAAAGACAAAAATTTAATATTGGCTGCCAGGACTTGGTGTGTGAATATGATTTAAACTATAACTGGGCGATCAGAAACTTGTTCCTGGAGTGTTCTGGTTGGGGAGCGACCAAGAGAGGTGCATGAGCGGATCGGCGGCGCTGCCGGTTGCGCAATCTAATCACGTGATGACGTCATGTACACCCATCCATCCATCTGTCACTTCGTTCTCCATTGCCAGTATCAAAGAGGTTGAACAAAATATCTCGTTGAATAACTAGATATCTAGTTTAAGCTCGTTGGCCAGTATAGTCAACACCACCAAGAACACATTCTTAGTAGCAGGTATTGGTATAGAGGCTAACTCGCTATGATAGACGAAGTGAGATAAATTATCATCCATTTGCTCTTCTCTTTTTGTTCGTGGCGCTGGGTGTCAGAGAGTCGTGGTGGAAATATCATTGTTTATACTGGGTGTATTGGGACTTACTTAATCCAGCCCCTTTTTTCTCTTCAAAATTTCTCACCCTGTAATCCCCCCTCCCCCAAAATTTGGGTTTTCACGCCCCCTCGACCAATCGTTGAACAACATTAGAATTGACGAAATAAAATCAGAAAGACGGTGTGATTGTGTTTGTACGTAAGGGTATTGCGGTGTGTTGTGAGGAAATCTGATGTGGGGCCACAAGTCTGCGAACCTTGAGCCTACTGGAGTTACCGTTTAAATTTTATATATCATTTACGATTTTCAAGTAAAACAGTTTAAGTAAAACTGACAGACTCTTATATCAATTACCATGTAGTGTTTCTACAAATGATGTTCCCCATATATTTATTGTCTACTAGCTGTTTCTCGTCACGGCTTCACCCGTGATTGCAGTTTTTAAATAGGTAACTAAGCTCGTTCGCTACGGTCACTCGCTGTCACGCTCATCTTATATATGAGAAATCGCTGGAATACCGAAAATTATAATTTTTCATTGAATTTGTTTCTTAGCAAAGAATAAAAATAGATGAAATAGAGATTTTCAGATTTTTTACAAACTATTGTATGTCTTCTGGGTCAGAGCTCTTTGGACAGATTTTGCACTAAACTTCACACAAACCATCCTTGAATAGGGGCGGATCCAGAGAATGATCTTGGGGGGGGGGGAACTATCGGCGACAATAATAACATAGTAAAAAAAGAAAAAAAAAAAAAAAACACGCGCGAAAATTTCAATAATTTATTTTCTTGGTTACATTATTTACAAATTGTTGCAATTAAATCTTACATCATGATATTATAACCCTTTTGCATTTAATGTTGATTTGAAACAACACCTACTTTAACCTTAATGAGATTTAACCTTACTTTAACTTTACTTTAACCTTTACTGAGGTTAGTATTCTAGGCTAAATCTAGTGATTTTGCTCCTGAAACCCAGTGCGGCTTCCAAACTACAGTACCACTTTAACCGAGCCTTGCTTGTTGGTTTTTATTTACTTTTGTTATAGTGTCATGGTAATAAAGCTATTCAGTTTCCACCAACAACCAACTATACCTCATCAGAAATAACAGCTGTTTCCAAAAGACTGCTTAACATTAATGTTCCTTTATTTTTGTATACCTTTCGTTGGTTGTTACTTCTTAACCAAAATAGCAACCCATAAGACCAATGTGAAAAATTACGATTTTTAAACTTAAATTTAGACAAAATTCTATTTTTCCTGGGATTGAGACTGTTTCCAAACTTAGTTTTGGTCCAAAACACTTTTAAATGCAAAGTTTAAGTAAAATCAACCCTCTAGATTTCGATATCGTGGAACACACATTCCTTCAGACAGTGCTCCCATAGGATATTGTATATAGGATTGTTTTAGTTCGTAAAACGGGCACGGCACAGAGTGCAAAAGCTTACAGTCACATGGGCAAAATTGTATTTAGTTTGAATGGAGAAATGTTATTGTGTTGTATAGCAATGTATACCCTACATTATAATAGCCATGTATTATTGCTACAAAAGTAACCTCAAAAATTTTCAAGTTCACACAGTACGTTTTTTGGATGGTTATCAATGTACTGTATTATAGAAAACAAAAAAAAAATATTTGTTTTGAATTGTGTTATTTTTTATATCAATTGCTTATCAAACTATTTTTCTGTTGTTCAGAAATACCTAGTAAAATCATAAGAAGTAAATCATGTTGTTCAGAAGACTACATCGAATGTAACTGCGAAAAATATTTCAAGGGGCATTTTATCAATCTCTGAGTTCTCTACAAACATCCAACGTGTTTAGGTACTACTGATACTAGGGACACTAGCCAAGTCACAGTCACAGTCACGCTGACTGACACTGCCGCCTTGTCTTGCGACTTGCCTTGAGGTTTAGTTCTGAATACAATGTAGCCATCCGTTGCTGACACCTCAAAAGTATCCTCATTTACTGTATAATACAACGAGATTAAATAGATATATAGTGCTCACCAGATAGGAAAAAGTGTCCCTTTTTGACTGGCGCCACTTTACCCACGATTCCCGCCGTTTCCTTGGTAACCAGTCCTTTGTTTACACTTTCCCCATGTGTTTTTTGCCATATTACCCACAGCTATACGACGTTTCTATGGTAACCAATCTCAATAGCCTGTTCACAGACCATCAAATCAAATTGGTTTTAAAAACAAACAACAAAACAACAAATAATCAGATGTTTTAAGAGTATAAGCTGTGATTTTTTAAGCTTGTAGCGACGATGGTAGCGACCAATTAGAATAGCTAAAACAAGTAACCAAGGAAACGAGAGTAAAGTGTGGGATGGTTGCCAAGGAAACGGCGGGAACTATGGGTAAAATGGCGCAAATGAAAAAGGGACACAAAATCAACATGTGATGAGCACTCTATATCTATTTAATCTCGTTGGTATAATACGATACGACATATCTCCACTTCGTCTGCTTGTTAAATAAATTGTTATTCCTAGTATAAAGTTGAAATCAACATAAACTACCGTAGCGTTTAAGCATTTTATGAAAAAAAGAATTAAAGTAGTGAAATTCGTGACTCGTTTGCAGCTTAGGCCTTCATATGTAACCTCCACAACTTTTGTTGGTATTTGTTTCTTACAGTTGAATTTTTTTACCAAGAAGCAGTCAAGATTAGGTCGACTATCTTTGGCGCTGAACTTCTTTTATCTGTAGCATAATCATGTGAGTCATATCAATTATGTTATAGTTTTGTTTAACATCAACGGTTTTTTACTTGTGCTTGCTTATAGTCAGCCATGTCACCGATGATCGCGGCGAACGTGTAAATCCGCCTGCGGCCGCGACGCTGGGTGAGATATAGATGTCTAGACGGTTTAACCATTGACTTTGTACACTAACGTGAATAACTTATGACTTATCGCTACCGTGTGATTCGTTTTGAGTTAGTGAAAGTATTTCTTACGTATATACAGTAACAGTAACAAAAATAACCTAAGCAGCAGCGCACTGCAAACTTGGCTCATCATCGGTGAAATGGCTGACTTTAAGGAAGCAGAACTAAAAATCCGTAAAACTTAAAAACATGAAATTTTAAAATTATGCTCATTAAATAGCCTTCTTTCAACTGTGTGTTTTTATTAAAGATACCAGTTCAAAATTACATAAAAAGTAGCTGGGTTATTTATAGCAAACAAATACTCATTTTTTTATAATCGCTTAAATAATCTCCTATTTAACGTAGAAAATTCTTGGGCCCTTGGAGGGGGGCAATTTCCCCCGTTTCCCCCCCGTAAATAGCCAGCCGCCATCTTAAAGATAATAATCTATTCTATACTTATTTAATACGCAAAGGGTTTTTTGTCTTGAGAACTCCTCCTACAATTTTCAACCGATTTTCAAGTTTTTGGTGTCGTTGGATAGGGCTTGGTCTGTAGTTTTTTCCGCCAAAAGTTGATGAGAATCGGACTGAAAATAAAAGCGCTATCCACCATTGAAATCCCAAAATTTTCCATTTAAATAAAATTGGGACTGAATAAAGCATTTGAAACATCTGTTAATAATCAGCTGCAAATGCGTGTAGTTATTGGCGATTGAAGATATTCACATTATTGGATTGGTCGGATGTCATTGATTTAGAGCTAAAGTAACATTTGTACTGTATTTAAATAAATTGCTCGATTTCGAGTAACACGTATACTAGTAATTAAATAATTAAAAGATGTTCTGCAGTGCAAAGCACCTGCGTCAATACATTTAAAATAAAAATAAAATAAACATTAATGATCTCTCCCCCCCCCCGTGGATCCGTGCCTGTAGGGCTTAGGTCTTACCATGAGACCTACAATAATAGCTTATTCCCTTTGGGAAATTCGCTAAAATGACATAAAAATTGGAGGTCCATATTTAAAAATTCCCACCATATTGGGAAATTTACTCACCATATTGGTGAGTTTCCCACCATATTAGAAAATTGGCGTATTAAAAAAAATTGAAATTATTATAAAATTCAAAATTAAAGGTTACCATACTAGAGTTACCATTTAACTTTTTCAGTATCACTTACGGTTTTCAAGCAAAACTGCTGGCACACTTATATCAATGACACTTTTTATAAGTGTCTGACGTGGCTTATAAATTGTAGACATATTTATTATTCTTTAAGGCGATTTACCAAATTTAAGTTGGTCGAGATAAAGTAGTGTATGCAACGATTGTATTCTGCCTTAAAGCCAATCGTGAGATATGTAAAACTCGCTTGTGTTACTACTTACATCTCACCCTTGGTTTAAAAGTCTTCATAACAAAATCTTTGCATAAATTATGTTTATGTTAGTATTCATATTAAGCATGGCAACTCTAAAACACCCAATCCCTCAAGTTAGGGTTCGCCCACATAATTAAATAGAGTAGGTAACTACTATAGAACCAAAGAAGTAGGCACATCCCAGATAAAGAAATAAAGAAAATACAAAAATCGTTTTCATTTGAAAACCAGAGGAAAATAAAGTGCTGATGGCAGGATTACTTCCCCTAGTCGCCATGGGAAGCGCTGCTCTTTCTACATTCTAAATGTAAATGATCATATTCGTAATAAAAAAGCATAACAATAACCAAATTCAGCAAAATTATTCTAGTTATCCGGATTCCATTCAACCAATCAGAATAATCCTTAGATGAAAACTACACATTGAAGGGGATATCTGTGGTTCATGTACGGCGTTCTCAAATCCCCATAAGGATGCCCCTACCTATTCGGTTCTGTATCTCGTACATTGGTATACACTTATATAAAAGAAATACACTGTGAAAATGAAAAGATTCTAGTTTGAAAAAACTCAACCCTCCTTGGTATAAAAATTGATAAAAAATTTTCATGGAACACCAACGTCGAAAATATAGTAAAGAAATTAAATTCAGTATGTTTTAGTCTTAGAATCCTTTCAAAATGTGTGGATAGAAATATTCTAAAAATGTGTTATATTTCTTACCGTACTTTCACAACACTTTAAATTATTGTATACTAGTATTTTACAATTCTTCCATAAAAAATCTGCTAAAAATTTTTAGGATACAAAAAAGAGCTATCAGAATTATGTACACCATTTGGAACATTTTTACGATTTATTTAAAAACAACAGAATTTTAACAGTATTTGGCTTGTACATTTTATGAAATGGCAAAATTTTATTTGAAGAATAGAGAATTTACTCGCCTGCGGCTCGATGGGGGGTTCGCCCCCATGCCCCCTTAGGAGTTGCCCCCTAGTTTGAATTAATAAAAAGCCAAGTATGAAATAGTTTGGTTCCACAGAAGAACTGGACAGAAATTACAGCAACAAAACCGTCTAATACACACAATTCACAATCAATAGTAAAAAAGCTTTAATAATCTCCTATGAATAGAACAGTTTTATATGAAAAATCTCCCTATGAAATATCACAGAAAATTATAAATTTTATTAAAACAAGTTATAAATTGGAAATAAAATCATCAAAAGAATTGAAAAAGTTAAAAAAATTACTTGAGGAAGAACCTTTATATTCACTTGAAAGTTTTTATGAAAAAAAGAAGAAAACAAAGAATTTATATTGATGGAAAAAAGAAACCACATGGAAAAAATTAGCATACAAAACCAATTGAACAAGTGGACAGTGAAAATTACTATTCGATTTAATGACGAAATTTTTTAAAACGAATGGTTAAACTTTTATTTTCAATTTATTGAAGATACTCTATTACGTAATTTATCCATGTTTGTTCTTTTAAAACATGGCTGCCACAGGTGTACAACATGGCGGCGGAGAGAAAAACAACAAGTGTTATAGAACAAACCATCGGCAGCGACAAAAATAACATGAAAAACAAACTAGGTTGGTAAATACTTTATTACGATCGTGGAGGTTACCGTTACTAATTTATTTAACCATCTGTTGCTCTTGGAATTAGTCACCGTTCTTGCATGGCGGATGTTGACTTAGGAACCTGAACAACAAGCTCTGGTGGTAAATGACGACAATTCAATCACGAAAATCGAGACAAAACTATTAATAAAAGAAAACTAAAAAGGTCTATTGGAAATTTGCTTAATACGTAGGTCCGCTGCGATGAGGGTATTTTGTTATCATTAATCTTCTTATTAACTTATTATAAACTTTAATCTGTTACGCAAATTTTCTTATAGTAAGGGTCACGAAAATAGTCCGGTGAGAGCTAAAGAAATGTCGTCAAATCCACCCAGAAACTCAATTTTATTCTTTACTAGCAGCATACCGTGCTTTGCAACGGTACTCAAATTGCAATGCCAACCCGAGGGATTTTATGCCTTTCAGCTGAGCTCGTTCGTTGCGCTCACTCGCCTCAAGTTTGGTTTTTGTACACCTACTCACCTCGAGTCTATAAAATCCTTTAGTTTTTTATTACCAA
Source organism: Neoaliturus tenellus (assembly GCA_030545055.2). NCBI lineage: Eukaryota > Metazoa > Arthropoda > Insecta > Hemiptera > Cicadellidae > Neoaliturus > Neoaliturus tenellus. The sequence continues at coordinate 22,401,609 of CM061531.1, forward strand.
TCTTCCCTCATTACTTTAAATGAGAACAGCTGTTTATAAATCTATACATATAATTCTGTAAGCGAATTTTTTTTAGCAAAATTGTGAGCATTATACAAATTCCAGGAAGATGGGGGTGGTCTCAAATTAAAGGTGTCGGTGCCATGCAATGTATCTAGAACAAACCAAGGTAGGTGACACCAACGGCTTATTGAAGCGGCTCCTGCACCTTTGACATCATGTTATTTCTCTTGAAAAATGATTGGTTTGCTTGGAATATGTTGAGTGCTGCACCGTTGACGTCATCGATTTTGTTATTGTTTTTGTTGATGTCACCTACCTCCTTCTCATTCTAGATTTCTTGGTGCCATGCACGAGAGAAAATTATCGGTGAACCTATAAAATTACCAGGAGATGAGGAATAGCGTAAAACGTCCTCCATAAGAATAGCATGGGGATTAAAAAAACTTGTGCTTATAGTGTGCATTAAAATATATGTAATGGTTTAATTTTAAAACAAGAGACAAATGATAACATTGAGAGAAGAACTATTAATAACCAATTGAAAACAATATACCAAGAGTGGTAATACTATAACAAGACGTTTTGTGGCTTTGAGCGACTAAAAATTCTACTTAGAGCGTTACCAACCTTACAAACTATTACATTACATATAGGCTGCTGTAAAAAAACTATAAAAATTTACTGGTTTGCTAACTGAGCGTGTATGAAGATCATAAAAAAAACATTCTAATTGTGATAGGGACGCAGTGAGCGATGAGATGGGGTTTGAGAAACACCTACTTTATTTACATTAAAACGTGTTTTCGTTTTATTTTAAAACGAGAAGAGTCAAATGCTCGTGCTGATGATATATTAAGTAAATCTTTAAGTGTATCAGTCAACGAAGTGTTGGTGTTCTGTTATCTGAATTTTCCCAGAAACCTTTTGGTAGTTTCATAGATTGGAGTATTATAGGAGAGAGTTAAAATCAAAGACATTTGTCCTACATACTAGGAAAAAAGTAGCAGGTCAAAACTTAACAATATATAAGTTCAAAAAATGGGAAATATATAAGTTCTGTAAAGTTCTCCTAAAAGATTCTCCATGTACCATGTATCCTATCCTACACTCTAATACGAGTAAGGTGTATTTGTATAGTAACCGGCCCAGGAGAATGCACTTGAATATTCAAGATCATATGGATCGAAATGGATCACATTTTAAAATTAAAATCCATATATTGTTGTATTACATTTCTAAAAACATTTCTTTCGTAATCACATGATTGTTTAATTATGACAAATCAAAACATATTAGTATCGAGTGAAGATTGCTTGACAACAAGTTGATTTTACAGGAGCCAATATCACCGATATGACACTTGTCGTTCACTCGTTCATAGCTTATATTATCGGATCTAAGTGACGATCGGACCACTGAAAAGCGGTAGCTAATTGTTAGCTACTGTAGGGAATGGTAAAAAATGCCAATTCATTATGTCAATTTCGTCGGTGAAAGACGGCCGCAGCGCATAAAAGCTGCCGCAATTTCGGCAGATTCAATTCTAATGTTTATACGTTGCATTAAATATCGACACGAACGAGACGCGAAAAAACCTGATTTTATTATTATTTTGTGAGTCGCATGTTGCAAGTAGGCCTACGAGCGCTGTAGCCTCATCCGGATCAATGTTGTCCGGAGTGTGGATCTATGGGGAGTCCAGGTTTTATTGTAATTTGAAACGAAATTCACGTAAAAATGTTATGCTTTGTAGTTGTAAATGTATTTCAATACTTTAAGTTGTTGCAGTAGTGTTTAAAAACGAATTAAAAGATTTTACTTTTTCATCAAACCTCTATGACTTGAAAAAGTGTATAACCTAGAACAGTGATGATCCATCAAATTTCGAGACCCATTTATTAATCAAGGCTGTGTAAATGTGTTCACATAATGTAAAATGTGTTTTATTTTTCGTTAATCATTAAATCTCAGCATATTTATATCAAATTTGGCATCAAAATAATTGAAAAGAAACTTGTTATATTAACAACTTTCAATAAATGTTTAATTGGATTGAAAATGACATAACAACAATGTTTTTCCTGGTAGGCTACTAGCGTCATCGTGTGCAGTAATATACGGCCGCCCTAGCCGCAGCGCGGGACAATCGGGACTCATTAACTCACTAAGGATATCTTGCCACGGAACAAGTGGGACGGTTTGCAGTCAATATCATGTCCGGGAACAAGCGGGAGTCGGACTAAGCGTGGCGTAACCTCGGATCACCGAAAATATTCATGCGGATGAATATTTGAATATTTCATGCAAATGTTTGGTGAAAAAATAATTACGTTATAATTAAGACGTTTATGAGTGGAGTGTGGATATTCTTCTTAGCGTCCATCCATTAAAATTTAGGCCTAGTAGAAATATGACTGTCAGAATCAACTTCGGCTCCTGTTAACTCTACTAGAGGTTTAGAGTTTTGTTTACCTTCCAGATTTAACCCTTTAATGTCCGTTTTATTTACAATACATAACACTTCAAATTTATTATATAGAAAAAATAGCATCCATTTTGTTAAACAGGTTAATTTCATTTCTATTTGTAAAGCGGCAATTATTTTTATATAGCCTACATAGCTATAGTTTAAAGGCGGCAGTAAAATAACAAAACAAAAACCTGGGATAAGCATAAACTAATGACATTAGTTAATTGCTACAGTTATAAAACAGAACACATGTTTGATGGTAAACATTTCAGATTATCTCTTAGACAATGTTTATTTTTTATTTATATATTTTTTAATAAGACGATGTTTTTAGTTTAGTACATACATCTGGGTGAATATTCAATTTGAATGGCTGGATTGTTATTCCATATGATTATTTACTAATGGATCAAGTGCATTCTCGTGAGCCGGTCACTGTATGTATGTATACTTCTGGAAATGCTTAAACAACGTGTGTTACATCCTTCCAACTTCCATTTATAACCATTTATAATACGGATTGAACATGGTAAACATAACCACTAATGACAACATTGCAGGGCGAGAGGGGGTGAGGGGGGCCACATCTGTTTTAATTTCCACTAATGACAACATTGCAGGGCGAGAGGGGGTGAGGGGGGCCACATCTGTTTTAATTGGTGTCGTGCTAAATGGGTACAGTGGTAAATGGGTACAAGCGTCAAATGGGTACAGCTTGGGGTGACAGGTGTTTAATGACCGTTTGACGAGGGTTTGATGCGAAGGTCATGAACAGAGGGAGTGGCAAATGGGTACACTACCTGCCTCGGCAGGGGCGGCGCGGCGGCGACGGTTGCGGCCTGCCTCGACAGGGGAGACACGGACACGGCGGGGGCTTACCACACATTAGAATACAGTACTTTTAGTGTTTATGTGACCTAATAATCTCTTAACATTAATATAATGTCATTTTGCGAGTTCTGCAAAATTTTGTTAAGTAGGCTACTGTAGTTATCTTCATACCACTTACTTTACAGTCTTCTTCCATTTACTTTATTCTAGTGATAAAATTTTTTTTAAGAAGACGTATCTGACACGGTTTTTCACCCGCCCCGCGTGGTGAAACACTCCGGTTATCTCAACAGAGAGATACAGCGCTACACCACGGTCCGGATGGGATACACAGTGTAGAACATCTACCACGGAGTTCGTAACAAAGAAATATATAAATATTAATACTGTACTGTATATATATTGCTCACGTTAAGTAAGCTCAAGATAAAATTCTGAACCATGAGCGTATATTGCCAAGCAAAAAGAAATAATTTGTTTACAGTTAAACAAAACTTATCAATATTTATAAAACATTACGAAACTTATATCATTGTAATAAATATTAAACTCTGATTCAAATTATAATTATAACATAAAATATTTATATTCCTAGACAAAATAATTGAAGAGATTGGGGTATATTAAAAAAGGTACTTATAAGTGGGTTGGTGAGAAAGAAATACATTTATTTTGTTACTAGTAAACCATCGTTACAAAATGTTATGGCCCTCATGTGACATCACGAGTGCGTCTACGTATTCTTGAAACATTATTCTACACAACATTATCTAAAAATTCACAATAAAAAACTACCCATAAATTGATATGGCGAAATAGTAAGGATAAATACAAGGAGTGTCTAATGTTTGGAACAAAATGTGTGTTTTACCTTTTTCCTTAAAATGTAGCATGTAGATTTTGCTTGAACTTTGTAATTATGTGTATTTAAACACAAAAAATTACTTTAGTAACTTAACCCCAGAAAATTTTATTTCCCTGTACATAAACAAGTTTGGAAATTGAAATTTTTGACTTGGTTCTTATGGGTTATCAGAACACTGTAATTTAATTTTTATTCAAAGCAACTCGGTAAATAACCTTGGAGAAAGGTAAACACAAATCCTCCCTTATTTCTGGGCCAAATTTAACGTTTAAGGTATCAATAAATTCTCCTCAGTTCGTATAGTTTTGCAAAAGTTTTTAGATTTGTGATATTTTATTCTGAAGGGTATGGGAAGCCCTTAAAGTTGGTTCTTTGTCCATAAGATGAAAATGGGGAATAATTTTCATTGCATTTCTAAATAAAACAGCTGCTGATAGTAAAGAAGACAACACATATTAAAATATGAATAGAAGATATTATCTGAATTGTTAACACAACTCCATAATATTATATGAGAAGTGTCTACTGTGATATTGCACATTCCCTCTCATGTCTAAAACACATTTGAAAATTGAAATTATTTTAACATAGGTTATTGGTTGACATATTGGTATTAAAACAACAACAAAAAGTATAGCCTACAAAAATTAAAGCAAGACTTTAAATTTGGGCATGAGGTTTTAAATAGCTGGTGAACTAGGAAAAGTTATGGTTGTAGGTGTAAATTAAATATTGGCTCACTGTTATACTATAACAAATTTGAACAGAAATTTGAATTTGTTGCACATTTTTGCACGTATTAAAACACCTACGGAAACCACAAAATTTCAACACTATATATCACAGTAAAAATTTGGAAAATAAGTGAAGAACATTGATTGATCAAACGCTGACAAGATGGAAATTAATTCGCAGTATGATTAATTTTTTTATTTTTTATACTTAAATTACCATAGAAAAAGATTTGATCACCAAGCACTCTGAAATATGCAGCGCATCGCGCTGCACAGGTACCCCTAGTAACATTATAATATAGTATTGTAAAATCAATAATTATGTAGCCTTGACGCATCTGGACAGATCTTTATATTGAATTTTCCAGCCACATTTGCAAAATATTTCAATTTATATAAAAAATAATTTCTATATTACTATTGATATACAAAATTAACTGAGAGTGAAAGTGAGGGTCTAACTTTGGACGTAAACAGGGGAAAACATTATAGGCTACGTAAGTGGTATACTGACTATAATAATCGTATTGAAAATTAAATATTGTATATGAATTCTATGGCATATTAAATGCTTCTCGCATACATGCATAGTGTTATAATGATAGTACTGAGCAAAGAGTTGATGGGCAAGGGGTACGGGGGTGTGGGGGGTACTCGGGCCCCGGGGACTTAGGGGGTACAGGAAACACGGGTCCGGAGAGGAGAGGTGAGCGAGGGAACAGGGAGGCATGGGGTCACGGCGAGTGAGGGGGAATTAGGGGCACAGGGATCCATATTGAAGGAGTGTTCAGTATTAATGGGCTTATGTTGCACTGAACTAATTTATTTACTTACTTTTATGTACAAACTCATCATAAACAAGTTTAAGGTTAAAACTATTTTTACGGCGTTCTGTAGTATAATAGTGCAATAATTTTTATTTTTTCCACAAAATAGACTACTGTATTTTAATACAGGGGAAATTATTGGTGAATAACTGATTTGATACCGCCAAAAGTTTTCGTCAAGATTAGGAAACATTTTATTAGAAAGCCCAAACATGTAAATTCACACTAAAGCTTGAGAAAAACACAGTAATACTGCAAGGAGGTGATAAATTGAAAGTTATTTATGGAGACAACATCATATTTTGATTTTTAGGGGCCTTTGCCCCTACAAGCCGCTAGTTACCTATAAAATATTTGCTATTATTGATTTAATAAATAGTCGCTCCGCTCAATATTGCAATAACGAATTGCATAACGGGAAACGCAACAGTTGGAAATTCCGCGCCGCGCATAAAATACCCCTAGCGGAGCAGGGTTGCTGCAAAACAATACCTTCTACCTGTAAGGGTGAAGCTGTGTTGCTTTGTATCTGCAGAAAGACTCTCGTCTTGATTTTTACGTAACAAAACTAAAATTGTCATCAGTGAACTCTAAAAATTAAACAAAGTTGTTACTCATTAAACTAAGTTGTTGACGATATAAATCTAAACTTCTTGATTTTAATTGACATCAATACCGGGTGTCCCCCAGAGCACACGTACACCGTACACCCTATTTAAAATTTATGGTTTACAAAAAGTCAAATTGTGCTGTTATTGGTAAACCGTTTACGCTTTATCAATTAACATTTATTTCAATGTCAGGGTGTACCAAAAACAACCTATCCAGACCGGAAGTCACTATAATTTTGTAGTAATAAAAAAAGCCTCCAGATTTTATAACATTTTTTGATTATACGCGTAAATTGTTTAAACCCTTAAGTCTCAATGTTCTAGAATGTAGATAGTACAATGGTAACCGAGTCTTGCTCGTTGATTCTACGTTATTTTATTCAAAACAAACGCTTCAAAGTAGCATTATTTAATTTTTGTATACCTTAAGCTGCTATTTCCTTGCCTTGATAACAACCCAGTACTATACCAGGTTAACCGAGCCTGGCTCGGTTTTAATTCAATATAGTGTCACGGTTAATAGAGCTACCGTATTAATTTCCTTCAACAACCAATTATACCACTTCACAATTAACAGCTGTTTAAAAAAGTCTGCTTAACATTAATGTTCCTTTATTTTTGTATACCTTTCGTTATTATTTCGTTACCAAAATAGCAACCCATTTAACACCAATTTAGACAAAATTTGATTTTTCTTGAATTGAGGCATTTCTAAACTTATTTTTGGACAAAAACACTCTTAAATGCAAAGTTGAAGCAAAATCTACCCGCTAGATTTCGAGATCGTGGAACACACATCCCTTCAGACATTGCTCGTATTATACGAGTAGTTTAGGATAAACCAAAGATTAAGCAATGGCAAATTTTTAACCCTAGAACGGCCATATAGAGTGTTTCTGTAGGGCCAGGCAGTTTTGGCCCTTTGTGCATCCTTTTATCTTAACTGTTATGAAATACATATTTCTTTACCAAAATATATTGTATTATATACCATTAGATTCGGGATATTCTACAGAATCTCAATATAAGAACAAAACTTAAATTTTGTAAAAAAAATATGGTTTACGCAAATAAAAACAAGAAACAAAAAAATTTCAAAAACTAAATTTCAAAAGTAAAACCTTATAAAAAATATATAAACGAAATAATTCCAAAATTCAATATATACAAGATATTCTAAATTTATTTCCCTACATAAAAACATAAAAATATTAGACACTTCAAAAAAACTTATTGAGTTATTAGGTCAAATGTAAAATATTCCAATTTTTTTATTTTTCGCATACTTATAATTGTTTTAGGCCAACATATAGAAAAAGGCCAAAAATATAAAATAAATACGTCTATTCTGTTAGAGTAATAATTAAGTAACAAAACCATATGAAAATTTACTTGTTTCAGTAAACAAAATATATAATATTTCAGTTCAAAAAAGAAAAACATTTCTTACCTACTGAAAATTGCCAAAAAATGTACAGCTTCAAAAGCTTGTAAAAAACAAAATGTTAGCTGTATAAAAATTCCAAGATATACAAAATGTTTGAAATTTTATACAGAAACAGAAAATATATAGTTTATTAGGTGTAAAATAGCTTATAAGTTCTTAAAGTGGTAAAACGTAAAAGAGAGCAAGTTTTTTATTTAGCGCTATGTTATGTTTTATACCGTAAACAAGATTTTTATCAAAGAAAGGACTTATACCTTCTTGATTCTATAGATTACTTTAGATGTTTTTCTTATCAAATGAGAATAAAATAAAACATTCAATAATAATAACATTTTTATGGCAGGTAACCATGGTAATAAGATAATACTTTATACAAAATTTTATTGAGCCTATCCAACAAAAATCAATTTTATAAAAATTAAAATAATAATTACTAAAAACATGTCTCCTATACTCAATAAGAATAAAACCAATTAAAATAAAGCAAGTAAACAAACACAGCTGAAGAGCACAGCACAAAACAAAACATCCGATTATCCGAGACACGGAAACACAGCTTCACACAACAGGTGTTCCGACGAGGCGACAGTCTTGAGGAAATTTCATCAGTTTGACCAACTGCAAAAACCAAAATATCGGTACGCTAGGTTCTCAATAATTATACTTAGATCAATAAAGGATTTCTTCCTCTTTATTTTCATATTTATTTTATTTTGCAGATCAAAACACAAGCCGAGTAAAATAAATTTTTCTAAACGACTAAAAAAGCTTTTTGGCCCTACAGAAAAATCTTACTATGTTTGTTTGCAGAGGTTTTGTAAACAAATCTCAGCTGATAAACTATTGGCGCTCGACTCAATCATTCAACAGACGAAGTATACAGAAAGATTTAATAAATTCGGTGCTGCCAACCGCTATTCTCTAGCATGAAAAGTGAAACTTCCACAGAATTTCAAAAATGGCTATTTTTGCCTTCGTTTCTTGATTGGCAATGCCGCCGAGCTCGAAGTTAAAAAATGTGTAATGTTTATTTATTATTCCCACCGTCATTATTGACACAAATGAGTATGTTATGTATGAAAATTGTAGCTTATCCAATTATCTTTACAATAGTATAACTTTTAATGTGATTACTGCTTGTTAATATTAAAAAATATTGGTTTGAAAAAAAGGTTGTAGCAAACGGCTTTAAAAGTTGTTTGGCCACCATCTTACCGTAACCAAACGACTATAATAGTCGTTTGGCCGTTCTAGGGTTAAGAAAGAAAACTATTTTTCTGGAGTTGGGGCTGTTTTAAACTTGTTTTTTGATGGAACACTCTCAAATGCAAAGTTTAAGCAGCATCTAAGCAGCATCTACACGCTAGATTTCGAATCATGGAAAATACATTGCTTCAGACACTGATCATATTAATACAGGGTATATAAAGTTCAAGACGCGGCAAAATATTAGTTTCTTAATCTAGTCTGAATTGTATAGGGAGTGATTCACGATGAAAACGCACTTTATAACGCACTTTAAAAAGTTTTACCTCTATCTTGCTCCTAAATTTTTCAACCATTTACCCTTAAGGTTAAAAACATGCCAAAATAAAACCCAGTTTATTAATGGATTATGGGAATTTTTGATAGGATTAGACAATGTCGATTATTTCTTTTACTCTGTTATCTAATGTGTTAAAATGTTGTTTATTTAGAAGTACTCATGTTAGAATTAGTTATATTTTAGTTACGATTTATGTGTGAATAGTTTAGTATGTTAGTTACGATTTATGTGTGAATAGTTTAGTATATTATTTACGATTTATGTGTGAATAGTTTAGTATATTTATGTACAGAAGTTTTTTAAAGCTCGTCTTTACAATAACTAAATTTTAAGGACAATTTGGACCGGTGTGCCGCCCACCATTACTCTTTGAGCCATAAAATGTTTTAATATTATGGTAAATCCGCCAAATCAGGTTGTTTAACCTTGGTGGTTATTGTTTCATTTGATGTGATCATGTTTTGTACAATTTACTGTAAAGAAACAATAAAGATTTTCTAAAAAAAAATAAAAAAAGCAGTTTTTTCCTTCGTTAGAAACACTGTTTAATAGCCGTGGCATGATTGCTCTAGTATAATGTTCTTTAAGAAATGCTACAAATACTTATTATATACATCGTCCGCCAGTCTGAATCAGAGAAAGAGTATAGGCCTAATACAAGGTGTTTCTTTTAAAACACAAAACACGATTCGATTTGAAATCAAATATAAAACACTTCTTTGTTACGAATTCAGTGGTAGATGTTCTACACTGTGTATCCCATCCGGACCGTGGTGTAGCGCTGTATCTCTCTGTTGAGATAACCGGAGTGTTTCACCACGCGGGGTGGGTGGAAAACCGTGTCAGATACGTCTTCTTAAAAAAAATTTTATCACTAGAATAAAGTAAATGGAAGAAGACTGTAAAGTAAGTGGTATGAAGATAACTACAGTAGCCTACTTAACAAAATTTTGCAGAACTCGCAAAATGACATTATATTAATGTTAAGAGATTATTAGGTCACATAAACACTAAAAGTACTGTATTCTAATGTGTGGTAAGCCCCCGCCGTGTCCGTGTCTCCCCTGTCGAGGCAGGCCGCTACCGTCGCCGCCGCGCCGCCCCTGCCGAGGCAGGTAGTGTACCCATTTGCCACTCCCTCTGTTCATGGCCTTCGCATCAAACCCTCGTCAAACTGTCATTAAACACCTGTCACCTCAAGCTGTACCCATTTGACGCTTGTACCCATTTACCACTGTACCCATTTAGCATGCATTCGTTTTAATTTCCACTAATGACAACATTGCAGGGCGAGAGGGGGTGAGGGGGGCCACATCTGTTTTAATTTCCACTAATGACAACATTGCAGGGCGAGAGGGGGTGAGGGGGGCCACATCTGTTTTAATTTCCACTAATGACAACATTGCAGGGCGAGAGGGGGTGAGGGGGGCCACATCTGTTTTAATTTCCACTAATGACAACATTGCAGGGCGAGAGGGGGTGAGGGGGGGCCACATCTGTTTTAATTTCCACTAATGACAACATTGCAGGGCGAGAGGGGGTGAGGGGGGCCACATCTGTTTTAATTTCCACTAATGACAACATTGCAGGGCGAGAGGGGGTGAGGGGGGCCACATCTGTTTTAATTTCCACTAATGACAACATTGCAGGGCGAGAGGGGGTGAGGGGGGCCACATCGGTTTTAATTTCCATAATACTATTTTCGTGAACCTTATACTATAAGAAGACTATCAAACACCCCAAAAAATTACAGGTAAGTTTTATTATGGTTATTCATGAAATCATGAAGTTTAGATTGTCACAAAATTTATGAAAATTAATATTCCTGTTCATAATTTTAAACACACTTTCAGCATTAACTATGGATACTACGCCTATCTAACCAATGACACCAAGTTTGTAAGGATTTGACAACAAATTATGGAGTTGTTGACGTTTTTCTATTAAAATACCTATAATGTGCAATAATAATAAGGCGAAATAAATGTTTTATGCAAAAAATAGCAATAACTCCATTATTTCTCATCATATCCTCACAAACTTGGTACAATTGGCTAGATGAAACATAATATCCAATTATTTGGCAAATTTGTTGTGTCTTGTATAAAATTTTTGATAAATTTGACCGGTTTAGAGATATTTTAGTTTATTTTAAATGGCCGCCATTTTGAAAATATACATCGGAAAAATTTTTATCTTGAAAATGAGCAATGCTGTTATGAGGGTTCATGCGAAATATGAACTTAATACTGTACGATGATTCGCTTTGGAAATCCAAATTATGTAGTGTAAAAAACCAAATGGCGCCTTAACTAAGCAGAACATATGTTTATAGGTAGGAACTTTTTTTCTTTGTTTATAGTATTCTTTGTTTATGTACAAGTAATTATCCCCAAAATCCTGAAACATATTTTTTCTGACACCCTGTATGTTGACTAAAAACACAAAGTACTAAAAAGTGAGGAACTGACACGCGACGCGTACCGGGCAGTAGGGAAGTCCAGAATGTTAACAATGTGTGGACTCCTCTTCCGCCCGGTAGAGAAGTCCAGAATGTTAACAATGCGTGGACTTCTCTTCCGCCCGGTACGCGTCGCGTGTCAATTCCTCAGTTTTTAGTATTTTGTATTTTTATTCAATATGTTTGTAATCTTCGTGTTAGTGTGTGAGTGTGTAAATGTTAAGTGAATTAAAAATATCGACGATCTTCACATGAAGAGATAACCATTCTAAATACAGGGTGATTCACGACGAAGTGCAGAAATTTCGGGAGCTGATTCTACACATGAAAATAAACAAAAAAGGCCATATAAACATATGTCCTAAAATCCATCGTTTAGCCACTAGCCGCCATTTTGTTTTTTTACACGTAATAATTTTTATCTCAGTAATGAATTGATGGATTTATTTCATATTTGGCATGAACCTTTATCACAATAATGGTAAGTTCCAGAAAAATAGTCATTATTTTCCGATGTCTATTTTCAAAATGGCGGCCATTTTAAAATTTTAAACTCAAATTTCTCAAAAACGGCAAATTTTGTCAAAATTTTATTAGAGATAAAAAAGTTGACAAATTAAATTATCTAAACAATGATACCAAGTTTGTAAAGATCTAACAACAAATAAATGAGTTATTGCGAATTTACTGCAAAAAAACACAGATTTTGCATTATAATTAATGCAAATTTTAGGTTATTTTAATAGAAAAATCTCAATAGATCCTTTATTTGTTGTCAGATCTTTACAAACTTGGTATCATTGTTTAGATAATTTAATTTGTCAACTTTTTTGTTTCTAATAACATTTTGACAAAATTTGCCGTTTTTGAGAAATTTGAGTTTAAAATGGCCGCTATTTTTAAAAATAGACATCGTAAAATAATAATTATTTTCTGGAAATTACCATTCTTGTGATAAAGGTCCATGCAAAATATAAAGTAAATCCATCAATTCGTTACGGAGATAAAAATTATTACGGGTAAAAAACAAAATGGCGGCTACCGGCTAAACGAAGTATTTTAGGACATATGACCTTTTTTGTTTATTTTCATGAGTAGAATCAGCTCCCAAAATTTCTGCACTTCGTCGTGAATCACCCTGTATCCTTGACGGCCCGATGATGATCCCGTAGGAGGGATCTAAACTAGTTGCCATTAGCAACAATTGGATTACATATTGCAGGTATTTAAACCACTATTGATTAATAGGCATTGGTAGAGGAAATGTGAGGGATTAGTTTACATCGCAGTGTGATAACGACGTCATTGTCAGTGTTTCCAAATCAGCGAGAGCGTGAGTGCTTGCGTGATTCAGTTCAGTATTGATAAAGTTCAGGTTTCTGTAAATCAAAGATAGATAAAATGGTAAATCCCTTTCCCTGATTGTAAAAGTTTCCTGAAATCTCAGTAAATTTACTTAGTTTTAATAGAAATAACTGTAGGCCTAATCAAAATTTTAGTTATGTTTTAGTTTAGTTTAGTTTATATAATTTGGTCAGTTTTATGTATTTTTATGAACTGATTTGAACTCGTCTCTCTTTCAGAAGCAATAGCCCAAAGTAAGGGACATTTCAAGATTTTTCATATGTAAATTATGATATTCGTAATTTTTCTGAGTAAACCAAATTTTCATTTATATTAATTAAATCACCATATCACCAATAACATCACCAAATAATTTGTCGATTGATGTACAAATATATTTTAATCTGCTGAAGAAGCTGGTATGCTGAAACAGGGGTGTTTTGATTATTCTAGCAATTTTAATATTAACTTGATAACATGTTGTTGTTGCCATAAATATGTGGGATTGCCTAATACTTTTGAACCTGTCGTCATAGCACACACTTTCTCATCCCCTTGGTGTTTGTGGGAACAATAAACAAATTAATAAATTCCATTGGGAATTCGCAGGATGTCTTTGGTAAATTAATATTTTATCAATAATTACTCGTCCTATCAAGATAAGACTCTAAAAACTGTTAAAATTCAATTTTTTTAAATTTTATATAAAAAAATTCAATCATAAAAAGCCCAAAAGTAGGGTTAAGGTTTTCGCTAAACCAACCGGTATAATTGTTTTAAGATAATTTCATGCTAAGCCAAATCATAAGTAAAATTGACAAAAAAAAAAAAAAAAAAAAAAAAAAAAAAAAAAAAAAAACTGGTCTCACAAACCCGTTTACGTCAACTGTCAGCGTCAGCATGGGTGTCACCTGTACAAACAGAACAACCATTGCTCCACTACCGCCATCTCCCCCACCCCGGCAATAATATTTCTACTACAGTAAACTATAAATGGGAAAGCAACAAATATATGAAGCAGTTGTTGTTTGGTTCTCTTACCACAATGATGTGGCTTGGGAGTTTACTGTTGTCGTTACTGTGCATCTGCAGTAATGTACGTGTAAGTTCAGCGGGACCTACAATAGTAGTAAGTGATAGTGATAGAATCCGTGACATTATCCTTATCATTTATGGGTCAAGTAGCAAAACTAAACAAGAAGAAGAAGAAGTAGAAAATGCCTACAAAATTATTTTTAACTCAATTAATGAAAACATTCCCACTTATTTGGACTTGGACCTTGTAACTGAAATTCCAGGTGCTACTATAAAAGCTATCGACTTTCATAATAACAAGCCTATGGATAACTGGTATTTGTGCGCGACCAGAATCCAATTTGAAAATCTGAAGGTGACTAACATGGATAGTGTACGACGAAAGGCCAAGAATCCAACGAAGGTGATGAAGGGGTTTGCCCCGGCATATACTCAAGAGGTGGTGTTCGAGTTTAGTAATGTCAAGATGAATGTTCATGGCACCGCCGCTGGAAACCTGCCTGGGGATACTTTGAAAACTAAAAGAGAAGAGCCCATTAAACTAGATGTATTCGACTTAAAGGTAAAAGCTAAAGTGACAATAACTAATGAAGCAAACTTACCGAAAGATAAATATTGCCAAATTATTTTTACAGCTGATTCTAAATTCAGAGCGGAAGAATCTAAAAGTATAGTTTATCTCTGGGGCGACAAGACCAAAAAAATGGGTTATTTGATCAATAATCATTTACCATGGATCATGATACAATTCTACAGGAAACTCCAAGATATTATGAGTCAGGTCGCGTGTGATGTTATAATTGAAGACAAAGGTATTCATCCTCAAAGACCGTCTTTAGCCAGCTGGGATTATATGAGAAAATACTGCATTGATGATTTTCTCAATTTGTAACATACAGCAACTACCTCTGTAAGTAAAGCGTTCAGATCTTAATAAAATTTTTATTTGTCCAACATTTTTGTAGGCAGGGGCGATACAGAGGCCCGCGGTGCGGGGCTTGACATATATTATATGTTTAATAATTTTAAATCATGTTAGCAATTTTAAGTTTGATATTGTGCCATTGCATTTTCAAAATGCCTGGTATATATATATATATATATATATATATATATATATATATATATATATAGTAGATGGATTTTGCCGCTCCTGGCACAGGTCAAGGTCAGCGGTTGTAACTGGCAGGTGTGTGTTGTTAATTTGGGGGTGTTTTTGGGGGTTTGGGGTGGGGTTGGTAAGTGTGTCAAGGTCATCTGGAGGGGGTTTTAAAATAGGTGGTGAGTCTGGGGATGAGTCGCGGGCGGGAGTGTGGCGGGAGCGGATGGGGGGCTCCGGGAAATAAATTTATTTATTCATCAAAGCCCACCAGTGATCGTAGGATCGCTTCTACATCGTTTGCAGCCGTACTGTTGATTTCATTGCTCTGCACGGGTCGGGAGTCGGTAATGGTAGTGTATGTAGGCAAATTTTGTGTGGGAAGACCGCCATTGTTATCGTTAGTAGTGGATGTCACTACTGGAGATTGTATGGGTGAACCCTGTCGAGTGTCCATAATTTGAAGAAATGAGAGCTGCTAGATGGTTATATTGTGAGTTGATAGAGTAGAATGAGAGATAGAGTAAATATATGTTAGAGGATATTTTGGAGCAAGTTTTATCGACATGACTGTTCCAAGTCAGTCTATTATCTACTTGTATTCCTAGAAAATTAACACTTTCAATTTCTTCTATTATATTATCTTCTATCATGACAGAGATATTGCGATATATCCTTGAATTAGCGCTAAAATTGACGAAATTAATTTTTTGTAAGTTTACTTTTAAATTAATTTCTGAAAAATATTGTATACACGAATTTATATCTTCAAACATTTTTATCTCAAGATCATTTTTATCTTCAGTTGAGATACATAATGTTGTACCATCAGCATATTGTGTTAAATTGCAGAATTTTATAGATGAATTGCAATCATTTACATAGATTAAAAACAATATCGGTGCGAGAATGGATCCTTGAGGGACACCATATTTTAACTTAACAGGACTTGATAATTTATTTTGTACTTCAACCTTTTGATTTCTATTTTTTAGATATGATTTTACCCACATGAAAGGAATTCCTCGTATCCCTAGTTGATATACTTTATTTAGAAGTATTTCATGATCTACACAATCAAAAGCTTTTGAAAGGTCTAGAAATACTCCAATCGTAGGGTTGTGGCTTTCTAGACCTTCTGTGATATAATTTATTAGATGAACAATGGCATCAATTGTAGATTTTCCTTGGGCAAAGCCGAATTGATTTTTTGATAAAATATTATGTGTATTGAGAAAATTTAATAATCTATCAAGAAAAAGTTTTTCAAAAAATTTTACTAAAAACTGGTAATATCGATACAGGTCTGTAGTTGGTTGCTAAAGATGGATCTCCTTTTTTAAATATAGGAATAACTCTAGCAACCTTTAATAAGTCAGGAAAGACACCTGTTTCAAAGGATGAGTTAACTAATTTGCAAAGAGGTTCAGCAATAATGTCTGAGCATTGTTTGATAATCCAAGGTGAAATATATTGTAAATCTGTAGTTTTCTTCGGTTTTAAAGATCTTATTGTTGCCAGTATTTCTTTTGATGTAACAGGAGCCAATAACATGGATGCTGTTGGGCTAAATTTTGAATATTTTGTATTATTATTAGGGAAAATATTGTTTAGTGCTACATTGGAGAAGAATTTGTTTAAAGTATTAGAAATTGTTGTAGGTTCATTAACGTTTTCTCCGTTAATGTTAAGAGAAATTTTAGGTTTTAAAGGACAGTTTTTTTGATTTTTAATTATGCTCCAAGTAGTTTTAGATATATTTTTCGTTTCAGATATTTTTTTGTTAATATCATATGCTTTGGCAGCATTAATCACTTTTCTATAAATTTGTCTATATGATCGAAAGTATTTTTTAAATGTCTCATCTGATGTACATTTAAACCTTTTATGTAATTTTTTAAGATTTTTCCCCGATATCAGGATACCTTTAGTAATCCATCTACTCTTTTTAAAGTTGTTAATCAGTTTTATATTTTTAATTGGACAACATTTATTCAAATGATTAATGAAACATAAATTAAAGTGTTTATACATATCATTAGGATCTGTAAATTCATCGAGAAAGCTCCAGTTTTGTTTCTCGAGGCTTTTCAAAAGATTTTCAATATTTTTTGTAGATGTCAACCGCTTGATTGTAATTTCGGGCGTATTCTGTTTTGTATCCCAGTTATTAATTATTATAGATTGTGCGTCATGATCCGATAAAGCAGTTGACATGACAGAAATATTGAAATTCTGTAAATTTGTAATTATATTATCAATGGCAGTTGCTGATGAGGCAGTTACGCGGGTTGGTGTATTTATGGACCATTTTAGATTAAATGTGTTTAACAAATCTTTGAAACGTTTTGTTTCACTTTTGGAAGTTTGTAACACATCGATATTAAAGTCACCTAGTAAGACAAAATGTTGATTTCTCTCATATATCATGTTTAATACTTCCTCTAGTTTTTCAAAGAAAATATCTAAATTTCCAGCAGGTGAGCGATATATACCAATAATCAAAATTTTTTCATTGTTTGTGCTATGAATAAATATACCGATTATTTCAAAATCTTTTTCATAACTAACAAAACTATCGCACGTCGTAAATTTTAAATTATGTTTTACAAATATAGCTATTCCCCCCCATTTAAAATAGCTTCTTTGGTAAGAATTGCTTAATGTGTAGTTTTTAATTTTGAAAAGATTGATAGAATTATCTGTAAAACCATGTTCAGTAATTACAAAAACATCCGGTCTTAATTCGTCGGTCATTATTTCTAATTCATTTAATTTATTTGTAGCTACTTGAGCATTTTGATGTAACACGAATAATTTTGATTCTGCATTATTACCTGGTTTAAGTGCTGGTTTTACTATCGGAGTTATTGGGATTAAACTAGGTTCTTCTAAAAAACCGATTCGTAACGATCATTATTT
Organism: Neoaliturus tenellus; assembly: GCA_030545055.2. Lineage (NCBI taxonomy): Eukaryota > Metazoa > Arthropoda > Insecta > Hemiptera > Cicadellidae > Neoaliturus > Neoaliturus tenellus. The sequence goes on from CM061531.1 coordinate 22,419,804, forward strand.
GTTGTAGTAGCACTGACAATTTTTTGTTTTTGTTGGTTATTGTCCAGACATCCTTTATTTTGGTTAGTGAAATTATTTTTCCATTGGAAATCAAACATTTCATCTCTCTTCCATTCTTGTACATTATTTTGTCGCATACTTGATCTAGATGACAGCCTCCTGAGGTCCGAGATGCCTGAGGAAACCACTTTGGTTGGGTACGCCGATGACGTCGCAGCTCTCATTGCTGCACGCAACGTTGAGCTGGCCCAACTGAAGTTGAACCGAGTTATGCGGGTGGTCAACAACTGGATGTCCGATCACGGTCTCTCACTTGCTCTCAGTAAGACGGAGATCGTGATTCTTACGAAGAAGAGGATCGACACCGTCGTCCCGTTTCGAGTGGGAAGGGAGGTGGTCACATCAACTCGTGCCGCCAAATACCTCGGGGTTATGGTGGACACCAAGTTAAGCTGGAGGGATCAGATCTTCCGTACGGCGGACAAGGCCGCTAAGGTAGTGACTTACCTTAGTAGGCTGATGGCCAATGTCGGGGGTCCCCGATCCAGCAGAAGACGTCTGTTGATGTCCGCGGTCCAGTCCGTGCTTCTTTACGGGGCAGAGGTGTGGGCAGGCGCTCTAGATAAGGAGTGCTACAGGTTGCGACTCGCCCGGGTTCAGCGTCAAGCTGCGCTCCGGGTGTGTTCCGCCTACCGGACAGTGTCCGAGCCTGCCGTCCTGGTGGTCGCCGGAGTCATCCCTGTCAAGCTCTTGGCAGGGGAGAGGAAAGCGATTTATCAGAGACAAGGCGAGATCGGCAAGGACACGGCAAGAACAGAAGAGCGCTCCCGAACCTACCAGCAGTGGCAACACAGCTGGGAGCACGACACCCGAGGACGATGGACTGCGCGACTTATCAAGCAGGTCCAACCATGGGTGGAACGGCGGCATGGGGAGGTGGACTACTACCTGACCCAATTTTTGACAGGTCACGGCTATTTTCGGTCGTACCTGAACCGTATGGGAAAGACCGGTTCAACGGACTGCATTTATTGCCCGGGTGTTCCCGACGATGCGGAACACACATTCTTCCGCTGTCCCCGTTGGGAAGGGCCCCGCCTGGAGGCCACAAAAACCTTTGGTGCATTTTCGGTGGACTCGGTCTGCCAAAAGATTTTGGAGGATGAGGGCAACTGGGATTGTTTGTCACAGTTCGTCCGGGGCATCCTCCTGGAAAAGAAAACCGATCTGGACCGTGAAGTGGCCCAGATCCCTTGATCGAGCGGCTGGATAAGGAGCGAGCCCCACGGGCGTAAGCCAAATTTAGGCCTAGCCTGACGTAATGTGACAAACAATTCCAGGTTAGATTCCTAAAGAGTAGAGGAGGTTTTTTAGTGGGTAAACTCGTTTTTAGGGGAGCCCCACACTACAGGCTGGCCACCTGTGTGCGTAATGCATTTTTCCGCCTCTCCCTCAAAAAAAAAAAAAAAAAAAAAAAAAAAAAAAATACTTGATCTTGTGAACCCAGGTTGAATTTTCTGTTCTAAACATGGAAATTCTTTCAGTGAATATATGTTGGGAAAATTTTGAATCAGATTATTATTTCCTTCATAGATGGATGTATTATTCGTAATCTTATCCTTCTTTGAAATTCCATCTATCATTAAAGAAGCCAATTTTCTTTTGCCAAACTTGTTTAAATGGAGACCGTGCTTCGTATTAATAACTATAAGCTAATAAATAAGAAAAGGTGAAGCTTCTATACTTACCTTTCAGCAAGTTAGATGTTGACAGTCATACACAATTATTAAAAACAATTACTAACACAAGTGATTCACTTGTAAGTGAATGAGGAATAAGTAATTTAATATTTGCAATATTAAAATTTGACAACGGTAAAATGGTTTATAAGGAATCGCTAGTTATAACTATTCAATCTTGAACGCAATACCATATCCGATATGGCTCAACAACGTTCTACAGAAGAGGAAACGACAACAAACCGGAAATGGTAGTATTTTTTTTTAAAGTAACAACTTATATACTGCCGTTAGCATAAAAGAATAAGTAAAATAATTAGTCAATTTTAAACGATGAAGACACCGACTGAAATCAATAAAAAAAGAATTGTAAAATTATTGCAGTTAGCTCAACAACTGTGCATAATACCTAAGTTAATAGTAATGAATAGCCAAGTACGGCATAAAAGAGCTACCATCCAACGTCAAGTTTGAAATGAAAATTTGCAAAATATAACAAAGTTCACATTGGTAAAACTTTTGTTTTGTTATTGTTTCTAGTTGTTTGTTTACTTTATTTTCATTTACATTTTGTATTTTGAATCGTGACATAACAAATGGTTTAGTACCACAACAACAGGCAGAATATAGTTTTCATATAATACATGCTTTCTATATGTCAGACAACAAACAAAAATAGCACCGTTTAACGTAACCTAAACACCCTAAACACCGTTATTTACAGTCCACAATGCATTTCTTATGGGAAATTAAATTACGTCTAATTACTTTATTACTGGACAGAATAACTTCAGAAACGAACTCGACCTTAAGAATTACGGCTAAAATCTACTGTGAAAGTTTGAAGTCGATCTGAGGCTTCTTGCGAACGTAATCGTCGGTCAACGGAATCGGGATTTGTCACTCTAGTGAGGTTGTAACAGTCATGTGTGAGGATTCACTCCTCTTCGATCCGTTCATCCAATTAATTTCGTTGCTCACACAAAGCTTGTTCGCTCCGCTCCCTTGCCCCCTACCTTTTTAAGATACCTTTTTAAGTCTTGGCTATATTAAAATCCGGCGAAACACTTGTCCCAAGTGATTAATGAACTCAAAAAAATTGATTTATTACTAATTTTTTGATCTGATGAGACACTTGTCCCAAACGAATCCCAGAGTACAATTTATTTTTACCAATCTGTTATAAAAGGTTGCAAGATTTTAAAAATCCGATGAGACACCTGTCCCAACCAAATTATTATATTTAAATTCTTTAATCATAAACCTGATAAATTTAATTTAAACTTCAGTGAACTATATCTGCTCACACTTTGAATTTCAGGAAATAAAATGTAAAATTCAAACTCTACGATAGTTGGAATAAACAGATTTCGTAACAAACTCAATTTAAAATAACTCACGGCAGTCCGGTAGATCCTGGTGGCATGCACAGACGTCGATTCATCCCTCTCACGAGCACTACGGAAAAACTCTCCTCGACCTTCCTGATATAATCTCCGGACTCCGAAGGGGAAACGAGGGGAATTGACTCCACCATGCTGGACAGCAAACCCTTTGACCGCCAGGCGGCTTATGTCGCCGGTAACCTCAAAGTTGACCGGTTAAGGCCATTTCACACCGCCTACCGCTACCGGCTACCGCTACCGCTGGGCGAACTTTGGAAAGATCGCTCACCGTGTTATCATATGGGACAGTTCGAGCGATTTTCTACCGCTATCGGCGCGGTAGTTTTGGCTCGCTCATGCGCAGAACGTCAAACCAGGGTCGTCTGCAACCCTGTAGTCGATGAAGATGAAACTCCCGCCTCCCACGCGGACGCGGTAGTTTTGGTGTGAAATGGCTCACGGAAACGTACGCGACCGAGGCGGTAGCGGTAGCCGGTGTGAAACGGCTTTTACAAGTCGTTTGAGTTTTTCGTTATTTTTTCGTTTGTTTTTATTTGTCAAATATGATCGAAATAATTTATCCTTTCTTTAGAAAAACAATTGGCAATGGACTGTATTTTTATGTTCATTTAGCAAACGCGTAATGGCGGCTCTGTACCTGGAACTCTAGTAAGATCATTAGTAATCTTAGGTTCTACAAATTAATTGGCTGTGTCACTCACGCACACCGAGTCTTCTCTAGTGGCCTTTGGTAGGACGGAGGTTGACCCAGAGGACCAAGGGCTGCTGTGGGACGCCAGATGAGGTGCTGGAAGCGAAGGCAGGGGCCCCTGGTACTGCAGCAGCGGTGGTGAAGACATCATGTCGAGGCACGGCGCGTTATTCCGCACAATTAACACGATCACGTTCATTCGTTAAGAGGGCGTTGGAGTCAATCCAAATTCCGCCTTTCCTCCTTAAGAGCAATGTTAAACGGGATGTCAAATAACTTTTATTTATAATCAGAAAAAAATGGTTTATAGCTCTAAATATAGGGTTCATCAAGGCGGATTTGGTTTGCGAGGGGAATTTTTTATAAAAATTAGTGGATTACTACCATTGGTTGAAAATGCATAATGTACGCCGATTTTATGGTTCTTAAGTTGCAACTTTCTTCATTTTAAGATTGTTATCGTTCCTCTATATGGTACATATATGATTCCTGTGTTTCTTGGCCACCCCGTGGCGAAACTGAAGCATCTTAGCCTATACCATATTTTTTAATTTCAAATATCTTGATTTTGTCCCTTTTTTCTTCTATTACATACAACGATCCTCTATATAAACTTATATAATTTTATTCTTTTTTTTATATCTTCAGAATACAGCTATTACCTCAATCATGTGCAATCACAATCGTACCTCCCAAATTTTTACACAACAACTTTTGAGCATTACTGTCATATGTTGTTAATTATAAAAGAATTGAATCAGCTGTTAATAATCAGTTACACTTTGTTTGTTTATATTTATGTTTACAATCTAGTTCTAGACTTGGTTATACAGTAAAACTAATGTCCAAAATACTTGTTGTTTTTACTTGTATTTTAAAGTAAGTTTACATGGTGCCGAAACCCAAACCTGGAAAAAAGGTAAGACAAAGACAGTCTAATAGATTTGAACATCTGGCCAGTGACAGTGATAATGAATTAGAAGCAGAAAACACTGTTGCAACTGGAGACACTGGTCAATCTAAAACTCATATTCATAGGATGAGTTTTGACAAAAATTGCAAACCACCACAAGCTCTAGATGTTGTCAACACTGGAATGAGACACAGGTGGGAAAAATGGATTCAGCAGTGGTCATGGTATTCCACGGCATCAGGTTTGCACAGCAAGCCCAATGAAGTACAGGTAGCATCTTTTATGTCGAGCATTGGGCCAGATGTCATTGATATTTTTAATGCATTTGAACTAGATGACAATGAAAATAGTAACCTAAAATTGATAATCAAAAGGTTTTCAGAGTACTTTACTGGTAAAACCAATTAAACATACGAAAGATTTTGTTTTAACAGAACAAATCAGATTGAAGGGCAGTCATTTAATGAATTCCTGATAAAGATCAGAAACTTAGCTAACTCTTGTGAATTTGGTTCACTGAAGGATAGCTTGATTAAAGATAAAATAGTTATTGGAGTACATGATGAAAAATTAAGAGAAAAATTACTTTTGGAAGAAAATCTAACTCTAGATAAAGCTATTTCTATTTGTAAATCATATGAATCAACTCAGCAACAACTTAAGAAACTGGCTGTACCAGATGACAACCCTCCAATCTGCACTGTTGAAAAAAGTCCTAATCATGTACAATTTAATTGTCCCCGTTGTGGTTACAAACATCAACCTAGAAAATGCCCGGCTTTTAACAAGGTTTGTAACAAGTGTGGGGGAAAAAATCATTTTGCAAGTGTATGCAAATTAAAAACCTCTAACACAGATTCACTGACGACTGAGGATGAATCAGTAACAGAAAAAACACTCATTGTTAATTGTGTTTCTGCTGATACACAAAATGAATGGTTTGAACCGCTGTTTTTTAAAGGGCATTATAAAGTTCTATTTAAACTCGACAGTGGTTCACAATGTAATGTCATTCCAAGTTCCTTGGTTGAGTTGTTTGGAATTTCGTTAGAAAATAGCAGAGTAAAAAGTTTGGTTTCCTTCAATAAATTGACAACTCCGGTGGTTGGAGAAATTAATGTAAATGTAAGTACTAGGAAAAATAAATCTCACTACACTAAATTCCTAGTGGTCAAAGGTGACTTGCAACCTATCCTAGGTATTAACTCATGTCAAGAAATGGGATTTATTTCTAGAGTCAATGCGCTGGATGATTTTAGTGAACATGGTGTTAATAATATGTACAATGATCTTTACTCTGGCATCGGGTGCCTCAAAAACTTCATTTATGACATTGACCTTATTGAAAATCCAAAGTTGAAAATTCATCCAGCAAGGAGAATTCCTTATTCACTTCGAGAGAGTGTTAAAAGTGAATTGGATAAGATGGTTTCAGAGGGCATAATAAAACCCATATCGGAGCCTACCCCATGTGTTTCTCCAATGGTAGTAGTGAAACAAAAAGATAAAATTCGCATCTGTATTGATCCTTCTGACCTTAATAGAAATGTAAAGCGACGTCATTACCCTCTTTCAACACTGGAAGAAATCGCAGCCAGACTGAACGGATCAAAATTTTTTACATTGCTGGATTGTAAAAAAGGTTTTTGGCAGATTAAAGTCAGTGAGCGAACATCAAAATATTTGACTTTTTCAACTCCTTGGGGTAGATTCTGTTGCCTCAGAATGCCATTTGGACTTGTCTCAGCACCTGAAGTTTTTCAGAACGTAATGTGTTCATTACTTCAGGACATTCCAAAGGTTGAAGTTTCAATGGATGATATTCTAATCCATGCCTCAAATATTGAGGATTTAAACGCCATCACAAGGAGAGTCTGTGAGAAGATTAGGGAAGCAGGATTAAAGTTGAATCCAGAAAAATGTATTTACAACCAAACAAGAATAAAGTTTTTAGGTCACATTGTGGATGGAACGGGTATTTCGCCTGATCCTGAGAAAATTAAATGCATTCAGCGTTTGAAGTCTCCAAAGTCAGTGAAGGAACTACAAAGATTTCTTGGATGCGTAAACTACCTCGGTAAATTCATACCTCGGTTATCTGATCTGACTAAGAACCTTAGATTACTTCTTCAAAAGGAAAATGAATGGGAATGGAAGGACTTACACCAAACAGAATTTGAGAGACTAAAAGAAAAACTAGGAAGTCCACCAGTTTTGAGATTTTATGATCCGAATTTACCAATAACACTGTCAGTTGATGCAAGTAGCTATTCAGTAGGAGCGGTGATGTTACAAAATGGTCAGCCAGTTGGTTACAGCTCCAAGGCCTTAACAAAGACCCAAAAGAACTACAGCCAACTCGAGAAGGAAACTTTGGCAATTGTCTTGGCATGCAAAAAATATCATGAATATATATGGGGGTGCAAAAAGCTGGTAATAGAATCCGATCATAAACCATTAGAGGCAATCTTCAAAAAGCCATTACATCAAGCACCACCACGACTTCAGAAAATGTTCATGGAGATTATGCCATACAATCCAACTGTTATATATAAGAGTGGAAGTGAACTCTATGTTGCAGATTCCCTAAGTCGAGACTGTGAAAATGCTGAAGAAGATGATGAACCGTCTACAATTGAAATACAATTGGTAATTCCACTTAATTCTAGCAATCTATCAAGAATCAAAGAATACGCCAAGCAGAACAAAGAACTTCAGCTTTTGAAGAAAGCTATTCTAGAGGGCTGGGATGCAATTAGACATGATGATGATGGACCTAATGTTATTAAGAACTATTTTTCGTTTAGAGAAGAGTTGGGATGCCATGATGATCTGTTTTTCAAGGGATCAAAAATTATCATTCCTCCGGAAATGAGGGGTGAAATAATGAGGGACGTACACCGACCTCATAAAAGTGTTGAGTCATCCTTGTCTCTAGCTCGTGAATTGGTGTATTGGCCAAATATGCCCAGGGATTTTAGGTTGTACATAGAAAAATGCAATGTTTGTAACAGGTTTCAACGAGATAAACAGCAAGATGAGATATTACTACAAGATATACCAAGCAGACCATGGGAGTTCACTGCAACAGATATATTTACAGTAAAAGGCAAGGATTTTATTGTGATTGCTGATGCTTACTCGGGGTATTTTGATTTTGAAGAAGTTAAGACAAAATCTTCAACAACAGTCATAAAGCAGCTAAAAAGATGGTTTGCTGCACACGGTATCCCAGAGGTTTTAAGGAGTGATGGTGGAAAGTGTTTTGATTCTCTTGAATTCAAACAATTTGAGAAGGATTGGAATTTTACCCACAAAATGTCGTCACCCAACTTCCCAAGATCTAATGGCTTAGCTGAAAGGTACGTCCAGGAAGCCAAAAATTTATTATTAAAGTGTACCGAAGAAAACTCGGATGTACAACTTGCCTTGCTGCTTCACCGTAACACACCACGAGGGCAATTGGGCTCTCCTGTTCAACGCCTAATGAGTAGACGAACGAAGACAACAATACCAACAAACAAACGAGCTCTGTTGCCTGTGGTTGTTAAAGGGGTGTCTAAGAACCTTAAGTGTATACATGAAAGAGAAAAGATATTTTCAGACAAGAACAAAACCAAACCGGATGTCTTCTCAGTAGGGGAGAAAGTGATGTATAGATTTAAACACAAGTTTTGGGTTCCAGCTACAGTAGTCAAGATTTTATCCCAACCTAGATCATATTTAATAAAAACAGAAGATGGCACAATTTACCGAAGAAATACTTGGTTCATTCGGAAGTGTAAAAATACTTCTAATAAATAAAAAGGGGGATGTCATATGTTGTTAATTATAAAAGAATTGAATCAGCTGTTAATAATCAGTTACACTTTGTTTGTTTATATTTATGTTTACAATCTAGTTCTAGACTTGGTTATACAGTAAAACTAATGTCCAAAATACTTGTTGTTTTTACTTGTATTTTAAAGTAAGTTTACAATTACTATTTACATAGTTCATTAATATTTCACAACTCCATTATATTTTTTAACGAATTAAGGGGAACTAGGGAGTGGGATTAAACCATGAGCCGTCGGCAAATTTCAAAGCTTATTATTATTTATTGTTAGTAGTGTGTATTGGCGGCTTCTGTTACTGTTGTTGGAGTTGAGCCCTCAACTAGCATGTTCATTGTATGAGGTTTTGACAGTAATTTACGGAATTGGGGCAACCAATTATTGGGTTGGACCCTCCATCAAGCAAAACACCTAGAATATTTACATAAATAATATTTATTTCACGGCTCAATTTTTTCAACTATTTACAAAGGAGGGGTATTAAAACCTACTAATAGGAGATTATTAAAGCTTTCTTTACTATTGATTGTGAATTCAGAGTATTAGATGGTTTTGTTACTGTCTTGGCTGTTCAGATCTTGTGTGGAACTAAACTATTTCAAACTTGACTTTTTATTAATTCAAACTAGGGGGCAACTCCTAAGGGGGCATGGGGGCGGAGCCCCCATCGAGCCGTAGGCGAGTATAGTCTTCTATACGACTCCGAATATAAATCGTTCTTTTTATTAAACTCGGAGAAGAAATTGCTTAACCGCTACCACATGGTACATAGATTGGCAGTTAGAATCAGCAAGACCAGCTGACACACACCACCCTATTTTAAGGCCGGTTCCTGCGTGGGCGACAGATGCGACGCTTTGGCAGCTCACGTTGAGAACGTATTTTGAAAATCATATCTGGTCGCTGTTGTCGCTCGCAAAGTGTTGCTGCTGTCGCTGGTGTCGCTCACGTAGAACACGCCCGCCGTCGGCACTAGCGTTCACAGCGACAATGATTGTTGTGTGATATATTTTTTAGTAATATGTCCCACTAATTTAATACCTTCTTTGTTATTAAAAATTCCTTTAAGTAATGGCTCTAGAATTTAATAAATTTAAGTTAATTGATTTTAACATTATTGTAACTTACTAATTGCAGGAACATTGCTATTTTTTATGGTAAAATACTGGGTTTTTAATTAAACTGACTGTGAAAAATATTTAGGCTCTCTTAGTGTTAACTGGCATATATTGTAAATTGTAATTTTATGTAATTACACTAGTAATTCATTACTTGAAGGATAGTCACTATACATTAATGTATTAAATTGAAACACTTACAAACTACCTAAGCACTGTATAAACTTTTCTTATTAGGTATAAACTTTCCTAAGATAGGTTTTTTAAAGTTTGTTGTTTTTAAATTAAAGTCATTCCTCAATACACAAACAATGTAATCGAGGGTTTTATTTATTTATTTATTTCTCTCAACGGCAATGCCAATACATACATTTACAATATAATGTAATAATACAATACAATGCAATCAATATACAATACAACACAATAATACAATACAATACAATACAATTAGTAAACATGAGTTTAGCAATGAGAGATGTGCAACGTGAAAATACAATAGACTTAACCTAGACAATGTGGATTGGGTAATCTTGAGCATTTTGAGATACTATTTCACAAAGAAAAGATCATGAGAATATTAATATATGATATAATGCAATGATCAATGAACTTAAAAGCTAACTAAAACTAATGCAATTGAAAGCTGGTGATATGCATTGTGAGTGTGTGAGTGGTGTATGGTTTTGTGGTACATCGAGTGGGACCAAAGGAAGGCGTGAATCAAGGGAGGCGAGGTGGAATTGAGTGCGCTAGGAACTTGGACTTTAGATGACTAATCTTGTCATGGAAAAAATCCACCTCAACTGGAACTTTATTTCCAAGTCTGTGAAGTCTAGCAACTGGCCCCTGTTTAAGATAATTGGTCCTATAGCTGGTGTGGACGAACTATAGCTGGTGTGGTTTTCTTTTGTTTTAACTGACATTCTCGTGTAATTATGAAATAATGCCGGGTGATTGTACGACTTTATGTCTGAATTTTACCTGCTCCCGTTGGGGCGCAGTAAAAATATTTTCGGGGGTACGACATTGTGTCGTCGCCCGCCTCAAGCGGCAGCGACGACACAAAGTCGTACCCTGGCTAATCTCCTCTCTCACTCTCTCTCGGCATGCCTACCTGCATAGCCTGAGGTGTAGGCTTTGCTTTGGCGCACAGGTCTGCTCTCTCGGCGTCGGCGGACACCCCACATTGATTATGCTATTTATCTTTCCTTACTGAAATCTTACAATAAAGTAGTTTTTCGATATAGAAATAGTATAATTCGTTTCAACTACTGGACGCTAAAAGCATAACACTAAAATATAATCAGGGGTTTTCACATAGAGGCAATGTTATTAAATAACATTGACAAAAACTGACTTAATCTGAACTTTTTGTTCTGTATCTGAACAACATCAACTGACTGAAAAAACACTCTTAGGCCAACATATACAGCAAATTCAATTAAGTGTACTAGACATTTATTAAATGTTACCGTTACCTTTATTGATCCCTTTAATACTTCCTCCGTGTCGGTTGTGTTTTTCTGTGTTGGGAAAGCGCCAATCCATTTTATTGCCCTTTTCAGTTTACTCAATTTTTTAAAACTTTACATTTAGTTTTAAAACGTCTAAATTTTACATATTTCTTTTTTGAAGAATACTATGCATTAGTCAAACTCATTCTAACATTCGTAATGATAGATTACGTGATGTATAAATGTTATCAAAGTGTTAAGTAAATTGAAATGGAATCAAAACAATCTTTTTATATAATAAAATAGTGCATTTAAGGGTCTAGAGAGAAACGATGAACGGATCAAGGATATTTTGATATCAATGGATTTCTTATGGTCTCTGAGAGGAAAAATATGGCACCCCTGAGAATATGCCTTAAAACTCTGTAAAATGAATTTTAAACTTTATTTAGACCAATCGAAGACGATATTTTGTCGATTGGTTTAAAGCTCCTGGTGATCCATGTCCTACACTAATATTTCATACCACTGCTGATTTAAAAAATAAATTTAGTAAACAAAGCAGACAACTCCAATTCTCCACCATTATTGTCAGACGATAAAAATTTCAACCAAAGATTGTTCAACATTGTAGTTGAACAATCTTAAACAACAATCTTGAACAAAAATAAACACAATTTAATAGTGTTAAAACAGATTTCATTCTAGGTTTAAATAATATTCTAGTATGACCGTTTAAGGGTGGTTTATTACGAACTTTAAGTACCACTTCGTGCTTTCTCTTTTCGAACGCTATTATAAACAGACTAGACTACTAATCGTAAACAAATAAATGTTAATTGATTTATAAAATTATTTATTGCATTATTGTAAGCCCTACTGTTCCTCACTCATCTCACCCAACGATAATATTATGAGATAACATATTATTTCATAGATAAAACAAATTGTTTAAACAAGCATGTGCGGATTACGGAACTGGTGCAGTGACCGGCCAAAAAGAATGCTCTTGATCCGATTGACAAAACTCATATGAAGTAAAAAGGAACAAAATTAAAGTCTAATTAATAATCCAAAATTAGTCTAGTTTTACCTAAAAATATCATGTTTACATGTATTCATTGACTAATACTAATACACACTTTCTCAGCCAATGAGTTTTTTTGTTTGATACCGAAATTTGGAAGGTTCGTTTACGCCGGGCCCTGGTGTCAGCTGGATTTGCAGTGCTGCAAAAACACTTTATAACAATATTAAGACCGTTTCATCCTTGATTGAGAAGATTGGTAATACTGATTTACCAATCATTTTACCTAGTACTTCATGTACGCCAAAGAAAATCGCCCCACCGTGAAAAGGTTTCAAACGTGCATGTGCATGAGAAGTCTATTCACGTAAGGGTATATAGTCAAAGATGTAACTAATTTGTTAGACGGTAATGAATTTAGCATATAATTTAAATATGCTTCACTTTAAATCATTATATTTTCCTTGGATGTCTTTGTACCCAAATAAGGGTATGAACACGGAGCGGCGGGTCTCCTATACTCTCCTACTCCGCCAGTGTCCAAGATTATTGGATAATTATTATCCTATTTTATGTAACATTGCACTCCAAAATACAAATACACTTTAAACATGACGTTTCAGGAACTGAAATTTGTACCTTCAGGACAGATGACGTGTACAGAAATAGTTTATGAGTATAATTTACTTGTGTTCCTTAGCAACGACATATTCGCTACGACATAGTAATAATATATTATTCAAATAAACTTTATCACCAAAGATAAATTTTCTTAATCAGAAGTGCAGTGCAGAACCTGACTTTAGTGGTTTTGGTCATCAAACATAAATCAAAATGGCATGTTTTGGAAATTGATATTTTAACCTTCCAAGTGTTGTGGCAATTATTAAATTAATGTCACTTTTTAAAGTTCTACTTTATAACTAGAAACAATTTTACTGGGGTTGAGGATTTTTCTAAACTTATTTTTCGGCCAATATATTGTTAAATTCAAATTTTTTATCTAAATACCCTCTATCTACGCTCTATAGATACCCTTTATCTATAATTTCACTCCTTTCCTACGCGAAGTGTCATTGATCTCTAGCTGTCAGTCCCTCGTTAAACCTCCCCTCTCGGGGTACGACAACATGTCGTCGCCCGCCTCAAGCGGCAGCAACGACATGTTGTCGTACCCCCGCAGAGCAGGTATGGTGCGGCCGCAGGTAAAATTGGCCACGACGACATGTTGTCGCTTTACCATGCCGGGTAGTGGCGAAGTCTTCGGTATAGATGGTGGAACTCCCCATAAACGTGTCTTTCATTGTAAATATAATGTTCTTTCCACATCTTCGGGAAGCCTTCTTTTTTTAAATAAACATAGGTTAATGACGAACTTTCTAAGAGCAACAGCTTAGGCCTTTTCTCTTTGGAGAGCATAGTGAAACTGATAGTTTCAATAATTGAAAGACGCCGGTGTCGCCCGTTTCGCTCGCAACGCTTGTCCACGTAGAACACAACAATCTACAACATAATGGCGATACAAGCGTTCCGCTGGCGCCGCTTCTGTCGCTCTCGTCGCGTCGCATCTGTCGTCCACGTAGGAACCGGCCTAAGCTATTCAGGAAGTCCAAATCTTGGACGACGCACCATTTTATATTTTGTAAACATATAATACCCCGTCGCAGCAAACCTGCGTACTCAAAAATTATTAAAGTATTACAGATCTGTGGCGAGTAAGCGCAGCGAACAACCTAAATCTGGCGACGAGTGTGTGCAGCGAATGAGCTGACCAAAAAGGTGAGTGAGCTTAGCAAACAAACTAAATTGACGGCGAGTGAGCGTAGCGAACTAGCTGACCCAAATGGCGAGTGAGCCCAGCGAACGAGCTAAACCCTGACGGCGAGTGGGCGAAGTGAACGAGCTCACTTAAATTACCTATAAAAGATTTGGTTTCTATTATTGATTAAAAAAATAGTCGCTCCGCTCAATATTGCAAGCAGACAACTGCATTGTATACCTAGTTATTACTCATCAATACATTTTCTTTTGAGTAGTCTTGTGTCTCTCATGTGTACCTCTCAGTTCGCCCCATGACTAACGATATGCACAGGAGTGTGACGGCTCGAGCCGCCAACACTCCATATAGTAGCGATTCTCGATGCTCTGGCCACAGTGCCGGTATCCGACAGCCTCTTTCTAGAACTTTCTCGAATCGGTTCGCGAAGTCGAAATTTACGGAGGCTGACTCTCTCTCACTCGCCGGCCTTCGACAAGAGAGATACATTTCGGATTCGGGAACATCGCGGCAAAAATGTAGGGGGACCTTGAGGTCCCTGGGGGATGTAGGTTGTGGGGGATGAAAATTATTAATTAATCTCAAGTAAATTTATTATTTAACCAATCAATTTAAGGTAGTGACTTGCTCTGTACAGGGCGGTCTCGGTGCCTAGCCTACACATGTCATTTCAGGATTCAAGCATTGTATAGGATGGGTTAGTTTTCTAGATATAGTTGATTATTAGTAAATTCACCTTGCAATTAATTTAGTATACGTAGATTATAATTAGAACGCTCATCAAAATGGCTAATAGGTTTCTGGTCCTGTGCTTGGCTACGATCCGTCTCTGGGTACTACTCCCTCAGTGTGTTCCTTCAGATACGTTACACCTAGGTTCAGTCAATAAATCACGTAATTCCCAAGTATCTCACTTCACGGTTTAAACCCCAATCCTCACCCATTTCCATAGTCACCTTTTAGTTAATCACCTACAACCTAGAGATGGCCAGTCAGCCCGTTCATGTTGTTGCTCGAGCTGGGTCGCCGTCAGGTTGGCACCACGACAGATTGGCACCACGGTGTTTTAGCACCAGGCGTCAGATTGGATCCGATCCCCTGAAATAACACTCCCCGTCAGGTTGTCACCACGACAGATTGGATCCGATCCTTTCTCGAGGTTCCAACCTGTAGGGTGCTGTCACGACAGATTGTCACCCCAAGCGGCCGGCGACAAATTGTAACCACGTCAGATTGGCACCGATCCTCATAGCCGGCCTTAGGGCCGTGCGAGCGGTGCGACCCCAACGGGCCCCGCGCTTACAAAGGCCCCGCGCAAAAAATGAAATAAAGCAAATAGACAAGATTTAACTAGAGCAGTGGGAGACGGCCGTCTATCGTGCCACGGCTGCGAAACGGTAATCTACGTCTAAACATTTTGTACTAGTAAAACACCGGCGAAAAACAACTTGAAAGTGGTTACATTATTATGTCATATCACAGAAAAATGAAACGATATCGTTTCCTTTTTCTGTGGTCATATGAAAGGTAATATTCTGAAATAGCAGCGGTGAGGCATGGTCTCTGTTGTGTAACTATGGGAATGGGAAATTTTAATAACTAGCAAGGAAATAAAACGGTTGCACAGGGGTTGGGGTGGCGGCAGCATATATTGGGACCTTTTTTCTTTTGGCAAAAAGTTTTTTCTGTTAAATAAACTGAAATGGAAGATCTAGATTTAATTGAAAATTATAGAAAAATCTATTGTGGGGAATTGGAAAAATTTAATGATATCGATATAATTTTTAATTCGTCGATTAACAACATCAAGATTATATATTTAAACATAAGAAGTTTTTCCAAGAACTTTGATTTATTTTAACCCATTTGGAAGGGATTAAAACTATATTTGATTTTATTGTGTTAGGGGAAACTTGGCTGGGGAAAAGTGGAGGGGGGTCGCCACTGGAAGGCTACACTCTTATGGGGACTAGCTGTTGGAAGAACAAAAATGATGGGGTTTTAGTGTATGTAAGTGAGAGAGTGAATGTGTGCGAATGGAAAGAAGTGGAGCTGGGTGACGTGTATGGACTGAGTGTTGATTATTGTTATCACGGTAGACGATCTAACTTGTTGGCCGTCTATCGGACGCATGACTCTGTCTGACCTTGACGCTTTCACTGCCGCACTGAACCAGCATTACAGTCACACGAATAAAGATAAAACATACGTTTTTGTGGGCGATACAAATGCTGACATATTACATACAGACGCAAAAACAGAAAGATACTTGGACGTACTATACGCTGCTGGTTTCATGTGTGGTATTGACAAACCCACTCGAGTACAGGGCGACAGTAAAACTTGCATTGACCACATATTTGTACAACACCATGACTATAACTGTTTACGGACCTTTGTAACTAAAACGGAAGTAACGGATCACTACAGTGTGTGCATGGATATCGATTATGGTTATTCAGCAGCGCAATCTGTTAGTGGCCGTGACACGTACTTGGACCATAAAATTTTACACAAACTTATCACTAACTGTAACTGGAACACTGTTACTAGTACTAACAACTTGAATGAGGCCACAGACAAATTTCTTGAAATTATAAAAAATTGCATAATGTCTACCAAAACTAAGCAAACAGTACCCCCGCGTTTAAGAAAAATAAAACCATGGATTACTCAAGGACTTATTCGATCAATCCGCAACCGTGATAGATTAAGTAAACTCGTAAAAAAATAACCATTTAATGTTCAACTTAAACGATATTTTGTTCGATATCGTAATTATTTAACTTGTTTAATTAAAAGTGTAAAGAAAGACTACTACAGACAAAAACTGAACTTAAATTCCAATAATCCCAAAAAATTTTGGCAGACACTCAACGAACTTGCTGGGAGAGGTACAAATAAAGACTCTTTTCCACTTACTAAGTTTACAGTTAATCGACATTATCTCCCAAACAGCAATGTTGGGAAAGAAGTAGCGGATGAATTCAATGACTATTTCACTAACGTTGGCAGCAACCTCGCCCGTGCGATTGACACCTCTGGACCACCTATCGTCAACGACAGCGACTATGCACTGGACTCTGTTTTTACACTGAAAACTATCACTGAGACTGAACTTAAGACTTATATCGACGGTCTGCGCGGTAACTCGGCTCCAGGTTATGACTGTGTGTCTGCTGCTCTACTTAAAGAACATTTTACTACTTTCAGCAAGCCACTATTACACATAATAAATACAAGTTTACGGACTGGAGAGTTTCCTGATGCCTTCAAGGTAGCGAAGGTTGTGCCTTTGTACAAAGCCAATGACGTCACATGCGTGTCAAATTTCCGACCTATCTCCCTTCTGAGCGTGTTCACCAAGATTATTGAGAAAGTAGTTAAAGATCAGCTCACTAAGTATCTCGACGACAATAACATTCTAACTAATTTTCAATATGGTTTTAGAAAATCCAAAAACATTAATGATGGACTTTTTGACCTGAATAAAGAACTAAACACTGCGATAAGTAATGATGAGAAAATTTTGTTCGTTTTTCTAGATCTAGCCAAAGCTTTTGACACAGTCGACAGGTCAAAATTGATCACAAAACTGGAGTTAATTGGCATAAGGGATACCTCTTTAAATTGGTTCAAATCATATTTTAGTAACAGAGAACAATACGTCACAATAAATGGGTATAATAGTGATCGAAAAAGAGTTACTATGGTGTTATTCAAGGAAGTAATTTAGGACATTTGCTTTTTTTAATCTATATAAACAATATAAGTAAAATCAATGTCAAATGTAACATATTTCTTTTTGCATATGACAGCGCCCTTTTATTCCACAGTAAATCCTGGGACGAATTATTTACCACAGCTGCCACGGATATTATTAAGATAAAAAAATGGTTTGACCAAAACGTTTTGACTCTAAACATTTCAAAAATTCATGTCGATCTCGTTGAGGGACCGTGGGGGCACCCTCGAGGATAGGCTGGTGATACACGCATGTGGCAACGTTAATTGCACCTCATGTGACTGCCAATTCATTGAAAGGGTTGATAATTTTCGATGTTTGGGAGTCGTAATAGATAATAAACTTAATTGGTCTGCTCATATTAGCTATTTAAACAAAAAACTAAGAAAATGTATTTTTGCATTTAATCAACTAAGCTCCATCCTAAATGAAAAAGAAATTAAAACAACATATTTTGCATATGTACAGTCTTTATTAGAAGGAGCTATTATAGCATGGGGAGGAGCCTTCAAATCAACCCTTCAGCCATTGTTGGTCACTCAAAAGGCAATAATCAAAGCTGCCTTGAGTAGGTGTCGGCGCTACCCGTCAGAAGCACTTTTCAATGACTTTTCAGTACTTGACATAAGACAATTACTCGCCTACGGCTCGATGGTGGCTCCGCCCCCATGCCCCCTTAGGGGTTGCCCAGAAATTCGTTAATTTTTGTTTAAGTCGCATATAATGAACAGAATACATATAAATATAAGAGTTTGTAAATGAGCAAAATAGCAAAATAAATAGTTTGTCATTTATTTATAACATAAATTAACTCCCACAACTGCAGAAATAACTTAAATTTGAACTTATGCAACTAACTCAATCTAAGTAATGAAAATATATTCGCCTACGGCTCGTTTTCAGAGACTCTTTCCCCAAACCCCCTTCCTAATTACCCCGAATTCTGTTAAGGTTAATGGAGTTATGAATGAATTTATAATGTAGGTATTGTATAAGTATTTACTTAAAATTATAAAATAAGTATAAATAAATATATGAAAAAATTTAATGTATAAACTGAATAAACAATGTGCAGTAGATCATCGAAAATAATGAAAAATTCCATTAAAACAAAATAATTGGAAATCTTAACAAAGTGGATAAAACCTGCCAAAAACCCCTTTTATTTACAAAAATACTATTCAGTTACTATCCTTCAATTAGTTGTGTTTAAATTCCAGAGGATAACATAACGATCCAGTAATATTGAATACAATGATAAATACATAATGTAATATTGGCATTCATTACAATTCCTTCATTTCAGTTTTTAATAGTGTTAAACTTTTAAATTTACATAATTTCCTAAAAAATTACTGTCAGGGCCAATAAAAAATCTTCAAGCTTCTAAATACAATAATACAGTAGTTACTAACAAAAGTATGTTAAATAATGGTTAAAATATCAAAATTACCATAAACATCAAAGGACGTATGTTTTAGCCATAGGACCAGGTCAGTAAATAACAATCAAAGTAAAACAATCAGTTGTTTGATATAGCAATTCGTTCCGACTAACAGTCAAAAAAAGAATACGTGTTATCGGGAGTCATCATGATAATTTTTAAGTTTGATAATTTAATTGATATTGGTACTGTGCTTGATATGTCTATGCGCAAAGTGAATGTTATGAGTAAAATATTATAGTAGTTGTAAAAGTACGTCTACATGGGGTAAAATTCCCCGCAAAAATATTTAAACGGACTGGAGGGCAAAAATTCATAGAACAAAACTTGTAGTAACTTGAAAGGTGTTCGCTAGGATTGCCTCAAATGTTATAATTTGGCCGCTAGAGTAGAAAAAAATAATGTCATATTTATTTTGGGTAAAAATATTTGGCCGCTAAATTTCGAAATCAGATAGTTTTCTATGGGGCAGGAAATAAAAAAGCTTTTTATTTTAAATAAAAATACTGTACTGCCACCTTTTTAAATTAAACGTTAACTTAGTACGCACTAAATAAATCAATTGTGTAATCTGCTATTTTAGTTAAAACTTTTATTGAATTGTAAAATTTAAATTAGCATGCTATCAGGTAAAGTCGATGATGTACTTAGCAATAAGTTCGTTAGAAATTAAGTGTCATCCCAAATAAAGAACCAATTTTTGGGAGCGCTATCGTGCAAATATGATACTGTCTTACCGGGTGTCCCATACCACCCTTGCACCTCTTTTAAAATTGTACTTAAAAAAAAGTGCCGTTGTAGGTAAACCTATTTTGCTCTGTTGATTGACACTGATTTCAATACAGAGGCGACCAGACGTAATTTTGAAGCAACTTTAAAATTTAATATTTTAAACCCTAATCATACTGATTTAGAATAATAAATAGCATGACATTATTTTTTTTAACTGGGGAAAATTTAACATATATTATGTCTGAACATTTTACATATAACAGAACTTACCAAACATGTAAATGTCTAAGAACCTCATTTAAAATAATATACCATCATAAAACATCATTTATCACCTGATTAGTTTTACTAAACATTTAAATACATGTTCATTAATCTACGTTATGTTGTAAATTTAATAAAAAACATTTTGGACGAAACTGACAATTTTTGTTGGAATCGTATTTAAAAGAGTCTAAGACATTTTTGTGCCGATTCATTTTTGCTTAACCTAAAATGCTCAGAGAAGAATGAGGAAAATCTAAATTTCAACCTCAAATATTCAATAAACTGCTAAAATTACGCGTACAAGATCAAATTGTAAAGTTTTCTTAAACACCGTGTAAAACTAAAAAAATTATTTAAAGTGAGAGTTTGTATTTGACATCAGTGACTTCCGGTCTGGAGAGGTAATTTCAGATACACCCTGTACATTGAAATTACTCTCGGTGGATAGACCGCTTTACTAATAAAGGCACAATTGGTTAATGTTATAAAATTTCTTTAAAAGGGTGTTTCTGTAATCCGCGACTCCCAGTATGTTGGCAATTTTCTCAATGATACAGGTCGGTAAGTTTAGTTCTCGCTTGGGAATCACTATGTAGTAAGTGATATATAGGAGATCTACTTTACCGATTTAACGTATTTCTGATACCCCGATGAGTGAATGAGTGAGTGAGTGAGTTACACATTCGGGAGTATATAATTTAGACTCGCCTCCGGCTCGATGGGGGCTCCGCCCCCATGCCCCCTTAGGTTTTGTCCTACATTCGTAAATTACTTAAGAGCCGATTTGAAGCAGGTTAGTTCCACCGAAAAACTGGTCCACCGTGACAGTAAGAAAACCGGCTAATACACACTACCCATAATGAACTATAATAAAAAGCTTTGAAAATCGCCTATGGCTAGTTTTTAAAATTACTTCCTAAGTTCCCCTTAATTCGTTAAATTGAGAGAGAGGTGAAATCAGAATCAACCATGCAAATATTTTAGGTATCGTGCTGAATGGCACGAGAGTATATAATTTAGATTTGTTAGGACTCTACTTACTTACATGTATAAACACTATGACGGATTATTTGAGAGTGTAAACCACAGGTACTCGACTAGAAGTTTATCGACGGGTGGCATCTACACCCCTCGTCTTGTTAAAAGTTACTCAGTTACAAACTGTTACTATATTTTGCATGTTTTATATAGGAACTTACCGAACACATTGAAGACGTTTGACTCTTGCTCTTTGTCCATTTACAAGAAGCGTGTCAAATTGTGGTTACTTCAGACTGGTAGGGACAACATTGAACTACTCATCTCATCACAATACAGATCATGACTTAGAGCAGCGGACAAGTGCTGGATGCAACAGGAGCGGAAGTGAGATTGTGTGTGAGTGCGACAATGAGATAGTAGGGGGGGGGGGGGTTGGGTGGGCAGCGGGTTTAGGGTTTTTCCGTCAGTCCGTCCGTCATTCCAGTGGTAAGTAGTTATGCAGATAAAATTAGGGAGCTCCATTGGTATGCAGCAGTATGACTCATCCTCACGCACAGGCTTGGCCTATGTGAGGATTACATTTCATGTTATACAAATAATGTAATGTTGTTTCCTATGTATTGTTTATTGGATGACATAAATTATGTTTTGATTTGATTTGATTTGTAGATTAAGGGGTAATGTAGTACAGACGTGGTAACGTAGATCACTTCACAGGTTCAGTTCTCGTACATGTTGAAGTACATTAGAGTAGGTTAATATTTCAACAACCTAGATAGAAACCAAAAAATCGCCATTAGGCTGAATAGGGTTGCATGTATGTTAACATTACCATGTATGCTTGATGTGTTAGCCTTGCCCTCATAAATGTATGATGTTAAATCTTCCAGCACAACCCAGGGTGTGTATAAGCAGCCCGCACCTTTAAATAGAATTACGTGAAAGATCTGACTATGGTCAATTTCTTTCCATCTGACTAGCAACGTTGTGACTTTAAATTTAGAGATAAATATATAAATCTACTATTAATAATATTAACTCTTTCTGTAGCCGATAACTCACTTCAAATTACACGTTCACTACATACTAGGGCAATATTAGATAAAACCCCTCAAAAAATATAAAAATAAATAATAGTGTGTATTTATTTCTCTAAGTTTCTTGTTTAGTTCTCCCAAGGCAAACTTATCGGATGAACATTAAATTACTCCAATTTATGTTACTAGTATACGTGTTGCTCGAAATCGAGCAATTTATTTTCATACAGTATAAATGTTACTTTTAGCTGTAAATAAATGACATCCGACCAATCCAATTGTCTACACGTATTTACAGCTGATTATTAACAGATGTTTAAAATGCTTTATTCAATCCCAATGTCATTTAAATGGGAAATTTTGAGATTTCAACTGTGGATAGCGCCTTTATTTTAAGTCCGATTCTCATCATTTTTTGGCAGAAACAACTACAGACCAAGCCCTATCCAACGACACCAAAAACTTAAAAATCGGTTGAAAATTGTAGGAGGAGTTCTCAAGACAAAAAAACCCTTAGCGTATGAAATAATTATAGATTTTTAAAACAGAAATTTGCCCATTTCTATATCTCCCTCCGTCAATCGCCAAGACATACTTTTGAAATGTCATGTAGCAGTTATTTACAGATTTTTCTTATTTTTAGAGTTAGCGACCACATAGTCCTACAAGAAATGTAAAATTATTTTAGTTTTTCTGCTCTAGTGGAAAAAACTGTTGGGCCTATGCAATATTTGAGACGACCTTGGCCAACATTTTTCATTTTACTACAACTTTGTTTCAAATATACCAAAGCCGATACACAGAGCTTGAAGTAGGGATTTTTTTCTAATTTCAAGTTTTTTTATTGTTTTTATAGATCAACTGCAAAACATTCCATTATCTTTTGTTGTACTGCAGTGTAGCTGAATTTTGCTTCCCCATAAGCTTGAAGTTTTGTAGCTCCACAGTTATGCTAAAGGAAAATCACTATATTTAAAAGTTTAACACCCTTGAAAATTTAACTTAAAAAATTATAATTAATGCCAGCTAATTTTACGTGATTTTGCTTTTACCTGTTGAATATGAAGGGATTTCTCTTTTACATGTACTGTTAGATTATAGATTGTTTGGGAATTAGTGACATAAATGTAACTTTTGAACATTTCACTTTTTGTCTAATCTAAAACCGTTATTTTAAGACCGATTTCCATTTTTTATTATTACTGAATTTCATATAGCTTGTTAGTAGAACTAACTACAGTTTATTGTAATTGATGTTCGGATTTTGCATTCACTGAACTTGTAAAATATGGCCGTAACTTCAACAGAATTTAAGGGAAGTGACTAGAATAATTAGATAATAAATAATTATTCCATAATTTACATTTTAATTTCCTAACGTATAGTATTTTTGCGAATAATAGGGATATTTGGCAGGTTACAAACTGTTTGTTCATGTTTTCCTATTTTTGTTCCAGTGAAATTATTTTTTACTTCATTGATCTTAAAATATTTTGCCCTTGTAATTCTACACTGCCATCTATTTAAGTTTATTTATTTCATACTTTTTGCGCTAGGAGGGTGAGGCAAGGCATGGCGTCAAATCCCCCTACGATTCGTTTACTACAGTATAGTTTCTTTTAAAATCCTTAACAGTTTTAATTGAAAATATTATGAGAAGATCCTAAACGTTTGACACTTGGTAAAATACAAAATAATTTGGCGAACACAACGAGGGGGTATGGAAGCAAAGGCCTCAATTAGCCTGTTTAGTGCTTGAGATTTTTACAGCAATTTACGAATAGGGGCAAGTAATTAGGGGAGGGGAGCCTCCATCCAGCATAATACCTAGAATATTTGCATGTTTGATTATGATTTTACAACTATCTCAATTTTAAGAATCGCGGCGAACTAAGAAGTGATTTTAAAACTAGCCATAGGAGATTTTAAAGCTTTTCATTATTGTTGATTATGTTTAGTGTGTATTAGCCGGTTTTCTTAGTGTCTTGGAGGACCAGTTTTTCGGTGGAATTAATCTGCTTTAACTCGTCTTAAAAGTAATTTGCGAATTAAGGACAACTCCTAAGAGGGCATGGGGGCGGAGCCCCCATCGAGCCGTAGGCGAGTGTTCCTATTTAGTGTAATGTATTTATTTTATGCCCGTCAAAAGACGCGATGTATAAAATGGGCCTAAGGGTTATGAAGGAGGCATTTCATTTTAAATTGTTGTGCTCTAGAATCATTGTTGTGCTCATCACATGATGTGTTCGCATATGGTTGGTTGTTAAAAATACTTTCCTTGTTTGAACACATGACAATTTAACAAACATGACACTTAATGTTTATTTTGCATACAGTTTTATAATTTTTGAAAAACAAGTCTTCACTTGTGTTGTAACACGTGTGACACTAAATCATCTAGGCACAGCAAAACATTTAATATTTAATATTTACTTTGCATAAAGTTTTATATTTTTTGAAAAACAAGTCTTCACTTGTGTTGTAACACGTGTGACACTAAATCAGCTAGGCACAGCAAAACATTTAATATTTAATATTTACTTTGCATAAAGTTTTATATTTTTTGAAAAACAAGTCTTCACTTGTGTTGTAACAAGTGTGACACTAAAGCAGCTAGGCACAGCAAAACATCGTTCTTGGTAGCTTTCAACCTCAATAACTTATCTCTGAATTAAATGTTATTTTCTACAAACTTTTCTTCATAAAAAAAAACTCTATAACCTTGTTTTGAAATAGTAAAGGACGTTAGCGGATGGCCAAACCGGTGTGTAGAGAGTGCGTATTCAAAGGGGAAGGAAAAAGATCTAAAAATTCAATTAATTTGTAAAGTTATAGATGTTATTAAATCGGCGCAAAGCTTAAAAGTTTGTAGATAAATCATGTTGTAGCTGTGGAAATGGCATGTTTAAAACCCTTTTTTTGTAAAAATATTTGTAGTCTCTGTTTCTAGTCTGCCCTGGACCATTTTATATAATTCCTACCACAAGGAAAAATACCCTCCATCTCAGCAGGCACTAAAAAAATGTTTGGTTTAAACAAACAAATTTAAAAAAAAAAAAAAAAAAAAAAAAAAAAAAAAAAAAAAAAAAAAAAAAAAAAAAAAAAAAAAAAAAAAAAAAACAGAAATTTGGTAAAGCGGTTTATTGCGTTTAGTTTCCTGAGCAAAATTATTTGTTGAATTCTTTTGCTGCAACCAAAAGTTTTGTTCAGTTTAACCAAATATTGGTAAACTTTTCAGTAAAATTGATGAGTTGAAAAGTTTTAGAAAATATATTTGAAACCAAATAAAATTACTTAACTATTTCATTTTTTCAATTCGTTTGAGTCCAGAACAAGTAGTGGTAATTTACGGTTTGCAATTCAAGGGCGAGGGGAGAGTTAGCTTTCTTACGCCCGAACGTTTGGTGAGGGGGCGGCGAGAGGCAAGAGCATGCTTGAGAAATCGTTCGTTGTTATTCGACATCACATCAGATTACAAACCTGGTGTGACTTTGTGTGAATCGTCCCGCTGGGAGCACCTGGCAACAATTCCCGAAATTCTATATCAAGGGGGAGGGGGGTGATTCGCAAGGTTAAAAGTACAATATTGTCTCATATTAATGTTTGGATTTTAAAATATTTAACTTTGCACAAGTGTTCGTATTTTTATCGAGTTTTGTATTGGAACAGACTTTAGAAAAAGTTAAGTGCTTATAAAGACAAAAATATAATATTGGCTGCCAGGACTTGGTGTGTGAATATGATTTAAACTATAACTGGGCGATCAGGAACTTGTTTCTGGAGTATTCTGGTTGGGGAGCGACCAAGAGAGGTGCATGAGCGGATCGGCGGGGCTGCCGGTTGCGCAATCTAATCACGTGATGACGTCATGTACACCCATCCATCCATCTGTTCGTCACTTCGTTCTCCATTGCCAGTATCAAAGAGGTTAAACAAAATATCTCGTTGAATAACTAGATATCTAGTTTAAGCTCGTTGGCCAGTATAGTCAACACCACCAAGAACACATTCTTAGTAGCAGGTATTGGTATAGAGGCTAACTCGCTATGATAGACGAAGTGAGATAAATTATCATCCATTTGCTCTTCTCTTTTTGTTCGTGGCGCTGGGTGTCAGAGAGTCTGGGTGGAAATATCATTGTTTATACTGGGTGTATTGGGACTTACTTAATCCAGCCCCTTTTTTTCTCTTCAAAATTTCTCACCCTGTAATCCCCCCTCCCCCAAAATTTGGGTTTTCACGCCCCCTCGACCAATCGTTGAACAACATTAGAATTGACGAAATAAAATCAGAAAGACGGTGTGATTGTGTTTGTACGTAAGGGTATTGCGGTGTGTTGTGAGGAAATCTGATGTGGGGCCACAAGTCTGCGAACCTTGAGCCTACTGGAGTTACCGTTTAAATTTTATATATCATTTACGATTTTCAAGTAAAACAGCTGACAGACTCTTATATCAATTACCATGTAGGGTTCTTACAAATGATGTTCCCCATATATTTATTGTCTACTAGCTGTTTCTCGTCACGGCTTCACCCGTGATTGCAGTTTTTAAATAGGTAACTAAGCTCGTTCGCTACGGTCACTCGCTGTCACGCTCATCTTATATATGAGAAATCGCTGGAATACCGAAAATTATAATTTTTCATTGAATTTGTTTCTTAGCAAAGAATAAAAATAGATGAAATAGAGATTTTCAGATTTTTTACAAACTATTGTATGTCTTCTGGGTCAGAGCTCTTTGGACAGATTTTGCACTAAACTTCACACAAACCATCCTTGAATAGGGGCGGATCCAGAGAATGATCTTGGGGAGGGGGACAATAATAACATAGTAAAAAAAAAAAAAAAAAAAAACGCGCGAAAATTTCAATAATTTATTTTCTTGGTTACATTATTTACAAATTGTTGCAATTAAATCTTACATCATGATATTATAACCCTTTTGCATTTAATGTTGATTTGAAACAACACCTACTTTAACCTTAATGAGATTTAACCTTACTTTAACTTTACTTTAACCTTTACTGAGGTTAGTATTCTAGGCTAAATCTAGTGATTTTGCTCCTGAAACCCAGTGCGGCTTCCAAACTACAGTACCACTTTAACCGAGCCTTGCTTGTTGGTTTTTATTTACTTTTGTTATAGTGTCATGGTAATAAAGCTATTCAGTTTCCACCAACAACCAACTATACCTCATCAGAAATAACAGCTGTTTCCAAAAGACTGCTTAACATTAATGTTCCTTTATTTTTGTATACCTTTTGTTGGTTGTTACTTCTTAACCAAAATAGCAACCCATAAGACCAATGTGAAAAATTACGATTTTTAAACTTAAATTTAGACAAAATTCTATTTTTCCTGGGATTGAGACTGTTTCCAAACTTAGTTTTGGTCCAAAACACTTTTAAATGCAAAGTTTAAGTAAAATCAACCCTCTAGATTTCGAGATCGTGGAACACACATTCCTTCAGACAGTGCTCCTATAGGATATTGTATATAGGATTGTTTTAGTTCGTAAAACGGGCACGGCACAGAGTGCAAAAGCTTCCAGTCACATGGGCAAAATTGTATTTAGTTTGAATGGAGAAATGTTATTGTGTTGTATAGCAATGTATACCCTACATTATAATAGCCATGTATTATTGCTACAAAAGTAACCTCAAAAATTTTCAAGTTCACACAGTACGTTTTTTGGATGGTTATCAGTGTAATATAGAAAACAAAAAAAATATTTGTTTTGAATTGTGTTATTTTTTATATCAATTGCTTATCAAACTATTTTTCTGTTGTTCAGAAATACCTAGTAAAATCATAAGAAGTAAATCATGTTGTTCAGAAGACTACATCGAATGTAACTGCGAAAAATATTTCAAGGGGCATTTTATTAATCTCTGAGTTCTCTACAAACATCCAACGTGTTTAGGTACTACTGATACTAGGGACACTAGCCAAGTCAC